>OW618043.2:6971452-9371452 GCA_939531255.2 Thera britannica | reverse complement strand
AACGCTATTCGTCGAATTAAACTGTCAGTTAATTACCCCTAAGTGATCTAAACTCGACTAATCAAGAAAGATCTGAATCAGTAAGTAAGAACAAATATCTGAATGTAATGTGTAATTAATATTTTTAACATCTACTTTATTGTTTTTTTTTTTGTTTTTTATACAACTAGCTGATAGAACAAGCATATGGCCCACCTGATATTAAGTGGAAGCCATTACTTATTACCAATCAAATCAAATCAAAATTTATTTAATCAAAAAATAAAGGACAAATAAAGGGTCTTTATTTTAAGTGCCATTACAAAGTATTGCCTCGTAGGACAAGCTTGTCAGGAACGTGCCCTACCATGCACTGCCTTACGTACATCAACTTGAGGCATACAGATGTATTAATTAGATGATTGCGCTAAGATCCCTAGCAAAAAAATTAAGCACAAAAATATTCTTCATTTTGTTTGTGTCTTAAATACGGGAGTATGAAATCATTTCATTCATTCCCTATTTTTCTGTCATTGATAACTCAAATTGATAACTATGCCAAAAAGTAACATTTCCTTGTACAGTTGCCAGTGTGCTATATCAAATGCCGGGTACTGCCTAGCCATTCATATCTCATCAGCTGGTGGCTACAGCTTTATCATGAAAATACATTACTCATGTAACTGTCATATTATTCTTTCTACAGGAATTAGTTGCGGGACATGAATTTTTTATTAAAACCGTGTTTTTCTATTGCAAAAAATATTACTAAGCTTTTTGTTTTAGGTGGATTTCGAACCCACAATCTACAACGCAGATGGACCTACTAATAAAGTTCTACTAGCGAGTGAGCTATGAAGCCAACATGTTTGATACCTATTAAGCTGTCAAAAATGACAGTTTAGATAGACGCTGTCAGTTCACTACAGAAATTAAGTCAGATAAATGAAATGTCTTTTTACAAAATGACTGGTAAAAAATAGTAATAAAATAAATATTTTATAAAATCCCACAAATATTAGAGGAGTGGAATTTGAACCCACGACCAAATTGACTGGTAGTAGCAATAGGCGAAATCGCCTATACTCTGATTTAGTTAAATACTTTTACTTAGGTGTGCTTGGACCAAATACACCCCTTTATCACTGGCTCAAGGGGTTTACAATTTGAACAGTGTATGCCTTCATCATCATCAGCCTGAAGAGGTCCACTGCTGGACATAGGCCTCCCCTACACATTTCCAGGAAGAACGATTCTGAGATCTTTCCATCCTCCAACTTCCCGCGATTTTAACAATGTCGTCAGTCCATCTGAGGATGGGCGCCCTACGTTTAGTTATGCCTTAAGGATATTAAAAAAAATCGGTTGTCTGTAAAGTCGGTTTACTGACGATAGTTGAACGTGATAACGTCATAAGAAAATACTGATGGAATGGTTGCATTTTTTTAAAGAAAATTTTAGTTTTACTGAATTGAATGTGAATGAAATTGAATGAAACTGAATGAAACTGATTGAAACTGAATGAAACTGAATGGAACTGAATAAAACTGAATGAAAATCCGGACCCGGACCCGGACCCAGACTGAACCCTTACCCTTACCCTCATTTACCTTTACCCTCATTTACCCTTACCCTCATTTACCCTTACCCATTACCCGACCCGGGCTCGGGCTCAGGTAAATGGAACGACGAAACGACGTAACGACGCATGAGTCATGTTTTTTCGTGCGTGCAGCCGGCTCCATCGATTTATAAGACGTTATCACGTCAAAAATCTTTGAATGTGTAACACTATGAATAATAATAAATGTGCTTACATGCGCTACTATTGTAATCCACTGTACTCTCCACCTGTATTCCCATGTTTTCAGCTCACTGCATCACTGTCTCACTCACTGGCTCACTGAGCTGACTCACTGCCACTTCACATGTCACTCACTGCACTCCACTCTCTGTTCTTGTCATGATAGTTATCCCGGAGGTTTAGATCTGAAATGAAGTAAAATTATATTAAACTCAGATCGGTAAAGTCGACTGTAAAGTCTGTACTGTGTGTGTGTGTGTGTGTGTGTGTGTGTGGACTGTAAAGTCGGTTTACTGACGATAGTTGAACGTGACAACCTCATACAGCTGTCCAGGCGGACGCATCGCTCACTCAAGTAGGAGAGAGACAGATGTCGGACGCTGCCGAACGCGGAGGCCGTTTGTGCCTCTTTGTTGCTCGTTCCGAACTCTCGCTTGCACTTCAAGCTTTAAATGGAACGTCTCAGAGCGAGGTAACGCCGCATGAGTCATGTTTTTTCATGCCTGCAGCCGGCTCCATCGAATTATAAGACGTTGTCACGTCAAAAAGTTTAAGACAAATAGACGGTCCAATGGATGTTGAGCAGCTACCTCTGCTTAGAGCTATTGCATTAACAGTGCACGTTCAATTACGACGTGCCCTATGTGGCATTACACTGTGTCCCTCACTCAGAGAAGAAAGATGAAAGAATAATGTTACAAGCTAGTTTTGATTCCCAGTTCTGTAAAAAACTGTTACAAGTAATACTCAAATACAGACTTTACAGTAGAATGGAATCAAATCTAATTTACTCCACACTACTGATATATTTGTTATATATTCTGTAGAATCGCAAAGATCACTTAAAAAAGCCTTAAAGCTAGGTGAGTCTAGGTGCCGGTTCCACGATACCAAGGCTAGAAGGCCCAGATTTACCACGGTACAAGCAGTTCTTGATATCCACTATACAACGAACTCTAGTGTAGAGTCTAAACTGGAGTGTTTAAAGTGTATATTCACCTGATGAAAGTGTTCAGTCCCAGCATTCAACCACCAACATCACCAGTACCAGCACCGTGCCGCAGTAGCATGAATGAACGGTGGGTCGCATCTGCACCACCAACCAGCTGCGGTCACCACCAGCTGCGGTCACCACCAGCCGCTGTCACCACCAGCCACTGTCACCACCAGCCGCGGTCACCAACCAGCCGCGGTCACCACTAGTCGCGGTCACCACCAGCCGCGGTCACCACCAGCCGCGGTCACCACCAATAGCAACCGACGACGCGGGCGCATACGACAATGTCACCGCGCGATCTGAAACAGAAAAACGATTCAGTTTATTTATGTTCCGGATTAGAATGCGGCATTTGGGTGACAGTAGAAATTTGTTACACAATTCGTGCGTGAAAAGTAGGAATTTTTCAGTCTTGTTCTCATTTAGTTTGATAGTTTCCTGTAAGTGCTTCTGAAAACACTTTTTAGGTAACCTCAATGACGTTATCAAACGAATCTCAGGCAGTTAATCCAAAACAATGTTCTCTCAAAACATCATTCTTTCAAAATATCAATCATAATTTTTATTCAGTGAACTTAAGGTTTCAGTTCAAAAAAACGAACCGAGAAAAAGCCGGTATTAGCTCTGCCTTCTGCGTGGTTGTGGGTTCGATTCCCGGTTTTAAAGATTGTAACTGCGCTTACAGAGGAATCATAGACTTAATAATCTTCAAACAGAGATGGTCTTACGAGAGTGAAAAGCAAATAATAAAAGTCAACATCCTTCCTTTAAATTCGATATGTCCATGGCAGCGCATGGCGGTTCAAACTTCATTCATCAATGTCAATGTCAGCTGTTTTAATTTAAATGTAACTCTTTTCAAGCTTGTTTTAAATATATTTTGTTACTGTTACTGCAAGAAATAAATAACTCAACAATTAATACTGACACTGCGGACATTTTAGAGTATAATGTAATAAATTATAATTCTGCCAACTCTATTCGTTTCTATAGATAACAAAAACGATTTTTAGTCAACTACAGGGTATGGAACTCATTCCCGTCGGCTGTTTTTCCTGACCACTACAATCTGGATCTCTTCAAGGCAAAAGTTGAATAGGTGTCTTATAGACTATCCTGCTACATCATCGGCTACATCCTCGCTTACCATCAGGTGAGATTGTACCGATTTGTACCCAAAGGATGGTGTATATCATGTAAAAAAAACATCCATCGACTTCCCGCATGGTAGGTAGAGTCAAATCATGTCATCGGTCAATTTAGCAAGAGTATAATCGATAAGTAGCTACATAAGATGTTAGAATGCTACGAGTATTTAAATATAATAGTTCTGGTACGATAAATAGATCTATGTAACTAAAATTTTTTTTTAAATATCTCTTATAAAAAAAACTTAAGATTTTTATAAAAAAAAACTCTTTTATTGTTTTCAATAATCAACTTTATTTATTAATCAACTTGAACCTTTTATTTTAGCTATTCCAGTAGATGGCAGTATTTAAATATAATAGTTCTGGAGTACGAGTCAATCGAGATTAAAATATTTCCTGAATGAGTCGGCCCTCGGAGCGAGACGCGTCGTCGTGACGCTGTGTGATGTCAACGACTGAAATAACAAAGTGACTATATAGTTTTTGTGTTATCTAATAGCAGCAGTCATCGAGGACTGGCCTCTCAGCTCAGTTGGTAGTAGCCTTCTGCCTTCTGCGCCGTAGGTCGTGGGTTCGATCCGAGAACAAATATTTGTGAGGTTAACACAAATGTTTGTTCTCTGCCTGGGTGATATATTTTATGCTTAGTAAGTGGCCGCCCCGCAGTGCCAGAAAATGTTTTTTTCCAATGAAATCAAAGGCGTTATTCCTCTTTAGATCAATTATTCATCGATAGATTAACATAATTTATAATCGAAATATTTATCTGCTCCAGCTTACACGGGCCCTAACAATTTCCCAGTGGAAAAAAGTGGCATCGTTTTAACAGTGCGTACATAACTGGCCGTACATTAACTGGACCCACTTCGGGTAAACTAGGTGATATATTATCACACTGCCCAGCGTGCTCCATAGTTCATTATACCTCTTGGCAAGAGGTATCACCGGCATAGTAATATGACACGTCTCCTCGCCATATCTACGTTTTTGCCACGTGGCTAGTACATTAGTCCACGTGTTTTTTAAGTTTTATTTCTGTGTGATGCTAACAAAATGGATATTTTTTAGTCTGAATTAAATAAAATACATACTAGGCCACCAGTAGACCTACCACAAGCTCTGTCTGGCTCTGTCTCTAACTCTGGTTTTGAGTCTGTGTGACTGTTCACCTTATACTGTGTGTGTGACGTTTCGACGTAGGACTTATTTAGACAGCACTCACACAAACTCAAAACCAAAGCCAGAGACAGAGCCAGATAGAGCTTCTGGTAAGCCTACAGTGCACTTCCCCTTTATGAGTAAAACAAAATAAGTTAGTGATCTCTCGCGGTATTTCCAGTTGCAATTTAAATTTCATTTATTTAAGTATCCTATTGTAATACTAGGCATGGCAATTTTTTACAATATCAGTAACTAAAAATCGATTAAATTAACATGTCAAAACAAAATGACTGACTGGCCTCTCAGCTTAGTTGGTAAGTAGTAGCTCTGCCTTCTGCGACGTAGGTCGTGGGTTCGATCCCCACCGAGAACAAATATTTGTATGGTGAACACAGATGTTTGTTCTCTGTCTGCGTGTTATATGTATTCTAAGTATATATAAGTAGCAGAGCTTAGTTAGCCACAAACTAAGCTCTGCTTAGTTTGTGGCTAAATAGTGTTGAGTGGATTGTCTAAAATATTTATACATCTATATAAAATGAAATACAAAATAAAATTGCCACCACCCAGTCTCATCTGAATCTGGGCTATTCTCACCCAGTCTGCCCCATCGACGTCATTGTCCAATTAGATCCACTTTTGGCCGGCATAGATCTTTCATGTGACAATGATGACTACTGTTTGATGTGTCCGTGTCTATCGTCATTGCGGGTAATCAAATTAGTAATGGAGGTAATTTCATTTGAGTGAGATGTTTTTAAACATATCTTTCTATTTTTTGCAAACTTACAAATTGCTGGCCTGCGCACATCTGATGGGGCCATCAGATGACACCCTGTCAAATATCGCTGTCAATTTTGACAGCGTTTTAGCTGATCGCCATTGCCATCGTCTAGATGTGCGCAGGCCTTTACACGTTTTACTGTTTTGCACTTATTTCCAACACATCAAACTAGACTCCTGATTGAAGGTTCCATTTCCACCAAGGATAAATATTTATGTAATAATTATAAGAACAATGACGTTTGATCTGTCTTGTAGATCCAAACAACAATATTTACGAAAAAAGGCTTTCTTTCAGCTACCTGGTTTCTATAGCTTACATACAAGCTTGGTTTAGTTTAGGGCTAGATAGCGCTGTTTTTTTTATAAAACTAGCAGATGGAACAAACGTGCGGCCCACCTGATGTTAAGTGGTAACCATAGCCTATAACAAAGCATTGCCTAATAGGTCACGCACGTCAGAAACATGACCTACGATGAACTGCCCTGCGTCCATCAACTTGAGGCATACAGAAATGTTCAATATTTATTTATTTATCTGCATAATTATTATGTATTTCGTAGAAACTCTACCTATGGACCTCTACGAAATGGCTACGGCGTAGAGCCTCTACGTCTTTGATAAAACAGAAATATATTAAAACATATTTTATTCTTAAAATGATTTACAATACATAATATGAACTGCCTTAAATAACAATAAATTGAGGTAAAAATAATAGGAAGTTATAATATGACGCAAATTCGATATAAATAACATAAAGAATAGGTCGTGGGCAGGTGGTGACAGCTGTCATATTAATTTAATTTATAGGGATAACTTTACGCAGATGGCGAAAAATGAAAAAAAAATCGGTTGTCTGTAAAGTCGGTTTACTGACGATAGTTGAACGTGACAACGTCATACAGCTGTCCACGCGGACGCATCGCTCACTCAAGTAGGAGAGAGACAGATGTCGAACGCTGCCGAACGCGGAGACCGATTGTGCCTCTTTGTCGCTCATTCCGCGCTCTCGCTTGCACTTCAAGCCATAAATGGAACGCCTCCGAGTGAGGTAACGCCGCATGAGTCATGTTTTATCGTGCGTACAGCCTCCTCCATCGAATTATAAGACGTTGTCACGTCAAAAACCTTACACGAAATAATGGGATTATTTCGAGTTAGGTTTATTTTGCAAACATGAACATACATTAAACGCAATGCAGGTTCGATTTCCCCATTCATGTTTTTGATCAGAAGATGTATTAAATTTAATTAAAATTTGTTTTATTCAGATGGCAAAATCTATACTTAAACTAACACATAAAATATAATAAAATAAAATATAAAGCAAACAGTAGGCCAGACTCAAAACCAGAGCCAGAGACAGAGCCAGACATAGCTTGTGGTAAGCCTACAAGACCAATAGGTGCATATAATTTTCGTTAAAATGAATAGGTAAGAAGACGTATTTCTAATCAATTTTGTTCTTGTTTTCGCGCGCAGAGTTATCTTACGCGGGGTCTAGTTACGTTGTATTTTTGCTATTATTTAAAATAATGAAGTATGACGTATAGTACTGCCTTGGCCTTCTCGATGCGTGTAGTTTCTGTTAGGGAACAAGGTTATAAAATTCATCAAAGATATTTTAAATTTATTATTTTAATTAATTTTAGTTGCTGACAGTTTTAATATATCTTATGGGCCTCGTCCAACTGTGTTGTTATTGATATTCTTGTATAAATAATTATGTTACAGTTAATGCAGACGATTTGTCTACCTCGTAGACTAGCCTTACAGTTCAGTAGGCCTACCACAAGCTCTGTCTGGCTCTGGTTTTGGGTCTGTGTGAGTGTTTTACCGTATTTGTTATTTGTTGTATTATCTGAAATTAAATACAATTTTATATTTTGGTAAACGTCAGTTATATTATATAGTAGGTAGAGTCTGTTCAGATTTTTTTTTTTTTTTTCGAATGGACAAAATGCTGGTGATCGTCTGACGATTCTTACAGCGCTACCGGACAATGACTGTTCAGAAAGAGAACCAACGTGGAATTAGAGGGCGCTGCTGTGCTTCATCACCTTTTTTGTTTAGTGGGCAATACAATAGCGCGTCTGTTGCGTTTTGATCCTATCACAACTAGTGTACTATTCCTTTATTTAATTTTTATGATGCAAAATGCTGACAGAAAGAAAAGGATGAGCTGCCATATAAAAATCGAAACGTTAGTTTACAATTTGGCCACGACCGCTCTCTTTCTGAACAGACTCTGGCAGTGAAATGTCTATGCTTCTATGTAACTTTAGTACATAGTAGATAGATGTACTTAAATGGGCACTATACAGGGTTATTCATTATTAACTGCAAATACTCAGGAATCAGGTTCAACAAATAGAATAAAAAATATTTATGAAATTATTTTTTTTAAATTTGATCAAAAATTTTTTCAAGTTTTTGTATCAAAATTTTATTTTTATTAATTTCTTTACGGCTATTGCATAATGATTGCCATGGAGAACAGGACGATGACCCACCCAGGCGGTGACTGAACGCAGAGTGTCACTCACGGCGCGCGGGCGCGGATCAAAGGTCAAAATAGGTCAGGCGCCAATGATTCCTTTATCGATTTTCTCGGGATTTTCATAACAAAACTTAAAAAAAATCATTTCATAAATATTTTTTATTTTATTTGTTGAACGTAATTCCTGAGTATTTGCAGCTAATAATGAATAACCCTGTATAGACATTTTCCTAGTGATTTTATTTGTTTCCATATAGAGATTTCCTTCACTGTTTGAGTATACTACTACACATACAAACAAGCTACAAACATACAAGAATACAAACATACTAGCACATACAAACACATTTTGAAGTAGGTTTCAAACTCGGTAAGCTGTACCTACTGTCCTTGCGTGAGTGTTTTTGCTGTTCTATGATACTAACTACCACTACACAACCAGAGCTCTCAAAAGTCAGTGAGTAATTCTTTGAGATTTATTATTGAAAATGTTGGAAAACCAGTGTTTTTAATTAAAACTACAATATCGAGTGTGACTCATGTGTTATATGTTTACGTTCTGTAGGCGTACCATGAGGTATGTCTGGCTCTGTCTCTGGTTCTGGTTTTGAGTCTGTGTGAGTGCTCACCTGTGCATTATACTGTGTGTGTGACGTTTTGACGTAGGATTTATATAATCCACACTCACACAGACTCAAAACCAGAACCAGATACAGAGCCAGACAGAGCTCTTGGTAGGCCTACTGAAAAGATTATGTTCCCTTTGTCATTGACGGTAAGGTCACTAATGGATTAATATATTTTTTATGTAAGTTTTAATTTCATTATTTGTCTACCACTATCTATTTTTATTTTATCTCTATGTCCAAAGGTTGTCTGGAGATTGCTTGGAGCGATATAGTTACTCATTGTTAGTTGTATATTGTAGCTATTAATAAAAAAATCGGTTGTCTGTAAAGTCGGTTTACTGACGATAGTTGAACGTGACAACGTCATACAGCTGTCCACGCGGACGCATCGCTCACTCAAGTAGGAGAGAGACAGATGTCGAACGCTGCCGAACGCGGAGGCCGTGCGTGCCTCTTTGTCACTCGTTCCGCGCTCTCACTTGCACTTCAAGCCTTAAATGGAACGCCTCAGAGCGAGGTAACGCGCATGAGTCATGTTTTTTCGTGCTTGCAGGCGGCTCCATCGAATTATAAGACGTTGTCACGTCAAAAAAAGCTTTAAATTGTTTTTTAATGCGCAAAAAGGCAAAAATTGCCATAAATGAACGTGTATGCCGACCGTAAAGGCAGAAATTGCCAAAAGCGGCCCGTGTATGCCAAATTGCCAACCGTTCCGAATTGCCGCATTAGTCACTTACCAACGTTGCAACCGCCCACTGTTACGGCCATAGATCAATACCTAAATGTTTGGATATAGCGTAAGGATCATGGTGATTAGGCCTACCACAAGCTCTGTTAGGCTCTGTCTCTGACTCTGGTTTTGAATCTGTGTACTCACAGTCTTGAGTCTGTGTGTTGCTATTTCGCTCACCTATGTATTTACTGTTTGTGTGACGTTTCGACGTAGGAATTATTTAGTCAACACTTACAAAGAATCAGAACCAGAGCCAGAGACAGAGCCAAATAGAGTTTGTGGTAGGCCTACAGAGGGCTTATTCTGAGAACTAATGTTATAACTTACGAACGCTACGTTAACTAGCGTTAGAAGACTAGTTATTAGAAGAATAGTTACTACGAAATACAGTTTATTTAAGCTCTAGGGCGAGGGTGAGGGAGAGGGTGAACGAATCAAAACTGACAGTGCGATAGTACTTTTTAAACTTTTGCAATCATAACTCATACTGAATCTATTACACGGGTATTTATAAAGAACGGGTATTTATAAAAAAAAACAAGCAATCTCCTTTACTTAGCTGATCTGTGGTCATGCCTTAGTCAGCCCGTCTGCTCGTGCGTAAGGTGCCTTATTTCCGGATGCCATGCGTGTGCTCATTCATAAGTACCTACCACATTTTGTCTGATGATGCAGCAGCTAAGGACTACAGGAAGGCGATTGTGTAGTTATTATGCAATGAAAAGATTGAAAAAAAAAATGATACTAACAAGGAACATAATTCTTGTTGCCATCAGATTTCCACCACGCTCGCTCGCATAATTTGTAAAACTAGGATGGCAACAGGTAGATACTGCAGGGCTACCACGAGCTTGTGTATAGATAGGCTGACCCACACATTCATTTTCTTCTTGGGTTTGAATGTTGTTTGTGTTGACACTGTTGACACAATTTTGACAGCCATAACCATAACCATATGAAGGACATGGTAAGCCAGCAGTTGCTATCCTAGTTTGCTATCTCATGTTTATTACATCAACAATCAGTCTTGTTGCAATTATTTCTTGTCCATGCTAAGATTTGTTTTATTGCAATCAAAGCTTAAAATTATGTCAAAACTGACAGATGCGACTTGGTTTTGATTGCAACAAAAGATAACACAGGAGAGAAAAACGAAATTCAAAATAGACAAAATGATTGCATCATCATCATCATTATTTAATAACAAGCAATGGCGATAGCAGCTGTAAAATTACTTATGATGTTGATATTTTCACCGTAAATTTTACTACCATCTTTTTTGTGTTGTATCATCTTTATCGTGTAATTTGTGTTGGTATCTGAATAAAATAATATCAATTTTATAGACAATCCACACTACACTACCAAGCCCCAAACTAAGCAGAGCTTGTACTATGGAATCCAAGCCGATATAATACTTATATATATTTTTTTGTAAATACAATCTTAGAATACAATATAATACCCAGACAGAGAACAAACATCTGTGTTCACCACACAAATCTTTGTTCTTTGTGGGGATCGAACCCACGACCTACGGCTCAGAAGGCAGAGCTACTACCAACTGAGCTGAGAGGCCAGTCGAATATATTCAAGATTTTTATTGTTCCTCATCTAATTAGGAGTCCTAAAATTACAATAGGCAGCATAAATCAGATTTTGCGCTAGCCACTGTCCACTTTTACGACATCGTAAAAACGTGTGACGTCATCACTTACGTCACAGCGTGACTTCAAACGTGTCGATTTCCAGCAGGTTTGTCGTAAAACCGACGATATGGATAGATATTGTAAATTCTATAGACTTGTGGATAGTTACTCAAGGCCCTTCTGGTATTCAAAAAGTTTTATAGGTACTGTAGAAGCGACGCGTGGTCCGAGGCAGTTCTATCTAGTTCAGAAGTTCCCAACCTTTTTTTCCTAATAGACCACTTTCAAAATGTTGCTGGTTTTTAGTGGACTGGCCCTGCTTCATTTTTGACGTGACGTCTTATAATTCGATGGAGCCGGCTGCAGGTACATAAAAGTGCTTATGTTGTAAAAATAAAAACAACAATAAATTTTAACTAATAAGTATTAAACCATTAAAAACAATCTTCTAAGCTTAGTAAAAATACAATTTGTAGGCCTCTAAAAACTAATATGTACGTTAAATATTCCACGGCTAAACAATTATAATAAATAAATGAATAAACAGACCTTTGCATAATCTATTGTAGATGATTTATACACATAACGTCTTGGACAGCTGTTTTTTCTCATGCCCTTATTTCCGGGACGCTTTAGTGCCTGGGATAGGGTTTTTAGATGGAAAAGGCTGACAGCTAAGGCCCTGCGCACACCTAGGCCGCTGGCGACCGTGATCAATGAAACGCTGTCAAATATCGCTGTCAAATTTGACAGCGTTTCACTGATCGCGTTCGCCAGCGGCCTAGGTGTGCGCAGGCCTTAAGTGGGCCTAATCAATACGTGCGAATATAAAAAAATAAACAATTATTATGATTACTAGCAGCCGCCCGCGCCTTCGCTCGCCCCGATCCCGTTACTTACATCCGTTCTCCGTTACAATATCTTTATAAATTGTAGCCTACGTGTTATTCTGATGTATAAGCCAATTATTGTAAAGTTTCATTAAAATCCATTCAGTAGTTTTTACGTGAAAGAGTAACAAACATCCATCCATCCATACTTACAAACTTTCGCGTCTATAATATTAGTAGTATAAACAATATTACCTATGTAGAAACTTAGGTAAGAAACTAATGGTTCCAACGCCACAATTAATAGAGCTACTAAGTCTTTGAAGACTACACCTTATAGAATCAGGGTCTTATTAATAATCCTAGCGTAGCGTTGGACTGGTTGATCCGTGTTTTGTCTCTTGCATTGACATGCAATTGTCAACTCGAACAAATGTGACAAAAGAGGGTGTTATTAATAATCCTGGCGCAACGCTGGAGTAGTTAAATCGTGTTTTGTCACATTTGTTCGAGTTGACAATTGCATGTCAATGCAAGAGACAAAACACGGATCAACTAGTGCAACGCTACGCTAGGATTATTAATAAGGTGATTAAAGTATAACTCTCCTATTCATAATATTATGTGTTGTATCAAATAAACTAAATATTTATTCCAAAACAGTACATTGTACGTACAGCTTATTTACTTCACCAAAGATATGGAGTAATGTAATATTAGATAACTAATATCCTGGCACGAAGCCAACGTGTTATTTCTGAAATAATATTAGATAATAATCACAGCTTATCATGCCACACTAGATTCTAATGTTTGTACAATAAGTTTACTGCTGGCCTACCATGAGCTTCATATGGTTATGGTTATGGCTGTCAAAATTGTGTCAACAGTGTCAACACATTCAATCCCAAGAATTTATTCATATGCATGGGTCAGCCTATCTATACACAATTTGACAGCCATAGCCATAACCATATGGAGCTCGTGATAGCCCTGCTGGCCTCTCACTTCAGTAGGCCTACCACAAGCTCTGTCTAGCTCTGTCTCTGGCTCTGGTTTTGAGTCTGTGGTGAGTGCTAACCAGTGTATTATACTGCGTGTGTGACGGTTCGACGTAGGATTTATCTTGACAGCACTCACACAGACTCAAAACCAGAGCCAGAGCCAGACAGAGCTTGTGGTATGCCTGCAGTTGGTAGTGATTATTATCTAACACTCAGATAGAGGACAAACATCAGCGTTCTCTCAATTATTAGTTCTCGGTGGGGATCGAACCCACGACCTACGGAAGAAGGCAGAGCAACTACCAACTGAGCTGAGAGACTCAGTCAAAAAAGAGGTGAATAGTGTAAAAGATGACATGGATAAGAAAGAAGTGAATACAGAGATGACGGCTGATAGAGGAGAATGGAAGAGAAGAACATGTTGTGCCGACCCCACATAAAGTGGGAGTGGTGGCAGGAAGAAGAATTAAATGATTTTGTATTAAATAATTTACTACTTGTAAACAAATTGAAAGGCTTAAACAATAAAGCTAATAGCACGATGCATAAAATACGGATGATTTGTAGAAAGGCCAAGTAAAATAATAAAGCAGAGCTTTTCCCTTTTATTAGGTACAGTCAATGTCGAAAGTACATGGACATTGGTTGTGTCTTCCTTATCATGTTTTTTATTCACGGAATTGCTACGGTAGACGCTACACAGACAACTTTAGTAGAAGATTCCGTCTACTTTTATAAAAATCCATGCTAAAGTAAGTTTGTATTTTTTTTATTGATTTTTATAGTGTTTAGTAAATCACAAAGATTTGTATAATTTCCCAAAAGTTCCGACCGGGATCCTAGCAGGATTTGAACCCGCGACCTTCTCCTTGGTACGGGGCTGCGCTGCGCTGACCGCTGCGCACTAACGCGACCGTGGCTCCATCTACCTTTGGGACATTATAAAAACCTTTAGGTTATTTTGTATTTGTATAAAAAGACCCACCACGACGCGATGAACGTGATGCGATGACTGCTATCGCATCACTCGCGTCGAATTTGATATCATCTCCGCTATTTCCGAAGCTATGACGGCATCCGCTTCCCGGGAAGGCCAATTTCCGGGTGAATAGTGATGAAAGTCAATATCGACCAGACGTAAAAATAAAGATTAAGTATTTTGATGTAGATCTTTTACTAGTACTAGCAGTTGGTGCCCGAGTTTCGCTCGGTATTTTTTTTTGATAAACTGTTGTTGTGAACTATATTTAAATACGAATTACTTACATACTGATTAAATATTAATATTTTTCGATCTTACCGACATAATAATAAACTCCACTACTCGTCAATAGATGGCGTTCTCTGTCCCACTAACTCATGACTTAATCAACAGATGGCGCTAGGAGTTATGATTTTACGATAAAGTTGATTATTTGCTTTACGATTAAGGGGGCATTTTCTAAAACTGAATCCTAGCTAGATCGTTTTATCGTCACCGAAAACCCCTGTATACTTAATTTCATGAAAATCGTTGGCTCAGTTTCCGAGATCCTAAATATATATATACAAGATTTTCTCGTTTAAAGGTATAAAATACTGTAGGTACTTATTCGAGACCTATAAATGAATGTAACTACCATTGCGAGTGCTATTCCAGTGCGCTTTATTCTGTGGTATCATATAAATAGCAGGCTAATGGTTTGCGAAACCGTATACAAGCAGTGTTTATAATATCATTCGAGGCAAAGATTGTTTGTTTGTTTCACTCCGCGATTCGGATGAATCGCCATCTTGATTAGATATCTGTGTTTTGTAGATCATTCTCGGAAATTAAAAGAATTCCTTAGTTTTTTATATCTGAGGAAAGGAAACTGTGTACAGTAGACCTACCACAAGCTCTGTCTTTCTCTGTCTCTGGCTCTGGTTTTGAGTCTATGTGAGTGTTCACCAGTGTATTATACTGTGCGGGTGCATGACGTTTCGACGTAGGATTTATTTAGTCAACATTCACACAGAACCAGAGCCAGAGACAGAGCCAGACAGAGCTTGTAGGTCTACTGACTATGAGATGCACAAAAGACCATGGAGCGAGCCATCATCATCCACAGCCCGACTTCACCCACTGCTGGGTATAGGATAGGCCTCTCTATGTATGTGCCACTGTTAACGGACTTGTGCTTATCTCATCCAGTAGGCCTACCAAAAGCTCTGTTTTTCTGTCTCTGGCTCAGGTTTTGAGTCTGTGTGAGTGACGTTTCGACGTAGGATTTACTAAGACAGCACGCCACAGACTCAAAACCTTTGTTGTTTATAAAATAAAGTCATCTAGCAATCTTCACAAGAAAGAAAAGAAAGAAAAAAACGTTTATTTGTCACACCTCCAATGGAGAACAAGAAAGAAGCTAATTCATTCTATACTTTTCTATAGAAACCTAAATATATTAAAACAGCCGAGCCGTTTGAAATACAGTAAATCGTCAAAACGCTACAAGTGTTTTGACTTCGAATACAAGAAGCTATTAATCGTGAGGTGTAGGTATTCCAAGACGTTTTTAGAAGCTATAGGCCTACCACAAGCTCTGTCTGGCTCTGTCTCTGGCTTTGGTTTTGAGTCTGTGTGAGTGCTGTCTAAATAAATCCTACGACGAAACGTCACACACACAGTATAATACACTGGTGAGCCACAAGCTTTGTCGGGCTCTGGTTTTGAGTCTGTGTGAGTAGACAGACTCAAAACCAGAGCCAGACAAAGCTTGTGGTAGGCCTTCTGTGCTTTATTAGCACAACTGTTTCATATAGGTTTGCTGACGGCTTCATTGCCTCAAAAGTACCGATTAAACTAATATGTCGTGTTTTTAGTTATTTTATCAAATCGTATCGGAATAAAACTAAACGACGTAACAAATATCGTAATAAAATAATACTGGGAAATCTTTTAGCGGTGGCTATTAGTGAAACGCTGTCAAATATCGCTGTTATTGAAAGAGGAAACAAATACAAAATGCAATGGAATGTATGAAAACGTTGTCTGGATTCAAAATATTTAAAGGCCTGCGCACACCTAGTGAAACGCTGTCAAATATCACTGTCAGATTTGAGATTTGACAGCGATATTTGACAGCGTTTCACTGATCGCTACCGCCAGCGAACTAGGTGTGCGCAGGCCTTAAAAAAGTGGAGATGAGCGGAGACCATGAATATCCTCAGAACACCAAACATGGCACCATCACAGAACCTTCTCACAGAAAAACACGTTCATATCGGAGCATTCGTTTCGGAGCCACAAACAAACAAACAAGCGAACACTATAGTATATAGGCGTATATAGGTCAATAAAATGCTTTTCTTTCTTTCTTTCTATAGCTTTGCGCACCAAGCCATAGTTTGTTGCCTGTTCTTCTAGGCTAGATCGCGTAGAACTGGCACCTAGATTCACCTAGCTGTATGACGTTTCAAAGTGATCCTTGTCCTACTGAATAAATACATCTTTGAGTTTGAGTTTGATACATTATATCGCCAGATTTTTTCTGTTTTTTCGGTCCGAAGTTAAAAATAATGAGTACTTAGCTATTCCGCGATCGACATTCCTGGAATAGTCTAATAGGTACTATTCGTCTATGTTTGGAGCCAGGTGGTGGGTGGGGCTCCACACTTGAAATAGATGAATTGATTCCATTGATTGATTTAACACATCTCCGTTATTTAATAATGTGTTAAACAACTAGAATAACTTTCATACACATCATCGTTAAGAGTCGAGAGCGCTGGTGGCCTAATGGTAGCGACCCTGCCTTCCGATCCTAAGGTTGTGGGTTCGAATCCAGTCGTGTACCAATGAGTTTTTCTGCCCAATCAGGCAACGAAACGGCGTGTCTGCGGTCTGCGCCGCGTCGCTTCAGTATAATTCAAAAACGTCGCCTGCATACATTTTGTATGAAATCGTTTTGAAGCGGCGCATGCCTGTTCCACGCCTGTTCCACGCCTGCTGCCTTACGTCGCTTGTGTATGTTTTAGGCCTTAGTATACAGTATAACACCCAGACAGAGAACAATATGTTACGTCTATGTTCACCACACAAATATTTGTTCTCGGTGGGAATCGAACCCACGCCCTACAGCGCTGAAAGCAGAGCTACTACCAACTTATAGGCCAAAAGTGTTTTTTACAAAACTAGATGATTTTTCAATGAGCATGCGCGCGTGTTATTTCGGTAGCGCGTTTGATTGCCGGTCGGAAATAGCTCAATTTCCTGCAGTCGCCAATGATGCTGAGCAGATAGAAGCTCGAAGGTCTGTGCTGCAGAAATGGGTTTATGAGACACTGCATGCGAGTTGCGGGCGTGGCCGGTATGTCAGCGAAATCTCACTGTTATCCCATTTACAATAAATAAATATTACAGACAAACCACACAACACTATCTTGTTCTAAAAAAGCTGATATATTCCGGCGTCAGTATTTCTGGAAAGTTTTAATTTAAGGAATTTTTAAGACAAAAGTGTACAGGTGGATTATGGCTAAGCATGCTCCATCTTAGGCTGCATCCTCACTTTCCATCAGGTGTGATGGCAGTCAAATGCTTAGCTATCTAGATAAAAAAAAAGACACACATTTTATTTGTAACAATTTTTTTTGTTTTTGATCATGTCATCTTTGACACAAGCCATCCATTTTTTCTTTGGTCTACATTCATATCCACTTTTCATAAAGTAAAAAAACTATTGACACGAACTAGAGTAAAAACCATTCTCTGAGATATATTGAAATAAGTACATGAAAAAAAACATCAATTGCAATACAACCACCCCCTCAGGTGTCTATGGGCAGCGGTGACTGCCCTCCATCAGGTGGCCAGTCTGCTCGTCTGCCAGATGACTGACAGATGTGTGACTTTAATTTGTATAATATTTCTATTAAAACCACCGCTCTTTGTCAGCTTACCGCGACCCGCTTACACTAGCACCAGCAAAGCACACCACCACTTGACGGCCACATCCTGTGACGTCAGCTCTCTGCCTGAGAGTTACTCTACTGCCGCTGGTTAATGCTATACACACGTACTTCATAGCATCAATAGGCATACCACAAGCTCTGTCTGGCTCTGTCTCTGGCTCTTGTTTTGAGTCTGTGTGAGTGCTGACTGAATAAATCCTACGTCGAAACGTCATACACAGTATAATACACTGGTCAGAACTCACACAGACTCAAAACCAGAACCAGAGACAGAGCCAGACAGAGCTTGTGGTAGGCCCACAGTTCAATGGTATTGAAGAAATAACAAAAAAATATCAAAATCCCTAATGAAGTGAAGTCATTGCCTAAAGTAAAGAAGAATAACATGGCAAAAAAAATGTATGCAAAACTTTTTAACCGACTTCAAATAATAAAGAAGGAGCTTCTCAAAAGAATTGTAATTATTTTGTTTGTATAACTTCGTCTTATAGGATACGATTAAAACAAAATCTCAATTTGATATTTTGTCTTTTGATGCATGTTGTGTTTTTAGTATAAAATTATCTTTAACTATTTATTGCAATGTATGTATTTTGTAATTGCATTTGCAGCATTTGGGCGCTTTGGAGCTAGCTGTAAGCCCAAATTGTTTTTTTTTCCGCTTCTTCATGCCCTTATCCCACCTGATGTGGGGTTGGAACAATAATGCTCTCCTCTTCCATTCTCCTCTGTCAGCCATCATCTCTGTATTCATTTCTTTCTTATCCATGTCATGTCTCACACTGTTCATCCATCTTTGCAATTATTCTAAATAAAAATAATAATACATTAAAAGTAAAATATTTACTTACTCGTTGTAATTATAAGGGAATATGCAGCTTTAGGTTGTTAGTAGATAGAAAACGCGCAGTAAATCAGTAGCCCGGGCGTGAAGCCAACACGGCGATTTGAACGCCGGGTACTGTCACGGACTTACTGTACAAGACAAGTAATCAATTTGAAAAACTGAAACATGTAACTGAAGTTCACAGACGTATGCGGACATCCGCATTTTCTTATGTATCTCTTGGACTGTAGACAAATCTATTGACACCTTTTCGTCCTAATTGGGTGGCACCTTTTTTAATCTGATAATAATTATCTTCAATTATATGCGAGATGTACATGTAACTAAATAATCATAATGTTCAAAGTAAAGTGTATGTGAAAATAAGTTCATCTGACAGAACTAGATGGCGCTGCTAAAAATGTAACACTTCTATTTTACGAAACGCATGGCCAGCTATGATCTTAGCTTAGAAACGTTTCAGCTTAGAAACTTTTTATTATTGAATACGAATACAGATATGAATCTACATAGTTCTGTAGTTTTTTTTTGAGTACCTTCTTTCCACTACCATCACACTGGTGTTTTTTGCTAGCTGTAACTACCGTTTCGACGCTATCACTACTACACACTATAGTATGGCTGTACACTCAATTAAGACTATACATTTACATGCTTATACACTATGCTTTTACACTATAAATAAATATTATAGACAATCTACACAACACTATCTAGCCCCAAACTAAGCAGAGCTTGTACTATGTACACTGACTTCAAAGTGCCGGTGACTGCGCTGACTGACTGTACGGTTAGATGCACGATGTATTTTTAGTGACAGCTGATTTATTAGTTTTTTCCGCGATTGTCCTTTTGCTGCGTTGGATCAGACACTTCTTATTGGGATGCAAATGAAGCTTATTTGCGGGCATGATGTGAACTGCTGGAATGAGATTGCACAAAGAAACATACTAAGTATTTGTAGTTTTTGTAGACTCCCAGGGTGTTATTAATAATCCTGGCGCAACGCTGGAGTAGTTAAATCGTGTTTTGTCACATTTGTTCGAGTTGACAATTGCATGTCAATGCAAGAGACAAAACACGGATTAACTAGTCTAACGCTACGCCAGGATTATTAATAAGACCCCCAGAGTCTTTTTCATGCACAGTTTATTTAAAAACAAAAAATCTAGTCAAATCATAAGTTTTGAAAGATTGGTAAGACATCGCCATCACATCGACGTATGCCCTTTGATTAAAGGATTTTTGACTTTTTGACGAAAAGCTCGCAATTTTTCTTCCTGGAAAATTTTCCAGGAAGAAAAAAGAGCTTTTCGACCACCGACTATCCGCGATCTTAACAATGTCTACGGTCCATCGAGGTAGTGGCCGTCCTACAAATTCTAAAATGTCTTTATTTAATTGCATGAAGATCACAAGGATCACATTGAAACTTGATGGCAGATGGAGCGAGCGGATCCTACATTGGTACCAACGAGACGCGGCACGCGCATGAAGTCGACCTAAGAAAAGGTGGTGCGACGATGTGGTAGAGGTGGTGGAACTCTCATAGACGAGACTGGCATGGGACCACGGCAGCCTACACCCATGTTTCGGTTTCCAATAGTAGTTTTTTTATTGATTTTATAGTGTTTACTACACTTAGAAAATCTCAAAAGTTTTAGTAATGTACCAAAAGTCGCGTTAGTGCCGAACAGTCCCTAAAAGTTATTCATCGAGTGTGATTACGATCCGATGGCGCAGCGGTCAGCGCAGCCCTTACCAAAGGAATGTTCGCCGGTTAAAATCCCGCTTAGCTCACTTTTGGGACATTATAAAAAAAAGGCCAATAGTAGTGCACGTATGTAAATTTTTAATTGTTTTGTATGTGAAATTAGTTATAACCTACTCAACTGTTGGAAATAAATGGCTGATCTATTATTATTAAATAATAAATCGCAGCAATGTACAAGGTACGCGACCCTTGGGCCTATTAATACCTTACGACAGACTTCCACGAAGCGAGTCAAGAGTACGCGTCATGGAAATAGTGCGCGCATCGTCGCTACGAACGCCGACCACGCATGCAGTGACAATACAACATGTTCACTTACAACAGAAGTGTAAGTCACTATTTTTATGAAACGACGGGATATTTACCATGATTTCTTTTACTCGTGGACTTCCGTTCATCCGTGATCATGGTGCATGCAACTGTGCCGAAATATCGGAAGTCAACTCATAAAAATTTAATCATGGTAAATATCCCGTCGTTTCATAAAAATAGTGTTAAAAACCATGATAGTTTCAAAAGTTATAGAAGTGTAAGTGTATGTCAAAAATTTAACACTTCTGGATCGAAATATAGAAATGAATGGTCTATTTCTCTTCACAAAGAAGGTACCTTAATAGGTACATTAATGCTAGCTAGAATGAAAATGGATTGAAGCAAGGTTTCTAGGCTTGGTCGCGTGGAGCTGGTAGCTAGAGTCACCTAACTTTAAAGATAAAGATAAAAAAAGATTATTTATTTGCATAAACATATTATATCAAAATGAAGACGGTGAACAATTTAACACGTTTAAAAGTGAGCACGTGTCTCTTTATTTTGTATAAAAAATTGATAAGAAAAAAACTCGTTTCGATCGTGTATCGTGTCCACGTAACGTATTTTTGCTGTCTCATCTTTTCTCCATACAATAAAGAGAGACAAATAGGCGAAACGAAAAAATTTGGTAGGAGAAGTGTGGTAGCAAAACTCCGACTTCGGATACTGAGGAGAGCTTTGTACGTCGCAAACAAAAATTATGAGAAATCAGTTGTAGTGGTTCTACTGTATACTCCGTGGTATCACTACAAACTTGCTCTTGTCACAGTTGGCCTGTAATTTGTTAGTGTTATGTACGAGGCTGGCTTATATTAATAGATCGCAACACGCTCTTGTATTATTGCCCGATGAGTTGACGATTGATCGATCGCTAATTTACTAACTTGTAAGCCAGCGAGAGCTCTGTACTGTAAGCCTACCATAAGCTCTGTCTGTCTCTGTCTCTGGCTCTGGTTTTGAGTCTGTGTTAGTGCTCACTAGTGTAATATGACGTTTCGACGTAGGATTTCTTTAGTCAACACAGACTCAAAACCAGAGCCAGACATAGAGACAGACAGGGCTTGTATAGATAGTGCAATTCACGAAGACGCCCCCACCAATTTTCGGTTGAGGGGATCGCGGGGT
The DNA here is from genome assembly GCA_939531255.2 of Thera britannica. Classification (NCBI taxonomy): domain Eukaryota; kingdom Metazoa; phylum Arthropoda; class Insecta; order Lepidoptera; family Geometridae; genus Thera; species Thera britannica. The sequence goes on along the minus strand of OW618043.2, from coordinate 9,349,238 downwards.
GCGGGGTGCTTGCTCCGAGCGGCAGTCGCGAACCGTAGTCTATTCATTGTAGTGTGCGTGTGCACTCATAGGTAATTAGTGTGTACCGATAACACTCAGACATTGACGGAAGCTTGCACACATATACTATAAACGGTTAAGGAGGAATAGTGGGGCGCGCCTTCGTGGATTGCACTATCTATAGTAGGCCTAACTGCCCTGTGCATCTATGTCGCACAATATTCCTACTGAGCCTACTCTTATTGTCAAACTGGTTATATGTATGTGTCTTCTTTTTATGTGACAATAAAAACTTTATTGTATTTGTTTTTTATACAATTTGCCTGAAGCTTAATCGTCTTGAGAACATTGTCGGCCACGTGCACCGCGTAATAAGCGACCGTTTAAGATCGTGGCTGTGGTTCCGCAGACGTCATAGCAGTTGCTATTGTTTACAAAGCGACCAATCGCTGAATGGCCCCGGTTTTAGCGCAGGGCTGTCGCAGCCAGAAAGTGCCGAGAGTAAACTTAAAACAAATCAGTCTTTATTCAAGGACAACTTAGAAAAATAGAACTTTTGGGAATTCCTTTCCTATCCAGTAAAAACCCATGGATTATCCTCAGAATCAAAAAAAAACTTGTCAGTAGAGTAGATAGACACCTAGATAGAAAACGCTTTATTGCTCACAAAAACATAGATACAGACAAACTCTCTACAAGTTTTTAACTTTTTTATGTCTCTTAAAAAACTTAAAAAATATTTGCAGAGACAATAGGTGGTCTTATCGCTAATCAGCGATCCCTACCAAACAACCATACACTCACAGACAGCATACTCATGGACAATAACCGTCCAAAACTGACCACTAAGATTTCTGCCAGCCTCCTCTCTCCTGTGCGTCTGTTATGTCCGTATCTTGTACTGTACTGAATACTGTGCTGTGTTCTCTTAGGTTAATGACATTTAATAATTTTAAGACAATCAATTTATGACTATTTGTAATTTTAAATACTTAACCAATACTTATAATTGCATGCTGAGTTCAAGCAAAATGTGCTGAATCAATAATTTAATTACTGACATCTAATCCCTTACCACATTTTAAGCAATAAATTTTCATTTCATTTTCATTTAATTTCATTATATTGTTTAGTCTGTAGAGCTTAAACACTTTAGTAACATGACAGCCCTAGCGCGTCGGAATAGAGTCCGGTTGTAAACTATCGTTATGTATAATCCACTGTTTACTGTTCATGAGCTTTTATCCGGTTTTATTGCGAGTTTCAGTCATTGAAGGCCGATCTGAGGGAACCGATCAATTTATGTTTCTCTGTGTCTATCACTTTTAAGTGCACTGTGAAGCTGTTACATTTTAAGATAGTAAGAACCAAGGCAAAGTTACTCACTGCATTTTTTGAAGTCGCGGTGTTGGTACAACCTCTACGACTATAACATCACAAAAATGTTAGCATCACTGCAAAAGAAAACAACTTCAACGTATTGTTTTTTCTCTCATTTTAGCCCCACTTGATGGCTTTTAATAAAATGGAACTACTTAGGTATTTTCTATGAAAGCAAAACTTTAAAAAACTGCAAGCAAAATCTCTATCGATTATGGAATGTTTGGTTGTTATGTACTGCAATAGAGGTAATATTTATTTGATTAAAAGTCTGTTGATCAAGCTGAGATCAAATTGAATTTTGCAAAGCAGAAAATGTTCATGTGGTGAAATCTATCCATTAAATACAGTTAGAACTGAGTTTGTATTTATATTCCGGAAAAAAATAATCTACGCATTATGACGCCATTTTTCGATCCCTCCACCGATCTTTAGTGATGTGTTTCATCGCCCGTTCTTAGTAGTAATGTCCTATTCCTAAAACCGGGTATTACTTAGGCTTTTATTTCTCATGGTACCCATATTATCATCGTTTGTTCCAAGCCTATACTCACAACCAACCTAAGTAGCATGTTGTCATAACAAATCGCATATCAAAATTGGCCGTGTCAAGAGCGTCAAGCGACACCTGTGTTTTGTAAACAAGCGTCCCGTGGCGGCCACACGGTCGAGTGCCACTATACGTTGTGACTGTCATGACCGCTGTCAACGACCCTGCCTACTCCGTTGTTATTATTATGTACTTACCAGCGGCTGCCCGTGGCTTCGCAACGACATTGCCTACTCCGTTGTTTTTACTATGTACTAGCGGCCGCCCGCGGTTTCGCTCGCCCCGTTCCCGTTACGTCCCGTTCTCGCTATTTAGGGTGGAGCCAAGCGAGCGTAATTTTTTGAGTATTATGTTCCGACCGAATTGTGTTCGCGGGAGTGAGGGTATTGGGGAGTGCGGAAAGCGTCAGTCAAGTACAGATTGTGTGAAATTCCACACATTAGAAACCTCTAAATTTATCAGTGTTTAATTCTCTGCAATATTATGCATGTATTATACTCGTACATACGTTACGTTTTCGGCTACGGCGACTGTAAATGGATGGACACTATTATTTATTGTTCGAGGGCTTAGTTGTTCTGCCCTCTGATGTGCCCTAGTGTGGCTGGTGTACTCAATTTTATGAATAAAGGTACGACCACATTAAGGGTACGTTAGTACCCTGCCAGCATATAGGAGATGTCCGCTGGTGACCACCAGCCCCCCACCAGCCGGTTGACTGGTGGGGTGTTTTGTAAGTACCAAGCCTAGAACAAAGCATGAAAGTCGCTACGAACAGCAGAGACTGTATTTGTCTATGGTCTGGGGTCTGGGCAAGATTCTCTTACTGTTTTTTACCCGGCTGTAAAGAGGCCTGCGTCGTGTCGACAGGTTATTTTTCACGGCCACGTTTCAAAGTGATTCTCGTGATTTTGAATTTACATTTAACAAAATTAACTGAATCAACAAAAAATACTTTTTCTTTGATGAGGCGTCGATTTCGATGAGTAATTTAATTTAGATAAACCAAACTTTTTGAAAGTGTTTAAGTCATGTTTGCAATTTAATACTTTCTTTCTGTTTATGGCTAAACCAATCTGTTCGTTTTATCAGAGCTCACTAAACCTTCGGCGACTTTTATCAACATTGCACTTGTGCCGCTAAAGATTGACTAAAAATATTGCTAAATAAAAATATTACTACTGATAATGTTGGATTTATCCTCCAACAGATATTCTTACTGGGCACTTAGCTTTGCGACCGGTAAAAGTTATTGTTTTTTCTAAACAAATAGTTAATGAAACAAGCAATGGCCCACCTGTAAAGTAAATAAATTCAAACAAATAAACACAGCGATGCTGCTTCACGGCAGAAAAAGGCATGGTGTCCTTCCCGGACGCGCCCTTCACAAAGAGCTCTACTACTACAGAATTGGACACCCCACATCAAAAACACGATTTTCTACTCAATCTCCAGCTCTACTAACAGTTTTTCAACGGTTCACATGTTTAGGTATGCTAATGCTAAAACGCACATTCGCTTGAGTTTCACCCAAGCATCACGTAACTTCCGCTACGTTTAAACTATTTACGCCCAGCTATAGATACATCCAGACTTCTAGAACGTCTAGACGGTACCTACTTACTTCAGTGCGGTATTTTTAGTCAATCAATGACAAATGACGAACGAACGCAAGCGCCCTCTGTACTCCGCCTAATAAAACAGTCATAACTACGATGAAACTGGGAATTTATGATTCCAACATGTGTTTTGTAACGGCTTCAAGGCCTGCGTACATCTAGGCGATAGCGATGGCGATCAGCTGAAACGCTGTCGAATATCGCTATCTTAGTTGACAGTTTAGAATAGAATAGAATAGAAATAATTTATTTTGCGTCAACTTAAAAATAAAAGGTACAGGTATTTAACTTAGATTACATGACGGCAAAAAAGGTAGACCACTCAGCATTTGCTACAAGGGCATGGTAACCCTTGTAGCGCTGGTTTTCAGTGGCACCATAATATAATAATAATAAAACTAACGCTAAATAATAATAATGAAATACCTTACACGAAATAAAACAATATTTGTTACCCAAAAACACACAGAAATATCAATTTAAAATAATAATAATAATAATAGTCTCTTTATAAAACAAAAACACAACAGTTTCTATTAAATTAAATTAAATTTGAAAAACAATCAAATGTTTTAACAAAAATTAACATTCTAAATTATAAATTATACAATCTAAATTATACAGTCTTCTCAACCAAATACAAACAACACCTTAACTAAGTCTAAAAGAGCAAACATCAGAATAAGAACGACCACTTCATAGTACACATTTTTGTAGATTCAACAGGTATTTCTTAAGAGATTTCTTGAAAGAGCAAACGGTGTTTGAGTTTTTGATGGGGGGAGGAATGTTGTTCCAGCATTTCGTAGCAGCATATCGAAAGCTGCCACGAAATGCGGTCGTTCTATGTTTGGGGAAAATTAAACGTATGGCATAGCGAGCGTGTCGAGCAGAGAAGTTTAATTTTTCATGCAAATATGATGGCTTATAGTTTCAGCTGGCCCCTGTTTAATAAAGCTGACAATTCGACATACGTGTCACAAAGCGTCAAAATTGTGGAATTGTAGCGCCTAGGCTATTAATAAAAGTGTCAAAATGTCACAAAAGCACGACAAATCCACAATTTTTTCGCTTTTTGACATAAATGTCGAATTGTCAGCTTTATTAATCAGGGGCCTGATCGCCATTGCCATCGCCTAGATGTGCGCAGGCCTTTACTCCAGTTGTTACTATTTCGGTGGGTTATTACGTATAAATGTAGTTAATCACACGGCTCAGATAATTTAGCTGTAAATAAACTTTGCAATACAAACAAAGATTTGGAGTTGATAACGAATAACAGAGTAAACTTTGGATAATAAACATATACGTGAATTCCAGTAAATCTATTAATTCTCATTTGCCTACACAGTAGGCCTACCATGAGCTCTGTCCGGCTCTGTCTCTAGTTCTGGTTTTGAGTCTGAGAGTGACTAAATAAATCCTACGTCAAAACGTCACACACACAGTATAGTATAATGCACTGGTGAGCACTAACAGAGACTCAAAACCAGAGCCAGAGACAGAGCCAGACAGAGCTCATGGTAGGCCTAAAGGTGTAAGTGAATGAGTTCAAATTGAAATCACAAGGATAACTTTGTAACAGTTTATATTAAAATACGAGTAAATCAATATTTCATTACTTACAAGTGAAGTTTAAAAAATTTGAAAAACCGACTTCATGGACAAACTGCTGAACCATCATCAACATCAGCCTGAAGAAGTCCACTGCTGGACATAGGCCTCCCCTACACATTTCCAGGAAGAACGATTCTGAGCCCTTTCCACATTCGTGTTTACATTCCCCAAAATGCAAGCTATTGAATATCGAATTTTGCTGTTATTCTGTAAAACTAGTGATATTGTTAATATTTATTGGCGTTGCCTGCAAAGTAAAATGAAAATAGAGCAAAATCTTTGAGCATTCTGGCAGCGTGTCCAGTGCAGTTAGTTTTATTTATTTATCTTCAAACTATCATTGCATCAAACACAAAGTACTTTGAGTTTTTATCGTAGGCAACATGATCGTAGATCAATTGCTCATTGCATCAAACACAAAGTACTTTGAGTTTTTATCGTAGGCAACATGATCGTAGATCAATGCTCTCTATCTCTAAGGCCCGACCACATCAAAGCGATAACACAGCGTTACTTATACATCAAATTCTTCTGTTTACTGAGAATACAATATAACACCCAGGAGCCTAATTCTCGGCTCATCTCGGATCATTTTGCAATTCTATTTTATTGCTTCTTTTCAAAGAGAGAATGGATGATTTCCTTGAGTAATTCATCGACGACCTCATCGTAGAAGCCTCGACAGCTACGATATACGGAAAACGTAGAAAAAGTGCGGGGTTGTGCAATGCCAATGTGTATCTATGGGACATTGAAAATATCGGTCGGCCCGAGAATTAGGCTCTTGATAGTAACAAACATCTGTGATCACCACACAAATATTTGTTCTCGGTGGGGATCAAACCTATTAACTGAGCTGCGAGGTTGTAGCGATACAGTCGCTCGTTTAGCAAACGCGCGACAGCATCACTTCTAACGCCTGTTAGTCGCATTTGCAACGCGCTACTGCATCGCGATTGTATTGATACAAACGCGCGACCGCGTCGCGCTACTAACGCGCCAAATGTTGCCTCAACGGAGTCCATCTTGCAACTGTACTGATCCAAGGTATTTTTGTATCGTAACTGCATCGCGACCGAATCGAGTTTGCATCGCGACTGAATCTGGTCCCGTGGGCGCGGGCACACAGCTAGCGACTGCTTCGCGTCTGTATCGATGCTACGCGCGAGAGCATCGCGATTGCATCGCTACAAAAAGTCGCCCGTGGGCGAGGGCCCTTATCAATAGGTTCAAAGTTACCTTTGACAGTGTTTAACTAATTCATGAAGTCTGTTTCCAAGCTTGATACCTACCAATAACTTCTACGCCGGGCAATAGCAGTCACATTCTTTAAAAAATATCATTTTAATATAAAAACAAACTACACGTATCATACATATCTATCAATATCTACATATCATACATATATCTATCAATATCAATATCTACATATTTCTGAAAAAACGATTCACTCACCGCCCCATCTAGACAGCAATCTATAAATCGAAGCATTTCGGATTCCTTCTTTGATGTTTAACTATGTTTGTGTAACGGAATACATCACATAAACTCCCAACTCTTTGTACGAGTATTTGTAAGAAACATTGAAATCACTTGTAAAATAAAATAAAAAGTAGAGTGGAGAAAAAAAGTGTTGGGAGTAGTAGTTTTAACTTTTTTTTTAATATTACGTCATCGAAATCTTTGCCTAACTAAGGTCAGTTTATTAATTTTTTACTACCTCGATATTTGATCAAAATCACCATGGTATTTTATAAATAAACTAATCACAAGGAATAGTGTGTGAATCATATCTACCTATACTAAGTTCTAAAATGTACCAAGTAAATAAATTATTTCATTTCATTTCACACAACGCTATAGATTCTTTTGGCTATAATAACGAACTGATATTTTGAGAACCGATCAAAACTGCAGCGTAGCATGCTCTACGCACGTAGAGGCTTGGACCTCTACGACGTAGTCGACGGGGAATCACGTAGCCTAGCGTTTTGAATAAAAATTCATGAACTTTACATTACAATGACTAGAGAAGGAAATTTTCATGATAGTCAACAGCCTTATCGCTTAGTTTTTCATTCCAGTCATGAGAAAATGGTATGTACTGACAGCATTACCAGTAGCAGAAAACACGTAGAATTGGTACAATATTAGTTTTATTTTTAAACCAATAGTTTCAGAGTTATTTTCGTTAGTTGTCATTTCCCAGTATGCAACCTTGAATCACAATCTAGTCTATACTACTACTAAACTCCGCGCAAGAGAACTATGCGCATGAATGATTGCGGACTGGATCTTCCGATCAGAAACATGAATGGGGAAATCGAACTTGCATTGCATTCAATGCAAGTTTATGTTTGTGATTGAGAGTTTTTTTACATTTTCTGGTCATCTGTCACTCGCAAAGTGAAGTTTTACTTAAGTTTTCAGGTAGGTACTAAAAGCATTCACATGTAGAGTGGTATTTAAAGTTATGACTCAAACTAACTTTCATGAAACAACATTCAAAATGTTAGGTGAATCAAATTTTATGACTAATTAGGTTTTAAAATAGCTTCAAACCTAGTAGGTCCTTTAACCTAAGTTAAAAAAATCTCCTTGCGTTCTTCCTGGTTCAATCTTCAACACGGGCCGTTAAGAAGACAATAATTATACGAGAAAAGAGTAAATAAATTGGCAGCAAACTGTCTGAAAATATGGAAATTTACAGCAATAATTACCGCAGCTCCTATGAAAAGTCTTCCGCAAACGCTCCACCGGACACTAAACTCATACAATTAGTAGTCACACAATCGAATCAATCGATACTTTTTAATCACTCCACAACACTAAAAGCACTGGTCGTAAACAAAATGATTTATGAATAAATCAGTTGCACGGTTTCCAAATTCAAAATTTGAAATGTCACTCGCGGTCAATCGGGCGGGAAAGCTAAAAGGCGGTCCGGCGCACGCGCTCTTGCCACTGAAACTGGCCGCTACTCACCAGCGGGTGCCATACGTCACGGCAGCATTTGGCAAACGTACAAACTTCCCCAACCAATTTCGATATGTTAACTTTTGTTTACATTGCAGTAATAAGACAGGATTTCGCGTTTTGCCGCCGTGTTGTGACGAGATTTGTGACCAGCGCCATTATTGTGTGGATTGATGGCACATGAAAGTGTTATTTTGATATTGTTCTTGTGATGGGTGAACAAAGCCGGTGAGGATCGGTAGCCCTGACGGCGGCTGAGATTACCTGACAGATGCCGATCGACACAGCTAGCTATAGATAGATTTTTCCGTTGACACGTCGTCGTCTGTGTTTTTTATTCTATGAAAAGATGTGACATAATTTTTATGTGCTCTGATTCGTTGCTATCAAATGACTCACAGCTTCCTGAATAGAGGAACCATTTTTTCATCGCTTTTCTTTCATTTAACTCGACACTAGAAAATCTGTGAAAACTTACACATCTAGCGACGATATTGATAAAACAGTCGAATAAGCCACGGGGGGCCTTTTCGACTGTTTTATCTAACGCTTAACAATAAGTACTTATTATTACTTATTGTTGTAGGTACCTACCTACATTTTCTCCCCACTTTCATTATAGTGTGTTTGTATTACGTCTACGCCTTTAAGTCAAATAAATGTATTTTCTTCCTTTCTTTTTTTTCTATTACATAACTTTAAGTGATGTATTGGATGTCTGTAATTTTACTTGGTACTGATTTTTTGCAATAAACTAAACTCTTCTTCTTAAATTTAAGAGCTTAGCTCTTGTCGGGGTTTTGATGCAGTTTTCTCCAATTAAGTCTTTCGAATGCGGCCTCCTTGACTTCCCTAAACGACATGACAGCGACTTTTTCTTTTATCTGGCTCATCTGGATAAAAAACTAAACTAACCTTACACATTAAAGAGAAGATAATATACAAGTTTAGGAATTTTCCTGTACATTTCATCTATCTATTTGTAAATTCTTAAAATAAATATTGTAACGATCGCTATTCCACCCTTTTCTTTGAAACCCGCTCACGCAGGCTTCCCCGAATCAGCAATGAACTCTTAAGTGGTCGTATCATTGTCCGCGATGTATCACACTTCATCTCTAGTGATTTACTGCGGGTTTGCTTGAATTTCCACTCAAAAATGTTACACATATTCGCGGAAATAAGTATGAAAACCAACGGTGAACATGAAACGAAACGGAGTAAAGGCCATCGTCCACTAAAGCATTGTAGACGGCTATAAAAGAGTAGAGTTTATAAGGTCAGTTCGTATCTTTGCAAGAAAAAACTATAAGTTCGAAGCGTACCGAAGGCTATCAAGTAAATAGTAAGTACCTACTTTGTAATAAAAAATCTGTTGATAGATAGATACTTACATACTTAACTCTTTATTATTATTTACTATTCACCACACAAAAATACAGTACAGGACATAACAGTAAACAATTAGGCAAAACAATGGGTGACCTTATCGCTGAGAGTGGTCTCTTCCAGACAACCTTGGCATGGAGAGAAATAACGAATTGAAGTTGACCTCCATAATATGAGCAGAATATGCAAAGCCTTTCTTAAATTATCTATTGTACACAGAAACACATATTATAATTTATTTATTTAGTTACCTTTATAGTTAAATAGCTTCAGTGGGCAGTGTGCCTTAGAAACTCAGTGAGCTGTTGACAGGGCAGATCGTTTTCGAGAAAGAAAAATCATTGGTTAGAGTGCATGCAGCGAAGCGGTGACGAGACGTGCACCAACAAATATAAATGTGCACCAACAAATATAAATAAATATTTTTGACAATCCACAAAACACTATTAAACCTTAAATTAAGCTGAGCTTGTACTATCCCAAGGTTGCCTGGTAGAGATCGCTGTTAGCGATAAGGCCGCCCATTGTTTACAGTGAATTATTTTTAAGCAAAATACTGTATTCCTTTATGTGTCATAGTAATCAATAAAGATTCAAGATTCAAGATTCAATAAGCGTTTATTCAATACGATACAAGTGTGATGAATTTCAATAATGGTTCTAATTTTAATGGTTTAATAGAAATTACTATTATGATATTTGATGACACTTGTCATATTTGTTTGTAAAATAGTCTGTCAACTTCATGGAAAATGCCGTTGGCAATTATGTATGGTTAGTCAGTTGAATCGATTGATTTAAAATATGTCTGTGGATCTGAATAATTTGTTTGTAAATAAATAATGATTTTAATGGTCATTAATCATGATAACTGTTTTAAGAACTAGTTTGTTTGTTTAGTTTATGTAAAAGTATTATTAATGGTGATTGATTCAAAATGTCTGCACTGCATACTGGCAACGCTTCCGGCGATAAAGATGGCGGTCGGGCTCGACTGCTCGATCGCCATTCTGGAACGAGCGCTCGGAAGAGTTGGTCGCATGCAATGCAAGCTACTTTGTAAAACCACGTGGCTTAGAGTTGGTAATTTGTGAAGTACTAGAGAGATTGTAACGTAGAAGGAAGTGAACAATATAGTTTGATTGGACAACAGTGGGACTTTTATTACATCTCCGAAGTGGTAAGTACACGCCCAATTTTATTGTTCTGATGACGTTTATTGCATGATGGATAATGTGTAATTAAACTTAATTGAATTAATGGATCTTTGATAAAATATTTAAATTTTTCTTGAGAAAATTTAAAGAGGGTACTCAAACAAAAAAAAAACTTGCTCTGAAGCATTGTTACCATGTGTTGTGGGGTTTCATAGGGGGATGAAATTTTCGTCATTTTTGTGCTACGACGCACCGTTTACGAGATACCCACAATCTAACATTATTCTTAGATTATCGGTCTTTTCTTTTAAATTTATTTATTAGGTTATGCCTACCCTAAAATGTGTGTGGAATCATATGAAATTTGATATTAGCCGCTCATCCGAACATGAAATGGCCTGCACCTAATATTTAACGACTTTGACTACTTAGTTAAGCTGTTCCATTTCAATCAATTGACATTCACTTAATTTTTGGAATATACGCTAAGTTTAACGAAAGATATTTTAAAAATATTAACGAACTTAATAACAGCAAATAGTTCTACATTATTATGCATTACGATGATCATTTTATTGGTTAGCCTCTGTTAACACATGACTCGTGTTACCGTGTATGAAATTAAGTGAAGGTACTTGAGTGTAAAAAACAAGCTTGAGTGTTAAACGCAAGTCAGTCCTCTGTAGCATTCTTGTTACTTTTTGATATGCAGAACTGTTGGGTACTTAGGCAAGGCCTACTTTCCTGTCTAGAACCATAAACAAACATTTTTATGTCCATGCTAATAGTCGCCATTGTGCCGATGTAGCCTATGTACAAAATTAAATAAATACCCTTAAATAAATTAGAATCTCTGTTGGCATAAGCAGGGTGTTATTGGCTGGGTTATGTTGAAATTATTATTTGGTAGGTTTCTGGAAATATTTATTTCTTATAATTTACTTAACATCAAAAATGAGTGATTGAATAAAGTTTCATAATAAAGTGGCCGTAAATAGCAAAGACCGAGCACAATCTTGAATTTCATAAAAGCCGGTACGGTCTTTGTCATGGACCGGGCCTAACCATAAATTTGATATAGGGGCTATCCGATAGTGCTAAAACTATTCATGTACTGCTAATACCATAGCAGCTCAGTAAAGTTTGAGTAGCCTCTAACTGCAAATGTCTAACCATGCTGGATTTAAAATAAGCAAGTTAATGATCATGATCAAGCCTACCGAAGCGAGTTTTTGAAGCAAAGTGAGCTAATGCTATCAAAATTGTAGACTATTTATTTATTTTTATTTCTTAGGTAAACAATCAGCAGATACTTATAATCTAATTAATAATTTAAAACGACAACTAGGGTCCATTAAACAGGTTTCACAGTATTGGAGCTTAAAAAAAAAAAAAAAAATGATATTAAGTAATGAGAGACTAAGGTAGACAAACTATAAAATGAAGATACAATTTTTTTAAGAAATTACAATTAAAACAGAAAAACAAAAAGTACAATAAGAAAAAAAAAAAAAAAGCATATGGAACCTGGGGAGTCTCCTCGAAACAGCATTTTGACAAAATGTTAGTAGCAATTCTTGGTGGTTTTGAGCAAACAGATCTAGTTTGGGGACGTTAACCAGGCCATTGAACGTAATTACTGCTCGACTAAAGAAAGTGTTTTGGGATCTGTGTTTGGCTATGTACGCCATAGAAGTAAAGATTAATTTTGGAACCAAGTGAGTACAGTTTGGCTATTTTCACCTAAGAAGATGAAATTGATTTTGGAACCAAGTGAGTTCAGTTTGGCTATGTAGGTACGCCTTAGAAGATGAAATTGATTTTGAAACCAAGTGAGTTCAGTTGACTATGTACGCCTTAGAAGTTGAAATTGATTTTGAAACCAAGCGAGTTCAGTTTGACTATGTACGCCTTAGAAGTTGAAATTGATTTTGAAACCAAGCGAGTTCAGTTTGACTATGTACGCCTTAGAAGTTGAAATTGATTTTGAAACCAAGCGAGTTCAGTTTGACTATGTACGCCTTAGAAGTTGAAATTGATTTTGAAACCAAGCGAGTTCAGTTTGACTATGTACGCCTTAGAAGTTGAAATTGATTTTGAAACCAAGCGAGTTCAGTTTGACTATGTACGCCTTAGAAGTTGAAATTATGTTTGGAACCATGCGAGATCTGTTTGGTCAAAGTTCAAAAAGTTCAAAATGTTCAAAATGTTCAAAATGTTCAAAATGTTCAAAATGTTCAAAATGTTCAAAATGTTCAAAATGTTCAAAATGTTCAAAATGTTCAAAATGTTCAAAATGTTCAAAATGTTCAAAATGTTCAAAATGTTCAAAATGTTCAAAATGTTCAAAATGTTCAAAATGTTCAAAATGTTCAAAATGTTCAAAATGTTCAATATGTCCAATATGTCCAATATGTTCAAAATGTTCAATATGTCCAATATGTCCAATATGTTCAAAATGTTCAAAATGTTCAAAATGTTCAAAATGTTCAAAATGTTCAAAATGTTCAAAATGTTCAAAATGTTCAAAAAGTTCAAATTGATCAAAAAGTTTAAAAGAAAAAATGTTTGAAAAGCTGAAGATCATTTTTTGGATTTGGATTAAAAGTAAAGATTTTGGGTTAAGATTATATAAGTTTTTGGATATGAGTAAAAGTTAAGCTGGATTAGAGTTAAAGTTATTTGAGTTTAAAATTAATGTTTTGGATTCCAAGTATACAAATTCGTTCAGTATTGCCAGTGTCGAGTGAGGATATTATAATAAAAGATGAAAAAACGATGAATTAATTATGAATTACAAATGAAATAATGATGAATTACAGATGAATTACAGATGAATTTAAGATGAATTTAAGATGAATTTAAGATGAATTTAAGACGAATTTAAGATGAATTTAAGATGAATTTAAGATGAATTTAAGACGAATTTAAGATTAATTTAAGATGAATTTAAGATGAATTTAAGATGAATTTAAGATGAATTTAAGATGAATTTAAGATGAATTTAAGATGAATTAAATATAAATTAAAGATACAATAAATGTGAACTAATTATAAATTAAAGATTAGCGATTTATAAAACATTTATAAAATATTAACTTAAGATTAACTAAAGATGAATTGCAGTTATAGGAGTTCAATTACAATTTTACAGTTCAGCTTTACAACTGAATCAGTGTTCAATAAAAAAATAAAAATTGAACCAAGATTCCAAATTAAGTTAATACGTCATAAACCTGAACCATTAGATTGGTTACGCACCGAAACAGTCTCTGTCGATAAGATGTTTACATTTCAGCAAAAACAATGAGAATATGACAGTACAATCATGTTCGTGCCTGCAGTACCATGGCAGGGCATGGCATGGAGGAATTCAAGTAAATAAGTTCTTCGCTGTCAGAATTTATGATGGCGTTTTCATGCATTTACTGAGCTAAGTTAAACGTATCTTTTGTAGTATTTAAAGCGCAAGACTAAGTACAGAGAACTCGTCCAAATGCCGTGGATAGTGTACATTTAGTGTTTTATATTTTTGGAATACATTGTTACTTTTTAATTATTTCACAATTGGAAAACCTATTCATTTCAACTAGATATAAAGCAGATGAATGATAATAGATTTATTCACAGTGTGCTTGCAGATCTGTAAATTTTATGACGAGTTTCAGATCCTTAAAACTCCAGGCAAAGTTAGTAGCGATGCACCGCAGAAGGTGCCACAGGACACAGCCGTGACGCACCGCATCAGCAGCATGAGCAGTGATGCGTCACGGGAGGCGCCGCACCAGCGCAGCGGCCTGAGTCGGGATGCGCCATAGAAGGCGCCGCACCAGCGGCCTGAGTCGTGATGCGCCACGGAAGGCGCCGCATCAGTGGTCTGAGCCGTGATGCGCCATGGAAGGCACCACATCAGCAGCTTGAGCCATGACGCGCCTCTGAAGGTGCCGCAGTAACAGGCTGAGTTCCGTATTAAGGAGAAGAATTATGTAGTTTATTACCACAATTTCATTTTGTTTTATATTTTATTTTATTTGTTTATTAGGTACACAAAACAGAGTACAATCGATAATTTACAGGCATAAATACTATTAAATTATGAGCTAGACAGTACCCCAAAACATGCGTACACAGAATGCATTGAACAGGAAAGTTATGTAGATAGCGTGTAACCAGGCTTAACTAGTAGTAGGTGATTAAAGTTAACATTTACTTGGAACTTAGGTGTACTCATACAATTATTTTATTACAGTAAGTCACTTCGAGTTAAGACTCGAAGAGAGTGCAGAATTAATGAACTAACTAATAAGAGTTTTCGGCACACTCTAATGAAAGAGTGGCCAAAGCTGCATTCTTGAATTTATTTTGATTATTGTTAAAGATATCAATTTTATCACTGTATTTAATCAATAAATCGTTAAATAGGCGACACATTCTGACAACGGGGTTATAATAAGAAGTGTTGTTTGAATGGACTTGTAGGGCGAAAGTGTTCTGAAAGGGTTGCCGAGGTCTAGGCTTTATATTTAGATTAATAAGATAAAGTAAGCAAGGAGAGTCGATATGCGAGTGGATAATTTTGAAAAGATACAGTAGATCATGATATTTGCGATGATTTTCTAATAACATTAAATGAAAATGATGGAGCTTTGCAGTATAGTTATATTCAGAAACTTTTTCTGGACCCTCTCAATCCGGTCAACGTGAATATTGTAGTAGGGAGACCAAATTACTATTTGACTTTTAAAACAATTAACTGTTTGACTGTATTTTTAACCATGTACATGTTTTCCTATCACAATCTGAGTATAATTTATGTTATTGGAATATTTAATTTAAATAATATTTTACCCGAATGGATTGTTTATGGCTGGGATGCGAAGACTTTTCTCATACAAAACTGTTATTATTATCTTACGAGAAATTTCATTTAGTTAAATTTTTTTTGCATACAGGCTTTGAATATGGTAAACGGGATATTTAACTTTAGTTATTTTTAGATAGAATTATATTTTTAATATCTGTTTATTCTAAGAAATGACTAAGATTTATTTGGGTGTCTTCGTATCTTCTACTTAATAATTTCATTTTGTTTACAAGTTTAATATTGTAATTTTGGATTTGTCTTAATTTGTTCTTATTAGTTGTTTGAATTTTGGTAGTCATTCAAGTTTCAAGTTTTGTTTATTCATACATATACATAGTTATCATGTTATCATTATGCTCTCAGCATGTGCTTCCAGAGTAAGCACACTGTCGGATGGCCGAATTTGATAGACATTAGATTTTTTTTAGATTGTATTTGAATGGTCATCTTTTCTCATTATTTGTTTTAAATTCAAGCTTTGTTTATTAAGTTATCATATTATATTGTGCACTTAGCATGTGCTTCCAGAGTAAGCACAATATCGGATGGCCGAATGTGATGAATTTCAATAATGGTTCTAATTTTAATGGTTTAATAGAAATTACTATTATGATATTTGATGACACTTGTCATATTTGTTTGTAAAATAGTCTGTCAACTTCATGGAAAATGCCGTTGGCAATTATGTATGGTTAGTCAGTTGAATCGATTGATTTAAAATATGTCTGTGGATCTGAATAATTTGTTTGTAAATAAATAATGATTTTAATGGTCATTAATCATGATAACTGTTTTAAGAACTAGTTTGTTTGTTTAGTTTATGTAAAAGTATTATTAATGGTGATTGATTCAAAATGTCTGCACTGCATACTGGCAACGCTTCCGGCGATAAAGATGGCGGTCGGGCTCGACTGCTCGATCGCCATTCTGGAACGAGCGCTCGGAAGAGTTGGTCGCATGCAATGCAAGCTACTTTGTAAAACCACGTGGCTTAGAGTTGGTAATTTGTGAAGTACTAGAGAGATTGTAACGTAGAAGGAAGTGAACAATATAGTTTGATTGGACAACAGTGGGACTTTTATTACACAAGAATCACTTTGAAACGTCTTAAAGCTAGGTGAGTCTAGGTGCCAGTTCCACGCGACCAGTTATCTATCTATCTATCTATGGGAACCAGATAGCTGATACCATATGCCTAACTTTTTTTTGTAAATACAATATTACACCCAGACAGAAAACAAAAATCTGTGCTCACCACACAAATATTTGTTCTTGGTGAGGATCGAACCCACGGCCTACGGCGCAGAAGGCAGAGCTACTACAAACTAGGCTGATAGGCTAATTATATTATTTCAAATACGCTACGTATTTCGTCTTTACTCCGCTTTAGGAAAAGCACTCATCATTTTCCACCATTTTTCGCTGAACTCGTCTCCGCACCAGTGGCAACGCAACTTTAGATGAGTTTCCTGAAAACTGAGGATAAAAATAACGATCGTATCCTGGTCACCAAAGCTTTAATCATAAGTATAATTATCTACTTACTGAAAACTCTGAAAGTAATAAAACATTCAGAGAAAGCAAACGTTTAGAATATTATTCCCGCAAGTTAAGATTCTTCTTCTTCTTCCTCTTCCTGCCCTAATCTCGGTGGGGTCGGCACAACATGTCTTTTTCTGCCATTCTCCCCTACCACTCATTTCTCAGTATTCACTTCTTTCTTGGACATTATCATCTCTCACACAATCCATCCATCTTTTCTCAGGGCCTACCTCTACCTTTATATCCATTTACATTCATGCCTAACACTCTTTTCGTCACGTGACATTCTTCTCTCCTCATAACATGTCCATTACCTACCACGCTAGCAAAGATTATGATACCTTATTGTTTTAAATTCGTTTTTTATGCAATTAGCTGGTGGAACAAGCATTATGTCCCACATATACTCACTTATGGCTCACAAGATGTGAAGTGGTAACCATCGCCTACAACAAAGCATTGCCTCGTATGTCACGCGTGCTAGGAACATGCCTTAAGATGCACTTCCTCGACTTGAGGTATACAGATGTTCAGCCTCACGTGCCAGTAATCTAACCGGCACCTACACCCTTCAAACCAAAACACAGCGATGCTGTTTCATGGCAGCAATAGAAATAGGTAGTAATTCTCTGGATAAGAGCTGTATAAAAAAATATGTTCTATTAAGAGCCGGTTTCACGGATGACTAATCGCCCAATTAAATATTTGACAGTTGCTTAACTCAAATTATTGCTTGTAAAAACTGAGATACACAACTGTCAAACATTTAATTGATCGATAGATCATCCGTAGAACCGGTCCTAAAAATGTTATACCTACTCTCTAAATTAACATTGTTATTTCAGTCACAGGTGCTAACGAGATTTAAAGCGATTTCGTAGATTTTATGACATTTTCAAAAGTACATAGTTTAAAGTCTGAGAATAGAATATTCTTGAGCAAACTAGATATGATTTATGACAGAGGTAATTTATGATGCCTACCTATTCAAATTTTCGGAAGTGTTGATTATTTCGCGTGTGATCCGTATTCCTCTTAAATCTTCATCTTGTTGGGCTGATAACTAACAAAAACGGAAAGACCAATTACTCATGTAAATGTCCTTATTTTTATTCTCTACTGTTATTTGTGAGTGCATCTATGCTACTCGCCATCCAAGGAAGAGATCGCTCTTCAGCGATAAGATCGCCCTTTGTTCATTATTATATTTTAAAATTATTGTTAATTACATGTTTCTCTATTTTAATTGTAAGGTGGGCGATGAAGAATTTTTGTTTATTATTATATTTTAAAATTATATTTTTTTGTACAGTTCATTGTTGTTCATTTTATGGTGTGTGATAAAGAATGTTATATTCTATTTCTATCAAATATTGTACAAATGCACATGCTATAGTACAGTCAATGTGATATTTTTTCGAAAAAATGTGTCATGTACACGAAAAAATCCTCTTTGCGGCACTTAAATTACTTAAAATCTTTTCACCACATCGGTTCAAAAGAATCAATGACACGATCAGAAGAAGAAGGTGAAAATGTGGCAAATAAATGAGATCAACTTTTGTTGCAGACTGTTCCTAGATTCGTCATGCATGCGTCATGCCTAAACAATGCTACAAACATGGTCTAATTAGTTTTGCCAATAGGTATTAATATCAGTCATGTAGAAACTCTTCAACCCCGGGTATATCAGGTGAGTCAATATTACAAGGGTGGGTGATATGATGAACGTCTAAACAAATTGGCAAAAATACAACAGATACGTACAATACATAGTGTAGGCAATTAGAGACTTTGCGAGTGTCTTGGCAGAGATTACCACGGTTACTTTTTATCGAATGTTTAGTTATTCAACTAACAAAATAAGTGTAAAGTGTTTATTTTTATTAACAGCCCTGCAAAACGCAATTTAAATTTAATCATTGCTTAAAGTTAGCCCTGTCACTGTTTGTCATTACCCAGTGGTAAGAGATGGCAATAGTTTAACCATTGTTTATCTTTTGACATATTTTTATTAGTAAGGCCATAAATGTTCAGTTATTAAACGAACAAAATAAGTGTTAAGTGTTTATTGATATCGAATATTCAGTTGTTTAACTAACAAAATAAGTACCTATTTCACCTTATCAAATGTTCAGTTATTAAACTAACAAAATAAGTGTTCAGTTTTTCTTAGTTCAATTATTCAACTAACGAAATAATAAAGTTTTTAAAAAAATATGGCTCGTTTTTAATGTCGTTTCTACCAAGGAACCTTTTTCGTCACTAAATTAAAACATAAAAAATCGTTAAAATAATGTTCGTTTTAATGATACAATAACTACTGTAACAAAGTTTGAAATCCGGTATTTAAATACAAAGAGTGTCTTCTAATTGGCGCATTAAAAAAATAA
The DNA here is from genome assembly GCA_939531255.2 of Thera britannica. Taxonomy (NCBI): domain Eukaryota; kingdom Metazoa; phylum Arthropoda; class Insecta; order Lepidoptera; family Geometridae; genus Thera; species Thera britannica. The sequence continues at coordinate 9,329,751 of OW618043.2, read as the reverse complement.
TATCAATGATGAATGAAAACATCGTAAAGTTCATATTTATTTAATATTTCCAAAACAGATGTAACCAATGCTGTGAGCTGCCCAACACGAGACCAAAGACAGATCACATCAGAATATCATCACGAAGGCTGCCAACTTTCTGTTTTAACGATAGAACTGGCGTTAGTTTTTAAGAAATGTGACCTTAGGTAGGTATGTACATATTAGTGAATATTATTAATTTCTGGCTTAAAATAAATAATTTGATTGAATGATTGAATAACGGTTTACAATTTCAAATAAACTTTAAGATTACGCATATAATATTTGCTTTGTCACTATCTGCTTTTTTTAACTTACAAACTTTGACATTTTCTCACGTTTTAAAAGCAAAAAGGAGATTATAATTCCTCGACATAAAAATCCAAAAGCCCTAAAGATTAATTTGCAACATTAGAGATTATAGATTATTAAGCTAGATGAAAACTAGGGAGTAAAGAACTTATTTCTATAGTGAACCATAACTCAATGTTTTTTTTTGGCTGAAACTGCCGAATATAGCGGGTTTTACCCCCGTTTTCAGCCCAGACACACCCATTCATAATGCCTGACACATTTTAGCACCTCGTTTAAAGTTTATTTACTTTCACTTTCATGTCAACAATTAGAGATGGCAAGACTTAGCGGCCTGCTACCTGCTAAGATAAGAGACTGTTAAAATATCATTACTGGCCATGACTGGCTTCTCAGCTCAGTTGGTAGTAGCTCTGCCTTCTGCGCCATATTAGGTCGTGCTCACTGAGAACACATATTAGTGTGATTTACCACCCTAATATTAGTGTGTATATTAGTGTGTCTCAGTGACATCTGTGTTTACACACATGTTTGTTCTTTCTGGGTGTTATATTGTATTATAAGTATGTATACAAAAAAAAGTGTAATTAATATATATATCAGCTATCTGGTTCCCACAGTACAAGCTCTGCTTAGTTAGGGGCTACACAGTCTTGTGTGAATTGTCTACAATAATTATTTTGTTTTATTTTTTTATTTGATTAGAATATTAGCGACAGTCTTTACCCACAGCTGGCAACACCGCTAGCAAATTGCTCTGAATTGGCACCGCTCCAGCCCCCTCCGCGTCACCAGCCTGAACACAACGGCACGTGTGTGGTCCTTTGTTGGCTTCCTGATGAGCGATCCCTTCTTGGACCTGAATGTATTCATAAACTGGTAATTCAGATTCAGACACCTAATTTGTTGATGTGCGTCTGTAGAAGAGTGAATGTGTCATCATGGTAGAATAAGGCCAGTGTACCAGACAATCCGAATGTTTTCATCAACTAAGGCTAGGTAAGTTCTTGCTGAACCTACTTCTACCAAGAATTAGGCACATCACAAAGGATAAATAAGTACCTAGGTACCTACTATGTTTAGACACCTTCTAGTAAAGGGTTTTCGACTGGACGCAACATAGTTACGAAGGATTTCATACCATACCTACCTACTGTTAACCAGTTTTGGGAATAACACATCCCTAATCGGATCAAGCAAAGAAAGACATCTCTAGTTGAGAAAAGAAGCGGAAGAAGGGGATATGGCGTCGATAAGCATAATTGTATTGTTTTGCGGTCTACTATAGTTAAACAGAACTGTAGCTATAATCAATGAAGAGTTTTCGTCTTATTACCTACTACGTATCTGCTTTACTAATTCAAGTAAACGCCTCTTTTTACAGACCTAATTTGGTCTGAAGGGTCATTGTCTTTTCATGCATATTTTATCAGTAAACGGCAACTTCCCGGAGCATACAAAGAAATCCGGCATCAAATTTATTTCCGCCCAAAGAAATAACTCCATTAATTACATCCAAACAATAATTGGCATCTCACCTAAAAGATCTAAACCAACATATGAATTTAGAGTCCGCGCAAGATAACTTTGCGCGTGATAGATGGTGGAAAATGTCAAAAAGTGACTTGATATAATATTTCTCAATCACAAAATATGAGGCAATGCAGTTAGATTTCCCCATTCATGTTTATGATCGGAATAGTACATAGTACATACCCAACGGAATAGTACATACCCAATCAAAAGTGTATTTATTCAGTAGGATCGCAAGGATCACTTTTATAAATAAAAAATAATACTAATATCAGTGTAATACGTATTATCTTATCTGTGGTAATACCAAAGAAGATCGATACCTAATAAACACGTTCCCTGCAAAAATAACTCTCAATAAAAACGGCTTTGAATGTCTGTCAGTTTATTATGGTTACGCTAAGTGGATACAAAAGTAAAATTAAACACTTATGTATCTAAATTAAAACAATAATTACAGTTGGTACTTACCTAGTCCGCTTTGACGCGGGCAAAGGGTCATAGCGCACTTTGACGCCGACGTCCCATATAGGTACCTAGGTAGTTATAATCTTTTGGGAAACCGAATCAGGCTAATGAAATATGACCTATACTTATTGTATTATAATATTTCATTTTATTATTATAGGTATATTAATAGGTAAGCCAATAGGCTTACCATTTATATTTGGATTATAATGAGCTGGGAAATAAATATTTCCTAATTTAAGCACCAGTATTTTAGGAATAAGATATGATTTTCCGAAAGTATGAAATTCAGAGAGCAAGCAAAAGTTGATCGTATTATCACGGCGGCTGTATCTTTCAGAATACGCACAGCCTAGCTTCAAAGTCTCAAGAATGGTCTGTTAGAGTAGCCTTGTCAAATATCGCTGTCATATTTAACAGCGTTTCACTGATCGCCATCGCAGAACGCTTAGATGTGCGCAAGGCTTGATTGTAAAATTTTGTAGCTCACAATATTTATTGGTGCTGTACAAGTTTGTTCAAGATCAAGACACGAAGCTATCATAAAAATGATGTTACAATAATAATAATTATTGCGTCGAGATGTTTTGAAAATGTTTGTGTAGTTTGGAAGAATTTTTTTTTAGTTTAACTTTGTTATGGCTAATGCCGATTAAGCTTTGCCACTTTACATAACACTTTATAGAAAATTTACGATCTTGGCTCCCATTTTTCGATTAGAATTTTTACAGTACAAAACTAGTATTTTAGAAGAGTCTCTCTCCATCGTAAGGAGCTCCATCCAGCTCTGGTTGCCTGATGCCTTCAGGCGGGAGACCCCAGTGCGGTCGACAGCCATTATGCTTGTGGTAGCGAGGGATCCTGTTGTCCCGGATCATCTCGTACGCCAGACGGGCTATGCTGTGCTGGTAGTCGCTGATGCCGGTCTTGAAGAGGCAAGGGCGGACGTAGCCGAGGACTGGAAAGAAAGGTATATGCTGAAAGATACCTATGGTTGATTTGATAGATGCGAAGAGCCCCGCCCACATTGCCCCATGTATTTAAATTCAAAGTCATATTAGATGTTTGCTTTCGCTTCGTCGATAATTTCATCAGCTGATTAACTTAGTAAGTATAGGTACTTTGATTATAAACACATAGGGAGAGCGAACTAGCAATTTCATGCTTATAAATTATATTTTACAGAATTGGTGGACTTTGCAATAAAATTCTTCAAGTCTGAAGGGAGATGGGGAATTAATCAATAGTAAGTGACATAAATTTGTATTATGCTGTTGAAATTGCAATAAGCGGCCATCAGGTATAAATATGTGCCATATTTTCCTGTGATTAATGTGCAGTCACAGTCCTGTCACACTTCACGGGTCGTATGAAACGCTTGTAAAATTATAAGAAAAGTTTCGCAAAGGAAAATGATCAAATCTATTGTTAATTTAGAATATATATTATTTAATCTATTCTATATTTGTTGTCTTGGTTGCAATCTAAGCAGTGCGCAAAGCAAAATATTTACTTTAGTGCATTGTATGATTTGTTTTGCGTAATAAACAACTCACCCCCGTCATAACCGGCCCGCGGCAAAACAAAGCAAATGCTTAATCAGATACATTAATACTCAGTTAAATCAGATATTCAGGCACGTGTTCCGATCTCAAGTCATCATTCACTTTCTTGGCTTTATCCAACTATTTGGAGTCGGCACAGCAGGTTTTTCTCCCCAAATATCTTCTATCATCTCTCATTTGAGTAGACATCTCTTTTAAAACCGCATGAACACAATCCATCCATCTTTTCTTTCGCCTGCCACTATTCTTGTAGGCATCCACATCCATACCAAAACTTATTTTGTAACGAGATATTCTGCCCTAGTAGGTACCTACCTAGAGTAGTGAGTTTCTGGCATTTGGTGAAAATAGCTTTGGATTTAGACAGGATACCTAATAAGATATTTTATGACTCGATTCTGAAGTCACTTATGAGATCACTTATTATTTCAGTAGTAGGAAATCCACAGCTGAACGAACATAACCACTCTTTTAGACATCGAGCGATCACTCTTCAGATCTCAGCAGATTGTCTTTCCATCTAGTGGAACCACATCATTTGTTTTGCATTCTCGTGCGTGATCTTCACCAAAAACTCTCTCTCAATACCCGTTGGTTCTCCGACCTATGCCCTTGTCACTTCAACCTTCCCATCCCCTTGGTTTTGATTGTCTTGACTTGTTATACCTACCTAAAGACTGAAACTGTAAACTGTTGCATGTGAGCCTCGCATTAACACCTTATCGAAATAACATTAATATGTAAAGTTAGGAATAGTCAAAAATGAAGTCTAGAGTTTGGACGCGCTCTCTCTTTTTCTGACCTCGAAAGTGCGTAGGCAGTGGCTCCAATGTAGGTTTGTCCATGTCCTGTTCATACAAGTCCCGTGCACCCTTCATTAGCTCGGTATCCTTCATGGCAAGCTTCGGGGCCGACGGTGGTGGAGGAGGTGCCTCAGAGACCACCTCGTCTTTGGGGACGCAAGGTCTTTGCTTCTTCACGCGGGGCTTGAAGGGACGGGTTTTGAACTCTGGAAGAGAGGAGGAAATGACTAACCCTCTCATTCATAATGCTGGACACTTTTAAACGGCTCTGAAAAGTCTCTTGTCTCTGTCACTCTCATGTCAACAAATAGAGATGGCAACAGACGTATCAGTCTGCTAAGCTAAACGACTGCTTCTTCTTATCGTGTCACTGGTTCTTTCAAATCAATGTGGTTAAAGTATATGACTGCTATGAGACCATTAAGAATATACCTGACGAAGAAGTGTTCAATAATGCTGTACCTACCTTATTTTGGTATACCTACTTAACTGGATAGCATAGACTGATAATGACATTGTAAAGACCGCAGGAAGTCGGTGGATAGACAGGGCTCAGAAACGTTCATCCCAGAAATGTATAGGGGAAGCGCCCAGTCCAGTGGCAGACTTGTTCAGGCTGATCTTAATAACTTGAGAACCTACAGATTGTAGCTAGTGTTAGCCGGTTTTGGGAATAGGACATCCCTACTGACACCGGGCGACGAGACACATCACTAGTCGGGATATAGAATGATGGCGTCGGAATGCTTATATGATTATTTGCCGTGTTTTAAAGATAAACGTAAATCTAGCCGTATTTAACGAATAGTTACTAGTTATTTATTTACCGGGTGAAAGATGTGAGCAATACTCGTTGTAGTAAGTGGACTGTCCGCGTAAACTATTCATGGTTTTCTTTATAAACTTCTCGATTTCCTCTTCCGTCCATACTTTCTAAAACATGAACACTTGGTTGGAAACAAATAGGTCTAACTGCAAGTTACAAATCATGGGATAAAATAATGTGAAAAGTAATTTTTCTAGACCGGTAGATAGACTCCTATTTGTTCTATTGGTCTTCATAACATTGCTTCAACTTTTTCATCCTTTTAGTTCCATGGTAGACTAATTAAACGAAAACCAGCCCATTTGTTCCATAGTAGGTTCTTATAGTAGGTACTTGGTAGGTAATTCCATGAATTTGTAGGAACGTTTGTCCATAGAACTGTTTAATAAAATTCGCGAGGGACTGGCATCTAGGTACAATGATAGGTAGTACAACTGAATAAAGAAGTTTTGAATTTGAATTCTGAAATTAGGGGAGGACTAGACCCAGCGGTGGACTCGTATACCAACATGGCTGATAATGATGATCACGATTTGATGATCGCAACTTACGTCTTCCGACCCTTTTTTAGGGTCCAACCATTTCCCTTCAACTTTCGCCCATCTGTCTTCTGGCCGGCACCTGTCAATCAGATTTTAATTTAGTGTCTTTGAAAGATTCATAAAAATATAAGAGGTGCTGCCTACCTAAGTTGAAAACGAAGTACCTAAGGATTTTAAAAGTAGGTATGCTACAAAAGAGCAGATGCAAATACTTAGTGCCTGGAGCGCAAAGCTAGCGTCAGGATAGGTACCTATACTCGGATTTTTAATTAGACGATACCGACTGACAGGAGCTAATGTCACTTTGTAAAATAATGTTGCCTTATTTAAAGTAATAGTGATGCGCTCAGTTCTCGTTCAATCAGATGAATGAACAATGAGTGTGAATATTAAATAATTTCAAACTATAAAATAATATTGAAATTTGTATAAAAAATTGTATAAAAGTGCTCTGATATAAGTTACTAGTAGTATGTAACTTCAATAAGTGGTTTGACGGTTTATAACAAAGCGCGGCGCGGCGACTAGAGCCAACACCGATGAACGCCGCGCGCGTCGGTCAAAATTTTGTTTTTAATTCGGCTTCTAACCTCTGGTCTGATAGCATAAATGTTTTTTTCTGCGCTCACGCTGTTTATTTATTGTGTTTGTTATGTTTTTCGTTACGTTGTGTTTGAGGTAATTGTTGTGTTATTTGTTGGTATATTGTTTCGCGCAAACGATATGGATCCTCAACCAAGCACGTCAAGTCAAGTTCGGCACACTAACTATTTACTAGACAATCGAGGCAATTTCATTCATTCAGAAGTTTTTTCAATCATTCACTTTGTCACAACACTATTTTTATTTCATCAAAAACTGACAACACAGTAAACGTCAGCTGGCTTCGTCTAATTAAAAATCCGACTATAGGTACCTGGGTAGTAGGTACCTACGTACCTAGCCTAAAAAGTTAGTCAATAAGCTAGTAGGTACTCACATTTTTGTCTTCCTGATTGGATGCTCTCTGTACTCATCAAAACATTCCGTGAGGAACGACATTTTAAACACACAATTTTAAGTTTGTTTCTAAAAAAAATATTATTTTGAAAAAAAAAACCGAAGTGTCAAATTTGTATAGCCACCATAGACAACGGAAACGAGTCAATGTTGTCAAGAAAGTTATAAGTTTGTCACCCTTTAACAGAAGTTTTGTTTGTTTTTTTTTTATGGTTTTTGGTTTAGGAACTAGAGAGTCGGAGTCAAAGGTGCCGACTTCTCCGGTATGATAGTATTGACTCCGCGGCCCCAATCGACTGAAATTCAGTATTTTTTTCTTTCCAAGCTTCTGTACTAAGGTTGGAGTTACTGCGGTTTCTCATGTCATGCGATACATTTTTTACGGTGTCGTCAACATTTTCCGCAATAAAAAAAGCCGTAAACATTTCAACACATGAATTATAGGATATACACCGGGCTAAGAGCTTTTTAAACAATTCCAGAAGTAATTTCATTTTTTATGCTTTTATTTTCGGGAAACACAATATTTACAGAGTTGTTAAACTGTTTAAAAATAGAAAATACATTATGTACAGTGTATTTATTCTCTGTTTTTGTTGTAAAATGTTAGGTTATAGGTAGCGGCACGTAACTTTAGCGCTGACCGTTATTGCGCAGAAGTCAAAAAACAGGTACCTACCTGAGGGGGGGCTAGCGGGATGAAGGGCGGGCGTGCGTAGAGCTAATTGGCTCTCCGGTCGAATTCCCCTCCCCGTACCGATACGACACCATAGGCCTCCCTTAGTTTGTGCCATCTACCTCGTTCCTGTGCCAGACTGCCAGTCTAATCCATTTCCACCCTGCAACTAGGTTTAAATTAATCAAGGAATTAAAATAGATAATTTTAAGCTAAATTCTAAATTGTTGTCAACCCCTACAACACCACTTTTCTATACAATTTTTGCGGCCGCGAATGGCGTGACCGCGCTGTATAAATCATGTGCTGGTATTTATAGAATTGTCGTAAACTATTGCGAGGCCGTATCTTGTGCGATTCGTTGCTAACTTTTACATTATGCATTGGTACAGTCGGCTGCACTAAAATGATTACCATTCGTACATTTCAAGAGTCACAAGGCAAATACTAAGGCCAGAAAAACTGGAGTCTGGCTGTTATGCCAATATTTATTGATGAACTAGTGACGCAGATTGGTATAGGTTTCAGAATTTGTGACGATCTGGTTCTTGAGTTTTAGGCCAAAACATCTGGACCACCGTTTAGTAATCAGGACTGTGGCCAGGTGTTCGTGTGGAGCTCCATTGTTTCTGGCCACAGAGTTAAGACGGCAATACAAATTGGTGAACTTATTTCATGATATTTTGCCTTGAAAATGTATTGAAATGCTGCGACACTACTTTACAAGTAATGAAATATGATCCTTTTAGTGCAGCCGACAGTACTTCAGGAAATGTAATGTTATCTACAGATGGACTCCACGGAGAACATCTTCATAATATATTTTCAATTCACACCAAATTTTTATTTTTAGCCAGTTTCAAAATCAACTTTCGTGCCCTCACTTTACATCATTGCTAAACAGTAATGTGTAAGGGAGAGGTCATGATAAGTGGCGCCATTTTGGATTCAAACCTACCAATCCTAAATAAATTGTGCTGGCTACTGTCTGGTAGAGATCGCTGCTAAGAGGATAAGACTGCCTATTGTTCCTGAAACTCGTATTTTTTTTATGTATCATTGTCTGTACCTAAGTTAATGTGAGAAATAAAGCATTTTCTATCATCTACTACGAGCTAGAAAAGATCCCAAACTATAGAATTAAAACAGCATGGTAATAATTTATGTTAATTATTTATTCACTTATTATACTCTGATCATGTCAGTCATTTACACGATAATCTTCGGATTTACATTTCAGGTAATACGTACCTTAACATAATTGTATGTATGTTTAAATTACAATAATCTATCTGTTTTTAATAAATCTACTTTAAAATAAATGATAAATCACTTAAATTATTTTATTTGCAATCGGAAGGCGTAGTGGACCGATGATGATGCGAGTACCGTACTATCTAATACAATTGATCAATTATAGCATATTTAGAAAAGTCTACGCTTAGTAATTAACGTCTTCCGATTGGTAATGATGATGATATTAATGCTATGTGGGTATACTAATTATCGTCACAAAAAGGCTACAAAACTTCACGTTTCTAAGAATTTATTTTACAAAAAAATATTACAATTCGTCAATTTTTCTGGAAGATATAAGTAAAAACGATGATTTAAATATTTTATTGAATAATTTTGATTTTATGTGTACCCTCAGTACTGTATGAATTTAAATTTTAACAATAAAATTACACATAAAAGTCACACAACAAATAGTAAAGTAAACAGGCCTTTGCAGGGGGGTCAGGGGCAACTGGTGATTACTCATGCCCCTACTTACGGGACGCTATAGTGCCTGGGACTGGATTTTAAATGGAATAGGCTTGCCCAGCACCTATCCCATCCTGACAGCTAAGTCGACAAATAGAAGCATTTAAATAATATGCTAGTTCTTGTTTTTGAGAAGCCTAAACAAGAGTACAGTAGTAGGCAACAAATATTGCACATCGGCTAATTTCGGCTTCATGGAGCGTAGAGTGCGTCAGAAAAAGATAGCGCTCTACGAAAGCAGAAAAGCTGTACCCGAGGTCCGAGAGTCCGAGTTTCGTTTCGCCTACGTGTCTCTGTCTTTTGTATGGTCAAAAGATGAGACAGCAAAAATACGTTATGTAGTAGTTGTCTCATCATTTTTCCTTGCAAAAGAGAGAGACACGTACAGAATATAAAAAACTCGATACAGAATATAAAACATATTAAACTTTTTGAAATTCTCCAGCTAAAGTAAAATGTAGGAAGATGAGAATGACGAAGAAATAACATATTAAAAAGAAATGTAAGAATAAAATGCGACAAACACGAACGTGTCCAAACATAACAACCTAACATCAAAGTTAGTGCTCCCATCCGATTCCAAAGTGCTAACACTCAACTTAACCTAAAAATTATATTAAAATGCTTCATAGTTACATTTCATTTGTTCACTTAATCTAAAATGTCGAAATAATCCCGATGCCATGTTTAACTTTGGGCGGATTTTACCATCTCAGGGTAAACGCTATCCGTCAATAAAAATATTTCCGACTCTTCAGATTTTTTTGAAAAGAAAACTTAAGCCGCTCTGAGGAAGTAAATCCGCCCTTATTTACTGTAGTGAATGAATACAAAATGTATTTCTAAAATTATAAAAGTAGGTAGTAAGCGTTAAAAATATTTTTTAGGATTTAAAATTTAGGTATAATATTCTGTCAATACCAATAATGGCCGAATCCTGATTGGAAAATAATAATATTTTTTACATAATATTTGATTTTATGAGAAATTTCTAATTCTTAAAAATACCTAAATATTAACAAATGCGTTCGTAGCACAACATCTTGGGATACATCTACACAGCGATTATAATAAAATTTGAGAATTATCGTACGAAAAATATTTATTACAAAAATTTACTTAGAAAATTATTTTATTTTCAATTCAGACATGAATCGACGTCATAACGAGAGAATTAAACAGACAAACACTTTACAAAAATAGTCCTCAGCGATAAGACCGCCAAACCTAAAAAGCCGTTATAAAGTAAAAACTTATCCAATTTCTTCATGAAGTTTTCACATGTTATTATGGTCTGATATCCTTTACTAAAACATAATTAACTTTTCTCTCATCTTTACTTTAAGGCCGGTATTTATCAAAGCAGAGATGAGTGAAATAAACTAATATAATCGCAGACTTCTAGGAAGATTATATTAATTGATTTTACTCATCAATATCTGCTTTGGTAGATATCGGCACTTATATTGGCAATAAGAAACGACGGTTAAATAAGTTACAGTCAGGGCTACATTTTATCATTTAAACTCTAACGATATAATCGGTGTTCAAGAACTAAATTTGTCTATAAATAAAAATTAAAGCCTTTGCAACTATTATAGATGATTTATTTAACGTCAAGGACAACTGGTGTTTACTCATACCTCTACTTCCGAGACGCTTTAGTGCCTGGGACAGGATTTTAGATGGAATAGGTTTGCACAGCACATACAGCTTAGTCAGCCTAATCCACAGGAGAGACATGGTCAATACGTGCGGAGCCGACTAAGCCATGATATTCTCCTTCACTGTTTCAGAGCACTAGCATTGCGTACATTTATTTTTGAACAGAAAAAATATACAAGACTGGATTCGAGCCCGCGACCGTAGGATCGGAGACCGGGTTACTACCACTAGACAACCAGTGCTCTTTACTAAATACCGTCGTTTCTTATTGCCTAATATTGGCACATTTTCATTGTTAATTAGCTCGCATGCGCATAGACCACTTCTTTTTGTTAAAGAATATTCTTAAAAAAAATACTTCCCGATTGGCTCCTAGATGGCGCTGGCATTGACCAAAAACCATAGTTCAAAATAAGTGTTTTTTTTTGTGGCAATGCGAGATAAATCACTATGAAAATGTGCCATAAGACAAGGTATCAAATTTCATTTTTATAGGACTGTCTTGAAATGTTCTAGCTTTAGTTTGCATCCCAAATTTCAATTGTCTATGGTCCTAACACTTTTAGCTATTCATTAACATAATACTCTCGAGTAAGATATTACTCCCAAGGCCGCTGTTGTCTCCCAAATGCCTATATTCTAGATATACATACCCTATGGTTAATAAGCGAGGTGTGAACATAAATTTATTATACTATAGTTATATACGTTTGTTTTAATTTAACTTTGCTTTGTTTTTAACTAGATGGCGCTGTTTGAAATGTCAACATGTATTTATTATTTTTATGACTAAAAAAGTTGAAAGAGGCCTACAATATTTTGCTTTTACTAATATTATCGCTTTCCGTTTATATTGAAAATGTATGCCCCAAATATTGATATTTTTATAACCCCTCAAGATAGAATAAAATCTCATTTCAGGTTATACATTTTTCGGTTGATTTGACTATTAAATAACTTCACACCTAGCCTAAAGTTGTTTATCTAGAATCTAGCGCGTATGTAGACTGCTGCTACGTCATGGTTCGCGTAGCCGAGTCGCTTCGCATGTTTGAAGATCTCGTTGGTAGTCGCCGTGAGCGGTAAGGATTGTTCTAGCGCGTCCCCCAGGCCCAGGGCTAGCTTCAAATCCTTCTGCATGTGGGTGAGGGGCTGGTGAGTGGAGTATGACGACTCCACCATCGCTGGAAATAAATATTATAGTTAGAGCAATCATACCTAGATAGATAGAAGATAGAAAATACTTTATTGCACACCACATAAAATTAACAAAGGATTACAAAAAAACATCAAAAGTGGAATACAATGGGCGGTCTTATCACTAAAAGTGATCTATTCCAAACAACCTTGGGATGGACAATCCATTATGGATTAGACTTGAAAAGAACGACAGAGGACGATGATGTAGAAAAAACAATACATAGATATTTTTTTGGAACAAATAACAAATGTATCTGAAACCTTTATTAGCTACACAAACTGACAGGGCCTAATTTTTGGGTCATGAATATTTGTTTGGCCGAATCAATTGAATTCCTAAACTGATTTAAGTTTTTGTATCAAAATTTTATTTTTATTAATTTCTTTACGGCTATTGCATAATGATTGCCACGGAGAACAGGACGATGACCCACCCAGGCGGTGACTGAACGCAGATTGTCGCACACGGCGCGCGGGCGCGGATCAATGGTTAAAATAGGTCAGGCGCCAATGATTCCAAAGGATATTCCTTATCGATTTTCTCGGGATATTCATAACAAAACTTTAAAAAATCATTTCGTAATATATTTTTTTATTTATTGAACCTAATTCCAGAGTATTTGTAGCTAATAATGAATAACCCTGTAAAATCACTCCACATTCTCATGAGGGTAGGTTGAGTTCACGGATTTTCACTTGCTACGACCTGACATACTTCTTTCGCTTCATTCACTCGCATAACATTCGTCATACATGCTCGTCGGTTTAGGGTACTCCTAACCTGGCCTTTCTCTAAGACGTCTGCTATCTGATCGAGATACATGCGCCGAGGTGATCTTTCACACCGCATTTCTCTTTTATCACACGGTTCCTCACTCTATCACTTCATCTGAATAAATAAAATTGTGTGTGTCAGCTCCGACGCACGACAGGAGTTTACTCCTTAAAGGCAAATTAAGGGTACACACTACCCACGATCTAGCTGCACTGCTCACACCAAATTAGAAAGTTGCGTAAGATAGGTTGCGCACCAAAAACGTAACGAGGTCATTCGTTCAGTAGATTTTACTGCCCACATTTTTCTCATACCGGGCGCCTTATATCAAAAAACCGATTCTTAAGGAGAAAACTCCAAAAACTGTTACTATAGAGTTAGTGAGGTGTATTATGGAGGAGGCCTGTACCCAGCAGTGGGTGCGTACGGGCTAAATAGATAGATACAAGGAGGTAGTTAGTTACCTCGTCCCTTGAGTATGAGATGCGGCGAGGCGAGCGGCGTGAGCGCCAGCACGTCCAGCAGGTCGGCCTGCGACAGGCCGGCGCGGTCCGCCAGCGCCAGCCCCTCCGCCAGCGCCGCCAGCGACACGCCGCACACCACTTGCAGCACGCAGTTCATCTTGGACGCGTTGCCGATGTCGCCTGCACACGCACACGCAACCGCAAACACAGGTGAATAACATTATCTTTGCTTCTCAGGTAAGTCTAACTCTAACAGCCATATTATATTAGTGTTATATATGTTATTGTCCTGACATTTTGTTTTATATTTTTACTATTGACATTGTATTTTAAATTTGACCAAAACTGTTTACTTGTACTTTATTTATTTTCATTTTTCTGTCTATTACCTATGTCTTTAATTATTGTAATTGGTGTTAACCGTTATAATTAAAGTAAAACAATAAATACAAATACAAATAAACGCAATTTAAATTTAGTCATTGTTTAAAGTTAGCCCTGTCACTTTTTGTCATTACCAAGTAGTAAGAGATGGCAATAGTTTAAGCGCAGCTTATCTTTTGACATATTTTTATAAGAAAGGTCATGTGATTGTTATTGATAATTCTCGCCAACGCACTCTATCGTCTAGTCATATAAGATCGAGAGTCACGTATGTACCATCGAATAATTGTCCATTATCTTCCATTATTTTTCAAAAGTACAGTAACTGTACTGTTAAAACAGTTTTTTAAGTATTTTTATTTGTTAAAAACGTTTGGAAAAAAGCATTTTGATTCAAACAAGTTATGCTACCAAAGTTTGCAGAAGGTACTTTTTTATTTATTTATCTAAATAAATAATGTAAATCCAAAATAATGAACATATAGTATGTATGGGTGTGGGTTTGTGTGTGTGTGTAATAAAATAAAACATCTAAAAGCCTTATTCTATGGCGCTCGGATTTGATCGTTGACAGAAAAAAAAACAATGAAAGCATCTTGTGCTACAAAGTAAACATCAAACAATAAAAATAGCAACTAAACAATGTATCATGCGTTGCTGTAACTAAATGAAACACGAGCTTGTACTGTTTGACAAACTTTCGACCTTTACGAGAGAGCGAAGCGAGTTAGCATAAACAGAGTTGTAACAACCAAAAAGAATTAAGAACTTTATTAGTCCTTCCTGCTTTATTATCATCATTATCGCAGTCGTAATATAATAATAATCACTGATGCGTCGTTTGTATGGGAGCCGATGTCGCCAGATTTACAAACACTATTATATTTAAAATATCACTAAATATGAGGATTCTAAGAAAAAGGAAGGAAGATGTTAAGAAAGTATTTCCATGTTTTATCTTGGCGCTAACTTGCTCGGAAAGTAATTTTTGCGCTGCTGCAAGGCATTTTTCACTTTACGACTCCCGATAAAACTGTTGAATTTTTATGGAGAAAGGAGCATTATGCTCAATTGCTCATGTATTTTGGCGACACTTTTCCGGCCACATGGCCGTTCTACTTTGTTCTGTGCTTCCGCCCATGTCTAAGTCCGTCAAACAGCACACTATTCTACGGTCAACGTCCAAGTTTCCTCGCGCTAGCAATCGGAGTAGCTGACTACTACCAAGGTAAAAGGAGTTTTTGCTCATCGCCTTGAAGCAAGACTGGCAGTCATCGAAGAGGCTGCGATCTCCCGCCGCGAGGATTATGAGAGTTCCTTCTTCTGCTTGCGTCTTCGAGCCTTGGATCTGGGGAGGGAATAAAAAGATGATGATGAATTCTGCTGCTTTTGAGTCGTCCATAAAATTATTATCATCAGCCTGAAGAAGTTAACTAAATGCTTTCCCTAAACATTTTCGGAAAAAATCTCAACCCTCTCTATTTACCAATTTCCCGCGATCTTTACAAGACGTTGGTCCATCGGATGAGGGGCGTTGTACGCTGCGTCTGCCGATTCCTGGCTGCCACTCGAGAACCTTTAATTCCCAACGATTCCCACGCAATAAGATCCTATGACCGACGGAAACCAGTCCGCTCACCAAGTACCCGGATGAAGGGTTTACCGGATGAACTCTTTTAGGGTTAAGCTCGCCTATGTACATGTCCTTTGTTATTACTTTTTTTTTGTAAATATTTCTGTGTGCATTAAAGAATTAAAGAATTAAAGAAGGTTTTTTTTTTATCACCTCGCTGATGGAACAAGCATATAGCCCACCTGATATTAAGTGGTAACCATCGCCTATAACAAAGCATTGCCTTGTAGGTCACACACGTCAGGAACGTGCCCTATGATGCACCTGTGTCCATCAGCTTGAGGCATATAGATGTTCAGCCTCACGTACTAGTAATTTCATCAACACCCACACCCTTCAAACCGAAACACAGCAATGCTGCTTCACGGCAGAAACAGGCATAGTAATAGGTAATGTAAAAACAGAAGCCTTAAGAAGAGGAAAGGAGCCTCTTTGAGGCGGACTTAAAATCCTTTCACCACACTTGGTTCGAAAGAAGAAGAGGGTAATGTAAAATCTTATTATGATTATTACCTGTGCCTCTAAATAGCGGCCTCCCTTCCCGCTGATAGCCTCCACGATATCGTGTGACGTGTCGGCGTCTATGGACGTCATTTCCACGTAACCTTTCGACTCCAGCGACGGACAGTGGAGCACGCCGCAGTTACCGAATACCATCTGGAAAAAACAATACCACATGAATATAGGACTTTATTTTTGATTGATTATTGAATAGCTCGCTTGCGGTTTCTCTCGCGTGGTAGCTTATTTACCACGTTCCTGTTAACTTTTGTATATAAGTAAAACTAAATAAATTTATTAGGTATTTCATCTTCGACTTGACAGCAATAGAAACGCCGCTTACAACGACATGAGATCCTGCCAGAGGCTTGTTCCGAGGCCAATGAAAGCTTCGGATTTGGACAGTGCCACTTCGAGCCCTAATCGTCTGATCCGGTGAACCACCTGGGCCACGCCAGCAGTGGCGAGGAGTGCCTCCCTATACGATTTGCCTTCACTGTTACAAGAGTGTCGTCTGCGTCAGGTGACACTTATGCCTTTCGTAACACCTGTCGTACCCGATGTTCCACAGGAGCGGGCCGAGGACCGAACCCTGTGGGACACCGCACAACATCCTGACTCCACCCTTCTTGCCCTTTAATTGAACGGGGTAATTCAGGTTACAAACTAAGGTTCAATGGTTAGGGCGTGATAGAGCCACAAATATCCAAATATCGCAACTTTCGCAGTTAGTGGGATAATCTTTATTACTTTATTCTCAAGGACTAAGCTTTTATTTATGGAACTGGCGTCTAGAGATAGCTAGTTTATAAGACGTTTCAAAATCCTGTGTTTACTTTGGCTTTATATTACTCGCAAATACCTCCACTGACTTAAACACCCGTGAAGTCTGCTGCCATTTTTTTTAGTGCCAACAATATTCTATAGGACCACTATAACGTGACAGAGAGAAATAAAAGCGAAATATAATAAAAACAGACAATTTTTGATATCCCTAAAATGCCCGTCCCACCTTCACATTCTTATCAATTTGACACCTGTCTATCTATATTCGAATTTGCCGAGTGAAAAGGTCAAAACCCACAAAATACTAAACACAGTAGAAAGGGGATCATGCGCCGTTTGTATGGGATCCGATGTCGCCAGTTTTACATTTCCACTATATATTTAAAATATCACTAAACATGAGGATTCTAAGAAAAAGGAAGTAAGGAAAATGTTAACAAAAGTATTTCTACAATGAAAGTATAGTATTTCTACTTTTAAGATCTTTTAGACACAGTTTTACAATAAATGATTCTGATTCTATGTAGCTCATGTATTTTGGCGACACTTTTCCGGCCTCATGGACGTTCCTACTTCATTCAGCGTCAAAACCTCTGGATACATCTAGCCTAACCTAAGTTTTTGTGACCTTTAGAGGCAGTATAAAGAACGTAAAATGTTTACGGCTCTTGTGTGATGTTTACGCGCGGATTGACAACATAAAAGGCGTTTGGGGGATGTTTATTTAGTGCGCTATAAACGTAATCTTGGATAAGCGGTTTTGTCTAAAGGTTAATAACATTGTTAACATGATTTTTTAACTTTCAAAATGTGCAGGCTACAGACAGCCAGGAACTAAATAATAGTACATTGTTACCCGAGTGTTGAAAGTCACGTTTTATGAGTCCCGAGACGGGTTTGGCGCCAGAGCGTAGCGAGGGCGCCAATGGAGCTTGAGGGACTTAAAAGACTTTCATCCGAGGTAAACACTGTGCTTTTCATTACGAATACAAGGAAAGTAAAAATAAAAACATGAAAGAAAAATTTGTGAAAATGAAGATTGAATTGCCGCCTTCCCGGTTTTTTTTTTATTTTTCTCTGGCGGGCCTTCGGCTTCGGTTCGCCAGCATTATTCAGCCAAAATTTTCATTTTCATAATTTAAAAAATGGTAAATTGTTTGCTCAAATCTATGTTATTTTAAAGAAATAGTTGAACGTACGAGTACGAATATAATAATTAAGCCGTATAAGGGATCAACACACGAGGATAGTAGGCAGTGCTAATTTTTATCATATTTTTTATAAATATTGTTGACATGGATGATAATATATTAATAAAGTAATTTAGAAGATATATTATTTATTTAATACGATCTTTATGTTATTTAAATTTTACATTGCGCTCTAATTAGACTTTTTAAACTTCATACCGTTGTAATGGGTTTCCAACCTACTTGCTGAATAAAAAGTTGGAATTTGGTTGAACAACCTCCTTGCAGTTAGAAAGACTTTAGAAAGTTGGAACATGGTTGAATAAAATAGAACTTGTTTTTTTTTATAATTTGACAGCTGTCAGTAGAAAAAAAGAAAAAAAAAACCGCGAAGGCGGCAATTCAATCTTCATTTTCACTAATTTTTCTTTCATGTTTTTATTTTTACTTTCCTTGTATTCGTAATGAAAAGCACAGTGTTTACCTCGGGTGAAAGTCTTTTAAGTCCCTCAAGCTCCATTGGCGCCCTCGCTTACGCTCTGGCGCCAAACCCGTCTCGGGACTCAAAAAACGTGACTTTCAACACTCGGGTAACAATGTACTATTGTTTAGTCCCTGACTGTCAGTCACCCCCGATGTAGCCACCTACTGGTCGAAGTGGCTTTTAACATCTGTAACATCGACACGAAAGAAGAAGAATAAAGCACCCCCGAAATTTAAAATACAAGTAAGCCTATTAATTTTGGAATGCACTAGAAGAAGGGCGGCAGCATTTCATATTGTTGCATAAAATAAATTGATATTATTCTTATTTATTTATTATTTTCTGAGCACTTACCACCAATACTGCTTACTACGGCAAACACACCCAAATATGAGTAGGTCCAGCAGAGATTCGTTGAGGGTTTAATTAGATATTAGATAATACATTACACTCCTCTCCTGGGCAGTCGGTTAAAAACAGTTGATACATCTATTCCTGATCAAAAAATTCAAGGAATATAAAGGGCTTAATATCATCGTCTGCAGAATCTCCTCTTGCAGACTTTATCGCCATATAACAAGACCTGCTTGTAGAGGTCGACCAAGAAAAACATGGATGAATTGTGTGAAAGATGACATGGATAAGAGAGAAGTGAATACAGAGATGACGGTTGACAGAGGGGAATGGAGGAGGAAGACATGTTGTGCCGACCCCACATAAATGGTATAAGGGCAGGAAGAAGATATAACAAGGGCTGCTTGTCAGTGATAGTGTACCTCTTTAGCTGCCTGTGGGTCCGCCACACATGAGAATGTGATATCAGCCTCTTCAACCACGTCGCACGGAGTCACCGCTATCGTCGCACCAGCCTTCTCGAAGTCTTTGCACTGTGGACAATACAAGATGAATTTTATTTCTATGGTAAAAATGGACCACGGAAATTTTACCTATGTAATAGCCTAGATCTCACGCTGGGGCGACATTATTAGCCTATTTCCTGTATTTTTATTAATTTACAATTTCTCCGCATATTTATATACGGTTTCTCCAGTAATATTTTAAATTAATAGTGTTTTGTAGTAGGTACAACATTTATTTATCTTGCATCAAGATTTTGTACAGTGCCATCTATCATGCTCCTCCACCAACCTAGTTTCCCAACCTCGCCGCTAGATGGCAATATCAGTCCGCCAGCCGTCGTCGTCGCGAGCAAGCCAAACGGCGATCAATAAAATGGCCACGACGCGAGACGGCGGCGCGTCAACGACCCCGCTCTCCGCCACGCGCCGCCATTTTGATAACGGCGGCCCCGTATCTGGCGGGAAACGCGCAAACCAGCCAACCGTGACCGACACAAGCCGCTGTTCATACAAGGTTCATACTCGCGCCTTTTGAGCGAGCGTTGCGCATTGTAATTGTAAGTAAGTAGGTATAGGTGGAAACCGGGATGTGCACCTGGCGGCGGCTGATAGGGTTCGATCGACCTATTATACCTAACTACCTATCTACAGTCTTCGATAATTTTGTATAGCTTTAAAAGCGTAGCATTGAAATTGAAACGGAGTGTGAGACTGGGTGGGTAGAGTGGGTACCTATCAAGTTGGTAATGGATCCGTTGAAGAAACCGAAAATGTTGATAAGCACATTTTAAAACGTTGTTTTTACTTTGATGAAATGGAGCCATCAAGATTTAACTTATCCGCCTAAGTAGGTAGGTACATTCAATTGATGTTAATTAGAAATATAAATGGAAGCAAACCATTTATAAAACAAAATGAAACGAATTCTCTTCATCAGTGCAAATTCGTTTCATTTTATCAGTCGAGTCGCTTAGGTTCTCGATGTTAGTATCAATAAAATTAACGTACAATTTTGTTCAAAGGAATTCTTATAAACGTGGTCACAAGGCTCATTATGTCTTGTCAATTTGCAGTTTTTATATCAGTCTCGACTCGAGGCAACAAGTATGAGACTCATGTTTCACGGCGGACATCCAATTCCAATATTCTTATGAACTTGAAAGATCGTGAACTTTTCAGAGTTGAATTATTGGTATCGATTTCACAGATTAGAATTTTTGGAGGACGCATTCAAACAATCCAAGCATGAAAGTACACAATGGGACTGTTTTAATGCATTTTGTGATGCTATGCTGCGCTTAATTTAAATTATACGACTGAAAGTGGTGTCCCGGAAGACCAGCGTTATAAACAGCTCGCTACTATAATAGCATATGCGAAGTGATGGCCAATTTTTTAATTACTTGTACAACATCCTTGTATAATACTGCTCTTATTGTGTGGCAAAAAATGTATACCTTTTGATTTAGTTTTGAAAAGAAATATGTAACATAAACTAGGCAGCACATATAAAACAATTAAACACAGACTCAGATATATTGTAATTAATACAATACAATACAACAGATTAGATAAATTAACTAGTGTGCAAATGCTTGTTTTCTGAAATATTCTCATCATGTTTCATAGACTATACTATTTCTCGACGACTAGTCTTGTTCTGTGCTATGAACCCTACGAGCTTTGAACAAAGGTTCTTTCCAAAATCTCTTTATTCTAAGATGTCAAAACTGTTCTTCTCGTTCTAGAAGTAAGGTTATAGAAGAAACTAATAAAAGCAGTGCAGACCGACACCAAGGTAAAAGCGAGATGGACCGGATAACATAAATAATAATTGTTTAAAAATCTACCATCTAGAGAAACTTTATGACCAAACTGTTGAACCAATTTTGTTCAAATTTCTATGGGACCAATCTGGAAGTCTTAACTTCTAGATAAAAAAACACCCAAATTGGCTCATAAATGACGAAGTTCAGTCATTCAGTCACAAACTTAAGAAAAAATGAAAATCTAAGATATACCCAGTGAATACAATGACGCGAATGTTATGAACCTGTACTTTATTACACCATATATGCAAGAACCCATTAAAACAAAACACCTGAACATGTAAACGGATCTTCAAAGAATTATTAACGATCCATCAAAAATGTTTAGAGTAAATCAGTTTGGAATGGAAAATCGCGACAAACACCAACTGAAGGTCAACAGCGATGTTTGTGCAGATGCCGTAGTTCAGGGTCGCTCTCGCAGCTCCCAAAGCTTGTTCAAATACCATTTTTAGTTTTAGTTGGAAATTGGTTGAAACGGTCAGTCTACTGCTAGTGTAGTTTGACTCAGACTGAACTTGTGGTTGAACCGGATGCTTAGACAAATGCATTGAGTCGTCTGAATGATGATATATGGGATGCGAATAGACGATGTTGAGTCTAGCCCAGGTACTGGCATGAGCATTGAGCAAAAGATTTTAAAAAGGAGAAGTTTGTGTTGGAGTGATAACACTAGAAGACACTTGAAAAAGAATAAATACGGAAACACAATTTCATTTTGATTAAAACGCGTTAAAAAGAACAGTTTTCTTGAAGGTTTCATGTTGACTAATTGATGAAGCCGTTAAGTTCACGGTCGTTCTGTTTCTCGACCAGTTTGCTCCAGGACGTTGTTGAATAATACCATTTCATTATAAATCATTGCTGAGTTTCTTTTGTGATTTGAATGAAGGGAGCAAGTGGAATCTGCAATGCGCTCTGCTGTTTTCTCTTTTTTCCACGAATCATAAAACCATTCCGCTGCATTCCAATAATATTATGCAATACTCATTTAATTGTCTGCATTGCGCTATCTGAGAGTATTATCTTAGTAGGTAGGTATAGAGTCATCAGCCCCACCAATCACTAAGCACATCGACAAGTCAACAGTCAATAGAAGTGAGATAATGAAGAACAAAATAAATAACACGGGTATCCGAATCCACTAGTTTCATGCCCCGATAGGAAGCCAAGCCACCCACACGGTGTGAAATGGCTCGACCCACATAAGAACTGTAGCTACAACGCGGACAGCTGATTGCTGCTGCAAGTGACAGGCGATAAGTCCTATACAAGCTTCGCTATCGGAAAATACAATAAATAATTTTTGTGGTATCGAACAAGAAAACATTCAATCACAGAAGGATACGATGATAGCCACATTACTAAAATACTTCTTTCTATAAGATAGAGACGTTGTTAAACACTTAAAACTGCTAGAATTGTTGATGTACTTGAAAATATAGCATTCGAATGCTATATTTTCAAGTACATCAACAATTCTGAAGAATAATGTAGGCCTCAATGTCGTAGGATACAAGTGCTAAGTTCAAATTCCCAGACAAATGAATAAAGATACTTTGAAGCAATTTATTGGTAAGTAAATAATGGTAAAATGGCGACAAAGCAACACAAAATACTCTTGACTTTGGGCTCAGTAAGTATGTTTGTCTCATTATCGGCATACGTGACGCTTTGATAGCACGCGAGGCCAACATCGGATTTGTAGTTTTTTGTCGCGACTATGACGTCAGCAAATTTACGAACTGTACGTATCTAATCTAACCTTTCGCATAGCCTATTTATATTACGATTTTTCCAGTAAGATCCATGACAAGATTTATTTGCGTAATTCGTTTTGATTAATTTAATATTTTTCATTTTGTAAGCAGGAGTTTGTGCGTTTACGATTCCGTCTGTGAATGAAGGAGTAGTTATACGTTCTATCACCTTTGCAATACGTGCCGTTTGGTAATAGTTTGGCAGGCCTCCAGCGTCGCTTGCAGTTTGAACCGTACATGCAATACCTGCCACCACACATTTTATTAAACTTTGCTGATATCACGAGCTGTTGCAGCGGGAACCAATAAATGGAAGCTAATAGTTATGTGTATCCTGCCCGTCCTAACCTACGGTGCTCAGACGTGGTCATTGACTGAACAACAGAAGTCCAGACTCAAGATTTGCCAGAGGGCAATGGAACGTAGCATCCTCGGGTTTAGACGCACTGACCGAGTACGTAACAGCATGCTACGTTCAACTACTGGAATTGCCGACGTCGGAAGAAAAACGGCCCAGCTCAAGTGGGACTGGGCGGGTCATGTCAGCAGAATGCATCCCGATAAATGGACGAACCACATAACACCGTGGCAACCAGAGGGAAGGCGAGGTCGGGGTCGGCCAAGAAAGCGTTGGAGGGACGATCTCGACGCTTTCGAGCGAGGATGGTGGGATATAGCGAGGGATAGAGACAGTTGGAAGAATTTGGGGGAGATCTTTGCCCAGCAGTGGGACGATATAGGTTAGAGAAAAAAAAAAAAAAAAGTTATAAACGTATATGGAAACGAAATCCAGCAATTACAAGTTAGACTTACTTATCATAATGAACGTTTATAATAAAGGAAGGATGTCGATAAAGAGTTGGTTTTTCGATTTTGATTATTAAATAATATAAGCTTTGTATGATTCCAATATCGTCATTGATAACGTCCATCAAAACGAAATCCAGTCTGTATAAGTTGGGCTTATCAATGAGCGATTTAAATATAGGAAGGATATTGATAAAACGATTTGAACTTATAGGAATTATGTAGTATAAAAGTAATTACTATGCGCTAAATAAGAATATATGAATTGCTACAATCTAACAGGTATCAAATGTTAGAAACTTGCAACCATTATAGAAATTTAAATTCTTAAAAAAATTAAATACACTGCATACGATGTGGAAAATGACCACATTTATAAGCAAACTCTCAAATTAAACTGCCTAGCATAACATAGCAGTTATGTAAAGAATCCATCCTTTGTCCGCGATTAACATTAAGTATTCCGTTCGATACAATTGGACACAATAGAAATATTGTCTGCTTTGCAAATTAATTCTCCACAAAATATCGACAAATGAGTTCCGTTCGCCAGAATTTTACATTTATTCTATTTATCAGGCCAAGGCCTTGGTTTTGTTTTGTGCACCTCGTTTCCTAAAGGTATTGTTACTTTGAAACAAAAACACCCACCGTCTTCCATTCAAGTGAAGACAGATGAGAGCCGTCGGAATCTTTACCTCACTTTTTGCAGCTGCAATACCTGTTTCTACTTTTTTGAATTCTTCTGGGCAATGTCTGTCAAGATGTTTAAACCCGAATCATGGACGGTGGTTTACGTTCATGTACAGAATTGCTTCATCTTTTTATCATGTCACTAGTTTTTTCAAACCATTGCAGTGTAGTGAAGTGATTTTAAGTGCCTCAAAAAGATACTTCTCCCAAGTCACGTACACATAATATTTTAACAAAGTATCCTACACTCAGTGCAACCATTTTGTATAAACAAAGATAAGTAGATGTGATAAATGGGTTTTACTTTGACAAGAAGACAATATAAAAGCAAAAAACAAGCAGATAAAAATAACAGCTACTAAAAAAGAACATTGCAATGTAAACAATGTGTAACTAAATATTGCTGTAATATAGAAAAACCAAACAGGGAAAGATGCTCGTTATTTCGAACACTCTCCAAGTGACTTTCAATGCTACAGAGAAAAGATAAAACCTAGCAGCCACGGCAACAACTAAGACGAACCTAAAGGAGCGATCGATAAGTCAGAGTGCACTCGGTGCATGCGAACTTGCCTTAGATTTCATGTTCTATATAATACACACTAAAAACTTTCAACATACATACAATTGTATTTATCGTCATGGTATTCAATCATGTGATTGAACGATGTTTTGGACGAAAGAACCGTCGTGAAGGAGTTTAAATTTTTAAAGACCTAGGTCACATATTTCAAGGTTACGGTCGGACTTTGCGATTCAAAATGTCGGATTAAAGTACGTGTAGCAAATACGTATGTACGTAATGACTTTATAATAGGTTTTAGATCATCAACGAGCTGTGTACAAAAAAAAATCGGAACACGAATTCACGAGTTCAAGGTAAAACGAGCACCAATCTAAGCAGTACAGTGACAAAAAAACTGAGCTTTATGACAAAATAAACCAGTTGTAACTCATTTCTTGACTTTCATAATGTTGTCGCTAGAAAAACCGTTAATTTGATAGTAACAAGCTTAGCACCTAGTGCATGTTTCACTATATCTGAAAATTGAATTAAAATATTTTCATTTTTGTTTTAAACGAGAAAAATAGAGAAGGGAATATTTCCATTTGATGAATAGTGTCAGTAATAGAGGGAGATATAGGTATTGAGTTCATAATTAAAATAAGGATCAAGTTAGCAGACAAACCAGAAAACTTCAGCCATTGTGCACGTTTGGTAGGTCATACCAAACGTGGTCTATCGCGAGGTACACAAGCTACAACAATAGGACATTGCGATTGTGTCGTCAGACCTCAGCATGATACTGTTATATAATAACGAATACGACCTTTATAGCGCGATCGTAGTTAAGAAACTAGAGGCCACATTTTTCCTTCTCGCAATAGCTAGGCAGATGTTCGGTGAAAGTGACTTAAATGAAGGAATTACCCAAATGAGTATGCGAATTGCGAACGAGGTCATGGCTAAATTGTACAGCTAAAACAAAAATAAATGAACAGCCAGTAGAATATTCTAATAACATTCGATTACGAGATTGTAGACGCTTCAACATTTAGACTATTATACAGTCGTGTCTTTTGAAATAGTCTTAAGCTCCAAAAAAGTAGTCAGTTGTACCACATACATATAATTTGTGATTACCATTATTATGTCAGAATGCCTAGTTTCCGTTACACAATAACGAAATGAACTTGAGTGGCCGGCTACTGTTTGTCTATATAATCACCGGTTCACATTAGTTTTTTGGGCGTTGGGCGTTATTTAGAGCATTGAATCGATAGCTTAGCACCAGACAGTGTACAATACTCTCACTTTCCTCTACGACCGTCACGTATGGATTTATGTCTGTGAAGAAGGTTTATTCTAGTACTATAGACTAGACAACCTTGAAGATACTGAACACCTTAGCTAGACTTCAAAGAGAAGCCTGTATTAACTCATTTATCTTGGCGCTGATAATGATTGTACAAACTTCAAAGCGTCTAAATTCAAATATCAATCTGAGCGTTCATATCAGAAAGTAGGGCACAATCAAGTATTGTAGCAATAGCGGCTTCGCCCGTTTGTTTTGATGGCCGACGAAATATTGGTTTGCAACACGTCATGCTGAGGAGCGGACTAACAAACCACAATGACGCATCACACTTCACAAAATTAAGACTTGGTACTGTCAGTTGTGAATATAAAATTAATTTATGACGAAAACAAAGCTACCATTGTTGTCATCGATTGCAATGGGGCTATCTCTCATCCATGGACGAAACCTCGGTCAGTCTCCATGCAAAGAGTATAGTTATGGAGGGAAAGAGTGGCAACTCTATCGTTTTAATGGCATCTATGGAAAGTGCTGCTACCTGGTGCCTGGAAGAGGAACTAAAGCTAACAACTGTAGATGTATAGTTATAGCTATGCAGGTATATGTACCTATGCTACGCTAGCTATACAGCTATATACCTGAACAGCTATACGTATATTACGTATTTATAGATTCCTGGGGTGCGATTTTTACTTAACACTGGTGACTAAATGTCACCGAAATCTATTAAAATTCTCAATGAAAAATTCCAATTGTAGATTTAAAATATATATACCAATAGATCTCAATAGCCCTGTACAAGCAAGTGATCAAAATATCAATAAACATCTACAATCTTAAAGAAAAATGCCACAACCTAGGAGTATTTTTAAACGTAGGAGCCTTATTACTAAAGGAAAAATATAAAATAGCTTTTTGTTTTGTATACCTACTTATTTCTTTATTGTTGGATGCTTGTTGTAATATTCTTGTGCCGCTATTTTTACTGCATCATCTCAATCATAATTCATTTTTACTTCTAATATTCTATTTACCGATCTACACCTACTGCAAGACTCTGGTGACTCAACTGCAAGACTTGATGAACCAGGTTTTGTGATGTCCATCATCACCCTGGAGGGACCCGATAAATTTGTTATGTCCATTGATTGGAAACCATGTCTCATCGGTTAAGAATAGCTTTGGTCTGTTTCCATGAAGGTATGTCGAGGATTGCTGCAGACCTAAAATACAAAAATGCAATCTTATTATCACCATACTTTGTGTGCGAGCTTGCACCTTTGACTGTGTATGTAGTATAGTATTGCTACTTACCTAGGAAGTCACAGCCAAAAACACAGTATTTTTTTCGAAATTGACTCATGTTGTAACAAATCGTTAACAAAATTCAACAAATACTTGTGTGACTAACAAATAACCTCGAACTATAGCACAATAACATCAAATCCAAACGGCAGATTAAAAGAGGGTAGACAATGAATGAAATGAATGAAGTTGAATTATCCGACATTCACCCATCTCCGTGAATGTCGTCCTGTTATGACGTCACAAAATGGCTGCTGTTTAGTTTGTCACCTTGGCACCAGTTGGCGCTGTCGTCTTCAAAATGTAAGGTTTTTTTAAGCGTACCCCCCTGTCTCCATGTTGCTAATGTTGCTATACCCTACGAATGAATGAATGCAAAATATATGAATGTAAGTAAACGATGTGAAAGCAATCATTGAGTTGAACAGAAGGGTAATAAATTGTTTGCGAGACTGCGAAGAAAGAGTGTTTCAACGATGCAGACGAAACACGTCTATATATTTGGCGCGTGTCCATAGAGATAGCGAATTTATTAAATCGGTGACAGGTGCCTGGAAACATCGCATTGCCGTTACTATAAGATCCAATATTGTGTGGACAGTGTCAAGGTTTAGTTCTAGAATTGGACGCAATTCTCTCTACTAGCAATATCGTGCCATTTGTTCTCTGATCATCCTGGAACCTAAGGGTTTGTAAACGAGATCAGAAATGATAGCTTTGAGAAACCAGGAATAAATATGGTAAATGATTTAACGCAGCTATCAAACCTTAATAAAACTCTGCAAAGCGTTGATAAACTTTGAAGAAGCCATACCGTCCAGATTCAAGAAGACTTTAAAACACTTGAATGCGCAGTTGTTAGCCGTTACAATACACAAAACCGCACTCCAACGGCTTAAAATAACGAAGTTCAACATGACCTTTACTCCATTAGTAGGCAAACATACAGCTAAAAGGCATAATTAGATAGGTAAGCTAACCAAGCTCAGTGCAGACAGATATAAACAATACGAGACGAATAAACTTGGTACACCTCGTTAATAAAAATGTTTTACTTGCGAAATGTTGAGAGAAAGGTCGTTTTAGAAAGGGAGGTACGTTTGTTA
The DNA here is from genome assembly GCA_939531255.2 of Thera britannica. Classification (NCBI taxonomy): domain Eukaryota; kingdom Metazoa; phylum Arthropoda; class Insecta; order Lepidoptera; family Geometridae; genus Thera; species Thera britannica. The sequence goes on along the minus strand of OW618043.2, from coordinate 9,300,977 downwards.
CCTGAATGATTTTGCTAATTGCTGTCAGTTGCCAAGTTTACAGCGTTCCGGTCAGTGGGCCTTTCGCGTCTCTCGACGCCTTCTCCATGTCATTTGACATTTGAAGGAGCAAGGAAATGGATGCCTTGCACGATTCTCTGCGCTAGACCCAAGGTCTGGCCTCCATGTTACTAGACTAATTCAATGCAGTAGTCTTTATATTACGATTCACATTCAAGCTTCATGCCAATAGTTTTTTCCCAAACTAATGCATGCACATTAGTTACGCCAACTCCGTCCGAAGTTCAGCACTATGTTATTCTGGAGTTTGAGAAAATCCCAAGAATAAAAGCGTGGGTTACCTACTGGTCTAATTTAAGAGGACAGCTAGGTCATCGATCATGAGGCAACGTCTTATCTGCGCCGCGTAAATATAAATTGATTGATGCCCGTAAAGCTAGGCAAGAATAAGAGCGGTAAGACCAAACTCCTATTTTTGTATATTTGGATAGGCACGACAACTTCCTGATAAACTAGTGTTAATTTAGCTGTACGTGGGTAAAAACTGAGGTGAGGAAATGCTATCTGCTGATGAAGACCTAATTGCCGTCCCGAGTACCTCTGCCACGGCATAATATCTGCTATAGCTAGACAGACATGTTAACCTGACCTATGAAGGACTAAAACGCTCAGCTGCAAATGTCACCCATACAACTGCTGTTACATGACATGTCTTAGCTTTAAACTTCGATAATAAAAGCATTTAAGCTTGATTAATGTATTGAGGAAGTTGCGTGGCATTACAAAATGAATAAATGTGGACATTACATACTCGGCGTCCCTGTAGTATTAGAACTTAGATTGCATTGTTTTGTTTCGTTTTCCTGCTCATAATGTTCCGGAATCAAAGGTTCTGGATTTTAAATTCAACACTCAATACATTTCTTGCTTACACATTGTTTAAGTTGAGTACACACACACATACGTCTCGGTCTCAAATTCTTTGATATCTGAATACTTCCAGATTGACAGACTTTCATAGAAATTCCATCAAAATCGGTTTTGCAATAAAGTTGGTTTCTCAAGTTTTTCAAACTACATTTGTATCAAAACGTGTTTAAAACACGTAGATAAACAATTATCTCGAAATGATAATACGAATAGGCATTAACTAATTGTATGCGCGTGGGAGTTATATTCAGCTTCCGTGGGAAAGTGAGACCACACGAACGGATTCACCACGCTTAAGTTTTTGCACAGGTTCTATTAAAACAAAGGAAAAGAAAGTACTTTCACATAATATAAAACTAACTGCAAAATATTAAAAAGTTGAGCAGTCGTTTATGAAATGGAACTTCACTGCTATTATCATTATTTTTGATTTGTAAAAGGATCATACAAAAAAACGGAAGGAACCAAGCCGTAGTTTGTTGCCTGTTCTTCTAGGCTTGGTCGCGTGGAACTGGCACCAGACTCACCTAGCTTTAAGACGTTTTAAAGTGATCCTTGTTAAACTAATGAATAAAGACACCTTTGACTTTTAAATCTGATGGTCCCAAGAAGGGCCTTCAAATACGAGTGATGTTAGGTACTAGCTAAATCATCTTAATTGTCTTTTTAGATACGTGAAATATATTCACTTCTGTTATTCTAATGCAAGGTGGATTCCTCTTTCGAAGGTTTCTTGTCTGTCCAAGTTTAAAAGTGATCGGTATTTCAATTGTTCCTGAGCAATTCAACGATGTCGAAAGTATTCGTATAGTAGTATTCTTCAGTTGCCCATGCCATGACGCTGTTTATATCATGTACAATAGTTGCAAAGGCCTGTTTACTTAGTAGTATTCATTCTTTATTTTCCTATTTCGTACAATTACTAATTCTATGATCGTTTCAATTATCCTCTTTGACTTGGAAGTAGAAAAACAATAGCGCCCGACGAATTTGTAATCGAAAATGAATTCAAACATTCATTACAAACAAGTATATCACCAGAGAATACTTGTTTATACCTACGACGACGTATCAAAATTGAATGAAAGAATAGCATGATTAGTCAAATCAAATTAACGAGGATAATTTTGTTATTGAACAGGAAAAAATAATAGTTAAACTCAAGTATTAAATATCCAATATGATATCGGCCTTTTTATAAACAAAAGTTTGACATAAGTATAGGATTTCGTATTCAGAGTTCAAAAGTTATCATAACATCTAGAACATTCGACCAAAGATATACTGTCGTAGAATTTTTTTTTTTATATAGAAATAATACGAATGAATTGTTTCTTTAAATACATAATACATTTACCTTATCTATATAATTATGATAAACCTGATGATGAAACCAAACTAAACATCTGGCATGTCCATCGTAAGGCTTGCTCGCGTGGAACTGACACCTAGATTCACCTTACTTTATGATGTTGTAAATTTGTAAATAATCCTAGTGATTCTAGTAAAGGCCTGCGCACACCTAGGTCGATGGCGATCAATGAAACGCTGTCAAATGTCACTGTCAAATTTGACAGCGTTTCACTGATAGCCATCGCCAGCGACCTAGGTGTGCGCAGGCCTTAAACCAAACATGATGAAAATGTTAGTTACAATAGCATAAAAACCGACTAGTTGTTTTTTCTGTTAACACCTAAACCTGTATGAGTTACATAACAATTTTCCGGTTTCTAAGCCAGTGACATCATGTTACATTTACCCTAGATTGATAACATGATGACGTAGGCAAATGGCCCCATGCCAGTTCGGAAGCGGACACGAACGAAGGCGTCTTTATTTATATAATAACTTCTCACGAACCCGCTATAAAATTAAAAACACGTAAATAGACCGGGTGTACTGCACACCTGAACTAATAGTGGCAACTATAGGCGAATCTGGGTCAGCTCGCAGGTGAAACAGAGAACTCCAAAATATACAGTAGTATTCTAAGTTCGACTGAACATCGGGGTTGACCGAAAATAGAACGAGCATCGGGGTGTACTGAAAAGCCTTGTGTATGCCAACCCTGTGTGTGCCAACAGTTCCTTTCCTACTATGATGCGCAGAAACAGTGAGCTATTGTCAAGTTTGTGACTTGTTCAGAGTTCCAGACTACTTCAGATTGCTAATTATCATTTGTGAAATATGATGCGTATTATCAGATAATTATGTGCAAAGATTTTAATATTGCGTTAAATTTCGAGCTAAATTGGTTTTCTAACACAGCAGAGGCTAATAAGTTATTAGATAAGAGAATCAATAAGTTAATAGAAAGATCATCAAATCTGAGTTTATATTGAACTGAACCGGTTTTCGACGAATTATGAACTTTGTAAATCTATGGGTATAACCTGAAAGCACACCAATTTCACACAAACAGCTGAACTAAACTACAAGAATAAAATATTGTCATACATGATGAAATCTCCACAAAATAATTCTGTCATCATTGAAAAAAATCTATAAGAAAGTTTTTTCTAACCTATTTATTTTTTACCACCATGCCTAAAAAACCCACGTCATTAGAGTTGGCAACTGAAACTACAGGTGCGTAAGCATCTGACTCAGTCATCACATCCAAGAACCAGCTTTATACTCTCTTATATGTGGGTAGTATTCATACAATTTAATCTCTCTTAGATAATAGCAAAGTATCTAAGTATTCTTATCTCCTGATTCGGGAGATGGCACAACAAACAAAGACTATGGGTTATTTGCGTCAGTACATTCCACACGTAGCTCTTGGCATTGTCAAGCTGTCGTGACTGTGAATTATGCAGGTAGCTGATACAGTTGCGCAATGCCTAGATGAAAACTAGATTCATTGTATAGTTTCGTAAGCAGAAGTATGATGGACTGTGATGAAGAATAGCCAGGTGAAATTAGTAAGGCACAATACATTTAGCGATAGTCTCGGCCAGCCCAAGTGGTTCAACCCAAGTCAAATTAAAGCATAACCATAGTAAGTTAACAAGTTGCAAATTTAACAAGTGGTAACCCTTCAGAACCAACGGCAAACTAGGGCACAAGCACTTCAAGTAATCCATATTTAAGTAGAATTTCTACATTTATAAAGTTTGAGCCAACCCAATGGAAAGCTCCGGGAGAAAACACAATTTAAGCCGTAAATTGTTCTAGATTTGCTGCAAAAGCCCATTCGCTAGGTCCCGAGAGGCAACGGAAAAGTTTTAGGACGATGAAAATCTAAGCAAGATATTTATTCGCATAACAAGTATTACACAAGTTTTTATGAACCGCTATCCTGGGAATACAGATACTATCTAAGGGCAAACATTTGTGTGCTGAATTTCATAATGGTTTGTTCGATGATTTTGGACAGAAAGTAATCCGTCTGCGGTTCCCTCCCTTAGTCCAAGCTTTGCTTAGTTAGGGGTTTTAAATATCCACCAACATTCGTTGTGAAATATTCGCATAATTTCCTTACACCCAGGTCGTTAGCGTCGGAAGCTGAAGCGAGCGGTATAGCCGTGCCATGTGGCAAATTTTAATCGATACTCAGCCGAACGAAGCCCTTCCGCTAGACGCTACACCCGGAAATTGGATTATTTTAACTTGCAGCGATATTCTACACATTCGAATACTATATTATTTTATGGAACAAGACTTTTCAAACTACCAGTTTATCATATCAGCCTGAAGAAGTCCACTGCTGAACCCCTTTCTCTTTGCGATTGATAAACGATTATTTGCTTTCTCCTATTTCGCCATACACCAACTTCCTGTAACCTATATCGCAAGCAAGCAATATCGTCCATCTTCTTCACCTCAAGCACCATCAATTACAACCAGTGCTCGTCTGTGAGCTAGCAATTCCTCCCATCACAGAGTTTGTCAAACAAAATAAATGGTCGCGTTGTGTACTTTTATCAACTGTTGTAAGTGCAAACCAGCCCGCGTATACTCGTAGATGCAAAGGTCATAGGTGGATGAGCGTGTCCTTTACTGTAAACATGACGGATCACATTGTAGTCGCCCAAGCCAGTCGGGGGATGGAGGGAGACGATAATAGAATGCGGAATGCCTCAGGGAGGTCCCTTCAGCTTCTGACGAGTAATTTCGACCATGTACGCATTTCGTGTGCAAAATTAGTTACGTCTTCGTAATAAATAAAACATGTTCGATAAGCAAACCCAGCGGTATCAATTTAAAAGCAATTAGTGTAGCAATTAACAGCAACAATGACGCATCGAGCCGATCACCTAGGGTGAGGCGGCGCTGCGGCCGGCGTGAATGAACTAGGTACTAAACTGTTTGTGTATTTATGGAAACACACACACAACCCTTACCTTCTTGAGCCTACGCTAGAATTTACTGCAGGTACCATTGTGCCAGATCAAAGATCCAGAACAAAACAATGCTATTTTTGCAAGAGTAACTGAATCTTTACACCACAATGTGTGTTACCTCTTTAACTATCATCTATTACGAGAACCACTCACCATGGCAACGTAGATAGATACACTACTCTGTGGCACAGGCTGACGACATAACAAATTGTAGGTTTTTCCCATTTTCGATTTTAAATTCGGCGCATGTGGAAATGTGGAATCCAGTTTGTACGTAACGTATTGTGCATTAATTACATTGGGATCGCGCTGCAGCACATAATTGGATACGCTGCTGTCTGGCATGAAGCAAATCGAGTAAACGATCGCCGAACGCAAAAAAGGTTTTTCGTCTGCAAATAAATTAGTTTTGTATCTTCTCTCAGTTTCAGATAACAAAATTACTTGTAAAGCTTAGCACTTGTAGTAGTAGAGCTCTTTGTGTTTGGCTCGTCCGGGGAAGTAATTCCACCACACCCCTATGGTTCTGCAATCTTCTTGTTCTTCGAAGCTTGATCGCATTAGCATGGAACTGTATAGTGGAACTGTATACACTATAGTGATCATTGTGATTTATATGGAAAAATGCCTCAGGCTTTGATTTGACTTTGAGTAGAGGAACCCTATGCTCAAGGAAGTGTTAATTATAAAAATGTTTTAACGTTTGCTCATCAGTTGGTATATTTATTGTAAATGGCAACAATTTAAACATTGTTTATCTTTTAACAGATTTTATAAGTAAGGCCATAGGACTAGGAAGTTGCTAACATTTTTGCCAATGCCAGATCTGTAGGTCAGGTTCATTGATTTATAAATAGCATTCATACTTAATGTTACTAATTTGATTCTCATTACCAGTTGACCAAAACCTTGCAATTCAAACTGGTTCGCATTTAGTTGTTTCTCAATAATTATGTTTCTTAATGTTGCGGTTTTAAGAGAACTTAGTGGAATGTAATATCGTCTTTCGGCTTGAGTAATTAGCATTACTTTCTTGTTCATCATCAACCCAATCAGTCCAAAGCTGGACGTAGGTCTCTCCCAAGACAGGCCACTGAGCCCGGTCTTCGGCTCTTCTCCTCCTGTGCTTGCCAGCTACATTTCGCAGATCAATTCCCCACCTTGCTAGAAGGCGTCGTACAGTACTCTTACCTAACGCGGTCTCTACTTTAGTATTCGTTTGCTCTAGCGATTGTCTGTTCTACGGCAAACATGACCGACCCAGTTCATATATTTTTTGCATTTCAGTCGCTCGCTTTATGTGACTCATTGTGAACGTTGATAATAACTACTAGAGATTGGCATCATAAATTGCAATAAGAATGAGAAACAATTTGCACTGGCGCGACGCCAGAAAAATTGAAAAAGTGGTACATAATATTATTAAAACGGGTAGATGTTTACTTTAATCAAACTATATGCTGAGAGAACAACCACAAGCTCGGATGTGGCACACTCCGATTAATTAGATAAATATGCAAAATTGCCTGTTTCGTTTGTACAAACTGATGACTGCTTTGAAATGGAAGAGTAAAAAACTACCGAAGACATGAAGGTCGCACAAAATCAATTGATGAAGCACGTTTTCAATTTTACAAAAGCCCGAACCAGGAAGCAGTTAGAGAGGACAACTTCATATTAGCAGATGGTAATGATATGGAAACACTAAGGTTATTCAGAATTATAACTATAAATAATGTCATATGTGTATTAAACCTGCTAAGTGGTGACTAAGGCAAACCACCCTAAATTATGGGGAGGCCCTATGTCTGCAGTGAACAGGTTGATGATATTAATGTTTAGTTTATTATACCTAATGGTGAAACATTTTTAGAAAAACGATTTGTAATTTTCCTCACAACAACGTAGTCTGAAGGTCAAGATAAATTTCAAAACTAGTCAAACCAGATTACGTCAAAATAAGCCAGTGATAAAATACCAATTATCTCAATAACACCAACGCGAATTATCCGCTCAAGATTAATTGTTTTTACGCTTAGAATACATACTCGTAGATTGGCAAGGTCTTGCTAGCTTCAAACCTATGGCGATAAGCCCCTAGAAGTCACTATGAAACCCTTCAGGTGACAAGGCCAAGAGCATGTCTACTGGTTGGCTAAGTGTGAACAGTATAGCCTATGCTTGCTGTCTCTATCCAACACGGAAAAGGCGGAGGCAGCTGCACTAAAGGTGCATTGCATAGACAGGTAAGAGATTACTACGAAATTGAACGCTCTAGCACCCGGTACACGTAGACTGGGTAAAAACGTGTGCTTATATTTAGACTCGTCACGTTGTCTCTGTTTATTTCTAAAATTAGAGCGAGTGAGATAGTCTGCATGTGGTAGTTCCCAATTACAGCGCGTTCAATACTGAAGTTAGATTTTTCAGTGTCACATAATTTGACTCTGCCCCTAATGCTAACTTTAGATACAAAACGCGTGTTGTATCTCCTTGAAAATGTATGGAAAACCACAACACATTTAATTTATACTGATCGCGTTTCTTAATGATTAATGAAAAAGCCTATGAATTTGTAAACTAAGCCGTGCCTTCGCATTTAACAGGCACGCAATTTTCGCTTCTATGCCGATAAACTTATACATCCTATTTCAGTTCGAGTTTTATTTAGTCCAACTATAGGTACGCTGCGTTGGTGAAACTTCTAGAATATTCCAGTCTTTGAATTAGTTTAGCTAATTTTGTTAAACACGAAACCCCGCAACGTTGCTCTTTCGGTAAGTTCGGAGCATTTGTATGTTTTCCTTCGTAGCCAATGTTGATACAATTTGGCTATTGCTAAGCGGCAGTATCGGTTAGTTCGATAATCCGTCTATCTATCGTAGAATTGTTTATCGTATCGCAGTAGACATCTTCCGCTTACACTTCACATGATTGTAGGTACTCTTTTTAACCGACTTTCAATTAAAAAGGAGGAGGTTCTCAATTCGGTTGTATTTTTTTTTTTATGTTTGTTACCGCATAACAGCTATCGTATACCAATAATAGCTAACGGAAACCCACTAGAATACACTGAAAACTACATCTACCTTGGTAAATCTATTAGTTTCGACAGGAAAAACAATGACTTAGAAATCGAGAGGAGAGTACAGCAAACATGGAATAGATTCTGGAGCCTAAAAGAGATCTTTAAAAGCAACATGCCAATAAGCCTTAAAACTAAGGTCATGAACTCCAGCCTCTTACCAGGTCTGACATACGGATGCCAGACGTGGAAATTTACAAGCAAAGGCAAAACACAGGATCACCACCTGCCAGAGGGGATTAGAGCGCAGTATGCTTAAAATAAAAAAAACTCGATAAAATACGACATACGAAAATCAGGTCAATAACAAAAGCAAAAGACGCCTTGAGCCATGCACTAAAGCTAAAGTGGAAATGGGCAGGTCACATAGCAAGGCTTACAGACCAGAGATGGACTGCAAAAGTGACCATGTGGAGAGGCCCACACGGCAAAAGAGGCAGAGGAAGACCGCTGACACGATGGGAAGACGAAATTATAAAGGCAGCCGGCCCAATCTGGGGTGAAATAGCACAAGACCGAGATACATGGTCATCTTTGGAGGAGGCCTTCACCCAATCTGGGGTTCTTGCACCAACACATTATAATAATTAAGTACTAACAAATAATTTAAGTATACTAACCAATGAAAACTAAATATGTAGTAATAAGTTATAATAAGTTAATGCAAGAAATATAAGGCTTTTTTATTTTTATTTTATTTTATTTTATTTTACCGCATAACTTCGTCATTTGTGAGCCGATTAGGAAAAAAATGTTTTTATCTGTAAGGTACTGCTTCTAGATTGGTACCATTTTTATTTTATTAAAATCGGTGTTGCCATTTTTTTTAATGTTTGGAACTGCATGCCTCCGTCATTTATGAACCGATTTAGAAAATTATTTTTTTATTTGGAAGGTTATTCTTACGTCCAGATTGTCCCAAACAAATTTCATTAAAATCAGTTTAGCCGTTTGGCAATGAAGTCGAATTCTCTAGTTTTTTAAACTTATAATTATTATTAGTTACTAGTTACTTCCTAGATTAGTGTTTTGTCACAACTAGTGGATGCTAAAGTAGAAGCAGCAAGATCGGTGGGGTGATCACGTATCTTTTGTTTCTATCAAATGCTTGTTGCAATCCTCAGTTTTTACTTGACTACGAGCTTCGATTGCAATAAAAACGAATACAAACAAAGCCTTGTTTCTGACAAGCAAGGATAGCAATTCATATTCGTTTTATAATGCAATCGAAGCTCAAAAACATGTAAAAACTGACGATTGAAACAAGGATTTGATTGCAACAGAACTTACGTGATCACCCGCAGTAAACGTATCTACAGTACAATGATTTAATTAAACTCTATCTTCAAATACGAAAAAAATATATTGTGAAACTCTTGACTCGACAACAATGAAAACTTTCGTCAACGTACAATATCCGTATCTAAACATGTGATATAACCTAAACAAACATAAACATTACTATTTGGAGCGTCAGCAATATTGTTCAGACTGCAGTTACTTACTAAGTTTCATATTTATAGTGAGTTATAATACCAAAATGGCATCTAATCCACAAATAGCCGTCGATCCATCAGGCAGAGCACTTTCGGCATGGGATCTTGGCACGCGACACACATCTTTCTTATAATAAAGCTATTCCACTTGTTATTAAATAAATCTGAAACAGTAATGCCCGTACTTATATAAACCTGTTAAAAGATTAACAATGGTTCATTAAACTCCATTACTTACTCGGGTTGGGTAATGTCAGGGCTAATTTTAATAAATGTTTAACGTTTATAAAAATGGCGAACGTTTGTATATTTACAAACTTTTTTGTGTAATATACAGTCCTGTTTAAAAGACGAATGTCGTGGTTTTCATTTTTCACATCCACGTGCCCTTTAAAGCACTGTGTTGTGAACGTGACATCTAAGATTTTAGGTGTTAACTGTCTCAAATGTTGCTTAATCTAGTAGTCGAGTTTTTATTTCCTTTAGATTTGTTCGACTAGGGTGATATGATAATGCGGCTAAGGTGCTATACGCAATCCTACTCCGTGTAAAATATAGACTGTTTTCGATCATAGAATTGCTCAAGTGTCTGGGATATGATTTAGTATCCAACTTATGTGCAAACACTATAATACAGCATGGACTAAAAGTTACCAAATGACACTGAAAGGTTATTTAGAATGATGTAAAACTTTGGTGACCTATAAAAATGTCCAGACAGGCAACGGGCAAACATTTCTCGCAGTAAGTGGAAACGCTGAAAGCTAAGTAATTTCCGCTCGCCTGTGATTGGGCGCCGAGTCAGTGATTTACTCAGAACAACATTGGCGAGTGAAAAGTCCAATCTCGTTTTATCTTCAAATTCTGCTTTCGATGTATTTTTGCCTTTCAGTGCACTTTGAATGAATTACATCTGGTGCTGCTACGTCCCCTTCCTTAAAAAAATAACTCAACATGATACGCTTATCGATTCGTCTTGACAATAGTGTCACCTAAGGAGCACTACTGGGCCCGTTTAGTTACATTACATTACATCCAATCAGTTATTTTATGTTTCAATAGTCGATGCTACCAGTCGTAATTGGTCATACGTTTTCGAGAGAGGCACGTGACGACGATTGGCCACCATTGTTTCAATTATTGTATTGTTTGGTCGTTGAAATGGTGCCGTGCGGGCGTTCGCCTTATTCGATTATTGAACCGTTTTGTTTGATATAAACAACGTATCATATTACGAGCCTATCATATAGAAGAGAAACTCATCATCATCATTTTCTGTCCTTATCCCACACTAAGTGGGGTCGGCACAACAGGTTTTCTTCTTCCACACCCTCTATCATTCGTCATCACAGTGCTGACTGCTGACTCCTTGCCCATGTCATCTTTGAGTGAAATAAATACGGAAGACAAACTGTTGTGCAAAATACTGAGTGGAGTACTACATACTACACTATTCTGTTTCGTGAAAGCGCTACTGCTTCTAATCCTACCGTCTATATTTTAGCTAAATGCTCAATTAAGTGACCCAATTCCTACTACAGCCTATTTGACTCAAACAAGTACATTATCACAAAGGTCGTAGGATTTGCGCACTCATGTGAGGCTATATTGTGTCGAAACAACCACGTTACAGAAAGTCATCAGTGCGCGATAGGAACTTACGACATTGACAAATGCAACCAACACGCACTGAATCTCACATATACTCTACTACCTATCTATAGCTGGTATATTACTCAATGAAACAGGGTCCAGTGAAATTCACGATCGTTAAAGCCGTGCAATAAATAAAGTCACAATTTTTACGATAGATACAGATTATATAAATAAAAATGATCGCGTTCCGGTTGTAACATATTACAGGCCAATAGGTTTAATTTTGCACTGGAAAACTCAGTAATAAAATGCTTGCATTTCAGTCATATTTAAAGAGCATGGGTGCCTTGCATTTACACTGCAGGATGATGAACTAGTAGTGCAGTGCGAGGTAATGAAATTGTCATTAACGGAGGTAAGATGGTCCATCTCAGCTCGTTTGCACTCACTGCTGAGTATATTCCTCCTCTTTATTACACCACTCTTCCCGGTCCCTTACGAGTTTCATCCACTCATTCCCAGCACTAATAACAATATCGTTCGATCAACAGGCGGGTGGTCTGCCTCTAGGTCTTTGAGCATCCCTTGGCCACTATATGTGGCTGCCTTCGTCCATCTCCCGTCGTCCCTTCTTGCCAATTGTTCTGGCCATTTCCACTTCAGTTTCGCGATTCGCGTACCCACGTCCACGAATTTTGCCCGGCGTCGAATCTCGACATTTGGTACGTGGTCTATAGAAGTGATATTCCGAGCATGGCGCGGCGCTCCATTGCCCGTTGTGCTACTCGGATCTAATGTATCCTCCTATTATATATCCTACTATGTTATCCTTGTATGTATGTTCCTTAATGAGCGGCCATGTCTCGGATCCATAAGTAAGTATGTGCAGAACACATTGGTCTTCAAGCATTGATGGATATCTGATTTTAAGACGTCTTCCAACTTCGGTTTAAAGAACTTTATTTTTCATAAAGACAAATGTCACTTACATGAGAATTACTTATTCTAGTTATAATAATCACAAAAAAGAAAAAAACTTTTGCTTACGCAAGATAATAATAATAATCCAGTGCGGGTAGATGAGAATTCAACAAATAAGGTTGTTGACTAAAGAAGCGAGTTCGTTTTTCTAACATACTACATCTGGTTCCATAAAAACAAGCCCCAATGAGAATACAAAACTTTGCATTGTCCAAAGGTGTATCTTCAACGGCCACATTAAATATGAAAGCACTCGGCCCTGAATATAAATAAGTATGCTCGGTCGAACAAATACCCAAGAGGGAAGGTAAAATTACCTGAGAGATACCCAAATATTGTAAAAGTATAACATAAATTAAATAAGCATTTCATCATAATGTGGTGAAGTAACATGTTTGCGAAAGATTAGAACGTTGTATTTACAATAGGGTATTTGTAGTACTTATTTCTATTATGTGGTATTGGTTTAGTTTTGGTTACAGAATTGTTTGTTTTGCGCATGTTACGCTCGTTTTTCTCTCATTTCTTTTGCGTTTTATTTCAATTTGTTCGTACCTAGCTTTTTCAACTGACCATAGGTTAGGTAACGTTGAACGCGATCAACATTTGAACGAGTAATTGCTATTGGGTTTTCATCTGTGGAACCGCTAGTTCGAGAAGCATGTTATATGGTTTAAACTCTAAACTGATACTATGATTTAGTTGCTAGGCTATGAACTAAGTTCTAGGCTTCGTCGCGTGGAACTGGTGCATAGGTTCACCTAGTTAATTAGAAATTTCAACGAGATCCTTGAAATTGTATTGAAAAAACATTACTGACTGTCTGAAATACCTTGACTGGTTCAGATTACGCCAGTTTAGTCAAGAGCGTGTGTAACGAGTACACTGCTCCATCGGTATACGGATTCTTTTCTCAATGCGAAGAATAGCGGACACACGAAGCAATGTACTCACAAAATGGCTAAAATACGAGCATGGCCCGAACAATATTCACATTCACGACGCCGGTCGTTTCTGATTTCCAGCAAATAGTTCTTCTCCAACGTGGAGATCAACGCCGAACGAAAGTCGCAGACGTAGGTATGCGGATCATTATTCTGAAGTGGAGATGAGCAGGACACGTGGCCAGAAGGAATGATAGAAGATGGACAACGGCGATTGCAGAATGGTGGCCAAGAGACGCACAGCGACCACGAGGCAGACCACCCGCCCGTTGGTCGGATGACATGTTCGGAGTAGTTGGGCAACAATGGCACAGGACCGAAGAGAGTGGCGTATTAGGGAGGAGGCCTATACCCAGCAGTGGGTGCATACAGGCTAAATAGATAGATAGATAGATAGTTCTAAACCTACTGATATTCTGTGAGCTCTCTGCCTACATCCTGCGAGTAATTGTGGGTGTAACCGAAAGTTCTATACCACAAGGCCTCCGGCAATAGAATAGAAGGTCGTACACACACTTACGATAGCAGTTAGTCGAGCCCCTATCATAAAGACGCAACTGTTACTGTCCTACCCCACAGGGTTCTATGGTCTTGGAGAACTTACGAGTATCATAACGTAAGATTCAATGTTTAGACCAGCTTTGCTACAAAAAAAGCATCCAATCGGGTCGCCAATTGATTGAAAGTTTCATCAAAATACTAATAGTAGGATAAATTAAAATAAATATTGTAGACAATCCACACAACGCTATCTATCCCCAAATTAAGTTGAGCTTGTATTATGGGAACCAGATAGCCGATATAATAGGTACGTAAATACATATTTTTTTATAAATACATAATAACACCCAGACAGAGAACAAACATTTATGTACACCACACAAATACTTGTTCTCGGTAGGGATTGAACCCACGACCTATGGCGCAGAAGGTAGGATAAGAAAGAAGTGTACCGAAATAAAATAATGTCAAATCCTCGATCGAAGTGCTGTAAAAATGCAATTGTTATAGGAAGAGAAAGACGTACAACTTTTTAGATTAAAAAAGATAAGTTTTAAGCTGTGTTTTGACCTTGAGAGTTTTTAACCTTTAGTTTTGCAAAGCTATAGTCTACGTGGGTGGGCTTATTAGAATTGAAAGTGCCTGTCTCCTAGCCGCAGGCCATTCAAATACCATTCACATTATGTACACTTAGCTAATAGAATCAGCAAGACTATAATGATTATGCGACCCAATATCGCACTTGCTTTGTAAATATGCACCATTTAAATTCACAGGTGTTGGGTGACGTCACACCGTTAAATAATTCGCTCGACACTCTGTTCAATCGTGCAGTGTAGATAAACATTATCAATCAATCTAGAGTTTTTTTTTGGAAAATACATTTAAATATTACGCTTACTGAAATAGGGACGGTGCGTATAAGTAGTATACGTTTTAGTAGTAGTAGAGCTCTTTGTGTGTGGCTCGTCCGGGAAAGTACTACCACCATGCCTATTTCTGCCGTGAAGCAGCATCGCTGTGTTTCGATTTGAAGGGTGTGGGTGCCGGTGAAATTACTGGCACGTGAGCTGAACATCTGTGTGCCTCAAGTTGATGGACGCAGGGTAGTGTATCGTAGGGCACGTTCCTGACGTGCGTGGCCTACAAGGCAATGCTTTGTTATAGGCGATTGTTACCACTTAACATTAGTTCACATTATGCTTGTTCCATCATCTACATGCATAAAAAAACGTACTTATAATTTTAATAAAATAATAAATACAGTTGTTTATTTCAGGCACGATTTGTACAAAAATACATAGACCCATGGCATGGCACATAAAAAATACAATACACAAAGAGAAAAAAAAAAGATATTTATTACGTTTAGACCTCTCACCTCTGACTGCCCCTCAAGGATCTTGGTATAACTATGAAGTCTGAGCCTAGTCTGAGCATTCCTCAGAATGTTAGACGACATTGCGAAGACCGCTGGGAACTCAGTAGTACCTAGGTCCTAGACGGCGAAGGCCAACAAAAAGATTTGATTTTCTACTAGTAAGTCGAGAATAGTCGAAATTCCAGAAAATAACTAGATTGTTTTAATGTTTTAATATCGAATACTTGACAACACGTTGATTAAGTAAAAAATGATGAATAAGTTTAATGTAGACAATAGTTTTAAAATGTTGTGTAAAACTTCCGTTGGCCTAGTTTGATTGTCATTGTAATTAGGTACCTACTAGCACTTCCCTGAAGATATACATATCATGGCGCATTGGTACACAAATCCCTGACCTTTCAAAATTAAAACCATTTTTTTTTCGCAAAAGAAAAACTTCTTTTTTTTACATTACTAGCTGATGGAAAAAGCATATTTCCCACCTGATGTTAAGTGGTAACCATCGCATTGCCTCGTAGGTCACGCACGTCAGGCACGTGCCTTGCGACGCTTAGACACTTTTAGATAATTTAAAGTACTTAGGTCTAAATTTGATTTAAAGTAATAAATATATTTTGTAAGTTTTGTTAAGTAAGGTCGTAGGTAGGTGTTGTAGACAATGACTACCTAGCTTGAGGTAAACCGACTCTGGAATATGTTTTGTGACCGCAAAAATCAATGTGGTCAAAGTTAGTAGATAAAGTGCCTACCTCGTCTGTACAATATGAGTAAGTAGGTAGGTGTACCTACCTACTCATATTGTACAGACGTCATTATAAAACGATTTGAATGAGTAGTCGAAGCTTGCTCGAACGAAGGTCAACGATAAAAGTATTAGGGGTTCATCTGCGGGACGTACGGGACCATCGAACCGTCTCGATGCGCGACCGTTTTCGCATCATACAGATTCATCCCAAATGAATAGCGGCGCGTTCCCCTCGCAGCCAAGAAATACAACAAGAATGTGTCGGTCGGTGTTCGTTCGACACACGGCGCTTCCGAAAGTACTTTCGCCTACGGTCGGCTCTCTCCGCGCCCCACAGCTGACCGAGCCGACGCGCAAGCGAGACAGACATGCGCACTACAAACACGCCGAACAGAGAACGCGCACCGCGCAACTCGAAGCGCCGCCGCCGCCATACTTCATTCTAGTTGCGCGGCCTCCGTCGACGTTGTGACAGCGTATTCTATTTATCACAGCGCGGAGCTTTATCGTTTTTATTAGTGAAATTCTTTTATAAAAATTCATACGGTCGTGTTCTGTGAAGTGCTAAACTGGTGCATTTGCTTAGATTACAATGTTGTTTGGGTGAACGCGAGATAGGAGAGCGACGAAGCATGTTTGCCTTCGTCGCGTCCGTTGTCAACAGAAAATAACGTGGATTATGCAAGTTGGAATCATCGATGTTGGAATAAAATGTGGATGACTGTTAGGTAAATTATGTGCGTTTTTGTACCGTACCTAAACAGTGAACACGGATGTTTGCATTGCCGCCCGTCTCGGAATGTGCATTGCAGGGCACAGTGGCACGAACAGAAGGCAATGTGCCACAAACGAGTGCTCTAAAGTTGTTGAACGAGACACGAAACACAGTGCATGCAATTAAATTATCGTTCGCTAGTTACGAGACAATGGGCCAGCTGTTCTTTTGTAAACAGCAATTGAATGTGAACATCTACAGCAAATGGAAACCATTTATCGCATTTATTTACGTATTTTTTTTAAGTAAACACAAAGGTGTAAAAGTAAAGTGAATTGCTAATATCATTGGGTCATTTAGAAAGGTCGATTCGTGATATAAAAAAACCGATACGATGCTCAATGCGATGATTTTATTGAAAGTAGGTCTAGGCTAGTTGCACTGGCATGCACACACACTGTACAGCACAGGCTTATCGCAAGAATCGTGTCTACTCGTCGCAATCAGCGAAAACTTCTTTGTTCGCAATGAAGTCGAGGCATTGCCTAAATATTGCAAATCTAACCAGCAGTCCTACTTTACTTCGCGTGCCAAAAAGCCGTAGAATAACCTAGAACCGTAACGATGCAAAAAATGCTTGTTAAGTTCAATAAGTTTCGCTATCAAAGTTCATAAAACAGGGCCTAGTTACGAAAACACAAAGGCAATAATAATTTACAAAATCAACAGCGACAGCTAACACGGCCCTTTCTATTGTTACAGCAAATAAGACTATGACGGTTGTAATATAATGCAGCAGCTGCTCAAATTATTGTCGCTGGCAATACTTTGCTGCGGCGTGAGGGGGCAGGAGGCTTGCCAGCCAGGATGCACGTGCTCGGCGCTCGAGCTGGCGTGCGCCGGGGCCAGCCTGCCCGGAGACAGGCTCACCCGGGACGCGATCGTACAGCACGGCACTAAGCTGCAACAAGTCACCTGGAGGGACTCCAACATCACCGTCCTCCAGATAGACCTGTTCGCCGGCCTCCACGACATCCAGTACATCGATCTGAGCAGAAACGAAATAAAGCGGACCGAGCACGGCCTGTTCGCGAGACTGATACTACTCGGCCGACTCAACATATCCAGGAACGAAATCGATGATATCCCGAGATTCACGTTCGCCGACCTAGTGAATCTCGAGGTCCTAGATGTGTCCCACAACCGGCTCCGAGCGATACCTTTCCAGGTTTTCGGACCTATGGGCAAACTGCAGTACCTAGACATATCGCATAACCAGATAGCGTCATTCTTAGATTACTATTTTAATCCTAATAGGCAATTGAAACAGTTGTTCCTAAATAATAATAACCTAGTCAAAATAACATCAAACGCCCTAGTCAACCTGAAGGAATTGGAGGTTTTGGATGTCTCTAGCAACAAACTGGACTACATCCCTAAATCTCTGTTCGATAACTTCGAGCAGCTAAAATCGCTGAATTTGAGCTTCAACCGTTTTCAGAACCTGACGCAAGAGTCGTTCAAGAACTTGATGAACTTGCGTTGGCTCAACCTGAGCGGGAACCGGCTGCGGGCGTTGCCGCCGACGCTCTTCCAGTACAACGAATTACTGGACACCCTTTACCTAGAACGCACTGATATCGCAGTTATACAAAACACTAACTTCAAAGGCTTGGATAAACTGCAGCGACTTTATTTAAGAAATAACGAATTTTTACGTGAAATTGAATCGTTTGTATTTCAAGACACGCCGTCGATAACCCATTTGAATTTAAGTGCGAACGTAATGACGTTTCTACCTCTGTCACTGAAGATGCTCGATAAACTTCAGGAGCTGGATATAGGAAGCAATCCGTGGGCCTGCGATTGCCGCATGGCGTGGTTCGGGCCTTGGGCTAGAGTGAGGACTGACATTATCAAATCAGAAATGAGTTGCCGCCTTTCATACCCAGATGACATGCTAAGGATTTTAAATCACACTAATTGCAAGGCCCCAGATTTGGTCTCGAGCAGTCCGTTGACGCTATATAGATTGCAAAGTGACGCTCTATTGGAATGCAAGTTTGCGGGGAACCCTCCACCATCGCTCACGTGGATAACGCCGACCAGGAATATCTTCCATTGGAACCCAGACCCCCTGACCCCGGACATCTTCCACAAGCACGGCATCGCGCACGACCAACACTACCGCGACATAGATCATTCCAGAGTGAGAGTTTTGGAAGATGGCTCATTGTTGGTAGGAGATATTCACAGAGAAGACTGCGGCACTTACTTATGTTTTGCATCGAACCCTTCCGCTAATGTTACCGCTGAAGTCGTTCTGAATATCGACCCTATGACTATGTTCGAAATCAAAATGTACAGTTTACTGTGCGGGGCGATATGCGCGGCGGCTTTTCTTGGGCTCACTTTATTGGTCCAGGCGTTACGCTTCATATTTTACAGGTTGGTTGTTTAAAAAACGATTTATAACTGTATTTTAAACTTGAGGCAAAACATAATCATGTTTGTGTTTTTTCCAGATTCCGTCTGATGGAAACGTGCTGCAGTTGCTGCGGCTGCGTGTCGCGCGCCCAGCCGCGCTCGCGGCAGATAACCAGCATGCTGGACAACATCGAGCAGTACAAACGACAACAGCTCGAGAAGTTGAGGGAAAACTATGCCGTCCAGGTAACGAACCTTCCTACACAGTTCCTCTTTAATATAACGCTGCGGATGACACCGTGTTAACCGATGTGTATTTCCCCAGGTGCACCGGATAAAAGAGAATTGCACCCAGCAGATGGATTGGATACAGAACAGTTACTCGACGCAAGCGAGTCATCTCCGCAACATCAGAGACATCGGAACCAATCACTTGACCTCCATGAAAGATAATTACTACGATCAGGTGGGTCCCGCAAACAGGAACCCGTTGATACTGACCGCGTTATCGTGTGCCGTTTCTAAGGAGTCTCGTTTTCAGGTGAAACGCGTGAGAGAGTACTCGACTTGCCAACTGAACTGGGTGCGCGAGAACTACGTGTTCCAGAGGAACAAGATCCGCAAGTTCAGCGCGCACCAGGTGCTGCGGCTGCGCGAGTCCTACAAGTACCAGCAGCAGACGCTCAACAAGGTGCTCGAGAACCTGCCCAGCCTCTACTTCGAGAACTGCCGCAGCGGCTCGTGCGGCCGCAGCGACTCCATGGCCTTCGACCCGGACGTCGAGGTCATCGACATGTACCTCAAGACGAAGATCGAGAAGCTGTCGCGCCTGCCGGCGCTCGGCGACGACGACTCCAAGATGTCGGTGTACTACACGCCGACGGAGAGGTCGCTGACCTCGCGGCGCGGCTCGCCCGACCTGCCCGAGGGCATCCACATCAACATGATCGAGCGCGACCCGCCGCGGCTGTTCGCGTTCATCCGGCCGCTGCAGCTGTGTCCGCCGCCGGAGCCGGAGCCCTCGTGCTCGGGCACCAAGCCGGGCTCGCCGGGCGCGTATCGCGGCGAGCGCGGGGAGCCCGGCAAGCCGGCGAGCGAGCCGCTGCTGGGGCGCGACAGCACGCGGCGCCCCTTCCACCTGCCGGCCAGCGCGAGCTCGCCCGAGCTGTCGGGGCTGACGCACGAGCGCGCGCGCGTGCTGCTAGCGGTGGAGCTCGGCAAGGGGGCGTGCGGCGCGCGGCACTCGCCCGGGGAGTACGTGTGCGGGGAGTGCGTCGCCATGTGCGGGACTGCGCCCTTGTAGTACAGGCTCCTGACGCGAGTGTTCAGGATCTACGCGCTGTCGGGGCGGAGCGCCGCTCGCCCTCGCCACGCGGACATCCGTCTCGCAGACTTTGGCGAGCCGTCGCCCTCGTACGTGTGAAGTGAACGACCGAGTGAGTGAGTGAGTGAAGTGTAAGACCGGAGTGATGCCGGTATACCTGTGCGGAACGGCCGCCGCATGTACTCGCCGAGTGAGCTGTGCTGTGATAGACTAGATTTGAATTATACGTGTTAGTGAAATGTTACTTTCTGTCTTTAGGTGTAGGATAAGGAGCATCCTGAAACGATCTGTTCTTCGCGTAGTGAATCGAATGATGCGTTTTGTATTTAAGTTATATTGTGGAAACTGTAGACTTGTAAATAATGTCTGTTTGTTTTCAAAATCATATTTTCCATTTTGATGTATTTTTAGGGTACTCTTAGGCATTTTGTATTTGTTCGACTTAAACGGTAGACTTACTATGTGGAATAAGGAAGTTGTTACTGTCATGTTATGTAATTGTTGCGGGGTGGTGTACATTGGTGTATCCTCTTGGTGGCCCAAAGCTCTGCTCTCCTATATCATTGCCTATCTGTCCCGTTCTCTCCTAACTACAACTGAATGTACGTGTCTAGCTAGTGTTCTTACAAACATTTTATATTTTCTGTAAAACTAGATAAAATACAATATATTTTTGTCACTTTGTCGTATCATATGTACCCTACTACTGTATTAGAATTGAATTGAATCGAGTCTTGCAGTGATATGCCAAAAACTACAAACCAGCAATGATTATTTATAACGTTTCTTAAAAATTATAAAATATACAAGATATTGTTGAAAGTTTTCTAAATATATAACGAGAGTAAACTGGTAATCATAGAAAAAATAAATTATTTTTCAATGTATTTTACTTTGTATTATTTTAGCCGTTTTATAACACAAATAACTTAGGGCCGGTACAATTCAGCAGTCTCAATTAAATTTGCCAGAATAATTGTCCAAATTTGATAGATCTCTTATATTTACTAAAATAATTGAAAATCTGAACTTTATGTATGAACTGTGAGTTAAAGAAATGGAAACTCGGACCCGTAGATAAGGTATTTTCACTACATGGATGTTTAAAATAATTTGCTACAAATAAAACACATAGGTTTTAGATATTTATTTATTGGTAAACCTTATCTCTCGAGAAATATACAACAAACAACTAGCAAAAATAGAATACTAGGTTTTAATAAAAAATAATCAGACGTCTCCCTCAAATAAAATAAAATAAGTTTAAAAAACTTGAGAAACCGACTTCATGGACAAACTGCTAAGCCGATTTTGATGAAATTTTTATAACTGAATTGATATCATCTTTTTTATCAGAAGTCGGTTAAATAATGTCATATCTAATATAGTTAATGATACTCGGCAGTATTACGCTAATGTATGCTTAAGTATTTGGTTGGACTTCTAATTAGATATTGTTTAGTAAGTACATATCTAATTAATTATCTTTTTGGTTTGAAATCGATGGGAAAGTACGGGTCACGATTAGACTAAAACCTACTTTGATTTCTACAATTTTAAATATAAGTTAAAAAAACTTGAGACTTTATGGCCAAACTGCTAAACCGATTTTGATGAAATTTATATTCTAAACAGGACATATATTTTGATATAAAAAAGATTCTTTCAAATCAGCTCATAAATGACGCAGTTATGCGATAACAAACATAAAAAAATTACAACTGAATTGAGAAACTCCTCCGTTTATTATTTGAAGTCGGTTAAAAAGACCCTAGCACTGCTGTGGGATAGCAAAATGTTGCTCATAAAATACTAGCGGCCTGTCCCGGCTTCGCACGGGGGGACATTTATTTTTAAACACATAAATATAGCCTAATGTTACTCAGGGTGAATGTAGCTTTCCAATGGTGAAAGAATTTTTCAAATCGGCACAGTAGTTTATAGTTCATTACAAACATACACACAAAAATGCAAATCTTTCCTCTTTATAATATTAGCATAGAAGTAAAGATATCGCAAGGAAACGGCCATCAGGCAAGCTTCAGGAACCTTTCAGGAATTTTATTGAGAACAATAAGCTAATGTTTCTAGCATAGTGACAGTAAGCTAGCAAACCAATTCTTTTAGTTTCGTGTAAACTAAACTGTTATTTGAAAAATTTAGCTAGAGTCTGTTCAGAAAGAAACCCGTCGTGGGATTTGAGGGCGCAGCTGTGCTTAATTACCTATTTTGCTTAGTGGGCAATACAATAGCGCGTCTGTTGCGTTTTGATCCTATCACAACTAGTGTACTGTTCCTTTATTTTATTTTTATTATGCAAAATGCTGACAGAAAGAAAGGGATGAGCTGCCATATAAAAATCGAAACGTTAGTTCACAATTTGGCCATGACGCCGACGGCTCTCTTTCTGAACAGACTAGTTCTTTTTACACGAAACTAGAACTGTTGCAAAAGAGAAGGAGAAGATAACGTATCTCGGGCATAAAGGCTCTCCATTCACACTTCGTAGGAGTATGTAGTTAATTGCGGAAGTAGAATAAGTACGTGGGTAGAATAAGAATGTAAACAAACAAATAAAACGATGTTATCTCAGTTAGGTACAGAGGTTTATGCATATAAAATTCACTCGCTGTCTCAGATATAGAGGTAACTAGGATGATAAATCGAAAAAACGAACCCCAGATATAGAGGTTTGCTTTGTTCCACTAACAGTGGTAATTCAGTGTCAAAGTGTTGGGACCTCAGCATGAGCCCCAGTTATGGAGGTTTCTCACTTATCCAGATCCCAATTAACCAAGTTTCACTGTATATCGAAATCGCGCTTGAACGAGCAACAGACGTAGATACCCGCAATAGACGAGACACTGCGTATAATGTAATACGATATGTCCGCGACATGCAGTCGCCTGACCGGACATCATTACATACAGCTATGTACTCGTACTTATGTTCGTATTTACCTATCAATGAGGGTGTAAAGTACTATTTGACTGGCCTCTCCGCTCAGGTGGTTTGCTCTTTCTGGATGTTATAAAAATATTTGAAGTACCTACTTCATACAGGGTGTGGCGTAAAGAGTGGATAATCCTATACCTACGGGTCGGGGGCATCACAACTGTTCAGAAAATAAAAACATGTACCCAGTAAAAGTCCCACGGTTTTCGAGTTATTAAACATTTTCGAAATTTTCATTATTTTGTACTTCTGTCCATACTTTTCGATGCCAAAATCACAAATCAAGGAATTTTCTCCATCTGTTTTTTTTATGGCATTCTTAGATAACTGTTCTATCAAATGCTAACTGGCATTGGTATGTCAAAGGTACAGTTTTTTTTTTAGAGTTTTTTTTAGAAATAAAAATGTGATTTGCCAATTTTTTCCAAAAGTTTGACCTCCTGTGGTTTAAAAAAAATGTATGGTCACCCTGAGTGACCAACCAATAAATAACTTGCCTACTTCATTGAGATTCCGAAATGGTATAGCACTTGCTAGTTCCAACTTTCAATGCAAAGAATATTTGTGTTAAAAAAGGGTAAGGGTCATTTTTTCAAATTACAAGTAAGATTTTACATAGCAATCGAATTTACTAAAAACAGAAAATAAAACAAATTAGATATTTAAAATACATTTATTACATTAAAATTTCTTACAACAAGTGCTCAAAATGGCTTCCACTTGCTCTTAGCAATCGCAAGCCCTGCATCTTCTAATAAAAGAACGCTTTATCTTGCGCGCATGCCCAGATTCAGTGATGGTTTGGGCCGCCCTTTGGATTCGTTCACGCAGCTGCTCAACTGAGGTAACAGACTCCTTGTACACCATCTCCTTAAGGCACCCCCAGTAAAAGAAGTCGAGTGGGTTGAGATCTGGGGACCGTGGTGGCCACAGAATGGTTCCCAAGCGCCCGATCCACATTCGGTGAAACGTTTCGTCGAGGAACTGTCTCACATTACGGGCATAGTGCGCGGGGCATCCGTCGTGCTGCAGCCACATTCTTCTTCTGTCTTCCAAAGAGACGTCCTCTAACAATGTAGGGAGATCGTTTCTTAAAAAACGTAAGTATTCCATACCAGTCAGTGTGTTTGGCAACTCAAATGGGCCGATGACTTGGACTTGATCCGAAATGCTATACCATTTCGGAATCTCAATGAAGTAGGCAAGTTATTTATTAGTTGGTCACTCAGGGTGACCATACATTTTTTTTAAACCACAGGAGGTCAAACTTTTGGAAAAAATTGGCAAATCACATTTTTATTTCTAAAAAAAATTCTAAAAAAAAAACTGTACCTTTGACATACCAATGCCAGTTAGCATTTGATAGAACAGTTATCTAAGAATGCCATAAAAAAAACAGATGGAGAAAATTCCTTGATTTGTGATCTTGGCATCGAAAAGTATGGACAGAAGTACAAAATAATGAAAATTTCGAAAATGTTTAACTCGAAAACCGTGGGACTTTTACTTGTTTTTATTTTCTGAACAGTTGTGATGCCCCCGACCCGTAGGTAAAGGATTATCCACTCTTTACGCCACACCCTGTATATGACCCACGCATTTTACAATAAAATAATTATTGGTTAATTAATTACCCTTTGTTTATTTATTTTGTAAATTATGATGTAGTTTTTTTTGGAAAAGTGTATTTTTTAGTTTTTTTTTATCTGTTCGTTATTTTTAATATTTTACGTGTATTATTACTCTTTTCGGCTTGGCTTTTGTATATTCAATTTTTTCTATACCAAGATAACGAAATTATGAACAACCATTAAAACCATTATAACATTTCAGTGTCACAATGTACTTACAGATTTCGCTAGTGTTTTCCACAGCCTGTACCTACACGGACTGCCTACTAGAGAAAGTAAAGGGGCAGTCTCGTAATGCCCAACAGTAGCGTTTTGTAACAAAGTACGGTAAGTAGGGGAAATAATAGATGGTAGATATACTGCCATGGTTGGGAGCACCATTTCAATTTTTTCGCATCAACTCCACTTACATGGTTACCACTTAACATCAGGTGGGCCATGTTTGTTCCATCAGATAGTTGTAGAAAAAAAATCTTTAGCGTGTGGGGCTCAGTCGTGAGGTTGTTTTTGTGATAGGGGAAAGACTCTGGCACCATTTTTTTAAGTCAATGTTTACAAACACCGTAGAATTAAAAATAGCTCAAAGAAATCCCACCCAGGTTTTTTTCAATAAAAAGTTACGGCATATGCAGTGGCTAGAAGATACAAGATGTTTATTTGCATAAATACGTGCTAAAAAGTTCTTAAGCAAATAGATGGCATTGCACTAGAGACTTATTTGATTTAGGATTCCGTACCCAAACGGTAAAAAGGACCTTAATACTAAGACTCCGCGCTGTCCGTCCGTTTTTTTGTCTATCTGTCTGGCAGTCTGTCACGAAATTGAAATTTTCACAGATGTATTTATCGCTATAACAACAATCACTATAAAACAGAATAAAATAAATATTAAAGGGGGGGGGCCCCCATACAACAATAGTGATGCTTTGCTCGATATTGATAACGGCAACCCTTCGTGCGGAGTTTGACTCGCACTTGGTGGGTTTTTAAGGTACTGCAAACCATATTTTTCGCTTACAAAAACATGTTTCCTATAAAAATTGCTTTACCTCACAGAGCAAAGAAAAAATTGTATTAATTTTCTTTTTGAATGTATTTTTCTTATTTATATTTAGATTTTAGATGATACGTAAGCGAATCAACCGATGTTGACGACTGAACCTATTTAGAATAAACTCGAGGAAGATAAAGTTCGTGTTTTGGAATTAAATGAAGGCTACTTTTTAACATTTACCAAACAATTTCCAAGACAACAACACACATTCACAAGACAAGACAATGGACATTTTTCAAGACAAGAGTGAACAGGTGGATTATGGCTAAGCATGCTCCATCTTAGGCTGCATCCTCACTTTCCATCAGGTGTGATGGCAGCCAAATGCTTAGCTATCAGTTATAGAAAAAAAATAAAAAATAAACAATTGCCGAGGGCTTTGGGAAATAAGAAATCGAAATTTAACAGAGATTTCAGATTGAAAGATGACAACACTACACGAACTAAGTTGAGAGCGTTCTACTACTAATTCCCATAAATTACATTTACATTACATTTCTAAAAGGAGCTCACTTTTTCAATTTTCGCGATGAATAAACACAATTAGTAGTAGGTATCTGAGCGGCCTAGGTTATAGGACGATTGTCAAAGTCGAATTCATTTTTATCAAATAAATCGCTAAGGTCACTTTCAAACGTCAGAAACAAGGTGAATAGGCTAGGCGCCAGCTTCACGAGGCTTGGGTCTTCGACTTTTTTGTGTAGCAAAATCAAATCATAATTGTATTTATTCAGTTGAATTGCAAATCACTTTGAAACGTCTTAAAGCTAGGCGAGTCTAGGTGCCAGTTCCACGCGACCAAGCCTAGAACAAGCATCAAACTACGGCTCAGTTCCTACCGTTTTTTATGTGATCCTTTTAGCATTTAGATATAATCATTATATTTCTTATTCTTGCTCTTATTTATTCCACTTAACGGAGAAAAAGGTCATGTCCAAATATTTATTAAAGTACGGCTGAGATGAATAAAGTCCGCGTAGACCTAGCATGTCTGAATTTTCAAACCGAAGCATATCAATACTACTTAGCGACAGAAATAAGCACAGTGGTAATTCATTGCCGGACCCTACACAAAGAGCCCTAGTAACTAGTCTACTATTGCATGGGAAATATATTTTCATCCAGTGTTTTAAATAAATTAGTCAAACAAGCCTATGGACGCCTGACAAGAAAGTTGCCGATTTTTCATAAAAAAAATGCACGATGGCAGTACTTCCCCGGAAAGAGCTCTTCACAAAGAATCTTACTGACGGATTTGCTATTACATAGAAGAAATATTATCGTTCAACATACTGTTACGGCGAAAACTATCCATAGATTAAAGCTAAAACTCTGTATAACTTTACAAAACATCTACGCATTCCGACGCTATCTTTTCCTCTCCCAACTAGTGATGTGACTCGTCCCCCTGTCTTAGTAGGGATGTCCTATAACTAGCGGCACATAACTTTAGCGCTGAGTGATACGCGGAGGGGGTAGCTGCGCAGCTATCCCCTATGCGTCGTAGTGTGCGCATGTCGCGCACACTGGATGTGTACAAGTGTCTTATTGGTGCAGAGAGCGGAGTGCGACTGGAGAGCCAATCAGCGCTACGCACGCCCGCCCTTCATCCCGCTAGCCCCCCCTCAGGTATCTTATTTTTGACTTCCGCGCAATAACGGTCAGCGCTAAAGTTATGTGCCGCTACCTATAACAATACCAAGACAGAGGTCAAGAGTCAAGAGTATGGTGATCAGGTCAAGTTATATGTCCACTAACCTTGGCCTGCGTGCGGTTCCAGACAACAACTTTATGTCCGGAGTTTAGTAAGTTCTTCACAATGCCGCTGCCCATGATGCCGAGACCGAGGAAGCCGAACTTCATGCCGCTCGCCTTTATATTCTTCTCCAGCAGCGTCTCGGAGACGTTTTCCAGGTCAAGTGGTGGCGTCTCCTGGGGACGGACAGGAAACAAGGTTATATTTAAAAACATCGTGACAGAATACTGTAAAGATGACCAGGATATAGAAAGATAGAAAGTCCGGGGTAACATGGTTGCAAGAAGATTTGCTCACTGCTCGAAGGAAGTCAAAATCACCCTTTTCAAAGTACTGCCCAGTGGTTTTACTCGAGCAGCCTATGGATAAATCTAACCCGCAGGGCTGCCAGTTCTTTGCGAATACAATATAACAACATCTTTAGGATGCTGATGCGGCTGCTTCGCTTCTGCAGTGCCTCGGGGATGTTCACGGAGGCAAGGGTCGATGGGTACCACGCGATCGTACGAAGGAAGGTGCATTAAAAATTGCTTCAAACACCGTTGCGTAGTTTTAAAGATATAGGCATACATAGGGACAGACAGCGACAGCGACTTTGTTTAATACTATAAAAAATAAAAATATAAATATTGTGGACAATTCACACAACACTACCC
Source organism: Thera britannica (assembly GCA_939531255.2). Classification (NCBI taxonomy): domain Eukaryota; kingdom Metazoa; phylum Arthropoda; class Insecta; order Lepidoptera; family Geometridae; genus Thera; species Thera britannica. The sequence goes on along the minus strand of OW618043.2, from coordinate 9,272,448 downwards.
AGCCCCAAACTAAGCAGAGCTTGTAATATGGGAACCGGATAGCTGATATAATACTTGAATACATTTTTTTTTGTAAATACATACTTAGAATACAATTAGAGAATACAATCCCGGGATCCCGACCGTTTTCTGGCCCCGAAAATCCCGGGACTGTACTTGGCTAATCTCGGGATTTTCGGGATTGCCACAAACAAGTCTAGTTTGTATTCCGTAGTCCGTTGCGCCTTGAAAATAACCTTGTCTAGATTATTTTAATATACATTACGACAAAAAGCAACTCGTACAATACGTAGGTACCCACTATTTACTACACAGGTACAGTCCTAATAATATGTTTGTCGTAGAACTTAGAAGTGACTTCCCCACTCGGCAATTCCTTATGTTGGTAATAAACTACGAAGCAGGCTCGGAAGTCAAACATTGGATGCTTGGATATTTCTGCGATTATATTTTCAAAATTCTAAATAAGTAGTTATTTTGTGCTGTATTAAATTTCTTGCAAAAGTATAGTATTTTTTGGTTTGTGTTTTTTCTTTTCTTATGATTATTTTGATTTGTGTTGTGCAAAGACATCAAAGACATTTTTTTTTAATTACTCGTGTTTTTTTTATTTTAGCCCCATTAGAAACCACATAGTTTAATCCCGGGATAGGCCCGGGATCCCGGGAAAAGGCTTCAAAAATCCCGTAAGCCCGGGATTTAAAAACATGCTCGGGATTGTATTCTCTAAATACAATATAACACCCAGACAGAGAACAAACATTTATGGTCACCACACAAATATTTGTTCTCGGTGGGGATCGAACCCACGACCTGCGGCGCAGAAGGCAGAGCTACTACCAACTGAGCTAGAGGCCAGTCAAACTACCAGAAAACTATGTAGTGATTTTTCTTATTTAGATATAATACTCACAGGCCTGGATATATTGGAGGGGCGATTCAGCAAGCTGGACTTCTTGGAGAAAGAATGGTTGAGCATTGTGCTTTTCTCGTGGCCGAGCTCCGAGTCGGTGTGCGAGCGAGGCAGACTGCTCTTGCGCTTCTTGCGCGGCGTCCCTTTCACTCCCAAGGACGAGGCGCGTTTCACTGCCTTCACTTTGCTCGTCAGACGGATCTGTGCGAGACAGATAGAGTGAGAAAAATAACGGAAAAAATGCCTCTGTTTTGCTTCACTGGAGTCAGGTAAAAATAAATATTTCTTTTAAAATAAAATAAGTTTCCAGAAAGAACGTCGTTTTCGTTCTTGCAGTTGTGTAGGGGAGGCCTATGTCTAGCAGTGGACATCTTCAGGCTGATAACGATGAGGAATATAAATTTGAGAAACCGACTTCATGACCTAACGGCTGAACTGATTTTGATGGAATTTCTATGGGGCCAATCTGAAAGTATACCTTTCAGATAAAAAAAATAATTTTACAAAACGATTCATAAATGTCTATGTGCTATACAAACATAAAAAAACAACTTAATTGAGAACCTCCTCTTTTTTCATTAGAAGTAAAAAAAGTTTAAGTTATTTAGTCTAAGGGAGGTAGTCAGAGGCGGATTTTCCTAAGGGGGATAGTAAGTTAAAGTTGCAGACAATAAATATTGTACATCGGCTAATTTCGGCTTCATGGAGCGTAGTGTGCGTCAGAAAGAGATAGCGCTCTACGAAAGCAGAAAAGCCGATGTGCAATATTTATTGCCTACAACCGTAGCACATTTAAACCGTAAGTGCCTTTTCACACGTACCGGTTGCCGGGTAGCCGGCGCCGGTTACCCGGTGGTGAAGTGTATGGGCATGGTACATAGCTTTCACAAGTGCCGGCATCAACCGGGACATTTGAAAGCTTATTTGACACCGGGTAACCGGCGCCGGCTACCCGGCAACCGGTACGTGTGAAAAGGCACTAAGGGTCAGCGCGACGGATTAAGGCACTCGAAAATCTACTTTAAAATTAATAATAAATAAATATTGTAGACAATCCAAATAACACTATTTATTTTAAATACATAAGTGCGTTTCTATTTTTTGTAAATACATAAATTCTTAGAACACAATATAACACCCAGACAGAGAACAAAATTGTATGTTCATCACACAAATATTTGTTCTTGGTGGAGATCGAACCCACGACCTACGGCGCAGAAGGCAGAGCTACTACACCAACTGAGCTAGAGGACAGTCATCATATTAAATATTTGGATATGACAGAAAATTTGCTGAAAAGTATTTTTGTCAGGTTCAAGCACATGCACTTTATTCCAATAACTATAAAGTTGATTTTCGAGTGCCTTAATAAAATCTTCTCCGCGCTCCTCTCAAGTCACGCAAGTCACTGACCTTGGGAGTGGCGCTCTTCTTCTTGACGGGTTCAGCTTCCCCCGGCGCCTCTCTGTCGGGCGTGTCGGCCTCTTCCGTGGTGGCCTCCCCCTCCCCGCCGGCGGAGCTACCCTCCCCCCCTTCCGGGTCTTCCATCACGTCTTTCAGCTTGTCGAACTCTTCCTCCGCGTTGCGTTGGTGGTCGTCGAGGTCGCCGAATTTCTAGGAAATTAATGCTTTTATATTTTACAATGTCGAGATTCGACACCAGACAAGTCCTGAATGTGGGTGAGTGTTTTTTTTATACAACTTGCTGATGGAACAAGCATATGTTCCACCTGACATTATTTAATAAAAGTTATACTACAGTTTGTGTAACACATATTATTATTGTAAACCCAAAGTTTACTTTTGCAATTAATGACGTGTATACTAGTTACGAATAAATAAACAGAAACTTAAATAAACTGAAACTGATGTTAGGTGGTAACCATCGCCTATAACAAAGCATTGCCTCGTAGGTCACGTACGTCAGGAACGTGCCCAACGATGCACTACCCTGCGTTCATCGACTTGAGGCATACAGATGTTCAACCTCACGTGCCAGTAATTTCACCGGCACCTACACGTTCAAACCGAAACACAGCGGTGCTGCTTCACGGCAGATATAGGCATGGTGTAACTGAAGTGGGGAGTATGGGCACTTGGCAAGAAGGGACGACGAGAGATGGAGGAAGGCGGCTACAGAATGGTGGCCAAGGGATGCTCAAAGACTTAGAGGCAGACCACCCGTCAGTTGGTCGAACGACATTGTTGCTAATAAATAAATAAATAAATATTGTGGACAATTCACACAACACTACCCAGCCCCAAACTAAGCCGAGCTTGTAATATGGGAACCGGATAGCTGATATAATACTTGAATACATTTTTTTTTGTAAATACATACTTAGAATACAATACAACACCCAGACAGAGAACAAACATTTATGTTAACCACACAAATATTTGTTCTCGGTGGGGATCGAACCCACGACCTACGGCGCAGAAGGCAGAGCTACTACCAACTGAACTAGAGGCCAGTCATGCTGGGAATGAGTGGATGAGACTCGCGAGGGATCGGAAAGAGTGGCGCAAAAAAGAGGGCTGTACTCAGCAGGGGGTGCAAACGGGCTGAGATGATGATGATGTTTTACAGATCCAGGATTGTGTCTAAGTCGACATTAGTCAATCATAACTCTCTGTTGCTTCGCCGTAATCGGGTAAAAGGGAGTGACTAACTGAGATGACGGTTGATAGCGGAAACCGGAAAAATAAAACCTAGTGTCGACCCCTCTTGAAGTGGAATAAGGACATGAAGATGACGTTTTACAGGTCTTAGGAGACAATTACAAGGTGTTTTCAAAATCAAAAGTGTATTTATTCAGTAGGATTGCAAGGATCACTTTGAAACGTCTTAAAGCTAGGTGAGTCGAGGTACCAGTTCCACGCGACCAAGCCTAGAAAAACAGGCAACAAACTACGGCTTGATTCTTACCGTTTTATGATATGATCCTTTTAGAGATCAAAAATAATCTAAATTAATAGCAGTGAAGTTCCAGTGTGGGGCCACTTCACTTAGTGAGACGTACCTATGCAATAATGCAAAAGCAAAAGTTTCAAAGACTTGAGATTAGGCAAAAATGCTTCTGGCGGGCTCTTTTAGCGTAAAGCTAGACACATGCCTTTCGAGCTCTTTAGGTTCTACGATATGTCGGTTTCTTCACGATGTTTTCCTTCACCGTTTGAGAGTATTGCCATGGCGAACATATTTTTTTCGGTAGAGATACTCTCTGGTGCACGATTGGATTCGAATCCACAACCTTTAGGATTGGAAGGCAGAGACACTACCACTCGACCGCCAGTGGCCTAGACCACAGCCCAGTTAAAATATAAATCACATCAATTTAGCAATAGGAACCCAAGGTCTCTAGCTACCCCTGTGGTCCCCTAAACAGACATGATTTTATGCATGTATAAATAAATAAAATAAATATTGTGGACAATCCACACAACACTATCTAGCCCCAAATTAAGCCAGGCTTGTACTATGGGAAACAAATAGCTGGTATAATACTTAAATACTTAATTTTTTTGTAAATACATACTTAGAATACGTTATAATATAACACCCAGCAAAAGAACAAACATCTGCGTTCATCACACAAATATTTATTCTCGATGGGGATCGAACCCACTACCTACGGCGCAGAAGGCAGAGCTACTACCAACTGAGCTGAGAGGCCAGTCAATTAACAAGGAAAGAAGAAGTAATCAATGTATAGATAGTGCAATTCACGAAGACGCGCCCCTCGCGGGGTGCGGGGAGTTTGCTCCGAGCGGCAGTCGCGAACCGTAGTCTATTCATTGTAGTGTGCGTGTGCACTCATAGGTAATTAGTGTGTACCGATAACACTCAAACATTGACGGAAGCTTGCACACATATGCTATAAACGGTTAGGAGGAATAGTGGGGCGCGCCTTCGTGGATTGCACTATCTATATGGAAGTACTAATATTAAAACAAACCTCTGGATGTTCAATGAACTCTTCAATTTGTGCCACGGCCTCCTTGAACGCAGTGGTCTTGCACGACTTGATCAGCTGCTCCTTGAACTCCTGGTATGGCTTGATGTTGTTCTCTTCAATCCAGGCGCTGTTGGGGAATTGGTTCCATCATTTAACTAGTTTCTCACAAGCTTGTATTGAGAGCACTGGTGATCTAGTGGTAGCGGACCCGCCTTCCGATCCTAAGGTCGTGGGTTCAAATCCAGTCGAGTACCAATAAGTTTTTCTGTAGAAAAATGTATGTGCACTATGCCTGTACTCTCAAACGGTGAAGGAAAAGATCGTGAGGAAACCGGCGTGTTGTAGAACCTAAAAAAGTTCGAGCAACACGTGTCAAGCGTCACGCAAAAAGGGCCCGCTAGAGGCCTACTTGCGGAAACCAGCCCGCACATCAAGTGGGAATGATGATTTTTTTTTTGCCACAAGTTTGTATCACCTTAATCAAGAAAATACTAGGAAAACTTTGGGCATTCTTATTTGAAATTCTGCTATTTAATTAAAATGTTAATAACAATAAAATTGATATAATAAACCCATAATAAGCAGAGATGGGAACGAGATAGCAGATATAATACATATTTTCTTGTAAATAGAAACTTAAAAAACTATAAAACACTCTGATAGAAAACATTTGAAGGGTTGCAAGAAATCAGTTAATCCTGGAACATGAATGATCCAGGAACAAAATCATTGTTCCTGGATCATTCCTCCGTAAGGGAGGCAGATGTAGAGGTAAAAAATGGCCCAACAGCAGCCTACTTGCAGCAACCAATCTACTTATCAAGTGAGCAGTCCAACAGTGGATTTATCCATGCCGATAATGTTGAAAGTGGATCTACTTTATATCTGTTCTAGATGGACAAAGATGAGAGACACTAACAACACTTTACCTGATCAGGGCAAAGATATACAACTGTTTCAAACACAGCTGAATACATATTTCATAAAATTCCCAATACTGCGGTACAAAGTTTAAATGAGGATTTAATATCAATTAATTGGTTAAAGATCCATTTCCACTTATTAATACCCTACTAATTTTATGAAACTTGTAATGGACACTTCAGTGCCAAATGGCTATGTTTACAGTGCTATTTTTAAAGAAAAAGCCCAGTTGGTAGAGATACATTGTTTGAAGTACTCTGGATTGAAAGAACCAGTGTTACAATAAGAAGTTAGAGTAAAGTAGAAACAGATCTTATCAGCAACCGGAATAGCTTAAGACTCACTAGTTGTTGGTCCCGAAGAAGAAAATGCATTGAACATTATTTGCTTTCTTAGGCAGCTTGAGCTCCGGGGTAGGTACAGCTACCTGGAATCACCCACAACATCACCATAGGTTATTTTTGTCAACAACTTTGACAAAACTTCATAATATTGGTATGACTTTTGAGTCAAATTGGAATGTTTAGAAATAAGAATCGACGCCTGATCAAAGGTCTCATGCTATCGAGCTTGTTCGGCGCTTTTTGACGATATTAGCAGTTCCCGTGTAGCGTCATTGCCCCCAGACGCGCAGTAAAGAAGTAATTTCCCGCCCATAATTGTTTTCAACATACACCATCGTAAACAAGATTTCAACACTTTTAAGTTTCTGGGACTGTAAAATGCTCTTGAATCTTGGAGTTAACGTTTTTCATAGCGTTTTTTCAAAGTGAAATGATAGAGAAGCGTCTTACCCGGCCGGGCCATGGGCTGAAACCCTTCATTTTTGCCCTGAAACAAACACATAACACGATTTATTGTCACTAAGTTAGATCGGTGGACACAAGCAGCTGAATTTGCTTTGCTTTTGCATACATACCAGACCAAATCACCAAGTTTAAAGGGATCAGTCATATTGTACGTCTATCAGCAACGAATATCCACGACAAACTGAATCAAAGACAAAATAAAAAGACTTATGAAAAGGAAAGACTTTGACACTTCTAGAATCTATGGTCTTATCCTGTCAAAAACATAACCGAACAATTCCGAAAATAATAATACCACAATATCAAGACTAACAAATACTTTGTCTACGTAAATGGTCAGATTTAATATTTTTATATGGCGACATTGTTAACTTGTAGCTTACTTCAAGGAAATTATTCCTACTGTCAAATGTCATTTAAATCATTCACTCATTGGTTGTTGTTATTTTGTTTCTTTCACCGCCAAAATTTAATAATTCTTAGAATTTTTCTCTAAATTCTCTTGTAGACTGAAGAAAATAAAACAAAAATGTCCAAAAGGTTTTATCCTACAAATCACGGTGATCATAAAAGAGCAAAACTGGATATAAGTATATCGGATCATAATTTTCCACTCAGCCAAAACCAAAACATTGATGGAAACAAAGGTACAAAAACTTTTTATTTCATATTACGACTAATAACTTAACTACTCAAGCCAATAATTGCATTCTGAATATCAAATATTAGCCGTATCAATCTGGTATAAGCGTTAGCACAATCAAAGTACAAGTAAAAAAAATCGGCTGTCTGTAAAGTCGGTTTACTGACGATAGTTGAACGTGATAACGTCATAAGAAAATACTCGCGGACTCAGACTCGGACTCGGACTCGGACTCGAACTCTCGGACCCGGACCCGGAACCCGACCGAACCCTTACCCTTACCCTCATTTACCCTTACCCATTACTCGACCCGGGCTCGGGCTCAGGTAAATGGAACGACGTAACGACGCATGAGTCATGTTTTTTTCGTGCGTGCAGCCGGCTCCATCGATTTATAAGACGTTATCACGTCAAAAATATATATGAAAGTAAGTAGGTAAGCATTAAATATTGCACATCGGCTTTTCTGCTTTCGTTGAGCGCTATCTCTTTCTGACGCACACTACGCTTTATGAAGCCGGAATTAGCCGATGTGCAATATTTATTGCCTACTACTTACTATACAGATAATACACTAAAGTAAGGTTAAGAATAAATTATTTGTAACAGATGCCAGCACTTGGGGTGATGACAATGATGATGAAATCCTCCTTCTGGCCAGCCAGGCTTGCGAGCAGGTGTACGGCAATGAACTCAGCTTGCTGCCGAACTACAGCATGTGCATGCAGCCCGGCTCCACCAGCACGCAGCTCAACCCTCAACCAAGCACTTCTAAAACCGAATTCACGTTCAAAAAACCTTCAGCACAATCATCCAGCATCATATCCACTCAACTTAAAGAGAAATGCAATAGAATATCTTCTCCGTTACCTGGAATTACTTCCAACATCCTTCCCAAAGCAGTACACGAGGAGTTATCAGATGAAGACTTTATATTTAGCGATAAAATATTCAAAGGCCAAGATTCCGATCACACATATCGCCAGCTCTTGCAGCTCCAGGAAGAGAATGCTAAACTAAAGTCAGAAAACGGTAAACTCTTGGAGAAATGTGTTACTAAAGAAGGCGAAGCTTCTATATTAAGGACTCAGTTGAAATCCTGCCATGCCTCCGTGGATAACGCAAGGTTGGAGAAGATCAAGGCTCAGGAAAAGGCACAGATGGACTGGACTGACAAAATGACAGCTGTTATTAACCAGATGAGAGATTTAAGGACACAGTTGGACTTTAAGGTAAATTTAAATACTGAAACCTTAATGACCACCTGACAACATTGTTAAAAATCACTGAAAGTTGGTGGAAAGAGAAGGCTCCAGAGTAAGGCAAGGTACAGGGGCCTATGTCCAACAGTGGACTCTTCCAGGCTGAAGATTGTGACTGTGGCCTCTATACCACTATCCATTTAGAATCACTTGTATCTCTTGGTGGCACCATAAGTAAAGAAAGGGGCAAGTTTATCATGCGCAATTGATGTGTGGGCAGGTTTTTCCGCAAGTAGGCCGCTGGTGGGCCCTTTTTGCGTGACCCTTGACACGTGTTGCTCGAACTTTTTTAGGTTCTACAACACGCCGGTTTCCTCACGATGTTTTCCTTCACCGTTTTGAGAGTACTGGCATAGTGCACAAACATTTTTCGACATAAAAACTCATTGGTACACGAGTGGATTTGAACCCACGACCTTCGGATCGGAGTAAAGAAAGGGGAAAACTTATAGAGCTATTTCATTATTACAGAATCTCGAAATTATAAGCATAAAAGAGAAATGCAAGAAACTGGAGTCAACTAAAGTGAGAATGACCCAAGTGACCCTCGGCAATAATGACATATCAACAAGGTAACTAGAGTCCGCGCAAGATAAGTCTGCGCGTGACAGATGGCGGTAAACATGAATAAAATGGACTGGAAATATATCATCCGACCACAAACATGAACAGGGAAATCGAAATTGCATCGCGTTTAATGCAAGTTCATATTCTTGTTCATATTTTTACATTTTCCGCCGTCCGTCACTCGCTAAGTTATCTTGCGCGGACTCTACTACATCAAACAGTTCACCTTTGCCTTGTGTAAATGTCAATAAATATAGTTGGATGACATCACTAGTTGTCACCTCATAGAGGTGTAACATTGTTTTACATTGTCAGGGTTTATGAATAAAGATTCCATTTATAAGAATGCTTATTTATATGCAATTCGAAATTCGATTTGATAATAAGAACTATAATATACATTGCACTGCGCTGGATATTGAATCTACCAACAATAAAATATTGATTAATGTTTGCAGAACTGTAAAAACATCGCTATTGCTACGCTGGAGGGCGTGGGTTCGATCCCCGCCGAGAGCAAAATTTGTGTACCTAGTGAAAATAGATGTTTGTTCTCTGTCTGGGTGTTATTCCTACTGTATTGTTAGAATGTATTTACAAAAAAATATATAAATATATATCAGCTATATTCTGGTTCCTATGGTATAAGCTCTGCTTAATTTGGGGCTAGATAGTGTTGTGTGGCTTGTCTACAATATTTATTAGTTTACTTTAATCCCCATGTTTGGTTAATCCCCATGTTTGATATCTTATAGTATATGCTTATGATTCTTTGAGGATGTTTTATAGTCAGAGGTACCTCATTAAATTGGCACATGCCTATAATAATAACTGTATTATTATATTTTCAGTCAAAGAAGGCAGAGCAATAGTTTCCACAACGAATCCATCACACAGAGCCGACGAGTTAAAGTAACGAGCAATGCTGTTCAAACTGAGAATAAAGCACAATTTATGATCCTCAACAAAAGTTTTGATAAAGGTATTTACATTTTGGCCCCATTTCAAGCTGTTGTTAAGCCTTGAGGGATAGGATTTCCCATTTTCGCGTGATCCGATGAAATTAATCCAATACTGACGTCATTATCATCTTCCTGCCCTTATCCCACAATAAGTGGGGTCGGTACAGAAAACAAAGAAATAATGAATCACTCCTTTCTGTCATTGCATGTCTGTGTCATCTTTGACACATTTGATCCGTCAGAGCACTGGTGGTCTAGTGGTAGTGGCCCCGCCTTCCGATCCGAAGGTCGTGGGTTCAAATCTACTCGTGTACCAGTGAGTTTTTCTGTCGAAAAATGTATGTGCACTATGCCAGTACTCTCAAAACGGTGAAGGAAAACATCGTGAGGAAACCGGCGTTTGTAGAACCTAAAAATGTTCGAGCAACACGTGTCAAGGATCACGCAAAAAGGGCCAGCAGCCTACTTGCGGAAAAACCTGCCCGCACATCAAGTGCGCATGATAAAACTTGCAGAACTTCTTATAACATCTACAGACATATCTAACACTTGACACTATCTTTTCATGTTACAGATAGACCAACCCTCACCACCATTCTACCCTTGATTCTGGAGCAATCCCCAGTGAACCAGTATTCCATCATAGACTACAACGAAAAGCTGTCCAGACGAGACGCACCACAGAAATGTCGTGTCTACAGCACATTCCACCGAGTTCCCTCCACACCCAGGGTCAAGGAAAAAACGCGCACCGTGCTATTGAGTTCTGTTTATGAGGACCTAACTTGTATTGCAAGTGGGAAAGGTGATAGGAAGAAATATTTTAATGTAAGTTATTCTTTTTAACATGATGAGGTAGATGGCACAAACTAAGGGAGGCCTATACCCAGCAGTGGGTGAAGTCGGGCTGTGGATGATGATGACGATGATTCTTTTTAACGCTTAGTGTTGATTTGAAGCATGGGCTGCGTTATTTTTTTATTTATACTGAAGATAGATCCTATTGGCTGCGCCAAATGGTACTAGTGTACCAATCAAATCCCGACGGCTGCGCCAAATAGATAGATAGATAGAAAATTATTTATACAGTACACCTTACAAACTAACAAAAAGAGAATTTAACAACATAAATATTATTCAATAAATTTACAATGGGCGGTCTTATCGCTATAAAGCGATTTCTTCCAGACATGTTATTATGATGATAAAATGTTAAAAGGTGTAGGACTGTAATTCGTAGGCACGGTAGGCAACCTCAGATATTTCTACTGAGGGGTTAGTCAGAAGCATGTCCAGTCATTGTAAATGAGACATCTATTTTTTGACAGCCTTTTGCAGTAGTTTAGTGGTGTATATATATTTCCAGGTGTTCAATGCCGCAAAGTCGGCAATAGCAGAAGTCTACAGCAGATTGGAGACAATATCTCAGAGGATGACCACAGCGTTTCAGAAGGAAATGGACGAAAAGTATTTAGAGTCGACATCTACTTGCTTAGATGTTAGAAAAGAAGATTTGCTGAGAAGTAGGTGAGAGGTAGAGATAGTATTTTTCATCTTTTTGTAAGTCATGCCATTATATTTTTAGGTTTATCCAAATATCGGTTTTATCATCTTCACAGCGCGTTCTAATCACAAATATAGGAATTCTCATTATAATATATTCCAGAATGTTAAAGAACATTCAAGAACGTTTGAGCATTCTATTCTTAATAAAATCAAAGGATAGACATAGAAAAATCTCTACATGTTAGAAAAGGATAAACATAGATTTTTGCAACATTTTGCATTTTTGCTGTTCCTATTAGATTATTAAGGTATTCATAATAATTTGTAAATGTTTTTTCCAGGTCATTATTCAAAGAGGAGCAAGAAATCTTAGCGCGTAGACTATTAGCCATGTTGGCGTATATTCTAGAATCTTCTAGCGGCGCCGATATGTTTCGCAGTTTTGAGCTCTCTGCTGGTCAGAATAGAGACCAATTTCTAGAAAGTGTGTCCAGAATATGTAGTGGTCTTGATAATGCTGTACGTGTTTTAATTTTTTTTTCGAATTTATTTTTACTAGCGCCATCTAGTTTGATTTTAGGAATTAAACTAGACTAACTTTTGCAGAGGTGTGTGGGTTCGATTCCTGCAGTAGAAAAAAGTATGAATGATCCTTCTGGCGTACAATTTTATTTTTTGTGTTTACGAAAATCACAAAGATTTATTTTTTTATATTATTGACTGGCCTCTCAGCTCAGTTGGTAGTAGCTCTGCCTTCTGAGCCGTAGGTCGTGGGTTCGATCCCAATTGAGAACAAATATTTGTGTGGGGAACACAGATGTTTGTTCTCTGTCTGGGTGTTATATTGTATTATAAGTATACAAGTATTATATCAGTCATCTGGTTCCCATAGTACAAGCTGTGCTTAGTTTGGGGCTAGATAGTTTTGTGTGGATTGTCTATAATATTTATTTATTTGGTTCATATTTCATAAAAAAATATATTGATTTGTTTCAGTCATGCGCCACTCTTTACAGCGGTCTTCTATACTCAATAACAATAACAACTCAAACTCTACTAGACTCTAACAACAAAATAGTAATAGAAATAATCAAAACCCTTCTGACTTCACGACCGATGCCGTTTCTAGTCATTGAAATTTTATCTTTGGTGGTAAAAGTGTCGCTATGGGACTGTTTTAGAACTTTTTGTCCTAAAAGCAATGTGGGGAATCTGAAAATGGATTATGATCAAGGTGTTTTGCTGTACAGGAGAGGTAAGAACATAGTCATTAACATCATAGGTTGTAGGTTCGATTCTCACCTAAGACTAATAGATGTTTATGTAAAATCATAAGCTCTGAAACTATTTGAATGCGGTTTCTTGTTAGAAAACGGAGAGCACTGGTGGCATAGTGGTTGCATCCCCGCCTTCTGATCCTAAGGTCGTGAGTCCAAATCCAGTCGTGCACCAATGTATTCTCAAAAAGTGAAAGAAAATATCGCGAAGAAACCGGCATTTCGTAGACCCTAAAAAGTTTTGAAACATTGTGTCAAGTGCACGAAAGGAACCTCTTTGAGACGCACTTAAAATCCTTTCACCACACTGGTTCAAAAAAACTAGTGACTAGCTATATTCGCTAGTAAAAAGACAATATGTTAAAAAGTTCTGAGGAAACAAAACAGAGTATTTAATTTTTGTAAAATTTAATTGGTTTTCAGATTCTTGCTATTTCCAAATACTGTTGAAGCAAGTGGAAATGTGCCTCAAATGCATAGAAAGTCAGAATCTCGAGGAAAAAGCTGTGCAAACGACAAGATTGTTAATAATACTGTATAGTAACAGTAGTGATGCTACAAGCTTAGCGCAGGATAAGTCTAGGTTTGATCATACTTTTAAATTAATTTACTTAATTTTTTTTACAAATAAAAAAAACAAATATTAGGACGTAACTTTGATTAGTTAAGTCTAAGCCCAGTTTTCAAGCAAACTAGCTGCATATTTTTTTTATAAAAATCACGGAATTTACAAAGCACTTAGAATTTATTTTGTTGTGCCTTTGAATGTCACTAATGACCTCAGAATAACATATTTGATATGGTACACCCTGTATTGCACACAATACAATACATATTTCTCTAGCCGCAAGGATTTGCTGTAGGAAACCCCTTGTAAAATTTATAGGATCATACAAAAAACAGAAACGAAGCCGTAGTTTGTTGCCTGTTCTTCTAGGCTTAGTCGCGTGGAACTGTCACCTAGCTTTAAGACGTTTCAAAGTGATCCTTGTGATACAGCTGAATAAAGAACTCTGTAATTTGATTTTGTACTTAATATTATGTAAAGAGAGCTAGAGGGTATGTACCAAGACAAGCTTATAGGTAGCGGCACATAATTTGAGCGATGACCGTTATTGCGCAGAAGTCAAAAATAAGGTACCTGAGGGGGGCTAGCGGGATGAAAGGCGGGCGTGCGTAGCGCTGATTGGCTCTCCAGTCGCACTCCGCTCTCTGTACCAATAGGACACTCTGCACACATCCACACATCCAGTGTGCGCGTCACGGCACATTAAGGCGCATGCGCAGCGCGTATCGCTCACCGCTCAAGTTATGTGCCGTTAGTTATACCTTTGAGGAAGAGAGATGAATCTTTATTCACATACAAGTGGAATATAGATGTTTGACCTATTTGTTTGTTTCAGATGTGATTGCAAGCTAGTATTAGTACAAGTTATAGTATACGCTCTCAGGATATGCGCCGTGATGTTAAATAATTGTAAAAATAAAGAAATTGGTAAGTTGTATTTTTTGGTCATTTTGGAAAGGTTATTATTATGTTTCGATTCAAAAATCGATAGATATAACTTTTGAAACTATCATGGTTTTTAACACTATTTTTATGAAACAACGGGGTATTTACGGGTATTTACCATGATTAAATTTTGAGTTTTGACTTCCGATAACTCAAAATTCAAATCCAAAACTCAAAATTTAATAATGGTAAATATCTCGATAGATTTGTTCAATGTTATTTTTATTTTCAGAGTCGAGCGGTTTGCTGCCGCTGTGCCGCTGCGGTGTCCAGGTGCTGTATCAATGCTCGCTGCGAGACGTGGACTTCAGTGCCCAGTTGGCACACAACGAAGGTCACCTCATAGAGTTCTGTGAGGTTATGAGGGGATTCGAGCATGGAGATGTTTATAGTAAGTTGGGTAGTCTTTATTTGATGTTCTATTTAACTCTTTATTGCACAAAACTTAAAATTAATGTACAAAAGGTGGGCTTAATGCTATAAGCATTTTCAACCTGCCAACCTTAGAGGTTGACGGTGAGGTAATGGCGTTGGCGTGCTTACATAAAAAGGAAAACTTAGATATTAAAATTAACACATTTACCTACTTATTAGTTAAGGTCCGATGAGATCTGCAGAAAATACTCATAATGTAGCCCCAAACTAAACAGAGCTTGTACTATGGGAACCATACTTATAGCCAAATACATTTTTTTTTGTAAATATGTGCTCAGAATACGATATAACACCTAAACAGAGATCAAACATCTATGTTCACCACACAAATATTTTGTTCTCGGTGGAGGTCCAACCCACGACCTACGGCGCAGAAGGCAGAGCTACTACCAACTGAGCTGAGAGGACTGATCTTATTGCTTGATGGGCTTGAGAACACTGTTATTGTAAAAAATACCTCATCATCATCAGCCTTAAGAAGTCCACTGCTGGACATATGCCACCCATACACATTTCCAGGAAGAACGATTCTGAGCTCTTTCCTTCCACCGACTTCCCGCGATCTTAAAAATATCGTCGGTTCATCTGGTGGGTGGGCGTCCTACTTTTCGTCTTCTCGTGATCGCCTAAAAATACCTATAAACAGCAAATTAATTAAATGATTTATTGTTACAGCTAATATGTTGTCGGAGTTAGCGGGTACTTTGCAATCGAGTCCCGAGGAAATGCCGCCTTCCTTCCACAGACAGCCTTGGCTGAAGAGTTTCGATCAATTCTCTAAAGCCGATTGAATGTCTCAAATGAGTTGGTTGGCGCTAAAATAGAAAACCAGTTCGAGGGTGCATAAAAGTGATGGAAAATGATTTACATTTGAATTTAATTGATATTTATAAGAAGTAAATGTGTAAATGAAATTGTATATTTCTGTAAAGAAAATAGTTTTTTTTTAATAAAAACTCATTTATTTATTTAACTCTTGTTTATTAATTAAACTATAAACTTAAATTATGACTAAAAACTTCATAGGAATGTAAATTAGATTTTTTAAATACTGTAGTTCATTTGAACCTATCACTCAATTCAATGCTTCCTGTTTTTATTACCTTACCCTATCTTAGTACTGGGATAGGTGTTTGTGGTAGCTTATACACACACATAGATGAAAGTTATAAATATAGTGTGGAAACACCTGTGTACGCTATGAAAAGAAAATTACAAATAGTGAGAAATAACAAGAATTTTTTGAGAAAATGCTTAAATAACTTTTTGATGTAGCATAAACTAGGTACTACTATTATTATATAAATTCAATGCAAAACATACCTCTCAAACAAAATAAAACGATAATATTGTTTTCATCAACATAATATAAAATTGTTTCAGAAGTCTTAATTTTATTATACAGACAACATTTTATTTCTACAAAATTTCGAATGTTTTTTTTTAATGTGTAAACACAGAGCAGGTACATTTAGAACTTTAATAGTATGTGCCTTGTTATAAACTTTGGAAAGAGTTAGATTGTGTTTATATGTACAAGATAATCTTAGTTAAGGTGCAGCAGTAGAAACACTGGGAAGTACTGGTGGAACTACTACCGGTACAGAACTTGGTGCATGAAAGAAATACAACATAAAACCAGTTGCTAGTAGAAAGTGTACCGCTAAGATGGACCCTACTAAGATAATAAAGTACTTTGATTTACGTAAAGCAGGCAACAACCAGAATATGAGGACTGCCCCGGAGATGAAGGCGGCCAAGAGGACAAAGAGCCACTGAAGCCAGGTCACTTGGATGGTCCAGAGCACGGCCACGGGGATGTAAATGGAGAGTGAGTAGCCGTACAAACAGAAGAGAGACATCATGCTAGGAGGTCCACTGGAACCCTGGAAAGAGAATATCATTGATTAAGGACTGGTTGTGGTGGCGACCCATAGACACTTATTTACCACTCCTTGAAATTGAGTGCTGTGATCAATCAGGCTGTGTTGGATTGGCCTCTCAGCTCAGTTGGCAGTAGCTCTGCCTTCTACACTGCAGGTTGTGGGTTCAATCCCCATCGAGAACAAATATTTGTATGTTGTATTGTATGAATGCAGATGTTTATGCTCTGTCTCAATGTTTAAGTTGGCAAGTTTTTAACATCCGTACTTGATGTGCGGGCAGGTTTTTTCCGCAAGTAGGCCGCTGGTGGGCCCTTTTTGCGTGACCCTTGACACGTGTTGCTCGAACTTTTTGAGGTTCTACAACATGCCGGTTTCCTCACGATGTTTTCCTTCACCGTTTTGAGAGTACTGGCATAGTGCACATAAATTTTTCGACAGAAAAACTCATTGGTACACGAGTGGATTTGAACCCACGACCTTCGGATCGGAAGGCGGGGCCACTACCACTAGACCACCAGTGCTCTCTCTGTCTCAATGTTATATTGCATTCTAAGTATGTATTTTTCATAAAATATATTATTATGTGTGTTTATAGTGTTGTGTGGATTGTGTATAGTACATATTTATTTATTTTATTATTTACCTGGATTTCAATTTCATCTTGAGCCTCGGTTTGAGTGGTAAACTTCAAGGCGGCCCACAGAGCCAAGGGAACAAGCCACACATAGCAGACTATCGCTGTTGCTGCATAGGACACAAGGTGGAAATCATATCGCCAATGGACAGTTTTGTTTGTGTTTTGAAGATAGCTAGCAATGTTCCCGCTTACTGCTATTGTGAAGATCTGAAAGATGAATCATTGAAATTTTAAGGTAAAATAATATTTTGTGACATAAATAACTTTATGTATAATATACCAAGAAAGGTACATACCAAAGTAACAGAAATCCATATAGGTCCATACAAGTCTGGCTTTCCTTTGATTCTTTCATCAAAATAGTTACGAGAAACCTTCTGAGGCAGCACTGAAGATATGATCCTTTCCACCACCTCGTTTGTGTGGACGTCAAAATACTTCTGGTAGTACTCTACGGTCCAGAAATTGTGGTTACCTGAATAAAATTGTTAAAACTAGCAGCTGGCTTAAATATTTAATGCATATATCTGCTACCTGATACAATACCAAGCTGCTTACAGCTTGCTTTAGAGTGAATCTATTTAAAATCAGAATTTAAATATCAATATCCTTGTTGGATGCAAGGTAAGCGACTGTAATAAAAAAATCTTACTTTGAGGAGGAGCGGCCTCTGGTTCCTCAACAACTTGGGGCTCCTCATAAGCATAGTTCGGGTTAGACATGGTATTGTTGTATTGATTGGTATGGACCGCCTCGACATCAATTCGAGCGCTGCGGTCATTATGCTCTGGGGAATAGTCCTGGAAGTTGAGCAGGTCACTCGTGTTCACATTAGACATGATTTTCTCGGGGTAAAGAAAACACAAGCTTAATATTTATTAGAGAGCACCACTTATTCAATACAGAACGTCATCAATCATAGCCACAGACTATCATAGCAGAAACAACACAAAAATTCGCTCTAAGATTCTGAAATGTTTTTTCTACTCTAAAACACACAGACACAGATGTTAAAAAGTCTATGTCACAAAAATGTCAAACTGCGCGATTATTCAACAGAGAAGCAAATAAAAAAAAATACCTACACGAAAGATTGATCGTGTGGATGATCCTGCCTGATTGGCTTGACTCTTGCTTATCCTTCAAGCAAGACCGATCATAGAGTTTAGCTGATTCATGAAAACGGAACCATAGACTTTTTAACTTCCTGCTAGCCAACCTCCTTGGACGAACGAAACTAAAGTTGCCAACACTACCACGATTGTAGTGTTTCGGGGTAATTCTGGGTATTTTTAAGCTATAAAATTACATACCAAGCAAGTTTAATTTATTTATTAATAATAATCATAAATAATCATAAACACATTAAATGTGTTTATGATTATTTCGCAGCAATCAACTTAAATTTTAAGTCTCAATCTCTCTAAATCGCAATTTCTATATACACAAAAATCTAAATAATATCTAAAGGAAGGAAAACAAAATACTTTTTATAAAAACTAGCAGTTTTCTGAGTGAGTTATCTAAGAAGAGAGATGTAACTGTTATGATTTTTTAAAATATGCCCTGACTGAAGTTAATCTATGTAGGCCATATTACTTTGTGAGAGGGTATAGGGAGATAGGTTTTTTTTTTAATGTAACGTGGTAGCCAGCGGGTGGCATCGTAGTTTCATAGGATAAAACTACGGAGAAACGCCAGATATAGTTTAGCTAGGGAAGTTAGTGTTTATTAGCTAGCAGCACCGATTTGCGATACTAGCGCCACCGAGTGGAGGTGGCGCGTGTTTATTTTTTTATTTCAAAACCGAACACCCGCCATTTTGTTTCAATTCAATTGTATCGAGCTGTGGGTTACGTCAACAACACGTCCCTCGCTTGTTCGTTGATAAAAATTATTGCACCACCAAGAAACGTGCTGTAATTTTATTCAAATATGTGTATTTGCTCGTACGTGAGCTGATAGCTGCAACGACGTGTTATAATCGCCTATCGTTTAGTGATATTTTCCGATAACGTAAGTCTTTCCGTGTTGTTTTGGTTAGAAACCTCGCCATATTGGTCGTTCCACGTAACAGAATCAACTTCAACTATTTCATTCGTTACAGTGATGTGCAGACGGTGATAGTGCTTGTTATGCTGAAGGCGAAGACAGAATTTCCAGTTCAACATGGCGAAAGAAATAGCGGAAGAGTACGCCTCGAGTTTAGCGGACTTGACCGTGAACAGCAAGCCTCTGATCAACATGCTCACGATTCTAGCGGAAGAAAACGTCGATCATGCTGGCACAATCGTTGAAACGGTGGAGAAACATCTGGAGAAGGTGAATTTAAATTTTTAAAAGTATCACGGGCGGTGCCCTGTGCCGCGTCTTCTGTGAATAAAATCAGAAAGTGATCGCAAAATTATGACGCATGTTTGCGCTGCGTGTTTTACGTGTTTAGTATCTGTGTCACTTGCTAATGACGACCTCGTATGTAGCCAACGATGCGACACAGGTATCTTCTATTACACTGTAGATTTCTCTTTAATGTTATCTTGAAACTAAACACAAAGACCAGCTGTAAAAGATAAGATAAAGGTTGAAAATTGGTTTTGTTGAAACAATAGGCTATTGTCTCGGAATTCTCTCAACGGAACTTTTCACTTTAGACACAGATGATAAACATCAACTGATTTGTAACTAATTTCTTGGTTACGAGGCAAAATTATATTTAAAATATAACCTATAACATTTTATTTTATACACAACATACATATTTCATTTAACTTGATACACACAACCAATAAAATATGACTAGTATTTTCCTCATATTGACAAAACATTGTACCAGTTACTGTACTTAAAAAGATGCGTTATTATCCTAACATTGCTATTGAAGTAGGTAATTAATGAACTGAAATAGGAGATACCTGTAACAATGCTTAACTATACTGTACCTTCCACGGTATGCAATTTCCATTTCAGTTATGTATCATAAATAAAATAAAGATATTTAAAAACCGAGTTCTAATTTATTTTCTTCAGTGAAAATTAAAAGACTACTGAATATATTCTTGTGTTATTCTTTCCCGGACCGATTGTATCTAGGCGTACACCAAGCCAAGGACTGTGTCCAGGCTTGGACTAGACATTTCTTTTCTATACAGGTGAACCCTGACGTGAAGCTGCCTGTACTCTATTTAGTTGATTCTATTATCAAGAATGTCGGCGGGGCATACATACAGAAGTTTGCTCAGAGCATTGTCAATATGTTCACAAGGACTTTTAGACAGGTAATTATCATTTCCTCTATACTCATGCTTTAAACTTGCCATTGAAATAAAAAAACAGCTGTTCAATGATATTTTTAAAAATTTTCCTTGTACTAAAGTCTGTCTTCCACAGGTGGATGAAAAGATAAGATCCCAGATGTTCAAGTTGCGAGAGACGTGGCACGATGTGTTTCCGGCCACGAAGATGTACCAGCTGGATGTAAAAGTGAACCTAGTGGATCCGGCCTGGCCCATCCAAGCCCAGCCGCAGCAGTCAAACATCCATGTAAATCCAAATTTTCTGAAAAAGGTGTTTTTAGTTTGATTACGTTTATTTACTTAGACACAGCTTATAAGGAACAGCTAGAATACAATGAAAAATTCTAGATAAAAAAATCTTGTACAGAGTATCCAGTATTCATGAGTAACCTAGCTGTTCCTATTTATGCTGTGGCTTAATTAGTCAGTAATTTTGAATATCATTAGTTAGTTTAATTACTTAAGAGGCCGGCGGAGGACGAATTTTCATACAAACGTAATACCAAAATTATTACTAGTTTAGGCAGATTTTCACTATATTATTGTAATAACTGTATTCGTGTAGTATTTATCTAGGTTCCTGAACAGTTTTTATTTTAAAATACTTACCTCAAATGAAATAAACACTAATCGCATTTTACACATTTTTTCATTGATTTAGTAATTTAAAATAAAAAGGACTGTTCAGGAACCTAGATAAATACTATACAAATACAATTATGACAATAATATAGTGAAAATTTGCTTAAATTAGTAATCATTTTGGTATTACGTTTGTATGAAAATTCGTCCTCCGCAGGCGCCTTAATGCGTCATAGTGCTAAGGTACAGTTACGCCGTAAATTGCTTGATCTGAATAACATTATCATCATTTACCTGCCTTTATCCTGTTGATGTGCAGTTGGCACAACATCTAACAATGTACTGTCATCATAAAAAGTAGATTAGCATTTCTGGTTTTTATAGACAAATATTACTGTTACAAAATAATATGGAACTTCACAACAAGAACTCATTAGCATTGACCTCTTATACTCGAAGACCAGGTTTTCTGTAAATTCTGGAACCTGTACTAAGTCATCACTAAATATTGGCATATTATTGATGAATGGTTAAGAGGTCAATTAACTAGCCCATTTGAGAGCGCTGGTGGCCTAGTGGTTTACGCCCCGCCTTCCAATCCTAAGGTCGTGGGTTCAAATCCAGTCGTGTACCAGTGAGTTATTCTGCCTAAAAATGTATGTACACTATGCCAGTGCTGTCAAACGGTGAAGGAAAACATCGTGAGGAAACCGGGATATCGTAGAACCTAACTATTCGAAAATATGTGTCAAGTGCACGAAAGAAGCCTCTTTGGGGCGCACTTAAAATCCTTTCACCACACTTGGTTCGAAAGAATCAGTGACACAATAAAAAGAAGACTAGCCCATTCAAACTTATTGTCACGTTCATTTTACTAACAGTATCATACCATTCCCAGCCGGCTGCAAAGTCTACCGCAACAGTCGCTCCAGACGAAGACGAGAAGATGTATAGCATCCTCGCAAAGAAGGAGCAAGAGCTTCTGATGCTGCAGAAGAAGAAGGTGGAGATGGAACTGGAACAGGTCCGGAAACAGCTTGAGCTCGAGAAAGTGGCTAAAAAGGTAAGCTTTTGAATCAATTCTACTATTCAGCATATGCTAAACTTGTTGAACAGGCGAGATGTTTTAGACAGGCCTCTGACTGCTCTCAAATAATCAAGGTTTTCGAGTACTATAAATTACATAAATACTCTTAAAAGGTAAAGGAAGACATTGTGAGTAAACCGGCATGTCGTAGAATATAAGAAGTTCATAAAGCATGTGTCAAGTGCACGAAAGGAGCCTCTTTGAGGCGCGTTTCAAATCCTTTTACTACACTGGTTCAAAAAAACTTATAAAACTACAAAAGAGAGTACTAAGATATTTGAGAGAATGTCAATGGCAGTTCTTGGTTTTTTCTAAACTTAATTTTATACTGCAAAGATGAAGTTTGAAGATTAAAAAAGAATTTCCAATGGCAGAAATAATTGCATTGTTGACATTAGTTACACGTTTTAGTCATATCCTTGAAGGTATAGAGAAGATTAGCTCCGCCATGTCATGGTTTCTCTACCTAGGCAATAGTTTTATACTTTTTTTGCTAGTAAAGGCCATTAGTTGACATCAACAGACCATTAAAACAGATGATATAGAATTCTGTTTATACTTAGATAATGAGCTGATTCACTGCTTGATAATACCACCTAAGGCCTTTTTGAAATAGCTACGAGGGCAGGCTGATAAGTCCGCGGCCTAAGGTACTTAAAGAACGAAAAGTCAAGTTTTATATTTTTTATTTCTCAATATAATCTCCCTCAAGGGGTATGCACTTCTCACATCTGGCGTATAACGCCTTTAAACCACCATAAAAATATTCCTTGTCTATGCCTTCAAAATGTGTATTTTCAGCGGCTATCATTTCATTGTCATCTGAAAATCTCCGGCCCCTTATGTCATTTTTCAAATTGGAAAAAAGGAAAAAGTCGCTAGGAGCTAGGTCTAAACTGTAGGGAGGATGGTCTATTTCAGAAAAGCCGGTGTCTTGTAGGGCCAGCCTCACAATGCGTGCCTTATGAACGGGCGCGTTGTCTTGCAAAACGAGCACTCCACGCGCTAACTTCCCGCGTCTCTTCTGAACAATGGCCTGACGGACCTGAGCCAATAAATTTGCATAATACTGACCATTTATTGTAGTTCCCTTATGTAGGTAATTAATTAGCAAAATGCTTTCGCTATCCCAGAAAAAGCTTTGACGCTGACTTTTCCACCTTAAATTTCTTCGGCGCCCTTTCTCCTTTTTTCATCCATTGCATGGATTCTTTTTTGGACTCCGGGTCATACTGGCGAACCCATTTTTCATCAACGGTCACGATAAGATCGCAAATTGCGTCCAAATTTTCGCCGTCTAACTCCAAAAAATCCATGAAAGCCTGGAGACGTCCCTCTTTGTTGTGCGCCTAAGCATTTTTGGTACCCAACGCGCACAATTTTTTTTCATGCTCAAATGTTGATGTAAAATTTCTTCAAACCATTCTTTGCTGATCTGCAACTCTTCTGCTATCTGCCACAATTTAACTCTTCGATCGGCCAGTACCAATTTTTCGACTTTTTTAACATTTTCTTCGGTCACTACCGTTATTGAACGTCCCGGGCGGGGGTCGTCTTCGCAGCTTTCTCGTCCTTATTGAAATAAACGTACCCATTTTTTAACCATCGTGTATGAAGGCCCAGAATCCTGAAGAATAGATGACATGTCTTAAAATTTTTTTTTTGACGATTTTCCCTTTTTTACAAGGTACTTTATTACGGCACGGTGTTCCAAATTGCGAGAATTCGTAGATTCGGCTGACATGATGTTGTTTGATGTTCCACAAAATATTGAGTTATGACTTTAAAAATTAATTAGAGGGTTGTTTCAAATACCATTGAACCTCGCAATAAGTGATTTCAATAATAAGGCGATAGGTAATATTTAAGTACCTTAGGCCGCGAACTTATCAGCCTCCCCTCGTACAGCTCGCGTGTGGTATAATTCGCCTAAGGGCCGGCCGGTTTCACGGATTGCTAATGCTAGGGCTACATTAGCGGGCTACGGCGAATATACGTGTTAACGCGATGAATGTGGCCGGCCGGGTACATCGTGTCTTCGCGTTGTATTCGGACGAAGACGATGTAGTATCGGAGAGCTGTCGGTAAACTGGCGCGAATCAAAGGGATTTGTCGCGACAATATTCGCTTATGTGGCTACATCTACGTCATTTCAGTGTCATCCAGATGTTGAAGCGAGACGGACGTGCATTTATTTTTTTACACTATGGAGTGGAGTAACCAAAAAGTGTTAGAATTCATTCAATTTTATGAAACTGAGAGTATTATATAGAATCCTAGTGACCCCAAGCATAAAAAGAAACACTTGGTGCGTGGATTCGAATTAAAAATATGCTCAGTTGGCCTACCACAGTAGAAGAAATGAAGAAGAAAAAAGATTCATTGGCAGCAATGGTTTAGACTGGCACAGGATTGAGGTAGATGGCACAAACTAAGGGAGGCCTATACCCAGCAGTGGGTGAAGTCGGGCTGTGGATGATGATGATGGCATACTACAGAGCCCATCTCAATAAAATTAAGAAATCGATTAAGTCACAATCCAGCACGATGCATCGCGTCAACTCGACACGAATCTTCGCCCGCCTTAACCTCCTAAGACCCCGGGTACATGATAATGTACATATTTAATTACTTTCATCAGTCCCATTACAACATCTGTCTCTTTAGTCAGTGAGACCCGCTGTACATTTTTCTGTACATAACATTCAAACAACTCGGGGGCTTTTTGATTTTTCGCGGGCTTGAGTTTAGACAGTTGACGTATGTGAGTGATGTTTTTTGTCTGTGGTTTTCAATATTACCAACCGTTTGACACCACCTGCCACGCACACGAGTGGATGTAGGAAAAGATGGCGCCGCCCGGCCGCGCTGGTGCGTTTTTATCGTAATTTATCAAAATGATCATGATAGATATTACATCAAACTAATATACGTTTCATTGAGCAATAATCAATTTATTCGATTTTTTAAATTTTAACTCGAATTTCACTTTTCTAACCTACTTTATTTCGCATGGAATAATTATGTACATATTTCTGCACTTTGGGTCTGAAGATCGTTTCTTCGTCCCACAATTTTAGTACATTTTTATGTACTTTGGGACTCAAAGTACCTTTTTTCCGTACAGTATTTGTACATATTTTTGCACTTTGGGTCTCTAGAGGGGCGCTTCCAGCTTGAACGCGTAGAGCCTCGATGGTTGGTAATCATTTCACTATTATCCACAGATCTCGCAGAAGAGCAAATCAGTCACATACTTGAGAATTCTGATTATGAAGGGGACGATTTTCAATAGAATAAAAAATAGAAGAATAGAAGTGCAATTTTTAAGTTTTTTTGTATCAAACGCGCCAAATGACTGAATACGCAATTGTTAATTGAAACTAAGATATAACTAATTTGTGTGTAACGTTCCTAATATACTATAATAACAATAAATAATGAATATAAGTTTAACATTATTTTTTTAATTTCTATATTTCTTGTTTTATTTACTAAACTAAACAATCGAATAGGTAAATGCTAAGACCCAATGTACATTTTTATGTACTAATTAAAAATACATTTTACAACTATAGGTGTATTCTAAACATTCAAAATTAACCTAAACAAAATAAATTTTCATCTCAAAAACTCAAAAAATACAAAAATAAAGTATTTTTAACCTTGGGTCTGACAACGAATTTTTAATTTGTACATTTTTCTGTACAGAATGTACAAATGAGTACTTAAAAAATATAGTTCCGGGTCTTAGGAGGATTGTAGACAAGAACATCGCCTATACCCGAACACGATGTTTTTGTCGCGCCAACGCGACACGAATCTTCGCCCGCTAATGTAGCCGAAGCATAATCGACAAAATATTTGTTGAATATCCGTGAAACCGCCGCTTAGCCCTTAAAGCTATTTTATTAGCCGACTTTAATGAGTTTTTCTGTCGAAAAATGTAATTGTGCACTATGCCAGTACTCTCAAAAACGGTGACGGAAAACATCGTGAGGAAACCGGCGGGCGTGTTGTAGAACCTAAAAAAGTTCGAGCAACACGTGTCAAGGGTCACGCAAAAAGGGCCCACCAGTAGCCTACTTGCGGAAAAAACCTGCCCACACATCAAGTGCGCATGATAAAATTTGCCGAAATTTTTAGCCGACTTCAAAGATGTAAACAATCAAAGATGGAATTCTTATCAGAATCGATCTAGCAGCTAAGTGTAACGATTTTATTGAATTAAAAAAGTAGAAAATCTATTTTGTTTTGTGATTTTCTTAAATCACTTCTAGAAGCCTAGCCTTGAAGATTAGATTAGATATAATGAGTAGACACTGAGAATCTAGGCTAAGGTGTTACGAATTTTGAAGTGTTATCTAAATATTTCATGTTATTTTAAAATTTGAAAGTTTTATTTTCAACTTTTAATGTAAAATATTAAATAATCATGCCATAGTAAATTAATTATTTAGGAATAAAAAGGCTTTTACATATTTGGATGAAACGGGTATTTATCGCGATTACCTTTTTATTTCTCGACGGTTCGACCGTGTTAGCGATAAATAAAAAGCCTTTTTAGGGTTCCGTAGCCAAATGGCAAAAACGGAACCCTTATAGATTCGTCATGTCTGTCTGTCTGTCTGTCTGTCTGTCTGTCTGTCTGTCTGTCCGTCCGTCCGTATGTCACAGCCATTTTTCTCCGAAACCGTAAGAGCTAGACTGATGAAACTTGGCGAGTAGATGTATTCTGTGAACCGCATTAAGTTTTTTACATAAAAATAAAAAAAAAACTATAAATTTCGGGGGTCCCCATACTTGAAACTGAAACTCAAAAAATTTTTTTTCATCGAACCCATACGTGTGGGTTATCTATGAATAGGCCTTCAAAAATGATGTAGAGGTTTCTAATATCGTTTTTTTCTAAACTGAATAGTTTGCGCGAGAGACACTTCCAAAGTGGAAAAAAGTTGGTCCCCCCCCCTCTAACTTCTAAAGTAAGAGAATGATAAAACTAAAAAAAATATATGTTGTACATTACTATGCAAACTTCCAACGATTTTTGGTTTGAACGAAATCTAGTCAGTAGTTTTTTAGGGTTCCGTAGCCAAATGGCAAAAACGGAACCCTTATAGATTCGTCATGTCTGTCTGTCTGTCTGTCTGTCTGTCTGTCCGACCGTGTCACAGCCATTTTTCTCCGAAACCATAAAAGCTAGACTGATGAAACTTGGTGAGTAGATGTATTCTGTGAACCGCATTAAGGTTTTTACATAAAAATAGAAAAAAAACTATAAATTTTGGGGGTCCCCGTACTTGAAACTGAAACTCAAAATTTTTTTTTTCATCGAACCCATACGTGTGGGGTATCTATGGATAGGTCTTTAAAAATGATGTTGAGGTTTCTAATATAGTTTTTTTCTAAACTGAATAGTTTGCGCGAGAGACACTTCCAAAGTGGAAAAAAGTTGGTCCCCCCCCCCCTCTAACTTCTAAAATAAGAGAATGATAAATCCAAAAAAAATATATGTTGTACATTACTATGCAAACTTTCAACGATATTTGGTTTGAACGAGATTTAGTCAGTAGTTTTTTTTTTATACGTCATAAATCGTAAACCGCAATTTTTTTTTTCATCGAACCAGTACGTGTGGGGTATCTATGGATAGGTCTTTAAAAATGATGTTGAGGTTTCTAATATAGTTTTTTTCTAAACTGAATAGTTTGCGCGAGAGACACTTCCAAAGTGGAAAAAAGTTGGTCCCCCCCCCCCCCCTCTAACTTCTAAAATAAGAGAATGATAAATCCAAAAAAAATATATGTTGTACATTACTATGCAAACTTTCAACGATATTTGGTTTGAACGAGATTTAGTCAGTAGTTTTTTTTTTATACGTCATAAATCGTAAACCGCAATTTTTTTTTTCATCGAACCAGTACGTGTGGGGTATCTATGGATAGGTCTTTAAAAATGATGTTGAGGTTTCTAATATAGTTTTTTTCTAAACTGAATAGTTTGCGCGAGAGACACTTCCAAAGTGGAAAAAAGTTGGTCCCCCCCCCTCTAACTTCTAAAATAAGAGAATGAAAAATCCAAAAAAAATATATGTTGTACATTACTACGCAAACTTTCAACGATATTTGGTTTGAACGAGATCTAGTCAGCAGTTTTTTTTTATACGTCATAAATCGTAAACCGCAATTTACCTTTCGACGAACTACAAAAACCTTTATATTATGTTAATTGATGCTACGGAACCCTTCATGGGCGAGTCCGACTCGCACTTGGCTGCTTTTTTTTTTATACGTCATAAACCGTAAACCGCAATTTACCTTTCGACGAACTACAAGAACCTTATTATGTTACATCAAGTAACATAATTAAAGGTTTTTGTAGTTCGTCGTGCTACGGAACCCTTCATGGGCGAGTCCGACTCGCACTTGGCTGTTTTTTATTTAATTTACTAATCAAAAAATTTCATAAACCAGCAAACTTTTAATCACAGGTTTTTAACATTATTTCAAAATCTAAAAATTATTAAGTTTTTATCTTCCTGAGCACCGAATCTTTAAGTTATTTGATAAATCCAGATAATAACATTGAATAACTGGAATTGATTAATCTAATTTTTCAATTATTGTACTGGATAGGTATTGACCGGTTTGTACAGTTTGTAAATATCTGTTTTCCCCCGTAGCCTATATAATAGGTATTTGTGTGCCAATTTGCATGAATGAGTCATTTGTCATGATGACATACGCACATGAAATTATTAGTTAAAGTATAGTTTATTTAGCAAAATAACAAAGTACAGAGGTAGTATCCAGTTACACATAGGAAACCTTTATAGGTAATGATCTACCTATATTAGTACTGTTCTCCGCACTAATAAGTCTCTATCGAGGTTATTATAAGTATAACGTATGTAATTATTTTTCTTTTAAATCGAATGTCAGAACAAATTACAATAAAAATAATAAATCAAAATGTCACGTCTGGGAGAAGAGTCAATGAATTTATCAATTTAATAAAAACACCCCAACAAGAGCATCTTAATGCTTTCAAGTTTTCCCGTTTAAGTAGAAGCATTAGACTTTTGACTGCCTTCACAGCTCAGTTGATAGTAGCTCTGCCTTCTGCGCTGGCGGGCGTGGGTTCGATCTCCACCAAGCACAAATATTTGTGTGGTGAACGCAGATGTTTGTTCTCTGTCTGGGTGTTATATTCCATGTATGTATTTACAAAAAAAGTATTTAAGTAATATATCAGCTATCTGGTTCTCATAATACAAGCTCTGCTTAGTTTGGGGCTAGATAGTGTTGTGTGGATTGTCCGCATTATTTATTTATTTTTAGTAAAAATTGCCCCTAGCGCTGTAGAACGTAAGGTTGGCGCTTTCTCTTGTATGCTGTCGCTAGTTTCTACAAAATAAGTAGGTAGGTTGTCGCGGTTTAGTAACGACTCGATGGACCGCGATGTCGTTTGAAGAATATTGTATTTATTGTGCAATGCTTGTTTACGTAAGTACGAGTTATCTAGGTCGATGCTCTGCTGCACGTCCTAGAAACTTAGCTATCTTGTGGTCGAGATTGTTGTCTGGTTGCAAATAATAATATTTTATATTAATATCTTTTTTATACAACTACTTGATGGAACAAGCATAAGGCCCACTTGTGTTAAGTGGAAACCATCGCCTATAAGATCAGCCTCAAGTTGGTGGATGCAGAGCATTGCTTCGTAGGTCACGCGCGTAAGGAATGTGCCCTACAATGCGCTGCTCAGCGTCCATCAACTTGAGGCATACAGATGTTCAGCCTCACGCGCCAGTAATATCAATCGAAGATATTTTAGTTATAAAGATGAACTCTTTATACCTAAAATGTCTTCGATAAACACAAGTCTCGAGACAAATGAAAGTTTCACCTAAATCCCAACACATGCGTAACTAAATCGTATGTTTTAAGATACTGTTAGGTTTGTTCAGTGTGGATTGACCACAATCTTTTATTTATTTACGATCGAAGGTGGGGTCTCGCTAGGCACCGGACTGATGCTCTCTGGTGGTCGCTCGGGCTTAACAACTGTCAAAATATTACTAAAATGGGTTTAAAAACTTGAGAGACCGCCTTCATGGCCAAATTGTTGAACTGATTTTGATGAAATTCGTATGGGACCAATCTGGAAGTGTTGCCCATCAGATAAAAATGACGTCATAGACGACAAAGTTATGCGGTAACAAACATACAAAATAACAACCGAATTGAAGAACCTTCTTTTTTATTTGAGGTTGGTTAAAAAGAGTACATTGCAGGCCAGGTCGCGTGGAACTGGCACCTAGACTCACCTAGCTTTAAGATGTTTCAAAGTGATTCAACTGAATAAAGACTATTTTGATTTGAATATAATAATATGTTTATTCACAAACTTATTATTTTCCTGCAGATGTCCCCCAAGCCGATAATCCCGCCATCCGCCGCACCAACAGTAACGCCGGTCGCGATGGTAAACCCCGTGCCGCCAATGCAAGTGGAAATGCCGCTGGTCTCCGTTAAACAGCGCCTGGGGCCTGTAAGTCATCATTACTACCCTTATTGATCTTACAAACAACTTGGGCGATTTGGCATTTTATGTGCGTATGTATGTAGTATGTTTGTCCGACAGTAACTTTCGAACCGTTGCTCCGATCTGCATGAAATGTGATAAGTCGATAGCTTGTACTTGAGAAATTTACTGGTAAGTTTATGAGTAAAATCTGATGAGGAGTTAATAAGATATGGGGTTTTTTAAGGGTGCAAAAATAAAAGTGACACTATAAAATCAAGTTACATGTCATATGAAAGAACTGTATTTGAACATTCCAAAACAGTTTTTACTTTTTTCCTAGGACACTTAGTTTTAGCTATACACAAAAAATGGTTAAATTACGATAACCAACGATCCAAGAGCTCCCATCTCTAAGAATTTCGTTGACATCAAGGTTTTTCTACTGGTCGTTCAATTCGTTGGCTTTTTCTTATTTTTTTTTCTTAAAATTTATTATGGAGGAACTCAGTTTTCATTAAATGGTAAAAGCGACCTGGTCTGATGATGGAGCTAAGGTCTGTCCAACAGAACTCTTCAATCAAATGGCCAAAACTGGACAGAAATACTTTCTCTAAGTAGATAAAACACAATGAGTGATGGTGGCACATTTTTTTTATTACTATCTACCTATGTACTTAACTTTTCTGAGCATTTGGATCGCATCACGAGATCTCAGTTCGGGGCGAACTATTAGTTTTTAACACTCAAAAGAGCAGCTTTAGTTGTAGTAAAGCTCTTTGTAAAGGGCTGGTCCGGGTGCGTACTACCACCATGCCTTTTTCTGCCGTGAAGCAGCATTGCTGTGTTTCGGTTTGAAGGGTGCGGTGAAATTACTGGCATGTCAGGCTGAACATCTGTCTGCCCCAAGTAGACGCGGAGCAGTGCATTGTAGGGGACGTTCTTGATGTGCGTGACCTACGTGGCTATGCATTGTTGCACCATACGCTCTATGAAGTCCAAATAAGTAGATTAAAATTTATGGTAGATAAATTTCGATAGTAGATATTGCAATGTTGCTTCTCGTTCCAGCCGGTGGGCAAGGCTAGCGGCCGCATCGCGCCCGTGTCCGGCGCACTACTGGCGGCGCGTCGCGACCCGCGCCTCGCGCGCCACGCCCCGCCCCGCGCCGCGCCCGCGCCCGCGCCGTCCCCCGCGCCCATCGCCTCCAACGTGTTCGACATCAAGCCGCTGGACCGCACAACCTCTAAGCGCAAGAACGTAATCACTATCGACGTGCGGCGCGACCCGCGCCTCGAGCGCCGCCGCGACCGACGACCTCCCCCCACCCCCACTTCTACCCCCACCCCCGCCGAAGACAAGCCCCTCAAGCGCGAGGACCGCCTGCCGCTCGGCTACGTCGATAAGATCGCCGACGCGCGAAAGATCTCCAAACTCCCGCCGATCCCGAAACTCAATCGGGAGGTGGACGCGCCGAAGCGCAAGAAGGAGGTCCGCGAGCGGCGGCGGCGCGGCGACCGGACCGACCCCAAGGAGGAGTCCAGCGGCTCCTCGCCCGAGAAGAAGACCCGCGGGAGGAAGAAGCTGAAGGAACCGGCCGAGGAGCCGAAGGCGAGCGACGACGTTCCCTTCAAGGAGCTCAAGAACTACCACAAGGAGCACTACATGCGGCGCAACCGGGAGCACTCGGACAGTCCCGAGCCGCCCCGCGCCAAGCCTGCGCCCGACACAAGTAAGACAACCATATTTACCGGGAGGGTAGGCCCCATCCTATGTGACATTAGAGTAGTGAGCGGAGCGCTTCTTGTGGAAATAAAATATTTATCAACTGGTTGGAGTATTCATATTGCGATGCTGTTTGGTACCCTTACGTTTAAGACTTGGGGCTTCTGTGAGCACCTTTTTCTGACATGGTTTTGAAGCACTTGGTGTTAGCGATTTGATAAAAACTAGTTCTTATAAAATTCAATATCGAATACGAAAATCACGAAGGTACAGTGACGAAGAACAGTGGATTACAAATATAGCCGATAAGATCACGAACTTAAATGAATAGTGGAAAAATAATGGTCTAAATTTTGCGTGTTTACATTTTTAACCCGATTTTGCACCGAGTGTTTGTCTTTAGGGCTGCTTTAGGTTTACGCAGTTTTCATTAATAGTTTTTAAGTCTGAAGAATAAGTGATCGCTATGTGATGGACAGTTACCGTAAGTATCAAATCATTGATTTATTTGTCATACATAAACATAAATTAACTAGAATAAATAATGTTTTGTAGTGTAACCTATTTAGGATTATTTATCAAATATCTTTGTTACAGATCTATTTATAACCTTCACAAAACAATGCAAAAGTAAAGTTTTCATGAAACTTAGATCTGGATACAAAATACGTAAGTAGATATTTTGTATTAAAAAAGATTCTTATATAAATATCATTTTTTTGCATCTCTTCTTATTTAAGAGCAACGCTCTTGTCGGCGTAATGTATGCATTTTCCTCCAGGTATTTCTTTTGAGGGCAACCTCCTCTACCTCCTTATACGAAATGACGGCGATCTTTGGCCCATATAGCTTATCCTTGGTCTTCCTCTTCCTCTCTTTCCTTCTACCTTTCATTCGATGATATTTCTGATGAAGCTGTCATGTCGTACGAGATGGCTAATCATCTTTCCTCTTCTGTTCTCAACAACCTCTATGAGGGCTCTTTGTGTACTAGTGGAATTGTCTTTTAGCAGTCGGTTATTTTTAATACGTTTCAGGGTCTTTGTTCAACTTGACAGCTAACTTTTCGCTATCAAAATTCTGATTACCAGATTGCCAGTCTGGTATTTTCTTCGTCGATATTAGCATCCTAACTACTCTTCAACGGCATTTGCAAACTAATATCTACTTACTATCGTACAGTTAAGGAGCCTTTTTGAAGTGCTCTAAATCCTTTCACACTGGTTTTGTAAGATCCAGTGACTCGATAAGAACTCCAAAATATCAGTTCTAGCAGTTGACCCTGAAAACGGTGAATTTACAAGAAAATTAAACATCCTTGAAGATCAAAGAAAACGGAGCTTCATTTTGGAGATATGCAGCCACAAGCAGCAACGTGAAACCAACGTTTAGACGGACGATAGACAAAAAAAAGGAACATTTATGGCCTACGCAGACGGGGACGCACGGCATGGCAAGGGATTTAAATTTTACTAATGGACATTCAAACGTATCGGTAGGCAACGGCATGCCAAGGACTCCGGCGCTCGTTTTGATATACCGTGGCCGTGGAGTGGGGCGGCGTGGCATGCCGTGGCAAGGCGCTGGAATGCCGCGGTATCTTAGCGGCTAATGTGCGCTGACTGACGGTAAATCCCTTGCCATGCCGTTCCGATTTGCGCGGGCCCTTAGTATTCAAAATCATTCAATTTATACTTTTCTAAGTCATAATCACTCATTCACGAGGATCACTTGAGGCTGAACATCTGTATGCCTCAAGTTGATGGACGCAGGGCAGTGCACGTAGAGCACGTTCCTGACGTGCGTGACCTACGAGGCAGTGCTTTGTTATAGGCGATGGTTACCACTTAACATCAGGTGGCCATATGCTTGTTACGTCAGCTATTTGTATAAAAAAAAAACCTTGTAGACCCTTGGATCAAAGTAATTAAATGCAGGTAGTCCATCTTGTTCTGGATCCCATTTTTGTACTCTTGCTAGTTTGCGAATCGTGGTAGAGTCTGTTCAGAATGGGAGCCGTCGTGGCCAAATTGTGAACTAACGTTTCGATTTTTATATGGCAGCTCATCCCTTTCTTTCTGTCAGCATTTTGCATCATAAAAATTAAATAAAGGAATAGTACACTAGTTGTGATAGAATCAAAACGCAACAGACGCGCTATTGTATTGCCCACTAAACAAAAAAGGTAATTAAGCACAGCAGCGCCCTCAAATCCCACGACGGTTCTCTTTCTGAACAGACTCTAACTTTTTTATGTAACTATAGCTGATGAAAAAGCATATGGCCAACCTTATGTTAAGTGGTAACCATCGCCTATAACACAGCATTGCCTCGTAGGTCACGCGCGTCAGGAACGTGCCCATGTGGAAAGTTAGTGGAATCTGGGTGTGTTACCGTGAAACAACTGCTCGCTCGCGCACTTTGATCTTTTGAAATATACAGGGTTATTGGTAATTATATAAGAAACCAGTTAAGGGTTCCTTCTTTACAACTAAACAAACAATATTTTTGTTCTACGACTTTTGCCAAAAATCAATACAATTCCCAAAAAAAAATAGTTTTTATGGTGCTCTCTAACACTTTTTAGGTCTGTATAACGTAGACTCTTCATGGTAATGACCGGTGACCGGAGGCGTTAACTGCTTGCCGCCCCGCGCCCCGCACCGCGCCACGCCATGGAGCATAGAGTTATTATAATTATTTAGAGTGACAAGTTTGTTATTTTTAGTTTTGTATGGAAAAAATAATTACCAATAACCCTGTATAATCACAGAATTCTTATAAGAAAAATTGTGAGCAATTATTTAATACATAGTTAATCAACAAAAAATTAGGGATCCTTAAACGTTTTCCTACACATAAAATTTGCTTTTCCGGTACGAAAGTAAACTTATTAGTTGAAAAAAGTTTTAGGATCTTTTTTTTATTTTATATCTAACTACTCTACTACTCTAACGGTCAAAGTGTGTGAGCGAGAAGGTCATCGACGGTGGTGTTTTCGGTCATCATTCAATCCAATACCGAACAATATCATTTTGTGAATTAGGTGGAATAAAATGAGGTGATGGGTTTTTAGCCATTATCACAGTTTTTAATTTTCTATGAGGAGCCCTAAAGATACAAAGTCTCAACAACTCAAAAGTTCACTGCATTTTCGTCTAAAATCGATGCTATCTCAATAGCACTTAAAGCATAGGCAGTCCTCGACTGTCGCTTATTTCGAGAACCTAACATGCCGTAAGTACGAGGACTGCCTGTACAGTCGACCGCAATAAGACGGTTATAAAACTATTTCTGGTTGCACATTTTGAAAAGTCTACACTCCTTAGATAAAACCTCGCTCAAAAACGGGCTCTTACTCAAACCTGAACACAAGTTGTTTTGAAAAATGATTAAGTGCAACGAAGTCTATAACTATTGTGTGCTATACTTAAACTTTGCTAAACAGTCACCTATTTTTAATGCTCACTATACATGTCTACCAAGGTCTAAACCTTTTTTCAAAACCTAAAATTCATTTTTTTTTTTTCAAATATAGGATTCCACTGTTCTTCAGTCACTCTTATTTGTTTAAGATCGCTAATTAGTTACTACCTGAAGCAGGCTAACCAAGAATGTACCAGTTACTAGAATAAGACTAATGTTGAATTAGAAGTTAGACTGTTTTACAGTAGGTAGGTATAACAGTCATTGAAGCATGAAATTTTAAAGATAGGAAAATGTATCTTATCTTTAGATTACTTATCTCAACACCAAAAAGTGAATGTCAGAAGAAAAAAAAACAATCGGTAGAGACATTGAGGACTAAAAGTTGATTATGACTGATTTTGAAAAAAAAACCGTTTTATCGTGAACTCAAAATGGTGATTGATATTAAAACATTGATGATAATTGTTACAATATAAAAATCCTTTCAGCACACTGTTTCGAAATAACCAGTGACACGATCATAAGAAAAGTAATGTTTCTATGTTTATAAAACACACTGATACTTAAAAGTATCTCCTAGTTTAAAGTTAAATTTTAAAGAGGGTAGATGCAGCTTAAACTGTGACGTATCATCAAAGTTTTGATCAGCACACAACTATTGTTAGGATTAACAACTCATTCTTCCTCCAAGCACATGCACACGCAATGCATAATCGTGACCCTAAAAGCATATAAAAAAACGTAGGTTGTGTCAAAATTGTGCACAAATTCATTCAAAGTTGCCAACGAGACCGCTCCGACAGGATAACGGTAACAGGTAAAAGATACCCAGATATTGAGTGCAACTATAGACTCTAGATTACATAAAAATAAAGATCAATTTTCAGATGTCCCTGAAGTTGTCTTGGAGAATAAGGACGTTGACCTCAGGGTGTTGCCCACAGTGGATCCGAAGGCTGCTGTGATCGCGCAGAAGAGACCGTCTACTGAGGCTTTGGACGGAAAGTCTAAGAAGAATAAAGTCGACAAGTTTGATATGTTAGTATGATGTATATGGTTTATTTTCTGTGATGGTTAGTAGGTACACGTTGTTTTGAAGGATTAGAAAAACATGGAGGCTTTCCTGCAATGTTCTCGTCAGCTGACCCATCTAGCTACAACGAAGTAACAATTGCAGAATAGGAACTCCTTGGAGTAGGAAACTTAAGATTTTTTAGAGATCTTTACCAACTTCTTTCGATGTATAAAAGTATGTGCAACTTCTGAATTTCAGGAATTTATTTCTTAGCAACAGCTTAGATCGTAGGAGTAAAAATTTGTCTACTACATAATCACGCAAAAGTATGTAAATTCAGGTTATTCACTTTCAAAATCCGCTTTCCAGTCTCTTCGGAAACGAGGACGTTGACCTTCGCCAGCTACCACAGGTAGACGAGCTCGTGCCTCCAGCCCCCACTCTCAACGACTCTCCCAAGCCCAAGTCCCCTAAAAAAGACAAAGAGCCCACATCTAAGCCCATGTCTGAAGACGAGGAACCACATTCTCCGCCAAGGTCTCCGAAGAAGGACTGGAATGAGGTGAAGGAAAAGTCTGAAAAGGATAAGAAGACGCCGTCGAAGTTGGACCTCGTGAGGGCGAAGTTAGCAGAGGCCACCAAAGGGAAGGACAGGCTTGGTAGACCGCTGCTCTTTAGTAAATCACCGAGTAAGTACTTTATCTTAAAGCTTTATAAAATCTATCGGGTTCCTTTCAGCTGCCTAGCCGCGAGAACGTACTACCAGGCAGACATTTCACATTTGTATAGGTATCTTCTATCTAAAACCATATTCTCTTCCAGGTGTAGAAAAAGAGAGGGAGAGACGTCGCACAATAAGCTTCGAAGACACAGACATGCGTAACGAAAACGGAGACGATTTCGATACCGAGGACAACAAAAAAACCATTTCCATCATCATGACTCAAGCGAAGGAACAATTTAAAGACGGACAACTAGACAAGACTCAGTACAACGCTCTTATGTACCAAGTATTCCAACTGAACGAGAAGTTGAAACTAAAAGAAGCGAAGCAAAGAGAGTCCCTAGAGGTCTCGAAGCTAAAACTGAAGGAGGCGAAGCAGAAGAATAAGGAAACCCTAGAAGCGTCGAAAAAGAAATTAAAGGCACACATCGATGGAGAAAAAGTCGCAAGCCCGAAGTCTTCACCAAACAACTTCGGAGATATAGATGAGAGGATCGTTCCACCCGCGTTCGTAGACACCCCGCCCGACAGCCAAGGGTTTATCCAAGACTCCGATATGAGGACCCAAATAGAACACAAGTTACATCCGATCCCAGGTCCACCTATGCCAGACATGCCCATGTTCATGAACGGGCCTGGTTCTCAGTTCATGGATCGGAATATGTGGAGAGGCCCTCAAGCAAGACGCGAAGAATTCGGGCCTAGGAGATTCCGAGGTCCCGTGCCACCGTTCTTCCGCGGCAAGAACACGCGGCTACCCCGACCACCGTTTGATATTTTGCCACTGCCACAGCTGCCTACTCCAAAAATGGGGATATGTCAGGGTGAAAGTCCTCTCCAACCTTACGAGAGAAGTGAATCGCCCCCGCCTCTCGGAGCGCCCGGATTCTTCATCCCTCCAACGGACTATTCGATCGTGGAATACATCGACCAAGACCCGGTCAAAACTATACAAATCGACGGCGTCCCGCGTGAGATAAGGTTCTACGGTGATACGGCAGTCATCATGCTCGATTGGGACGATCCTAGGGAGATCAAATTCCTGCCTGGTTGCCGACGGGTCACGTTCGACAACAAGGATTCCGTAGTACTATCTTTCAATGAGGGTTACAAGCAAGTGGAGATTGAGGATCAAGTTTTCGACATTAAATTCGGCGCGCCGACTAGGGAGCTCTATATAAATGGAAGATGGCACGAATGCTTCTTCGGCGGCAGCCCGCTAGGAGTCATCATTGATGGTAAACCTAGACTGGTACACTTAGAAGGACCGTTACCTCAAGTAGATATAAGAAAAGAGAAGCGAATGGACTTAGTCGCTGGAAAAATCAACCTTATAGTCAACGCCACGCAGATGTTCCCCGTATACTTGGACGCCAAAGTCCAGAAGTTCACGGTCGACAACCAAGTATTCACGATAAGATTCGTCGACGCCCTTCGAACTGTTCTAATAAACGAGCAGCCGTTCAAAGTGGAATACGGAGATCTACCAAAACCTATCTTTATTGGCAACGGGAAGCATTTCATCAGGTTTTCTGCATTGCCTAGGAATGTGAAGGCAGGGTTTGTCCAGATAGCCAATATGGAAGGTTGTGGGATACCGACCGTGCCTAACTTCCCCGTGAAGGTGAACGATGAGCGTAAGGCTGAAGCGATGGAGGTCGATGAACCGGTGACCAGGCCCGTGAAGACTCCTAGCCCGGATGCTAATAACGAGAATCAAGGTTAGTTGATTAGCTTTTTGAACTAAGTTTTAGCTAGCCTACTAATGTGTTACTGGTTTTATAAACACATAGCCAAGTTCGCAAATAATTTAAAACCAACTTGAAGTAGTTTTTAATACCTGAACTACTAATTATTAGAAATTTAATAGCTTTCTAAGTCCTTAAGTTTTTACTGACAAGTTTATTAATAGTGTAGCAATAGTGCCAGAGCAGATTCCAAAATAAGATTCTTGATACTTTTAAAGATTTATTTCTTTTTCTCTTATATTGACTTCTTCTTAACGTGTCACTGATTCTTTCGAACCAAGTGTGGTGAAAGGATTTTAAGTTATAATATATTGACTGCCTTCATAGCTCACTTAGTTGCTCTGCCTTCGGCGCTGGCAGGCGTGGGTTCGATCCCCACCGAGAACAAATATTTGTGGGGTGAACATAGATGTTTGTTCTCTGTCTGGGTATTATATTTCATTCAATTCGGACCAGCAGTTCCCGAGATTAGCGCGCTTTATAATATTAGTTTATATTTTTATTTATTTATGAATTCCTGCCCAGGTCTTGACATGCTAGCGTCCGTGATGCCGACCACGGTAGAGTTCGCGTCAGGCTCTGACTACAGCGTGGCCACGCCGCTGTTCCCGCGCACGGATAAGATCCCGGGACTCGAGACGCCGGTCGCCGAGAAGCCACCGCCCATCACCATACCCGGCTTGCCTCATATCAATGTCACGGATCTGTTTGCCAAACTTGTGGCCACTGGTATGATATTACATCGAATATTACTTATTCATATTTATATTGATTACTACCGAAAACCCTTTAGTTACCTGTCAGTTAAATTATTTTTACTTATTCAGGTATCGTCCAACAAGCTCCGAAAGAAAATAATGAAGAAAAAGTTGAAGAGAAGAAATCGCCCAAAGAAGACAGCACTAAAATACACAAAGTTGATATGCTGAGGCCACAGACACTGCGAAGGTTAGTACTTTTTTAGTTGGACATTGTTACACAGTGCTATATATATCAGAATTATCTATGATGATTATGTAGGTTTGAGGTGTAATTGTTATAAGTCCACTGTTGAACTCACCACAACAAAAATCAATATCAAAAGTAGGATCGCAAGGATCACGTTGAAACGTCTTAAAGCTAGGTGAGTCTAGGTGCCAGTTCCACGCGATCAAGCTTCGAAGAATATATACAATAATACAAAAGCAAAACTTTCAAAGACAGCACACGCTACGCTTCAAAGTAATAATAAAGTCTCACACAACCAATAGATAGATAGATAGATAACACTTTATTGTACACCACAAGAATAGGACATTACACATTTAACGAAAATACTTGAACTAAAGCGAAGTACAATGGGCGGTCTTATCGCTATGAGCGATCTCTTCCAGACAACCTTTGGATGGACAGGATTTTATTGAAATTCGAAAAGGCGGTGCCATAAGGGCTTCTACTCTAATTTGACTACTTATTTAAACTAAAATTTGCATGTACTTAAGTAGGAACTATAAATAATTAAATACTGTAGACTACTACAGTTTATAAACGTGAGTACATAGATAGCAATAATAATACCAATCTGCTGGACTTAATTCTTCCTCACTATTTGACGTTGTATTTTTCTTAACAGCAAGCAATTTGGCATAGTGTCGAAGTTATACGGCGGCATGCAATGTTCTGGCTGCGGGTCGCGCTTCCCGCCTGAACAGACTGTCCGCTACAGCCAGCACTTAGACTGGCACTTCCGCCAGAACCGACGCGAGCGAGACTCGGCGCGCAGGGCGCACTCGAGGCACTGGCATTACGACCTCAGCGACTGGCTGCAGTACGAGGAGATTGATGAGATGGACGAAAGAGGTCAGTTTGGTATTGATGTTGACAATATAAAAAAAATAAATGAACTCATTTTTGATTGACCAACACAAATACAAATAATTTGGCCATTTTTCAAAATTCCAAGTTATTGGTTTGACGCATGAAATATTCATCAATCTATTATAAGATTCATCTTTTACACTCTAAGGAAGACTTCAGAAACAATGCTTGAGTCTGAGTCGAGCCTCAAGCATAGATTTTATGACAGTTCTCCATTGAAAAGGGTCAAAAACCTTTGCTTTAGGTTCGACTCCGACTCAAGCATCACTAAAATACCACTACTTTTTACTCAGTTTACTGACACTTATTTTGTTCCCAACAGAAAAGAATTGGTTCGAGACATGTGGCGCGGAGGAAAGCGGGACGGCCTCAGACCCGGCGGCGCCCGGCCCGGAAGCCGCGCCGTCGGCCGCGTGCGGCGCCGGCGCGCCGTCGCGCCCCGCGTGCGCGCTGTGCGGAGACCACTTCGACCAGTTCTACAACGAGGACAAGGAGGAGTGGCATCTCAGGAACTCCGTCAAGCATGAAGACGACAACTACCATCCGCTATGTTATAAGGATTATAAGGTACGCATTACAAGTCCTATTGTTTTGAACGTAAAGGACCTTATCATCGTTATCAGCCTGAATAAGTCCACTGCTGGACATAGGCCTCCCCTACATATTTCCAGGAAGAACGATTCTGAGCTCTTTCCATCGACTCTCTGCGATCTTAATAATGTCGTCAATCCATCTGGTGGTGATCGCCCTACGTATCGCCATTCGAGGACCTTTATTCC
Organism: Thera britannica; assembly: GCA_939531255.2. Lineage (NCBI taxonomy): Eukaryota > Metazoa > Arthropoda > Insecta > Lepidoptera > Geometridae > Thera > Thera britannica. Next base: position 9,230,390 of record OW618043.2, on the reverse strand, counting down.
CCAACGGTTGTAGGTTCTTCGAGCTATATGACCTGCCCATTGTCACTTCAACTTACTAATTCTACGAGCTATGTCGGCAACCTTGGATCTTTTACGGATTTCCTCACTTCTCAGCATCAATGCTCTTAGGCGAAAATAGTTACTTACGCTGGTATTACTTCATTGGACTAATATAATTTGTACCTTATTTTTATTTGATCCTAAATCTCTATTCCAGGCCGCCAAAGACAAAGAGGAAGAAGAGAAGAAGAATCTAGAACTACTTTCGTCCGAGGAAGCGGATAACATCGCTAAGGGCGAGCCCATCGAGATCCGTGACGTGGATGACACGCTGGATGACCACTCCGACGGAGACGACGTCGTCGAGGTGCTAGAGGACGATGACAAACCGGAGGAGGAACCATTGGAGGTGAGGCATTGAACATTTCAAATGATTCTACAGGCTAATAGTGCCGCACAAGTTTTACTTAGCCACGGGAAATGTAGTATAGTACAACATAAGTGCGCTAGATATTTCCCAAGCCCACAAGAGATCCCCTCTGATCTCCAAGTAGTGCCAAGATAAGTAAGACCTCAGGGAATCAGAAGCTTGTGCAACCAAACTTATGTGTCTTATAAGACGAGAAGTCAGAAGACCTGTTTAGAAAATACCCTAGATAAGGAGAAGAAGGACTGCTAACCTTCAGTAGTAAAGGAGAAAAAGATTCTAAAATTCGCATCAGTTTCGTCTTTGCCACCTGTACGCTGTTCAGAGATGCGACAGCGGTTTTCCTACAAAATATCACAAATTTAATTGGAAAATCTACAATGGAAGGGTCTATTATAACATTTATTCGTGTCCTCCCCAGATCTACGACGCCGAGATAGACGAGGGCGAGGAAGATGACGTCATCTACGCAGCGGAGCCCGTCGTGGAAGTAGAAGTACAAGACGACGCGGATACTGACGATGAAACATGCGAGCTACGCGCCGCGAGGGACAAGCAGGCTATCGAGGACTTTGCCAAGATCAAGATCAAGCAGGAGCCTATTGATCCTGGTAAGTGCACCCACTTGTAATAGCTAGCAGTATAGAAATCGTTCACGTAACTACCATAGAGGTAAAGGTATAAGACGACGCGGATACCCTCGAAGAAACATGCGAGTGACGTGCCGCGAAAGACAAGCAGGCTATGAAAGACTGCTAAGTAAACCCATCTTTTGTATCACCAAAAACCGAAGACTTCCAATGCTGGACATGGATGAAATTAAATATATTTATTCTCATCCATTCTTTCTAGAAAATCAAGTAGCTTCATATGAATTAGTGGCCTCATCATCATTCATAGCCCAACTTCAACCATTGCTGGGTATAGGCTACACTAGTGACCTACTGGCGTAATTTTGAATACTCCGTCGTGTACTTACTTACGCCGGGTTTCCACACATTGTGTTAGTCTTAATTGTCACATTGGAAAACCTCCACTGCCAGTCAAGTAGACCATCAGTCTGATGAAAGAAGCATCTTTGAGACGCACTTAAAATCCTATTACCACACTGGTTCGAAATAAATAGAGACACGAAGTAAAATGTAACTTCCCAGTACAACAAAACTAAGCTTCCGTTCATTACAGACGACGAACCAATAATAACATCGGAAGAAGAAACCCTGAAGCTGACTCCAGAGCCACTGAACACGGTGTACTCATCCATCGATGGCAACTCTCAGTTCGAGTCGGCGGCGTCAGCGCCGTCTGTGGGCGGGATTCGAATCAACATCTCGAAAGCACCCATCCAGAGTATTGTTAGCGGACCGACCATACCAGTCATCGAGGCTCAGAGAAGTAAGTAAATTCTATAATACTCAAAGATTTTTATAATATCCCAAAAGTTAAGAGCCGAGCGGGATTTGGACCCGCGGCGCCCATCGGATTTTAATCACACTCGACGAATAACTCTTAGGGACTGTTCGGCACTAACGCGACCAACTATAATACTTGCGTCCATCTCATCACCTATTATTAGTTTAATCCTACTTATCCAACTAAGATTATAAATGCGAGAGTTACGATGTTTGTGGCTCAATCACGCACTACTAGACTGATTTGGATTAAAGTTATTAGCAAATAATTTTTAAAAATAAATATAAAAGATCCACGATTTTATACCTAGTTTTCGATAGAACTTTGAATGTCTCGCCTCAGGAATCGAACTCGCACATATTGCTACTCAGCCGATCGGCGCGAGCAATTTCAATAAATACACTTTTCAATTCCCTTTGTCGTCATTTCAAAGTAAAATAACATTGATTATATCTCAGGTTCCATGCTCGAAGACATCAGCACAGAGACAGATGAGGAGCCACTACCCCCCGGGGAGGAAATGGAACTACAATACACCCTGAAGCCGGCTTTAGAAGGGGTGCGGCTGTCCAGAACACCCCCCGAGAAAAAAGGAATGGAAGAGTCTGGGTTGTGCTCCATTATGTAGACTGATTATGATTTAGGTTTGAGGACTGTGTAGTAGAATAACTTTTACAGTAGTATTGTTTGACAGTTGGCTATACTTCCCTCTAAAATGTTATGTAATTTGTATAGACAAAAGAGGAAGTTTAGTTTTTAAAAGAAAGTCCATTTGCCAAGATTTGCGAGTTACGGACAGTAGGATAGATAATTATGTAAATATTGCAAAAAAGTCTTTGATGATGACATAAGATGTGTATTAAAGTATTATTAATAAAATTAGGTACATAACACTGTTTGAATTAGTTCATATTGAAAATATTATGTTATCAAAAGGCTAAACGAATTTATGATAGTTAAGATACTAGCTACGTCTGGCTGCCATTTTGTGTGTACACTATGTCGCCATTTTGTCGACGTTTCTAACCTCTATTACACAGTACCATAGGACACGTTTGGTTTAATTTTTTCGTTAAAATATAATTTGTAAACTAAATGTGATATTAAGTTAGGTTATTAATTAATTTAATTGCACCGTTTTGCTGTTGTGACTTATATTTTTTTGTATATGCGATTGTAAATACCTAAACATTAAACAACCTAGTTTAAATAAATAACATTGTATAAAATGTTTGTATTTGTATAGTTAGTAACTTTTTGTATAATGGTACAAATTATATTGATCGGTGGCAATGACTACATTATATTTTAAGTTAATTTAGTTATTATTAACTGCTTACTAGTTTATTACTAGGTATATAAAGGAATCTCCTTTGTTTTATTCTTTGAATTTATACATTTGTTCATATTATTTTTGCATAAAATACTTTTTTCGGCCTCATTCATTACTTTCGTGGTTTTATTAACCACATTATTATGTATTTTTCTAAATCCTGTGTAACCTTTCAATCATCTTTTGTCTCTATTTATCTAAACGTGCCAGAATCACAATGGTTTTAGTTTATTATGGTAATGTAATGTAAATAAAGAATTTGTTATTATTGATAAGTTGAGTTTTCTTTGATATCGAACTATACCTTACCTACAATAGGAGTAAGCAAACCAAGCAAACTTTTTTAGACAGGCTAAAAAGGGGGGGGGGGGGCGTAACGGGCTGAGGATAAAACCTACGAATATTCTATAATCTGTAACCAAAGTCGGAGTTTTGCCACAGATTAATAAAGTTACTACGTAACAGATAAATCACTCCAAGGAAAAATGACAATACCTACTGCTATAATAACCTACTCCCTCTAGTAGCTAGACGTTGCAAGCCGAAATGAACCAAAGCTTACGAACATAAAGTTGACTTTGCTCTGTAGGTGCGCGCCGCCACGTGCTCAGCGTAGATTGTCAGGGCTGCCTCTTTCGATATAATATGTCAGTAGGTATTTGCAGTAAACTTTATAATTGAAAGAAAAAGAATTTCTTCTGTTTTAACATGTTTTATTTTTTAATTATCAAGAAATTAAACATAACTTACAAATGTTTTATTTTGATGTAATGTTTAATAAATTTTTTGCCTTGGCACTATTTTTATTATTAGTTTCCATGTTAAATTAGTAAGTAACAAAACAAACAACGAACGTCGGGCTACAAGTCCGGTAACACAAAATATTTCCTCGCGTACGAACGCTCCGCGCGGCTGTCGGCAACCCACTGAGAAATAAGCAGTCGACTGCCCGGCGGCCGGTAGGTACTTATCGCGCGCAAGTACATGGAGTGAAAGAGGCCTGGTTTTGCTACCACATTTCGTTACCAAAATGTTGTTTTCGTTTCGCCTATTTGTCTCTCTATTGTATGGAGAAAATATGAGACAGCAAAAATACGTTACGTAGTTAGAGCTGCTGTCTCATCTTTTCTCCATATAATAGACAGAGACAAATAGGCGAAACGAAAACAACATTTGGTAACGAAATGTTGTAAATGCACTGGGACTTCGGGTACTGATGATAAACCAATGAATGCTATTTGAAATTGTTTGAACATATTTTTTTTTTGATAGGGATATTAAGCCTATGTGTATGGTTTCTGGTTATGAGGCCAATAACCTGTACTACAAAGAATCTCAAGAAATAACATAGGTAACAGAAAAACAGATAACATATTTATTTAACTTTTGCATTGCTTAACAATTAACAGACTAGGATTCTTTAAGCTTGATTACATATCACAATTATGCGGCCACCGAGGAAAAGGAAGTGTATCCTTGATGTTACTGATACCGCACATCACTTGCAGCAGCCGTTCCAAGCCCAGGCCAAATCCACCCGTGGGGATATTCCCAAACTTCCGCAGTTCTAGATACCAGTTCAGTTGGTCTGACGGTAGTTTTGCCAGTAGCTTTTCATAGCTGTCTTCACGGAGACTGCCTCCTAAAACCTCGCCAGTTATCGGTGTTAGGAGATCTAAAGCATCCACCTAGAAAAGAAGAAATAAATATTATTTTGCCGGAAAAACTAGAGCTAGTGACTTCAAGCTTGTTTACGGTAGGCAATAAATATTGCATATCAGCTTTCGTAGAGGGCTATCTCTTTCTGACGGACACTACGCCCTATGAAGCTTAATTTAGCCTATGTGCAATATTTGTTGCCTGCTATATATGTTTTACCTTACTGGCATCATCCTGACACTCTTTCATATAAAAAGACTTTATATTTCTGGGCCATTTCACTACAAACACTGGGATGCCACCACAGTGTTCAACTAATGCCAATTCTTGCTCTTTATTGATTCCTTCCTCTGTATCCATTATTTGTTTCTTTTCTAAAATACTCTTTGCTTCATCATAAGATAAAGTAACAAAAGGTTTATCCACCCATTGAGGTAATTTACTCTCTTTATCTAAAAGTAGTAAATCAGCTTCGCTCGTGTTGCGAATTTCAACAAAAATATATTTCAGAAACTCTTCTATTACAGTTTGTAATTCTTCTAAAGTATTGCAGAATGCTAGTTCAGCTTCTAGCATGTAGAATTCTGATAAATGGAGCCGCGATCTTGAGTTTTCAGCGCGGAATGTAGGCCCCAAAGTGTAGACATTACCTAAGCCCCTACACATCGCTTCTAAATGTAGTTGTCCTGATACTGTTAGAAATGTTTTCGAACCAAAATATAAGGAGTCTTTATCTCTCCCTTCTTGCATCATGGCTTTGGCTGTAGCTTCACTATCTGGCTGCACTTTGAAAACTTCCCCAGCTCCTTCACAGTCATTTGAGGTAAGAATCGGTGTGTTGATGTTTGTGTAGTGTTTGGACATGAAATAGTCATGTATGTGTTTAGTAAGTGCACTTCGTATTCGTAATATAGCTGAAATGTAGTTAGTTCTTGACCGCAAATGTAGATACTGGCGAGTATACTCGGGAGGGTGAGTAGTACGAGGGTTGAACGGGTACCCGTCTGAAACAACACATTCGCCTATAACTTTTACGTCGTTAGCGACGAGCTCTATGTGTCCTCTAGGGCTTGTAGACAGTTTTCCAGTAATATGCACAGAAGAACCGTAGGTCAAGAAGTCAGTTTTCAAATTTTTTGGTATGACGATTTGAAGCTTTCTTGAGCACGAGCCATCGTTGATATCGGCGAATATATAGTCTTTTTGCACACGTAAATTCCTCACCCAGCCCTGAAATGAAATCAAAGCGGCTACAAATACAGTTTTCATTCATCGTTTGCCTCTATAAATAAAGTTGATTATTTTTATTACCTTGACTTCTGTCAATTCGCCGAGGTTAGCGCTTTTTAAAACTGATGATATAATGCTATATCTTTTGAAAGATTTTGGGGCATTCATAAGTTGCTTGTACAGCAACCCACTTTTACTCATCATTCTGTGAGGTTTTAGTGATAAACAAATTGAAAATTTCAAAACATAAATAGTTGTATTTTTAGGTTATGTTTTGAAATCTACCTGACAGTGGCTGACACTCTGACAGTGACAATTATCAATGACATTACAGTTCAGGCAGCAACAGACCACAGAATACATATACTGCAAAAGCAACTTACTTCGTCCAAGGCATCTTTCGGAAATGGACCGTTTCGTGACAGTGTGAAGATAGCAACAAGTTGTTTTTGGTGATTAGCTAGACTAACTGCACCTTGCCACATTGCAAGCAACACACAGACAGACTGTAGGATGCTAACAACAACGGTGTTATCAACTACAACAGTGCCTATTTTTTTAAAGCAAGCCCACCAAAACTCTATGAAGAGGATAAAAAAAACCACTGTTAAACGTCAAAGTCAGCCAGAGACAAACCTGTCATAATTTCATTTATTTCGTTCGGATTCGGATCGGTCGATCACCGGTCAGTCATTCATTCGGCAAATCATGCATGTTCGCTTATTCGCTTCGCTACGTCGCTGTCGTGATTATTAAAATTTTGTGTAGTTCTTTTAGTATTTATTGTTCGTGGTAAAGTAAAAGAATCCAATACTATGTGAGTATATTTACGAGAGCATCTGAATTACCGTTAACTCTATTATTTGGGCAAAAATCGGAAAAGAAAATTGAAGTACATATTTTCGTAATATTTTCAATTGTTACCTACAAAAGACTGGTTTTTCTAGTTGTTACGTCCTTGATACTCGCATTACGTTTATAATTATGTAGAAAACAAGGTGACAAGTTCATTTCAAGTTACAATTTTATTAAAAACTGTAATATCAGCTTGCTCCAGATTGATGCATGGCATGGCCCACTAAACTACTCATACAATGAAAAAGATATAATTTGGCACTTTCTCTTAGGCATTCACTTTTACTTTACACTCTACCAAATCTGCGAAAAATGTTGATGTCGAATTCTCTACCTAACCTACCTACTCACTCCTTTAATATAGGATTTATGATTATAAGATCATTAGGTATTTGGGTGTGTTGCTGCTACAATACCTGGAATTACTTAATAATAGCTGCAATTAATTATTAATGACTGCTAAGTACTTACAGTAGTGACATTCATGAATAAAATAATCATGTTCAAACAAACTTATTACTGAAATGACTTGAGATAACGCCTATCTTAGTACAATGTTCTAATTTTGAATGTAGGCCTAATTTTTCATTTTTGTAAGTAGGTACTTACTGTCAGTGGCAATACTCAAGTCTTGGGCCCGTTTTCAGAAACAGTGCACAGTCTGAGCCGAGCCACAAGCATAGATTTTTTGACAGTTCTCTATTGAAAAATATCAAAAGCTAGCGGCCACCCGCGGCTTCGCTCGCCCCGTTCCCGTTAATTCCAAGCATTTTCATATTTATTCACCTTTTAAACCTTCTCTGGATTCCACAAATCATTCAAGACCAAAATCAGCCAATTTGGTCCAGCCGTTCTCAAGTTTTAGCGAGACTAACAAACAGCAATTAATTTTTATACATAATTATATTAAGATCTATACTTGAGGCTCGCTTCAGACGCAAGCACTGTTTCTGAATATAGGGTTAAAGTATATATATAGCCGTAAAGTGTGTATATTATTGAGACAACGATAGCATCATTTTATTTTCCAGCAACATGACAGAGCCACAGCCAGAACAGTCCTCCCCAGCTGGAGACACGGGTCCCCCTAAAGGCTTGCCCGCACTGAAGGCCCACGTCATGGCCAACAAAATAGATGTGTCTCTCTGGGCTATTAGAGTGCTCATAGTACTTTGCACTATTGGATATATTCTACCTCTGTTTAACAAGTAAGTTTTATAACAGTCAGAGTTATATATAACAGTCTCTAGATTGATTCAGTTTAGTGTGTAAAAGATAAAGATTATTTATTTGCACAAACATTGTGTTAAAATGAAGATGGTGAACAAATAAGTTTTGACAAACATGCTTTACCGATGTTGTGTATTTTGTATTCAATTGTTTCAGTTTTATTGTAAAAGTAATTTGTTCCAATAATCTAAATGAAATATTCAGCACCATTTGGCTGGCTTTTTTCGTCTTCAAATAATAATCTCGTTAATATAGACATGACTGGTTTGACAAGTGTTACAAAGGTCAACTGTGTACTCGTATAATATTTACTCACTAATCATCAAGGTAATGCTAGGTTTGTCAACAATTATTTTGAAAGCAGAGTATTGTGATAATCTTACTTTATTAAAGACTAGCAGCCTGTCTCGGCTTCGCACGGGTGGACAGTTATTTTTAAACACATAAATTATAGCCTATGTTACTCAGGGTGAATGTAGCTTTCCAATGGTGGATGAATTTTTGAAATCGGCACAATAGTTTTTGAGTTTATTCATTACAAACATACACACAAAAATACAAATCTTTTCTCTTAATAATATTAGTATAGAAGTTTATAGACTAGCAGCGAAGCTCTGCGTTGCCCAGGCATTCCAGATTGTTAAAGAACATTCTAGAATGTTTAGAAGCGTTCAATTCTTTTCAACAATCTAGAATACTAAATTCTAGACAAAATCTAGAATACTTTATTCAAGATCACTCAATAATTGATGGTTAAACAAACTTACCGTGTGACGTTTGACCATGATAAGTATAATTAACAACCCATACCATATTCTGATAGTATTTCCTTACGATGATAAGACTTACGGCATTTTCTGTGTAAGAGTGAAGCCAAAAGAGTTTCAACTTTTTTGTGTTGTGTTCTTTATTATAATTAATATCCAATGTTTTGTTCTTGCTGAGTGATTAATGATTATAGAGAGCACTAGTGGTCGCGCCCCCGCCTTCCGATCCCTAAGGTTATGGGTTCGACTCCTATGGTACACCAATGAGTTCTTCTGTCCGAAAAGAATTTGTGCACTATGCCAGTACTTCAAACAGGGAAGCAAAACATCGTGAGGAAACCGAGGTGTCGTAGAACTAGAACCTTATAGTTCGAAAACATGTGTGTCAAGCGTCATGCCAGCGGCTTTAATGCGCTTGAAACCATTCTAAGTGCAGATCAAAGAATTTGCCGAATTTATTACCTGTTTTGTAAAATTAAAAGAGCTTTTAATAATAATAAGGAACTGTTTGACTATATTTTACTTAATTTTAAATTGTATTTTGTAATGTCGAGTCTCAAGCACTCGCAAGCATTGATTTTTTGACTCCATTGAAAAATTACAAAAATCTTTGTCAAGCAAAGTTTTTTGTCATTTTTCAATGGAGTCATGGCTCGACTAGAAATCAAGCACTGCTTCTGAATTCAGACCTTAGACCAGCATACATCGTGCAAATAAAGACAAAGATTCCTTACAGTCCGACATCAGCATTCTACAAGGCGATCCTCGGCAATGCGGCCGTATCAGCGCTGCGTCTGCACCAGCGCATCCCGGCGCACGAGATCGCGCTGTCGCGGGACTTCCTGGCGCGGTTCTTCCTCGAAGACAGCGCGCATTATCTCTTCTACTCGCTCATATTCATGAACGTCACGCCCAATCTCTGTATCCTTTTACTAAAAGTGTTATAATATGCTGCTGAATGTGCTGCTTCAAACTACCATACTGAACTACAGAAAGGCGATCATGCACCGTTTGTATGGGAGCCGAAGCCGATATCGCCAGTTTTACATTTCCACTATTACATTTAAAATATCTCTAAATATGAGGATTCTAAGAAAAGGGAAGGATGGAAGATGTTAAGAAAGTATTTCTTTGTTTTATATTGTCGCCGAACTTGTTCGGAAAGTAATACAGCTCCAGTTGGTAGTATCTCTGCCTTCTGTGCTACGGCTCCATCCCCACAGAGAACAAACATTTGTGTGGTGAACATAGATGTTTGTTCTCTACTTGTATTCTAAGTATAAAAAAAAATGAGGTTCATTTAATTTTATTCCTCCATGATTCGAGCTTTTTGATGTTCTTCGAGCTAAATGAACTGCCCATTGCCACTTCTACTTACTAACTCTACTAGCTATGTCAATGGCCTTGGTTCTTCTACGGATTTCCTTATTCATTATGTACCTTAATGTTGTCCTATTAGTGCCGAAACATAAAAGGTTCGTTTCTACGCTTAAATATGTATGGGCCGGCGCCATTTATTTTAGCATGGCGAATTATTAGACTGTCGCCTATTTTGGCGTTGACCACCACGATGCGTCTATGTGTTTCGGCCTGTCCCGACTTCGGGGGTGGACATTTATTTTTTTTAAAACATAAATATAACCTATGTTACTCAGGATGAATGCAGCTTTCCAACGGTGAAAGAATTTTTGAAATTGGCACAGTAGTTTTTGAGTTTATTCATTACAAACATACACACAAAAGTACAAGTCTTTCCTCTTTATAATATTAGTAAAGACTACACTATTTCACGCTATACTTCTAACTGATTGAACAGGTGACAGGTGTATCCTGATATTTAGTGGTAACCATCGTCTTTATCAAAGCATTGCCTCGTAGGACACGTTACTCACGTGTGTCCATTAACTTGAGGCATACAGATGTTGAGCCTCACGTGCCAGTTATTTCAAATGACTCTAAAGCTACTTGTCCGGGAATAAAGGGATCACGAAAAGCGATGATGTGCAAGTATTACTCATACTGAATGTTATTTATAAAGCCCAATGACTGTACATTAATGTCTTACAAAGCATTGTTATCCTTGCTAAGTCTTCATACCTACTTGAGTTCTTTCTTTGTATGAGTTACTTTCTTTGTATATGTCACTTTGGAATTTGAAACTATAAAACAACTATACAACTCCAATTAATCTCCTTGGACTTGGCCCTGACTTCTAAATGACTGACAAACTCATAATTATGATAATATCTATATTTATAAAAGAAAGTCGTGTTAGTTACACTATTTATAACTCAAGAACGGCTGAACCGATTTGGCAGAAAATTTGTGGGGAGGTAGCTTAGAATCGGGAGAAGGACATAGGATACTTTTTATCCCGAAAAAGCAACGGGAACGGGGCGTTACGGGCACGGGCGAGCGAAGCCGCTGACGTTCCAAATAAAAATACAACACAAATGATTTTATTGTTTCTGATGAAAGGTACATATCAAATTATAAGCAATGAAATCTAAGTGAAAGAAGAATTTATATATAGATTTTTTTGAGGAGGACTTTAAGTAAGAACTTGTCATAGGAGATCTCGCTCTATTTCTCTTAGACCTAGGTCTATTTTTAACATAATATAACCACACTATAGGTTCCTATATTACTACTATATTTATTCATCGGAAAACAAGTATATTAGTGAGCTAGTATAATAAAGTAATTTATATCTACATTTTGCATAAATTATCAAAGTATTTCCTTAGCGGTTACATCAGTGATTTTGACGCCCATCTTCTTATTCGCGCTTTTGCACGCCGCCTCATACTCGCTGACCATTCTTGACGTAAGTACCTGACACACACAAATACATTTTAATGGTAACTAGTGATTTGCTCTGGCTTTGCACGGGTGGAAAAAATCAAAGGCTTTAGACTTCAAATTAGTAATATAGGGACTGCTCTTGAACATAGAAATTTGTTCTCTGTTTGGTTATTATATTGTATTCCAATTATGAATTTACAAAAATAATGTATAAGTATTATATCAGATATCTGGTTCCTATATTATAATGAGAGCGCTGGTGGTAGCGGCCACGCCTTCCGATCCTAAGGTCGTGGAGTCTAATCCAGTCGTGTACCAATGAGTTCTTTCTGTTAAAAAATTATGTACACAATGCCAGTGCTCTCAAACGGTGAAGGAAAACATCGTGAGGGAAACCGGCATGTCGCATGTCGCACGTCACACAAAAGGGGCCCGCCAGCGGCCTACTTGCGGAAACCATGCAGTGAGATGCGAATTCATCATCCGCACTTGACGTGCGGATGATGAATTCGCTATCTGGTTCCCATAGTACAAGTTTAGATTTTTGGGGCTAGATAATTGACTTGATAGTGTTGTGTCCACAATATTTATGATAGTAATATAATGTTTTGTATTGTACAGACCCTCGGCCAGAACTCGATGTGGGTGGCTCGCCTGCTGATCTCGCTGGTGGAGTTCCAGTCGCGCAACATCCTCCGCGCCGCCGCGCTCGCAGAGATCGTGCTGTTCCCGCTCGTCGTGCTCATGGCACTCTTGTAAGTTACACTATTGCTCATTTCAATTTTCAATCCATTTTTGTAGTAGTTGAGCTCTTTGTAAAGGGCTCGTCTAGGTATGTAATACCACCATGCCTATTTCTGCCGTGAAGCAGCATGGCTGTGTTTCGGTTTGAAGGGTGTGGGTGACAGTGTGAGGCTGAACATCTGTATGCCTCAAGTTGACATCAACTTGAGGCATATCGAATCAAATCGAACAAAGTGTACATACACTCGTTTGGATTTGATCAAGTTGATGTACACTCGGAAGTTGATGACACGGCAGTGCATCGTAGCGCTTGTTCCTGACGTGCATGACCTATGAGTACTATATTATATATATTATTTCGTTGGTAATTTTAACCCTCTTTATAGATATTTTGTAAAAATTAACTCGTTTGTTGGTAATTTTTTGAATGAATTTCAACGGAACTGCAACGTAACGCGAGCACCAGCGACAGTGCTGCCACCAGTCGGGGAAAAACGAATACTATATCAATAATCATATTTTATTCCAGCGGCTACTGCGGGCTAATGTCCCCGTTCGTATACTACTACTTCGTGAGCTGGCGCTACGCGTCGCGCCGCAACCCCTACACGCGCAACACGTTCCGCGAGCTGCGCGTGGCGGCGGAGGGCGCGGCCGCAAAGCCCGCGCTGCCGGGCCTGCTGCGGCGCGCGCTGCTGCAAGCCGTGCAGCTCGTCTGCAAGCTGGCGCCGCCCATGGAACACGTGCAGCAGTCTGTATCACATTCTATTATCCTCTTGCTCTTTCTTTCGAAGAAATTTGGGGCGTCCGAAAGCGCGATGAGTCGACGACATCGTAAGGCCTCGGCCTCGAATTTAGCGGGCAGCGGGGTGGCGCTGGCGGTGGCGGCTCTGCAGCGGGGGGGTCCATTTGATTTTACGCATAAGAATCCTCCCGCTCCCGCGCCGCCGCCGCTGCTGCCCCGCTGCTTGCTAAATTCGAGGCCGAGGCCTTAGGGTCGCAGGAAACACCTAAACAAGAGACGCACAGGACAGAGGAGGCTGGCAGAAAATGAAGGAGGCCTATAGCAGTGGGTGATACCGGGCTGAAATGATGATGATGAGTTCTTTCGATCCGATGTTGCCGCTTAGCCAACATCGAAATCAGGACATTGTCCTGATGTGACGTGCTGAGTCCTCTCCGCAAGAGGGTGTGGGCTCGATCCCCACCGAGAACTAATGTTTATGTTGTGAATGTAGACGGAAGTTGGATGGTGGACTAGTAGAGCACTGGTGGACTAGTGGTGGTAGTAATGTAGTACTCGTTACAACTACTCTATGTAACGTGCCGGGCCTGAAGTTAGCCGTTCGACGAATCCCACAAGTTTAGCTATCTATCGTCAATCTGACGTCAAGGATCTAAGAATTCAAGCTTGGCTAAAACAAAACACCCCCTGACCCCTGAACCCTGTTTGACCCCTGTATTTTTTAGTCAGTAACATATTTTGTTTTGTTCACAGGTAAATGAAAGAACACATTGCTTGGTGACAAGAGATGAAAGCATTTTCTACAGCTGCATTAATATATACCTAGCATAAAATGAAATGGTGTAAGAATTTATTGACATAAGAAACCTCTTTACAATTTTCACATATTAAATCAGTATCAACTTCAAGTTTTTGGGAGTGCTAACATATCTCTGTGAAAATAATATTGAACAAAATCATTACTGGCAAGATTTATTTGTGTCGCCAGTTTTAAATACATTCTTATTTCAAACAAGAATCGAAACTGCATTTATGTGACCCTGTTGCTTTCTCCCCTTCTATAGCGATAAGCATTTCGTATTATGCATAATCTTTGGTTGTATTAAATCAGTATATTTTTGTTTTTTACGGGAACACAGAATGGTATTTAATTTTATATTATAAAAGGTCCAATATTGCGTAAGGTGTAAATGATTAAGTTAGACAAATAAGCAATTTCGGAGATAAGTAGCTAATTTAACTGAAAGTTAAGTATTTTCTTTATAACACAGTGTGGCGGTAAATAATGGTTAAAATACTGTTTTTAGTGTTGCTTTCAAATCACAAAATACCATTCCAATTGTGTGTTTTAATAATTAATTTAGAGTTGTGCACTAGAACTACCTCATAGGTAGGTACTACAAACATCGAAATTATGTTGAAGATTTTTTATTTTACTGTACAATGTCTAATAATATGATTGTATTACACAGAATATTTTGTCTAATACCAAATTTTAAAAATGCACTTGGTTTGGGGTGAATGTAGTCAAGTTTATAATAAATGTTGGTATAATACACAGTGTTTTTCTCTGACTTCCTTTATTTATAATCGAGATTATGATTGGAATCCGTCTGTATTGTAACTTTCGTTCTCTACATACCTACCTAGTATACTTCAGATGCTATTTGAATTATCTTAAAGATGTTTTGTTATAACTGGCCTCGACCGACTTGAATTCTTGAAAGACTGATAGCGGAAAACATGAACATCTCCTCCTAATTTATTCTCGAAACGATTTTTTTCTGGTTGCCCGCCAGTAGTCACGCGCCGCGCAGACTTAGCTTTCGCGCGCTCAAGAATGCGCTCACGAATCGCGAATAGCAATGTTCACGCATGCATGCACGATTTTGGGCTGCCATGCACGGTACTTTACACGATCAAACACGGTTTGACTGATGGTAATAAAAAACTGAACGAACAAAGTTGATTGTATTTTTAGTCTGTGGCTACTTTTATTTTTATTTTATCGAAGTTTTTGACATTGACAAATTTGACAGTTGACAGTCGCATCTCTGAAATTTTGGACGTTCTTTTCTCCGTTCCCTTTGCAATCATGGCGGTGACGAACATTTCCAAAAAGCGAAAAGTACGTTTTACAGCGTAATATTTAAGTTGAAATACATGCACGATAACATAAAACGATATCTAATAAATGTGGCAATGTCGAAAGTTCGAGAGTTTCTGTTGTGAAAATAGTGATGTTACTGGATGTGTTCAAAGTTTTGATAGCCGACTAGATGTTTTTCTGTTGTTTCTATTTACAACAGCTGGAATACATTAAATGGTTTCATCCTCGGATGTAACCTGTGGTGTTTCTTGTAATGAAATCTCCAAAAGTATTGTTATTCAAATAGCCAAAACATAACCTCTCCGTAACATTACAGTTCGTCGGTGACGGAGTTTTCAAGGCGGAGCTCAATGAGTTCCTTACGCGGGAGTTGGCCGAGGATGGCTACTCCGGCGTGGAGGTGCGCGTCACTCCCACCAAGTCTGAAATCATTATCATGGCGACGCGGACGCAGAGTGTGCTGGGAGAGAAGGGCCGCAGGATCCGAGAGCTGACCTCCGTCGTGCAGAAGAGGTTCAACATCCCGGAACAGTCCGTAGACCTGTATGCCGAGAAGGTTGCCACGCGCGGCCTCTGCGCCATCGCCCAGGCTGAGTCTCTCAGATACAAACTTATCGGAGGTTAGTTGTTATCAAAACATGGAATTGTATGAAGTGACCTAATATAAAGTTTAGTTTATATTGGGTTTCTGGCAACAATAATTATATCAATTTGGTATTTCTGTGCAACAGCACATGAGCCCTAAACCTGACACTGTTGCACCAACTATCAACAGTGTTTTTCTTTGGGGCTAGATTGAAAACTTTTCCTCTGTGCTGGGCTTGATTATTTCAATCTCTATGGAGAATTAGTGACACCTACTTTTTATGAAAAAACGCTTGTAGATTTTTAAACGGTGATATATTGTGCTGTCACACTCTGTTGTAGGTACTGAAGTGATGTCTGTTACACTTACTCTCGGTTATGTGCGTTTCACAAAAGATTATTTCTTGATGAACTAGTGAAAGAAAACCGAAGGGCAACATTTGGTAGGGTTGAGCAAGCAAACTAGACTGAACTATTGAACTAGAAAATAGATATAGTTCACTGTAATGAAAAGATATGAAGAGAGTAAACAAAACTATTACAATGTGGAATCGCTTTACAGGTTAAGTTTATCATGTAGCTCAGCATTAGAAATAAATGTGCATAATCTTAAATGTAAATAATCATTTATCTATTTTTTTATTCCAGGATTGGCTGTCAGACGTGCCTGCTATGGTGTGCTCAGATTCATCATGGAATCTGGTGCCCGTGGTTGCGAAGTTGTTGTCTCCGGCAAGCTCCGAGGTCAGCGTGCCAAGTCCATGAAGTTCGTGGACGGCCTCATGATCCACTCTGGTGACCCCTGCAATGACTATGTAAACACTGCCACACGACACGTACTGTTGAGGCAAGGAGTACTTGGTATTAAGGTGAGTTTTGGAGAAATTGTATTGGCAAATTCGACAAATTCATCATGCGCACTTGATGGTTTTTCCGCAAGTAGGCACGTGTTGTTTGAACTTTTTTAGGTTCTACGACACGCCGGTTTCCTCAAGACGTTCCTTCACCGTTTTGAGAGTACTGGCATAGTGCACATAAGTTTTTATTTCAACAGAAA
Source organism: Thera britannica (assembly GCA_939531255.2). Taxonomy (NCBI): domain Eukaryota; kingdom Metazoa; phylum Arthropoda; class Insecta; order Lepidoptera; family Geometridae; genus Thera; species Thera britannica. The sequence continues at coordinate 9,213,430 of OW618043.2, read as the reverse complement.
AACTTATTGGTACACGACTGGATTTGAACCCACGGCCTTCGGAAGGCGGGGCCGCTACCACTAGACCACCAGTGCTCTTGAGAAATTGTATCACAGAACTCCTGTATTTCAAATTGCATGTTAATTTTAGTTGTAGAATATAGCCACCAAATCAGGGATTGTGGGCCACACAATGGCCCATGATCTAATTTTGTGTGGCAGAGCAACCCAGCTTGTTTATTGGAGGGTCAGTCCTGTATTGGCTCTGGTACGGTGCAAGCTGGACAATTGTTTAATAAAATAAGTGTTCTACATACAACAGGGCAAGTGTTTCAACATGACTGTCATTAAAAACATACTTTAATGTAGAACATAAAAAATGCTTGATTTGCATTATTACTCACAAATGTTATTCAGTCATAACATAATCAACAGCCTCAAAAGCCCACTTCTGTGCTCTATCCACCGACTTCCCGCGATCTTAACAATGTCGTCAGAATAATGTTATTCAGAGTAATAAATCCTTGATGTACAAAATAACCAATTAGTTCTCAATTAATTGTACATTTTGTTACTCCAGGTCAAAATAATGTTGCCGTGGGACCAGCAAGGCAAGAACGGTCCCAAGAAGCCCCAGCCCGACCACATCCTGGTGACAGAGCCCAAGGACGAGCCCGTCCCGTCGGAGCCCACTAGCGACGTGCGCTCGCTCGCGCCCACGGCTTTGCCTGCGCAGCCCGCGCCCGCGATAGCCTAGCTTTACGAATACTAATATAAAAACGTAAAACTATTCCAGACTTTAATTTTTATTCCTCGTATTTAAATACCCACCTTTTTATTTAAATCTTAACTTATTAGTTAGGATTTAAACAACCTTAAGAACAAGCGTATTGATCACGTGGAACTGGCACCTGGACTCCTAAGGCTGCTTTAGGACTTTTTCACTTGTGATACAAGTGATCATACCTATTTGACTTGACTCTTACTTTGCATGGCCCGCCTGATGTAAGGTAGTAATCAGGGCATTAAGCAGGGGGCCACTACCGGCCTAGGGTCCTAGGGGGGGGGGGGGGGGGGGAGGGCCCCTATGACCGCTGCGCCCGTGTGCCTCGCACACCCTTCACAATAGGTAAAGACGCCGCTACCTATAGCTTAGGTCTTAGGAGATAAATGAGGCTTCAACTATATCTATAGGTCTGGGTTGAAATGAAATGACTGCGTTACTCAATGCAATTTATTTATTACTCAAGATCTCATTACATACAAACGCACCTTATTACTTAGCGTAACAACATAATCTTACGAACTCTAATGCCGCGGAACTGAAGAAACCTATGATTTTTTTTATGTTATACAAGCAAGAACATCTATTAAAATTATGTCATGAATTAATTTTAACTACAAAAGTGCTGAAAAATCGAGCAGAACTGTCTTTAAAGTAAAGTAAAGTGCACGAAAGAAGCTGCTTCGAGGCGCACTTAAAATCCTTTCACCACACTTGGTTCGAAAGAACCAGTGAAGTGACTTCTTTGCAACTTCTTAGTTGGAATTCATCTATAATATTACGGGTCTTGTGCTAAAATAAGCCTCGATCACATAAATAAGTACTCGTAAATAAAACTTAAAAACAAGTCACTACGCAGCAATTTATATTTGATTCTGCTACGTCTAGAAATTTAGCTGGCGCATTTCTTAACCTAAGGAAATCCATCATAGACAATAGTGAAACTTAACGATTTAAATGGAAAGGTGGGAAGAAAAAAGGAACACTTCAAAAGTGCTACAAAAATGGCGTCTTTACCTACACCTACTTATGTGGGTTAGGTATGTAGTTTCTAAAATTAGGTCTTGTTACTGTAAAAGCACAAGTTAGTTTAGTTTGATCAAATAAAGTGAACTACTAACTTAAAGCTAGGGTAGGCTCGTGAGAAAACTTAAAAAGTTCCGTTCTTGGAATGCACTTAAAAATAAACGGTGTACTGTACAAAATGTGCTTGTGACAATCATTATAATAACGTTGTTTATTTCTAATCCAACATTAAATCTAAATATTTATCTAAGCTTATAATAATGGACAGAATTGCGTGTCGCGTGTATCGATCAAAATATGGTTGCGTGACTTTGCGTGATTTTTCAAAATAATGAGGGTAGAAGCATATTTTGTCAATTTAGTTTTGCTATAGTAAGTGTGTTATAGTTTAGCAAAAACAATTAAAATCGCAGTGATAAATAACGACAAAACACTAATCATTGCAAAATATACCTAGTAGTTCCTACAAGCCCGAAGCTATAGAATTAGGATACCTACTAGAAGTCTAGAAATAGGATCTAAGATAGACACTACAGTGGGACGTGAGTATAAGGGTTCGAGTTTTGTACAATTTATCTAGAAGTAACTACAATATAATTGGGACTATAGAATTTTCTAGCAAGAATGTCTACCGTTAACATAGCTCCTCTATTTTAAGCCTTAATATTTAATTCAGTTTATCTACGCCGGATTATAAAAGCTTTTAAGGCTATGTATGTAGTCGAATTTTATCTCATTATTTTGGCACAGAGATAGGAAAAGACATGTTTTCGGTCTATCTAGAGGTGCATTTAAAGCCTAAATCACAGAGCGGAAAGGGAAGTGCGGGGTGCGGGGTGCAACAATACTTCACAATAGATGTGGCGTACAAAACTATGTTTTTCGACTTTCATAACACATGTGTCACCATACACAACTTTTAGCATATAATTAATTCTAACATTAAGTTTATAAGTATAATATTGACAAATTTTAATAGCGAAAATTACTACAGTAATGGCACTTTCGCGTTGCCGTACTTATCGTAAGATACCACTGACATGCATCCCTACGCTACTTAACGGAATTTAGTAAAAAAGAAACAAAAATTCATAAGAAAACATTTAATAATAATAACCAAAAAATAATTTCAATAACGTCAAACTAAGTGTACTAAACTAAGTAAAGTGTGGTAAAACTAAGTAAGTACTTTTCCCGCCACCGCAAAATAAAATAAAAAATAAATACTGATTAAGAAAAAATGGAATGTTTTCAAAATTAATACTTTTAAAAATTTTGATACAAAATAAGTATATAACGATAGTAATAAATTGAAGTAGGTACACAGTGGAATAAAAAAAAGTATTGCACGTGTAATCTTAATAAATTGACTAATAAATCAAATAATTTTGTAAATAATAAACAAAGCAAAAATGGACGTCAAGGGTACATAGAGATCGTAATTAGGAATACATTTAAAAACTTAAATATTTAAGTAAGTACATATTGCAATTAATTACCTATGGCACTAAAATATAAATATATCATTGTAAAATCATATTTATAAAATTAATTCATAATAAATTCTAACAATAATAATTTTCTTGAATTTTTAATAATACAAAACTATTAGTACAACATCATGGAATGTCAATAATTAAAAAAGTACCTAATACGAGCTGTATAACCAATTCACTAAGTAGCAAGTACACATTTTTACAACCCAAGTTATGCTATTCTGAGTGCGTTTCGTTAATTCACTTGTCGACACTCTTAGCGTTACCTTATCTTAGTACTGCTTTTGCATTTCCTATCTTTGGATATTTGCAACTGCCTCTATTTATGTCACATTTTTTTTCATCAGCTTATGGCATGGACACAGTATCCTTTGAGCCGAATAAGAACAGTAACGTTCTTCGTCTTCCTTATGTCTACATCCATCGTCTTAAGTTACGAGTTTAATTGAATTATTTAAATAACTAACGTCCCTAGTATCGTTGTTGGTACTCGTGGTGCCATCTGTTGAAGTCTATGTGGAACACTACCAGGGAACCGTTCTCGAGGCCTGCTAGTAGGTATCTGGAAGAACACAAAAACAATTTTTCATTACTCATACTCTGAAAGTAGGTCTGAAGTTGCCTGAGGGGCCTAATTGAAAGTAAAACTTTCAGCCCTAGGGAGAATCGCTTTCTACTGACAGCTGTCAAATTATAAAAAAAAAACAAGTTCTATTTTATTCAACCATGTTCCAACTTTCTAAAGTATTTCTAACTGCAAGGAGGTTGTGAACCAAATTCCAACTTTTTATTCAGCAAGTAGGTTGGAAACCCATTACAACGGTAAGAAGTTTAAAAAGTCTAATTAGAGCGCAATGTAAAATTTAACGTTAAATAACTTAAAGATAGTATTAAATAAATAATATATCTTCTAAATTACTTGATTAATATATAGCATCAACTATTTATTTAAAATAACATAGATTTGAGCAAACAATTTACCATTTTTTAAATTATGAAAATGAAAATAATGGCTGAATAATTCTGGCGAGCCGTAGCCGAAGGCCCGCCAGAGAAAAAGAAAAAAAAAACTGGGAAGGCGGCAATTCAATCTTCATTTTCACAAATTTTTCTTTCATGTTTTTATTTTTACAATCCTTGTATTCGTAATGAAAAGCACAGTGTTTACCTCGGGTGAAAGTCTTTTAAGTCCCTCAAGCTCCATTGGCGCCCTCGCTACGCTCTGGCGCCAAACCCGTCTCGGGACTCAAAAAACGTGACTTTCAACACTCAGGTAACAATGTACTATAGTCCTCAGTACGAGAGATTTATGATCTTCCGGCTGCGCCAAAAAGAAGTGGCGTGCCCAATCAAAGTTTTGTATCGATCTGATGATCATTGGTAGGTATAAACCTTAAGACACAAAAAAATATTTTGTTTCCGATTTAATTTTAAACAGGTTTAGCTAGAGCAACTGCGCATGCGTGCAACGGTACATATGATATGACAGCATATCTTACGTCGTTTTTCATACTATTTCGCTGAAAATAATCTGTGGTTTCTAAAAAAAATTATAAAGATGTCCTTTGTGTGGAACCTTTCTATCAAATCCAACCCTGTCAAATCTTCAAGTCACTTAAGTTCCAGCATGCGCGTCACGCCCAAAAACACGTTACGCCCTTTTGCGGTAGCAAGGACTTTCACAAATCTATAGTTCCATTCGATTGGCACATCTGCCATTGAACTGCCGCAGCCGGTAGGATTTTATCCCAAGTAGTATAAGCACCAAGGAGAAAGCGGGATCAAACTGGATGTCAAAGGCCAGGAACAGAGAACTGTGGAAAGAAATGGGGGAGGCCTACTCCAAGGAGCGACTACTACTCTAAATTTAATTAGAAATATAAGTATAGTATTAAGTAAATAAGCAAGAAAATAAACCTATGTTTAGAAGTAAAATTAAGAAGTGTTAAAAATATAAGCACTATTATAAAATTAGTGTAGGAAGTAGTAGAAATAAAGGCTCATTTTATTTTATTTTATTTAGTATTAGCGCTTACTTCTGATCGTGCGAGAGCGCGAGCGAGCAGACGGGCGCGCCGGCGGGGGGGAAGGCGTAGAGGGGGGAGAGCGTGAAGGCGCGCCACACCTCCACCACGCCCGCGTCGCCGCCGCACACCAGGTACTCGCCGCAGCGGGACAGCACCAGGCACTGCAAGTTACATACACACATTTGTCAGTCTAGTGTCGGGACTACTAGCGTCATGGATCCAGTTCTAGCTTAATGTTCTACAGTACGAATGTCTTGTGCACATACCTGGAAGTTGTCATTATGCGTCTCATGTCTGAGCCGGCGTCCGTTGAGCGTGTACGCGGCGAGGTGTCCGCGTGCGTACGCCACCACCAGCACGCCCTCGCGGGATAGAGCCAGCTGCTGCGGGCCCGCCGCGCCCCCTGCTACTCCCGCCGAGGGGAGCGCGCGGAGGAGCTCGCCGAACGTCGTGTGGATGAGGACGGGACCGTCTGTTACAGGTGATGTCCGAAATTACAATTATGACAAGAGATAGTACTATGAAAAAAATGGCAATGCACAATCTTGGCGACAGAAAAATTAAAAGAACCGATAGTTGGAAGGCAGTAAAAGACTAGTTGGGACTACGTGGGGATCTATAGAAACGTACAAAATTTTGACGCACCAGTACATTTTTTGGCCACCATCTAAATTAGTCCGTGCCCGTACCAGCAAACATTGCACGCATCACGACACAAGTCGTGCGCAACATTGTGGCGCACGACTTTTTTAGTAACCGGGTGGTCCAGAACAGAAGCGTTAATAATTAAATAATAAAAAAAAAAATGGGCACGTCGTGCCCATTTTGCCGCGCGTGATGTATACTGACTGAGTGAGGATGATGTATACTGACTGAGTGAGGAGGAGACGACGAGGCCGAGCTCTGCGGACACGAGCACGCCGTTGATGGGCGCGTCGTGCCCCGTCAGCGTGACGCGCGGCGCCGGCGTCTCGCCCTCGCCCACGATGCCGCCGTGCCGGGCCGACCTACCGACAACAACAAACGTTACATTATTACATACAAGAACCTTCGAAGACCTTAAAGATAGGAGCCTATATACCTGATGCCGCGATAAGCGTTACTAATGGGCGTGTTAGAAACTTTCTGACAAATGAAACCTACTCGGAAAACAAACTCGCATTTCATTAAAGATCGTAAGAATGGATAAATTTCATTAAATGTATTTATGGATATGACCAAGGCATTTGACTTAGTTTGTTAGAAAAACCTTCTTTAGAAGTGCATGTATTGTATTCGGGGTCATAATCTTCTATTTAAACGCATTTAACTAAATGCGTAGAAGCATCAAATATGACCATAACCCGAAAAGAGTATTTTCAGTTTTTTTTTATTTCTACAAACAGGTTTGGAGTTCCTCAAGGCACCATCATCAGTCCACTGCTGTTTCTTATCAATCACCCACCAAAGTTTATCGATTGTCAATCATAGCAGGATGGATACTCTCAGCTGATACCACAACAAGGAGTTGATAAATTCGTAGGGGGAGCTATTGAAACAAGAATGCAGAATAGATTACCAATGCCAGAGTAGCACGGTGCAGTCTTCAGAGCCCGAAGCGATGTAGCAGTCGGAAGTGATGTTGCACTCGGAGCGACACACGCACGTCACCACGCCGTAGTGACCGAATATTATTTGAACTATTTTAGCTGGAAACATGCAACAACATTCATTTATTTGTATCCACATTATTCCAAATGTTAATTTAAGTTACGTAAGTAAAGAGTGGGCATCAAGATGAAGACTGGAACAACACAAGAGCAGAAAAGGTATTCACTCAGCGCATCGGCAATTGGCGCCCAGCGTGGCAATTAAGCTAGTTTCTTGAGGATATTTCCACCGTGGAAGAAGAAGTTAACTTGGCACAGCGTTTGGATTAGTTAAGTTGCCTGTAGATTGTTCGTTTTACTCATAATTTGAAGAGTTCACATCTTGAAATTAATTAACTGTTATGAATCAAAAGCCAGTTCAATCAAAAGTTCAGTTGAATAAAGAAAAACAGGTTGGTTGGAGCTGCACTCACCAGTCTCAGTAGAGAAGACCCGGAAGCTGTTGTCCCAGAAGCCAGCAGCGATGAGGAACCGCGAGTCCACGGTCGTCACGAAGCAGTTACTGCGCGCCTTCACGCGCTGAGAGAAGTTGTCTCCCAGCTGTCTGCGCGCCAGGGCCTGTGCGCCGCCAGCGCCTAGGGGTGGGATTCCTCTTGTTAGAAGTTGCATTCGTAATTTTAGTCGTGAGGATGGACCAGTGGATATGCCATAGAAGAAATGGTCAAAATTTATGGCCATTAGCTAAGTTGAGGGTCTAGGCACGGCTGATACCTGGGGGTTGGCGTCGTCGTGTTAGAGAGTTGGATTCGTCATATAAGTGTTCTCGGATGGACCAGTGGCAGTCTTTCGCAAGTCGAAACCTGGAAGTTAGCTTCGTCATGCTAGTTTATGACAAGCGGTGCGCGACCCCTGCGTGCTTGTACTACTCACCCCACACGGGGTCCATGAGCAGTGGATGGTGGTGCGGCGTGGCGAGCGGCGCGTGGCGCTGCACGTGCACGCAGCCCGCGCCCGTCGCGCCGCCCGACCAGCGGTGCGCGACCCCTGCGTGCTTGTACTACTCACCCCACACGGGGTCCATGAGCAGTGGATGGTGGTGCGGCGTGGCGAGCGGCGCGTGGCGCTGCACGTGCACGCAGCCCGCGCCCGTCGCGCCGCCCGACCAGCGGTGCACCGCGAACGCTCGTGCAGCACTCACCTACAGAACATATTGCGTTATGCCAACGACAATTAAATGATTTTGAAAACTCAGAATAAGCCTACAAGGCAACCACGGCATCGTACGCGCCGCCGAGTTGCATTTGATGACGTCATCCGCACGCTCCGTACGGATCTGTGGCGCGTTTGGCGTGAATAGGTGCGCGACTTTGATATTTTTTAACGATTCATAAATGTTCTTATAGGCTTGGTGCTAGGTAGTTCTAACCCTTTTAAGACGTTTCAAAGTGATCTTTGTGGACAACATATTAAATACGTTTTTGAATTTGATGACTTCGGCGCATATCAAAAGTAAGTCAAAGTGCGTCTTTATTTTAACAAAACAAAAAGTTCAGGTCATGATTGAAATTGAGCCATTGATATGGTAGATTTAATGACATAGATACATAATAATGTGATTAAGATTCAATTCGGAATTGTCAATGCAGACCATTTATTCATGGGCCGAAACTTCATTGATTTATTCAATGGCTTTTTATATTCACCTAGGTAACTAAACGTTTCATTTCCGTTCTAGAGACCTAGTTAACTCTCGTTTGCTTCTAAGTAATTATATTATTCTGATTTAAATTCCTCTAAAATTATATATAATTATATTATACTTACTTATAACTACCAAAAAGGAAGGAAAGGTAGACCAAAGAAAAGATGGATGGACTGTGTCAAAGATGACATGAGCAAGAAAGGAGTGAGCACTGAGATGACGTCAGTGCAAGAAGAAAACCTGTTATGCCGACCCCACTTAGTGTGGGATAGGGGCAGGAAGATGATGACTTACTCCAGGTATACCCTATTCTGTTCATGTATGAAGAAAACGACCTAAAGTACAGGCAGGCCTTCTGCGGTTTTCCCTCGGAGCTTCGACATGGGGTCCTTCAAAAGGCGGATCTATCATTACTTAAAAGGCCGGCAGCGCATCAGGCCCACCTCTGGTGTTGCCCATAGACATGGGCGACGGTGACTACTTTCCATCAGGTGGCCCGTCTGCTCGTCTGCCTATTATGCAGAAAAAAAAGGTAAAAAGTGGTTTAGATTACCGTGACGGCGGCCGGCATAGCGAGCTGCGGGTAGGTGTTAGCGGAGACATGCACGACGGCCGCGTTGGAGGGCAGCTTCAGGCGGAGGCACACGTCATCCGGCGCCGAGTTGAACATCATCGGCGCTAGGTGCATCGTCGACGCTCTGGGGACAACATGGCGGTGGAGTTGGCGCAGCCGTGGGATAACAACATAACTACATAGTTATATTGTCAGTGGAATGACAACATTACTATGGCGATGGTGCAGCCATGGGATTACAAGATTAAATTACTATTAAGTAATATTATCGTCATCATGATGTAATTTTGTTATCCCCGCGGCTGCGCCAACTGCATCTGCGATCGATCATTCATTCGTGTATAGAACATGCGTAAGCATAGCCCGTTTCAGCAAAGGAATTAAATGAAAATGGCTGCGGTGAGTGAGAGAGAAATGTTAACATCAGTGTACGAGAGAGGTGATACGAGTTTCACGTTATTTAATTTTCCTTGGCACAGCCGAAGAGATGAAAACCATTGAATGCATTGTTTAAGAAGAACTGCCTCCCAGATAAAGAATTTAAATTTAAATTTAAATTCAGCAATTTCTTACGGAGCACTTCCACCAGAAACAGATGCTTCTGTCGCCAAGTAATAATGCTTGCATCATTTTAATCCGATAGAATGGGTGCCTTTGCAATTACAATCACAGGAGTCTCAACATCTTTACGTCTCCAAACGACTCCTTGACGTATCAGAACGGAGCCAAATATGGCACATCCTCGATGGTCCAAACCCCTCACCTGGGCGGATGTGGCTCACTCAGCAGCTGTGCTGGTGTCTGTCCGAAGCTACGAATCTGGTCTTCCACCGCGGCGCGTGTCACGGGCTCTGTCACTTGCTCCAGTCGGACTCCACCTTCGTAAGTTAGGTAGTAGAACACGTTTGTCGCACGAACTGCTTCTGGACCTGGAAATTAAAGCATAGAATCCGTCAGCATAAATAATGCATCTGGTTTTTTTTCTGGCGAACTTTGTATTGTCCCGTTTTTAGAATTTTAGCATCCGAAATTTTTCACACGTCGTTTCGAAAGAAGAAGAAGATAGTCAAAATATTTTTCAAGATATCTGGTTCTGCATGAGTTTTTTTTAATACTTTAGCGCTCCCACGTATTATGACCCCAATCTTCATCCCTAACATAATTTGCAGTGTTTTTATGCTTGTGTTAGTGAGGAGGGCCTCGCTGACACTCGAACTGACTCTCTGACTGGCTCGGGCAGGGCCCGAGCCTTTCTCTAGCATCTAGAGGACTCACCTCGCTGCTTATATCCGAAGATAAGATCGATCCACTGATGCAGCTGGCAGCTGACGAACTCGGACTCGAGCGCCATGCGGTTGATCCTCACGAACTCCTCGGCGGAGGCAGCCCACGGCGGCAGCACCACGTCACCGGAGGGCGAGTCTGTGAGGCCGAGCCGGTAGCCAGAGCCGTTCACCAGCATCTCGGGGAGGAAGAACAGCTCGGGGATCAGCTCCTGGATATTAAACATTGTTGGAGCTTGGACATATCAAAATCAAAGCATATTTATTGCTGGACTGGCAGCGAATTAATCACGATGTAGAAGCTAAATCGATGTGGATAAAATATACATAGCATGAAGTTCGTAAAATAGATTTGCGAAATGCAACTGAAAGCTCCCTGCCGATACATTTTTTGCAAGTCTTCGATAGATGGATTAATCGTTCACTTCTTACGCTTGCCAAGACTGCTAATGTTTGGGATTTCTTTGGGATTTCAAAGTGATTCTTGAAATTCAACTGAATAAAGACTATTTTGATTTTGATAGTGCACCGCTGGAGTGTTTTCCCACGCATCAAACGACTGGTCGAACCATCAACTGTCCAGCATGCGTACATAGTTCAAGGTCAACTTAAGTCCAGTCTTAAGTTAAAACTTTAGGGTATATCAGGGTATCTGACAGCAGACGAAGCTTAAAAGAACCTCATAATCAAGAATTTACTTAATTATCAAATTTACATTGCACAATTTACCTTTGACCCCACCCCACTAGGATCCCAAAACAAGTTTCATAGCCGACATCAGTAGGTTTTGTCTCCATACCTTGACATCAGAGGTGTCTCGCTGGCAGTTCTTCCAGGACATGGCGATGGATGAGAACAGCCTGTTGGGATGGTCGAACTTGCCGCCTTGCAGCGCCAGGAACATTGTCGTCATCGGCTCCTGAAACGTGCATAACTACTTTGAACACCTGGATCCTACTTATTGCTGGCAGCTCGTAAATAACATTGGAAAGGAGTCAGATTACGGATGATAAGGGAGAATAAAATCAATAAATATAAATAAATATCCACACAACACTATCTAGCCCCAAACTAAGCAGAGCTTTATTTTTATGAAAAAAAGGGATATTTACCATGATTAAATTTTTCATAAAAATAGTGTTAAAAACCATGATAGTTTCAAAAGTTATAAGCAGAGCTTGTATTATGGGAACCAAATAACTGATATAATATGTACATAGACACAATTTTATGTAAGTACATAGGTACTTAGAATACAATATAACACCCAGACAGAGAACAAACATCTGTGTTCACCACACAAATATTTGTTCTCGGTGGGAATTGAAACCACGACCTACGGCTTAGAAGGCAGAGCTACTACCAACTGAGCTGAGAGGCCAGTCTGAGAGAGATAAAAGAAAAAACACGATAAGCCGACCCCACCTAGTAGTAAGATGACAAGTTGAAGAACACAAGCTTGATTTACAAGTATGCTGGGGACTGTTGCAAATGATGTAGAGTTAGAAATTTAATGATGATTTGATGAAATGGTGGATAGATGGTTTAGCGGACAACCTCACTTCATCTTAAATTGTAACCTTGACATTAGATCCAACGTGTCGTAAGTAACTAGTACTAGTCATTTACGAAAGACGCAAACGCCATTGTTTTATTTGTTTAATGCCATAAAAATGGACGTTTATTGAGATAATTCTTTTTTCAAAACACGTGTAATCTAACCTACCTGTTAAAACAATACAATAGGGGCAGATTTTTCTCTTTAGGCTGATGTTAATGATGAAAGAAGGTAGAAACAATAGGCCAAGTGGTGACATAGATCCATGTTCATTTCTCGATTTAAAAAATCCATGGGTCATTTAAGTGGTAACCATCGCTTATAACAAAGTATTGCCTCGTAGGTCACGCACGTCAGGAACGTGCCCTACGATGCACTGCCACCAGGCCAGACAGGATTACTTTGCCATCACTACACCATATGTGCTCTTATACAACCTACAGTATATAATTAGCTAACTACATGGAGCTTAACTTTTTGTCAGAATTGTATAATATATTACGCCAGTCATTTATAAAGTACCTGCCTACACGTGGAGTTCAACTTTTTGCTAGACTACTATTATACCAGCCACGAGCCAATATTTTCAAACAACAACAGCAATTACTCAAAACAAATTTAATTTATTTTGACAAGTTCAGATTACTGCAATTTGTGCCGTCAATGGATCGTGACGACACGTGGCAAGAGATTTCCACGGTCAGTTAGAAAGAAAGTAACAAAATACATGTCATTTATTTGACATAAAGGTGGTACACGTTTATGACAAACTAGTGGCCACCCGCGGCTTCGCTCGCCCGTTCCCGTAACACCCCGTTCCCGTTGCTTTTTCGGGATAAAAAGTATCCTATGTCCTTCTCCCGGTTCTAAGCTACCTCCCCACTAATTTTCTGCCAAATCGGTTCCGCCGTTCTTGAGTTATAAATAGTGTAACTAACACGACTTTCTTTTATAAATATAGATACATTAAAAAACACAGAACGGACAGGCAGAAAATGTAGGTACAACAAAAGCTAAACTCTTGGTAACTGGGTCTCAGTCAGTCCCGTCCCGTTACTCTTTGTCATGAACTAATCATTATTCCATTAGTCACTAATGGAATGCTTGCGACTTCGTTCATCATTTTGTTTTTATTAGTTTATTCAGGGCTTCCAGTGAATTAAGCCACGCGCACACTAAGAGATCCGCGGCGGTGATCAGTGAAACACTGTCAAATATCGCTGTCATATTTGACAGAGTTTTACTGATCGCCACCGCAGAACAAGTAGTCAGCGAAGAGCCCTGGGGGGTCCTGTAGCACAGGTTTCCACTAACTTGTTTCAGGCACTATATAGTATCTCGCAAAACGGAGTAACTGTTTCTATTGAAGCGTTTCTAACACACAACTTTATAACTCATTAAAGTTTAATTTTACTTTTACACCTACCTATTCTTATAAACTAGGTTTGTATTTTCTGTAAGTAAGAATACATTATTTTTATGTTATATTTACGTGTATATTATCTTTTGGTTTGGTTTGGTTGGTGTACCTATATTCTTTAGTGAGTCAGTAATTTCACTGGCACCCTTTAAACCGAAACACAGCAACGTTGCTTGACTGCAGAAAATAAAATAAATAAAGCGGACAATCCACACAACACTATCTAGCCCCAAACTATAAGCAGAGCTTGTACTATGGGAACCAGATAGCTGATATAATACTTAAATACTTTTGTAAATACATAACATAGAATACAATAAAACACCCAGACAGAGAACAAACATCAATGTTCACCACACAAATACTTGTTCTCGGTGGGGATCGAACCCACGACCTACAGCGCAGAAGGCAGAGCTACTGCCAACTGAGCTGAGAGGCCAGTCAAAAATAAGCATGGGTAATTACTTCCCGGGACGAATCCTTCACAAAGAGCTCTACTTACTATGTGAAATGTACTTACAATCCTGACGAGCCAGTTCAGCACGAAGGCGGCGGTGGAGTAGTGGGTTCCGTAGTGGAAGGGCGGCGTGGACTCGTGTTCCCAGGTGTTGTAGCGCTCTTCGAAGTAGGCGCGTCTGCTGGGGTTCAGCGCTCCGATTGGCTGATACAAAACACAAAGATCTCATCCTGGTCTTAGCTTCGTCTTAACCTGGTCTCAACCTCGTCTCAAACTGGTCTGAACCTTGTCTCAAACTGGTCTCAACCTGGTCTCAACTAAAAAACTTAATTGAAACCCTATTCTTCTTCAGATTTAAACAGTTGTTAGAGTTCTCTAGAACTAGAAATAAATGTATGTATTACACGATATTCATTAGCTTCGCCTGTAAGTTTGTAATATACGCAACAAAAGATTGAGCGTGATTTTGACCCACTTAAAACGGTCAGTAGGCCTACCAGAAGCTCTGTCTGGCTCTGTCTCTGGCTCTGGTTTTGAGTCTGTGTGAGTGTTGACTAGAGTTGCCGCGAATAGTGGTTATAGCGAATAGTCGAATACCGATTAATCGCCATTCACTTTGGCGAATAGTCGAATAACTCGACATCACTATTCGACATAAAAAACACATTAAAAATATTTCTAATTTCTTCTAAGGTTGTGAGAAAAGAAAACAATAGGTAAAGTTAAAGAAATCTGTTTCGTGTTTATCCATATTTACCTACATATAAATGTAGTAAATTTAATTTACCACTTTTAAATGCTGGCAACCCTTTTCATAGTTTAAAAAAAAATGTTTTTTTGCACCACAATCTGCCTCTGTTGGATTTTAAATATTAATTAAAAAGTATACACTAATACAATGAAACTCACAACCGAACCAGACTCAAACCCCATTCAAAACCAGAGCCAGAGAAGGAGCTTGTGGTAGGCCTACGATTTCATTCAAACTTTTTATTATTGTCCGGTTTGCTTTGTTGCCTTTGCGAAAAATTTCTTGCTATTATCTTTTTGTCAACACATCTGACTGGACTGTAATTTGGCAAGGAAGAAATCAAACAGTAAAATTTATTTCTCTTACCCTTCATCTTGGGGGGAATAAAAAGGGGGCTCATACCTTGGAGAGGTCCCTGTAGTTAGAGGGTTGACTGAGGTCCAGCTCCTCGCTCTCGTAGTTGGTGAGCACCCATGGGAACACAGGGTACTGGTTCAAATCGTTGTATGTCCGTCCTGTGAACAAAAAAACTCTCAGATTTACCAAATTTCCATTAAAATAGCGAACCAAGAGATCGATTGAAGATGCCTATGCCATATAGGAAACATCCTCATTATACCATAATATAGTGTATGTATAGTATGTTACATGCTCGGTGTTATACTTATTTACAAACTAGCGACCGACCGCGGCTTTGCTCGCCCCCGTCCCGTTACGCTCCGTTCCCGTTACTTAGGTACATCCGTTCTCCGTTACAATGTCTATATAAATTGTAGCCTATTGTGTACAACTTTATTTTTTGTCTTTTTTATGTTTTACTAGTGGCCGCCCGCCCCGTTCCCGTTGCTTTTTCGGGATAAAAAGTATCCTATGTCCTTCTCCCGGTTCTAAGCTACCTCCCCACTAATTTTCTGCCAAATCGGTTCCACCGTTCTTGAGTATAAATAGTGTAACTAACACGACTTTCTTTTATAAATACATATATAGATATGGTGTTATATGTACCCAAATTTATGCTAATCTAGTTCTAAAGACCAATAAAATGATTTTCTTTCTTTCTTTCTTTGATTATTTTCAGCAACCTGTGCTTTACTGCAAGTATTTTACAAATGTTTTTTCGTATTATCCAGATAAAGTAAGAATTACAGAGGTAGTTGACAGATTCCGGGACAGACATAGAGTGACGACATCGTCAAAATAGCAGGCTGCAGTTGGAGTAGAGAACCTACGGACAGAACGAGATGGAGGCAAATGGAGGAGGCTTTTACGTCCTTATTTACTTGTTATTTACACATTGAATAGTCTTGCTATAGTTAAAGTAAAAATGAATGTAAATTATAAGTTATTAAACTAGTTACAAATAAGGAAAATAAAGCTTTATATTGTTATCTTTAGTTGAAAGATTTCAGTAAGAAGCAGGTCACTCTAGCAGTAAAGTGACTTTCTACAATATTACACGCGTTTCTGCAACTGACCGGTGACCGCGTCTCCCTCCATTGATTGTCATTGTCAATGAATGCTAAACCGCCATGGTCGTGCAATATTACAGCGAACACTATCTTGACATCGATTGGGAAAGCCGTTTCTAAATATTGTTCACTGATTTATAACAAAAAAACTATGGTATGTAGTGCCTCGTACTAGTGGCCCATCAGTTTTTTTTTATACAACTAGCTGATGGAACTAGCATAAGGCATCAGTAGGCCTACCACAAGCTCTGTCTGGCTCTGGTTTTGAGTCTGTGTGAGTGCTGTCAAAATAAATCCTACGTCGTCGAAACGTCACACAAAGTATGATACACTCACACAGACTCAAAATCAGAGACAAAGCCAGACAGAGCTTGGGGTAGGCCTACAGGTGTTTATATACATAGTACTCATAGGTCACGCACGTCAGGAAAGTGCCCTACGATCCACTGCCCTGTGTCCATCAACTTGAGGTATTCAGATGTTCAGCGTTCACGGCACCTTTCCAACCAAAACACAGCGATGCTGCTTCACGGCAGAAATAGGCATGGTGGTAGTACTTCCCCGGACGAGCCCTTTACAAAGAGGTCTACTACTACTTTGCTGGTGCGATTCAAAGAATTCGGTGATCTTTTTAGTCCATGCAGATTGTCTAAATCGGCAACCGTGTTACGTCAAGATAAGGAAATTGAGATGTTCAAAATATTGTAGTAAATGGTAAGTATCGATAACAGTGGTGACCTACTCTACGACAATCCGTCGTTTGTCGACCTAGATGACCTCGATTTGGATTTGCGAAGCGTTAGTCAATACATCCTTCACGAATCGGTAGGTACTTGACATTGTTTATGGTGGCGTGTTGTCGGCATCGGCACTGTTGCATACTCTCAGGAAAGACAATTGCATTACGACATTTTGCTGCATGATCGATCAGTTTATTTATTGCAATATTTTATTTTATCAATTGTGATTTATGAAGAGCCTTTTTAGTAACTGATGCACTGTATGTGGTATGTGTGTCTCTGCAAGGACTACCGTAAACCTAACGTAGGTAATGCTGAGTGGTTAACCTTTTTCGCCGTCATTACATTTTAGTTACTTATTAATTTTAAGGTGACGCAATATAAATTATTTCTATTTCTACATTGGAACTTCACTGCAATTTTTATTTTTGTTTGGTAAAAGGATTATACAAAAACAAAACGGTGGACACCAAGCCGTAGTTTGTTGCCTGTTCTTCTAGGCTTGGTCGCGTGGAAATGGCACCTCACCTCACTTCACCTAGAAATTATGATTTCAAGCACAAAGTCAGCAGAATTTGAAGGTCGAGCTAAAAATATTGGCACTGACGCGACATTCAGTTTTCTGCTATTGTAATTCGGGAAGTAGGTATAGCTGCGTAGATATTAACAGTAACAAAATCAATAAGATACAAATACAAAACACCTCGCAATGTGTCAAACTTCAGTGTTCTAGATACTTTATGTCTCAATTACCCAGTGAAAGGGTACAGTGACTAGATAGTCGCAATAAATGAGGAAAATATCAAGTTATATAAAACCCACTCAAGTACGGAAACTAAGGCCCGTATTCCGAAACAATGCTCAAGTCTGAGTCATCATCATCATCATCATCCGGTCTTCTACAACTCGCTCTTCGCTTCATGGGAGTTGCAGGTAAGGGCCTCGGGTGTGTGACCCATCGCCTTGGTTGCTACTCGCAGGGACAACGATCCCTGGGTCGCGGGGCTCAGCCATTTGTGCCTTCCTTTGCAGGCGGCTCCCTAGTAGGGCATGCAATTATCGAAACTTTTCGATAATCGATAATACGATAATTATCGCTCTATTTTTCGATAATTATCGGGAATTATCGGTTGTTGGTAAAGGGAAAAACCTTCATGTTTCGGTCTCTAATTTAACTGCTTTATTTGTCATATCTACACTCAACAAGAAGATTTACGTATAACCTACTATTATCTGTGTATTTCTACTTATATCATTCTTTTTCTATCGTGTCGATGTTACAATAAAATTGAGTGAAAATTGGATGAAACGGCATTGAACAGAGGATGCCTTCTGTCACTTTCTTGTTTTTATTTTTACATAATTTTTTTTTAAACATCTTTCGGTTGTTCACTGTTTGTTCAAGGATTGCATGTACCATTAATATGGAAAATAGCTAAATTCAACTTTACATTACAATTTTGGGATTGTTAACTTATTATTTACTAATAAATAGGATTTTATACATATGATTTCGATTAGTGTCACTAATCGAAAAGCTTTTATTTAGATGACACTTTCCGTTCTGATAATTATGAGCTTTAGAGATATTTTAACGCTTAGGTTCTTAAGTAAATCAGTCAGTAGAATGCTTGGACTAGTAGGTAATCATTATCTATAAAAGTTTTTTTTATAAAGAAACCAAATAATAACAATCAATTAGAATGTACGCATTGTTTAACATTTTGTTATCGTTAGGAATAAGAATGAACTATTCGTAATAATAGTTCCTTCATACATTTTTGAATTTATCGTTTATCGGTTTTTATCGTTTTTATTTTCGATAATTATCGCTGGCGAAAATGAGCCGATTACCGATAATTTATCGATTATCGATTATCGGATTGCATGCGCTACTCCCTAGGCTTTTCGTTGGCCAAGACAGTTGTGTGTGTGCTGATCTACCTCGTCTTGGCTGTACGTGGGTATTCTTATTTTTATTTTTTTCCTCTTTAAGTCTGAGTCAAGCCACAAGCATTGGTTTTATGACAGTTCTCCATTGAAAAGTGTCAAAAATGGGAGACTCGACTCAGACTCAAGCACAGTTTCGGAATACGGGCCTTAGTATTAGATCATCAAAATACCTAGTTGCCCAAACACTAAGCTAGGTAAAAAATATCTTATTGCGTACAACAGCCCCATTCAATAAATGCCTTTGCAATATTAATGGAGTTTTAAGTAGGTAATTTCTGAGAACGAAAGCTACATTTGTAATAATTGTGGGTGATTTTGCAACCAAAATTGATATTACCAACATTTTAAACCTAAAAAACTTATTTCAAAAAATACCGCGAAAAAATATGGAGCAAGATCATTAGATGATTACTGTGGAAAGAACCAAGGCTATGGTGGACTTATGCAATTCAGCCTTAGGTATATATTTTTTCCATTACGCGTGCTAAATTATCATGGTTGGAGAAGATGTCCGCGAAGCATTTACGATTATTATTTTGCCGTTTTTATCCCACTGCAGGGCAAAGGCCTCTTTTCCCTCTTTCCACTCTTCGCGACTCAATTCAGTGACAGGCCACGATCTAAGGTGGGAGTCACGTTCGTCCCGCTATCTCACTCTTGGTCATCCACGTCACCGTCTTGCATTTTGTGGGATCCACTCTGTGGTTCTCTTAGCCCATGAGGTGTCAGGCATACGGCAGACGTGTCCAGACCAGTTTCATTTAAAATAAATAAATAAAAAAAAAAATTTTTTTTTTTAATTACAAAAAAAAATAAAGTTCTATTGCGGTTTCAAAAACCCGTTTCTCTTTAATTATTTATTTATAAAGCGAATGGACTTCGTTTATAATTATAGATTGATTTACGAGTAATACAGTAACACTGACTACGGTGCTGATATCAACGACATTTGACACTCCCGACTCCTCAATTGATAAGAAGCAAAACAAAGAGATGCACAAATTGACAGCTGTGTGATGATCTCAAGCTCACTGCGTACTGAACGCCGCATAGGATTATAACTCTATCGGACAAAGACTTGTAATAAAAACACAAATAATACTATTTTTATTGATTTTAGAGTGGTTTAACACTTAAGAAAATGTCCACAAACGTGTTAGTGCACACACAAATAATACTACAGTCCCTACAAATAATACTAGTCATTTTTTCATCATTTTTATGACAAGAAGCAATGGTTGTAATAAAATATACTACGATCTACGATCAACTACGATTTTCAGATGTACTATTTTCGGATTTAAATCAAGGTAATTAATTAAAAAGTTAGCAAATTAAACAAATATAATTTACGAAAACAATTTTCAATAATACCAGTTCACCTTTCAACTCTTTTATCAATCAGTATTTGTTGCGTGCCGTATAAGTAGCTATAGCTCTATCTAGCTCATGACAACATAGTTATCGCGCCCGTCTGCCGGGTGCAATCTATCCATTGTTGTGGTCACGTGGCTATCCTGGTGCCTACGAGGTCCATTCCATAGACAGTGGCCAACTTTTGTGGTCGCATCGCGGTCGCGAGAAAAGTGCAATTGCGCATTTATACGTGTCGACCGTATAAATTAAATTATTCTTTTAAATTGTGCGAGGTGATTTTAATTCATGAACCTGTTTGATTTTTAGATCTAAAAACTAACGTTTTAGAGATACTTTGAAGGATTTGAAAGGTTACATACTTTTTAACAAGGAATTTTTAATGTATAGAAGACAAAAGTGTCTGAAAAACTAAAAACGTGGCCGCTGAAATTTAAAGAAAGTTATTACGTGATACGAGATCACTTGAATAGTGAAAGTGAAGTGGAAGAACTGACACAACAGTGTCTCAATGATTGTGAAGTGTGCCGTTAACGTCAAATGTGCCCGCTTTGAAAAAGGCTGACCTGATGCTGAAGATTAAGGCTATGGATGTTTTGAAAAGGTATGTTAAGTTAATAAAACAAGCAGATTGCCCTCCTGCCTACTTCTGCCGTGAAGCAGCATTGCTGTGTTTCAGTTAGAAAGGTGTGGGTGCCGGTGAAATTACTTGCACGTGAGGAAGTTGATGGACACAGGGCAGTGCACCGTAGGGCACGTTCCTGACGTGCGTGACCTACGAGGCATTGCTTTGTTAGGTGATGGTTACCACTTGATATCAGATGAACCATATGCTTGCGCCATAACCTAGCTAAATTTAAAAAAAAATGGATACGGCCCAAACGTAGCCAAGTACTAAAAGGTATAAGGTAATAGGTATTATAAGGTACTAACTGTTACCCGCGACTTCGTCCGCGTGGATATTTGAGTTAGTTTTTTTTAGTTTGACATGACCAACTGCTAGTTACCATAGTTTTGAGCTTGTACTTATAGAGTGTATTTGAATTTGAAGGTGAGTGCTGTTGTAGCCGATTTCAGCACTGTTTAGTTTAAGTATGATAGATGTTTCCCGCGATTTTGTCTTAGTGGTTATCATCGGTTTTTTTGTAAACCTTTGTTTTTATTCGAACCTGGTGACAGATGCTGCGGTAGCTGAAATTAGTTTAATGTTTTTTATGCATATTTTGTAAAGCTCTTTTTCGTGATTTTGTTTAAGTGGCTAATTTGGGCTATCGTATTCGTTGGTGTATAATCGAATCTGTTTTTTTTTAATTTTTTATTAATTTTATAGTGTTTACTACACTTAAGACACTATAAAATTAATAAAAAATTATGAAAAACGCAAGGTGACATCTCTCGTCGATTCAACTGAATGCAACTTCGGTTATCGAGCAGGTTAGTTGACTATAACGTCAAAACTGTAGATGGAGCCACGGTCGCGTTAGTGCCGAACAGTCCCTAAGAGTTATTCGTCGAGTGTGATTAGGATCCGATGGCGCAGTGGTCAGCGCAGCCCCGTACCGAGGGGAAGGTCGCGGGTTCAAATCCCGCTCGGCTCTTAACTTTTGGGACATTATAAAAATCTTTGTGATTTCCTTAAGTGTAGTAAACACTATAAAATTAATAAAAAATTATGAAAAACGCAAGGTGACATCTCTCGTCGATTCAACTGAATGCAACTTCGGTTATCGAGCAGGTTAGTTGACTATAACGTCAAAACTGTAGATGGAGCCACGGTCGCGTTAGTGCCGAACAGTCCCTAAGAGTTATTCGTCGAGTGTGATTAGGATCCGATGGCGCAGTGGTCAGCGCAGCCCCGTACCGAGGGGAAGGTCGCGGGTTCAAATCCCGCTCGGCTCTTAACTTTTGGGACATTATAAAAATCTTTGTTTTTTTTTAGTTTGACATGTCAAACTGCTAGTTACCATAGTTTTGAGCTTGTACTTTAGAGTGTATTTGAATAAGGTATGTGTAATTATTATTTATATCGACGATTTAATAATGGTAAATATCCCTTTGTATCATAAAAATAAATAACATTAAGTTTACTAATGACTACAAATTGTACAAATTACCTTATTATCAGAAAAGACACGTGCCTTTATCACGCTAGGTTATTTTACTTAGGCATCGTGTCCACTAAAGTCTAGGTCACAAAAAAATCACAATAACAAATATATTATCTTTCTTTAAGTAGGACAAAATTACGTCTCAATATGTGGTTTGTTCGGTAGCGGTATTTTCTAAGCCCATCCCTCCTTTCTTCTTCTTCTTTATCGTGTCACTAATTCTTTCTAACTCCCTTCTAAGGGGTGCTTACAAAATATTTCCCTTCAGGAATCTCTTTTGACAATTGGAACATACACGTCAGTGTTTTTCAGAATGTATGTATGTATAGTGGCGGAATGAAAATGTTCGTCGATTTTCAACTTGATTTGTTCAACGTATCACGATCACATACTACCTTTTGAAACTCAATAGACAGAATACACCGATAAGTTAACGTCACAAATTATGTCAAAATGTGTTCATGATCAAGGCACACTGGTGCAAGCGAAAACCGACTCTAAGGTGACGAACATTTTCTAACCGAAACATAACATCATCATGTTTATATTTGTGGAAGAGAAAGATTAAATCAAAATAACTTGGTAATTTGTGGTAATTTAGCAGAACAAACCTGATACAAATTGAAGTCTATATAGGCGATCTCTTACGCAACGTTATCCTTAAGTGGGCACTCACCCTTAGCCGATAAATAGCTATTACCTACTTCAACTGATCAATTGTCCAATGATTGTAAAATTGCAAGTCGTTAAGTACACTATCCACTAAGACGTCGCAAAATTAAGCGTCATACCTACTTCTATACCACTCTACGAAAACTGTGGCGGACGCTAAGCTACCTCTAAATAGACATCGAGACAAAACAGTTTTATCTTAATACATTTAGTAGGTAATTGGTACGGAAACATAATCTGAAGGTACCGTTTGTAAGTCCAAGTTTCACCCAAATCAGTTCAGCCGTAACGTATTGCAGGCGTCCATAGGCTACGGTAACCGCTTCCCATCAGGTGGGCCGTATGCTTTTTCGTGAACTTACTTGTATAATAAAAAAAAACGTTACGGCGATGAGTTACAAACATAAAGGATAAATTCGTAGTAAACGATATAACGTCGCTACAGTGGGCGCACTGCCTAACTGTAAAAGTGGAGAATTCCTGCTTATCTCTGGTGGACTCACTCTTGACCGATTCATTGTATGCTAATGCGGCTCGAGCGGACTCTAATCGGTGTTGACTGTCGTGCAATTAATGTTCAGTGTATTTTAAACTATCGTTAGATCTCGGATTCACAGACATCAGGAATTTATTTTTACTTGCTTACTTTCAAACTGCCAAGGAGTGGAACTCTCTACCGCGGTCAGTATTTCCGGATCATTATAATTAGTTGTATAAAAAAAATAAGAATATAAAATACATGAGTGAACACGTAGATTAGGCGAGCTCCATCTTAGGCTGTATCCACACTTTCTATCAAGTGTGGCAGTCAAATGCTTAGCTATAAATTATAAAAAAAAACAATATTTCTAATAAGGAATGCAAAAGAAATTTGAAAATGAGGCTCAAGGCGGCCAGTTACAAGAATTTTCAATTTTCTTCTAATCCTGAAATAGTTACGTTCATTAAGTTCAAACTATGTCTGAGTGGTTGGAAACACTAAAACATCTAGGCGTTCAGCGGTGGCGAGCAGTGAAACGCTGTCAAATATCACTGTCATTTTTGTGCGTTTAATTAAAAACTATTATCAACTAAACACCAAACAACAAAATACCTATTAGGAAGTTCCAATAAAGTACCTAATCATAATCAACGAATTCTTAGAGTACCTACTTAGAAAGTAATTTGAGACTAGGAATAGTCTATTATCTGCAATTTCCTAAAAAGACCGACATTTTTCTAATTATGTCTAATGCCTTTGACGTAGTTTCTTGATAATAAGGGAAATACGTGGGTTTTCAATTACATTACGGACAGGGTTAGTACGTTTTACTACTAGGTAGTAGAACTCTTTGTAAAAAAGTGAGAAGGGGTTAGGACCCCTTATGTATGGTGTATAAAGTAGTTTTTATTGCAATCGAAGCTCGAAATAATGTCAAAACTTACAGATGCGAATAGGTTTTGTTTGCAACAAAAGATACGCAATCATCATCACTAAATATAATGCTAGGCAGTTCCACGCGACCTTTTCCCAAAATATCTCAAACCAGCTGATTCCAGCGACGTCGCTCGTTCGCATTTAAGTACATGAAAGAAATGTCTTTTAAGTATGTATTTACAAACAATATATATTTAAGTTTTATATCAGCTTTAAGGCTCCCATAGTACAAGCTCTGCTTAGTTTGGGGCTAGATAGTGTTGTGTGGATTGTCTATAATATTTATTTGTTATTTATTTAAATAATGTTAGACCCCGACTATCCCCTCTTTAGGGACGAATTTGTAAAAAAAGATGAATAACACTATTACATTATTAACACATTACATTATAACTAGCCGTGAGTCCCGGCTTTGCCCGGGTAGTCTTATTCTAAATCATTCAATGGAATATTAAAAAAAAACTGTTTTAGAAAACTGGACAATTTATAATTTGTAGACAAACTCAGCTTTATTATATTATAATATAGGTGTCATGACCTGTCACTATTATGATATAACATGTTATACAACCTATGTATTTCCCTTACTGGCAGGCTGGTGACGTCATTCACTTGCTCAGTTACACGAAAATGTAATGTTTACCTACTTATTTGTTGTATTTACATACGTAGTATTTTTTACCGCAACAATCGAAAACCACAAATTATATGAATCACATCATTTTAGAAAAACACTAAAAATCAATACAAATAAAAATAATAAGTGAAGAAAAAGAGCACTGGTGGTCTAGTGTTAATTAGTTCATTTAATTATGTACACTGATTTTTGATTTGTAAAAGGATTATACAAAAAAATGGTAGGAACCAAGCCGTAGTTAGTTGCCTGTTCTTAAAGGCTTGGTCGCGTGGAACTGGCACCTATACTCACCTATCTTTAAGACGTTTCAATATTTTTGTAAATACATACCTACTTAGAATACAATATAACACCCAGACAGAGAACAAACATCTGTGTTCAACACACAAATATTTATTCTCGGTGGGGATCGAACCCACGACCTCCGGCGCAGAAGGCAGAGCTACTACCAACTGAGCTGAGAGGAGGCTTCAACACCCAAGTACTATTACATATTCCATGTTTGTAATTAAAATGTAATTACTCGAGCCGCAGCTAATTCTTTAATTATTCCCAACAAAGAATTTCCTTATCTACTCTTGCACTTTGCATAGTACAAGCTTGGCTTTTGGGGTTAGACCAGCATCATTATCATCAGCCTGAAGAAGTCCACTGCTGGACATAGGCATCCCCTATACATTTCCTGGAAGAACGGTTCTGAGCCCTTTCAATCTACCGTCTTACTGCGATCTTAACAAGAGGGCTTAATGTGCCTTCATAGACGACCCGCAAGTTGCAGTCGAAACCGACTGCAAGATGCGGTCGCCGCACGGCTACTGGTCCGACCGCTCAGGAACTGCTCGAGCGGTCCGTGTATTGCGGATATGAATTTAGTATGGAAACTGCAGACCGCCGTGCGGCGACAGCTTTAAAGCAGTCGGTCTCGACCGGTCTATGGGCCTACTAAGAGGGGTTACACATTCGCGTCACAAATTATGTCAAAATGTGTTCATGACTAAGGCACTGGTGCAAGCGAAAACCGACTCGTAGGTGACGAACATTTTCATACCGTGACTGTACCTATACTACTTAATAATGTATTAATTTGTTGTTTATTTTTATTATTAATGTTTTTGACCATTTGATTTTATATTATTTTTTCTAATTGAATTGTATTTTATATTAGGCACAACCTATGAATATACCTGACCTGTAATAATTCTTACCAAATAAATGATTATTGATTACTAGTGGCCGCCCGCGGCTTCGCTCGCCCGTTCCCGTAACACCCCGTTCCCGTTGCTTTTTCGGGATAAAAAGTATCCTATGTCCTTCTCCCGGTTCTAAGCTACCTCCCCACTAATTTTCTGCCAAATCGGTTCCGCCGTTCTTGAGTTATAAATAGTGTAACTAACACGCCTTTCTTTTATAAATATAGATTATTATTGGTTAGATACTTACCGGCAATAGTGTTCAGGAACATAAGGTACTCGAAGTTGGAGATCTCTCTGCGTTGCCACTTTTGCGTCATATTTGAATTGCGCATCAGCTGACGCGGAGACATCATTGATGCACGTCTGGAACAAACAAACCAGCTGTCAAAAAATAGACCCTCAATTGTAATTTTCAGCCATGGAGACCCTTCCAGTAAAGACAGTCAAAATTATCATAATCATTTATATCACTAGTGGTTGAAATGCCCTAATATAGCTAGATGAGTCAGAGGTCTTTCATTTCAGGCTAAAGTAAATAGGTCCAAGAAAAATTACAAGAAGTTCCTTCCATATATTTGGTGCATATGGAAAGAAGAAAGAAGAACCTAAATCGCTGATATTTTACTTATATTATACATTGTGTGTAAGCGAACTGTAAATAAAAATCTTTAAATTCAACCCCTAAAAATTCGCAGCCAGAGTTTGTATGGAAAATGACGAACGAATTCGCGCGGGATTCCAATGAGCAAAAACCAGTTATAAGAAAAGTAAATTATCAATATTATAATTCAACACGCTGCATTACGAAATAATCTTATAATGACTAATTAGTAAATTAAATTTATCGCCTTGGCCGAGTCAATGGACGGTGAAGCGAGGAAGTGTAATGCGAAAATAATAAAATGAATACTAAATGTCACGTAGTTTAAAATTAACAGCACATAAATATGGTTTTATTTCCGTAGTGTGTGCTTGTAGTGTAGGGTCAAGCGATAACTAGTGAAAGAAACATGAGGTCACGTCAATAAGTTCTCAACATCGAATCTGAATCGAATCTACATTTTATTAAAAACAACCGGTAACAGACTGGTAGGAATGCATTAAATTCGTAATCAGAGCGAATTCTTAAATTAGTGCAGCTTGTCATTTTCTACCCGTGCAAAACCGGAGCGGGTTGCTAGTAAATAGCCTATGCTACGTAGGGATAATGTAGCTTTCTAATGGTGAAAGAATTGTTGAAATCCAGTAGTTTTGAGTTTATTCGTTACATACTTACATTTCTAAGCGCTCTATAATATTAGTATAGAAAGTGTATAATGTAGATTGATTTCAACAAATGCAAAATTTCTTATACTCGAAAACAAAAGTGATTTTCAAAATTCATATCCGAAAAGCACCAGGCGTCCATACACTGTAGAAGTAAGCTAACGCGCAGTATGTCAAGGTCGGTGCGGGCGTTGACCCGCAGCGGTGCGAACACGCAGGGTCAAATTGATACCGCTATCCGAGGTGACTTACTTTTTTGTAAAATCCAAAAAGAAAAGTACCAGGCGATCATATTTGTGGTAGAGATTAGCGTAGTATGTGTTGGCGCGGTCGTTGACCCACAAAAAACTCGCAGGGTCACCGATAGTGATACGCAACTGTTGAATACTTTTACCGAAATCAAAAAGAAAGTACTAGGCTAGCATATGTGTGGTAGAGATGTGTGAAAGGATCCGCACGGACGTTGACCTGCGTGCGAGTTGATTATGCGATTAAGAGACCTTGCAATATGTATTGCTATTGAAATAATTTAAAGGTAGCCAAACTAGGGCTGGGTGTACAGTTCATCATAATAAAATTTGGTGTGAAAAATAACCCGGAAGATAAATAAATAAAAATATAACAAAAAAATAATACAATGTAGGTGTATAGTATAAGTGTCAGTGATACAACAATGTATCTTTGCCGGAAGTTTTCAGAGGTCAACTTTTAAAAACAAATAAACTAAGAATTGAAAAACAATAAACAAATGTTCTTTTTTCTTCTAAAACCTCAAATTATTCAGGTAGCAGAAAAACTATTAATTTTAATATCATTTGTTCGTAATATCACCCAATTTGAAAATTTTCAAGGTTTATCCTACTACTTCTCATATTAGTAGAGCTGGCATAATGTTAAAAATAACGTCAGCAGCGTTTAAGTCAATTGACCACTAGCACCACGAACTCATATGTGGCTCGGCCAATGCCGTGGATGTGGCCACCTACTGGTCGAAATGGCTTTAATGATAACGATTGTAATATCGATACGACAGAAGAAGAAGAACCACGAACTCGACCAAAGAGGAACTGATGATGTCATTTAATTTCGCTTCGCAGACAGTTCTATCTTTTTTTTCATAATTTGGTGACTTTGGCGTCAGCTGCCAGTAAAGTGGGGGCACAAGGATTTTATTTTTCTTGCAATGAAGCGACTAATTCCTGATGTAAGCAAGTGACCCGTCTTCACCTTTTTTTTTGTCCGCGTTTTACCCCACGCAGTGATAAATACAAAAACTTAACCATAAATTAAAAATTGTACCAAAATCAGCGGCAGTTTCGGTTGAAGGTCGGACGATAAACGATAAACCTTTGCATCGGAATCGCTCGCGATATCACTCTGAATTTAAATTCGGAAGCTGTGACATTCGAATTTGGAGCACTATTATATTTCAAATTTGGAACTTTATTGTCCGGTTCTGTTTATTTCCATTTGTGTAGGCGAAATGCGTTATTTTCCGTACAAAAGTGGATTGCATTGTATTTGCTTGGAGGTGTTGTTTGGTTCGAAATGGAATAGACAAAAATGATACTTGATGGAGAGGGCTCAGAATCCTTCCCGGAAATAAATCGGAGAGGCCTTTTCAATTTATTTATTTCAGATTATAAATATCCAATTTGGAAGTACCACACAGCAATAAAATCATAAAAAAACTAATGACAAATAAAATGAAAAATAAAATAGGTACCTAAATAAATAAATACTGATAATGTTGGATTCTTGCTTCAACAGATATTCTCACTATTTTCCTTTTCCACGCAATTACTGAAGAAGCCTGAATCCTATATCCATTGTCAAGTAGTAGACTTCTTCAATTAAAAGGTCAACCAATGAGTTTTTAAGCCCTACTTGACCTCAGAAATCAATTATCGTAAAACTACCAAAATCTACAAACAATTGCACGCGGAAAATATTAAAATATTAATAGTATTATTTATTATGGCGCTTCCCTATTGCAGAAAATTACAATTAAATAAATAATATTAAACCAGAATACATTCTGAGACACATTCTTTGAATATAGGTATTATGAACAAAGGTTTAATTCTATTATTCGAGCTGACTTTACATTGTAAACTGTGAAATTAATGCAATGTGGTTAAATTCGTCGTTTTTTGAGCGAGTCCTTTTTTGGTAGGAACTCGGACTTAAACAAATACTATTTCGAACATAATTTTTCAATATTTCCTATATTTTAATATTTATATAAAACATTTCTAAGACACAGGTCTATACTACACTACTGTGCTGTACTGTCTACACTCTACACTAATATTGTAAAGGGGGAAAAAACTTACTTATCTTATTTTATTAGTTAGATAATAATAAGTTAATAAATCAATTATGTATGCCTTTGATATCAATTCTTATATGAATACCTTTACCTATACATAAAACATATAAAAACAATTCTATGTTAAAGTGAGTGGGACTAATCATTATTAAATAGCGTAGAACATTCAACATTTAACAATAAACTTATATGTCGACTAGGAAATGCTTTATTAACTTCCTATCAAAAAGCATTTATTTATCTTCCGGAAGCCTATAATACGGAATAAGTTCAAGCGCACTCCGCTACATCACGATATATCCCGACTTCACACGTGAACAAATAAAAGCCCGAGAACCACTTTACTTTGTTTATTAAATTATTAATTAGAGATACAAAATGCACGACGAGAAATTAATGCGAGGCGACGGCCATTACGGGAACGCGAGTGACGTCACGTCACAGTCTTTTTGGCGGCAATGTCTAGCTGTCATGATCAAATAATTTTGACGTTGACATATCAGATGCAGCGTACAGTTTGCAGATGACTCAGTGTTGTTAAGATTTCTTCAACAGCACGCATTTTATAAACATTACCTAGTATTTTAAACGTTTTCTGGTCTCAAAAGGTTTCCTGAAAGAGAACTCTTCAGCTGAAAAAGTTGAATTTACTGATACAGCAGACACTATTCCTTAACGTACTTCTTAAAAACAAAAAATAGAAGAAAGAAGGGTTGAAAATGATTAAATTTTAATTTGTTCTTGCTTAGCATCAAAGAGAATTTCGTACTATTTTCTAGTCTGGGTAAAATAAGGCTTATTTGCTCATAAATCAATTAGCAGGCGGGTTTTTGTTAAAGTCAAAGTATTTTTATTACTTGAAATACATGTCGAAAAGATGTATTAGAATAGGTAATGTCCAATGTATTTTGTATTTAATATTATGTCTAGCCATGCAATATCGAAATATAATGTAAAATATACAAATTAATTAAGAAAATAGAAAAATTAATTCTTACATAATGTCAAAAGATAGATAAAAGACAAAAGTCATTAGGTACATAATTGATTTAAAATTAGGTATACAATAGGCAATAAAGTTAATTATTTTAGGTATACAATAGGTAATTAAGTTAAAATTTGTCTGTTATCTGTTTAGGAGTGACAGTTTTATCACTCGTCCACTGTCGTAGGATACCCAACTTTTTTCTTTTTGAATATACACTCGTCAACATTGTCTAGGGATAATCAACATTTTGTTGGTTATTACAAAACCTGAAAAAAGTTCTTTAAAAACGAGGTATGCCCAGAATCTTTATTTTGTGTTGTTTATTAATAATAATAAAACACAACTGTTTGATATTATTTATTGATAAAAAAAAAGTAGGATTTTTTTGAAAAATCTGAAAATCCATTCGAAATGAAATATCCCTGGCCAATGTTGATGTGTGTATGCATGCATAACTCAAACTCAATAATTTTTTATTCATTACGATGCAAGAATCACTTTGAAACGTCTTATAGCTAGGTGAGTCTAGGTGCCAGTTCCACGCGACCAAGCGTAGAAGAACAGGCAACAAACTACGTCTCGGTTCCTACTGTTTTTTTATATGATCCTTTTACAAATCAAAAATAGTCTAAAATAATAGCAGTGAAGTTCCAGTGTGGTGCGACTTCACTTAGTCAGACGTATGCAATGCAATAATACAAAAGCAAAAGTTTCAAAGACAGCACACGCTACGCTTCAAAGTTATACTATAGTATACAAGGTGTATCTAAATATGTGTACTATGCGAAGGTGGGGGTTTTCAGACCACAATGGTGATCAGTTGTGGGGGGGAGATAATTAAAAATTCCTATTTTCAGTTTCCCATACAAAAATATTTAATTTCATAATGCCTAAATAAATTGACAACCCTATCCTTGTAACCCCTTGACCCCTTGACCTACTACCTCTGTAGCTGAGTTTAGGGTTGTCACTTTGTATAAAGTCAGCTGTTCATGTTGAAACTTCGTTGCAGTTTTTTTCAGAGATACCAATCGAAGTTCGAAAAGTCGTTGAACAAAAGTTGTTCCCCGGGGGGTGGAAATTCACCCCCCTTCAGGATAGTACACATATTTTGATACACGTTGTATAAAAATAAGATACGAAATAGTAGGTACAGACATTGCAAATCGACATGTTAGCTTCCTATGGGTAGAGTGACCGGGACATTGGGCCACGCAGTTTTATCATTCATATAGCTATCTAGAGTATAGTACGCTTTCTTTATTAAATTATTCTTAACATAGGCTTTAAACTTCCGAATAGGAAGCTTAGTTGCATTTTCCGGAAGTTTATTATAAAAGCGTACAGTGTTCCCCATAAAAGACCCATTTACCTTCTGCAGGCGAAATTTGGGAATATAAAGTTTATTTTTATTTCTAGTGTTAATATTATGTGAATCACAATTTTTCTTAAAGCTACAGATGTGTTTGTGAGTGTACAATAAGTTTTCATATATATATTGTGAAATTACTGTGAGGATATTAATTTCCTTAAATCGCTCCCTCAATGAGTCTCGAGATTTCATTTTATATATGGCACGTATGGCCCTTTTTTGTAAAACAAATATAGTTTGAATATCAGCTGCTTTCCCCCAGAGAAGGATACCGTAAGACATAACACTATGGAAGTAGCTGAAATAAACTAGCCTAGCTGTAGCTTCATCAGTAAGCCATCATATAGTCCGAACTGCATATGCAGCCGAACTTAGTCTAGCTGCAAGTGCTTTGATTTGTGGCCCCCACTGCAATTTTTTGTCAATATTAAGTCCTAAGAAAATAGTAGAATCTACAAGGTTAAGTGACTCTCCATTAAGTATAATATTAGTTGGCCGGAGAGTCACGTTTGGTAAGATAAATTTAATACACTTGGTTTTCTTAGCATTCAGTAAAAGATTATTAACGTTAAACCAGTTAAGTATTTGCGACAGAGATGCGTTAACGTCATCGTAATTAGTCTTCAATCTATCGACTTTAAAAATTAATGAGGTATCGGCAGCAAATAGTACTATTTCACATAGTTTTTTAACCAAAAAAGGGAGGTCATTTACGTACACTAGAAACAAGAAAGGACCTAATATCGAACCTTGTGGCACCCCCATGTCAATAATAGACCCAGAAGATCTCTCACCGCCCACATCAACTTTAAGGACTCTATCAGTCAAGTATGATTGTATTAGGTCAATAGAGCGATTTAGAATGCCGTAATGTTTAAGTTTAGATAGTTTAGATATTAACTACGCGTGCATGGAGGCACGAGTGGCATGTCGTGCCACGTCCGGCACACCTGACATTGAACTGTACCAGGCTTATTGCACGCAAATACACGAGCATGTTTACATTTACTACTGTCTAGTAAAGCTTTTGTCAACATTTTTATAATGTTCTAAAAGTGCCGTATTAACAGTCTCTAAAACCCATCACACACGTAGCTATAATACATATTAATATAAATTATAGCAATATGACGATGTATTTTCTATACAAATATTCAAGTGACCCAAGCAGTTATAACATAATATATTTCTCTGACGTCACCAACTTCTATCGTAATTTATATTACGCACGGCATATTAATATAATAATATTAAAGGTAGTGTAATTAGGATTCGATGGCATTGCGGTCAGCGCATCCCCGTACCAAGGGGAAGGTCGCTGATTCAAATACCTCTCAGCTCTTATCTTTTGGTATATTATAAAATCTTTGCCGTTTTTCGTAAGTGTAGTGTAGTAAGAAAGTGTGTACTAATATGCTTTGTTCAATGAGGTCACCCAAGGGCAGCGTGGCTAGTAGTATCTATATCTAAGTGCTTCAGCGTTAGGGTACGTTATGAAATGAATTCTAGAAAGGTAATTTATTATGCTGCAAGCAGATGGACCTTCTTATTAGAACTTAATATTTTAAGTGGTGACTATTGCCTATAACAAATCATTGCCTCGTAGGTCACGTACATTAAGAACGCGCTCTAGGATGCCCTGCGGCCATCGACTTAGGTATACGGCCTAATTATTTATTTATTACTAGTGGCCGCCCGCGGCTTCGCTCGCCCGTTCCCGTAACACCCCGTTCCCGTTGCTTTTTCGGGATAAAAAGTATGCTATGTCCTTCTCCCGGTTCTAAGCTACCTCCCCACTAATTTTCTGCCAAATCGGTTCAGCCGTTCTTGAGTTATAAATAGTGTAACTAACACGACTTTTTTTTATAAATATAGATTTATTTATTTATTTAAACAAAATGCTGTTTGGGCTTACAGCTCGTGCCAAAGCGCCCAAATGCTAAGAACATCTCATAATACATAATATACTTAGCTTAAATTAAAATAATAATAATTTCACCAGTTCAAAGTTGTTTGATAAAAAGCGCACGAATAAAGTCACGGGCGATCAACTGGTTACTAATATAAATTATTGTACTTTAACATGCAAGCCCTGATTATTCAATATACTGTTCAACGATTACTGTCATACATAACTGTTATAATTACAAAATCAATACAAATTATGACTGCGGATATCGGAAATCACTTTCATATCAACAGATTGAAGTTTAATCCTATATCCTTTTACCTATAGGTTAATTATACTTATCCACACAATTAAAGATTATGTAGATATAGTGAAACGGCTGTTACTTTGCTCGCGCTTTATTTTTACTTTGGTACTTTTTTTTTTGATTAATTTTTTTAAATGTTTTTTTGTTATTTTTTTATATTCTCAAAATAAAGTTCCAATTTCAATCAAGTGGGTATTTGCCTATACTATGTTTGGAGATCCCTCTGACTACCTCTTTGGCATCATCACGGGCTACGAGTTAAATTTCAAAAAGGCTAACTGACATTTTTAAATGAACGATGATAGCATAACCTTCAAAGGAAGCGACAATGTTTGAAGTGGCCACCGCAGCATGTGTAATTTGTTTCCCAAAAATGGACGCTAATCGAATAATAAATGTGTTCTGAAATACCAAGACATATATGTTACAAACGGATCAAATATAGTCACTCTGTTTACCGAAAGGTTTACACGGATAAAATACTTGTCACCAATAGGAGACTACGGCAAACCCGAAAGGGCATTTATAACACATTTGCTCATAAAGGGTCTCCTACTTCACCGATTTCAATATCGTTATGTATGTTTTTACGTACTTGTGCGTTATCGTAATGTAAAACGCACGGTTATCAATCCACGAACGGTACCTTTTTAAATCTTAGCAAAGAGTTTTTATGTCAGATAACTGACATAAAAACTCTTTGCTAAGATTTTTTTGTGGTAAACATTTTATGAATAAAATTAACTCTGGGAGATAAAATACAGAAAATACACATTTATTCTTTAATTTAATTAATTTTAACAATAAATTAATACCATTTATTTGTAACAAAATCAAAAAAATATTAATTTACTCTATTAGTAATACTGGCTGTTTTTGTGCCTTTGCCTTAAAAAAAAAAATTTGCTAATTTGTGAAAAAGTAAAAAATTATTCCGCGCGCTTTTTATTTTCGCTGTATTATTTTTGTTTGAAAATGTCGTCAAGTAATGATGAATTTATTAATTCGAACCGCCAAAATTCTCAGAGGCAGTGAAAAAGGCAACTTTAAGCCTCTTGCCTGAAAAATTGAACGATAGATACTTACAAGCGTATCAAAACTTCATCTTATGGAAAACAAGCAAAGATGCCAATTCGTTTTCACAGAAAGTGTGTTTTTAGCCTATTTCATGGAACTTTCTCAAAAATATAAGTCAAGCTCATTGTGGTGGCAATGTAATAATCAACTTTACAAATTGTTCAAATTTTTCCAACTGTTTTAACAAGTAAGTAATTACTACAAGTAAGTAAGTTCGTCCGAAAGTCCGAGTATTATTTGTTTCCTCGCAAATGTGTTATAAAACGTCGTATGACATACGTGCGCTTTGATAATTACAGCCTCTGCTTTCTTGTAGCCCTCGCCTACGGCTCGGGCTTGCAATAACGCCTCGGCTGTAATTTTCAACTTACCGCACTTATATCATAATGTACTA
This sequence comes from Thera britannica, assembly GCA_939531255.2. Lineage (NCBI taxonomy): Eukaryota > Metazoa > Arthropoda > Insecta > Lepidoptera > Geometridae > Thera > Thera britannica. Next base: position 9,177,576 of record OW618043.2, on the reverse strand, counting down.
TTGTCGGCTTGTCGATATGTATTTGCGTTAGTTATTACTTCACAAATGTCAAAACCGAATTGACATTTGGCGCCATTTGCAAAAGCTATAGCGTTTTCTATTAGGGTGATTACTTTTGAGTTCTTTGTGTGTGGCTCGTCCGGGTGCGTACCACCATGCCCATTTTTGCCGTGAAGTAGCATTGTTGTGTTTCGGTTTGAAGGGGGTTCAAATGAACGTCTTGGTTTGCGCCAAATTAAAATGCATGGACAGTCACGACCGCAGACCACAAAGTGTATTTGGAGACATGACGGATAGCCTCAGACGGCTGGTGACTCAATTCGCAGTAACTCTGCCTAATGGCCTACGCAGACCGATACGGCATGGCAAGGGATTTCAATTTTTGCTAATGGAAATTCAAACGTATCGATATAGAAATACGACATAAATTGCTATGCTTTAAAATGATACCGCGGCATCGCAAGGGATTTCATTGCACGGCATTGAAAGACGCGCTACGGGCTCCTGCGGCAGTATGGCGTACAGCGGTATAGGCAACGGTATTTGAAATACCGCGGAGTAAGGCGGCGTAGCATGCCGTGGCAAGGCGCTGGAATTTTGACGCTGTATCTAAGCGGCTAATGTGCGCTGACTGACGGCAAAATCCTTTTCCATGCCGTCCCGGTCTGCGTCGGCCTTTAGGATCTTGTGTGGTTTCAAACCAATTGCAAGGAAAAGGTTGGTGTTCTTTATCCAGAATTCACTCTTGTATTTTCTGCAATGATTAATAATGAATTTCCAGTTAGGTTTGGTAGCTTTTGTCCGCGACAATTGGATGGGTATTGGGTGTGCATTTTATGACTGAAAATAAACGATATATATTTTTATAGAGCTGATGGAGCAGCATATGGCCCACCTGATGTTAAGTGTTAACCATCTCCTATAACATAGAATTGCATCGTTGGTCAGGCACGTCAGGAAAGTGCCCTTCGATGCACTTTCCTGCATCATCAACTTGAGGCATACAGATGTTCAGCTTCACGTGCCAGTAATTTCACCGGCACCCACACCCTTCAAACCAAACAAAGCAATGCTGCTTATCGACAGGAACGGGCATGGTGGTAGTACTTCCCCGCACGAGCCCTTCTCATAAAGCTCTACTTCTACTAAAATTAAGTTTTAGGCCACTATAGGCCTAAAACTTAAACCCGGTTATTCAGTAATCCGAATAATATTGTTAGTTCGCGAGTCAATAACCGTTTTCGCACGCGTTGAATAACTAACCGCATATCGGACACCGGATTTACAATTCATTTGTTTGGAAACAAATTTCCCAACCACATATTTGTAATAGGTAGTCTTACATCAGGATTCCATACTTTATTTACCTATACCTACATTATGTGTTAGCTAAAGTGAGGATTTGTGACATCAAATTAAAAGAATATGAATCTAATTTATATCAGAACAGGAAAAAAATTAACTCTTCCACTTACTAACTTACTTACTGAAAGAAAGCACTGGCTGTCTCAATAATCAAAAATCAAAAGTGTATTTATTCAGTAGAATCGCAAGGATCACTTTGAAACGTCTTAAAGCTAGGTGAGTCTAGGTGCCAGTTCCACGCGACCTAACTACGGCTTGGTTCCTACAGTTTTTTTATACGATCCTTTTAAGAATCAAAAATAATAATTTTAGCAGTGAAGTTCCAGTGTGGTGCCACTTCACTTAGTGAGACGTACCTATGCAATAATACAAAAGCAAAGGTAGTTGTCTAGTTGTAGCGGCCCCGCCTTCCGGTCATAAGGTCGTGGGCTCCAATCCAATCGTGTACTAATGAGTTTTTCTATCCAAAAATGTATGTGTACTACGGTGAAGAAAAATATCGTGAGGAAACCGAGGCGTCGTAAAATCGGAATCGAATAGAAAATGTCCAAAAAAATAGTTTTTCTTCTTTCCTTCTGGCTCCAACGCTTATTAAATGAATAACTCAAATAAAAACAGTTTTAATATAAAAATGATACAATTTTAAAATCTATTCTTAATAAACAAACTTGTCATTCAACAAGATATAACGCACATGGTCATTCATTAAGATAAAACGCACGCATACTTCAAAACCACTCAAATCACAATGAGAGCCTTTCTCTATTGAGAGTGCAAACTTGAACTAATTTTAATACCTGATTTCTTCAAGTACATGATGATATCAGGTATCTTATATCTACATCTCGATAGAATAATACACCTTAGCGTGTTGTAATAAAGTTTAAATTGGTTTGCGTTCTGTAGATATGCATTAGGTACGTTTATACATTGTTTAGTATCAGATAAGTTTTAGTTGGCTTCGCATGTATAAAACAATGATTTGAAAGTTCAACCTTAATACCATAACAATAAAGACGTTAATCTGACTGATGGTTTAAGATAAATGAGAGAATCAAAGTCAATAAGTAAAAGTCACAGTAGGTATATACCTACGTATTCTATCATCTATCTTACATTCCTTAGCACAAGTTTTGCTTAGTTTGGGACTAGATGGCGCTATTTGATAATAACCGCTAATATTTTTTTATTATTGTAATTGCGATTTTTGGGATGTGCCCAGCGACTACGAGGTTCGTCTCCCGTGATGCACTTTTTGTATATTTTTTAGGGATTATTTCACCAGTGCTGCCCGCTACCCCATAAAATAGAAAATTATTGATTGGAAGAAATGAAATTTTTATCATAGGCGGAATCAATGCTCTCTCTCTCTCTGTACTCTTCCAGTTGTGTTGTTTTGTTAGACAGAAGAAATAACTTATAAGGAATAAAATCACACAGTTATAATAAGGGCCTACGTTTCGTAGCGGGAAGATCTCAAGGTCTACGATGCCTCTACGCGCGTAGATGCGCTACGAAAGTGGTGTATTATGTCAAGCCATTTTTACAAAAAAAAAACTACGTACTAATTGTTTGCCTTTTGTTTATTAAACAGCGCAGTATTCCAAGTTAATCAGCTGCTAGTCAGTTTTCATCTAGGTATGTACAAAATATGAAACTATGAAATCACTACTAATTCGAGATTTCATGACATCCACTTCAGTATGCACAATTATCTGAAACGTCGCAAACTTCAGCTCATCACTAGAAGCGCAGACGCCGACGCGCCCAGTAAAAGTTATGACAACAATAATGCGTTATAAAACAGCCGGTTATAACCAAAAGCCGATTCAGTACGCCCGAGAGCTCCGCAAGGTCAAGAGCATATGAACTCTTTTTAAAACAGTCCAACGCCTGGCCGAACGCAGATGTGACATTACACACATTTCACGAATAAAAAAAGGAAAATAAAACAATAATAACATTTATTTTATAAATCGCGCCGAGACACGTGCTGTTCCAAATTTAAACGCAGCCAGCTTCCGATTGAGAGTTCCCGCGCTCGCGTGTGCCAAAAGAAAATCAGTTTCAGTGTCGGAAAATTTCGTTTTCATTGATATTATTCGAGATATAATTTGCATTGTGCTCAAATAATACTGAAAAGTGCAAAACCGTCAAGTTGGGGGGCTACAGGGATATACTATCCGAGTGAGTATCTTCGTTTTCTCTTCTTACGCACTCGTAGTTTTTAAAACACGTGTCACGTTTTTCGAACAAAGACATTTGTTTAGTCATCACAACATTCTGAAAACGTTATTATAATAGCTGCTAGATGTTTCAAATTGATCTTTGTGTTAACTATAAATAAATAAATGTTAAATGTGATTGATTGCTATCAAATAAAAATGGCTCTCTATAGTCGGTGATTATAAAGACATTTTTTATCACAAAATAAAAGACATACTCGTGAATTACGTACGTTTCACACTGTAGATGTAGTCTATTTTAATAGTGATATCAAATTATCAAGTGCGCACTGAACGGAACTATTATTATAGCTACTATAGCTGTTACCATGTGACTGTCTGACAATCAACGCATACCTGCGTGTGGAATGTAAACCATCTATTACTTATAACTAAGTTAATAATTTTAAGGGTAGCGTTTTTTCTCTGGTCAAGGTTCTACTCGGAAAGAACTCTCTCGTAGGTCAGTTTAAGTAAGATTACGTTAACCTGTATTTTAAACCGATTTTTTGTACCGAAATTTAAGTAAAAAATATAATAATAAAAACAACAAAATAAAAGTAGGTTTAATTGTACACGATTATTCTGTATCGTAATGTTTATGTGTATCAAATTTAAGTTATTTTTACGTAAAAAAACGTATGCCACCCGAGTAGACCGACGACATTGTTAAGATGCGGGAAGTCGGTGGATGGGAAGTACAAAAACTCGTTCATCATGCTAATGTATGGGAGGCGTATGTCCAGCAGTTGACATCTTCAGGCTGATGATGATGATAATGAGTAAAAACAAAACGTTTTTCCATTCAGTACCAGTGTGATTTAATTAGGTGCGATTGGACGCGCTCGATTCGGTTCGATTCGGCTGCTTTTCTGTTAACCTACGATTGAAGTGTGTTGAATACAAATCAAAATAGTAATAGTTTCTCAAATAGGTTTCAATGACGTAGATTCAACTAGAAATCATAATCTTAGATAATTTAATAGCAAAATATACATTACGCACGTAGCACAATGGAAAGTATAAAGTACCTTCTGAAGTAAAACTATTTATTATTTTTATTATTTATTATTATTTATTTTATTAATTAAAACGGTTACACACCAATTACATTAATTAAAAATATAGAATAATAGTGAGTTAATAGCTATTAACTCACATTAGGCTCAAGGCGTTACATTTAAAGCTGTAATAAAGAACTATCACCTACCCTAAAGTGTTTGATAACGAACTATTAGGGTAGGTAACGCAACGACAACACCCTTGGTGTTGTTGGAGTCTATGGGCGACGGTGACCGCTTACTATCAGGTGGGCTGTTAGCTCGTTTGTCGTCTTTTACATAAAAAAAATTAACTGTACATCTACGCGATAAATACTTCTTTTATAAAAAAAATCCAACAAACTGAAATTTAAATTAAAATAAATTTATAAAGTAGGGACTGGGACTGCACTTCAGTTCACGTAACGTGTTCAGTTACGTAAGAAAAAAACAACAATAAGTAGGTAATTAGGTATAGGTAGTAGGTATGTGCATTAGGTAGATTAGACGTGAGAGAAAACCGAACAAATTTGTAGATAGAGTAAGTCAAACAATAGAATTTTAACTACTTTAGAAACTTATAACCCTAAGATAAAGTCATCATCAAATTTATATCACAAGGATCACTTTGAAACGACTTCAAGCTAGGTGCCAGTTCCACGTGCCAATCCTAAAAACATCCACTACTCAACACAAGTTCTAGAAAAATCTAGAACAAATTTTAATGTACTTATGCTTTATGTGCACCATATTAAAATTCTTAGTTTTGCATTTATTGTTAGTAAAAAACGCGGCTTGTGTATAAAGAGGTAGCAAAAAAATGAGATTTCAAACCCTCGATGCAAAAAATATGCAAAGTTGATCGACTCAATAACTAGTATGACTTGTTTCATTCATATTACAATACCAACGAGCTAACAACACTGTCATTTGAATAATGCAATCAGCTTTATGTAATACTAGTGAAATCCCCTGCGACTTCGTTCGCGTTAAGCTTTTTCCGTGCGAACTTCAACCACCGCTGCAGACGTTTAGGGGTTGAGTTTCGGGAAACCCTTTCTTAGTGCACCTCCACACTACACCAGAAATCTACTCTCCATATTTCGCACTCCTAGGACCATTAGTTAAGGGTTTGAATAGATACATATTTCATTTGATTGAAACCAACTTGGTGTACAATGTGTTCTTGAGCCTCTTAGGAGGCGCACTCAATCCTTTCACCACATTGGTTTGAGAGAACCAGTGACAAGATAAACTATACGACTATTCTAAAGACTAAGTTTGGTCAGTAAGTATGCAGATAATTTTAGCCAATTTAAAATTATTCTTACGTTTTATAAATAATCGTTTTCTAATTTTCCGATGTATTTGTTACTTCAACGAATACCACATTAAAAAAGCAGCCAAGTGCGAGTCGGACTCGCCCATGAAGGGTTCCGTAGCATCAATTAACATAATATAAAGGTTTTTGTAGTTCGTCGAAAGGTAAATTGCGGTTTACGATTTATGACGTATAAAAAAAAAACTACTGACTAGATCTCGTTCAAACCAAATATCGTTGGAAGTTTACATAGTAATGTACAACATATATTTTTTTTGGATTTATCATTCTCTTATTTTAGAAGTTAGAGGGGGGGGGACCAACTTTTTTCTACTTTGGAAGTGTCTCTCGCGCAAACTATTCAGTTTAGAAAAAAACGATATTAGAAACCTCAACATCATTTTTGAAGACCTATCCAGAGATACCCCACACGTATGGGTTTGATGAAAAAAAAATTTTTGAGTTTCAGTTTCAAGTATGGGGACCCCCAAATTTATAGTTTTAGAAAAAAACGATATTAGAAACCTCAACATAATTTTTGAAAACCTATCCATAGATACCCCACACGTATGGGTTCGATGAAAAAAAAATTTTTGAGTTTCAGTTTCAAGTATGGGGACCCCCAAAATTTATAGATTTTTTTCTATTTTTGTGTAAAAACCTTAATGTGGTTCACAGAATACATCTACTCACCAACTTTCATCAGTCTAGCTTTTATGGCTTCGGAGAAAAATGGCTGTGACACGGCCGGACAGACAGACAGACAGACAGACAGACAGACAGACAGACAGACATGACGAATCTATAAGGGTTCCGTTTTTGCCATTTGGCTACGGAACCCTAATAAAAATGAACGCCCCTCCACCACGTTTTCTTGACGTTGGCTCACAGCAAAGTACTTCAAAATGATCTTTGTGACGTAGGTAATAAAGAACAATTTACTTTGACTGATTGAAGTAGTAGGGCGTGCAGTTTAAGATTGGACGATCTCTACATAGGACTTGGCACCTTTATGCTACTCAATGCAATGTCATAAAGGGTACGTAGGTTCTCGGTAGACGCGCAATATGAAACCATGTAATTGTTACAGGCAGAAGAAACCGCTTAACATCAGGTGGTATATCCGTTAGTTCCATCACTTGTCTTAATTAATGAGTAGTTTTTTTTTTGCAAAATATTTTTTTTATCAGATTGTCTTTTCAGTTTGGTAACAGTCAGATATTTTGCAAAATAATTAACCTCCATGTAAGTCTACCAGAGCATGAAAGGAGCACTAGAGTCAGCTACGCCCTGAAAAACACTATCAAACAATCAACTTTTGCAACTAACAGTCACAAGTTTCATTATGATACAGTACGCGCTTCGATGTCATCAAATCTCATTTTGAACACCTCAAAAAGTACCTATTACTTAAAAAAAAACAAATCCTTTCACCAGACTTGGTTCGAAAGAACCAGTGACACGATAAGAAGAAGAAGTAATATACGAATTGTACTTTTGGGTGATAGTTTTTAGTTATATAAAATTTTATCTTAACCTAAAAAAATTAAATCTTCTTCTTTCCGCCCTTATCCCAGTTTATGTGGGATCGGCACAACATGTCTTCCTCTTCCATTCCCCTCTGTCAGCTGTCATCTCTGCATTCGCTCCTCTCTTATCCATGTCACCTTTCACACAGTTCATCCATGTTTTCTTTGGCCTACCACTGCTCACATAACCATCCACATTCAACTCATCACTCTTCTAATCACATGACTTGCGATCCCTCCTCATGACATGCCCGTACCAAGACAGCATGTTGCTCCTCAATTTGTCTGTCACTGGCGCTACTTTCAAACTTCCCCTGATATACTCATATAGCCCAAAAAATCACACACACTCAACAGTCACATTGACGCTAGATTTCATAATCAGTGGTCAAACACCCATCACACTGAAAATCCTATAACAAGATGGGTTTTACACGTGGCCAAGTTGATACTTCTTGCAAGACCGGGTTGTAATTGAATACGTTGGGTATTATTTTCAAAATCACACGGCGTAAAGAGTAGCTGTCAAGCTTACACGTCTCTATTTTTATGAACAACGGGATCAAATTCAAAATTAGAAAAAATCTATGAATGCAGTTTAAATTGGGTTTTAAATTCAAATAATGTCTTCTTTCAGTAAAATGTACTGCGTGTACTGTCTTTGAAACTATTGCTTTTTAGGGTTCCGTAGCCAAATGGCAAAAACGGAACCCTTATAGATTCGTCATGTCTGTCTGTCTGTCTGTCTGTCTGTCCGTCCGTATGTCACAGCCATTTTTCTCCGAAACCGTAAAAGCTAGACTGATGAAACTTGGCGAGTAGATGTATTCTGTGAACCGCATTAAGTATTTTACATAAAAATAAAAAAAAAACTATAAATTTCGGGGGTCCCCATACTTGAAACTGAAACTCAAAATTTATTTTTTCATCGAACCCATACGTGTGGGGTATCTATGAATAGGTCTTCAAAAATGATGTTGAGGTTTCTAATATTGTTTTTTTCTAAACTGAATAGTTTGCGCGAGAGACACTTCCAAAGTGGAAAAAAGTTGGTCCCCCCCCCTCTAACTTCTAAAGTAAGAGAATGATAAAACTAAAAAAAATATATGTTGTACATTACTATGCAAACTTCCAACGATTTTTGGTTTGAACGAAATCTAGTCAGTAGTTTTTTTATTATACGTCATAAACCGTAAACCGCAATATACCTTTCGACGAACTACAAGAACCTTATTATGTTACATCAAGTAACATAATATAAAGGTTTTTGTAGTTCGTCTTGCTACGGAACCCTTCATGGGCGAGTCCGACTCGCACTTGGCTGCTTTTTATTGTATTATTGCATTGCATACGTCTGACTAAGTGAAGTGGCACCACACTGGAACTTCACTGCTATTGTTTTAGATTATTTTTGATTTGTAAAAGGATCATAGGTATATAAGAAAACGGTAGGAACCAAGCCGTAGTTTGTTGCCTGTTCTTCTAGGCTTGGTCGCGTGGAACTGGCACCTAGACTCACCTAGCTTTAAGACGTGTCAAAGTGATTCTTGCATATTTAACTGAATAGAGACAAATTTGAGTTTGAGTTTATGTTTTATTTATCATGGTGCGGTATTGAGACGCGTACTGTACTTGCGAATACTCAACAATGGTAATTGTCATGGAGTTATGACATGTTATATATTTGTACAACATTGATTGTAGTTGCGTGTGCACACAGCCTTGCTAGTGATTGCAATTCTGTCACATGTGACAGGACGGAAGTGAGCGTATTTTCTCGTATTCTAGACAGGCTTTGGCAGTTTTAATATATTATTCTCACTATATTTATATATATAGAGAGCACTGGTGGTCTAGTGGTAGCGGCCCCGCCTTCCGATCCTAAGGTCGTGGGTTCAAATCCAGTCGTGTACCAACGAGTTTTTCTGCCCAAAAATTTATGTACACTATGCCAGTGCTCTCAAACGGTGAAGGAAAACATCGTGAGGAAACCGGCATATCGTAGAGCCTAAAAGGGTCGAAAATATGTGTCAAGTGCACGAAAGGAGCCTCTTTGAGGCGCACTTAAAATCCTTTCACCACACTTGGTTCGAAAGAATCGGTGACACGATAAGAAGAAGAAGAACTATTTATATATTACTAGCAACGAAGCCAGCCATAGGTGCCAGTTCCACGTGACTAAGCCTAGAAAAACAGGCAAGAAACTATACGGCTTAGTTCCAACCGTTTTCTTTATGCAAAGATTCTTTGACTTAATTTGGAAAGAAGTTATGAATAAGAAAGGACTGAATATTTGACAGATTTTCATGAAAATCTGTCAAATATTCGTCGCTCAGTACGTGTTTCAGTATTCGGGGGTAAATGTATGAAACTTTGATTTCTCATTTGAATGGACGTGACATTCGTGAGACTAACCCCTTGTTATACCGATAATAAGGAGAGGAAAATGATGATAACCAATAGGCAAGCTAGATAACCTAGAAACAATATCTAGTAAATACTGATTACGTGAGAATATAGTCACACCTACTGGTTGGCAATACGCCCGTAACTTGCGTGTACTTTATGCACGTGCTATACATACGATGACGCTACGTAAGTAATTCAATTGAAGAGCATGATAACAGAAACAAAGAACCAATGACGATGGTTCGAAAATGTTATTAAACGGTAACAATAATGATCTAAATTCCATTTAGGTTTTTGTAAAGCCTAAATAATAATATAGCTGTCCGTTTTTTTAAATAATTATTAGGGTGGCGTCGACAAATATACTTTTTATGGGAAAAGTGATAGAACAAGCTGATGGTCTAACTTTTTTTTCTGTTTTGTTGATTAGGGACACAAAACAAAGTACAATTATGTAGAGTAATTGTTAAATTTAAATTTAAATTTGTGAATCCAAATTTTGCATGCCCTTATAGGGCGGAATCAAAATGGATGTCAAAATTATTACTAAAACAACCCTTGTACATGTGATCCAGCAAATAAATACACTTTGACTTTGACTTTGATTGATAAATTTACAGGCATAAATACTATTAATTATGAGCTAGAAAGTCTCATGAAAGAGTGGCCAAATCTGCATTCTTGAATTTAGTTTGATTATTGTTTAACTGACCATAAAATTACTGATATAACGGAGGACTGTAAAATAAACGAGTTATTATTTTACTTATTGCTTTCTTTAGCTATGTAATATCATTTATATTTTATGGAATACTATAAATATATAACACCCTATGACAAGACAATACGGTTTGCATTAAAAACTTTCAGAAAATGCGACGTAGGCGAACAAAAACATAGCAGTTTTTGTAATACACGTTTATTGAGAAAAATAAATAAAATCTAAACTATGTTTATTTAAATCCGGCGGATAATGACCGGCTCTGGCGTCATAAAATTCACACGCTATCTCTGAATCATCAATTTAATAATATTGTCGTTTGTTGTGAAATAGTTTTTATTTAAAACCCAAGTTTGGTCAAACTTTTTCTCAAATCAAAGATTTTTATTTGAGAAAAAGTTTGACCAAACTTGATTTTTTCACTAGTTTTCATGTTTTTCTGGCAGCGAAAAGCTGAGTCGGGGCCTATTTGGCATATTTTATGTACCATTATCTATATTCAACGTCTACACCTACGCATGCATGTCAAATTAATGTATTTTCTTTCTTTCTTTCAATGTATTTAGACGCCTAGACTGGGCCATTACAAAAATACAGATAAGCTAATAAATATAATAGTTTTAGGGTTAATTGAATAATTGTCTGACGGATTTAAATACTAGTACATATAACACGCGCCAATTACTCTTAAAAACCTAATCTTAAATGCTAATTTCCTCGGCCTCATACTATTGTTGACATAAGTAACCTTTCACAACTACACGCTACAATTTTTTTGCAAGATCCTTCGCTATCGATCGATTTAGTAGTTGTATCGATTAATAATGCGGACAATCCACACAGCACTATCTAGCCCCAAACTAAGCAGAGCTTGTACTATGGGAACCAGATATATGTATGCATGTCTTGTTGCAGAGGCTTGGGAGGCGCGGGCGCGGGCGCGGGCGCGCAGACGCAGTGGACGACGCGGCGCAGCACCATGCTGGCCACCATCAAGGGCTTCTGGAAGCTCTGCCAGTATGGAGACATGTACATGGTACGTATATACTCTCAAAACGGTGAAGGAAAACATCGTGAGGAAACCGGCGTGTTGTAGAACCTAAAAAAATTCGAGCAACACGTGTCAAGGGTCACGCAAAAAGGGCCCGCCAGCGGCCTACTTGCGAAAAAACCTGCCCGCACATCAAGTGCGGAAGATAAAATTTTGCCGAATTTTTTGCCGATGGAACGTATATCTCCGTTGTCGAACAAACTGGCAATCCACCTCTCATCACCAATCCACGGCTGGACATACCTAGGTCCCTTCTTTAACGCGCCACTGAGCCCAGTCTTCGACTCTTCAGATACAGTTGCTTCCGGCCACCCTTCTCAAGTTGTCGCTCCATCTAGCCTGAAGGCGTCCGACACTACGTTTACTTTACAATTAGTACAAGTATTCACAAACTAAACACGAAACAGTTGAGCTGTCTGCAGACCGTTACAAACAAACTAGAGATAGACAACTGATCGAAATCAGTGCCAAACGGTAGCATCTCCAAGACGTAGTGCATTCTTATGTACCTAACCTACCTATATTTGTTTTTATAGGAATTGATTTCTCTCTTTACGCAGCGGTACTAATAGATACATTGTTCAGTTTATTTCTCTATCATTGTCTTAACTCGTATAATAGAGCGACATTTAAAATTTCCATTACGAAAAAGATTGTGTTTATTATTTGTTTAAGATTGAAAATATAAATAGAGATTGCAGAGCGAAAACAGCAAATTCATAAAAGCGAATGTTGGATGACTGTATTAATATTCATTGGATAACATAATTTAAATAAAAATAAGCATAAAAATATGGGAATATTAAACATAACAATATGGGAACATGTTTATTGAACTTAAAGCCAATTTCAATCAAAACTATTAGGTCAGTGCCAACAATAAACAATTCACTTTTATCAAACTATAAAATTAGCAACTAATAACTCAAATGTTTTGCAATGTCTATCGTTGCTTTTAGAATTAGCGTCTTTTATTTAAAATGTGTGAATGTCGCTCCAAATAAGTCCTATTTTATCAGGACAATAAAACTTTATGCCACCATTGGATTATTAATATTTATTAAAGTCTCCTTTTATTAATATTGCAACAGGAAAGCTATAAAAAACATTTTAATTTAGAAAAAAACGCAGGATTAGACTAGCATTTTATTTAAAAAATAAATGGGATTTTGCCCAATATACATTTTAACAATACCAAGCAAATTGAATTAATGGTGTATCATGAGCCCTTTGGAAGCGTTACATTCACCCGATTGCCGAATCGGGTGAATGTCACGCTTCACCCGATGTTAGGTGGCCCTAACAAGAAAACACATAGGTTCATGATCATATTCTATTCTGAGAGTGATTAGTCAGTCGAATTACCGAAAATAAGCCGTGAGACTTCTATCACAATAGAAGTGCCTTCATAACTGATCTCTTGGGATTCATTGTCAAGGGCAACAATGGTAATCATGTACCTACCTTCAGCATGGTTGCACTACTATCTACGTAGTTACACAATATCATAAATAAATATTTGCGGACATTTTTACAATGCTAGGTATAATTGTTTAGATTTTAGACAATCTTATGAGCAAGTTAGTTTCTCTAGTATTAGTATTAGGTAGTAGCTCTGCTTTCTACGGTCGTGGGTTTGATCCCCATCAAGAACAAATAAGTATTAAATCAACTATTTGGTTCCCATAGTTCAAATTCTACTTAATTTGGGTTCATAATATTAATTTCATTTTTAGGGTTCCGTAGCCAAATGGTAAAAACGGAACCCGTATAGATTCCTCATGTCTGTCTGTCTGTCTGTCTGTCTGTCTGTCTGTCCGGCCGTGTCACAGCCATTTTTCTCCGAAACCATAAGAGCTAGACTGATGAAACTTGGTGAGTAGATGTATTCTGTGAACCGCATTAAGGTTTTTACACAATAATAAAAAAAAAACTATAAATTTTGGGGGTCCCCATACTTGAAACTGATACTCGCGCGAGAGACACTTCCAAAGTGGAAAAAAGTTGGTCCCCCCCCCTCTAACTTCTAAAATAAGAGAATGATAAAACTAAAAAAAATATATGTTGAACATTACTATGCAAACTTCCAACGATATTTGGTTTGAACGAGATCTAGCCAGTAGTTTTTTTTTTATGCGTCATAAATCGTAAACCGCAATTTACCTTTCGACGAACTACAAAAACCTTTATATTATGTTATTTGATGGTACGGAACCCTTCATGGGCGAGTCCGACTCGCACTTGGCTGCTTTTTATTTAAAGTAACGGATCATGCAGATGTGAAAATTTCAAATAAATGCATGAAAAAAATTTTTTTTCTGCGATAGTTTTCAATAAATTGACCTACTAGTCTTTTCGAATAGGATGTGTGTGCAAGCAACAATTCTGTAATTCGATCTAGCTATTGAGTAGACGATAAATTGTGGTTGAACTTGAACGATTCAACTATTCGTAGGGAATAACGTTTGGCCATGTGTAGCTGGAGATACTAGAAAATTTAGATTCCTAGACTAAGCTGTAAGACGTTTCAAAGTGATCCTTGCGATTCCAATGAATAATTATTGTTTATATTAAGGCGAATATTATGATTTTTACACAAGAGTTTTGCAAACAGCCTTTCGTATTTTTTTTTTTAATAGATATAAACTGTAGACTTTCTGAAATTCACCCAAACGAACAGACTGCGGCAATTTTCCGCAATTTTACTTAATAACAGTATTTTTTCATTGTTTATCTTTCAGTTAGATAACTACCAATTTAAAACAGCAATTTCGTCCAAAGAAAACACAGTAAAAAACCGTCAATCATAGTACATCCGCTGTAACTCAAAACTACCGCTAAATGATTGTTATAATAAGCGAGTAATTCCGCTGTTCTATTGTGAGGTTGAAGTACGGTATTGAACTTGAACTGGCAATGATACGAGTTGGCTATGTTATGCAATGGCCTCCGTAGCACGCGTGCCTGACCGGTTCAGCGAGATATACGAATCCCGCGGGATTTTTTTTATTTTTGTTTTATTTCTATATAAATACGGCGAATCGGCGTTCTATGTCCTTAATGTATTTAGAGAGAAGGAGAGAAAGAGTAAAGATGATTCAAGATATAATGGAAAATCTATTACTTTTTTCATTATTTCTTCCAAATCACAGCAGCGCTGCTTCACGGCAGAAATAGGCATGGTGGTAGTACTTTCCTGAACGAAACCACCCCACATAGATCTCTACTACTACCGTAGAACTATACTTAACTAATTTATCTTTAGATTATTCAGGTGGCAATAAATGGAAGTTTCTGGTAGTAGTATTTAACACTATGGACGAACAATAAAAAATAAACGTAAGCACTTATTCAGTCTGATCTTCTATAAAATTTATGATCCATGCCAGATAAGGTAGCAAGATTAAGTGTACTACGTACTAGTATATTGCAAATTAATTTTAACTGTGGGTTTGGTTAAGTGCCCAGGTATTATATGTACCTAAACCTAAACCTACTGTTGTATGTTATTATAGCGGTGGTATTACATAAGAGCTACGGTCGACTGCACTAAGATGGCTTATTATCAACCAGAAGAAATCCAATGGCAAGGACCTCCTCAGGTACATTTCCAAGAAAAACATGTTTCTTTTTAAAATGCAATTTGAGCAATATAGATGCAATTTTAATTGTTTATCATAGTTTTATTTTCAGTCCTGTAGGCGACAATAGCTCTGTCGACTCTGGTTTTGAGTCTGTGCGAGTGTTCACTAATTAAATCTTACGTCGAATCGTCATATACATACCCTGGTGAGCACTCACACAGACTTTAAACCAGAGCCAGATACAGAGCCAGACAGAGCTTGTGGTACTGATGTGTTATTTTGTTAGTTTTATATCAATTTGACTCGAGGTTTTATCACAAATTATATCATTACATTTCAAAATTTGGGATACCACCATGCTTATTTATGCCGTGAAGCAGTATGTCTGTATTTGGTTTGAAGGGTGCCGGTGAAATGACTGGCACCGGAGCCTGAACATCTGTATGCCTCACGTTGATGGGTGCAGGGCCGTGCATCGTAGGGCACGTTCCTGAAGTGCGTGACCTACGAGGCAATGCTTTGTTATAACAAAACATTGCCGCGTAGGTCGTAGGAGATGGTTACCACTTAATATTTGCCGGGGGAAAAAAAATGAGATTAAAAAAACAATTTTTACAGCAAATCCCCACCATTTTGTTCAAGGCAAAAGACAACATGAGGTGCTTGACTTACTAACTTGACTTAATAATTCAATTGACAAGATAAAGAAGCCATCAACAAAAAAAAAGATTAATTATGTCGATGAGAAGGACAAAAACTAAAGGTAGTTTCTTGTATAGGTTAACTGGATCCAACTTGACATTTCGTAGCCCAACTTAGGCGTAGCCATTTTTTATTCCACCGTCTAATTATGATTCATTTTCAAACAGGCCCACAGGTACCTACCTATTTTAGGAAACATTCCAATGATAACAAGATTGCATAATATAAAACGTAAACGCATCTAAAGAAGCGGTCATGGTATCAATGTTAGTTAGGAGTTATAAAAAATCGCCAAGTGCGAGTCGGCCACGCTCCATAAGCAGAGACCACAGACGAAGTGTGTTTTTAAAGATTTAATAATGTAATTCCCTTTTGTCTCAAAAGCACTACCACTTCACATGACAAATGGTTAGCAGAAAGAAAATGCTAATTAGCATTAGTAGAAGTTTTAAAGGCCTGCGCACACCTAGTCAAATATCAGCCAGCGAACTAGGTGTGCGCAGGCCTTAACTCTATTTTTATGAACAACGGGCAGTTCTGAAAAATGTCATGAGACGAAAAGAGTGCTAAGCATAAATGTAGAGATACGCCTTAGATGGATGGATTGGGTGAGAGATATGTCCAAGAAAGGAGTGAGCACTGAGATGACGAATGATAGGGGAGAATGGATGAAAAATACATGTTGTGTCGACCCCACCTAGTAGAATAAGGGAGAAGAAGAAGAAGGATAACGGGTTAATTCTGAAGTTTGACTGAAGTCTTCAGTTCAACCCGTGATCATGGTACATGCAATTGTACCGAAATATCGGGAGTCAAAACTCACAAAATTAAATCATCGTAAATATACCGTTGTTCATAAAAATAATAATGTTTAGGGTATATTTAGATGAATTTTAATTATTTTATTTTTATGAAGAGGCGCATCGAAGCGTAGGTACCTAAAACCGGAGTCGCCATATCAACTATTACACAATAACAGATTGCAAGCCATTATGCAATACCTATTATAAGTCGGAATAGTATTAAAGAAAATATATTTTTACTTTATAAAGCAAAAGGTGAGTATCTATTGGTCTCACTAATAAAAAATTGCAAAACAGTAATAATGCTTTAACTATTGTCATCCCTTCAGCCTAAGCGATCTGTGATGGCATTCTCATTTTTTTCTCATTCTCATCATCTCTTCTTCCAAATTGCGTTTACAAGTATGGCTTGAAATGTTTAATTAACACGTGCCCCTGACTACTCTAACAGGCTGTTAGTAACAGCCATACTTATAAACACTATTTAGATTTAATCATTGCTTAAAGTTAGTCCTGTCACTGTTTGTCAATACCCAGTGGTAAGACATGGCAATAGTTTAAGCACTATTTATCTTTTGACATATTTTTATAAGTAAGGCCATTAGATGTTTTATGATCGCGAAAGTTTAAAATGTATACTTACTAGGTGCTCGTAAGGCCTGCGCACACCTAGGTCGCTGGCGTCGGCGATCAGTGAAATGCTGTCAAATTTGACAGCGATATTTGACAGCGTTTCACTGATCGCTATCGCCAGCGACCTAAGTGTGCGCGGGCTTTTAGACATCCTTATAAGATCTTGAGTAAAATACGTCATTATTACGATTATCTTTTTTTTTTCTTTATTGAAATTATTTTCCCTCGTACATAATTAAGTATTGCCAACTTGTCATTCACTTTATGTGTTGTACTAGTTTAATAGCTACTCTAATCTGTGGTTTGGCCATTTAGCCATCAATCATAAATCATTAATCACATATTTTAGTAATCAATTTTGATTTTAAAAATAATTAAAAAATAAAAATTTAATTAAATTCATTCCAACATCAGAAGGTTACCCTTCTGATGTTGGAATCAACTTCATTTACAAAATTTCGTCACGAAATGTTTTCGTTTCGCCTATTTGTCTCTCTCTATTGTATGGAGAAAAAATGAGACAGGACAAAAACGTTACGTAGAAACGATCGAAACGAGTTGTTGTCTCATGAATTTTCCATACAAAAGAGAGAGGCACGTGCTCACACGAAAACAACATTTGGTAGATGAAATGTGGAAGCAAAACTGGGACTCGGGTACTCAGCTCAAAGGCAAAGTCAAAATCACTTATTTACTCGAATCACAAAGTGACTTATTTATTTACTTTACTGCAGTGTTTAATTAAGCAATTAGTTATAATACCTCATTATTTTAATAAAAACCACAATTTGTATCTTACACAAAAAAACATTGTTGGTTATAAAAATTAGCAGATGACATTTATTTTCCTGCAAAACCTTCCATTACGTAATGTACTATATCTATATTAATAAAAAAGATGTCCGCTCAATGTCTCACTCATCACGAAGCCTGTGAAACTACAAAGTCTGAAACTTGGCGCAGACATTCTTAGACTAGAGACTAGACTAAGCGTGTTTTTTTTTAAATTGATCCCATTTGGGTTTACTTGTCAAAATTTGAATGGAAATAGCTTTACGCGAACGAAGTCGCACAGGATTCCACTAGTTAGTAATTACATAATAAATCTATTTAAACCAGTCTGTGTGAAAGAGTTTTTTGCAAAGTGCGGAGCAAAAAAATGTTTACATATAAACATTATAGTTCTAGTTTTTGTGAACTGACGAATGAAATAATTAGGAGATATTAATTACTAAACATCAGCAGCATCCCACGCGATTTCGTTCGCATTTAATACAATTAGCTGATGGAACAAGCATATGGCCTACCTGATGTTAAGTGGTATCGCCTATAACAAAGCACTGCCCCGTCTGTCAATCATTCATTCATAGGTCACACACACCAGGAACGTGCCCTACGAGGCACTGCTCTGGTGCATTGAAAGCACTAGTATTTAGACCATTTAGTTCTTTAGTACCAGGCCCGCATAAATCTGCAAGAGTAGGTACATAAGCAAACGTGAAGGCGGCATTGCACGGTCAAGGGTATTCGTGCAAATCATATCAAGTTACTCGTTTTTATTCCAACTGTAATAGAGTTCAAATTTGCGCTTATAATCAAGCCGTTCCATTGCAAACGATTTAAATTTAATCAGCCTAATTAACGTCCCATTTTAAAACCTAGATAACTTTGTAGTACCCAGATAGAGATTAATAAGTTCTAACGGTAATATTATCATAATATAACCTCTGCTGAAATCGTCCTTAATTTTTATCTGGTAGTTACAAATTTTTTGGGTAAAGAACCATAACCATATAAATATAATAAAAACTCATTTATATTCCCAAAAATGTCTGACTAGCCTTCAGGCGCGGAAACTACGGGATGTGGTCAGCTGACCGATGTAAGGTCGGCGACCTCACGTTATACAACTTGCCGTCCGGGGTCGTTGCCCTCGGGATCAGGGTGATGATAATGAATGATTTTGTACACACATTTGACAGTGTTCAAAAATACAGGTGCCAAAAATTTGTAAATTAAGTAACGTGGAGCTTCTTCTTCTTCTTATCGTGTCACTGATTCTTTCGAACCAAGTGTGGTGAAAGGATTTTAAGTGCGCCTCAAAGAGACTCCTTTCGTGCGCTTGACACATATTTTCGAACTTTAGGTTCTACGATATGCCTGTTTCCTCACGGTGCAGCTAAGGTGCACGATGTATGTATACCTATGTTTCCCTAGTATTTATGACATAACCAGAGGAAGGTGAAATATTCTTCTTCTTCTTCTTATCGTGTCACTGATTCTTTCGAACCAAGTGTGGTGAAAGGATTTTAAGTGCGCCTCAAAGAGGCTCCTTTCGTGCGCTTGACACATATTTTCGAACTTTTTAGGTTCTACGATATGCCTGTTTCCTCACGGTGCAGCTAAGGTGCACGATGTATACCTATGTTTCCCTAGTATTTATAACATAACCAGAGGAAGGTGAAATATTAGTCGCACGATAACAGAGAAGTCGAATATACGATTGTTCCCATGAGGTGCGAGGTGAACGATTATGACCCAGAAATCGATTGTTTTCTAGAATGATCGCGATCCAATGCCATGGACGGTAATACAGAGTAGACGTGTGATGTGGTGTCCTTACGTTCACTGCACGCCGATTGCTGTAAAATACAGTTACTGGAATAGTCATGGAGATTATAATAATAAATACTTACACCCATGATACTTATACGACAAACGAAAAGAAGCCTTATTCAATATTCATCTAAATATAATTTAGTTTGTTCTTCCAAATTTCACCTAAATAAATTTAGTCTATCTATACGGCGTGATTGTGTCAGTAAAAACAAAAATACTACGAAAATGTAAAAACACTAAGAAACTTGCAAATTAATACAAGTATTTCAGAAAAATTGTGATTCACATAATATTAACACTAGAAATAAAAATAAACTTTATATTCCCAAATTTCGTTTACAGAAGGTAAATGGGTCTTTTATGGGGAACACTGTACGCTTCTACAATAAACTTCCGGAAAATACAACTAAGCTTCCAATACGGAAGTTTAAAGCCTATATTAAGAGTAATTTGATAAAGAAAGCGTACTATACTCTAGATAGCTATATGAATGATAAAACTGCGTGGCCCGATGTCCCGGTCACTCTACCCATAGGAAGCTAGCATGTCAATTTGCAATGTCTGTACCTACTATTTAATATCTTATTTTTATATCTGTGTAGATACTTTATTATAACTTTGAAGCGTAGCGTGTGCTGTCTTTGAAACTTTTGCTTTTGTATAATTACATTGCATACGTCTGACTAAGTGAAGTGGCACCACACTGGAACTTCACTGCTATTATTTTAGACTATTTTTGATTTGTAAAAGGATCATATAAAAAAACGGTAGGAACCGAGACGTAGTTTGTTGCCTGTTCTTCTACGCTTGGTCGCGTGGAACTGGCACCTAGACTCACCTAGCTTTAAGACGTTTCAAAGTGATTCTTGTATCGTATTGAATAAACGCTTATTGAATCTTGAATCTTGAATCTATTTACTAAATGTATAAAATACATAGGAAACAGTTGAGACCGTAACGAACAATTTTTTTTTAATCGACGAAAGATAGATTTGACCGTAATTAGACATGCCAAACTTTTTTGTAATCATGTTTTTTAATGTAAAATTAATTATGTATTAGAATGTGGAATGTGTAATTTACCTGTTAATTAGTGTAATTGGTTCCAATACCGTTCTAATTAAATAAATTAAATTAGTGATAGCTCAACTGATCCAAAGCAGTGCCAGACGGAAGTCCTCAATACGCTGGCGGCATTGTCGCGCTGAATAGCAATGCTAATGTGCTTAAAATGTAACATGAATGAATAGCACACCTATAAGGAAAAATTTTTACTCTGGCTTTTCCAGTGCCCTGATAACTATAACCAATACAAAGATATATCATGCTGCGCCTGCGCCCACATGTAACAGTTTCCGACTAATCTCTAGAATTCCATCTCCGGAAACTGATAGTGGGGTTATTCAAAGATAAATTATTCAATAAAATCACAAGGAACACTTTGAAAAGTCTTAGAAACCAGGTGAATCTTAGCGTCAGTCATACGACAAAAAGTATTTACAAAACGTGACAATGTATGGCTTTATACAGCTGTGCATATTTCATTTTAAAGTTAGCGGAACTGTGAGTACTTCAACAATAGTCCTATCATCACACTAGTTGCTTGAATCCTGGACTTCATGGTCAGGAGTTTCAAACGCTCAAATATTCATAATTCAGCAGCATTATCTTTATGGGCTAAACAAATTCCTTCCAAAAGATTATTTTTAAAATTAAACCCCTTTTAGCGTGTTATGAAGAAGTTTAGCAAAATTACACCAAGTGGACGAAGTCGCGGGTGTACTTAGTTTCATATAAAACGCTCATTTAAATGTGACAAATCAATTAATAATTAAACACGATAAGATCAATGTATATAATTTCCTAGCCGATACAATAGCTAAAATTGTATGCTAATCCAGGTATCTGTAATACCTTTACAATACATATATGTACCTATGTTATAATTAACACATAAAAGTACCAGCGCAACAAGTCACCACACAAAGGATCTGCCTGTTTGAAAACATAAGAACTTTATTGAAATGATTTCAGTATTTATGTGACGAATATGTCATGTAACTTTGTAATGTACTGGGGGCTAATTCTCGGGCCGATCTCGATCATTTTGCAATTTTATTTTATTGCTTCATTTCACAACCCCGCACTTTTTCTACGTTTTCCGTATATTGTAGCTGTTGACGCTTTTATGATGAGGTTGTTGATGAATTACTCAAGGAAATCTGGTATTCTCTCTTCGAAAAGAAGCAATAAAATAAAATTGCAAAATGATCGAGATCAGCCCGAGAATTAGCCCCCTGGTCATCTGTCAGGCGTAAATACGAGTATACTTCCTCCTGCTCAATGCGTCGGTAACCTCACTGAGGGTCGCGAACTTTGTGAAGGACCCTAATGTCCGCACAATGTTTCTCCATCGAGTTCGGAGAAATCTGTTGCTGAGCGCACCTGATCGCTCAAACACATTGGGCTCCGTCCTCGCGGCATCTTTCCTTCTACTTTGCCAGTGACTTTGGCGTAAATATACAAAAGTAGGTAATTACAGAATCTACCAAGACTTATTACTTAATTACAAAACACGATTAACTTGAATTTGTAGCCTTTTCGCACTTTATTTAGATTAATGTGATAGTGAATTGCTCATATCTACATATTTTATGACTTACTATCGTTAAAACTCACGCGACTTTGCTCGTGTAAGCTATTTTCATAAAACTTTAATCCCGATGCACGACTTCACGGGTTTAATTTCCGGAATTCCTTTCTCAGTTTACCCCTACGCGCCAACACAAATATATCCTCAAAATTAAGGGTCTCTATTAAGTACCAACTTAGACTTAGACTTTGAGTAGTCTATACTGACAAGACAAAGATTCTAGTACCTAGGTACTTATTAGATTTGTACAAACGTTACAACGTAGGCGAGTTGTTTAATAAATCTATTAATTTAATAGACCAGGAACGACATACTAATTGGAGTACATGCTTCATTTACTGTAAAACTTGTCAACGAAGTACCTACGTAATGAATAAAATCTCAGTTAGTATTAAATTGTAGCAATACACTACAAATGAAGAAATGTTGCAGTATTTTGCATCATTCCGTCTTGCCTCAGCTGAGTTAGTAGCTCCTTCTGCGCAGGTAGCGACAGTCACCTGATTTCCATAATAAAAGCTTTGCTTAGATTGAAGCTAGATTGTAGTCTTCATAACGAAGTAGATGAATGAAATTAGTAAAACCAAACATAAACAACAATCATCCAGACACAGAACAGTAGTAGAGCTCTTTGTGATGGGTTCGTCCGGGGAAGTACTACCACTATGCCTATTTCTGCCGTGAAGCAGCATTACTGTATTTCGGTTTGAAGGGTGTGGGTGCCGGTGAAATTACTGGCACGTGAGGCTGAACATCTTTATGCTTTAAGTTGATGGACGCAGGGAAGTGCATCGTAGGGCACGTTCCTGGCGTGCGTGCCCTACGAGGCAATGCTTTGTTTATAGGCAATGGTTACTACTTAAAATCAGGTGGGTCATATGCTTGTTCCATCAGCTAGTTGTACAAAAAACAAAGAAGAAGCATTAATGTCACACAAATGTTTGTAAATACAATAGTTCCGCGCTTTGATCTATAAGAAGTTATCAATCTAATCTGGTATCTTATCGTGGTGATCCCTGCATAATCTTTCTATCCATAGTCAGCTACTTTTGCAGGAAACTGTTCAGTCTTGTGGAGTTTGCAACGTCTTGTAAACCATAATTAGAAAATGTGCCTCTAATCGTTTTAAATTGTTTCTGTGTAATGAGTGCTGGCGGGGTAAACCACGGATGTCGTTTAATTCCGTAAGATTGCAGCCTTTATTCACAGCCAACTATTACTTATGTCTATTGCGTATCTAACCATTATCATTTCTCCGATGAGCATATTCCTCTTCCTAAGAGATCAATAGCGAACACATCTTCATCAGACAGACAGAGATCAGAAATCTGGTCCAACACCTATCCAGCTGTCAGTATTCTGTACTAGGTCTTTCCTTCTAGTGGTTAGCGTCTTCACTGCGCTTTCATGTGTCTCCAATCCAGTTATACCTTTCAATCCAGCGGCCTGTCGGTTCACTGATATCCTTCTTTTATAGAAAATACTTTAGGCCAGTAGCTTTGACAATAGTCTTGCAACCTTGCCTTGAAAATATGCACAAAAATCAAACTAAGAAATTCGATCCTACATCTGAGCTCTCCAGGATTTAGTTCACCTGTCACTCAACTCTGGTAGTTCTTGGACCCCATTTAAAAAAACCTTGTAGCTGATGAAAAAGAACCAATGCGGTGAATGGACTAAATGTATTATAGAGTAGATGTACCAATACATTTTAGGAGATTATCTATTGTGTCTTACGATTGTAGTTGTAAGACTAATAGTGGTGTGTAGTAGTTAATCTCAAGCCGGCAGGCAGAAGGCGGTCCGTCCTATCATCTCATCAGCATCTGATTGTCGCTGAAACACGTGGCGTTTCAGTGTTTTTCCAACAAGTCACATGCGGGCCTAAATGCTTCATGCATCAATTCTGTTCTGCACGGTCACCGTGTCATTTGAGGGGTGGCTGGAAATTGCTGCAATTTAACTTCTTCATGACTTGAATCTTAAAATAACTACGTATACCTACTTCGTGCAAATATTACTTAGTCTAAAATTATCTTGCTTTTTTCAGTTTGTAATCATAATATTTTGTTATCGATTCTGTGTAAAACAACGCCAAACAAGATCTTTTAGATAAGGTATAGCTGATTTGTATACAAACAGGCCTGAATCATTGTATAAAAAAACATCCCGAAGTTTTTTCACGCAACATACGCGTGGGAATAAAATCTGTGAATTAATGGAAAATGAACGCGATGCGGTATGGATTTAGGTGGAGTTTTGGGAACTAGGTGGCACTCCTTTTGCATAAAAATATTATATTATAAGTACGCAATATAATACGACTATACGAATATTATACGCAAGAATAAAAACATCGCGGCAAATATCGCTATGCGGACGAGCCCTTACAAGCACACGGCACAGATAACCGTTTCATATCACGTGGTCTACCTGTTTCCTACTATTTATTTATTTAATTCAAAACTTTAAATGATATGTACAAAAATTGGGCTTAATGCTATAAGCATTTTCTTCCTGCCACCCTTAGGGTTAGAGAAAACACAGAGAAAAGAGATCTGCTTCAGGAAATGCTCATAAACCAGACGCTTAAACGCTGACTTATTGGAAGTCTTTTGTCATGTCAATGGGAAGCGCATTCCAAAGAGCCGCCACCTCAAAAGACGCCCTATAGAAGCCAGCAGGACTTGAATATGTATTTTAGAAGTCGCAATAACTAGGAAATCATGAATTCCAGGTGTTGGCGGCACTAGCAGCGCAGTCGATCAACATCTCCGTGGGATTCTGTCAAGGCTTCTCAGCAGTGCTGCTGCCCCAGTACACCCACGAGTACCCTCAGATATCGTTTGAGCAGGCCTCATGGATTGGTGAGTGAATTTCATATGAAAATTTAACGGCCGCCCGCAGCTTCGCCTACCCCGTTCCCGTTACTTTTTCGGGATAAAAAGTATCGTATGTCCTTCTCCCGGTTCTAAGCAACCTCCCTACCAATTTTCAGCCAAATGGGTTCAATTAACACGACTTTCTTTTGTACAATTATTATAGATTCTTACTAAGTAAGTCTTTTGGCCAAACTGAACTTTTTTGTGGACTGCATATCCGATACGCTTTTGACGATTGAGAAAACTACATAGGTAAATTCTATTGAAATAAGTTAAAAAAATGTGATACATTCTTACCAGAAATCAAGAACAAAAGTTTAGTTTTCACATCTATGCAAAATGAAGATGAGGCGGCAAAGAATGGACCCCTGAGGCATACTGGACTTTAAGCTAGCTTTTAATGTAAATACACAGGCTCTTTTGACCAAAGCTAAAATTATGAATAGCAGTTTCTACAATAATCTTTGCAAAGTTTAGACAATTTACCATTTTTTGTACAATGTTGTGACGTAGGAAACCTAATAGGTACGGCTTGGAATCCGTAAACAGTCTGTTTACGCTTTATTTTTAAAACCTGAAACAGTGCCAGAGACGAGCAATTGAACAAGATTTCAGGTCAATATACCTACCACTACTGGATAGGTATCCTGTCTAAGAATAAATGTAGACAAATATTTGCATAGTCAAAAATTATCAACGTACAAACTTGGAAAGTTTTTTTTGTAAATATTAGAGTTGAACATTAATGAATTGTATCTATGTTAAAAGTAATTACAGTTAGGTAAGTATTTTATAATATCGTTATCATGCTAAATGTTATGAATAGTTTAAGATAGACATTAATTGAAACTATGAATCCAACAATTAAATAAATAAACATAACAAACATGAAAAAGTGGTATAATTGTTAACATAAATTAACTCTACATCGACCTTGGCTTCAGGACTATGTAGATTTCGTTTATTGTAAAAAAGATTAAATACCAAATGCAATTACCAATTAATCGTTTATGTTTCGTCTCAAAGTTGTTTTTTGTGCAAATTCTCACTTAAATTAAAACTATTGCGGTCTTTAATAAGTAGCATGAAGAAAAAGAAGAAAGAATATGACATACAAAAGTAAAATTCACGTTTGTTACAAGCCAATATGATGAAAATAAAAACACAGAACCATTCCATAACTAAGAAAGTCTATCTATCAGGCTTTGCTCAGCCCGTGTGTACAAACAAGATAGGGCGTTGACTGTTTGCAAGCCGTAAAGAGCTACCAACTGGTAAACACAACTGTAGATAGATACCACAACAGACATAGTCGCACTAGATACTTAACTGCCATTTGAAAGAAAGAAAAAATATTTATTTGCAGACGCTTAGCGATTTAAGGCTATACATGCGTACGAGACAAAGAGCCAAGAGCTGCTTTGCTTTGTTTATGTGCCGTTGATTACCTCTCAAGTAACTGCAAGGCTCGCGCTGCGAAATTTGTGAGGCTGGTACACGTATTTAGCACGCTTGCTTTCATATAATTTGAATGCGCTTGCGGTATCTAGAACTTCCTAGTTTAGCGCAATGCACTCAGCGCGTTTTTGTAAGTACAAAAACTAAAGCACGCTTGTTTCTGATACACTATGACGCTCTTGCGGTATCTAGTTTTATAAATGTCTGTGTACGACAGCTAAATAATAAACCAAACAAGGTTGGTACAACGCAGCAAGATAAGGGAGTGGTATGGAAGCCGCGTGATGAATTCACAGACACGTACTTCCGAAATTCATAGTTTGATGACAATAGAATTTGTAACAAAACCAGTATAAGGGATATTTTAGGGATATAGAGTTTGTTCGAACAAAATCGTCGAAAGATCTAGCGACAAGTAAAAGAAAGTAAAATGTTAAAAGACTGGCCTAGATTAATTACCATGGAATGAAGATCACAGATTTTAACTTGCTATTAGTAAAATACATATAATTCTCGACCGTTTTCCCATTTTCTTAGGGGCAGCCTTTCTTGTCCGTTGTTTCTTGTTGTAGCAAGTAGTAGTATTTTGACAAATATCTTTATCTTTATTCACTGTCCCAACGTTCTTTATTATGCTCGTCGATATGGGATGGGTATGTAACAGTATAGAACAAATCAATTTTTCAACATGTCTTTCTTGCTTTGGAAATTTAAAAATAAAATATTGGTGGCAGGCGCAGGGTCAATTGAATCCTAGAAGACCGAGATTAATAAGTGCTTTTGTTGTTATTCCAGCCAGCTTGGGCGTGATATCGAACCCGATCGGCGCCCTCCTGGGCGGTATGCTGGTGGACGCGGTGGGGCGGCGGCTGCTGCTGCAGTCCATAGTGCTGCCCAATCTGCTGGGTTGGCTCGTCATCGCCTTCTCCGACTCCTATGTGTACCTGTGCGTCGGACGATTCGTCACCGGATTCACGATCGGTGAGTGTTCAACAACAAGTATTCCTTTGCCCATATCCAGTTCTAATTTAAAGCTTGAGCTTGGCTTATTATTGGTGACTATGTTGGTGAACAACGAGTTTAAACCGTAGCCTAGCTTTCCGATGCCATGAATGTTGATCCAAATGGTCTTATAGCAACATTTGAGTAGGTGTTTGCTCTCAAATAAATTTCCCATTCCCAAAATATAGTTTAAATAAATTTTTATACTCCTAAAGAAGCTCCAGTGGAATGTCGATTATATTCTCCAAACATACATTATCTTTTCTTTTTTATCATGTTGTTGATATATTTATTTCCTTCCAGGAATGTCCACGGTTTCTTACATCTACGTCGCTGAAATCACAACGCCTGAAAAACGAGGAGTTCTAAGCGCTCTGGGACCTGGTCTGGTCTCCACCGGTATATTCATCGTTTACTCGTTGGGAGCCTTCGTCCACTGGAGGAAGGTAGCTGCCATTTGCGCTGGAGTGTCCCTACTGACTCCGTTCTTGATGTATTTCGTCCCAGAGTCTCCACTTTGGCTGGCATCGAAAGGACAGATGAAGGAAGCGTACAATGCCATGTTCTGGCTGAGACAAAACAACAGCACAGCACAACAGGAACTCATGGAGTTCACTAAAGACAGAAAGATCGGAGAAACTATGACCTTCAAGCAAAAGATGGGGCTGTTCAAACGCCGTAACGTTTTAAAACCTTTCGCTCTTCTCATAGTATTCTTCATCTTCCAAGAGATGTCTGGAATCTACGTGATCCTGTACTACGCTGTGGACTTCTTCAAGTCGGTGGGAACCAGCGTCAATGAGTTCACTGCGTCTATAATCGTCGGTGGTGTTAGAGTGTTCATGGGGGCGGTTGGCGCTTGTCTTATCAACAGCTTCAGGCGGAAGACCCTGGCTACTGTGTCAGGGTTGCTTCTCGGCATGGCCATGCTGGGTGCAGCTGTGTGCGATACCTTAAACGGACCGCCATTGGTGAAACTGGCCTGTGTTTTACTCCACGTTTCTTTCAGTATGGTCGGTTTTCTTCAGCTCCCTTGGATCATGTCTGGGGAGTTGTATCCTCAGGATATTAGAGGCGTCATGTCTGGAGCCACGTCTTGCTGCGCGTATGTGCTTATCTTCTTCAATATCAAAACCTACCCTCAAATGGAAAACCTCTTGACCAGCAACGGAACCTTGTATCTATTCGGTATATTCGCTCTCTTAGGAGCAGCGTATTGTCTATTCTTCCTCCCAGAGACAAAAGGCAAGACTTTGACGGAAATCATGAAGCAGTTTGATGATGAAAAGAAAGAGGTAGACCCGGAAGTGGGTTACACGAAAGAGAAGGCTACTACAATGGAAGGTAAGCCGGTGCAAAGGAGGCACAGCGCAGGCGCCGCGGTTTCCTTAGAGAAGAAGGACTTTCCTTGGATGCAAGAGAAGAATTGAACTCCTAGCGTTTCATACTACCCTGGTACTTTCTACCAGTGGATGGGTAATGAAAAGAACTGAACCCTGTACAGTTTCCTTTTGATAAATACATACATTTAGAACCTAATGAATAAGTGTTGTAAATAAAAAAGCCGTACAAAACCGTTGAATAGACGTTATATACCTAGGCTCTTCTATTTTATGCCTAGTATAAAAGAATGTTACCAATTGACTTTTAGAAGTTATTTTTTGTGTTTGAATATTGTGATCAGTATTATAGTTAGTGTTATAGATAATGCATTCCATAGGCTAACCCCCGAATACTGAAACGCAACTCAGATTTAAGCAGGTCTCAAGCGACGAATATTTGACAGTTTTCAATGAAAATCTGTCAAATATTCGTCGCTTGAGACGTGCTTAAATCTGAGTTGCGTTTCAGTATTCGGGGGTAAGCTGTGTTAAGGTGACGACTTATTTTAAGTAGTATTTAAGTAAAACAGGCATCTTTTACCAAAGGCAGATTAAGTGGCATTGTAAATCATTTTGAGAGATTATTTTTTCAATCTGTGAATTTTTGTGCAGAATAAGCAATAGTCGCCTGTCTGTCTGTGATGAAATAAGGTCTTAAAAATCTATTTTTGTATTCAAATGGAGATATTATTATAAAGTGCTGTTATTAAAATGTCGTGTTTAATTATTAGCTTACAATTTGTTAGAAGTATGGTGTAAACATGATTTTTATTAAAACAATATGAATGATTACAGGGTGGATATTTACACTTAACTTACAAAATAATTATTGTTACGAATGCTGTGATTTAAGTTTGTTTAATATAATGTGTTGTTTTAAAAATCCTCGTTTTTCTTTTAGTAATTTTCCTAAAATTAAATTTTATCTGATTGAAAATCGATCACGCTTAAATAACAAGGTCTTTGTACCTATAAAAAAATAAAGTATATATAACAAAAAATAGGCTAACGCTTACTACCGTAAATCCCAGACACGATAAATTCTTCAGATTCGACAGATCGTTTGAGAATAAAAAAAAAAAGTAATCAAATGTTCTCCTAAACCTTATATTCAACCAAGGGCGGATCCAGCTTTGGCGTCAGGAGGGGGTCACATAGTCGTAGTCAAGTCAAGAATTATAATTTAATTTTGATAGCAATAGATACAAGTAAAAAGTAGGTATTTTATTTATGTACGTAAGTACTGTACTTAAAAATATTTATTCTTTATTGTACACTTGAAGAAATTAACACATAATAACTTCGTTTATATTGCCATCTTCTCTTGAAGACATCCAGAAAAGCACTAACACGCACGAAATGAGGCAGCCTATATTTTATCTAAATATACAGGGTGGCCGGAACATTGACGTCCAAAATAAAAATATTGGTCCCTCGTATCGTGGGGTATCCGAATCATCCCCATGTATGCTCTGCGATTTTGTATAGTTTTCGAGTAATGATTTTTTTTCTGAATTTATGAGAAATTTCGATATGACCAACTTAAAAATTTCTAAAAAAAAAGTGGAAGACACTTTGGTAATTTTTTTTTGCAACTGAATTCTCATAAGTTGTACTTTTATGCATAAAACAATTAGTTTTATTACTCTAAAAAAAGTTATGAAAATGATGACCCAAACTTAAACAATTTACGTTTGGTGAATTGTGATACAAATTTTCAACATTAAATTAAAATCTAAACAGGTTATCTCATGATTCCTAAGTAGCTTTAAAAAATGCACCATACTTTCAGCTTCCATAATCATTTAAAAACAGTACTTAATTGGCTACTTTTGCTAAAATCGGGCTTCAAAGATAGCAAGATGGAACATTCGTAAGAAAGGCTAATTTGATTTAAAAAAAATTTTTGCCCCTTTTATCATTCTTATGCGGCCTCCAGACTCCCGCGAGATTCACGGCGTGAAGTCGCACCGTGAATCGTGCGCGAAATCTCGCGCGTACGACGTCGGCTACACATTCACGCTAGGTTCACAGTATAGTTCGCGCACTCGACCACGATGGACCCCGAAATTGCTGCTGCGGGACTTCTTTGCGCATTAGCGATTTATAACTTTGACTGGCCTCTAGCTCAGTTGGTAGTAGCTCTGCCTTCTGCGCCGTAGGTCGAGGGTTCGATCCCCACCGAGAACAAATATTTGTGTGGTTAAATGTTTGTTCTCTGTCTGGGTGTTATATTGTATTCTAAGTATGTATTTACAAAAAAAAATGTATTCAAGTATTATATCAGCTATCCGGTTCCCATATTACAAGCTCTGCTTAGTTTGGGGCTGGGTAGTGTTGTGTGAATTGTCCACAATATTTATTTATTATATTTAACTACGCTTCTGTCAAGCACAAGCTAGTTAAAAAGAAGCGCAGAATTGGATGATGACGATGTCCCTGGTCTTGGTTCCATAAATGTAGACGAAGGTTCTGATTGAATGTATGGATTGAAATCATGTTTACGCTTCGATTGTAATAATGGATATCATACACTACCGCTCTCGACACTCGACGACGCACGACTGAGCGGCCTGCGAATATGTAGCCAAGACAAGTTCGCGGCAAGTTCGTGGCCCGCGAGCCCTTTGTCGCGGGACAAAATACCGACAATTTTCGGGGAACGAGCCGTGAAGCCGCGAAGAATATGCGAATCGGATCCACACTCATGCTTCGCGGAAGTTTCGCGCCTTCGCGCGTGATCCGCGCGCGAGTGTGGATAGGGCTATAAGGTTAACTATTTATAGAAAATACTGGAAATTAACCAACAAATAGCTTCAGAGGTTTGGTAAGAAAAGTTTTAAATAAGAAGTGGTATTTTTAATAAACCATAAATGATAATGTAAAAATATATTTACTTAAAATTTACAGAAGATTTTCAAAGTGGCCACCTCCAGCAGCAATACACATTCTAAACCTACGTAAGAACTTGTCTTTCAATCGTCAAAATTTACTTAAATGTTTTTTTTACATTATCATTTGTGTTTAATTAACAATACCACTTCTTGCTTAAAACTTTTTTAACCAAACCTTTGAAGCTGGTTTGTTGGTTAGTTTCCAGTATTCTCTATTAATAGTTAGCCTTAAGAATGGAAACATGGGCAAAAAAATAGTTTAAATCAAATAAGCCTTTCAGAAAAATGTTCCATCTTGCTGTGTTTGAAGCCCGATTATAGCAAAAGTAGCCCCTTAAGTACTATTTTTTTTTAATGATTATGAAAGCTGAAAGTATGGCGCATTTTTAAAGCTACTTAGGAACCAAGAAATCACCTGTTTACGTTTTTAATTTAAAGTTGAAAATTTGAGTCATACATAACTCACCGAACGTAAATTGCTCACTTTGGATCATCATTTTCATAACTTTCATCAAAGTAACAAAAATGCTTTATGCATAAAAGTACAACTCATTAGGATTCAGTTGAAAAAAAATTACTAAAAAGTCTTCTACTTTTTTTTTTTTAATTTTTAAGTTGGTCGTGTCGAAATTTCCCGTAAATTCAGATAAAAACTCATAACTCGAAAACTATACAAAATCGTGGAATATACATGGGGGTGATTCAGATACCCCACGATACAAGGGACCAATTTTTATTTTGGACGTGAATGTTCTGGCCACCCTGTATAACTAGTCTAAATATTATATAAAACTCTTACTATACTAATTGTCGACTGACTGACTGACAATCAACGCACAGCATAAGCCGTTAGTCCTAGAAACATGAAATTTGAAGGGTGTGTTCCTCTTAAACGAAATTAACTAAGATAACTAGCAGTTGGTCATGTTAAGCCAAAAAAACAGATTAGATTGTACGCATACAAAAACCGCGATTTAACTTAGTGGTTTACATAGGTTTTTTTTAAACCTTTGTATGTATTTAAATCTGGCGGCAGATGCTGCGGTAGCATATTTTTTTTTACAGTTTTTTTGTGTAGGTATTTTGTAAAGCTATTTTTCGTGTTTTTGTCATAGTGGCTAACTTGGGTTTTGTATGCGTTGGTGTATTATATAATTGAATCTGGTGGTTTAAGTTTGACATTACCAACTGCTGGTTACCATAGTTTTGAGCTTGTATTCAAAACTTTAGAGTGCGTTTGAATATAAAAGCAAGTGCTGTAGTAGCCAATTTTGTAAACCTTTGTGTGTATTCAAATTTGGTGACAGGTGCTGCGGCAGCAAAATTTTTTATGACTGTTTTTAACCGACTTCCAATCAAAAAGGAGGCTTCTCAATTCGGTTGTATGTTTTTTTTTTTTTTTTTTTTTTTTTAATGTTTGTTACCGCATAACTTCGTCATTTGTGAGCCGATTTGAAAAATTATTTTTTTATCTGAAAGGTACTGCTTCCAGATTGGTCCCATTTTAATTTTATTAAAATCGGTGTTGCCATTTTTTTTTAAATAATTTTTTTAATGTTTGTAACTGCATGCCTCCGTCATTTATGAACCGATTTAGAAAATTATTTTTTTATTTGGAAGGTTATTTTTACGTCCAGACTGTCCCAAACAAATTTTATTAAAATCGGTTTAGCCGTTTGGCAATGAAGTCGGTTTCTCAAGTTTTTTAAACTTATAATTATTTTTTGTGTATATTTAAACCTTGTTTTAGTGATTTTGTCTTAGTGGCTAAGTTGGGTTTGTGTATGCGTTGGTGTATAATCGAATTTGGTTTGTTTAGTTTGACATGACCAACTGTAAGAATTTCCTGATATTTTTCACACTGTGCTCCTACATATAATTATGTATTATTGTCCAAGTTTCATGCTTCTAACTTTGCTTTGATTTTTACAATCATCATTTTTCTTAAAACCATTTTCCCCTTTTTTCCTTTTAGCGAAATAATTTTCCAATTTCCTTTCTTAGTGAACCTCTAAACTATAAAAGGAACACACCCTCCAAGTTTCATGCTTCTAGGACTAACGGCCTAGGCTGTGCGTTGATTGTCAGTCAGTCAGTAGCGTAAGAGTTTCATATATTTAGATTAAAATAATTAAACATTGAGGGTGTTATTAATAATTCTGGCGTAGCGTTGGACTAGTTAATCCGTGTTTTGTCACATTTGCTCGAGTTGACAATTGCATGTCAATGCAAGAGACAAAACACGGATTAACTAGTCCAACGCTACGCCAGGATTATTAATAAGACCCTGAGGGTGTTATTAATAATCCTGGCGCAACGCTGGAGTAGTTAAATCGTGTTTTGTCACATTTGTTCGAGTTGACAATTGCATGTCAATGCAAGAGACAAAACACGGATCAACTAACTAGTCCAACGCTACGCTAGGATTATTAATAAGACCCTGAAGGTTTGTAGTTACATAAAATCTGTATGGTGACAAAATATACATACTATAATACAAAATCATTATGTACAATTAGTGGTCCACCTAAGTCCTGGAACCAGCTCAGGGGGGGGTCATGACCCCCATGACCCCCCCCCTGGATCCGCCCTTGTATTCAACTGTGTGACTGATTATAAAATAAAATAAACAAAACGAAAAATCGATCTCAAGAAAAACAACTACTGCCATCTATCGATACCACTACACATTACGTAGTAAAAAACATTCGGTCCAAAAATAATGACTGAAGGTCGTTTTGTGATACAGCATTTAGTTCCACGTCGCGCTCATAGATGGCGGTATATGCACATTTGTGAGTGCAGTTTATCTTTTGATTACAAACCATGACTTATTACCAATCAATTATTTGAAAGCATAATGAGAAAATAATGAGCTAATGAGAAAAATCTTTTAATTACTTCAAAAAACGGTGATTAGTTAAATATTATTATTAGGTAGATACTTTATAATATAATGTGCGTTTGGGTGGAAGGTATTTCTTTTTCTTTCTTTCTAAAACTGCTTAAATACATACCACTCTTCCGCAAATATTTCTCATACATTTCCGGATCCATAATTTACCTCATATCTTTTACAATGGTCGTATAAAACACACAATGGTATCTCCCATTCGTTCTATAGGACTGTGCCAAAATAGACCTGTCAAAACTTTTGAAGAATGAAGAGGCACTGACCTGGTTTGCGGGATGCCGTACTTGATGCCGACTCCGACTCTCGGCAACGCCTTGATCACCTTTTTCACGGTGCTCTGGTCGGGCAGCGCGAAGAATATTGACGCTGGAATATGGAGAATATTTATCAGGTTTATCATCAGGTTATCTGGTTCCCATAGTTTATGCTCAGTTTGGGGCTAGATAGTATTGTGTGGATTGTCTATAATACTTATTTATTTAAAAATATATTTTATTCAATAGACTGACGGAGTTGTAAAGATCGCAGCAAGTGGGTGGGTGAGGAGTGCTCAAATCGTTTTTGCTAGAAATTTATAGGAAGGGGGGCTAATACCAGCAGTGGACATCTTCAGGCTAATGAACAGAATGAACAGGCCTTTGCATCTATTGTAGATGATTTATATAGCGTCAGGGGCAACTGTAGTTTACTCATGACCCTACTTGCGGGAATCTACAGGAAAGACATGGTAAAATCGTGCGGAGCTGACTAAGCCGCAGCTTTCCTTACGATTTTTTCATTCATTCAAAAACTCATTGGTACACGACTAGGTTTTAACCCACGACCTTAGGATCGGAAGGCCGGGCCGCTACCACTAGACCACCAGTGCTCTCACTCAGGCTAATGATGAAGGTAAATAAACTTGTGAATTTGTGGTTCCTCATGGAAACACTCTTGAAAATGCTGACACTCATGCGAATGGTATCCACTAAGACCTTAGCGTGTATTTCTTTTTTTTTTGATAGAATAATGGTAATAAAAGGAAGCACTTACTTCTGCTAGCCAGGAACATCTCGATGGCAACATTCTGCAGCAGGTACCGTCGGGAGAAGATGGCACGGATCTCGCTGAAGTACCATTTCCCATGGAGGTGTTCGCAGTACTTTAAGACCTGGAACCAAAGAAACACGTCTGTCAATATTCTACTCAACTTCTTGTCATACCAATAGTTCCTTCAAATCCGTGTGGTGAAAGGAAAGTGCGCTTCAAAGAGGCTCCTTACATTTAAATTCTACGGCAACCTGGTCTTCTCACTAAGTTTTCCTTAGCCGTTTGAGAGTACTGGCATAATGCACATTAAGTTTTGGACAGAAAAAACTCTTTCTGTCCAAAACCATCCTTAATACAGTCATTGTGACGACCAAGGAAGGGATAGTGGTAGATTGAGCATCACCACTCGAGTGGTCATTTGACAATCTGTGTGTAATTAAAAATAAACGTCCATCATAGAATAAGTTGAAATGAAATTTATTGCATAAAATGTTATGCATGTTGCTAAGAAATATTATAGTCTGTAAATTATTTTATTTATCTTCAAGAACATTTGAATTTATGAAGAAACATCGGTGTCAGGTATCACATCCAATCGATAGACAAGTTTATGTCCGATTTTGTGAGTTTTGTTGCTAACAAATATAAAAGTGATTTACCATCAAATTATGTATTAGGTAATTTGACAACAGTATTCCTTTGCTGGTATGGCTCCCCATTGATTCCATGAATTTTGAGCCTATTCCATCTAATATAACATTAAAAAAATATCTGAAGTGCTGGTTAGAGGTAGCTCTAAATCGAGAATTATACGAGTGGAGTACAAAAAGTATAGAGAAAGGGTTAGTTTACACTTAGCACGTTTTAAAATAAACAAAACGCACCCACAATAAAGGTGCGACAATTAAAACACAAATAAAACAGAGCGAGTCCTCGTAAATACGGACCAACGTCGTAAACTGTTCGTTAGACGTAATTTACACTCACAATAATTGTGTAAATCAGCTGACACGATGCCATATTGTTTTTAATGACTTTCTTAAATGGCGCCTTAAAACAGTTGTCGCGTTTTGTTAACGATGCGGAAATAAAAATGTTTTTCGGTGTCTTGACTTACCTAAACCAAGAAATATGACTTTAGCTTTTGTAAGCCCAAAATTTGTTAAATGCCAGTCGGACTTGTGCTAAGGGTTCCCTACAACCACAAGGCAAGAAATAGTTTTTCTCAATAAATTGTTTTTTACAAGAAAGATTTTGAAAGATAAGTGAATACAGAGATGACGGCTGATAGAGAAGAATGGAAGAGAACATCTTGTGATGACCCGGAGGAAAAAGGCAGGAAGAAGATGTGTTATGATTCCGAAAGTTTAAAAAGTAGATACTATTCACAAAATTGTTTTTTTCGAGAGATCAGGAATTGAAGTAAATGTTTTATTAGTAAAATCATAAAAAAATACAATCACATGTTGGATTCTCGTGCCCCGGGGTATATAGCCAGGGGCTGAACGTAATTGGCACACTGTGATTGATTGCACTGAGTCGTGATTTGTATGGAGTGTGGGGTCCTGGGGTGGCTGGTCCATTGTTGTTTGGTTCTCTGAATGGGATGTCGTGTCTCGTTACATTAGTGCAAATTACTGGAAATTCATTATAATTCGCTTTAGATTGCTTTGAAACTATCATGGGTTTTAACACTATTTTATAAATAACTTGATTTACTACATATGATTTAATTTTTTGAGTTTTCTCTAGTTAAAATGTACTCTAGGTCAGCGATATGATAACGAGGTATTCTTTAGAATAGAGTCTCATTAGCGCTTTTTGAATAGGTACCCTAATACTAGTTTACCGGGATAAATCGAAAATTGTTCTAGTTACCAATCTTTTTAATAGTAAACTTGTGTAAATAATTTTGAATATGTCAGCAAATAATCATTCAACTTGTTAAAGAATCCACCCTTA
The DNA here is from genome assembly GCA_939531255.2 of Thera britannica. Taxonomy (NCBI): domain Eukaryota; kingdom Metazoa; phylum Arthropoda; class Insecta; order Lepidoptera; family Geometridae; genus Thera; species Thera britannica. Next base: position 9,139,398 of record OW618043.2, on the reverse strand, counting down.
TTATCCAATTAAGAACAAAGTAGAGCAACAATGAAACAAAAACCAGTCCAATTTGCGCTAATAGTTTCAACAAAAACAACCCCTACACTCATTACATCCGTATCAACATCGTTCGCCACCCCCTGCCTGCACTAATCGTGTAAGCCCACACCCTTGCGATAAGGGATGGACGGGGGATGTTTCTCGAGTGTTATACCAGTAATCATAAAAAGATGTTTCTGCTTGTTGTTGGACAAATACGAAATGTTGATATAAAGAGAAGCCAGGACAATAGAAGAGTCAAGAGTATGTTGTTGTATGTTTTTTAATCAGGCATTAAAATTAAACACTGGCAAGAATTATTAAGAGCAAAAACCATATTTAAAATTTATCAGCTTAAATTATGTGTTTTTGTGATTTTCATGATAGTTTTTGACGTGACAACGTCTTATAATTCGATGGAGCCGGCTGCACGCACGGAAAAACATGACTCATGCGGCGTTACCTTGCTCTGAGGCGTTCCATTTAATGCTTGAAGCGCAAGCGAGAGCGCGGAACGAGCAACAAAGAGGCACAATCGGTCTCCGCGTTCGGCAGCGTTCGACATCTGTCTCTCTCCTACTTGAGTGAGCGATGCGTACGCGTGGACAGCTGTATGACGTTGTCACGTTCAACTATCGTCAGCAAACCAACTTTACAGACAACCGATTTTTTACTTGCGAAGAGAAAGATACGAGCGGAACCGCAGGCAAAAACTAATAAATAATGCAAGTAAAATAAGAGGCGAGTACCAGAGACGCATAGATGTCAAGGAGGTGGGCGCGTCACCTCCAATTGTTCTGCAATTTGTCAAACGCCACCCTCGATACAACATGCACTTTCATCTCGTATGACCAATGTGGATGGCTCACTTTGGTCCTAACTTGGAAGTTATTTCTGTATTCGTTTATTAATACTTCAATGATTTATGAAGTTTCGCTAAAACAATTAATTTAATTTCAATATTTGTAAGACGGATCTTTGAAAAATATGGGTGACTTGTTGAAATAGTACATTGTTACCTGAGTGTTGAAAGTCACGTTTTTTGAGTCCCGAGACGGGTTTGGCGCCAGAGCGTTAGCGAGGGCGCCAATGGAGCTTGAGGGACTCAAAAGACTTTCACCCGAGGTAAACACTGTGCTTTTCATTACGAATACAAGGAAAGTAAAAATAAAAACATGAAAGAAAAATTAGTGAAAATGAAGATTGAATTGCCGCCTTCCTGGTTTTTTTTTTCTTTTTCTCTGGCGGGCCTTCGGCTTCGGCTCGCCAGCATTATTCAGCCATTATTTTCATTTTCATAATTTAAATCTATGTTATTTTAAATAAATCGTTGAAGCTATACACTAATCAAGTAATTTAGAAGATATATTATTTATTTAATACTATCTTTATGTTATTTAAATTTAATTATTACATTGCGCTCTAATTAGACTTTTTAAACTTCTTACCGTTGTAATGGGTTTCCAACCTACTTGCTGAATAAAAAGTTGGAATTTGGTTGAACAACCTCCTTACAGTTAGAAAGACTTTAGAAAGTTGGAACATGGTTGAATAAAATAGAACTTGTTTTTTTTTATAATTTGACAGCTGTCAGTAGAAAGCGATTCTCCCTAGGGCTGAAAGTTTTACTTTCGATTAGGCCCCTCAGGCAACTTCAGACCTACTTTCAGAGTATGAGTAATGAAAAGTTATTTTAAGCCGACTACCACAATTTTGCACAAGACTCACGTGAGGTAAAGAAAATGTTTTGTTTAAGAACATTTCAAAGTATTACGATTTGGCATCATAAACAACACCATTGAAGAAATGGTTGAAGGTGCAGAGGAAATCATTTAACTGGGAGGCCAAGAGGAAGTAACACGAGTCAGATAAAAAATTATGATAAATCGCTCGGCCGCCAAAGCCACAATGGAAAGTGCTGAATGAACAAAAACAAAACATTGACATGAGCTTTACCCATTTAGAATTGAAGAACTCTATCAAGGAAGAAACTTTTAATTCAATTATTTACAAAACACACTGGAAACAGTTAAGCTATCTGTATACCGTTACGAACGTTCTAGAGATCTAGAATTTTTATATCTATAACTCAACTGATTCAAATCAGTGTCAGACGGAAGCGTCCCCAAGACTCTGGCGGCATTGCCACGCAGAATAGCAATGCTAATGCGCTGCGCCAGATACCCACCAGCACTTAGTACACTAAAGTAGTCGCAAGTTTGTATTTATTTTGCAGCTATCAATTTGTTTCCTTTTTTGTTATAAACGATGTAGTAAAGTGGTATTCATCCCGTAGCCAATGTAATTACAGATGTAATGGTACCTGAACACGCACCGATATAAATATAAGTAAGGGATGGGGTGGTGGGAATTTAACACGTGCAAATTCTTATTTATTGGTCATTGAAATGATACCACCATGATTGGTATTGCAGTGTGAGGTCTGGTATGAAATTGTGAATTTTTTACCGGAACCCTCATCTTGATTGAAGGAAAGTCAGGAACGTGCCATGCCTTGCGTTCATCAACTTTTACTTTTTTTTATTAAGTTTCTACTTATTATCATTATTCAGATATTTAATTTATTTTCTTAATTTTTAAGTTTTTTACAATATAAGTAGAATTATTTAAATAAAAAAAATAATTATAAAAAACTTAAAAACTAGTGCGCCACCGACAGCGGGGCTAGGCCCAATATATTATTATTATTATTATTTATTTAATTAATTAATACGGTCTACATCTCGACCTCTTACACTAATTAATACTAAAACTAAGATTAAAATAGAATACAAAAAAATGTCAAAATCAAAACAGCATAAAAAAAAAACATAACATACAATAAGGATCAAAATTATGATTATAATTATCTACGACAAGTGATGATGAAGATCTTATTATTTTGTCGACTGGCATCTCAGCTCAGTTGGTAGTAGCTCTGCCTTCTGCGCCGTAAGTCGTGGGTTCGATCCCCACGGAAACAAAGATTTGTGTGGTGAACGTAGATTGTTCTCTGTCTGTATGTATTTACGAAAACAAATATGTAAGAACTATATCAGCGATCTGCTTCCCATAGTACAAGCTCTGCTTAATTTGGGGCTAGATAGTGCTGTGTGAATTGTCTAATTAATTGTTTATATTTTTTATTGATTTTATATTAGTGTTACTGTACTACACTTAAGGAAATCACAAAGATTTTTATAATGTCCCAAAAGTTAAGACCCGTATTCGTCGAGTGTGATTAGCTTCCGATAGCGCAGCGGTCAGCGCAGCCCCGGGGAAGGTCGTGGGTTCAAATCCCGCTCGGCTCTTAACTTTGGGACATTATAAAAACCTTTATTATTCATAGTCATGCCGCGTCGTGTCATATCTACCCTGACGTGATTATGGTGACCCTCACTGCTAATATCAGTAAACAGTTCAACATACCAAACATGTTTGTTTGCGACTGACTTTATGCTTATCAAAATAAGGCGAGAGCCGAGGGGGATGAAAATAAATAAAAATACTGTGGACTCCACCGAACACTATCTAGCCCCAAGCTAAGCAGAGCTTGTACCACGAGAACTAGATGGCTGATATAATCCATTTACTACATTGTTTTTTGTAAATATATCACCCAGACATTCAAGTATTATAATTATCAGCTATCCGGTTCCCATATTACAAGCTCTGCTTAGTTTGGGGCTGGGTAGTGTTGTGTGAATAATTGTCCACAATATTTATTTTTATATTTATATTTATAGACAGAGAACAAACATCTACGTTCACCACACAAATATTTGTGTGTAAAGGCTTTTTATACGTATCTAAATATCCAAACATGGATTTAGGGATATTTTAGATCTAAGCTAGAGTCTAGAGGGATAACTACCAAGCCTCGAGATACTCGTAACTATCGTGAGTTGTTTTTATTTCGCGTTGGTAGTTTACTTCTAATTGAATTACTTAGCTTCCGTCCAAAAAACTGTTCCAATCATTACCACCACCCACAGGTACAGTTAACGACAGAAATATGACAAAAGTATTTCTGTGATTACTTTTTCAATAAACTTTGAATGAAAAATATATGATTAGGCTATTTTAGGTTTGTGAATGCTTTTTGTCTATATTGTTCCAACAAATTCTAACTAAGTACATTTTCGGGCAAAAATCTTATTGATATGAACCTAGATCTGAATGATGGATTTGCACCCACGATCGGAAGGTGGGACTGCAACCTTTCATTTAAAAAAAATATATACCTACACATGAAGCTTACACAAGAATTGGAGTGGTTCCTAGCCCTGCTAAAATCAATAAATAAATATCGTGATACAACGCTATCTAGCCCCAAATTAGGCTGAGCTTGTACTATGGGAACCAGATGGCTGATCGATAGTACAAAAACTTTTTTTTTTACAAATACATACTGAGAATACAATATAACACTCAGACAGAGAACAAACATCTACGTTCACCACACAAATATTTATTCTCGGGGATCGAGACCCACGCCACAGAAGGCAGAGCTACCAAATGAGCTGAGAAAGCCAGTAAAATAATCAATAATCATTGTTGATTTCCTGGCTGACTGTCCTTGTATTGTTTCGTGGAAAGCTAAGGGTCGAGGAGATGGTATCTGATCGTAAATAAGGGCCGCGGTCGACAAGTGGCCCATTAGACCGACCGGTGACAGAGACCGGGATGTACCCAAAAAATGGAGCTATAGAAAGTACCGATAGCACACAAGTGTTACATAATTTAACTTGAAGACAAACAAACAAAAGTTAAGGTGTTTTTGTGATGTTGTTTTATGATAAGAAGTTTGCTATTTTATTTACAACATCAAATTTACCCATTATTTTTGACTTTTGCCACTCAGTTGCTCATAGCGAAATCTTCAAAACTTAAAGGCACAGAAAGGCAAGTCTACGAAATGTTGTTTTCGTTTCGCCTATCAGTCTCTCTCTCTTTTGTATGGAGAAAAGATGAGACGGCAAAAATACTTTACGTAGAAACGGTCGAAACGAGTTGTTGTCTCATCAATTTTCCATGCAATAGAGAGAGTCACGTGCTCACATGAAAACAACATTTGGTAGACGAAATGTGGTAGCAAAAATCCGACATCGGGTACAGATGGCCTGAAAGCCCCGGGCCTCTTATAGTGTTGTAGCCCGCCCACTACCTATCTACGGTTCTATAATAGATGAATGGACTGTGTCAAAAGTAGGCGTCCATAGGCTACGGTAACCGCTTCCCATCAGGTGGGCCGTATGCTTGTTTGTCAATTTAGCTGTATAAAAAATAAAAAATAGAGATGACATGAGCAAGGAGTGAGCACTGAGATGACTAATGATAGAGGTGAGTGGAGGAAGAAAACCTGTACCGAGCCCACTTAGCGCGGTATACCGACCCCACTTAGTAAGGGCAGGAAGATGATGGAGTGTATTTATATGTTTTTGCTGACGCTTCCACGGCAAGGTGCATAGAACAGATAGGGTATGTAAATAAGTATAGGTTGTCGTCAGTTGTTGCCCACCCCGGGAAACGACAACTATATATCACTACCTTGTCTTTCATAGACAACAAGGTAGTGAAATGTGTACGTGCCTATTTTGTTTACGCACAAGTGAAGTTTAAAAAACTTGAGAAACCGACTTCATGGCCATACTGTTGAATCGATTTCTATGAGACCTATCTGGGAATATTACCGATCGAATATTTTTTTAAAATCGGTTCACGAAGTTAATGCCTGCGCACATCTAGGCGATGGCGATCAGCTGAAACGCTGTCAAATATCGCCATCGCCATCGCCATTGCCTAAATGTGCGTGTAGATGTGTTATGCGATAACAAACATTAAAATAAAAATATAACCGAATTGAGAACGTCCTCTTTTATTATTAAAAGTCGGTTAGAGCGTTGTCACTGCGTTACCTATGAAGATCACTTATAAATTTTTCCTTGAAGCCAAGATGTTTATATTTTGGCATAATAACAATGGCGGCACATTCATGTTCTCGAATGACGACCACGACACTTCAGGATTTGTCAGGACTGTAGTAGGTGTTTAGTCCCAGAAGTTCTATTTGATTAGGTGTCGTAGGTTTGAAGCTTCTGGGTTTGGGAAATATTAAAAACGCAGCCTTTCTATGAACGTCTTATATTGTCGATAAAAAAGTAGCTAGGTAAGTATATAGTAAGTAAAATTATGTTGCCGGTCTGCGTCTGCAATATCTGTAGCATGCAAATTAGCGGGAACATGCTCCCTGCCTTGAAGTGATGCCCGGTAGCTTCCTAGAGGACCAGCAAACCAGATGATTAAGATGTTTTGTTATACCTATTATTATTAGTCAATGTATTATTTTTAAGTAGATTATAAGACATTCTAATACGATATATTATTGTTCAAGAATAAATAAATTGAAATTGAAGAACCACCAGATAAACCAGTCCACTCATCAAGTATCAAGTATGACGACCACGAACCGGAACGATTGGAACGATGACATTGTTAATATGACGGTATACGTCCAGCAGTGGACTTTTTCAGGCTGATGTTTATTCCCACATAGAAATATAGGTATAAATAATCAGAGTACAGACACCGTGGGATCGCTACCTCCGCGTGGATACCACGGCAACTCCTGAGGGACATTGTGGTGTCACGTGTATCCTGTCTTTGTGTCAGAGCACCACTAGTCCAATGCGGTCTTGCAGACCCGGGAATGAACTCGTCTGATAAGTTTCTTACCAGACCTTCTATAAGATCAGTCGTGTGTAATTAGTTCTAAATCTAGTCTAGATTCATCTTGCTTAGTTTGGGGCTAGATTGCATGGTGTGTCTTGTCTTGTTCACAATATTTATTTATTTATTTTCTACTTTGTAAGACGTCCTTTGTAAGTCGAATGTTTTTATTTATTACACAAGGATGATTAACACTATCATATTACATAGATTATCGATGTTTTGCACCGTCTCTATATGATACCCCTATACCAATCTGCAGGCCTACCACAAACTCTGTCTAGCTCTGTCTCAGGCTCCGGTTTTGAGTCTGTGAGAGTGTTGACTTAATAAATCCTACATCGAAACATCACACACTCAGTACATGAGCACTCACAGAGACTCAAAAGAGAGTCAGAGACAGACCCAGACAGAACTTGTGGTAGGCCTACTGTTACGAAAAATATAGCTGGTATAGTAAAACTAAGTAATTTCAAATATATTTTCAGTACGAACATGGCATTGTTAAGATCACGGGAAGTCGGTGGATGGACAGAGCTCAGAATCATTCTTCCTGGAAATGCATTACATACTGGACATAGGCCTCTCCAGGCTGATGATAATGTAGCTGCTGAACATGAAGACAAAAGAGAGAAAAGAACAAATTCACATATGACTCTCTTAAACCGATGCACCACAAAGGCGCACACAAACAAAGCTAAACGTGAGATATATGATGTGACAGCAACCGCAACTCCATCACATCTTATTAATGTTATTCTCCTGTTCAAGGAAACTCTTAAAGCATCTTACTTGTTTGGTCTTCTTTTTGAACAATCCAACCAGCCCACAAGTCCTAAAAATATGTTAGAACAACAGACTCCTTTCTAGAAGGTACTACAAAAAGTTGTACGGTTGTGGACAATAAATATTGCACTTCAACCATAGTAGAGCGCTATCTCTTTCTGACGCACACTACGCTCTATGAAGCCGAAATTAGCCGATGTGCAATATTTGTTGCCTACTGCTCTAGATGGTGTTTTTCATGATAATTTATGAAGTTATCGGCAATTTCAAGGCTTAAGGTTGTTCGATTCCGATACAAACTGAATTTACACAACTATGGGCAAACAAAGTATAAATGTACACTGAAATAGCTGTAATAGAATTTTACAGTGGTCTTTATTGCCGGCCAGTTATATAAAGTTGGAGGAAACTGTAGGATAACAGAAATATTAATAAAAAACCAAAAAAGTAATTTTTTCGTCATTCTTTCTAACGGGTAGGTACTAGCTTTTAGCATAGAGTCAATTTTGTACATCACTGTTTCAAATTAGACGTAAAAGTCTGTTAATTCTTTTTCTGAAGCCCCGACTGCCACGACCAACGGCTGACACTCCAACTTTATATAACTGGCCGGTAATAAGGACCACTGTAAAAGCCTATTACAGCTATTTCAGTGTACATTAATACTTTATTCGCCGATAGTTGTGTAAATTAAGTTTGTATGGAAATCGTACCCCCTTATAGAAGTCATTAAGAATATGTTAATTTAGATATAAATTCACTAAATAATTTATGCTATATTTATGTTCTGGACGCAGGGAAGTGCATCGTGGGACACGTTCCTGACGTGCGTGACCTACGAGGCAAACCTTTGTTATAGGCGATGGTTACCACTTAGCATCAGGTGGGTTAAATGCTTGTTCCATCAGCTAGTTGTATAAAAAAAAATGCGTTTAGATCCTTGAGCGGATATCAAAAGTTAGTCCAAATTAAACATGATATTTTAATAAGCCTATACATCACAGTGTGGGTTCGCCATTTCCCAGAAATCAGAGCTTCTCACATAATGAAATAAAGCTGGATGAACTAATTCCGGCGAGGCGGTAGGTGCAGGGAAGTACTAATTAAAACACCATACATCAGCGTCTTGAGACGGGGCTCGAACCCGCTACCTCTATTACCGAGGTCATTACTACGGGTTCTCGTCTCTTGCATCAAGAAATTCGATTCAAGTTAGCTCATGAAACTTAATATTTGGGACAGAAAATTATAATGTAAAATACTTAAGATCTATCTTCAAATCGCTAGGCATTCTTCAGTTATCAGATTCCTATTACTAACGGAATTACATATTTTGGAAATACATTGATGGATTTATGTGCAATGTCAACCATAATTTATTGTTTACCTCTTCTCAAATCATCAAACTACTAATAAAGTCAGAGGCATGATTTTCAATGATCTTTATCTGAACGACGTTTTTATAGTTTAGTTTACGTAGTAGTTTTATTATAGGCTATTTCTTATTAATTTATGCGCTAAATTCTCTCAAAGCCAGTCAAAGCGCAACCCAAATTCCTAAAATTTGATACTGCTCAATAAATTGCGAGCTTTATTAATTATAGCAAGTTTTGCTTTATTAAATTTCTTCATTAATTTTATTAAATTGGTTAAAATCATTATTTCCAATCCTAACAAGTGCTTACCTAATAGGTATTTATGAATTTGATCTCTGACGTATGTGTGTATAGATCTCGAACGCAACTCACTTTATACCCTACAAAGTCGATTCAAATCTAAAACCAATGGTACTTCCCTCGATCCCTATTCGCAGTCACTCATCCCGAATGGTTAATAAATTCCCTGTCATCGTCTGCGTTTACACTATTTCTGGAGACGGGAGTTTTTTTACCAGCTTTTTTTGAAGTTTTGTGAATGTCTTTCGGCTTGATGCTAATCCCGAGGGAATATTTAACTTTTGTTTTGTTTGTAGATCATTTAGATCTTAGTTCTTTGAGTATTATTTAATGAAATAAGATAGATAGATAACTCTTTATTGTTCACCACACAAAAATACAGTACAGGACATAAAAATTAAAACAATTAGGTAAAGCAATGGGCGACTTTATCGCTGAGAGCGATCTGTTCCAGGCAACCTTGTATACTAAAAATAACTAACTACTACGAATAAGCAACTCGTGGTTTGAAAGGTTACTCGTAGGAGTATCCTCTCAATCTGAAACTCTTCAAGCAAAGAGTGAATTTTGTGCCTCATAGTCCCACTTACCATCAGGTGAGATGTTAAGAGTAAAAACGAACATTCAAATTTATTGTCAAAATCACTAATGCATTTTAAACTAATCTTCGTCCATTAGCTTCTTCTTTATTTAAAAGCTTAACTCTTGTCGGGGTTTTGATGCAGTTTTCTCTAATTAAAGTCTTTCGAATGCGGCCTCCTTCACTTCCTCATACGACATGACAGCGACTTTTTCTTTTATCTGGCTCATGTAACTTATTCTTGGCCTTCCTCTTCCCCGTTTTCCTTCAATCTATTCTTCAATGATATTCTTTATTTAGCTGTGCGCAAGCTTATTTCACGAAAATATTGTTTTGTCTAGATGTTTTGTGTACGTCGGTGAAATTTTATAGTTTTGCTGTAAATTGTTATTGTTTGGTATAGCAACGGGCTGATGTGTCATGTAACGAGAAGAGTGTTAGATATGAATATAGGCTATAGAAGTAGAGGTAGGCCAAAGAAAAGATGGATGGATTGTGTGAATGACAGGGGTAAGAAAGGAGTGACTGCTGAAATGACGGCTAATAGAGGAGAGTGGAGAACGAAGACCTGTTGTGACGACCCGCACATAAGGATAGGGCAAGAATATAGAATAATAGTACATTTTGAAACGGAACTTGCTGTCTCTGCTTTGAATTTATGCATATTCGCCTTAAAATATATCTATTGGCTGTGGTTATGATTTCCGCCCTGAATTATGAAATGGTCCTTCCAGGAATCCTGGATACGTCCTGAGGATGTTGAGAAGTCCTTAATCCTGACCTGTCGCCGTTATTCACTACAAATGCTCTTTAGTAGGTACAGTCACCACAACACCAATATCAATATTATTTTTAGACGTCCTATTCGTTTTTTTATATAAATAGATGATTTGCCATAAGCAAAACCATGCCTCGTAGATCATGCACGTCAGGAACGTGTCCTATGATGCACTACCCTGCGTCCATCAACTTGAGGCAAGTGATTGGCAAGTTTAAGTTTGACAAGTGTTTTATCAAATCAAATTAAAAGTTATTTATTTAACGTAACATAGCAATAGTCTATATATTTTATTCTATCCCCACCGAGAACAAATATTTGTGTGATGAACACAGATGTTTGTTCTCTGTCTGGGTGTTTTATTGTATTCTAAGTACGTATTTACAAAAAAAATGTATATTAAGTATTATATCAGCTATCTGGTTCCCATAGTACAAGTTTCGCTTAGTTTGGGGCTAGATAGTGTTGTGTGGATTGTCTATGTTATTTATTTTATTTTTTTATTTATCTCTAATGAATGAGCCTGTGCCAAAGTATTGATTGGACGTGCCCTGACTATCCTTAAACCTCTTCAACAGATATGAGAGAAATTAAATTGGATAAAAAAATAAGTTCTCACAGCTATAAACAGACATTCATTAATAAATTATCCAAAACGTAATCGAACATTCAAATTAAAAGCTTATGTGATAAATAATGTCCCAAAAGTAATAAACCTGTGACGCTGAGTGTACCTCCCGGGACTCAACTATCCCGGGAATAGAGCCGGGTAGAGTTACGACGGCTGTCATATTGACTATTATCCCGGATTAGCGATGTCATTCGAACTAAATCTTGGGAATCGAACTGACACTTATTCTGTGTCCCCTTATTTCAAATGGGTGACTAGGATTAGAAGCGGCCTTGGTAATGCAGAGCTTAATTTAGCAAGCTACTTAGGTACAGTTAGCCTCAAAAGTAGACTGGCATTTCTGATTTGTTAAGCTTAATATTCCAGCTCGCTTTTTTTCAACTAGGTATTTGAAGCGCGTAGTTGACATACCTTTGACAAATCTGGAGAAAAGAGAATGTCCTCTCCTCCTGAGCCATGGAACAAGCATATAACCAACTTGATGTTAAGTGGTAACGCACCCACAGCAAAGCATAGGTACCTATATATTTCTTTAAATGTGTGAAAAGGTATGGGTGACACAACCCATTAGTTGTCTTTTTTAAACACGCCAACCTCTGTGTGTTTCACCTGTCAAGGTTGGCTGGTAGAGAACGCTGTCTAGCATTAAACTACCAACTGAGCTGAGAGGCCAGTCAAATCGAAACATGTTACGATAGACGTTAGACATTTCAAATCAAATAATTTTCAATTGTGTATTTGTAAAACTTTTTTGTTCACAGTAAATTATTTTTTATATTTTGAAATTGGAATCAAAGAACATTCACAATAATAAAGCCGGCGTTCCACCGCCGCCGCAGTACTGTCGCATGTAATTACCGCGCGCAATCGCGCGTGTGACGCGTCGCACGCGTGTCGCCGGAAGACATGTGCGAGCGGTTAGTGGCGCCACCGGCGACTTCCGGATTCGATGTTTAAATACGAATCGGATAGAGTTCAATAGATTATAGAAAATCTAAGATATTACAGTAAGTTTATAAGTAATAGGTCAAAGTATATCTAAAATGGAAAGTCAAATTGGAAATTGTAATAAATGAAGTTCTTTTTGCGGGATTTAAACAGGATTTTTATTTTAATTTTTACTTAGCATAGGATAAGACTGCAACGAAAATAATAGCTTTCAATTTATCTACTTTTTCAGACTTCGGCCCGCTTCCACTCCAAATATTGCTATGCTCTTAAGATAAGGGCCTGTTATGTATTTACCATTTTATACTTTAAGACCTCACCATGTAACATAATAATTGCAATAAATAATATGAGTATGAGTACATTTATTTTCGTTTCAGTCGTATCCCCCTCCTTGAAGTCCATCTTTTTGTTTTTTTTTTATATAAATAGAATGAAATGAAACTAATTGCAGTGTAGTAAAACCACACACAAGCTTTAACATCAATCCTAACATACATTAACTAAGTAACGTACCTACACAATTAGGATTTATTACAAACAATAAACCCAGTAGGATAGATTGTTTATAATGATCGTAAAGTTCTTCCACAATCGCTTACAAACGTAACAGCTAGTTACAGATAAGAAGAATAAACCTCAGCTTATCTACATTTAACGGCTTGTTAAAACATGTCGCTGATAACCGGAGGCTCCCGATTTATTTGTTGCTTATTGATAATGAATTGTTTAAGATAAGTGAACTAACTAGACAAATAGGTGACTTTAAATTACTAATCAAAGTATGTAAAACTTATTAGTACTTTGAAATGTTTGAAGCGTTTTTAATATGATATTTTATACTGGGATATAAATCAAGTTCATAATAATCGAAAATAAAATCTGTTTGAAAATACAGATAGTTTTTACTTTGAACTTTCAATAAAAATATATCACAGGGCGTTCCAAATAAAATCTAAAATATTTCTGACATTTCGATTAATAAAAGTGCGCGTCCACATCCAGCTAATGACGCAAAAAACGTGCGCAAAGAGCCGCGACAAAACAAAGCAACGCGCATTATCTCCATCTTTATAATAATTACATCGGACAGCAACGTCTCAATCGGAACGGACGGATCTGAACGAATCCAATTACAGACCGAAATATCTTTGCGATCTTGAAAAATAACTGGTGTAAAAACGCCGCAGAGCGCACTACCCTGCCGAACGGTACGCTCCACGAAACTGCACCTTAAGCGAAGTGGGTAAAACTGATAATCAAAGAAGCAGAGGAAAGCTATGGCGCGCGTCCCGAGTTAACCCCGAGTGGGCGGGGCCTCCCCTCTCCTCGGCACGCAAGGGTGGGACGCCAGTCGATGTTCAGAGGTGGGGGATGACAGATGTCCGTCCGCACACATCGTTCATACCTCGACACGATAGCGAATTCGATTCAACATAAATAATACTTGTCTGTCGTCGTGTCTGCTTGGCGCAGCGGCTGCATAGCAATGTTTTATAAATCGCAACCGACTGGACCGATCCAAACATCGGATTAACGTGTGTTAATAACCCTCAAACGCCGTATGTCATCGCATTAGATAAACCGACGCGGTCCAAGAGACCGACGCTAAATCTAACAGTGTCATGTTCACAAATACGCATTCAAAATGTTATAAATTATTTTTGTGAAGGCATTGCAAATCGTTTCATAATGTCGGTAATTTAAAACAATTGCTAGAAAAATATGGCCATTTTGTTTTACAAAACGCAAATTGCTGAAATGCTTTTTAATGAGCGCCGGGCTTTATCTTACAATAAAATGTTGATAATTTGATGAAAACATTTTTCTCAACACTATCAAAAAGCTGAGGATTTCTTGTAATTCGAAATAGGTGAAAGAAAACCAAGATAAATCGATTAGGTAGGTAGGTTGTTTTGTCCTCGGAAAAAATACCTTACCACCATTAACTCTTAATTAAATAGGTTATATTAGTATTAGCATATTTAGTTAAAAAATGTAGAATTCAACAGACCACCTCGTATCTTAAATGTAAATTTTAGATTAACCTTTTTATTTTTAAATTTACTTTACTAAAGATTCAGTAACGTGTAAATAACATTTCTTTTCATTATTTGATGATTATTTTATTTATAATATAAGCGCACAAAACACATGACAACCACAAAAGAACTAAAATATTACAATTTTGAGCTTGATTGTCATGAAAATCAAAAGAAATCAAACAACCAAAGAAAACCGAAAGTGCCCGATTATGAAGTAAACAGAATCATGGTGGCAGTAGGTAATTCCAAGGGGTTGGTTGCACCGGATTTCCGGCGGAAGAAGGCGGGTCTCGGCGGCCATTTTGCGACGGCTCGGTGCGCGCGCACCCGACGCCGACGGGTTAAATAATAAAAAAGATTACAGATGGGAGAGCTTTTCGGGAGTTTGCGGGATATTTTATGATATTGCGTTTTTAGGGAAGAAAATAAATATTTTGTTAGGGGCCCCGCAAGGAAATTTGGAAGCTGTGTTACTATAGGTATTTTTCACAACGGATTAGGAAAGCGAATAAGTCAGGATACACTATTCGTTATCACTTTATTCAAACCTGAAATTTCCTTCATTTGGTCCATAAATAATTGTTGATTAAAGTTTGAAAAAGCTTCAAGTTTTGTAACTAAATTTTCCTATTCTCCAATCAGTAGGTTATTTCTTCTCAAAAATTACTAAGAAGTTAGAAGTAAATCTATTTAAATACGGCAGAGGCTAAGAGTTTAAATTATCTCCTACATCTTGCTCCTTAAATCCAATTTTAGCATCCTATAAATTGGTAAAAGTATTTCTTTATTTAGTTCGGTTCCTGACGGTAGTACCAGGCTCCCATGAATCCGCAGGAGTGCACGTAAATCATGCTGCGTCGCTCCATCCATCACGCGGTGTCGCCCCATCAATCGCCGCGACAGGAATAGAACGCAGGATTGCCAAACTGAGAATATTCTCACCTAGACGTACGAAAGTGGCATTTTCAGACGCACGAAAGTGGCATTTTCAGACGCACGAATGTGGCATTTTTAAAAGCACGAAAGAAGCCTCTTTGAGGCGCACTTAAAATCCTTTCGCCACACTTGGTTCGAAAGAATCAGTGACACGATAAGAAAAGAAGCACGAATGTGGCATTTTCAGACGCACGAATGTGGCATTTTCAAGTATACGAGCAATTAGGTTGAGGTTTTGGGAGAGTGGTTATAAGATTTATTTATTTTAAGATTATTTATTTATTTATAAGATGCACTTAGACTGGCTGAACTTTATTTGTAAGGTCTCTCTCTCTCTCTTTTCATCGTATCACTGGTTCTTACGAACCAGTGTGATGAAAGGATTTCAAGTGCGCCTCAAAGAGGCTCCATTCGTGCACTTTTGTAAGGTAAGAAGTTTATACTTACTTGAATTTGAAAAATCACCTGTTGTGATAGGTAACTGGTTCTGTCCTAGTATTTTACCAATGAGATGTGCAATCACTCACTGACTGAACTAGTAATGAAATCTCCAAAATTACAGGGCCTACAGGTTTGAAATTTGGAAAAGGCATTAGGCATTTTAAGAACACGGAGCTCAGATATTTATTTTAATTTGGGCCCTAAAATGTTGAAATTATGAAAATACGTGAAGTAGAAGATTGAGAATAATTGGAGTTTATGTTCGTTTATAGGTATTGCTAGTTCTTTGGGCTGGTCTGGGTTCCTGCTTAAGTCAGTGACCATAACAAGAAACTATATAGAGTCATACTTCTTGTTACCTTTTAACGAGGAGAATGTCCTTGCCTTATTGCCTTATTGTAATTATTTTGTACCAACTCAAGTTTTTTTAACGTGTTTCTAGTTATAGTGAATATTGTGTAACAAATGGTTGAAAACTTTGGTTTCAGCATATCAAAGTGATGTTGATAGGATACCGAGTCAAATGGGAAAATAAGCCCGAGGACTAAATAAAAATATTTTTACTTAAGACGCTCGCACACTGAAAGATACTAATTTGTTTATCGAAAATCATCACCATTTATTTATTTATTCAAACTCCAATTCAAATATAATTTCTTTATTCAATGGCATCACAAGGATCACTTTGAAACGTCTTAAAGCTAGGTGAGTGTAAGTGCCAGTTCCACGCGACCAAGTCTGACTGGCCTCTCTGCTTAGTTGGTGGTAGTTCTGCCTTCTGCACCGTAGGTCGTGGGTTCGATCCCTACCGAGAACAACTGTTTGTGTGGTGAACGCAGATGTTTGTTCTCTGTCAGGGTGTTGTACCTACTCTAAGTATGTATTTACAAAAAAAAAGTGTATAAGTGTAGTAGGTATATCAGCTATCTAGTTCTCATAGTACAAGCTCTGCTTAGTTTTGGGCCAGATAGTGTTGTGTGGATTGTCTAAAATATTTATTTATTTATTAAAAAAAAAGTCTAGAATAACAGGCAACTAACTACTGTATAGAGCCATACTACGAGTATATAACTAATATATTTTTCATTACTCATACTCTGAAAGTAGGTCTGAAGTTGCCTGAGGGGCCTAATTGAAAGTAAAACTTTCAGCCCTAGGGAGAATCGCTTTCTACTGACAGCTGTCAAATTATAAAAAAAAAATAAGTTCTATTTTATTCAACCATGTTCCAACTTTCTAAAGTCTTTCTAACTGCAAGAAGGTTGTTAAACCAAATTCCAACTTTTTATTCAGCAAGTAGGTTGGAAACCCATTACAACGGTAAGAAGTTTAAAAAGTCTAATTATATTAGAGCGCAATGTAAAATTTAAATTTTAATAACATAAAGATAGTATTAAATAAATAATATATCTTCTACATTACTTGATTAATATATAGCTTCAACTATTTATTAAAAATAACATGGATTTGAGCAAACAATTTACCATTTTTTAAATTATGAAAATGAAAATAATGGCTGAATAATTCTGGCGAGCCGTAGCCGAAGGCCCGCCAGAGAAAAAGAAAAAAAAACCGGGAAGGCGGCAATCCAATCTTCATTTTCACAAATTTTTCTTTCATGTTTTTATTTTTACTATCCTTGTATTCGTAATGAAAAGCACAGTGTTTACCTCGGGTGAAAGTCTTTTAAGTCCCTCAAGCTCCATTGGCGCCCTCGCTATCGCTCTGGCGCCAAACCCGTCTCGGGACTCAAAAAACGTGACTTTCAACACTCAGGTAACAATGTACTATTGTGTGCAATCTGATTTTTTTCTAACTGTACAGACTTAGCAAATAGTTTTGATTGTAACAAGTTTTCCTACTAAAAAGTTTACCTAACCATTTCGGGAACGTAGATTAGGGTTGAAAGCTTTTTGTTTAGAGGCATTCGATGAGTTAAGTGATTCGAAAGATATAGGTTTATGGCCAATGTTTTATAATGATTTTTGTGTTCTACAAAACTTGACTGATATTTTGTTCTCTGTCTTCGTGTCAACATTCATCTGTGGTGTCAATGCCGATACTTTAACACCACATTGACTTGGAGATTTCCACAAATTATTTATTAACGTCAATTTTAATAAAAAATGTATTAAGTAAATACATTATTATAAAACACTGAAAAAACTGCTGAAATAGGATAAAGTCCCGTATATTTTGAGGTTGCAATGAAAACCATTTTTAACCGACTTCAATAAAAAAAGGAAGAGGTTCTAAAATCACTTGTATTTTTTTAAATGTTTGTTATCGCATATCTTCGTCATCTAAGAGCCGATTTGAATTTTTTTTTATCTGGTCGGTCCAGATTGATGCCATATAGGTCTATGGCATCAATCTGGACCGACCAGATAAAAAAAAATTCAAATCGGCTCTTAGATGACGAAGATATGAAATGACGAAAAGAAATTTCATCAAAATCGGTTCAGTAGTTTGGACATGAAGGCGGTTTCTCAAGTTTTTAAACTTACTTCTCGGACCCCGACAATATTAGATGCAACCAAAATATTTCCATTTCTAATGAAGTTATTTCGTGCTTACTGTTTCGTTAATCGCTGACCATATCTTATCCCACTAATTTGGAAGAAAATAATCAAATTAACTATTTCCTTTATCGAAAAACACACTCATTTCCAACACTTAATTAGGGAGTGGATAACAAGACTGCCTTTAAAAAATCTTCATTAATAGAACTTAACTTGTACGGGCTACCGAATTAACGAGCAATCATGTAATTACGTACACCTCGATACCTACTTGATTCAGGCGGGGCGAGCAAAGATCAATACTCTCTACCCATCCGACCGTCTCGTTCCCGCAAGGGACTGTAGCACGGTGAGGAAAGAGAGGGGTGGAGCTTGGTAGGGCATCCCTCCGTTGGGCGTGGCTGGTAGCTCGGTGCGTCGCGAGGATGAGTCGGCTCAGTCGGCCAGCAGCGCGGGCCGCGCGCGTACGCTCGGACCATGCCCGCATCACCCGCGTGACCACCATGCTTGTCCCCCCGGAGATGTTGGCGGCCCAATCCAAGCTCGTCTACCAAATGAACAAGTACTACAACGAGCGCGTCGCGAACCGAAAGGCGCAGATCGCGAAGACGATCCACGAGGTCTGCAGGATAGTCCAGGATGTACTCAAGGAGGTGGAACTGCAGGAGCCGAGGTTCATCTCCTCGCTCACCGACTACAACGGCCGCTTCGACGGACTGGAAGTGGTCTCCCCCCACGAGTTCGAGATCGTTATCTATCTAAACCAGATGGGTGTTCTCAACTTTGTCGATGACGGTTCTCTGCCAGGCTGCGCGGTTCTGAAGCTGTCCGACGGACGGAAACGCTCCATGTCTCTGTGGGTGGAGTTCATCACCGCCTCCGGATATCTATCAGCTCGGAAGATTCGTTCTCGGTTCCAGACTCTGGTCGCCCAGGCGTGCGACAAATGCTCCTACAGGGACTGCGTCAAAATGATAGCTGAGACCACGGAAGTGAAGCTGCGGATCCGGGAGAGGTACATAGTGCAAATAACACCAGCGTTCAAGTGCGCCGGGCTGTGGCCGCGCTCCGCCGCGCACTGGCCCCTGCCCGCCATACCATGGCCGCACCCCAACATCGTCGCTGAAGTCAAAACGGAAGGTTTCGACCTTCTGTCCAAAGAATGCCTCGCATTACAAGGCAAGAACTCCGCAATGGAAGGAGACGCTTGGGTTTTATCGTTCCTGGAAGCTGAGAACCGTTTACTGCAAGGCGGTTGCCGACGGAAATGTTTAAGCCTGCTGAAGACGATTCGGGACCGGCACCTAGACTTGCCGGGGAACCCTGTCACTTGCTACCACATGAAGACGCTCCTGCTCTACGAGTGCGAGAAGCATCCTCGAGAGCACGAGTGGGACGAAGCCGCGATAGGCGACAGGATCAACGGTATCTTCCTGCAGTTGATATCGTCGCTACAATGCCGCAGATGTCCGCACTACTTCCTCCCTCACGTGGACCTGTTCAAGGGCAAGTCTCCGACGGCGCTCGAGAACGCCGCCAAGCAGGTCTGGCGTCTCACCAGAGAGATGCTGACCAACTCCAGAGCCTTCGAGAAGCTGTGAAGTGAAAGACTAAGTGCAGTGAGGCCACTCTAAGCGGCCTATGTAATCCTTGAGTCATTTTCGTTTAGTTTTAGGACTTAGGTCATGCATTTCCGTGTTTAATGGATGATCCGAACGTTGCCAGTGATGCCTAGTTGTTGAGCAACAGTGAATGAGTTCCCGGGATCGGACGGACTGTAAGTAGAAGTGATACTACTAATATACTAGGGCACTTCGTTATATAACTTTATTTGTGATATATACTGTAAATAGCTTTGTACAATTTAGTGATAAATTTAATTTAAAATCACCATGTATTTATTTGACTGAACTCTTATAAAGTAGGCGTAATGTGTAGTTAAAATAAATAATTTGAAATCGAATATGCTTTAATTTGTCTAACACCTTTCACAAGCTTCAATTTATTATCGCCATCGCCATATTTAGGCCTACACAATCATACACACCGGTCGGCTTAAACTCGTTTTACATAAAATTGTAAACCGACATTTTTGAGAATCGTATCAGTTTATATGTTTATATCAAAAGGATTTTATAAATGAAACAAACAGAAATGGAATCAATGCTGTTTTGAATGGGACTTGTCAATAAAATGCACGGGTCTGAATATTTATTCACAAAATCGCATTTAGATGCAAACACTCATACTCGGGTACATTTTGGATTATTGTTTTTTGAATATATGGAACCTTACTTTGTATGTTTCACTGATTTCAATACATCCGTGATAAAACTTGAAATAAAGAAATAGGCTGTAGATTGAATCACCGACGAGATAACATTATAAAATGATTCCAGTCTCTCTACTTCAGTTTTATTGAAACGGAAAATACTTTTGCTTATGAGTATTTCAGTTTTTATATTAAGTAGGAATTCCTATAGAAATCAATTGAGTGGGGTCCGAACCCACGACGGCCGCCTTTTTACAAGCCTACAACCATTGGCTCTAATTCCATACTGAGGATTATTTTGGGACATTGTAGGTGTTTTTTTATTTCAATCGATATTTTTTTAGAAGACGCAATAAAAACAAAAAAAAACCCATGAAATAGGTACATTTTACAAAGATATTCATACAAGCTTGATCACAAAAAAATGCTTTTAAAAAAAATTGTTAAAAAGAAAAGTTTTATTCTAAACGTCCTACATACAGCCAAAAGACCTTCACGGTAAAAAATCTTCGAATAAAACCCTACAGACTTTAACTACCAATAAAATTGGTCCTCAAAATTACAAAAACAATAACTCTCACAGAAACAATACAAGCAGAGAGGCATTAATACAAGACAATATATAAAATGGTGTCCGATGTATTTTGATCGTAAAGCCTTTGTCCGGATCGCGGGTGTCCCACTGTCCGGCTGTCCGGACTACGTGCCGTATCGGGTTGCAACTTATGTTATAATATTGGAATAACGTGCGACTTTGTTCGCTTATAGAAGATTTGCCACTTGGGGTGCTAATTTTCAAAAATCGATTCTCAGTGACTGCATACGTATATCTATGATTGGATACGTATCTAAAGATATTTTAACTTAGGGTTAAATTTATAGAAAATTCAATTTTATTATATATTCAAATTGTGTGCAAAAGAAGCCTTTTTGGGGCGCAGTTAAAATCCTATTTTTAAAATGACAGGATAAGAATGCTAATTTTCAATATTCGTTCCTTAGAAATTGCACAAGTATCTATAATCAAAGCCCCGATAATATAACAGTTGACTCATTATAAATACACCAAAATTACAAATGTGAATTGTGTGTGGTTGTTTGTTCACTCATCTCCGTAACGGCTGGATTAGGAAAAACTTATGGATTTCGGTAGATTTGATAAATATTCATTTGCTATGTTTTTCCCCATAGATATGTAAGTGAATTTGCAAGTCTTATAAGCAGAATATCTTCTCAGAAACAGTTTTGATCATATTTTTATGAATAAAATATTACATCAAACAACAAAATATTACATTGAGCGTAAAAAACAGGCCTTAATAAATATTCAAACAGACAGTCCTACAATGCTGAATATTTTCTATTGGAAATTTAAGTCTATATAGAAATTCACAGACAAACAGACAGTCCAAGATACTTTATATACAAGCTGGTCGCCACCACCGTGGGCAGAAGGCAGTGGTGTTCTGAGAATTAATTTATATGCTGATATCAGTGCAGGGTAAAGTTATTCGTAGGATATCAGGATTGTCTGAATATATATTCAAATATTCAACTCTAAAGATGTAGAACAAGACATTTAAGATAAGTATAATGATAACTTTAGTGGCTCAAAAATTTGTTATTTTAAAGAGAATTTGAATTATCGCTTTGATCTTTAAATTTAATGATAATTAGTGCAAATTCGTGCTTATGAGAAGGCTATCATG
Source organism: Thera britannica (assembly GCA_939531255.2). Lineage (NCBI taxonomy): Eukaryota > Metazoa > Arthropoda > Insecta > Lepidoptera > Geometridae > Thera > Thera britannica. Next base: position 9,117,324 of record OW618043.2, on the reverse strand, counting down.
ATTCATTGAAAATTAATCTAAATGACCCTAAAATATCCTTTTGCGGGAGACAAAATTCAAACTAAGAATCTCATAAATTACATTTTCTAAAAACATTTATAGGTATTTCTATCAAACAAATGCCCGATAGTCACATACAAACACACTATCCTGACTCCACACTAGGCCTTTCTGTTTCATGGATATACACACCGAACAGCAAATACGCTGTAATACACTACAAGTAGGTACCATGCTACAACACTCTTAAACAGAACTAATATTTAGGTACTTACAACACAGACAAAGTCACGAGTTACCTAGTCATTACTATTAAACGAGTTTCTACATAAAATTAAAGACATTTCCGCTCCAAATATCTTGAGAACGAATTTAGCGAAAACAAACAAGGCATATGCGTAGCGAGCTAATTTAATTCCGTCAATAAAACGTCCTATAAAGTGGTTTTAGTTTGGTCATCAGAGTAAATGTCTCGCCCACGTTCTTCTGTCTGCCTGGAGAGATAAATGACGAGTCATTTATTTATTTATCAACACTCACAAACAACTTAGGCTAAAACAGAGACAGTTAACATAAAATAGTTACCTCAAACACTTTTACAACTGAAACTGGCTCTGTTCTGATGAAGGGTTTGGAAGCCAATGCAATTAGAGAGTCACGAGACTTGACACTTCTGTCTCAGAGAGATGAACCCAGGACAGTAAACATGTGAGGTGAGGAAATGCAATTGTCATAGGCGAAAGCAAGCTTTAAAAACCTTGCAACTACAGTAGGTCATTCAGACTTTTATAAACCTGTAGGCGATAACTTAGAAGAACCACTCATGGTTAGCAACACTGAGTTTTGTATGGAGAAACGATGGACGCCCTTTAAGAGCTTGCGAAAACTAATCGTTACTCCATACAAAGCCCCGTGTTGAGTTGTCAAAACTCAGAATAGACCTACAAGTTAGGGTATTAATGTGATGTAGTGAAATGTCCCAACCAATATTTATTTAAATAGATTTATGAGCTGTGGATGAAGAGAAAAAGTAAAACAACGATACAAAATAATACTAATCAATGAGAAAAAAAACGTTTAGACCAAGAATAAGGCTTATTTTAAAACAACCGGTAATTCTATTTAGATCTGCAGTAAGAAAAGTATCATCATCATCATCAACCTATATCAGTCTACTGCAGGACGTAGGTCTCTCCCAAGACGCGCCAATGAGCCTGGTCTTCGGCTCTTCTCCTCCAGTGCTTACCAGCTACATTACATTAAGTGATGGATTTTTTGTAATAAACTAACAAAACAATTACCGTGCTTAGTATAAAATGCAATTTTCAGTGATGGAGAAATGAAAGTGCCTCCAGAACCTTTTCTTATTACAAAAAGCCTTTTTAATCACAAAAACAAACAGATTGCTCAAAATATAAACTGGCATGGTTATGGTTAATGCCAGGTTGGACCCATCAATTACTACCTTTGGTTAAATACTCATAATTCCATGGGCGGATTTCAATAAGCCTTCAAGGAGTCGAAACAGGGCGTTGCTGTGGGCCGAAAAGGGCGGGCAAGGATGTCAAAACGCATAAAAATGATGATAATAGAGGCGGAATGATATATTTGATTTTAGTCAGGTGTTCGTGTAATATGGCGCTTAAAATTGATAGCAGTTTTTCAACATTTACAGCTGTAGTCGAACCTCACAAAAAATATAGCCCTTTGGGCAAATTGACTTGATTTAAGGGCGAGGATATCTACCGTGCCTGGAAGTTAAAACTGTGTTGTTTTAGTTTTTAATGTGGATTTTAGTTTTTTAACTTAACTGAAGAGGAGCGCTTTATAAACGCTTCAGATTTTAAGTTATTTCAAAAAATGGTGGACAGAGAGATATAAAGTGAAAAACGTGGTGGTATAATTGGCGTAAGCACGATAAAAACTAGCCCTGTCCGCGGTGTTTACTAATGTAAGTAAGTATCATAGACAAAGAAGATCAAGTGAGGGTAGTTATCGATGCTACCTCCACTCCTTAACAACGGCAGCACTCATGTCAATACTACAGTCTGCTAGCAACCACGTTTTTTGCATCTTTGCATCATAGCCACAAAGTCAGGAAAATATATAAAATAAGGTAATATACGAAATAAATATACGTGTAAAGGCCTGTGCACATCTAGGGCGATGGCGATGTCGATCAGCCGAAATGTTGTCAAATATGACAGCGATATTTGACAGCATTTCAGCTTATCGCCATCGTCTAGATGAACGCTAGCCTTAATAGATTCCGTATTTACTAAGTCTGTCAAATTCCGTAAATTTAAATCTAATAACGTTTCAAGGGTTCTTAAATTACCCACTATATTTACTATAGCCGTTTAGCACTCTATCAACTAATTACTGAGCAGTAAACGTCGCATCATTGAGAAGCACTTTCGAACATGATCGTCTATTGATGGCCCATTGCAGATACCAGGAGAGCATGGACGCGAGGAGATCGATTAGTGGAGATTTATAGCGTAGTTGGTAGCCTACCAGATGTGGTGAGCAAGGCGAACAGAAACAGTTAACCTTAATCTGAAACAACGCTGTAGTACGTTTTAATATTGTATTTGTTAGATAACTTGTTGTATGAATAAATGTATAGTGTGTGTGCTTATTTTTTGATGACAATAAATTGAGGAGCAACATGCTAACAGGACCGTACCACGTCGGGCATGTCATGAGGGATGAAAGTCATGTGACTAGGAGAGTGATGAGTATGGATGTAGATGGATAGTGGGTAGAGGTAGACCAAAGAATGGATGAACATTGTGAAAGATGACATGGATAAGGAAGAAGAGTGTATGCTTATTTTTGCCGTGAAGCAGCATTGCTGTGTTTCGGTTTGTAGGGTGTGGGTGAAACTACTGACACGTGAGGCTGAATATCTTATGCATGCATGATTTGTTATAGGCTATAATAAATAATAATAAAATCGATTTATTTTCTCTCTTAAACTCGGTAACTTAATTTCTAGGAACTATGCACAATGTGTAATAGATGCGATCATTAAAGGTGAGAATTATACCTATTTTGCGAGAGACTGGTGCCTGAGATAGGTTTTAAAAACCTGTAATACGCCTGTAATATGGTTACCACTTAACATCAGGTGGGCCATATGCTTGTTCCATCAGGTAATTTTATAAAAAAATAACTTGCAACATGCATTAAAGGAATAACATCGAAATAACTTTACAGTGGTGTCAAACAGCCACATACAAATGTACTTGATTTCCTTTTGAAGGCTTTTAAGGAATGTAAAGTTACGTGGCACGTGACGATTGCGGTGCATTGTTGCACGAATCACGTATATTCATGAAGGTTTTATTGAAGGAGCCGAACATTTACACATTGTCTTGCTTTTTACAATTTTAGTAATATGTTGTAACCCCGACTTTTCTCTTCATACTTATCAAAAAGAAATGTGGATTTGTGAAAAAGATGACAAATAAGAAAAGAGTGAATACAGAAATGACGGCTGATAGAGGGGAATGGGAGAAGAGAACATGATATGCCGAATGCCGATTATAAGCATAAGAAGAAGAGCAGGCATAAGAAGAAGTCTAATTTAAATAAAGATTTGTATTTTTGTATATTTGTAACGAGTAAACTCAGAAACTACTAAACCAATTTCAAACATTCTTTCGCCATTTTTATGCCATATTATCAAGTAACATAGGCTGTATTTGTTACTAGCTTCCCACCCCGGTTTCGCTCAAATGTAATTTAGGAAAAGGAAAAAATAACTGTAAAAAGTAAAATATATATAAAAGTAACTTTGAAAATTCATCAAGCTAGGTGAGTACCATGAGCTCTGTCTGGCTCTGTCTCTGGTTCTGGTTTTGAGTCTGTGAGAGTGTTGATTAAATAAATCCTACGTCAAAACGTCACACAAACAGAATAATGCACTGGTGAGCACTCACACAGATTCAAAACCAGAGACAGAGCCAGACTGAGCTCATGGTAGGCCTACGGGTGCCAGTTCAACGCGACCAAGCCTAGATGAACAGGCAACTACGGCTTGGTTCCTACCGTTTCTGTGTATGATCCTTTTACAAAAGAAAACCCTTGTGGATTTGGCCTAAATAAAAAAATACGGACAAAGTCACAGAGGTAGGTTCAATATAAATTGATATGCTAATAATGTTCAAAATATAAAACGAGTGGCGCCATTGGGACATTCAAATCATAACTAAATAGGCACCGTTAATATTATACGTGACTTGTTTAAGGAGTAGGCAGTGACGAAACTGAATAAACGGACCTACAGAATAGCACGTACGCTCAGGGTGGCCTAGGCCTAAAGGATTACTAGCATCAAATCTTATATTTATAAAAGAAAGTCGTGTTAGTTACACTATTTATAACTCAAGAACGGCGCAACCGATTTGGCAGAAAATTAGTGGGGAGGTAGCTTAGAACCGGGAGAAGGACATAGGATACTTTTTATCCCGAAAAAGCAACGGGAACGGGGTGTTACGGGAACGGGCGAGCGAAGCCGCGGGCGGCCACTAGTTTGAAATAAATAAAAATTGCGGATAATACTCTCCACTCAACACATCTCACACATCTAGCTCCATATCATATAGAGCGCTGGTGGCCTACTGGTAGCGGCCCTGCTTTCCGATCCTAAGGTCGTGGGCTTGAATCCAGTCGTGTACCAATGAGTTTTTCTACCCAAAAATGTATGTACAATATGCCAGTGCTCTCAAACGGTGAAGGAAAACATCGTCAGGAAACCGGCATATATCGTACATACATACATACATAAAATCACGCCTTATTCCCATGGGGGTAGGCAGAGATCACGGATTTCCACTTGCTACGATCCTGACACACCTCTTTCGCTTCATTCACTCTCATAACATTCTTCATACCGGCATATCGTAGAACATAAAAAGTTCGAAAATATGTGTCAAGTGCACGAAAGGAGCCTCTTCGAGGCGCACTTAAAATCCTTTCACCACACTCTGTTCGAAAGAATCAGTGACACGATAAGAAGAAGAAGAAGCTCCATATCGTCTTGGTGGAGGTTACTGAGAAAAGAATTCCTCGTGTGAAAATAGCATAACTCAAGCGAAGTTTCTTGGTACGACACTAAGTTTATTAAACATTAATGGACATTACACCTTGGCACTGCTACTCAGTTTTTAACTTTTGCAATGTTAACGTTTCATTTATTTTGTACCCTTGTTTTTGTTCCAAATAAAGACATTTTGTGTTTCAGTTTGAGACCTGAAAAAACTGAACTTTTTTTGATACAAAATAAGTAAAGAAACGTAATTCCCAAGGCAAGGTCTTGGGGAAAAATATTGGTGTCAATGTAGCTTCGCTTACAATTTCAGTAGTTTCAGATACCTCTTTTACAGCCTCTGTTAATCGTGCCGAGTGCTGTACAAATATGACAACAGGTTATTAATGTATAAATATGTATGGGCCGATGTGCCCCAAGTGCGGTGGCGAGGCCGCTTTGAATTATTCATTGTCGCAAATTGTTGTATTATACAAATTTGTCGCAGCAACACGAAGCTGTACTTTATGATATTTAACCTTAGTACATAGTGAGGCACGTAAGAGACTGTGGGCTAAAAAATACCCACCCCCTATTGATTATGATAAGCCGGCAGAAGAACTACCAGCGGGTAACCAACTCCCATGGTCAACCTGGAAGTCTCTGAACAGACTTCGGAGCCAGGTGGGCCGCTGCAGGCATGATTTAGTCAGATGGGGGTACTCCAACCACGCGGACAGCAACTGCGGAGCCCCACAGTCTATGCCTCATTTGCTGTCTTGCCCAGAGTGCCCTAACACCTGCACGCTGAAAGATTTGACTGACGCCACGGAAAGCGCTATTAATGTAGCCCACTTCTGGGCAAAACACATATAGGGACAAAATATCACGGGAACCATCGACACGACGAAGAAGAAGACCTTAGTACATGAAACCATCTTTTAAGGTCATCTTCATCATCCTTAGGATCATCTTTTGAATCAGCTTTTAGAACCATCTTGGCTTTAAGACGTTTTAAAGTGGTCCCTATGATACAACTGAAATTTTACTGAACTAAAAACCAAATAAATTTTGAATTTGAAATTGAATTTACTATTGGATAGGCATGCATAGACTAGTATCTTCTCTAAAAAGGTGCGTTTTATTCATTGGTGCGTAGTGTTAACCGGTTTTGGGAATAGGACATCCCTACTCGAATCAAACAACGGGTGACATCACTGAGAAGAAGAAAGAAGAAGGAAGATGGCGTCGTCATGTGTAGTTGTGTTGTTTGCCGTGTATTATAGTAAAACAGAGGTCTAGCTATAATCACTGAAGAGTTTTCGCCCTATTAGTAGGCTCTACTCAAGAACCTTTCTAAGAGTTCTGCCCCAGCGGATGTCGGTTCTCCGAGCTATATGCTCACCAGCATATAGCTCGCGCTGGGTAGCAAGGCATGTTGCACAAAAAAAAAGCAACTGTATTTATTTGTGTGTAAAAATAAATACATTTGCTTTCTCTGAAAATCTATTTCGAAGGCTTACGTTTGATAATGAAAACCAATCAGTATTTTCGGGTATGGCCTACAATCTAAAGAGTAGGTGAATTGGTTAATTTTAATTTATAAAATCATAAGCCAAAAGCTTCCAGCGATAAGACCGCCCATTTTACTTTCAAGTTTTTTTTTCTTTAGTATTATTATATTCCAAGTAACGTAATATTCAATTATTTTCTTTTGATACTGACCGTTGTGGCATAGATTACGACTAAACTGATATAAGAGAGGTGTAGGTTCAATTTTCTGCTCTAACAAAACCGTATTTATTTTTCTAAAGGCCAATATTAGTGTTCAGTCATTGTATTTCAAATACTAGAATACATTGAGGCGTCTAGACACAGATTAGAATACCTAGGTGCCTTGCTCTGAATCTAGTGACCAGGTTGTTTGAGATTTAAATTGACCTTCTTGCTTCACCTAGCTTTAAAACTTTTTAGCTGATGGAACAAGTATACTATGGTCCACCTGATGTTAAATCTCATCGCCTCATAGGTCACGCACGTTACAAACGTGTCATACGATGCATGCTATGCGTTCATCAACTGAGCAAATTTCCTTCTACGTAACTAACTGGTTACGAAACCCGGTTACGTTACGTATTAGCGCACTAAAGGGTAATTTCACCGGCTGAAGATGCCGGTGAAATTAGCCTTTAGTTACCCTTCAAACATGGTGGTGCATGGTGGTAGTACTTTCCCGGACGAGCCACATACTACTAAGTAGTAGAGCTCTACTACTAAGTACTAAGAGTTTCAAAGTGATCATTATGATTTCAATAATACATATTTATTTTTGACTTCACTTATTTCGTTTCGGGGCAGTGGTCCAACTGATTTGTCCAACTAGTTGGACTACGGGCCTTTACTAGGGGCCGTGGTCCAACTATCTTTGCAGTTGGACCACGGGACCATAGTAGAGTTCCTTTTGAGGTGAGCCGGTTTTTTCACAATCTTGAACGTTAGATAAGTAGTATTTTTGAAATTATTATAAAATTACAAATAATATTCTCAATTCAGTGGGTATCAAAGGGAACCGTAAAATAAACTAAGGTAACGAAACACTGGCTTATCTTTAGTATAATAATATATAATAATTCACCCGAACACAGTGTCTGTCCGAGCGTGTAACGCGTTCTGATGTGTGGGGTGTGGTGCGAGTGATAGAGATGGTATAAGCGGAGGCAGTAGCGAGAGCCGGGGAAAATACTACCAAACTATACCTAAACAGTGTCGCTTCGATGGAGCATACAACACTATACCCAATGACGTTTCCATAAGAGGGATGAGGTTTGAGATAGATAAAAACGTGTTGGTAAGTAATCCAACCATACCAGATCTTTTGGTAGTGCTTGAATTTTAAGAATGTCTAGATGGGTAATTCAAGGCTCATTGAAATATAACAAGTAAAATGCCTTTTACCTACAGGGAGGAGAGAGAAAGCTAGATTTGACTGTGTGTGTCGGTTTGCCGTCATTACTTTCAAGTTGTACCTATTAATTTTAAGTTAACGCAAAATAAACTATTTCTTTTTTACGGGAAATTACATGTTTTATTCATCTCAATAACTTCTAGCTTCTAGCTCTTCTTCAGAGCGCCTCTAGCAATATGGCCCCGCCTTACCTTCGTGCATTAGAGCATGAAGCATTGAATATTACTGAATACGCTTTTGTTATTAGTTATTACGGTATTGCAGATAACAAAATGTTTAATTTTTCATGCCGAGCCCTTATTAGTAGGTATAATGGGGCACCTTCATGTTCGTTTTTGATAGAGACGGAAGGTTTTGAATATAATAAATAACTATTGAGAATAATCCACAAAACACTATCTAGCCCCAAATTAGGCAAAGCTTGTACACAAGGATACACATCAGACTATACACTGCTAGCTCTTATGTCCTTGCAGTAGGCGTCATTTTTCTTTGTTTTTAGGTAGCTTGAGCTGTATCCTACTGTACTATGGGAACTGACTGGAAATGTACCTTTTTTTTTGAAAATATATTCTAAGAATACAATATAACACCCAGACAGAGAACGAACATCTGCGTTCACCACACAAACATTTCTCGGTATGGGGATCGAACCCACGACCTACGACGCAGAAGGTAGAGCAACCAACTGAGCTGGAGGCTAGTCAAAACTACGTCTATAACAATATAATCTACAAGACACACGACGGTGAAAGAACGCAGTTTCACTCGCTCTTTCATTTACATTTCAGAAGTTTTTTATTTGTTGATGTTTTTAAACTTCACTCAACTCAAACTGAAACTCCTACCTTCACAAAAAATAAATAAAAACGTACACTTATATAAAACATTGCCGCAAAGAATTTGAATACAAAAGTCCTCGTCCGCCCGTTTGCAAACGTTTTTTTTCTCAATAAGTTATGCGATAACGCACGTCAGCCAAAAAGCTTTTCTGTGTCATTCGAATCGAGAAAAAATAAGCTAAAAAGCACTCGCAAATGGTCCGTGATGCATCCGATGACATTTTTCATTATCCAAACAAAAAATAGGCAGAAATTAAGGAGCAAAAATAAACGCGTCGTTTCCTTTTACGGTGTTATCGGTTATTTACCGTAAAACGACCGGTCAAGTGTTTTTAACCCAATCTTTTGATACGAACGCTATTTTATTATCAATTTAATGCAGTCTTGGTGAAATTAAAAACTTTGCAAATAAATTCAAACGAACTTGGTCAAAAATAAAACAGAAATCACAACCGTTTCCCGGCACTATTCCAAAAAGGTTCGAATTTCAAAAATAAACGTTTATTGTTTCGAGCTATTCACGCATGGCTTAATAAAGCGAGAAGGCTGAGTTTTTGTGCGAGTTAGAGCGAGACGGATGCATGTATGATGGACGTGCGTTGTCCAAACCCGCGACAACGTCCATAGCTCAAGAGTCGTCGCGCACTTTCTCATCGGCGTACTCTAAAATAAACTTCTAAACTTTTTATGCGTTCCCGGTATATTTAGATGATTATTGTCGCATGAAAAAAGTGTTAAGTGGATGATTTATATTAACTGCAGGCCCGTTATGGGCTTCCGGCGTAATTATTTAACTAAAAGTTTACAGTAGGTGCATTTTGAAACGGCGGACCTCCGTAATGGGGGACACTTGTGGAATTATTCATTTTCGTATTTCTAGTTTCCTTTGTCGGTTGAAACGACGGGATAGAGGACTATTTTGAGGAATATCTACCAACGTATAATCATTATTTGTATGGTAGTCTGACTACACACCTTAGACATCGTTGAAGGAACCGAAGAAGTGTAAGAAATGAGAAATGCCAAATAATTTTAAGGGCATTTTAAAACATTTAAAGGGTCAGCAACGCGCGAGTGATGCCTCTGGTGTTGCAAGCGTCCATAGGCTACGGTAACCGCTTTCCATCAGGTGGGCCGTATGCTTACTTGCTAACTTTGTTGTATAAAAAAAATATATCTTCGTGGGCCTATTTTTTTTATTACTATCTTTAGTTAAATTTTATTAAATTCAAAATAATATCAATCCCTTGAGCGCCAGTGAACATTTTAGGACCGTTTTTAATGAATAGCGCGCGAATAGCGCTTTTTAAGGCCAGGATATTCGAGCGCAGTAGGCATTTAGCGCTACCTCAGCCCCCCCATGCTAAGCGCGCGACGTAATTATTTACGCGCCCGGCAGGCCGTGCGCCACTGACCGCGTACGATAACTTAGTGCCACAGTATAGAAAACCAAGCAGTAGTTAGGTATGATATTTACTTACTAACTTCAGTTAGGTAGTATTGTAGATAGTATTGATAACATATTACCAGTATTTTTGTTACATATTGTGTGTAGATATAGGTACAGTCACAAAGCTAAGTAATAAAAAAAAATAGAATTAGTCCAACTAAAAAGTACTTTGGTTTCGTGTGGCACATACAACTATTCGATCCAGCAACGAGAACATAATAGAGGTAAAAAATACAACTAGTACAAGTAACAATTATATTTATTTTGTAAAACGACACATACTTCTGCCTACAATACGTAAATTTTGAAAATGTTATTTTTATACTATATTATATAAAAAATATTTTTATTTCGTATGGCACATATCACTTTTTCATTGCACATACTCGGAAAGTAGGTCTGAAGTTGCCTGAGGGGCCTAATTGAAAGTAATACTTTCAGCCCTAGAGAGAATCGCTTTCTACTGACAGCTGTCAAATTATAAAAAAACAAGTTCTGTTTTATTCAACCATGTTCCAACTTTCTAAAGCTATTTCTAACTGCAAGGAGGTTATTGAACTAAATTCTAACGTTTTATTCAGCAAGGAGGTTGGAAACTCATTACAACGATTAGAAGTTTAAAAAGTCTAATTAGTTCGCGATGTAAAATTTAAATTTAAATAACAAAGATAGTGGGTATTAAATAAAGAATATATTTTCTAAATGACTTTATTATTATTTAGCTTCAACTATTTCTTTGAAATAACATAGATTTGCGAAAAAAAATATGGGGGCTTTGTGCATCTATGGGGGTACCCATAGATGCACAAAGTTTACGAAATTGTACATTTCTACAATTTGATGAATTTTAGTAGGTAGGTAGGTATACCTACCTACTAAAATTCATCAAATTGTAGCTGCCTAGGTTTGCATGGACCAAACTGACCACGAGGTTGGATTGGACTTTGAATTATATCCAATTGCTTACTTGGACCTGGCTGCATAGGTACGTCATTATTTTCGTCATTTTCTTTTAAAATTATATCACGTATTGGCATACCGCGAATTTGTCGCGGGTCTACAATCTCTGGCAAAAGGCATTTCATGTAAAAATCAATAACTTTTTTTTCTATTTCCACCTTCCAAAATTCGTCATCTCTAGGAATGTATTCGATTATGAGTGGATGATTTTCGCCGGACCAAATTCCAAAAATGCATTGGTTTCTCTCGGTAACATGGAGTTGACCCTGCACTTGGTAATACCAATTGCTCCTCTTATTAATGATTCGCGTACTGTTTTTTTTGTCATATTTATATATTTGTATTTTGTTTTCTTTTATAGCAGTTTCTATTCCGGTCTTAAATGCCGTTATTGGACACTTTACTTCTATAATTTTATCGTGGTCAACTAAACCGTCGGGTGTAGCCCCAATAAATGGGTATTGTTTATCTATGAAAAGTCCACATGGTTCGATGACAATGTTTTCTTGTCTCTCCATTTGTTGTAGCGCTTGCTTTTCATTTTCTACACCATGAGCTACTGACATTACGTGGCCTATATTTTTTTTATACAGTAAATTTTTTACTGTATTCGCTGTGCTTTTGGACAATTTCCTGTGGTTCTGGGGGGCGTAGGGAGGTCACAGCACGGCTCGCTTCGCTCGCCGCGCTGTTCCCCATGGTCGCATGGCGGCTCGCTTCGCTCGCCGCAATGCTCCACTCGAAAATAAATGGTCAAAAATAGGGCATTTTTAGGTTTTTTTAATAATAAAGGGGTCTGAAGGGGGGAGGGGGGCAAAATTTATTTTGCTTTCAAAATAATCTCACCTTCCCTACATGATCCAAAAAAAAAAAGTCTCGCAAGTCACTCCGCTTGGAAGATACGAAAGGGGGGGGGGAAAAAGGGATAGGAGGGGGGAAGTTTTTTTTGTTCCTTCAATTCAGGAAGAAACCCTCTATACGAAACCCCAATCGAAACCTTCCTATCTCGACGGCATCCGGTAGCACTCTCAAAAGGGGGGGTCCTGGGGGGCAAGGGGGGCAAAATTTTTTGTACAATCAAAATCACTCTAGACCCTCTTTACGTTGCCCATTAAAAAATTATGCAGGACCTCTCCGTTGCAGAGCCCCCCTGAGGGGGGAGTTCCGGGGGGGCAAATTCCGGGGGGGTCACAGCACGGCTCGCTTCGCTCGCCGCAATGCTCCGCACGAAAATAAAAGGTCAAAAATAGGCCATTTTTAGGTTTTTTAAATAATAAAGGGGTCTAAAGGGGGGAAGGGGGCAAAATTTATTTTGCTTTCAAAACAATCTCACCTTCCCTACATGACCCAAAAAAAAAAGTCTCACAAGTCACTCCGCTTGGAAGATACGAAAGGGGGGGGAAAAAAAGGGGTAGGAGGGGGGAAGTTTTTTTTGTTCCTTCAATTCAGGAAGAAACCCTCTATACGAAACCCCAATCGAAACCTTCCTATCTCGACGGCATCCGGTAGCACTCTCAAAAGGGGGGGTCCTGGGGGGCAAGGGGGGCAAAATTTTTTGTACAATCAAAATCACTCTAGACCCTCTTTACGTTGCCCATTAAAAAATTATGCAGGACCTCTCCGTTGCAGAGCCCCCCTGAGGGGGGATTTCCGGGGGGGCAAATTCCGGGGGGGTCACAGCACGGCTCGCTTCGCTCGCCGCGCTGTTCCCCGTGGTCGCATGGCGGCTCGCTTCGCTCGCCGCAATGCTCCGCACGAAAATAAAAGGTCAAAAATAGGCCATTTTTAGGTTTTTTAAATAATAAAAGGGGTCTAAAGGGGGGAAGGGGGCAAAATTTATTTTGCTTTCAAAACAATCTCACCTTCCCTACATGACCCAAAAAAAAAAAGTCTCGCAAGTCACTCCGCTTGGAAGATACGAAAGGGGGGGAAAAAAAAGTGGTAGGAGGGGGAAGTTTTTTTTGTTCTTTCAATTTAGGAAAAAACCCTCTATACGAAACCCCAATCGATAGCCCTCTATCTCGACGGCATCCGGTAGCACTCTCAAAAGGGGGGTCCTGGGGGGCAAGGGGGGCAAAATTTTTTATACAATCGAAATCACTCGTGACCCTTTTTACGTTCCCCATTAAAAAAATATGCAGGACCTCTCGGTTGCAGAGCCCCCCTGAGGGGGGGGGTTAAGGGGGGACAAATCTCAAAAAGTCGGAATTTTCCCCAAGTCACCTTTACCCCCTCTACACATTTCCATAAAAAAAACCATACCTTCCCCTCCACCATCAAGGAGAACAATCATGTCAATGAGTGAGTGGTAAAATAAAATAAATTGTGTTGCTTACTTATATTTCCGTAAAACAAAGTTAATGGTACTTACTGTTACAATTTTATACTGTGACGGCAAACAACAATAATAATTTATCGTATATTTTGCGGGGAACGTAGCGAGCTAGCAACAGCGACACAGGTCCTACCTCAAAGACGCCTGGCCGGCTACTGAAACGAAGCGCGCGGGCCGCATTATTATATAATATCTTGTTAAAACAATAAAAAACTGTTTTGAGAAAAATGAACCGTAGAATATTCTTCGTAATTTCATTGCCTATTTTTTGACATGTTTTTCGGGAGTAAACGTTGGGTCTACTTCAAGTACGACTTAAAAAAACGATCAAAAATTCGCGAAATAGGGAGTTTTCGCGATTTTTTTTGATCGAGCAAAGTTGACAATATCGTGTTTTGAACCATAGAATAATCAAGAATATTTATTAAACTACAACATATATTTTTATCAGATCAAAACAAATAATATTTGATTGTTTAATGTTGAATCAAAAATAGGTCGATTCTGAGAGTCTTGGTCTTAAGTGAAAACTAGTTAGTTGGGCGATAACGTTATTATTGATTAGCGCGGCGGTAACGGTTGAGTTCTCGCACGAACTACAATGTAATTAGGGGTGCATAAATTAAGATAAAAGGAAAACCTAGTATTTCAGAAAGTGCTGAATTGAAACACTAACGGGCCACTATCAAGATCATCAGTAGCTGTCAAAAGTAGTCGTGCTAAAACTTTCAGTCAATCTAAAACTTTCACAGAAAGTATAAACGTCGATCGGCAAAAAAGTAGTTTTAAAATGAAATAATGTATTTACTTGAAGCATAGTACATTTTAAAACTTAAATATAGGTAGATTTACATAGATTCACACACGTTAAAGGATCATACAAAAAAACGGTAGGAACCAAATCGTAGTTTGTTGCCTGTTTTTCTAGAGATGGTCGCGTGGAACTGACTCCTAGCTTCTGAATAAAAAAATATTTGAATTTGTTATATACTAGGGTTTAAGGCATTTAAAAACTAGTAGAGTAAAATTGTACATCCAATTGTAAATATAATTCAGAATGTATTTAGTTAATTAAATAAATGAAATCATTGTTTAATGAAAGCAATTTATAAGCTTTTATCTTGTATTTCCTCAAATACTAGATAAAAAAGTAATTTAGATAAAGACTATGTTAACACGTATAATGTTATTTTAGAACTATTATTTTAAATGATCGATTAAATATTAATAGCCTGCCTAATGTATTTTATATAGGTAGCTCCAATATAAATCTTACTCTCTGATGAAATGCAAATTTTTAGAATTTCAAAGATTTTGTCTTATGGTTGTTCTTTTTTTATCGTGTCATTTAGTTGCACAAGTAATCACAAGTAAGTAAAAATTTGTTAATATCTCAGAAAACGAATTGACAGATTTTTTCCGTAAGATGTATTTGCGGTTATAAAAAGGTTATAGAACAATGAAAAGTATCTGCTACGGCGGGAGGAAAGCCGAATCGCAACAAACGCATTTGCATCTCTGCTAAAACGCAGTGTGTCACCTAAGGGTTAATAAGGAACCTAGCCACGTCACAGGACCTACTTCCTACAAAACACAAAGATTAAGTACATTATTTGTGTATCATTTCGATAAGCTGGGCACTCCGCGGGAGGCAGGCGCCACGCGGGTGGGGGTTCGAATACCTCCGACGTGGCACACAAACACACAGACATCATTTTATTTATCTAATCTCGATCATAAATCAAAGGGATCATTTGGATTTTTTTAATCGAACCATAAAGATATCGATAAAAGGTATTTTGCGAATTGGTATCGTTTAGAGGTTTTAGTTGGGTGCTTATGTTCACAGTTTAAATGTATTAAAATATAGAGTAATAAAATTCAACCTGTTTATAGACATACTAGCGATCCGCCCCAGCTTCGCACAAAGGACGAAAAGAATCTGACTGCTCTCTCAGCTCAGTTGGTAGTTATCCTGCCTTCTGCACCGTAGGCCGTGGGTTCAATCCCCACCTTAGTGTTGTGAGGATTGTCCACAATATTTATTTAAATAACCATGAAAAAAACATGACTAATCCCCAGGCACGATAGATATTCCCTCGGATCTTTTAGTACCACGTAGCAACTCAAAATAATTTGAGGATGTCTAAGGAGGTTGTCAGAGAAACGAAAACATAGTCTAAATATTCACTTTTAGCAGTAGCTAATATTTCAATCGTGACAGGTTGCAAGCCCATCGACGCTGATAGAATACTAAACTGGTCAAATTAACAAAGATTTTTATTTGAAAAATCCCGCTCGGCTCTTAACTTTTGGAACATTATAAAAATCTTTGTGATTTCCTTAAGTGTAGTAAACACTATAAAATCAATAAAAAGATGGTCAAATTAAAATTATCAAAAAATAAATCGTCAAAGAACGATACAGTTTTTGAAGATTTATGGTAAATGGTTTCAGATCATCCCCAATACTAAAGTACTTCAACCCTCTTACACTCACTCGGGGTACAAAAGACCCCAGTACCCTTGACTAACACGTTAAGTGCACTCAAATACAATATCCCAACACTATTATTAAGTACATCCCCATTTTATCACAAAACAACTGTTCACTTTAAATAACACAATTTCTCTATGTTCCTTTTTTACTATTTTATTTTATTTTATAAGAAAAATATACTTTCTATAGGGCGTCTTAAAATATCCAATCAAATATTTTAGTGTTGGGATATTGTATCCCATTAAGGTTCAGCAACGCGCGAGTGATGCCTCTGTTGCTGCAAGCGTCCATAGGCTACGGTAACCGGTTTCCATCAGGTGGGCCGTACGCTTATTTGCTAACTTAGTTGTATAAAAAAATACTTTTGTATAACAGCAATGTTGAACAAAAAAAAACTACACGATTTTGTTCGTCAAATTAATTGTTATTACTTTGCAAATCATGCGACTATTAACTTTTGATAGCACAATGTCATTATTTCACGAGATATCACATCTATTATTTTAAATAGCATACCAAAATTCTTTGAATATCTAGAAATATTATTGGTGTGTATCTCAAATCGTGTCGACTATTAACGTCTTGCGTTCCAACCGCATAATAATATCATCTAAATCACTGCTATGGCAGAACTACACTGAGATAGTACGTATTTAGAACTGCTTTAGTCGACCCACGAGGGCCAAGATCTAAGTCACAACGTTCCACCTAAGGACAGTAATGTAAACCTAAGATTACACGGTACCTAATTTTAACAAACTTGATGTAAAGAAGAAAGAAAAAAAAAATTATTAACCAAAAAAACAAGCAAAAAAACATAGGTAGGTAAAAAATTTGCACGGTCAATTAGGCTTATTATTTTTCGCTCCGTGTAGGTCACATGACGTCACACTACACATAGGTATTTTGCTAAGGTCTCTAGAGTGTAATGTACAACCAGACTTGACAAATAAACGTAAATAAATTGATTAATAAGTTTTCGATGAAATCGTAAAAATATCATTGGTCACTAGGAAATAACAAACAGTGAGTCTAAATTCATCTAATTTTAATTCACTAAAATAGCTTTACAGCAGTAGTAATTTAACTTAACCGGCTTAATTATGTTGCCATCTCTATTTGTTGGGATGAAAGTAACAGTGACAGGAGAACTTTAGCCACTAAAAAGTATCAGGCATTATAAATGAGGGGAATAAATATTACGTTGAAACAACCATCTTACTTCATGATGGAACCGACATATTTTCCTAAATAATTGAACTTGCGTCAAAAGTCAACATAAAACCAAACATAACAGCCATACTTATAAAAGCAATTTAAATTAAATCATTGCTTAAAATTATGCCTGTCACTGTTTGTCATTACCCAGTGGTAAGAGATGGCAATAGTTTAAGCACTGTTTATCTTTTGACATATTTTTATGAGTAAGATTTCAAAGAAATACTCGCAGCATAGCCATCCAGTAACTATCGTAGTGTGTACAGGCCAGAAAAAAAACATAAAAACAAAACACGGCGAAAATTATTGTCATACACCACGGCATACTTTTCTCGGGGGTGCATTATGAAAACAAATGACAGGAGCCCACGCGTGTCCCATAAAGAAGGCGATTCACGATGGGACAGGAATAGGCAGCAGTATTCAATTTAATAACCAGTAGCATTTTAGGGGTTTTTTGACAGTCGCCTTGTAAAATATGGCTGTTTTGTATTAGGTTTGAAAGTTCGCATCGGCTGTTTTTATCAAGTTCTAAATAGATATATTTGTTCTTTAGTTTGGTCTGGTTTAGATCATTTTCTAAGACAAATTCGACGTAGAATAGGTTTTTTTTGATAAATACAAATGCATAGCGTAGAATTTATCGTTTTTATTATTAGCAATTGCGTAGTTGTGTTTTATCTTCCCATAATAAATCCCTTTTACTTTAATCAATGCCCGAAGGATACATTGAGGCACATTTAAAATCGTTTCACCACACTTTGGTGAGAAAGAACTAATGACACAATAAGAAGAAGTATAGCCTATTTGTTTTTCCTTACCTAGAAACTCGGACGTAGATGATAGAATTTACGAGATCGTCTAATGGAAAAGATCGGCACTTTCAATATCATCAAAGACTTTTCAGAATGATTGACTGAATTTTTCAGACTGAAACGCAAGTAACTGTCTCATCTGCTCTTAATACTGCCATTTAACACAAAATCTCATTAAAATTGTCACAGTAACGTCCGCTACAGTACCAGGCGTCTATAATACAAAATAGCTTGATTTAAGAGTCTTCCTAATGGAAGACGCGCATTAAGTGCCAGAAGTGTTTACTTATTAATAGAATCGGGAGCCAGGTGGTACCAGGAGTAGACGTTAAGAGGTAATAGGTTTATGGCTACTTTACTCATTAAGGAGGGTATTTTTAAAATGTCAATTAAGTTATTAAGCGTAAGTGGTGTGGAGAGTGCGCTTTTTGTAATTAGACTGATATTTTAAGACCTTTTAGTCGTAGAATGGTTGTATTATAAAAAATATACAATATATATTTTCAGGCTCCCATAGTATAAGCTTTTCTAAGTTTGGGACTACAATGCTGTGTGAAACGTTCACACTACATATTTAAATTTTAAATTGAATTTATTTGAACTGTGGTCATATTTGTCGTAGAACAAGCGAACGAATACTAGAGTGGATACCGCGTTTAGAGTAAGCGCAGTAAAGGACGCCTTCCGCGCGTAGTGAGGCGACGATCTGAGAAATGTAGCTGGCTTGCACTGGAGGTGAAGAGCCGAAGACCGGGATCAGT
Source organism: Thera britannica (assembly GCA_939531255.2). Taxonomy (NCBI): domain Eukaryota; kingdom Metazoa; phylum Arthropoda; class Insecta; order Lepidoptera; family Geometridae; genus Thera; species Thera britannica. The sequence goes on along the minus strand of OW618043.2, from coordinate 9,098,444 downwards.
GGCGCGTCTTGAGAGACCTACGTCCAGCAGTGGACTGATATAGATTGATAATGATTTGAGTTGAATCTCAACACTAGTTTAATGACGATAATAAATATTGATGTTCAAGTCACCATCTGTCACTTTACACTTGAAACTTAAACACAAATGACCCGTCATCTCATCCATCATCTAAATGGACTAAGGGTTGAATTGCGACTAAGTGCGTTTTGTACCCTGCTGGGGTACAAACCACCCTGGCGATGGCGGGGCGGCTGGAAGGGTTAATTCACTAATTTTATTGCTTTGCACGGAAGGGTTAAGTGAGGTGAATGCTGAATCGTGTTTTATGCTTTTTAATTTGTTTATAGTGGGGTGTAAGGGGGATGAGGGAAAAGCTTTATTGTTTCATCAAATAAATTACATTTTGGGAAAATAACCAATTTTTCGCCAACAAACATAATCATTTTTTAAATAGTTTTTTTGCGATAGGAGCTTTAAGATCTAAGGATCGATCTTTATTTGTAGTTCGAATGTGTAGTGATATAATCCCGTTTTTACATTTCCCTGCGGAAAATAGGACGGTAGCAAGTGTACACTTACGGCAATATTCATGAACAATATGAGTGGACCCTTAAGAATAAACTTTTTGACAGTTCTCCAGTGAAAAATCTTTAATAGTCTATAACTATGGTTATATAACCACATAATATACAAGTAACTAGGTAAGTCTTTATATACCCCGCTTCTGTTTCTATGCAAGTGTTAACTAAACCGGGCATATAGGATACACCTGTGAACTACAGATAAGGATCGATCTATAGATCGATCCGCATGTGGATGTCACAAAAAGTGGTATCCGGTTACTTCACCGGTGAGCAGCGAGAGATGCGATCGAATCCCGAGGGATAGCGAGTGAACTCTTGTGAGGAGCTAGGGTTGGCACTTAGGTTATAGTTGGGATTGATAGCATAATTGGCGCAGGAATTACCAGCGGCACCGACTTCATTGTCACCCACGTGCGTTGCTGTGTAAAATCATGTTTAAGATAGCTAATTTACCAAGGCTAGAAACCATAGGCAATCCAGTAAGAAACAGAGGAGCCCATCAAGATTCGAATAGATCGTAACATTTTGCATGACCTATAAAAATAGGTCAGAATTACATTCTGGAAAACTCGGTAAATAATACTTACCTTCACGTTGACAAAAAAAGTAATACCTACGCCATAATATCCCTGTACTTTTCACCTTCATCATTAGAATTAAGTTATCGTCTTTGTTGCAAGTTGTAAGTGTCAGCCCTACTAACCACCAGCACACCAAGCCCTACATGTTTTGACTCCGTCGCTTCAAAAACATAAATCACACGCCTAATGTATCGAGATGAGACGCACCAAAGCGCATCCGAAACACCAGTGTAACACCACCCTTATCTATCACTTGTACAAACCAACCTTATAGTCTTTAAGATACAGTTTAAATTCGCGTGACAGTTATAGGAGGCCTAGGGTTGTTCATTTCAAGAGCAGGTTTTTGAACGGTCAATAACATACTGTATATTTATGTACTCTCAGAGTTTAGATTTGCGTGTATCTGTGTGTAAGAAGCTAGGAATGGTAGCCCAAGAGCAAAAATAAATACTGACATTATGTTGGAACATTCAAGGTGCAAATTCGCTTGCGCTGTAAAAGATAATAGTAATTTTATAGATCGAGAGTACGACACATTGCAAACAAATTACTTTTTCAGCCACATTCTTTTATTTAATTTTATCACCATAGAAATAAGGTTGAAATTCGTGCAAAATTGTACTTTCAAGTTAGAAAATAGGGTTGTCGATCTCTAATCCACATGAAAGCTTTCGGATTAGTGTTTGATGACGTCATTATTTTTCGAATGACGATCGTGTTGCGATTTTCTGCTCTTCTGGGACGAGGGTTGGGGGTTGTTAGTTTTTTATTTATATCTCCTGTAAGTACTGATTTATTGTAATAAGGACGCAATTTGCTAAGTGTCTGTTTTTGCAAGTGAATTTTCTTTTTTATGGTTTATAAGAGAAAAATGAGGAAAGTTGGGGGCAAATTGAGATAAATGTTGAGTTTTATAACTCTCTGATTAAAAACTCGATCTCTTTGTGTTTCTAGGAAATTTAGTATTTACTCAACATAATAAACAATAATAATTGATTCATTGAGCCAGAACTTTTGTTAAACATATGGATAATCCTTTGAAAAAATACCAATTTCGTATAATATTATCTCTCTGTATAATTTTATTCCAAAGATCGGGAACATGTGAATTCTGTTCATAATCTGTGGGCTATTTATATATTACAAAAGCTTCAAGTCCCACAAATGAACAGCGTCAACATAATTGTAGTGACTGAATCATTCGCCAATAATCATCTTAAATCTCCATAATCGCTAGGGACGTGCCAACCCTAGCCTTTATTTTACGCAAGCAACTTTGAACTCTACTACTACGCATTAAGGTAGCAATTGTTAGATTTTTATCTCGTGTCTTAATCATTATTTTTTAACCGACTTCCAATCAAAAAGGAGGAGGTTCTCAATTTACCGCATAACTTCGTCATTTGTGAGCCGATTTGAAAAATTATTTTTTTATCTGAAAGGTACTGCTTCCAGATTGGTCCCATTTTAATTTTATTAAAATCGGTGTTGCCATTTTTTTTTTAATAATTTTTTCAATGTTTGTAACTGCATGCCTCCGTCATTTATGAACCGATTTAGAAAATTATTTTTTTATTTGGAAGGTTATTCTTACGTCCAGATTGTCCCAAACAAATTTGATTAAAATCGGTTTAGCCGTTTGACAATGAAGTCGGTTTCTCAAGTTTTTTAAACTTAAATTATTCTATCAACTCTCAGTCTAGTACTATCGGCATAAGGTTGAATTTTGCATGTTCCGATGACCGGTTTCAATTTTCCGGGTCAATGGTTCCTGTCAGAGATAGAGATTACTTTTACTAACTATTATTTTGCTGTGGGATGCGCAGATGTCCATTAAATTGTATTTTTTTCTCGTCAAATGATAAACCTCTGACCAATACCTTGGTCGAGTGGAAATGGAACCTAGACTTATTTAGCTTTACGACGTTTCAAAGTGATCCTTGTGATACTAATAAAAAAAAACATATTTGACTTTCAATAATAGATAGACCGATTTCATCCAAATCGGTTTAGCAGTTTGGCCATGAAATCTGTTTCTCAAACTTTTTAAACTTAATGTAGTAACTTACTTTATGTAATCGATCTTATACTTCCTTCGATCTGAAGGTAAAAGAAAGTCCTTACAAACATTGTGTACAAGCATATGCGTAATCCCCACAACCCCCCGGGACTAGGGGGTGGTGATCCCCCGAGGGGCTCGTAACCGGAGAAGTACGGACGAACAGACTATTTGTACACAACATTATCTTTCTCGTACCTCGGGTTTGGATGAAACAGTAGTTATTTGCTTTACAAGAGTACGAAGTTGTTTTTTAACCGCGTACACGATTAATACACTAAGTAGGTTCCAAGTCTGAGTTTTTAACAAATTAAAAAAGATTATGATAAATTCGGCACCATGGAGGTAGAAGTAAATAGGTTTAATGATGTTTTGAATTCACAAACTTAGTGCACACGATGTTCTAAATTCAATTTTACTTTATCCTCTTTTCAAAACGATTTTTGCACTCAGTTATAGAAGAGCCAAAATACACTTTCCGAGATGGGGGAATGAAAACGTATTTAATTAAGTCTTGAAGTAAAAAAATAATAAATATTTTGGACAATCCACAAAGCCACAATCTATGCAGAGCTTTCTAATAAGGAACCAGAAAAGTAGCTGATATTAAACTTAGTTACATATTTTTATATATTGTTTGTACATTTCAAGCTTCAAAATAGAATTTTTTATTAATTTTATAGTGTTTACTACACTTAAGGAAATCACAAAGATTTTTATAATGTCCCAAAAGTTAAGAGCCGAGCGGGATTTGAACCCGCGACCTTCCCCTCGGTACGGGGCTGCGCTGACCACTGCGCCATCGGATCCTAATCACACTCGACGAATAACTCTTAGGGACTGTTCGGCACTAACGCGACCGTGGCTCCATCTACAGTTTTGACGTTATAGTCAACTAACCTGCTCGATAACCGAAGTTGCATTCAGTTGAATCGACGAGAGATGTCACCTTGCGTTTTTCATAATAAGTTATTCGTCGAGTGTGATTAGGATCCGATGGCGCAGTGGTCAGCGCAGCCCCGTACCGAGGGGAAGGTCGCGGGTTCAAATCCCGCTCGGCTCTTAACTTTTGGGACATTATAAAAATTCAAAATAGAATTTTGTCGATTTTTCATCATTACATCTTCAAAATATAATTATTCGATCGAGAAGCTGTCAGCGTCTTAAATACTTTAGAGTAGAGAGTTATTGCTGCATATCTTATTTTCGCTTTCTATCTCCTTAAGTTTCAAAATATTGGTTACCCAATGTTAAAATCAAGTTATTTTGGATATCTGCACTTAAATTGATAATAAAATCCCTTCTTTAGTAGCAATATCAGTTACCATTATCTCGGCCATCTCTCCTCTCGAGTGACATTACTAAAAACTTACCCGACACGCAGAAAAGGTGGTATCATGTTGCTTACCTGCAAAGATAACACTTGAGTTACAAATATGGAAAAAACTGGCTAAGAACGAGTCACACTGATATTTTTAGGGTTCTGTACCCGAAGTCTGAGTTTGGCAACCACATTTCGTTACCAAATGTTGTTTTCGTTTCGCCTATTTGTCTCTATCTATTGTATGGAGAAAATATGAGACGGCAAAAATACATTACGTAGTTAGAGTTGTTGTCTCATCTTTTCTCCATACAATAGACAGAGACAAATAGGCGAAACGAAAACAACTTTTGGTAACGAAATGTTGTAATGGCAGTGGGACTTGGGGCTCTGTAGGCATAGCAAAATTCAGTTTATCACAGCTTGTTATAAGTGAATCTAAAGGTACCAGTACCACACGACCAGATTATGAGGCAATAAACTTACGGCTTTTCCCCCCTTGTTTTGGTAGTATTTTACAGAGTAAAATAATTATGAGTATTGTGCGATATTTTACATGGTAATATTTTTTTTTGAGGTATACCATACTTCTTTTTCAATGTTCAGTTCTGTCCATCAAGCAAAGAATTTTTGCAGTAGCGATCAGTAAAACGCTGTCAAATGTGCCAGTGATATTTGACAGCGTTCACAGATGTGCGCAAGACTGTACGTGCATTCCGTTTTTACAATAGCACTACGGTACCATAGATGTGATTTGTGTGTGGGAGACTAACAAAATGTGTATGGCAGCCATTTTAGGAGATTTGCGAAGCAATGTCGTCTGATGCTTTTGATAAGGCTATCTCGGCCATCGGCTGATGGGTTTGGTGATATATCGCCCGGGTATATGGGGCACTAGTATTTCTTCTAGTACCTGCTTATTTGTTTTCATTTGTAGATTTGAAGGCTAAGTTGTCACCTACGCAAAAGTTTTGTGTTGCGTGTGTTCCGATGTAGTGAAATGATTAAATATCAACTTTATGGACATATTTTTCGGAGTTTCGATCTATAGATACGACACAGCATCTATTGAAGACCATGATACCTATCTAAGCCTGATAAGACAGTATTTCTGATGATTCAAAGTGATCTTTGTAATTTTAACTTGACGTCTTGACTAACGCCCTCGTGTCATCATTTTTCTATCATAATTATACTAGGTATACGAAAGTTATACGTTTTCTTACTTGGTTTGTTTCTACCTACCTGAAAGCCATCACAAGCTCTGTCTAGCTCTGGCTCTGGTTTTGAATCTGTGTGGGGGGGGGTGTTGACTCAAAAAACCTTACGTTGAAACGTCACACACACAGTATAATACACTGGTGAGTACTTACACTGACTCACAACCAGAGCCACAGACAGAACCAGACAAAGCATGTGGTATACTGATCGATCTTTTTATGAAGTAGATCACAACATACATGTAGGTAAGTGATTCCTCATCTCTATCTGAGGAATGTGGCGTTGAACAAGTTAACTTTATTGGAGCCTATCTACCAAGCTACCATAAACGCGCGACAGTGAGTTTTACGATCTACTTTATGTTGAAACAGTTCGTTAGATGTTTGTTATCTATGAGTTCGAGTTTCATTGCTGTGTAAATCTTTTCATTGAGAAAGAGTAAAAGAAAACTCAAAGGACCAGAGTGATTAACTAAACAGGCGTGCGACTGTGGTTCTCTTGAAAGACTAGGTACTTCCTAAGAATGTCCGAGGAAAGTTCGAAACTTATCATAGTCTCAAATCGAAAAGGATTCTGCGTGTGCAAAAGCAATAAGAAATCCAGAGGAATTTTATACAAAACCCACACAACTGAGGAGTCTCGCCAACAAAATAGAACAAAAAACACGAGACACCACTCCTGAGAAGACATCGCATAAATATATCAAATCGGAAACAATAGGGCGACAGCGATATCGCATCACGCCACGGAGCCACGGACATATTTCAAAAACCAAGATAAAACAAACAAAAAAAAACATTTCGTAAAACCAACAACGAAAAAAATACGTGACGGGCATTAATTAAAACGGACCCACGACCAGGAATCCAGAAAAACAAAGAAGTTAAACAAACCATCGCAGTGGGATCCCTCGCAATGATCATCATCTCACATTTTTTAATCATCGAACATAAAATTATCGGCGGCGATCGAAAACTAACTTTAAACTTAGAACGCTTAGGGATGGGACTGGTGCGGTCACCGTCATCGTTTTTATCGAAATAAAGAGCTGTTGAAAATTATTTTTTGGTCGGATTGTCACCGTTGTTTTAATGGTATTACGCATTGAAGAAGGGTTATCTCTCGGACCCGATCTCGGGTCCGCAGGTACGGGACCAAGATTGATTGGACACCACCCGACATTTTTATGTCCGTGCTTCTCGGATGTCGTCGACTCGTTGTTAGGGATAGGTTATTAAATTAGTGATATCGATGATATAAGGGCAGCAATTATCGCGGATGTATTTTTTGAATGTGAATCATCATTTTTATCGATGTTTGTGAATGGATATGTCGGTTTAATGGATTCGGACGTATTTCTGAAGTGTCATTATGTTAGCTAATGGATTTTTATGGTGCGAACTTTTAAAGTGTTTTGTGTTCTTCATAAATTAATATGCGAGATCCTACTGTATTTAAAAAATATTAAAACTCTACTTTTATATTCTAACTAAAAGCTTAACCCGAATCAAGGTAAATCAAACGTCATCAGTTGACATTTGATTTATCTTGATTCAATGATAAATTTTCTATTCATCCTATTTAGAAAACCGGTCAAATAAATAGCTTTTATGCAATACCCACAAATATATCATTTCGGAGTATGTTTTATATGTCCCCTTCATAAAAAAAACAAAAAGACGCAATAGCAACAATGGTTGTCAACACAATATCACTATGACAGAGGCGGGGGACGCAGACAGACGGACAAAAGAACCACGATTAGTGGTTAGAGAAGGCGCGGGCACAATACACTACTAGAGTTTAAAAGAGTGCTGAATGTATTAAGTGTTCGCATGAAATGGTTTAGGATGGCTTTATTATGCTTAACAATAATTTATTCACTTTTGATAATGTTGAATCTTTTTCCTTAAGCGTTGAATTCCGAAATCTTTGCGTATAACTTGATCGATGTTTAGCGTTTCTTGATAGGTTTTAATTGTTATTATTTTGATATCTTTTTATTCCGTTGTTCTGTACCTACATAAACATTATTATTGAAATATTAGTTGCTAGTTTAACTTTGCCATGATAACGTGTTCTGCCTGTTTAAAAAAACGATTTTCAAGAATTCAAGACAAAAACAAAAAACACTACGTAAACGTTGAAATATTTATAGCAAAAATAAATCGTAAATGCAACATCTGCAGATAAAAATCGCAAACAAACAACCGTATCAGTCGAAATCGTCCGAAACGCGATCTTTGGATAGCGCAACAATACTATATTACATTACCTTTTGAAAAAAATGATCCAAAAACGCACTGAAGGGCAGACAATACTCAATAGAGATTTAGGAAGGGATTTGGATTCAAAAGGACCTCGAGACTCCTTTGTTTCTGAGCCTTTTAAATCTCGCGTCTTGAGGTAACTGGACCGTGCGCGGGTGTGGTTCCACATAGAGCAATAAAAGTAGCCGAATGTTTTCAGAATAGCAGGATTAATAAGTATACATAGGTTTATTCAGCTGAATGAGACATCTATTCACTAATGTTACCATCAGCTGCTATGATGGCTACAATGTATTTGTCTTCGTGGGGATCCCAGACAACAGCACCAAACTCTAAACGACTGCGAATATACGGGACCTAACTTATCAAGACTTAGATTTTATCTGACTAAGGAATAACAATAAAAGAAAGAAATTAAGTTCACTTAGTTGACATAAAGGCGTAGGTACACGTAAGACAGATACATTAAAACACACACCGACAGACCATAATAGTCAAATTATTTTTGTTGCAAGCCTCAGCTGCATTGATGCAAACTCTTGGTGAAAATGTTGATAAATAAGCTCAGAACTTATCCCAAAAATTCAATAATCTTCGGAAGGTCGTCAATTTCCTTTGTCCTAAAAGTCTTACAAGCGTTGGCGGGCTCGCTCCTCGCTCCTGGTCCGGCCAAACCCCAAAATTCAATTCACTCTGGCAGCAGTCGGCTCTCTTTGCCAGCCCTAAACGGGTAGTGATGCGCGCTTTTTGCCACCAGCGCGCTGCGCGGTAAAAAGGCGGCGAATCGCGCTGCGCCTCCGAATGCCGAATAATAGTTTATTGTGTGAAAATAATGATGTTCTTTTTTGTGCGACGCTTATTAAAGTACGGAGTGGGTTCTTGTTGTATTGTGGAAACGGGAAAGCCTATGTTGTATAAGTGGAACGTGTGATAATAAAATACAAGTCCTTGACTGGAAATATATTTCAAACCTGTCTTTGTATTTTTGCCACATTCAAAAAACTGTTTTGTTTTTAATATTTAGGTAAATCTGATCTAACCTAATTGATTCAGTTTTTTAAGATCTGATTTCTAATTGTACAAAAAAAGGACATAGGCGATCTATGTAATTTGGGTAGAGTGTTTAGATTTAGGTAGTGTTACATAACTAAGTAAAGTTAAGAAAAATTATAACTATACAATGTAAAAATGCAAAAAGCTAAGGAAACAAATACGACAAAAACGGTAAGGTCTCTTTCCAAAGTGCTGGAAGGTAAAGGTAACGTGATATTTAAACAAACGTCAAGATATGAGATCCAGCCAATCATAAAATGCATAATAGTGATGTCCACTCTCGCGTGAAGTCGATAGTCGATACGGTCCCGATCCGTATCATACGGAGACAAAGGTCGGTGAGGACAAAGCGTAAGTAATCAAGATACCGCTAGTGTGGAGTATAAGGGTTTGGCAGGAGCGTTTTTAAACTAAATCGTATAGGTAGATAGGTTTACAGTACATACGTCAACTGCTTAGCTAAGCAACATAATTCTAGGAGGGTAACATTTTGAATAACTTCATACGTCAACTGCTTAGCTAAGCAACATAATTCTAGGAGGGTAACATTTTTAATAAGAATTAAATAATTTTGAATTGTATCTCTAGTCTCTACATAGACGGCCTTACGTTCAAGCCATTTTTAAACCACAGTTAAGAGACGTTTAAGCAAAAGCTTAGCAAAATTCTTACCTACAAGCCATTTTTAAAGTTAATTTGCAACTAAGCAACTGTCAAAACTAATCAGTGCAGCGACCTGGTTTAAAGACAGAGTTAATAAATTATTTCTTATAAAAGTACTGTTGAAAATACGGTATCTATTGATATAGTTTTGACGGCAAGAGAACATTGACTGAAGGATAAATAATTATTTAGCTTACACAGAAAATAAAGCCACCTCCTTTTTAAGTTAGACCGTTTCAGATTTTCTTGTAAGTCGCTGGGAGACTTCGCTAAGCGGGCCATACAAAACTTTTGCAATTATTCGATTTTCTCTAGTCAGCAATGGCACTTCCTAGGGCTGAAATAGGGATGATGAGAATAACAGCCATGCTTATAAACGTTATTTAAATATAATCATTGCTTAAAGCTAGCCCTGTCACTGTTTGTCATTAACCCAACGCAACGGTAAGAGATGGCAATAGTTTAAGCACTGTTTATCTTTTGACATATTTTTATAAGTAAGGCCATATAATATGTATAAGCACAGGCTTCAAACACCCGCCTTAGAGTGCATCTTGCATCGGCGTCGGCGGATTAGCGCGGTGCAGCGATGCGCACGCGCGCGCCAGACCCGCGGTAATGCGGCCGGCGCCGGCGCATCGCTCCGAGCCACACAATCAACGAGGACCTTATGAAGTCCTCCGCGACTTGCCAGACTGGAACTAATTAAAATTGCAAGCGTTTGCATAAATGTGGATGAGGATACTAGTGGGAAATAAGTTCGAGTCTTATCAAATAAGTTTTATTTGAACGTAGGCGTTGGTGCAAAGAACGATATCGTCACAACACTTTTTGAAATACGAGTACCAACATAGCTACTTTGTGAGTGAGCAAAGTCATATTTCTTATAGCCTGAAGCCTTGCAGACATCTAAGCGATTTGCAATAGCTTTTAGTGAAACGCTACCTAGTATAACAGCAATATCGCCAAGGCCTTAAAACCTTTTCCGTTTTCTTAACAACCTTTATCATTCATGTTTGAAAAATCAATTGAACAACGAACAAGGTTCACCAAGCTAATAGTCCCTTCTACAGTTTCAGTAGAAAAAAAACAGTTGTAATCTATCATTCAATATTTAGTTACCTAGATGACATCGGCATAGTGTTTCAACACATAAACCACAACTAACAAAGCGACGCGCACTAAACCCGACTTAGAGCGTAATTAGAATAAATTTATCGTGCCTGTTAATACTTATTGGCCTTCTTAACTGAGAGCTATTGGAGCGCATTAGTGGTGATATCTATGCCGAGTAGGTAAGTTCCTATAAGCTACTGTTCATGATGACGGGACTCAGTAAAGGATCATAAAAAAAAGAAACCAAGCCGTGCCGTAGTTTGTTGCCTGTTCTTATAGGCTTGGTCGCGTGGAACTGGCACCTAAACTTACCTAGTTTTGAGACGTTTCAAAGTGATCCTTTTGATACTTACCATTAAATAAAGAAATGTTTGAATTGTGACTTGACATTTAGCTGAAAGTTTTTGGCTAAACGGCTATAATATTCATCCCAGCAACTGTTTTTACAATTCACGGGAAATCGGTATGCCATGATTTGTGAGTTTGACTGGCCTCTCAGCTCAGTTGGTAGTAGCTCTGCTTCCTGCGCTGTAGGTCGTGGGTTCGATCCCCAGTAATCCCCACCGGGAACAAATATTTGTGTGGTGAACACAAACACAGATGCTTGTTCTCTGTCTGGGTGTTATATTGTATTTTAATAAAATACTAATTTCTGCTAATGACATAAGAAGGACACTTTTCAGTGTTATTATTTTTACCTGTTCAGTGCCAGTTCTTCAGTAATTTAACAGGAAATTAATTATTTCTAATTGCTGGTTTACGAAGTTAATTATTTGTATTACCTACTGGTTTGATATAGCTGGTTTACTGTTACTCCAGTATCTGTCAATTAAATAATCTAACCGTAGAGTCTAGTCCAATAAGGTCAACGTCAAGTCTTCTCGAATGGTATCATTTTAGTTGGAGACATTAAAATAAGTATCAAGTAACATGCGCGCGCAACCAAACGTTATTAATGCTTCTAGTGCGACTATAAACTTACAAGGTGGTATTTTATCTTGATTTTTTTGGTTTTATGTCATGTCGCTCAGGTGGTTTGTTTGGTTTTATTAATTAAATGTTTGTACGTTGTAAGTCTGTAGCTGGGTTTCAAGAAACTGTTTGAGATTATTGTGAATAAGTTTTATTAAATTTTGAAAATACTATCAAATGTTTCAATATTTTTTAAAGACTAAGTAAATTTCTGTGTATAAAAATCATAAACAAAATATTTTCAGGTAAAAAGAAGCAATAAAATGTAATTAATAGCTACAATAATTTAAATAAAATTTAGACATAAACACGCCTCGACGAGCATGCTCGTAGTTACACATCAGGTTTTACATCCTATAATAAATTCGCTTTAAACCAACATAAATAATTTCTAAAGCTCTAATTAAAACCTTGTTCTATCACGGAGTAAGAATTTCTGCCGTAGAAAATGCGCCCCGTTGTGATTTCAACGTTTAACCAGCGATGCCCTTTATCATCCACCCGATAGTCGATAAAACGCAAAGAATTATGGGCCCGGTAAAAAAAACATCGACAAATTTTATGCGACATTGACATCACTAGTGCCTGCAGGGCGTCGAAAGCCCCGCCCCCTCCGTACGCGACTGAGTAATTACATGCGTCCCTTTCTCACTCGTTGCAGCGACAATTAATGAAAATTAATTACCCTGTTGAACTTTAAATTAATATTAATTAATGTCAAAAAGCATACTATTAAACAGAGATTAAAATTTACAACTAAATACCGCCTAACCTTTGTGCACGTAGTAAAAAATAAAACGTTCAAAAATCGAATTCAGCTGTATTCCAAATTTGAACCATTTGTTATTTTTTTACAGCGTTTAAGGCGATGACAGTTGGCTGCGCTAAATCATTGTAAGAGTAATCCCGGGATTAGCGGGTGCTTAATGAAATCCCGACGACATGGTATTTTGTGGTTATCTCCAGGCACATGTGATGATGATGGAGATGTGAGTTATAGAGTCAGGAAGTAAGGAGGATCAAAATATAAATAAGTTTTGAACAGCAATTTCTGGTACCAACTGTTGCAAGTCTTGCGACAACTGGGGCTCAATTCTAGACCAGTGACTTTTTTGTCACGGTAGATATATATCACAAGAACTGTCAAATTCACTAAAGAAACTGACAGTTCTTGTGATATATATATATATCTACCGTGACAAAAAAGTCACTGGTCTAGAATTGAGCCCCTGTAAAGCCAATATCTGCAATAGCTTAGCGAAAGATAGATGACAAACACTTCGCCAAAACATCATAATTCAGTTGAAATCGTATTTCACGCACTAGGAGAGCAGCAGAGCGCGGTGGGCGTAGCGAATTGGCGCGTGGCACGCGTGCGACTCTCACACGATTCTGGACGCCTGGTAATTTGACGGCTCGTGAACCCGTGATTTGTTTTTAACAAAGTGCATGACGAATCTATAGATAGACTCAATATATTCAGAAATGTCCACTGAGAACCGTCAGTAGCCTAATTCGCAGCTCACCTTAGATCATTTTGCAATTTTATTTTATTGCTTCTTTTGGAAGAGAGAATGGATGATTTCTTTGATTAATTCATCGACGACCTCATCGTGAAAAGCCTCGACAGCTACGATATACGGAAAACGTAGAAAAAGTGCGGGGTTGTGCAATGCCAATGTGTATTTAAGGGACATTGAAAATCTCGGTCGGCCCGAGAACTTAGGCTCTTGATCTGGTGATCATCTCAGATCCACACTGCTATTTTGATAAAGGAAAGTATGATTATGAGGATTTTGTGAGTATGCTGCTCTCAGCTGTATCTAAACTCATAATAATGACACGATGAAGTCACAAGTAATCTATGCTTAACTATGCTTGTTCGGGTCAAACTGCAACCTAAATTCACCTAGACTTTAGTTTTGCTTGTGATTGAACTAAAGAAATGCCCTATATGATTTGGAATTTCATTGAATTCCGCGTCATTTGATTTACAAAACATCTAAATCTCATTTTAATATCCCGAGTGCACTTCGCTATAATCCAATAAATAAGTAATGTAACGTCAGCAAATGAAAACTAATGCTGGGGACGGCACTGGGCCGGAAACTGAAGCACAATCTAATTTGCAGACCCTCCGACTGGGGACTCGTATGGCACTGCACTGACATGGAAAGTCAAAATAATTTGTTTTTGAAAATATAAGGGTAGAAAAAAAAATCCAAATCAATTAGAGAATTCTCAACATCTCAGTCTTCTTTAATTTATCATGTCACTTCTTCTTTGTAACCAGTGTGGTGAAAGGATTTAAAGTGCCTCAACGCCCTTTAATGTACCTTAGAACGAACTCTAACTACCTCAGGTACAAAATTGCTTTGTCAGTACTATGTAGTCAGGGATCTAAGTATACCTATCTAATAAGAAAGAAGTACGACTATTCCCCAGGCATGGTAGACATCTCCACAGTATAATTTTCATGAAATATAATAATCTGTTTACTTTTACTTGTAAGAACTCATTACCTTTAGAATCTGAAGACGGGCTTGCTACCACTACACTTATAAGTACAAACAAAGACAAAAGAAATACAATTGAATCCAAAACTTACCCCTAGAGACATAACAGACAAACAGATCAGCAGGGGAGCAGAGCAGCATACCAGGGGCTCATAATGAAATCGGAATTAGATTACAGCGGGCTAATGACCAGGGGCGCATAACGAGATTACAAGTAGAGTGATTACTACGAGAGCAGCGATGATTTGTGATCGACGGTCAATTAGTTTGTTTACCTGGGCCGTTATTCGCTATTGCCAAACCACGCGCGTTACGTCGTTAAGACATCGGCTTAGCAATCGTCGGATTTTGAACAAATCATGTGAAATAACCAAAACATCAAACGTGGAGCATAGACAACTAGTCTTGTGGCATACAGAATACCATTTTTCGATTCCACACCAAGGCGCGTTTGCGTTTAGATCACGTTGTAACGTCACATGTTTTGGGCACGGAATCTCCAATGTAATAGCGAAGAAAGCCCCTGAAGTTAAGTGTAGAAGGGATTGCGGGCAGTGGTAAGACAGCCGTTGTACTTGGAATAAGTCTTGTGTTCTTGTGTAGGTGGTAATAACCCCACCCCGTCTTTCCATCCTACGGTCGCGGGTACGAATCCAGTCGTGTACCAAAGGATTTTTCTGTTTGGAAAATTATGTTCACAATGATAGTGCTCTCAAACGGTGAAGGAAAACAACGTGAGAAAACCCATAGCCCAAAATAATGTCTATACTGACAGATGCGACCAGGTTTTGATTGCAATCACCCCACTGGGGCTTAATTCTCGGGCCAACCGAGATTTTCAATGTCCCTTAAATACACATTGGCATTGCACAACCCCGCACTTTTTCTACGTTTTCCGTACATCGTAGCTGTCGAGGCTTCTACGATGAGGTCGTCGATGAATTACTTAAGGAAATCATCCATTCTCTCTTCGAAAAGAAGCAATAAAATAAAATTGCAAAATGATCCGAGATGAGCCGATAATAAGGCCCTAGGTCTGCTTAGCGATAAGGCCGTCCATCGTACCTATACCTACTATCAGTTTTCGTGAGTGGTCTGTCTTCAATAAACCTCGTATTATTTATCTCTGAATAAAGTTTTAATTCCGTTTCAAATCGTGAGCCATCAATTAATAAAATAAATTATTATTATAAATATTATCTGTATCACAATCAATCACTTACAATACATAAGTAGATACGAGTAGGTATCTCCATAAGTATTCCCATGATTACAACTACTAATAGTAACGACATTTTAATAAGTCACTATTGACAGCTGCTTTTATAGAGTACATACTATAATGGGGCACGTACTATCTGGACGTACTCTGTATGGTATTGACAGAGGTGACGCTTAATATTTGAACAGTCATCTTATTTCAACCACTTTTTGTAATTAAAAAAAGTAAAAAAATTGGCATGTCAGTTAGAAGATTTCAGGGTTTGTAACTGTGTTGTAAAAGTTTGTATTTTGCATTAAATGCCAAAGACCATACAAAAATGCGGTAGAAAGTTTCTTGACTTCATAAAATTAAGTCTGCTTATGTGGGACAGATCTTCTAGTCTTGGTCGCATTGAATTGCCTAGCCTTAAGACGTTTCAAAGCGATCCTTGAGACGGACGCTATAAGTCTCTTGTCACTGTCACTTTCATGTCAACAAATAGAGATGGCAACAGACTTAGCGGCGTGCTAAGCTAAATGACTACTATAGGACCATTATGAATAGTTGCCATAGTGTTTACAATACTTATGGAATATCCCACTTGCATCTTAAATTTTGGCACAATAAAAAACCTTTGCAAAAAAAAAGTAATAATAAAAATATATATATACAAGCACTAAATCAGCATAGTACAAGCTCTACTTAGTTTGGGGTTAGATATTGTTGCGTGGATTTACCATAATATTTATAATTTGCAAACAGCACCTGTCAAAAGTAACTTCACTACGTGCTTGCTATAGATAAGTATGTGTGTGTTTGTGTCGGCGAACACAAAGGCAAGGCAAGCGCACACGATGCTGATTTATCAATAAGCGCGGGTCGTTAGCGCGCCGCGGGCCGCGGTTTGTGCACCGACGACGCCGACCAACTGATATTATAAATGCACAAAAGTAAATAAACATTATCGAGGTCATCATTATCATCATCCACCACTGATGGATCAAAGTTCAAGTCTTGATTCAATAAAAAAAAACATCAAAGAACTATGATTGCTGGTAAAAGCTGACCGTTCTGTGTGTTTTATTTTATGGCATTTGTCTTAGGTGTACAGTGTGTTACAAATACAAATGCGAAATAAAATAAATGTACTTTGATTCTCAAGTCCCAGCCAATGTCATGACGTATTTAAACCTTCCTTTTTAGGGTTCCGTAGCCAAATGGCAAAAACGGAACCCTTATAGATTCGTCATGTCTGTCTGTCTGTCTGTCTGTCTGTCTGTCTGTCTGTCTGTCTGTCTGTCTGTCTGTCTGTCTGTCCGTCCGTATGTCACAGCCATTTTTCTCCGAAACCGTAAGAGCTAGACTGATGAAACTTGGCGAGTAGATGTATTTTGTGAACCGCATTAAGATTTTAACATAAAAATAAAAATAAAACTATAAATTTCGGGGGTCCCCATACTTGAAACTGAAACACAAAAATTTTTTTTTCATCGAACCCATACGTGTGGGGTATCTATGAATAGGTCTTTAAAAATGATGTTGAGGTTTCTAATATAGTTTTTTTCTAAACTGAATAGTTTGCGCGAGAGACACTTCCAAAGTGGAAAAAAGTTGGTCCCCCCCCCTCTAACTTCTAAAGTAAGAGAATGATAATACTAAAAAAAATATATGTTGTACATTACTATGTAAACTTCCAACGATTTTTGGTTTGAACGAGATCTAGTCAGTAGTTTTTTTTTTATACGTCATAAACAGTAAACCGCAATTTACCTTTCGACGAACTACAAGAACCTTATTATGTTACATCAAGTAACATAATATAAAGGTTCTTGTACGGAACCCTTCATGGGCGAGTCCGACTCGCACTTGGCTGCTTTTTTTCAAATGTGTTTCAGTTCCACGAGTGACATGGAGTACGGGATCCAACAGACTGACAAAGTTTTTGGTACTTTGTGCCAATTTTTTTTCTGATTGATTCGGAGCAGTATTATTTTGCGGTTCTGCTGCGAATGAACTACGCAGGCCTTGAATTAAGAATTTTTTTTGACACTGACACTAGTCTAACCCAGAATTTGAAATTGACACTACTTTAACCCCTGCGCACACGCATAGGTAATCTAAAACAAACACATTAGGCTCGGGCCTCACGCGCAATGATTTATCGGTCGCGCCGCCCGCGCCCGCTGCCCGACTACTATAAATTATGATCGGTAATGATCAATACTCTGATTTATTATACAGATAAATATATCCAGGTGAAATAACTCGGCGATTGAAATTAACGTAAGGAGTCATTTGGCATATAATCTTCTTCTTCCTGCCCTTATCCCACTTTATGTGGGGTCGGCACAACATGTCTTCCTCCATTTCCCTCTGTCATCCGTCATCTCTGCATTCACTCCTCTCCTATCCATGTCATTTTTCACACAGTTCATCCATGTTTTCCTTGGTCTACCTCTGCTCACATATCCATCCACATCCATACTCATTACTCTCCTAGTCACATGACTTTCATCCCTCCTCATGAAATGCCCGTACCACGCCAACCTATTGCTCTTCAGTTTTTCTGTCACTGGCGCTACTTTCAAACTTCCCCTGATATACTAATTCCGTATCCTATCCATTCTTGTCACTCCACACATCCATCTTAACATTCGCATCTCTGCCACATGTACCTTTTTATTTTGGCATATAATACTTACAGTAAATACAATTCATAAATAATAAAAATATATTAATAAATAAATATTGTGGACAATACACACAACACTATCTAGCCCAAAGTTTTGAACTATGGGACCTAGAGAGGTGATATACAAAATAGCTGGTTTAATGCAGAAATATTTCATTTCAATACATACTTAGAATACAGTAAAACACCCAGACAGAGCACAAACATCTGTGTTCACCACACAAATATTTGTTCACGGTGGGGATCGAACTCACGACCTACCGCGCAGAAGGCAGAGCTACACCAACTGAGCTGAGAGGCCGTCACATTAAACCAACGTTCAGCGTTTCTTTGATTAATCGTGCCAATGTGGCGAAAGGATTTAATGTACGCCTTAAAGAGGCTCTTTTCGTGCCCTAGATACATGTTTTTAGTCTTACAACATGCATGTTTCCACACTATGTTTTCCTTCACCATTTTCTTCCAGTGGTATCCAAAATCTACCTGTCGAACTCCTGAATAAGAAATGGTTCTCAACATTTAATTAAAACCCGTTGTTCCACCTCTTAATACAGGGTGTAAAAACCCCATCGTTCTACCTTTATACAGGGTGTATTAAGCAGGAGTAGCCGTAACCTGATAAGGTTGCAACATCGATGATACAACAAAAACGATGTCATCCATCCGATGATTATTCCACGTCCATATCTCGTCGTGTCTCGAGCAGGATGGCAAAAACCAGGTGGCACATAATCGCTTCATCGGCGCGTTCTCAGACGCTGCGTCGCGCGACAAAACATGGAATGCTGTACAGCTATTGAGCAAACTTTAATTACATTCAGATTAGCTTCGTACTAAAAAACTGGGACCTGAACCTGCTTTGTTATTAATATGGATAGTCAGTTCTTATAACCTTGTTCGCGTGAAAATGTACGGTTTCGAACTTAAATATAGACAGCCATACCTTTAAACGCAATTTAAATTTAGCCCTGTCACTGTTTGCCATTACCCAGTGTTAAGAGATGGCAATTTAAACACTGTTTATCTTTTGACATATTTTTATAAGTAAGGCCAAGATAGATTAATACTTCATTGTACACAAAAAAAAAAACATTTTAAATTAAAGTTTACATAAGGTAGCCTCATAGTCTCTGGAAGAGATCGCTCTTAGCGATCTCTTCCAGACAACCTTTAGATGGAGAGGGTTAACGAAAATAAGTAAGTTGGGGAATGAACTTCTGCGGTTTTCCCTCGGAGCTTCGACATGGGGTCCTTCAAAAGGTGGGTCTATTTATTTTTAAAAGGCCGGCAGCGCATTAGCACCATCTCTGGTGTGTCAGGTGTCTATAGACGACGGTGACTGCTTACATCAGTAGGCCTATCATGAGCTCTGTCTGGCTCTGTCTCTGGTTCTGGTTTTGAGTTCATTATACTGTGTGTCACACACACTGGCGCACTGGTGAGCACCCACACAGACTCAAAACCACAACCAGAGACAAAGCCAGACAGAGCTTCGTGGTAGGCCTACAGCCCATCACAAGCGTAACTAAGGGCTCTGTACTGCACCAGCCTTGCAGTATATATGTATACAAGTAAATATAACCGGAGTAAACAAATCCAGCGCGTCGTAAAATAAATCTTTGAGCGCGTTCAAGATACAATCTACCATCCGTGCATTCCCGACGTAAAAACGCAATGTTTTAATTCCAGAGGATGGAACGATCGTCGGAATACCTCTGATGCCGCGGATAAACGTTCCACGATATATCCAAACTTTTTTTATTAACCTTTTTCTTTTTTCTTCTAAGTTATGAGGACGCGACGACAGTAAAATTTCGTCGTATCCATAGGGGCTTGTACATGAGGTAATGCATGCGGTATGCCGTTGAGTTCAAACATTCGCGCTGAGAGTCAAAGTCAATATTCATTTATTTACCTACCCATTTTGATATTTTTGACATTTACGCGTAGTCAAAGTCAAATATATATTTATTCAGTTAGTATCACAAAGATAACGAAAACCTGTTGTGACGACCCCATAGAGACAAGGACAAGAAAATGATGATGAGTATCACAAGGATCTCTGAAACGTCTTAGAGCAAGGTGAGGTCTAAGTGCCATCTCCACGTGACCACGCGAAGTGCATATCGCTATGATTATGGTTTATACAACGTAATAGAGAAGATGCCCATATGAGCATCAGGTAATAGTTGTCTCTATAGATGAGTCCTGTTGATATCTACAGGACGCTATAGTGGCTGGGACTGGGACATACCACCTCACATTCCTCACGTCGTTTTCCTTCACCGTTTGAGACCACAGCATATGAACCTCCGACCTTAGGATTACAGCGAAATTGCTACCACTACACCACCGGTGCTCCATCGCCATTTTGAATTTAAAATTTCAGCGGTCAAAGTTCATTCACTCGCATGGAGCAGCTCACAAGCGTCGTATACAAGAGCCTTAAGATTTGGAAAATGTGGCGATGCCATCTATAACAGCCAAATGAAGCCACTGCATTCTCTTATCTGACCGATCTTATTTAAACAATGAATTCGCCAAGGGTGAGTACATCCCACGGGCCGAGGATTCCAGCTGTGAAATTGGAATTAGAATATGCAAGAAAAAATGATATGGAATCTCCGAGCGTGGAAGTAGAGGCCAAAATTTTTTGTACAAAAAAGTTTCAAAATCCCCGCCATTTTTAGCTGCTTCTAGGTAGGTATACTTATATGTATGTATAAGTATACTGGTTACTGTCCTAATCATGTGAAGGAAAAGATATGGCCTTTTTAGCAAGTGGAGCCCTCAATGATCTAAATATATGAACAAGACCACTAACGTTTGCATAACAATTATGCAGCTTGTCAAAAAACACACCAGCGACAATTTTAATTTTGCTTTTTGATAATGGAACCCTAAAAGCGTTTAAACAAAATATTATTCAAAGCGCGGTATTAATAAACAAACATACAGAAGTTGCAAAATAAAACTGATTTTATTAAAGGCTCATAGCAAGTTGCGGTTCGATACTTTGACCAAAATACATAAAAACTTTAAATTCCCGCTTCTCGTAGATAAGGTGATCTGAGAAGACTAGATCTTTAAGGCCTTTTTAAATCTGAGTCCAACCATAAGCCATCGAAATCATCATCATAAGTACTAGAAGAGCTCTTTATGTGTGGCTCGTCCGGGTGCGTACTACCACCATGCCTATTCCTGCCGTGAAGCAGCATTGCTGTGTTTCTGCTTGAAGGGTGTGAGTGCCGGTGAAATTACTGGCACGTGAGGCATCTGTATGCCTCCAGTTGACGGACTCAGGCATCGTAGGCACGTTCCTGACGTGCGTGACCTACGAGGCAATGCTTTGTTATGTGCGTCAGTTACCACTTAACATCAGGTGGGCCATTTGCTTGCTCCATCAACTAGTTGCATTAAAAAAACGAGTAGCTGACGTTTCGGACAACTTTTGCTGGGACACATTGTCCCAAATGACACATTTGATTTTAATATTATTTTTACTGACGTTTCGGACACCATTCAAAATAACTGCATTGTACAGTCAGGTAAAAAAACAGGTTTAACCGAGACGCGGTGGTGCCGGTGGCGGCATAGCAAGGTGACGAAATAGATTTATTTATTTATTTATTTTTTTATTTATTTATTTATTTATTTATTTATTTATTTATTTATTTATTTATTTATTTATTTATTTATTTATTTATTTTTTTATTTATTTATTTATTTATTTATTAGTTTTAGCTATTGATTATTTGTGATTTTTAAACATACTCGTTACTGTCTTTGAATAATTAAAAAACATCTTTGATATATTTTTATGTGATCATACACAATATATCGATATAGGTTTATGCCAAATATACGCTATGTGAATGAGACTTATAAGTACTTCACCACACGCTCGCAAAGCAATTTGATTAGCTTTATCACATTACATTATATTTTGCATAAACATATTTTACCTGACTGTACTCAAAAGTATTAATAATTTGATGGTGTCCGAAACGTCAGTAAAAATAATATTAAAATCAAAAGTGACATTTGGGACACTTTGTCCCAGCGAAATTTGTCCGAGACGTCAGCTACTCAAAAAAACATGATCTGACAAAAGGGACCTATTTCAACAAATATTTTAACGAGACGGTTCTAGAAGTTAAACAAAACTGATTCAATTCTCAAATCTGGATTATTCTGAGCAAAAAACCTATCTGCTTATAAAAAATGCACTGACCTTCATTTCAAAAGTAACCTAACTGCAAAAACGTTGGCTTTATACAGTTTGTTTGATACTTTGTAAAATGTCTTTGATTTGAACCTTGTAAAATGTCATACATAAAACATGTCATACATCTGTCAGAATGAGGCGAGACAGACCAACAACTGTTCTTGTTATTAGTTGCTAACAAATTCTCGTATGTGTCGGAGTTCTTGCCAATAAGCAACGCGACGCCGAAGTGATTTTCAATGAGAATAAGTGTAGTTAATGGTACTCAACCAAGACAGGCATTTTTATTTTGTATTAATAGTATGATGAGCATGATTTTTCTATTTAGGATAATTTCAGTCCATACAATAAAACCATAAAACTTCAATTTCTAGATTAGTTTTTATTTTTAATTTTTATTTTCATTTTGAATTGAAATAATTTTGGTTTGAAGGAACCAGTGACACCATAAGAAGAAGAGTAATTGTTTTTTTTTCTAGCCTTCGTCATTATGAGCACTGGCAGACTAGTGGTAGCGCCCCCGGTTCAAATCCATAGTTGTGCATCAATGATTTTTTCTGTTCGAAAATGTTTAGGTACTATTTCAGTACTCTCAAATGGTGATGAAAGCGGCGTGTCGTAGAACCTAAAAAGTTCGAGAACCTCTGCCAAGCTTCACGCAAAAAGGGCCCGCTAGCAGCCTTTTTGCGGAAACTAGTACGCACATCAAGTGTGGACCAAACAATTTGCCGATTTTCCCTTCGTCATCATCCCAGTGTTTCTCATTGATATCAAAAAATTTAAGCCACGAAAGTTGTTTTTATTTGGCTCAAAAACACAACTTATAAAGAAAATGAAACAACAGAAACAGTAGAATATCAAATAAAGGTACAGCTTCACAAGAAAACATAAGAGAAAAAAAAACCATTGATATCAAATAATTGAGATTCCAAGTCGCGATTTTGGGTCTCACTTCCGTATGTTTCCAAACTCCCCCTAACCAGTCCACCGAGCGCAAACCATCACGCGTTCCGTGTCGTGGACAAGCAGACAAGCAAACACAAAAACTATCTATAAATATTTACAAGCAGGCGTACAATAGGACGTCGATCATATTAATGCTGTCACCGCGCCATTGTGATATCATTTGTCCTTTATGTTTTTGCTGTGGTATTGAACAGTAGTAAAAGTGTTTCAGGAATCATGTGCATAGAAAATAAATTGTTTTGTCTCTTAGGAATAAAGCTATTTAAATAGTTTCATGATTATTTTTATAATTTGGGACATTATATACGTTAAGAGCCGAGCGGGATTTGAACCCGCGATCTTCCCCCTGGTACTTTGTGATTTCTTTAAGTGCAGTTAACACTATAAAATCAATAAAAAGTTAGTTTCGTGATGCCTAGAACGGTAGGCGTTTAGATCTATTCCATTTTTTATGCATGAATTTAGTAATAATATTTGTTCAAGTTAATTCTGGAATAGGATTCCATTGTATTGAAGTTAGGCTGTACCATGTAGGTAGAGGTATGTTTATCTAAATTTAAGAATTGTTCTAGTCTAGTCTAAGGTCACATTTTAGCAGAAAGTTTAATTAATATGAATTCAAATTCATAATAACAATTTGTTGATTCAAGCTTTTCGTATTTTTAATATAAATCCGCATTATAAATATTAAAATAATGAATATTCATAATATTATTCATATCAAATTCGTCGTAAGGCGCTGGCGACCGCTGCTCCGCGGGCGCTTGTAATTTGACCGACGATGTTTGTTTTGCCTGCCCTCAACTCTTTACTTCATCTTCCATCCTCCTCCCTCTACCAGATCTTCGTATATTCATCTCACTCGCACACACCGCGGCGAGGCTACTTAAATTTTATTTATCACTCTACATTTCACTTATCACAATGACTTATGCTCTCGTTGCGTTATTCGACTTTTTATTTTGTCCGTTGGATTTAAAGTACGTTTTATTGTTTCTTCAAAGGGTTTTTAAGATAGGTGGAATTAAATGTATGCAGTTTCTTGTATTATAGGTTATTGATTGTAATTATTATGGCCCTGTAAGTAAACACGGCTGATCACGCGAGGTTTCTCGTGATTTATGACAGCATTTTATGGCCTATCATAGTTTTATAGAACGTTTTATGGTTACTCTGGTTGTAATTGAATTCTTGTTGATTTTTGAAACAAGTATTTAACTTTTTGCGTTGTTATAATGCTTGGAATCGATATCATTCATTTTTGAGATAATCATTAAATTAATAGAGCGTAAAGAGTCTGTGATTGGATTCAGGTCCTTCCTTTGAAAGTCAATTTTTGTTCCAACTGATAAGGTAAGAAATAAATTAAATTAACTATGAAACTGCAATAATTATTGTCATTCTGACATATTTAGGTGGAAGAATGTCAGTCTTTTTTTATCGTGTCACAGATTTTTCAAACCAAGTGTGGTGAAAGGATTTTAAGTGCACCTCAAAGAAGTAAGCAGTTGTTCATTGCTTGTACCAGGAGTACAGAAGTGAGTAACTAATAGATTATCTAGCAGCAGGTCAAAGGTGCCACATTTATACCGAGCCGACATCACAGCGATAGAGAGTGATGGTCGGCTCCTGGTATTCCGACAATCAATCAATATTCCGATGCTTTTATTATTTATTCAATTGAACGAGGAGACTGGGGAATGGATGGTTATGTTCGCCACAAGGCGTCACTACATTATCTTAAAAATAACTGTTGCGACACAAAAATCATCATCATCATCATCATCATCAGCCCGTTTGCACCCACTGCTGAGTATAGGCCTCCTCTTTATCGCGCCATTTTTTCCGGTCCCTCGCGAGACTCATCCACTCATTCCCAGCATTAGCAACAATGTCGTTCGACCAACGGTCGGGTGGTCTGCCTCCAGGTCTTTGAGCATCCCTTGGCCACCATTCTGTAGCCGCCTTCGTCCATCTCCCGTCGTCCCTTCTTGCCAATTGCCCTGCCCATCTCCATTTATTTTATTTATTTTTTCCAAAAATATCGTAGGAAAATAATATAATATTTATGAAATTCTTTCCTATTTGGTAGATGAATACTGATAAGTTTATTAATAAAATATTAAATGACTAGCGGCCTGTCTCGGCTTCGCACGGGTAGACATTTATTCTTTAAACACATATATATTGCCTATGTTACTCAGGGTGAATGTAGCTTTCCAATGGCGAAATAATTTTTGAAATCGGCACAGTAGTTTTTGAGTTTATTCATTACAAACATACAAATCTTTCCTCTTTATAATATTAGTATAGAAGAATAGATTGCAAAGACTAGAAGCACTTTCCTTGTTTCACACGATAACTCCCACCAGCTTATTGTAATGGACATGTGGTACGTTCTTTACTGTATTATTCTACATTCCTTCCACCTGCTGTACGGATTATTCAGCATTTCCTAGTATTTCTGCGCTCCTAATTGTTTGAGCGGACTTGCTTGAATGCTAAGCGTCGTTTCTTGGCAACGAGGTGTTGGTGCATGATGTGAAATTTTATGTCAAGAAATTATATGTAAAGTTAAAAATTATATGTAAAGTTAAAGTTCGGTCTATGAATCTCGGCCTTAGGCTGAAGTAAGCTTTGTTTATAAAGAAGAGCTTGACAGAACTAAGAAATATAATTTTGGTTGAAAGTTGAACTTTCCATCAAAGTAAAGTCAAAGTTCGCCTAAGGCCTCTGTGGTGCGGTGGGCGAATGTCCACCTGCGACGCAAGCGGTTGCGGGTTCGATTCCCGCCTTGGAACAATTATTTGTACGATCTGCAGGTATTTGTTCCGGGTGTTCTGGTCGTTTTCTATATAAAATAAAAAATATCTATACATGTCATGTATTGTATTATGTATATCAGTTGTCTAGCACCCATTACACAAGCTCTGCTTAGCTTGGGGCTAGATAATGTTGTGTGAATTGTCCAGCATTATTAATTTATTTTTTTATTATTATTTATTATTTATTTATTCAGTTGAATTGCAAGAATCACTTTGGAACGTCATAAAGCTAGGTGAGTCTAGGTGCCAGTGTATGGCCACAATTATATCAAAACGTTATGAGTGACGGCCCTTAGCCTTCCACAGAGTCTTATCACACGCACATCTACACGAGGTTCATTTACACTCGGTGACAGCGGTATAGATGGCGCTGATCACAAGATCATGATACCAGCCCGTATGACATATCTGGGCTTTTACCTTATTAGTGGAAGATTGTAATCAGTTATGATGTATTTGGACATGTTTTTTTGTAAATAAATATTTATTTTGAGCTGTGCTTGGTTTTCTATGAAACCTTTTTGCGTAAGTATGACTGTCTCATTTCATGTGTAATTTTTTTGAATCAAAAAGACCGGTAACTTTATTAATGGAAGATTGTAATCAGCTATGATGTATTTGGACATGTTTTTTTTATAAATCAATTTTTATTTTAGTTAGTAAACATGCATACGACCCACCTGATGGTAAGCGGTTACCGTAGCCTATGGACGCTTGCAACACCAATCGCGCGTTGCTGACCCTTTAAATGTTTTAAAACGCCCTTTTTGAAGAACCCCAAACTCTTTATATAGGTAATTAAATAATGTCCACAAACAACACATCAAAATTCTCAATACTCAATACTCAATACATTTATTGCATAAACATGGTTTACCCCCGAATACTGAAACGCAACTCAGATTTAAGCACGTCTCAAGCGACGAATATTTGACAGATTTTCATTGAAAACTGTCAAATATTCGTCGCTTGAGACGTGCTTAAATCTGAGTTGCGTTTGAGTATTCGGGGGTTAGTTTAGGTACATACATAGTTCTTAGGTGTAAGTCAGTATCACATGGACCCTGTGTATAGGGTAAAGCAACATGGAGGTAGGCCGAGAATTATTTTCTATTTGATAAATATTTTAATCAAGAAAATAAACGTCATTTTAATAAAATTATCATAATAAACTGCCAAAAAACAATGCGGAACAAACGATAGCACCAGGCGTGCATAACCCACAGGGGCTAAAACAAAAGGGCTGGTTCTATGGCATAAATCAAACGCGACCGTTTTGAGGAGGAAACGGTCAATCATGCCCCTTTCTTTGAGTCACAATGTGCTATGCCGAATGTCGGTTACGAGGCCACGAAATTAACTGAAAAGAATCAATAAATATTGTAGACAATCAACACAACACTATATAGTCCATGGAGCACTATTCTCTGCACCTGTTTTTTAGTTTATTTTTTTATGGTTTCCTGTTTTTGTTACTGTTATGTGAATTTCTTATTTTTAGTAGGTACTTCAAATGTTCTCCATTGGAGGTGTGACAAATAAACGTTACTTCTTTCTTTCTTTTTTCTTTCTTATTCCTAAATTAAGCAGAGCTTGTTCTATGGGAACCTTTTTCTTCCTGGCATTATCCCACTAGGTGGGGTCGGCACAAAATGTATTTTTCTTCCATTCTCCCTAACATTCGTCATCTAAATACTCATTCCTTTCTTGGACATGTCATCTCTCACATAATCCATTCATATTTTCTTATGCCTACCTATACTTTTATATCCATCTATATTCTTGCCTAACACTCTTTTTGTCACATGACATTCTTCTCTCCTCAAAACATGTCCATACCACGCTAGCCAATTATACTTCTCATTTTCTCTGTTACTGGCCCTACTTTTAAACTTCCTCTGATATTCTAGCTAATATAATACTTGTATTTTTTTTGATGATGTGACAATTAGGTGGACGTATAAAGCTAAAGAGCAATTATCATAGAAATAAATGCATGCCCAGCAGATCGCTACAAGCGTAAAAGCATTTTCCATGGCCCCAAACTCCGCTATCTACAAAACACATTGGTAACAAAAACAAACACACGAGACACCTTTACTTCATTAGTATGAATATTTAAATGATATAACTATTCTATTCATGCATTAACTTAATATAAAAGACAGTCTTGTTAGTTACACTATATAAAACTCAAGAACGACTGAACCGATTTGGCTGAAAATTGGTGAGGAGGTAGCTTAGAACCAATACACGGACATAGGATAGGTACTTATCCCGAAAAAGTCCCGCTACTTTTTTTGGGATCAAATTTTTGGGCGTTAAATATATTTTAATACTTGTTTGTCTGGGTTTGCTGTCACGTGGCAGCGTAGTGAAGGCGGAGCTGACTAAGTCATGGGTTTCCTCACGATTTTTTCCTTCAGCGTTTATTTATTTATTTATTATACAGAAAGTTAGGTACATTTAACATCGAACAGTGGTTTAAAGCCTAAGTAAGGTTTGTCTTACCACTGGGTTCTCTATATCAATACACTTATAACTACGACCCTTCTGGGATCAAATGTCGTAAAAGCCAACTCATTCTGGGATCAAATGTCGTAACAGCCTAGTCATGAGTTGGCTGTTACTACATTTGATCCCAGAATGAGTTGGCTTTTACGACATTTGATCCCAGAAGGGTCGACTAATAACTTACACAATAAGAAAAACGCAACGAACAAATACAACCTTATTAACCTACTGGGCGAACGCACACTCAAACAACGTAGTCAACTGCGACTGCTAATTACCGGTAGGCAAAATACTGGGGCTCAATTCCAGACCAGTGACCCCCTGTCACGGTAGATATATATCACAAGAACTGTCAAATTCACTTAAGAAACTGACAGCTGGTTTGAGAGCGCTACATTTTCCGACCAGGTAATATCCAAAGGTACACGACTAGATCCCAGCCCGTGGCCTTAGATTGGAAGGTGGTATTACCCCTAGGCCACTAGTCCACTTCGGGATGCTAGTATCTGAGTAAACTATGATTATAAATGAATATATTCTCCCAAATGTATTCAAATTGCATGTTAGTAGCGGTTTTCCATAACAACCTGTCAAATACCCACATTATGGCCGCGGTAATCAAACTGGAACCCACGACCTTTAGACGCGATGTCGTGTCTATTCGAATATTGAAAACAAGTCAGTTAGCACTTTATAACATGCGAAGTTAATAATTGCGAAATAAACTAGCGGGTGTGCACTCTTAATCAATTCTTCTTCTTCTTCTGCCCTTATCCCACTAGGTTGAGTTTTTCTGTAGATTATGTGGACTATGCCAGTACTCTCAAACGGTGAAGGAAAACATCGTGAGGAAACCGGCATGTCGTAGAACCTAAACAAGATCGAACAACACGCGTCAAGCGAAATTCTACGACTCAAAATGCACATACATTTTTCGTTAGAAAAACTCATTGATTTGAACCCACAACCTTAGAAACGGCAGGCAGAGCCGCTACCACTAGACCACCAATGCTCTCTATCTACATCTACGAGTATACTAATATTATAGAGAGGAAAGATTAGTATTTTTGTATGTTTGTAATGAATAAACTCAAAAATAGCTGTGCCGATTTCAAAAATTCTTTCATCATTGGTAAGCTACATTCAACTTGAGTATGTGTCTAAAAAATAAATGTCCACCCGTGCGAAGCCGGGACAGGCCGCTAGTATGTAAATAAATGGCATGTTATAATAGCACCGAAGTTGTACACCCTGTACATCAAAGAGGTGGTCACACACGGCAGTATGGAAATACCAACTAAGTTGCAGAAACGCATCTGTAGGCCAAGGGTTAATGTAACCGCTGATATTTGTTATGCAAATTACAATGCATTCGTTTGCGAATTGAATTAAGTAGGTATTTTGGTATTTAATATAAGTTTAAAAAACTTTAAAAATCGATTTCGTGGCTAAACTGACATTTTGATAAAAAATCTATGGGACCTATTTGGAAATATTCTTTTCATACTCTGAATGTAGGTCTGAAGTTGCCTGAGGGGCCTAATTGAAAGTAAAACTTTCAGCCCTAGGGAGAATCGCTTTCTACTGACAGCTGTCAAATTATAAAAAAAAACAAGTTCTATTTTATTCAACCATGTTCCAACTTTCTAAAGTCTTTCTGACTGCAAAGAGGTCGTTGAACCAAATTCCAACTTTTTATTCAGCAAGTAGGTTGGAAACCCATTACAACGGTAAGAAGTTTAAAAAGTCTAATTAGAGCGCAATGTAAAATTTAAATTTAAATAACATAAAGATAGTATTAAATAAATAATATATCTTCTAAATTACTTGATTAATATATAGCTTCAACTATTTATTTAAAATAACATAGATTTGAGCAAACAATTTACCATTTTTAGGGTTCCGTAGCCAAATGGCAAAAACGGAACCCTTATAGATTCGTCATGTCTGTCTGTCTGTCTGTCTGTCTGTCTGTCCGTCCGTATGTCACAGCCATTTTTCTCCGAAACCGTAAGAGCTAGACTGATGAAACTTGGCGAGTAGATGTATTCTGTGAACCGCATTAAGATTTTTGCTCAAAAATAGAAAAAAAACTATAAATGTTGGGGGTCCCCATATTTAAAACTGAAACTCAAAAATTTTTTTTTCATCGAACCCATATGTGTGGGGTATCTATGAATAGGTCTTCAAAAATGATGTTGAGGTTTCTAATATCGTTTTTTTCTAAACTGAATAGTTTGCGCGAGAGACACTTCCAAAGTGGAAAAAAGTTGGTCCCCCCCCCCTCTAACTTCTAAAATAAGAGAATGATAAAACTAAAAAAAATATATAGTTTGTACATTACTATGCAAACTTTCAACGATATTTGGTTTGAACGAGATCTAGTCAGTAGTTTTTTTTTTATACGTCATAAATCGTAAACCGCAATTTACTTTTCGACGAACTACAAGAACCTTTATATTATGTTACTTGATGCTACGGAACCCTTCATGGGCGAGTCCGACTCGCACTTGGCTGCTTTTTTAAATTATGAGAATGAAAACAATGGCTGAATAATGCTGGCGAGCCGTAGCCGAAGGCCCGCCAGAGAAAAAGAAAAAAAAAAACCGGGAAGGCGGCAATTCAATCTTCATTTTCACTAATTTTTCGTTCATGTTTTTATTTTTACTTTCCTTGTATTCGTAATGAAAAGCACAGTGTTTACCTCGGGTGAAAGTCTTTTAAGTCCCTCAAGCTCCATTGGCGCCCTCGCTTACGCTCTGGCGCCAAACCCGTCTCGGGACTCAAAAAACGTGACTTTCAACACTCAGGTAACAATGTACTATTGTATTGGACAAGAGACGCGCAGGATAAAAGAGGCCTATACCCAGCAGTGGGTGACCGGCTTGAAATGATGATGATAATGATGATGATGATTGGATAATACAACAAGAAGACAAATCGGCACATAAATGACAAGGTTTTTCGAGAACCTCCTCCTTTTTAATTTGACGTCGGTTAAAAATAAGTAGGCTGACTGCGTCAATCCGAAGGCACGGTAGTTATACTTACCAATATACAGCCATACTTATAAACGCTATTTAAATTTAATCATTGCTTAAAGTTAGTCCTGTCACCGTTTGTCATTACCCAGATGGCATTAGTTTAAGCACTGTTTATCTTTTGACATATTTTTATAAGTAAGGCCAGTAACTTTTACCAAAAACTAAATACGATCGTCCGAAAAAGCAATTTGTAAAAGTAAACAAATTATTGACGTTGGGTACGTTGTGATTATACAGTTGAATTATAGCTTCGATAAAATTAGATTCAATTACATCAAAGTACCAGGTCGTTATGAGATTGAGGAGTTGTTAAAAACGCATCAGGAGCTTACTTATCATTCTATCACCCAAATGTTAATCACTTAAAGAATTCTGTTTACCTGGTATTATTTGTAGGAAAAGTTAGTGCAAGAAGCGTTGATGGGCTTGCAACCTATCACGTATGGACTAGTTCTATACTATCTATACTAAAAAAAAAACATTGTATTATATTGTATTCTAAGTACGTATTTACAAAATAAAAGCGGCCAAGTGCGAGTTGGACTCGCCCATGAAGGGTTCCGTAGCAGTAAGTAATATAACATAGAGTTCTAGAAGTTCTAGGAGTACGTCGAAAGGTAAATTGCGGTTTACGATTTATGACGTATAAAAAAAAACTACTGACTAGATCTCGTTCAAACCAAATATCGTTGAAAGTTTCCATAGTAATGTACAACATACATTTTTTTAGCTTTATCAGTCACTTATTTTAGAAGTTAGAGGGGGGGGGACCAACTTTTTTCCACTTTGTAAGTGTCTCTCGCGCAAACTATTCAGTTTAGAAAGAAAACAATATTAGAAACCTCAACATCATTTTTGAAGACCTATTCAAGCATGGGGACCCCCAAAATTTATAGTTTTTTTTCTATTTTTGTGTAAAAATCTTAATGCGGTTCACAGAATACATCTACTCGCCAAGTTTCATCAGTCTAGCTCTTACGATTTCGGAGAAAAATGGCTGTGACATACGGACGGACAGACAGACAGACAGACAGACAGACAGACAGACAGACAGACAGACAGACAGACAGACAGACAGACAGACAGACAGACAGACAGACAGACAGACAGACAGACAGACAGACAGACAGGCAGACAGACAGACATGTAGTAGTGTTGTCTTCTTATTGGGTTACTGGTTCTTTCGAACCAAGTGTGGTGAAAGGATTTTAAGTGCGCCTCAAAGAGACTCCTTTCGTACACTTGACGCAAATTTTCGATAGTGTTGTGTGGATTTTCTAAAATATTTATTTTTATAATTTATGTTTGAAAAGTCTAGTAACATCCAATTGCTAAGAGATGACAATATTTTAAGTATTGTTAGTTTTCGACAGGTTTTTAAAATTAATTGTCTGATTAAATAAAGCGTAGTCGAATTCTCTCGAACAAGCCATTAATTAAGGCACCCGGGTTTACAAACTATTAAATGTCTATTTTATATCTAAATCAATTCAGTCGTAATAATGTGACTATAACAACACCCACACACAAGCTTTGATTTATAAATACCATTAGAAAATATTTTGTTTAATAAAAATTGGGCTATAATTTATAAACAGACTTGACGAAAGTCATGTGACTATGTATGTGTGTAATCAGATTGTATATGGGTAGAGGTAGGCCAAAGAAAAGAAGGATTAATAGTGTGAAAGATGACATGGATAAGAAAGAAGTGATTAGAGAATAACGGCTGCTAGAGGAAAATGGAAGAGAAGAACGTTGTATGCTGACCCCCCCATAAAGTGAGATAAGGACAGGAAGTAGAGGCAGAGACTTGAAAAAAGTAGGAGGTTCCATGTTCGAAAAATTCAATTCGAATTCGTCTATTATATATTCGAATTCGAAAACAAAGGATATTAAAAAAAATAAGAACGGTAGCCACTTTGCGACTTACACAAAATTAATACTAAACTAGTGTAAAATATTTTTTTCTTAAACATGCGCGGAAATATTGTCATTACTTTTGAATATAGAACACGCGAAGTATCATATTTACGTAGACTGAAAAACCAAAATCACTTCCCGGCGCGTTCTCGCTCCGGCAATGTTGTATGAAACGGTGTGCTGTTTGAATTTAGAACTCTTTCATCTATCGTACACATTGCGTTTTCGTGGCTGTATAGCCATAGATGCGTTTACCTTTCGTCTCGTATCATTGAAGTCCTCGCCTGCGGCTCGGCCTTCAAACTCATACTCGACCTGCAATTGCCTATTTCGCTGCCTTTGCAATAATGTACTATTAACTAAAGTATAAAGCTGTGTATAGAAAAATAAACCTTTAATCACTTATTTGCCTGAACACTTGTTTTCAAACACTTATAACTACCACATTACGCTGCAATAAAGATAGATAAATACAATCACAACCACACATATTAATGAAACCATTTGAATATTAATTTAATTATGTTGCTGATTTAATATTTAAGGCTAGGCTATTCGAATACCAAGTGAATATTAAATTACAATTTACTGTAGGACGTTTAGCATAAATTATATTAATTGAATATATTCTCAGGCTGTGCGTGGCAGTAATATCTAGCTTATTTATTGACTAATCCTACAACTCATTGTAAACATTTTTTTAAATTATGCATACAAACCCAATTCTCTATAGCTCCACAGTTAGAAAGAAAGAAAGAAAATACATTTATTTGACATAATAGGTACATAGGTGTAGACGTTCACAACATATAACAATAAAGAACTATGCCAAATAGGCCCCGACTCAGCTTTTTGCTGCCTGACAAGGCTGCCTGCCAGTTCCAAGACATGCCCCTCACAACTTCCAAGAGCATTGGGATCCTGGGTATCGACATCTCCAGTGACGTCCAGTTCCGTCGTCATCTGGAAGATAAGGCCAAGCTGGCATCCTAAAAGCTCGGTGTGCTGAACAGAGCAAAGTCATACCTACTTCAGTGCAGGCCAGCGACTACTTCTATAGAAGTCGCAAGTCCGGCCTCACATGGAGTATTGTTGTCACCTCTGGGCAGGAGCACCTGGATACCAGCTTGGACCCCTTGATTCGATCCAAAGACGTGCTGTGAGAATTGTTGACGATCCCAAGAGACACAGACGAGGGGTTGAAAACATTTTGAAGACGAAAAACGGCAAAAAAACAAACTTTTCAAGTACATACCTACAGAAAAAGATGGAATACGCTTTTAGCGCGCGATATCTACCCAGACAGCGTACGATAATAATAATATATTCAGGCATATCTGCACGTACCACTGATATACACCGCACATAACGATAACGTGTGGTTGGGGCTGTAAAAGGTTTCCAATGATATCGTAATGTAGCGAAAAAATATACTCAATGCCAGTACCCGAAGTCGGAGTTTGGCTACCACATTTCATCTGCCAAATATTGTTATCGTGTGAGCACGTGACTCTCTCTTTTGTATGGAAAATTGATGAGACAACAACTCGTTTCGATCGTTTCTACGTAACGTATTTTTGCTATCTCGTCTTTTCTCCATACAATGGAGAGAGATAGGCGAACCGAAAACCGTAGATTGTAAGATCGTACCTATGTAAGCAAAGCCTTTGAAGAATATCAGATATTATCTAGTACCGTTTCGAGACTGATCAAAAAATAAAAACAACCTGAAATAGCATTTTAATCAGTTCATAACCCTAAAATGCATTTTCTATTTTATAATAGGGGTCCCTCAGAGTTTTTATATTATGTGCGTCCCTACCACCATCTAGGGTGCCTTTATGGAAACAAATATTTTTTTAAATGTTTCTTTTTGCGACCAAGTGAAGTAAGTACCATATAGAGCCTTCGCGAAAATCCGCGTAACATCCAGCCGGGTCAAAGGCCAACAACCCGCGCCCGTCAGGCAGACGGCCCATCACTCAGACTGTTTATTTTTCAATTTGGCCTGCCAGGCGGCCTGGCCCGCTGAGTTAGGGCCGCCACACACGGCGACGCCAGATTACGGGTTACGGTAACGCCCTGCAAAGAGCGGGGCTGCCAGAGATATAACTTGTAAAATCACTTCATCTTCTTCTTTCGTGTCACTGGTCTTTCAAACCAAGTGTGCTGAAAGGATTGAAACTGCGCCTCAAGAAAGCTCGTGAGCCCTGATTTCTAGGGAAAATATTTATGTTTTTTCAAGTGGACTCTTTAGCTAAAGTCTATTTTGGTTGATAACACAACAGATATCATACCTAATATTTAGTCTACTTACATTGTTGAGATCAATTATAGGGCATTGTAGTAGTTTTTCGTCGATTAACAATGAAATTGTGCTTCAAATTAAAAGAACAATAGCAAAATATAGTCCTATAAACGAGTTAATATGCATTGCTTCAAAAAAAAACAAGAAGATACATAAACAAAAATCTGCGCTACAATAACAAACTGTACAACAGAAAAATTCGACAACCCTAATAACGATGGCGCTCGCGATGATACGAGGCGTCGAGAACCTACAATTAGGAGCGCGCCAACAAGACCACAACACGGTAATACGTACCCTAAGCCTAGCGTCACTGTCCCGGGGCCGCATTCGAAAACACACCTTACCCCACGGCCGAACCGGCCCGGACGACCGCACGCGATTCACGAAGGGTTAACTGCACTATGAAAGCTTGCGAAACTAACATGTACTTAATATCAACTGTATTCGAATACCCTTAAAGTTGGTTTTAGATAGATAAGTCGTGTTTGTGGTAAGCGTATGAGAACTTTCGTCCGTTTATTGGTTCAGCACGTTAATGAATTATGGCCTCGTGAATATCGCGAAATATATTGGGTGAAAATTGATTTCTTGACTACTGCAGATTTACACGCGAAAAGGTATTGGTTATTAGGAACCGGTTTTTGAATATTTTCGAAGCTGCCTTATTGCTTCAATCATAACCTTCTTTTATGATTTTGACTTATTTTTCTTCTCTTTTACCATAGACTAATAGTATTAATACTGATATTCTTTCTTCTTTCTTTTTTTCTTTTGGTTTCTATGGCTGTGGTGTTCCTGCCAAAGAATAGGATGCCTTCATCATCAAATTCCGTGGAGGTTGGAAGAATAAGAGAACATCAAGGGATGGACATTAACATACCCTGAGTACATACCACCAGCACTGCAGCAAGCAATAAGAGACGCCCATGGATCTGGAAGCTTTTAATCAGAAAAAAGTAAGAAAAAAGTGAAGAAGCAGCAGTAAGGCCCACCTGATGTTGAGTGATGATTGCATTGCTGTGCCGATTTTAATCGTATGAATGCATATACAAGCACACAGGGCACGTTCTCGATGAGCGTGCTCTTTGAGGTACCTACTATATTATTATTACTAGATTTTAAAGAAACAGCACGGTAGGCAGTAACCAGTCACGGTAGATATCAACATCCCCTACAGTCTCAAAGTCGTGCAATGCTACCAGGGTATCATGAAGCTGTGGATGTGGACCACACATCGGGACCACACAAGAGGAAGGCGGTAGCGGCGTGGTTAGCGCTGACTGCCCGCGGCTGTTTGCTATAGGTGGTGTCTTCCAGTTTGGGCTATCCGTGGGTAGGGCAAGGTCCTATTTAAAAAAATTTGAAAGTTCATTTCGTATTTTGAAGATGTATTTTGGTATAAAAAAAAAAATGTTTATTCAGTTATATTTCAAAGATCACTTTGAAACGTCTTAAAGCTAGGTGAGTCTAGGTGCCAGATCCACACAAGCCTATATAGATGAACAGGCAACCTACGGCTTGGTTCCCACCGTTTTTTGTATGATCTTTTTAGAAAATAAAACTAGCAGTGAAGTTCCAATGTTGTCGAAACCAATGAGATTTTCTGTCCAAAAATGTACATCCACTATGACAGTACTCTCAAACGGTGAAAGAAAACATCGTGAGAAAACTGGCATGTCGTCTAACCTAAGAAGGTCGAACATGTTTAAACTGTATTGTAAGAGCCTCATTGAGACGTACTTAAAATACTTTCACCACACTTAGTTGAAAGAATTGCTGCCACGTCAAAAATAAGTTAGTTTCTCCCATGCCGAATCACCGTCTGCAAGTGAGGACAACACCGAAGCCCTCAATAACCGTTCCCAAGATTTACCGCGGCCTGACGCGCTGATTACAGTAATTACTCGATGCAGAGTCGTTCCTCTTACCAGTTATACCAAGTACCTCGAAGATTGTGGTCTGGGAATATTGTTTTGCGACCCGCATACTAGCAACTATGTCATAATCGATGTCAAAAGCCAAATCGAGTGAGCTTATGTAAGGCGAAATGCTTTTAAAAAATCGGATATACTTTCTATCTTCAAGTCCCATGACATAGATCGTTTTGTAATTAGAGAACTCGATATTGAGGATTAAGTCAGTCTTCTTTTTAATGTTCCTAATTTGATCTGTGTATATATTTTTTTCAGTATAACATTTGCTTTGCTTGATCGACATTATGTATTCACAGATCAGTATTAATCTTAAGTTTTGAATAACTCAAGATTAAACTGTTAGGTGAATATACAGTAGTATACAGTTACTAGAGTGGAGTGGAGAATATAAGAGTGGAGACCGCGTTTAGGTAAGCGTAGTGTAGGACGCCCTCCGGCAAGGTGGGGCGACGATTTGCGAAATGTAGCAAGCACTGGAGGAGAAGAACCGAAGACCAGGCTCAGTGGCGCGTCTTGAGAGAGACCTACGTCCAGTGGACTAATATAGGTTGATGATGATGATACCGTTACTAAAAAATTTTTTCTTAAAAATTTTTGTAATTCTCATGAAATTTATAATTCTTCAGACTTACGTTCCAATTCTGGTATCACAATTTCAGCCGCTCTAAGAATTCTGTCTGCCAAATTGGATCTTAATTGAATTCAGAAAATCTAGACAAGACAAAGCAATCTCCACCCGTCACAATACGAGTACCTACTCGCACTTGCCAACAAATACTTACAGCTGAGTGACATGTAGTTATTTAATCTGTGGTAGAACAATGACAGTACATTTGCCAAGACATGTTAAAAAGATTAAAACGGTGCTGTAATTAGTTGTTTGCGTTCGAATGCACTTTGTGTTGACATTTGTGGGACATGAACGTTTGTTTATTTTAATGTTTTATGAAAACGAATGAAACAAATTTTATTAAACTTACTTAACTAGGGAATGGGGGAGGCTTCTTCCCAGCAGTGGGACCCACCCCTTGTGGGTTCGAATTAATAATATA
Source organism: Thera britannica (assembly GCA_939531255.2). Taxonomy (NCBI): domain Eukaryota; kingdom Metazoa; phylum Arthropoda; class Insecta; order Lepidoptera; family Geometridae; genus Thera; species Thera britannica. The sequence continues at coordinate 9,059,389 of OW618043.2, read as the reverse complement.
TTCGGTTTAAAATTTAAAAACTTACCGTTAGCAGCCATTGGATATGATGTTTTTGGACTTACCTGTAAAAGAAAATAATTAAATTAACACCATTATTAGCAACTAACCTGACAGGCAACACTTTCCATAATTATATCGAAATAGTAGTCAAACAGTTTTCCAAATTATATTATTTAATGTTTTTTATGATACCATTTTGAAAGCTACGAATTGTAGACATCTTAATGCGGTCAACTGTACTTTCAGAGTCCATTTCCATCAACACAATCCATGTGGTACATTACCCACGTGTTGACCATCAATTAAAATCAAATTAACTATTCGTATGTCAAAAGCAATTATTGTAGACTAGCCTTAAATCACCGTACAGCTAAAAATAAACCCTTGTCAGTCAAAGTGAAGGTGCAAAATTGCGTAGGAGGGTATTGTTGGTATTATAAAGACGAGTGTGCACGACTACAAATTGTGGAAGACACTGACCGACTGGACACAGCTGGTGTACACTGCAGCTGGTACAATAAGGACTTTATAAAAATCTGTCATAACACATTTTGAAACTATTACACGGGTATTTATCAGTAGCACTCATGTCAATGCTCCAGTCTGCCCGCGACCTCGGCTATTGCAACATAGCCGAAACGTCGGGAAAATAAATAAATTAAGGTAATATAAGCGATAAATACCCGTGTAATAGTTACAAAATCTGTCAAAAGATGATAAAGGAGAGGTAGAATAATTCGTTTTGCGAGGGATTCAATACCCTCAGAAAAAGAAAAACAAAGTTTTCTAGAAAAATAAGAGCGATTTGTAGTTTGATTGTGAACTTAAGTAACCTATTGAGGTGGAGGTGGGTAGGGCGGCAAAATTTGAATAGTCTACTGACGACAAATAAGTAAAACCGCCTCTGTCCTACAGCCTAAAGGCCGCTAAGCGTGTTGCCATCTCTATTTGTTGACTTAAAAGTGACAGTGATAAGAGACTTTGAGCGAGCTGCTAAGCGAAGCTGGCAATATGAATGAGGGAAAACGTTTCTCAAGTCGAAACTGTACTCAAAGTTAACTCTGTCTGTCACTGTTTGTCATTACCCATTGGAAAGAGATGACAAAAGTTTTACACTTATCATTTGTCAAATTTTTAAAAGGTCGATTATCTGCTTTTGATCTTGAACTAGTAACGTTAATAATTCGCTCAGCTGTTCTGTACTAAGCTGTGTACATGCGTTATTGTTTTTTAATCGGCCGTCCCGCCCTCACGAGCCTTCGCCATCCATCATAACTTTAAAAAACAATTTAAAAATAAACATTCCACTTCCCCGCGGCGCATTCCTGAGGTTCAGTTTAAAACAACATATAAATTAAGCTAAGGGTTAATAATATTCGGGAAAGTTCGATCTGGTCTATTAATGATAATACAGATTTTGAACTGGAATCTACTTTCTTTTCGACAAATACACAAGGTGTTGGTTTGGTTCCGCGGCAGAACAAATCATGTGCATTTTTTAGAGCGTGTTCATCACAGCAACATTCAGATGATCCACCTTATGCTGAGCGGTTACTGTCTATAACAGAGTCAAAATATAAATATGACATTTGATTATTTTCCCCCAAGTTTGCTTAGGTTTATGGTTTTCAAACTAACGAATAACAAAACTCGTGTTGAGGCCCCAACCTGCCATTTTAATCAGTCGATCAATCTCCAATCAGATGGGGACATGACATGTGTGTTGAAAGGTCGCATGTCGGTCTCATGGACGACATTTGGCAAGCCACCTGCCACCTGCTGCCGCCTGCTTGTAAGGAACCAGATAGCACAATTTATTGTTTCTAACTTTTATAGATACCCTTAAAACTTTTTGCATAAATAGGTGTATTTTATTAAGGGAAGTGTTTCACAAGTTGGACTTCTTTTAATCGTTACACTGGTGGCACGTGTCACCCAGGGTGGTGAAAGGATTTAAAGTGCGGCTCAAAAACAACACGTTTTTCGAACTCTCTAGGTTCTACGATATGCCGATTTTCTCACGATGTTTTTCTTTACCGTTCTAGAGCATAATGCACATTCATTTTTGGTCAGACAAACTTATTGGTACACGACTGGTTGGAAATCGGTGAATGGAGAAGACTCAAAATCATCTTCCAGGATATACGGAGAAGAAATTTTGATCAGCAGTGGACTCAGGTCACTGCCTGAGTCCACTGTTAGGATGTTTTTTTGAAAATACGGTCTCAAATTACTTAAGTTTTCAAAAGCATTTATTTTACATCCAAGATTTAGTATATTTTTTTTAGGTCTAAATTACTTTTCATCATACCCACCGAATAAAAGGAATTTATTAAATCTTATTATCATTCACAATTCTACAATTGACGACGTAACATAGACTCATTCGAAGTTTCACAACTTTTGTCGTCAAATCTGAACTCGTAACTCGAGGCAACCTGTAAAAGCACGAATGTCACGTTCAGAAATGCCACAACACCTGATAACTCTCACGTTCTTCAAACTCCACCAATCCGTACCACACAACCTTATAGAACGGGATTTTTTGGGACGCCCCGTATATTGTTTTTCTGGTCTTCTTCTTATCGTGTCACTGTTTCTTTTGAACCAAGTGTGGTGAAAGGATTTTAAGTGCGCCTCAATGTACGCCTTTTTCTAGTATTATTTTCAGTTCTGGTTGTGAAGTCTTAGCACAAAGTGTGAGCAGTTGGAATGAAAGTGTAATAAGTGATATTCTGATTTGAATCTCATATGCTTAGTGACTCAAACCATCAAGTACAAAGCTTACGTATTTCATGATGTTCCTGCAGTTTAAGTATCAGCACAGAACCTAGTAGTAATCGCAATAATTACTTTCCAAACAAGATGTCAAGCAAAAAGATAAAACACAGAAATACTTCCTTTACTTTCTCCTTCCTTTTTCTTTGAATTTCATTAGTGATATTTCAAATGAAACAATGTAAATGTAAAACTGGCGACAGAGGCACCCATACAAACGGCGCATGATCACCTTTCTACTGTATATTCTGTGAATATTAGGATATTTTGATCCAGTTGTTAAAGGCTCTGATCACACAGAACAACAGCCATATAACTTGACTAAACTAAGTCAATAACTCTTAAGTTAACGCTAGATAACGATGGTCCAAACTTTATGGCAGCAGTTAAAACGGCGCCTCGTTTTATGGCGGCCAATAGAATCACAATTATACTCGTTAATATATTTGTTTGGTTCTTATTTATTGGATTTGATTAATGGCTGACGAGTTGATGGATTCCGTGGTATCATCTGTAAAGCCTTGCGCACATCTAAGCGTTCTGCGGTGGCAATCAGTGAAACGCTGTCAGATATCACTGTCATATTTGACAGCGTTTCACTGATCGCCACCGCAGAACGCTTAGATTTTCGCAAGGCTCTAGCTTTGCGAAAATCTAAGCTTCTAAGCTTCGATCCCCACCGAGAACAAATATTTGTTTGGTGAACACAGATGTTTGTTCTTTGTCTGGGTGTTATATTGAAGTATTATATCAGCTACCTAGTTCCCTTAGTACAAGCTCTGCTTAATTTAGGGCTAGTTAGTGTTGTGTAGACTGTCCACAATATTTACTAAGGGAAGCATTTTGGAATCGCACTACAAACCTACTTCATTTTTTATTGTAAAAAAATTTTAAGTCCCCGTAAAAATCAGGAGCAAAAGCTAGTAGGGTCATAACTTCATAGCTTTAGACGTTTCAAAGTGATTCTTGTATCGTATTGAATAAAAGTTTATTGAATTTGAATCATAAGCCTTGAATTTCATTTATCATCTTAGCATACAATTACTAGCTATGACAGTTCTATTAGCATAGTTAAACAGTCCCGCTCTGTAATTACTCAATTATTAACCCGGTAGCGACTACTGTATTTGTTTCGTTACAAAATCAATTTCAACTTGATTAGAACCAATCAATACCACGCTAGCAAACGAACATTAGCAATCATTCTCGAGCAAACAAACGAAGTCGAACAAATGTTCTCCACCTCGAAAACGAACCATCTCGAAACTGAATCTAAGTTGCAACGTTCACTGTTTTTTTCTGTCTAATGTTTTCCCATTTTATGAGAAGGGATGAAAGTCATGTGACTAGGAGAGTGATGAGTATGAATGTAGATGGTTATTTGGGTAGAAATAAGTTGGATAGCTACAGAAAAGATGGTTGCAGAAAACAGTGTGAAAGATGACATGGATAAGAAAGAAGCCGACCTTCTTTGAGATCAATTAAAATTCTTTCATCACACTGGTTCGAAAGAACAAGAAGTTTCATGTCAATAAAAAAAACATTTGAGAAAACAGACTCGCATTAAACCAAAACAGCGAAACTCAGTAAAAAATACAAAAAAACATCAGTGCGAACATTCGTCTCTCAGCTTTCACTTCGTTCACTTACGTTCGCAGTTTTGAAGACATTCGTCATCTACTCTATTAAAACAATCTAATTGTAAGGAAATGGAGATCAAACTACTTTTTCAAATTGACAGTTTGTTTTGAACTTTAAATTTATAAGCATAGAGGTTAGTTTAAAAGTTGTGGTTAAAATATTAGAATATACTATTCATCAATCGGTTCAGAAGTAACTTGGCATTCTTTAGTTCTCATTACTCATTATTAGCATCGGCTACCGTTATTATTGAGTACTAGAGACTTTTAGAAGTGCCTAAAAAAAAGCTGCTAAACCATTTTTTTAAATAAATTTTCTTTTTTCGAATTTTGACAAAAAATTGCAATCAAAAATTAAAAAAATATTTAATTTACTCAAATCTGGTTTTATATTAATTGAATATAAAACCAGATTTGAGTAAATTAAATATTTTTTTAATTTTTGATTGCAATTTTTTGCGGTTCATAAATGACGACGTTTTGCGATAACAAACATAAAAAAAAAACAGCCGAATTGAGAACCTCCTCCTTTTTTATTTGAAGTTGGTTAAAACCAGCAGGAGAGGGACCGGTGGCGTTCTATTGTGTAGGAAGCCAATACCAAATTCGCGGTTGATGCACCAGGGTAGTAAGTAGTATTAAAAAAAAACGTTTCATAGACCCTTGTGATTTGTTTGTACAAAAAACACCGAGTTTAAATTTGATATACTACTTTTTGACTTTGATGAACCAGTGGACAGCTGAGGAACAGGAGGTGCAAATTTGATGCCAAAAGCAGACAGAGTTTGAGATGAATGATGTCAAGCAATGTTTAGAGAGGTAATAACCATGGTGACGACCTTTAAAGAAAGAAAGAAAATACATTGATTTTTTAAGGCCTATAAAAGCCTCAAATCCGGTACCAAAAGTTGAACCTGAAGTATAGAAAGGAGCTGAGGAAACCATCTAAATAAAGCTCGCGCCGAACGTTGCTTAACTCAGTTGATTTGCTAAAGAAACTTGTAAAGTCATGCCACGAACACGTACAAAACACACTATGTGGTAGATTTTTAAATATTTCTAAACTATAATTATTACGAAACCTGCTATTTATTTAAAAGTAATCATAATTATTTTATAAACGCAATAAACAGATTATTTATTTAGAATATAATCAATAAAATCGATTAAAACTAATATCAAGATTTGAATTTATAATGCCGTGTCTATACGCATCGAGTGTGTACTGGGGTAATTGGTAATTTATATGTAAAGTGAGGTTGGGCGGGCTGACGGCCGCCGTCCGTCATACTCAAGTGGTGTGTGTACATCATTATGTTTGTGCCTACATAGTTATGTCAATGGAATCGCAAGAATTGCTTTTTTTACAATTTATATAGGTAGGCTTGCGTTTGAGCGCAATCTCACCTGCTGTTAAGTGTGGGTGCTTTGGAAATTTAAAATTAATAGAATTTAGAATCGTCTTAGACTATAGTTATGCATAGTATAAGTTGAAGTAGAGCTCTTTGTGTGTGGCTCGTCCGGGGAAGTACTACCACCATGCCTATTTCTGCCGTGAAGCGGCATTGCTGTGTTTCGGTTTGAAGGGTGTGGGTGCCGGTGTAGTTACTGGCACGTGAGGCTGAACATCTGTATGCCTTAAGTTATTAGACGCAGGGCAGTGCATCGTAGGGCACGTTCCTACGTGTCCATGCGTGATCTAACGGCACGTGATTTAAGAGGCAATGCTCTGTTATAGGCGATGGTTACCACTTAGCATCAGGTGGGCCATATGTATGTTTCATCGGCTAGTTGTAAAAAAATGTTCGGGTTATAGTATAACATAGGATAAATTCAAGATTGAATAAATGGTTACAGCCGGTTTGTTTACAGACTTTTGTTGAATGTGTCATCGGTCCATTGGGCACTATCAATAAGAAAACGTAGACAAGGTACTCGTGCATATGTGTGTATTCAGTGTTTATTCCAGAGTATTCTAAATAACAAGGAAATCCATTTTCCAATTATTCCCTAAAGCAACACTTGTCTTCACAAACTGTTATGAAATTATATTTAATCTGCGCAAGTTACGGCAAAGCTGAGCTAAAAACAATTCCACACGTCAGGACTTCGCCTCTACCCGGGGCTAACCTAATCGCAAACTCGCAAATGTAAAGGAATTTAATAGTTTAGTATACTAGCTTTAGTTACAGGCTTTCAATACGTAAATACATTAAAACAAAAACACGTCTGTGTATGGAGAAAGCTTTGAAAAGTCCTTTCTGGAAATGTATGGGAGAGGCACATAGTTCTTTTTGGCAAATACATTTTGAATCTATAATCCCACTAATATTATAAATGTAAAGGTTTGTATGGATGGATGATGTTTGTTACTCAATAACGCCAGAATGACTGAACGGATCTGGATGAAATTTGGCACAGAGATAGATAGCTTGAAAAAGCACATATACTTTATCCCGAAAAAGTAACGGAAACGGGGCGAGCGAAGCCACGGGCGACCGTTAGTATAAAAAAATTGACATAATCATCTTCAGAAGAACTCAATTGATTGAGAAGTAAAGGGCTGAATGTTGAATGCCCATACCAACACTATATAAAGCTTTAAGTAAGCACAAAAAGTTGTCCACGTAATGATCGCTATTAAATGATGAAATTCAGAGGATTATTCACCCCGCTATGAATGAACTCTTACAAAATGAACTCCAGAGAAAAACAAACGAACTCCAGAGTAAACATCATGACAAACAAACAGGATTATCTCAAATATTAGCCTACTTATATCAGGTTGGCCACCCGGCGAGCAGCGGCCCGTAGCACGCACGCGCAAAATTACCCGCGCCCTGCAGACACAACGGTAACCTCCTCAGATGTCATGTCATTCTGGTACTTCCGTCAGATATTATTGAAAATAAGATGGAAAATACATTGAAAACTGGATAGACCTAGATGCTAGCACGTCATGATGGCCTTGTACTTCATGGTATATTCCTAGAACGTCATATTGGTTACTTTGCAAAACAGAAAATTTCAAAAACACATTTAGCAGTTTGGGATAAAAAACAAATCAGTTGGTTGGTGCTGTCATTTTCTGACACTATTAGGTCGCTAGCAGTCTCACGTATCAAACAGTAATAGCAAAAGATATGGTGGGCACTAATATATCTAATTCAATACAGCCTGTGTGTGCAAGCCTTCCGAATATTAATAAATATATGAATTTAAATATGGCGCCAGCAATCGGTCACTTATTATGATGGTTTAAATTGTTTTCTTTTAAACAATAGTCCATAAAAACAGGTTCACAAAATGCAGGACATTTCTGCAACGAATCTTGAAATAAAACCTTTTGTACAAGACGCGTGCATTTTATGATAACGACTGACATGCAATACTTCCTTAGCAAATCTGCCATAGACCAACTTAATTTGGGTATACCTTATTATAATGTTCGATCAGTTAAAAAACAAACTTACCTATATGTCTCAGAAAGTATGTTATCCCTAGAGAAAGAGTCCCGGAGACAATTTTACGACTTTTGTAAATCCTACGGTTTTTTTAAGAAAATGCATTATAGTTTGCTTCAGAACTTCTGCCATAAGATTTATAAACAACAATCTTATTGGATTCCTATAAATAGGATACACGAGTATGCATTAATGGATAACACTCTTGAAATATTAAAATCAGTCATAGCGTACGTGATTGGAAAGCAATTCACATTGTAAAGCAAAAGTACTGGTCATTTCCTAGAAGTTAAACGTACAGTTTTTAGAACTAAGCTATTATTTCGTGATACTCTCACATTAATATAAGAATTAGATAACTGTTGTGGTCAAAGCTATAGAATTATTAAACAAAGCTTTGAACTTTTTATGATTCACACTCACACTCGCGTATGGTGATTTTTTAACAATTCCAAAAGCAAACTTAAAATTAATAGAAATATTAATAAATAATAAGTACCTAAAGTATTTACTGAAGGTTTATTACAAAACCTCGTACGATTATTAAACTTCAAACGAATAAGAATACTGACCTGTCTGCCGCCATAGTAAAATGCATAAATACCGTAATGTGCTTTCATATTTCTGTAGGCGTTTTACTAAGTAAGGCTATCTATGCTAATTTCGAAGTCGCGTCCAGTAACTTTGTCTTAATCTTATGCATTATAATTTGAATTATTTTATAGCCTCCACACAAATCAAGTAAACCACATGAAATAACATATCCTCACTAGCGTGCTCAAGGAGTATAAACTATCAAAACTTTTCTTTTTTTCGCCAAACAAAAAAAGTTCCACAAGTTTCTGGAAGCTCGCGTGATCCGTCCTGTTTTATTTCTCGGGAATCGATCGCTGTTGCCCTGGGAACGAATGCACGCGAGCCTGATCACAGATAATTGGGTACTAGGTGTGGAGGTCCTACTTTGTAATGAGAATACTTGCGAATAGACTGGATATAGGAGTGCTAAGTAGCATGAATCTGTTTATAAGTATTTTTTTTACTACCTCTACTGCAAGAGAGCACTGGTGGTCTAGTGGTAGTGGCCCCGCCTTCCGATCCGAAGGTCGTGGGTTAAAATCCACTCGTGTACCAATGAGTTTTTCTATCGAAAAATGTATGTGCACTATGCCAGTACTCTCAAAACGGTGAAGGTAAACATCGTGAGGAAACCGGCGTGTTGTAGAACCTAAAAAAGTTCGAGCAACACGTGCCAAGGGTCACGCAAAAAGGGCCCACCAGCGGCCTACTTGCGGAAAAACCAAACCAATCAAGTGCGCATGATAAGCTTGCCGAACTTGCCGATACCTCTATTGCAATATCTGTGGCGTTGGCAAGATCGTCCCTTGTGGAGTGTTCGGGCACAAGGGACAGGTCAGTAGATGCGCCATGGAATAAATTTGAGCTCCGCAGTCGAAGCCAATATAATTAGGATCCCTCATCCCTCACTTGCAGAGGTTCTCTCTGCAGCGACTGAATTGGGAATGAATCTGTTGGGAGTCGGTGAAGAGAATAGCCTCAAAATGTGAACCCATGCATGAGGTCTATGATGGTTTTATTGTGGTAGAGGGTGTTATTTACATTACCTTTTGTATTGGTTATAGTTTTCTCCTAAAAATAATGGATTTTATTGTTGTTGCCCACGCCCAAAACGTTAAAGCATAAATTGTTCAAAGCATTCGTTTTCGGATCAATAACATTTAACTATAAGTACCCAAAAATGTATTTCCATTCACCCGAACCCCATAACATTCATAACGTCAAACAAATTACGAGAATAGGTCTCACGAGACCAACCAAGAAGATGGTATTTCCTCTCCCTAACCAGGACCACATGAGTTGGGAAGTGGATTTTTTCATGCGCTTTTTATTCCTAATTGTTGTTCCGCCCCTAGTTTAGCGCTCCGCTGCCGGTAATTAGGCTCCGACTGGCGCCCACGACATTCTTCGCATGCTTAACCTCTTCAGGTGGTATGTCGCCCTGGTAATTAAGCTAGTGAATTGTGTTTGGTGACTAATTTAAATAGGATTCTGTGATTTATTTGGCTATTATTTTTAGTATGTTTTCCAAATACGCGGTAGCTTTAGTAATATTTACTGAGTCTGTTTGTTATCTGAAACTCAGGTTGGGTATCAGCCCGATCTTACTCAGGGGATACCTGCCTGAGTATACAGTTGTAAGGAACTCCAATTCAGTGCGAAAGGTGTTCTTTTTGTCTTCAATTGACGACAAAGAACCGAGTAATTGTAAATTTTATTGAATTTTCTAAGCGAATAGTATTTATTCTGAAGGTCTAGTTCAACCTTCGTTCTGCCAAAATAGCCATAGAGGGATGCGTTGTTAGCAAGCGTGGTATCTAAGATCGGAGTCACGCAGGGCCCTATCGCCCATCTGGCGCCTAAATACCTGCACTCGCCGCGTGACATCAGATAGCCTGACGAGCTAACAAGATGGCCTGTTGAATTGGGTTAGTGTGGACAAGACACTGTTCAACTTTTTTAAATAATCTTGTCTGTTATGCTGATAAGAAAGTATCAAAGATTCGGATAGCGGGCTTTTCTTTATGAAATCAGACTTCTAATTGTTTTAATAGAACTGGAAAAGTACACGTAAAAACCACAAGAATCAATTAGGATCGAACTAAATGAATCTAATCTAGTTCCGGTATCGGTGTGTCGCTCGTAGGTTTTAATACGTATTGGAAAGAAAGACGATGCAGGTCCACACAAATCCAACATCAAAATCCATATCAATTTTCATAATCTCGGTAAAACAGAGAAACTACAGGTAGGACAAGTTATGGGTCCATAAAAATAAATCACAGAAATCTATACCCTAACCGTACTTGTTTAGAGCTCGAAGTATATACCAGAAAATGATAAATCGTTGGTCAATGACACGTGTCAAAAAGACGGGAGCTGTCAGAATGACGTATTTATTTATCTGTGGTAGAGTCGAGCCTTCGTCACTGATGACGTGGGAACGCAGCGTGATACTTCCTTAGAGTTATGATGTCCTGGTAGTAGAAAAAAAAATAACTTTCTCTGTTTTTAAGATTGTGATAAGATAACAAGCAGATGGGCAGAGGGAGATACAAAATCGTACATACTTACCTGTACTAAATATCACGCTTTTTAAAAGCAAGTAAAAAATCTTAGTACTCTTAAAAGTCAACAGAAGTCGCGGGAAAAAGCTAGTAAGAAATAAGTCCTAAAATAAACCATGCGAGTTCTAGTTAAAAACAAATTATTTTCAAAATGGGCCTGATTCAAAACGAGACCGCTTCTCAAGTATTTTAATCAACTCGTGGTACTAAACCGCTGTGTTATGGAGTATTGGACGAAATCAGCTTTATTTTACTAGAAATTAACCCTGCGATACAATTTGCATATCAATTCTAATAGGGTCTCGAAGACCCGGCTCGTAATTTTCGCATTATTGCCGTATGAAGTATAAAATCGAAAGAAACCGCAGTGATGGCAATAATAATGAATACGAAACAGTATTTTTGTGTCTAGTTATAAAGTAATGAGAAAACGATACAGCAATATGCGAGCAATAAGATATGCGCTGCGTTTGAACGACCAATTTTACTGATGACGCTATTCCCGTCGTCAATAAAGTAAGCGAGAACCTACAAATATCAAAGTTGATAAAATACACAGCTAAACTGAATTATAGTTTGACTTTATGTTACATCAAATAAATAATAAATAAATATTGTGGACAATTCACACAACACTACCCAGCCCCAAACTAAGCAGAGCTTGTAATATGGGAACCGAATAGCTGATATAATACTTGAATACATTTTTTTTTTGTAAATACATACTTAGAATACAATATAACACCCAGACAGAGAACAAACATTTATGTTCACCACACAAATATTTGTTCTCGGTGGGGATCGAACCCACGACCTGCGGCGCAGAAGGCAGAGCTACTACCAACTGAGCTAGAGGCCAGCCGAAGAAGGCAGAACTGGGCCGATGTATAAGGTTTGGGTTTGACACCACGATTTGCAATAAGTTACCGATATCCATGTAGAGAGAATCCTATGGTGTGGTGCCTTGGTCATAAACGATGGTTACCACTTAACATCAGGTGGATGTTGTTCCATCAGGAAGCTGATCTAGAAAAAGTGCATGGAACTTTTGGTTTTTATTTATTTATTGTTCTTCGGAATGAGTATGCATATCAGGGAAAGTTTAGAAGTAGAGCCGTGACAGAAAAATTGAAGAGCAGCATGGCTGACGTGATACGGGCATGTCATGAAAAGGGATGAAAGTCATGTGACTAGGAGAGTGATGAGTATGGATGTAGATGGATATGTGGGCAGAGGTAGACCAAACATGGATGAACTGTGTGAAAGATGACATGGATAAAAGAGGAGTGAATGCAGAGATGACGACTGACAGAAGGGAATGGAGGAGGAAGACATGTTGTGCCGACCCCACATAAAGTGGGATAAGGACAGGAAGAAGAAGATTATTTATTATTCTACAATGGCCGTTATTACGAGTATTTCATCGTTCTAGAGAATAATCATTGATTAAATATGGAATAAGAATTTAAATAGTAAGTTTCCGAGTTGAACAGAACTAATGAACAATAATTTTCAAGAACAGATAATTATTTCAAGCTGGTTTTCGCCCACGGCTTACCCGTAGCCAATGTTTTTCAACGCTTATACGAGCAGTTGAGATAACCAAGGCGTAAGTGTTAAAACTAGTATGGACAGTGCCAACATGTTAATTGGGTATGATAAGGTATGGGGTCTTACAGACCCATTGAAAAAACTAAAGCTATAATTCGTTTATTAATGGTTAATGTTCGGAACTAAAAAGTAGACTAAGCTTGTTTGAGAGTTCTCCATAATATATATAAACTATTGGTTAAATTCTAAACAGTAGTTAGTGTGTTGGTGAACAAATGCATAATTACCTTACATTTATATAAATAGATAATTATCTCCAAGATCTTTGAATAACAGAAATTCTTTTTCCCATAGGTATTTTATTCTGTGATAAATATATTTGTTTATTTTTTTTATAGTTAGATAGATCGCTAAAGATCCTTTTCATGACATTTGGAAGATTAGACAATAGAAGTGGGACAGTGCAGATTTAAAAAAAACAATGATTTTGTTTCTAAGGTAGTTAGCGCATACTTGTATCAAGGGGAAGGTATCTGCGTTATAGGTGCGTTCAAATCCAAATTGGTTCAATGACTTTTGAGACATTAAAAAAATATTTAAGTATAACCCAAACCCCCTTGAACAAACAAAAGAAAATATGCCCCCAAAAAATTACCCTAAAAAGCCATAGTCATCAAAACAAATAATAAAAATTAATATATTATAGGAAATTCATTATACTCGTACCACCCAGAATAGGCAATCTGCTCGAAGGATAGTCGTTAATTGATCAAAAGTTAATTATGAAATATGATCGATATAATATATCGGTGTCATGCGCGCATTGCCGGGATTCCAATGACAATCGAGGGAGTTGGGGTTCCGTGCAATATTAGACACTTCTAAACCTCTTGTTAATTTTGCGCAAAACGTTAAAAAAAACACATTTTTTATCGCGAGGATGTCTTATTATGCGCAGCCTATCAAATTATAGCCAAATTAAAAAATCATCAGTTGTAAGTATATCACATGGATCACATTGAAACGTTTTAAAGCTAAGTGAGTCAGTTCCACGCGACCAAATAAACACAAATGAAATCTGTATGCTCAAGTTGATGGACGCAATGCATCGTAGGACACGTTCCTGATGTGCGTGACCTACGAGGCTATGCTTTGTTATAGGTAATGGTTACCACTTATCATCAGGTGGGCCATATGCTTGTACCACTAGCTATTTTTAATGAAAAAAAACAATGACGCATGCTTGTCGACTTGACTAATCTCCATCCTATCATAGTACCTATTTAAATGTATCTCATTACTATAGAGTTATAGACAATGTAGACAGAAGACGGAATGAGACAAAATAACTTCGATATCATTGTGTTTGTTTGGGGTCATTTAGATTCATATCGTAGTTTTTAGGGTGTTGTTTGACAAGCTTCCAAGAATCCTCCTCAATCCAATCGTTAATGTTTGAAAAAATAACGTTTAATGTGCACATTACTATGTTTATTTTTAATTTACATTATATATACATCCTTTGGCTACAATTTCACCTGATGGTAAGCACCGATGTAGCTGACGATGGAGCAGGATGGTCTAGACTAGAAGACACCTATTCACTCTTGCCTTGAAGAGGCCCAGATTTTAGTGGTTAGGAAAAAACAGCCGAGTTTTTTATTATACTTGGCCGTTTAGAAGAATAACACAACATAAGAGAAAGCATTTCCAGCGCAAAGTTGTGCAGAACCCAGACAATCCAAAACGATCACCCTTGCCCCCTCTCCTCTATCTTCCGTCTCTTTCCCTCCGGTTAATTAAACCCGTGCATTTACATAAACAAATAAAAAGCTGCATTAAGAATTCAATTTACAATCGTTTGGAGCGGATAAGGCTTCGACCACAATGTCCGCGTGCAATCGCCTAACGGCCGTTTTCAATATTCAATCATGGCCTTATTTATTTGACTGGCTTCTCAGCTCAGTTGGTAGTAGCTCTGCCTTCTGCGCCGTAGGCCGTGGGTTCGATCCCCACCGAGAACAAATATTTGTGTGGAGAACACAGATGTTTGTTCTATGTCTGGGAGATATATTGTATTCTAAGTATGTGTTTACTCTAATAAATAAGCATATAAGTATGAAGTATTAAAATGCATGTAAGTATTATAATCAGCTATCTGGTTCCCATAGTACAAGCTCTGCTTAATTTGGGGCTAGATAGTGTTGTGGGGATTGTCTACAAATAATATGTTGTTGTATGTAAATTGACACTTGGGAATCTAATAGTTGTAGTTTACTTTTTTTTTGCTTTCACATAATATAATGCTCTAAACGAAATGGCAAAAAAAAATCAACAAAATTCAAACAATCATAAAAACGCGATTGCATACATACATATGGGGTCGGAGACTTAGCACTAAATAACACGTCGGTTATCGATATAAGTGACGTTTCGTATTATGTGAGCGAATGGAATTTAGGTATTCAACAAAATTATTAAAATAATATTGTTGTTGACATTTTGTGACCAACTAAATTATTGCGTTTCTATTTGCGTTCATGAATAAGTTTTTTAATTATAGGTACACTCGTAGTTTCTGTCACCCGAATTGAATATCTTGTAAAAAAAATTAAATGTACCTGATTCTACCTAACAAGACTACGGAATATTTTTTCGATTTCGGTATTGATTTTAATTTTGAAATAACTTCAACTCTTTTTATAAAAACTATCATACGTGAATCATACCAATGTAATAATTTTAATAAGTAGTGAACTTACTTGCAGCGCCCTACAAAGACTCACCTAGCTTTAAGACGTTTCAAAGTGATCCTTGCAATCCTATTGAATAAATACAATTTTGATTTTTGGTACATGTAGGTAGGTACTCGTATAACAGCTACTTATTGTTAATAAAACTAAACAATTTTAGATGTACCTACCTATTATCATGATATTAATATCCTATCGATATAATATCGATATACGGTTTTAGAATATCTTGCTCAATCTAAAGAATAATACAGAATCAGAAAAAAGCATCAACATGAAACTCAAAGAAATATGCAAACATATTTTCCTACTACTTTCATACGCAAATATTCTGTATATCGATCTAAATCCAATACCCATCGCAATCGCATGCCAATACCGAGAACTAGAGTTGCGCCATCTATCGATAACAAGCGCAGCATCGTCCCCCGCGGCGCGCGACGGGGCGTCTTTGTCCGCCTGTCCGAGGCGAGCCCCACACGCCGCTAGTGACGTCATTCTATCGATATCGATACTTTACTGCAAATGCTAACGCTGTCACTTCTGTGCTTTGTGTGGGCATTGTTGTTGCGAAATTGGAAGTAAGTTACTTGGCTTTGTAGACTTGGTGCCTAGATTGTAGATATTTAATATTGTAGATATTTATTTATTGCATTTAATGATTTTGGACTAAGAAATAAATGGAAAATAAACCTAATAGATACACATCACAAATAGTGAGCATTGGCTTCAATGTCCAAGATTTTGCTGAGGCATTGGTACCTCTGCACACTCTAATGCGAAACATTCGCTGTTACTTATTAATCGAATACTAGAGGTTATTTTACATGGAATTCCGAGCTGTTTTACTTAGTTATTTAAAAACATGAGCAAGTCAAAAAGTGTTTTTATGGGTTAAACGTGCTACCAAATAATTCGCCATCAAAACCACATTACCTAAAAATGACTGTAGCCTACTGGACCAGTAAAGATCAGATTCATATATTAAATTCATCGCACTGCTACAACCCTAGCGTGGCGCCTCACGAGCGCACCGCGGGGATGCATTGTCCGTCCACCTAAATGCCTCATATTTGGTTACCCGGCTACATTACACCAAGACGAGGTATCGATATCTCACGCGACCGCAACCGCGCACATCCCTAGTCCACTCCCAAAATTATACAATTCTGAACTTTATTTTAAAGTTGCTATGGTTGAAAGTTGTGTGGATTGGATTGGTAGTTGGGATGTTTTGTAGTGTGGATTGGAAACGATATAATTTTCATTTAACTACACGCAGAACAAACAGAGACCATAATAAATTAGTAAACAATGCCTCCTTGTCGCACCTTGTTGGAGCGGGTTTGGGTTCGGCAGTATTTAAACGCATGGAGCCGTACTTTTATGACTCAACAATGTAAAAACAACAGCGTAATATAAAAAAAATGCATCTACAACCTAAACTGTAAAAGTGTCTTAGGTTTTAATATGAGTTGATATTAAAATGCGAACGCGTACGGATAGCTAGAGAATCTAAAATAATCACATCCGATAACAAAATGAGATTGAATGCGGGAATTTGTGTTTAAACCTTTTGTCATTTTATCTCTGTTACTATTTAATTCATGGCGGATTTTAATATGAAGTAAACAAATAGCTTTAGTAGTCAAATTAATTTAATGAATAGTTTGATAATCTAATGCTCGTATTTGTATTTCACTGTGTGACTAAATGTTTTAGTTTTTACTAAACACCACTTTATTATAAACTAAATTTTATTTGCACGAAAAAATGGACTTTAGCTATTGTTTTTGGAACGACGACATAACAGGTATTTTATTGCATTTATTGAAATGCATTCTTTATAAAGACTTATACATAGATAGATAGATAGATATAACATTCTTTATTGCACAAATAAAATGAACGGCTGTAGGCAATAAATATTGCAAATAATGCTTTTCGGTTCTGTAGAGATCTCTTTCCGTCGCACACTACGCCCTACGAAGCTAAAATTAGTCGATGTGCAATATTTGTTGCCGACTAATATACACAGGCTAGCTTATTGCTGGATAGCATTATCTACCAGTTAACCTTGGGGTAATAAAGAGAAAGATTAGGGTAGGAGATACATAATCAGTTTAAAAAATACATCACACATTAGTCTAAAAAAAAAATTTTAATCCCTGATTTTTTAATAAGTACTCGTAGATCAAAATAAAAATAAAAACAAATCATCATCATCATCTTCCTGCCCTTATCCCACACTAAGTGGGGTCGGTACAGGTTTTCTTCCTCCACTTACCTCTGTCATTAACATTTCAGTGCGCACTCCTTTCCTGCTCATCTCATCCTTGACGCATTCCATCCATCTTTTCTTTGGTCTACTTTGGATGTTTTGCAATAATCAAACATAAACTCAATATACGACTGTTCCTGCCATCTATTGGCGATTGTGAGCAACTAACTGCAAGTGATTCCAGCAGATGGCGTTGTTAATTAAAAATAAGCCAATAAAGATACGAATTTTCCTGACATCTGTTAGCGAATAATAATACTATTATTTTTAACCCCAAGCGAAGCTCGGTAATACCAGCTCGTATAAGATATAATGGCACTGACCTCAGGGTCTATCTTCTTGTACTCGGGATCCTCTTCATCCACCTCGAAGTAGAGTTCAGTTGAGGTCAATGACACGGTGCCCGGCGCCACCAGTCCTGGAGCCACCAGACGGGCCTTTGTGCTGATGTTCACTGGACCTGGGGAACGAAGGGAATTCATTTATCACATGTTACATTTATATTAGCCTATGCATTATTGAGCTATAAGGTGGACATGTGTAAGGTGTAAGGGCGCAGCAATGTACCTACATAAGTTGAGGTTGTATTTTAAATATTGAATGTCATGCACGATAAAGGTTAATTATAATAACAAGCATACAATTTGAAATGTCAATATTAAATTCTAAACTAAATGATACAGTCACTAAAGCATTTTCTTATTCAATAACATGGACGTGCCGCTGACTACCTCTCTAACATTCTAATAAATCTTGAGTAGTAGGATATGTATTATGCACTGGTGGTTTAGTGGTAGAAGCCCCGATCCTTAAGATCGTGAGTTCCAATCTAGACGTGTACCAATGAGTTTTTCTGTTTAAATATTTATGTGCACGATGTCAGTACTCTCAAACGGTGAAGGAAAACACCGTGAGGAAACCGGCATGTCGTAAAATCTAAGGAGTTCGAAAACCATGTCTCAAGTGCACGAAAGGAGCCTCTCTGAGGCGCACTGATCTGATCCTTTCAACACACTGGTTAGAAATAATTAGTGACACAATAAGAAAAAGAAGTAGGATATCCAATATCCACTAAAAGATTAATTCAGTTTGAATAACTCAAAAGTTTGTAACCGGTAACGCCATCTATGTTAACTCCGGAGAACCACTTTAAGTTACGAAGCGCTTACTTTGATAAAGAAGTAGCTTGCGATTTTAGTTCGAGTAAACGCCGCTAGGTGTCAGGCAAATAAACTTTGATTTGACTTGGAACATTTTTTAGCCACCTGTATTTTGTTCCTAGCACATAGTTATTACTAATAAAGTAGCCGGCAAATAGAATGCAAAACTAGTCATAGTCAGATACATCAATCTGAATAAATACTAGTAGTCGTAGACATTGATTTTGCCTTTTGGTAGGTAACATAATAATAATGACGAGATTCCATAAATTATTGGTCTAAGACGTGCCTTCAGAAGCCTTCCGTCTGCATGGTCCTATTGGTTTTTTTACGCCAAAATGGATGTTGGTTTATATAAAAATCAAAGTTAAACAGTACAACACCTTATGATAAGACAACAACTCGTTTCGAAATCAGAAATCTGAAATATTTATTGTATCGACCAATTTTACGTACTGTTGTTGCCTTATAATTTCCCCATGCAAAGAGAGAGTCACATTGGCGAAACGAATTGTTCGCTGATGATATAAAACTGACTGACCGGTAAGATCGGCGTCAATTTCCCGGTCATCTACCAGGAGCTCAGCATCGTCGAGGAGGTCTACCGCCGCGGGCGTGGGCAGCTGCGCCCCCCTCCCCGCGCCCGCGCCGCCCATCGCTATCCGCGCGTGCAACTCCTCAGTGGCCTATTAATTAAACAACCATTTTTTGTTAACGCCACCCGTTTCAAATTAACGTGATCTTTCTATGGCAAAAACGGGTATTTATCACGATTCAACTTTTATAAGAGTTGTTGGACGTCCATTAGCACGGTGGGTTGACGACATTACCAGCGTCGTGGGCCGCAGTTGGATGAGGGTAGCCCAAGATCTGGTAAGTGGGTTAGTGGGTTAAGTCGGGCTGCAGATGATGATGATGATGAAACTTTAAGGAAATATATTTCTGACGTAAAAACTGCGTTCCAACAAACGTGGTCATGAACAGACTCGGAGAATAATTATTAATATGGTAATCGCAATAAACATCAGTTTACTCTAATTACAGCCAGGCTAACGGCCCACCTGATGGTATGCAGTCACCGTCGCTCGTCCATAGAAACCAACAAGATAAAAATCGAGTACTAATATAAAATTTGTATTTAGTAGCACCAAGGAGTTTAGAAACACATTACAATAGAGAGGAATATCATTAGATTGACCATTAATATCGCGTAAGATAAATGACATGCGTAAAATGAGTCAGATGAGTGAAATGAGTCTGATGAGTGAAATGAGCCGTATGAGTGAAATGAGTCAGATGAGTGGAATGAGTCAGATGAGTGAAATGAGTCAGATGAGTGAAATGAGCCGTATGAGTGAAATGAGTCAGATGAGTGAAATGACTCAGATGAGTGACATGAGTGAAATAAGTGAATACCTGTAGAATAGCGTCATGTGGATGCGGGCGCGGCGCGGGCGGCGCGAGCGTGGCGGCGGCGTGGCGCGACCCGCGCGCGTCGGGCACGAGGCGGCGGCGGCGGCGCGCGTCGTCCTCCCACGAGTCTAGCTTCCACAGCTGAGTAGAACTACCGCTGAACATACAAACATACATCTATATTTTATCCAGGCCTTGCCCACGATGTTCGTCACGTCGTTTGGCCATCTAGCCGCAGGTCCAAACGACGACGCCTTACTTAGGAAACCTCACAGTTACGCTATCCGTCAGATATAAATATTACTACTTTAGACCCGTCAAAAATTGGAACCATTTGTGCTCGGAGAGCTTTTCTCGGACGCTTAGAGAGCGCTACTCAGAGATGGTCAAATAGGCATTTAAACACTGACAATTATTTATTTACATTACCTCTATTCTGAGAGAAAATGCTAATCAGTTCATGAAGACTTGTTCAGATGGTAAACAGATCACAAAATCTCTCTCAGAAATGTTATAACACACGCAGGCTGGTTTAGTTTCCTTAGCTTTCTAAGCTCTGCCACTAACATAGCTTAGGTAATGCCCTCACCCGTGCTGAAGATTCGGCTGATGCCGCAGCTTGTCCAGCAGTCTGGCGGCAGCGGCAGTGTCCCGTCTTCTAGCGGCCGCTATTAGACGCTCGCAGTTCCGCTCTTCTTCTGCCCGTTCTGATACAGACGTGGCGCAGAGACACTGGAATAAAACGAATGTTTCAACTATTATCATCGTTCTTCGTGGTGGTCCCTAATTAAAATAGGACCCCTCCAGCATCTTCCATGAACGTTTGAGGAGGCGACTAATGGAATACACCAGAATATGAGCAGTCATAGTCCAGAAAACCATTATTGCGGTCACCAATCCGCCTGCCAAACTTTGTGACAGAACGGCCACCCCTCAAAATGAGTCTTACCTTGGACTGGACTTTTATTGGAAATCCTCCTACAAAGATAGCCCGTGACCTTCACAATGTTGTTGCGTGACCTTATATGAAATGAAAAGTGCTTTACCAAAGGAAAGAGCAAAATTCTGATCGTCCATAGGTTCTTCAACAGAGTTTTTAGAAGACAGAACTCCATATCATTGGTTAGACTTCAAATCGCTGTAAAACAAGCTAGTTACCTCAAAATCAGCATGTTTCAGCACATCATCAGCTCGCATCCTATTCAGGATGAACTCTGCTTCATTAGCGACTCTCACGATGTGGTCCCTCATGGCATGTGACAGCAGCCTACCCTCATTGATCAGCTCGATGAAGGCAAGCCCAGCGTGCTTCTGGAGGGAGTTCTGCCACTCCTGGGAGCAGAGCAGCATGACTAGTTCCACTACGGACGTGCTAGATTTAAAGGTTTGAAGACCTGCAACAAATTATGGTGTAATAATTAATTCATTTATTTTCATAGATATAGGATCATTCATGTGTAACTCGTTCGATTCCCGGTTCAACCATGTAATTATTTAAATATATATGAATGCAGTTTAAAATGATTATTTATTATTTTTCGCGTGTAACGCGTTCGATTCCCGGTTCAACCATGTAATTATTTAAATATTTATGAATGCAGTTTAAATATTTTTTTTAGTTCTATGTCTTCTTTCAGTAAAATGTTCCATCAGCAATATTAAAGGTACTTTCCCTCCATATGGCTTATCCGTGGGACGCCCTTTAGACTACCATCAGAAATTTCAACAGTTAGAAGCGACTCACCAATCATATCAATAACCGAATCATACCTTCCATCAACAGCTCCTGTCCATGGCTGCCCACCAAGGTCTTGGACAGGAAGGGCGCGAAGTCCAGCATAATCTCCCGAAGGAGGGGACACACGGGCCCCAACGCTGTCTCCAGCTTGTGCGTCAGAGAAGCCTCACGGGAGATGCCGTCTACCGTCATGGACGCGTTCATTACGTTCAGCCCCATTATGGACTCGTCCTGAAATGTTGGAAGAACAGTTGAAGCAGTTACTAAACAGTTAAAGAACTGGCACCTAGACTGCCCTAGCTTTAGGAAAATTGACAAGTTCTTTTGCAGTTCACTTACAGGGTGCAGCCTTTGAGCAGCCCGAAGACTCTGGTTCAGATGCTTGCCGGCCTGATTGTGGTGGTGTGATTCGGTGTTCAGGCGTAATGATTTTTCTATATCTAAACAAAAACATAGTCATGGTAGAAAATTAGATTATATTTATTTCAGACTTTGTCAAAATCCATCTAGTAAATGATTAGGGGACAGTCCTTTCCTTTCAGACAATGCTTTGACCAAAGACGCGAAACTCCAGCGCATTATGACATGCTTATAAACCACAAACATAAAATGAGTAAGTAGTATAGAATCTAACCTACAAGCTTTCACGATTTTCAAGCTAATCAGCTATAACCTCATAGTATTCTCATTAGTTTTTACTCTAGATACCTTCACAATGTATATTCCCCTCGTGGTCTCGTGTTCTACCAGTGATGGTGGCTGGTCCTCTTTCGCCATCCTCATTCAGGTTTACATCCGTCCACGATTCGTCGTTGCTTACCTAAATTACAACATCAGATATCTTTAGCAAATCATTTTCCTTTTGTGTTTCGACCACATCTATGTCAATGCATTACAAAAACTTGAAGTTATCGTATAAACATAAGGATACTCACCGGATGTTTGTTGTCGTCCAAAGCGATTTCACTAGACGTCTCGGGATCATTGTTAGTCGTCTCATTAGAGTTGAGATGGAAGGAGCCAGCGTCTTCTATTGAGTCGACACTCTGTTGATACATTTTAGATGTTTTAACTGTTTCTTGTTCTTGCGTATCTTCAAATAGTTTAAATTCATATTCCATTTTGTTTGTAATAATGACTTAAATATCATTTAAATTTACAGTATACACGTCTTTGACTTACCTTAGGTCTTACTAATTTCAACAGTGTTACAAATTCTATGGTAACAGTGTAAAACTTAAAAATTAGGTACGTAATAGGAAACAGGTGGAAATCTAAAGGTGGAAGTGAAGGCTGACATGCGTAAAACCAGGTGGAAGAAGCAAGCCAAGCACACGCAAACCAATCCAAAATGAAAAATAGTAAGCTGATTAGTAAATTACATCAGATAGTAGAATTTGGAAACTGTACCTTGACGAGTAGTCACAAAAATCGTCAGTCATCCCTTCGTCACATCAAGTAATAGAATTTGGTAACATATCACAATAACTTATTAAATTTCAACTAGTGTGCTGTTTTCTGAACTCTGTTAAATGTGAATATTGTGCTTGGTGCTGAAATGTATGTGTTTCCGGTAGTACTTACATTGTGAGCATAGCTTAGCTTATCTGTATCAGCATTACACGTGTTATACACAGCATTCTGAGTTAAGCTGTGGATCTTTTGTGAATTAATTATGTGTTGACTGGTATTGCAACGATAGAAGTCATTTGTTGGCGACGTTCAGTGTAGTTTTATTAAAGAATCTGATTGTGAATGCAGCCCCAAAGCCAGTCATGTGTATAAACACTAAAACACGTGTTAGAAATACCATTTTACAAACCAAATTGACCACAGACACCGTGATCCCAGACAACGTTTTAGATCTTGCAGTCGGAGGCTTTCAACAGGAGAGTAACATTTATTAAGTAAAAGGAAATACAACACTTATTGGAAAGAAAGGTTAACAAAACTAGATAGTTATTTCATTAAATTGGGATTTTATACATTGTAATCATTTTGAGATAATAAATGTGTTATTCCGATTCCCATTTTAATGAAAACGAACACAACACCAATGGGATCCGCAACACCAGAGTTAAAATGAAACGCTTTAACTAATAGAGAGAGACAGAGTATCGATTCGTCTCCTGTTTCTTTCAACTGACCTTTATTTTCGGTAGTATTTTCATGCGAAGGCTTGATTTGAAAAGTGGTTCTTCTTTTTCCGAGGATGGCGACGGTTCGAGCTCGTCAGTCTTGGGTTTCTCTCCCGAATTGGGCTTCAGTTCGTCTGTTGTCGTCTCTATTTTCGCGACAAGCTCTTCGTTTCCTTCCGTCTCCTTATTAATTTTATTGCAACAGCAAAACAAAAGGAATATAATGAAGCAATCACAATTCACATGGAAATCCACACCAAACATCATACACTCATCAATATAGCAACATCGATAACTAAACCAATGGGTAAAACAGCAAACAAATTAGTCTAACAATGTATGGAGCTGATTATTCAGGGGGATGATTGAATGGCATGCATTCAAATCTATGACCTTAAAACTAAATTCTGTCAGGACCAAGATTCAACAGGAAACACTAGTTTACCGAAAAATTTAGAAAAAATACTAATTCTATTTGCTGGGGTCATGCTAGATTCAACTAATTTTGAAAGTAAATTAAATTCAAACTATTTTCATTTAGCTTAGTATTTCAAACTATAACTTAGAATCTATTCATTTGCTACAAAAAAAACAAATTAAGTTTTAAAGAGTCATTTAACATGCGAATACTTTCGCTACCAAAACCAAGTCATCAAAAGTAAGAGAAATAAGGGACAAGTGATATTTTACCTTTAACGACGGTGAATCCATATCATTGATAGTAGAGTTGTTTTCATCAACCACTATCATAGCGTATTCCACATCATCACCATTGTGTTCTAGAGAAAATATAAAAAAAATATTAGACCAATTGAAACCTAGTTTGACATTACAGACAACATCGACTAAGCTCGCTTTAATAAAGCAGGAAGAGATAAGTTATTAGAAGACAAACAAGTTAGGGGTCTAGTATTTTCTATTCTTAAAATATCTATTGGTTACACAGCTACAAATTAAAAAGGACAATCTTAAGATACTTCTACTGACGAAACAAAAACATAACCTACAGATGATTTAGCAACTGAATTATAAAAGAAATTAAAAGTCCAGCGGTGCCTTAGCGGTGCAAATAACACTACCTTGTCTTGGAGGCTTACAACAAATGAGGTGGCAGATACACATGTATACTGTAGTGTTAGGGATATACTGGATAACGTTTTATTTAAACAAGACAAAACAGTGCTCGCGAACATCGACCACATTTCGTATTTTGGGCGATCGCATCACTAAAGTTACTTTATTTAAACATTTCCATACGAAAGAGTTTACTCAACCTACTATTGTGTAAAAGCATGGAGGCAAATTAAAGCAGGAAACATACTATGCCAGTGCTCTTTCGTATGTTTGTTTTGTTGATATTACTGATGCTAACTGTTTGAATACTTTGAAACCAAATTTTCACAATGCTAAATTTCTTAGCCTAATATCCACTGAAATCGTGGAGTATGATTTTTACCACTCTGTAGTTGTTTTTCGAATCACATAACTGTGGGAAAGGTTGACTTTTTCAATATCGTCTTTGTAATGAAGCAAAGAGTTACTCAAGGAGCAATAATAGAACCTACACTTTTATTTTTTTCTGTTTAGGTTGTTTTTTCCATTAGTCTTTTTTATCGAGTTTTGTTTTAAACATTCAAAGCTATAGTAGAAGCGATGCGACCGCCAGTTTCGTCGTCAACGGCCGCGTTACCTGCGTGAGCGCGGTGGTAACTAGCGATGCGTGAGTGTGCGTGCGTATTATTGTTAACGTGTTGCCCGCATTCGAGCTTGCAGTGCGTGTGAGGGTGGCGATGCGCCGGATGCCCACCGGGCAGGAACTGGGGGTACACGTGGTGCGACCACTGGGGGAAGAGAGGGCGGGACCCTGGTGTGTGAAGCCAGCAAGGCAGGACAAAACAGAAAACGACAAAAACAACGAAAGTCACAAAAAGCAATAAGACGAGCAATGAAAACAATGAAATAACAAAGCAAAATAGATCAAAATAAGGGGTAGAACGCAAGTTTGAAAATAACCAGTAAATGCGATCAAGCAGAAACGAAACAATAGCAATAAGGCAAAGCACAAAACATCAACAGACAAAGACAGGAAAAGGAATCAGGAAGTGTAACCGCGAGTTTTGAGAGCAGACAAATCAGCGAAGATTAATTTACAAACGATCGTTTGAAAGAGATGCAGACAACGATCAAACGGTCAAAGGTGTTGAGTTCGTGAATGCATAGCCCCAAGGCCGCAAGCCAGTGGCGTATATTGTTGACGGTTTTACCAGTGTATCCAAATCGTGACGCGTTTATCAAGCGGCGTGGAAAAAAAAGGAGAAACGACACACTTCAGATATACATGTCTATTAGTATTCTTTTTGGACTAACGCAGTTGTCAATAGGGTTAAGACATCTGATGAATTTACTTCAAGAAAACTATTTAAAAGAATGGCCAGTAAGATGTTGCCTAATTTCAGAAACGTTGATATAATATTTGAGTACAAAATGTGATCATACAAAAATGTAAAAATAAATAATGTAAAGACTACAGATGTTTTAAATCTAACTGCAACTATAATGATGATCATGACATTAATACAATTTCGAAGGTTATACTTAATCATTACTTAATCAAATATGGTAAGTTTTGTGCGATGAAGCATAGTAAAAAGCAAATAAACAGCAGTTAAATATAAACCTCTAAACAAATCCGATAGTTCTATTAATATGAAAAGTAATATTTATATTTTTTGCTATCATTTCTAAAATTATCAAACATGACAATACGCATACGTCTATTTAAAACGGTGAATGACATTTTGTGCATGAAACTACCAATTTTATTATACAGTTATTCAAAATAAACGATTATTATTTAAAGTTCTTATGAAAATTCCCTGTTAAATTTTGTTGATTTTCAAGAAATATTTGAACGTGATTGTAATATGTGTAAGTAAATACGGAAACGAAAGACCTACAACAATTACGAAAGAAACGGAAAACTCATAGCAGAGGGTAGATTGAGTTGAAATAACCAATCAGAGATACCTGCCTGCACTCAAATCTAATAACGTCACTGTAGAGACAAGCAAGAACGTAGTAGATGACAAAGTGTTAGTGCTCAAGGCTAAACTTTTTTAAATAAATGATAAGAGAACGCATGTGCATTCCACCGCTGCTTAGTAAAGTTCGTACCGTGATGCTCGTGCGTATGATGCGGTCTCCTGGCACACTCCTGCGGCACATGCGCGGGTGGTTCCAGGATATCCCGGTACTTGGAGACCATCAGCACAGATATGAAGTAAACTATGGCGAGGGAGAGGAACTGGGCTTGCTTAGTCTCTTCCTGAAATAGAGCGATCTTGAGTGCACAATATACCTTGCATTGGTCGACTTTATTGAGGAGTAGTAACTAAATAGTTCTTTATTAATGAGTTTCATCATTATAAGGATCACAAAGTCCATTGCTGGATACAGGCCTGCCTTATACGTTTGTGTTAATTTACATTATTTCATTTAAAACGGGTTAAGTAACTAAAAAAGTTGTAAATCTTACTGTAACAGATATCTAAGCTAAGTTATTACCTAATTGAGCTTCTGGAAATAAGTGAAGTGGTTATTAATATGTCAAAGAAGAGTCGATTTATGATAGCAATGTAATGTGTGTTATGATAGTAAGAATGTTAGATCTTAAACGCATCAGGCGACCCAACAAGTAACCAACAATACACTTAGGTACTGATCGCACCGCCAAATGCGTTTGAGCTCATATTTTTAATGAAAGTAGGTAGATATACAGCGACGGGAGATTTTTTTGAATGCAATCTAAGTTGCATTGTACAGGGATATAAATGAATATTTTAGTTTTTATTTGAATATGTTTGTTTGTTTTTCTAGCCTCACTGTTTACTCAGAGTTAAATAAACTTGTGTGACAGAACTCACAGTTAAATAAAGATAGTGAGTTAGCAATACTGAAATTATTCATAAACAAGAACCAAGAGATCCCAAAGTTAGAGTTAAAACATCTACACCATTTATGAATACTCACGACATCTCTATAGATGACAGCTCTCAATCGGTTCACATCCATGTCTTGTAGAAGCCTCTCGGGGTCTTTCACTGGACTTGACGCGTCAGCCAGACTTGCCACCACGCTCTGCATAAAAATAATGAAATTCAACACATTTTTTTTTTCATTTCCTATTTTTAAACATTTTAGTTATCAAAATTGGTTTTCAATGGTTTTTTAACAGTTTTAAAAAATATTGAACATTTACTAGGTAAGTTACCTACTGAATGTTCTTTCCCTACTCTAATGTAATTTTTATTTATGATTTTGTTTATACCAGGCATGCACAGACTACCAAGAGGTTTAGGGATAGTATTTCTAAAGACAGAAAAACATGCGAAGGGATTGTGTTGTATGACAATTTTGTGGAAGATTTATTACGTTTCCATGCATAAGATAAATGTTACTGTTTACTAAACATAATGCGTGTGACGTGTCGAAAAACTTTAGCTGTTCGTTTATTTTCGAAATAATTTTATTTTATTTATCTCAGCGCGCATTTGGTGCATGTTAAGCATTGTGTTGTGTGGTATCAAAAATAGGTGTTTAAATTTTTTTTTAGAAACCAATTAGCTACGAAATACTTTTTCTTCCATCAAAGTAAATTAACACCACTCCAAATTAAAAATCAAACCAATTAGTGGACCACAAAGTACCAGGCTACCAGATATCACAAGAAGGTTGAAAGAAACTAACGGAACGTTAAATCTTAAAAAAAGGTAGCTTGCGCTTTCATTTGTAGGGATGGCTATAAAAACACTGACAACAAAAAGTTTTTGTGCTTGCCTAAAAAAGTTAAGGGCTGGGGGAGTAAAATAACGCCGTGGTGCGGATCAGTATAAATAAAAAATGAGACAAAAACCCACCTCCAAGTATGAAGCCGAAAATAGACTTTGAATAGAAAAAGTTAAGAAAGGATTTCGGATAGTATCGGCGAAACTTTTTATTATTTTATATTCTATATTCTAATTTATTTTTTATTTTAAGTTCCTAGTTACTTATTTGCAAATTGGCGTGGTTGCAGTTTTGCAACTGATGAAAATTCTTACAAGTGCTTTGATGAATAATATAAAAACTTCAAATTGATACAAGGGGATGAACCAACCCCGGGTAGTTTTTGTAATCAAAGGGTCTGTAGAATTAAACTCTTGAGCACTTATGCTGCCCTGGTTGTTAATGCATTCACTCCTACAGCTTTTAACCCTTTTCATATTGTTTTTCATTGCTAAATCGTGCCAGCATTTTTGGGTGTATGTTTAATTTTATTTTAGACTCACGATCAATTTTAATTAAAAATGTAATTTTTAAATTACGACCCAATTAAGAACCAGTAGGCACTTGGGTAAAATGTTTTTATAAAAGGAAGATAACTCCTTTATGTCGATGCAACCCTGGTGTTTAATGCATTCACTCCCACCCATATAACCCTTTCGTTCGACTCAAACTCATTCGGTCGCGTTCAATTTTGCAATAAAAAAAATGTGTTCTGGAAGAAGATTCTTGAACAAATTGAGCTCTTGCTCATCTGTGTTTCCCTGGTAACATATTACTTTCACTCCCTCGTATTTTTTAACCCTTTGCATCTAATTTCAAGGTCGCAAATAGTGTTAGGATAACATTAGAATATATTGGGTGACTTGTCCCAACTTACAATTCTTATAGTTTCCTAGTACCTTTACAATGTTCGTAGCAATATAAACTTCTGATTTAAATGTTAACAAAAACCTTCAGGGATGAACCTACCCCTGAGAATACAATAGTGCTTTCAAAAGGTGACGCCCTCCAAATAATTATGCTCTTGCGCATCCATGTTGCCCTGGTGTAAAATACGTTCACTCCCACAACTTTTAACCCTTTTCGATTTCATTGGTTTTATGTTATCATTTGCCTTTCATTCAGACGTTGAAAATTTGCATTGCAAAAGTTCGCAATCGGTTTTTCAATCATTCGAATTGTAAAGTTACATATCTTCCTGTTTATGTTTTCCTAGTATTACTACAACAGTCGCCTGGCAACAGGAATTTTACAACACAATTCATCGTTGAGACAGGTGTGTAACGGTCTCAAGTTTTTATTACTCACACAACACACCTTGCCTTCTTCTTTTGGTTTGTTTATGTTATCTTCTTAGTTTATGCCACCCTGGTGCCTAATTCATGCACACTCACATATTTTAACCCTTTCCGCATAACATTTTTTTTCTAATCAAACGCCATCCATTTTGTTATTATATACAATGTAGATTATTTAAATTTTTTAGACAAAAAGTGTTCTATAGAGTGCCTGGTATTTTAGTGATTTGGAGGTGGTAAGATCAAGACTTTAAAAAATATTAATTGTTTTTTTAGCAAGTGGGTCGACAGGGGCAAAATAAATGAATATTTATTTACCTTGGGTTGTGGCGATTCGCCGGGGCGCGCGGCTTGCGTCGCATATCGCTGTCTCTCCTTGCACTCGAGACAGTTGCGAACCGCACACGTGCACACCTACGCACACACACTAGTGTCTAGTCTACTGCCGGCGCTGTAAGCTGCGGCTCGGTGCTACGCTAGACTACGGGGTACCAAACTCTTTGCAATGACTAATTACAATAGGCATTAAGACAGTAATCAAGTATCGCCAAAACATTTATCTGATCTAATGAAATAGGCTTCAAAGATTTTGAAAAATGTGTTTATTGTCATATTAATGTCGAGATTAATTTTTTTTTTAAATAAATCTACAAAATACAACAATCCGCCATGATAGCTTAAACACCGGACAGAGCGAATTACGTCACGTTTCAGTAAACGTCAGTTGATATACTTAGCCGTGACGTAATAACAGACGCCATGACACCAGTGAGCGTTGTGGCGTGGATTTGAAATTTTAAATTTAAATTTCCTTTTTTGCACAAAAACTTTAATTTTCTACAGATATATGATATATTTTAGACATACTAAATACTTCTGAATATCATAGCAGAGTTTTTGAAAATAAGTCATCATGCCTATTGCAAAAATAGTAATTTCAAATAGCTTTTAATTTTTATCCGTTAACAAAAAAGTTTTTTCTGGGAATTATCGAACATTCTTCTTCTTCCTGCGGTTATTCCACTTTATGTGGAGTCGGCACAACATGTTCTCCTCTTCCATTCTGTACAATATTTATTTCCAAACATATGATTGAAAAAAGGGGCTGAGATGAACATTAAGTTGATAAGTATGACAAAAAAATTGTGTCCGATTTAAAATAAAATTACATAGAGTTTGGTACCCAGGAAATAAAGCTAGGACTAAAATAAATAGTATTAATACATTCAGTAACTAGAAGTACTTGTAGTATAGGTACCTAGTCTATAGCTATGTATATGCATAGTATTATGTCAACTTATATGCATTTCTAGAAGATAGAAAGAGATAGGCTAACTATTCTTGAGTAAATATGGTTATAGGATACGAATGAATACTAAAAAATCTGCTATGCTGTTTCAAAACAAACCCCAATTTTTTTTAAAGTTCGAAGATGTGACCA
Source organism: Thera britannica (assembly GCA_939531255.2). Lineage (NCBI taxonomy): Eukaryota > Metazoa > Arthropoda > Insecta > Lepidoptera > Geometridae > Thera > Thera britannica. Next base: position 9,027,767 of record OW618043.2, on the reverse strand, counting down.
CCAAAAAAAGGCAGCACTAAGTTTATTTTAAGAAATAAAAATTATGATCCGATCCTTCAAAATAAGACATCAACCATAAAAAACCCTTTCACATCAAACCATACTACCAGGAGATCATAAACAGCATAGCAGTACTCACCAATCGCAAGCACTGTCTCAGTATTCCCCCACTGGACATGTTCTTCTCAGCTTCAAGCTCAGCGAAGTTTAGTGCTGACGCGAATATCAAAACATCTGCCATGGAGACCAGACGTTGGAGGAAAGTCACTGCCACTTCTACTGGCATTCCTTGGGTCGGCTCGATCACGTCTAATTCGCTCTGAAAGACGAAAATTTAAATTGATTGCAACTAAATTTTCGCCTGGGTAGCAAAGATTGAGATTTTTATATTGCAAATACCGCAACCCCAATCTACCTAGTATAGTTCGGCCGTTCAGAGAATGCGTTTGACAGTTTGATCAGTTTGTCACAGTTAGTCACATAGTTAGTACAGCACTACAAATATAAAGCGCTGACATAACCTTGTAATAGCGCAGTATAGATTTAGAAAAATATTGTATAGCAAGTTATTTGACACTCAGTTTGGCACAAAATTATAAAATTCATTGATTATTGATATAATAATGTTGTTTTAATGCTCATCAATTGTTAAAACGGTAAACAACCAGCAAAAATATTTTTATCGTAACTGCAACGCCATTACAAAGTTACGTCGTCAGTTCAATCGCGACGTGTCAGGAACGCATTCTCTGAAAGGCCGAACTATAGTAAAGAGTATTTGGGGTGGGGTGTTGTGGCCTCTAGCCCTTATTTCTGTTCAAGGCCATGAGTTATTAAAATTACCAGGGAACTATGAATTCACAGGGGTGTTGGAAATAAGCTTCCGCGTTCTCTCATTGTCATAAGCACAATAAAGAAGAATCATACAAATGTAAATTCCAAGCAAACAAGTTACTACGCAAGTGTGTAAAATTACCAGGGAAATATGAATCTCTAAGCAGTCTGTAAAGTACAACTTTATTGCAAACTCATGTGACAACCCGTCTCTGAAGATTTAATTATGATTCTGTTTCTATGCGAAAATTATAAATGTACTAGGGGAGTATAACCATATAGAAGTATCTACATCGCACTGTTTGTACAAGGGCCCATTGTCACTGGGAATAATGGAACCCCAAAAATCTCAATAGTATAAGTTGCATGTCTAAGAAAACGAGAGCGCGGAACGAGCGACAAAGAGGCACAATCAGCATCCGCGTTCTGCAGCGTTCGACATCTGTCTCTCTCCTACTTGAGTGAGCGATGCGTCCGCGTGGACAGCTGCTATACAATAATACATTTACATGTTTTCGTCAAGTATGAAGTGCAGTGAAAAGTGAATGTGGTGTCAATTGTTTAAAGCAACGATAATTGCGGCTGATGACGTTGTCACGTTCAACTATCGTCAGTAAACCCACTTTACGGACAACTGATTTTTTTTGTTACTCATGTGCTGATGGCATGTGATGCTTACATTAGGTGAGGTGGCAGATGCGAGCAGTGGCAACAGCCCCCCACAGGCGATGATGAGGTTGTCAGCGAGCTGACTGATGAGGTGGACGGTGTTCACCACGAAGATGGCATTCTCGCTGCTGTTCACAAAGTCTATCACCGACTTTGTGGAGTGACTGCGCCACACCTGGAAGCAAGAGTTCAACAAATGAAAATATTTACATTTTATTACTATTACGGTGAAAGACACTTAAAAAGAAATATATTATTATGTATTTTATGCATAATTATATGGAACCAAACGGGTATTTATCGCGATTACCTTTATTATTACCCGATGTAACGACTGTGTTACAACAGCTGTGGTCGCGGGCAAACTGGAGTTCATTGGAGTTACCACTCGTCATTACTTGGACATTAAAACGTTCATCTATTTGTTTTGTTAGCCAACCTAACATACTTTTTAAGTGTTTACCAACTATCAACTGCTATGGTACAAGTTATTTATCTGAAATAAAATTATATTTAGTTTAATTTTAATAAACAAGTCGAATAGCAATACTAACTTGAATATCAGTTTCCAGCGAGAACAGTACATCCGATAACAGTCTCTGATGGATGTAGGACCACCTGAACTCAGGAATCCGGAACGGAGGTCGCGTGGGCCCCGGGGAGAACATAGGACGGGAGCATTTAGAGGGACGCTTTGTTTCTGGAAGTTTACAATAGGGTACACACATTTTAGCAAAACAAACATCTACGTTCATCAAAAAAAATGAAGGAATCGCACACAAACGAAAATCAAAGATCTTCTATAACAGGTGACAAAAATAACTCATCATCCCGACTTATTATCCCGACTTATACTTATTTGCTGTCTTGCCCAGAGTGCCCTAACACCTGCACGCTGAAGGATTTGACTGACGCCACGGACAGCGCTATTAGTGTGGCCCATTTCCCATCGACACGACGAAGAAGAAGAAGATCCCGACTTATTCACTGCTGGGCATAAAGCTCACTTTGCTCTTGCCATTTCACACACTTGAGCTAAATTAACAACCTGTAAAAACCAAAATACCAGCTAACAGGTTTTCATCTTCCTGCCCTTAGCCCACGCTAAGTGGGGTCGGCACATTAGGTTTTCTTCTTCCACTCACCTCTATCATTCGTCATCTCAGTGCTCACTCCTTTCCTGCTCCTAACATCCTTGATGCAGTCCAATTATTACCAAATAGTCCAATTAGTGCCAATTAGTATGATACTAATTGGCATATTTTATGTAGGACGATTACAAGAAAAGATCTTTACAAAGTTTGATCAAGAAATCCCTACGTTTTCAATTATGTTGTGGTGTGAACGAGAAATACATTCGTAAGCCGTATCCTTACCAAAATGATTGGAATCAACTTGTGTGCTCGTTGAGGCGCTTCGAGGACGCTTAGGCGACGTCGATGTATTAGTTCCCTGAGTCGACACACCCTCGCCTCTATTGCCGTCCTGCTTCATCTCGTCATCTCCCGGCAGACTGACCCGTCTCTTATCCCTTTCATTCTCAATTCGCTCTTCCGATTCAAGTTCCTTGTTTGAAATGTTTTCACTGATTGTGGAGATAGCTGGCACCTCTACCGGTTTCTCTTCTTCTAGTACTTCAGATTCAGTTCCTTCAACATTGTCGTTGGCAATGTCTTCTTCAGTCTTTTCAGTCTCTTCTGCTCTAGCGTTGGCTAAGAACTCTCCGTCTAGTGGTAATACATTGCTCTCATGAGGATGGTCTTCGATAATTGAAGTTTCCATAGGTTTGTCTTCAACAATCTCTTCATCATTTCCTTCAAAGGTATCCTCTGCTGGTACAGCATTTAATATTATATCCATAACGATTTCTTTTGCGATAGCTTCAGCTGATTGTTTTGCCTCAATGATGTCTTCAATTTCATGTTCAAAATCATCTCTCCCGTTGGGAGTGTTTCCTTCAGACTGTACGCCTGATATAGCACCGGAATCCGTGTCATCATCAGCTTTAATCCTGACGGTTTCTAGAGCAATCGTCAGTACATCATTGACAATATTGATCGCTATGTGCTTAGGATCATCGTCATTTTCGTCAGTCATTTTCTTTGGACTAGTAGCTTCACTCGGAGTCAAGTATAACTCGGACGGATCTGAAAGCTCAGATTCAGCTGCTCCTATATTCAGTTCTGCGACTCTTTCTGGGCTTGCTGTCTCACTGGCTGACAGACTTGATGGTATTCCTTCGCTTTTATCCGTATTATCATCCTTAATGTTCTCTCCCACATCTCTCACGGGAATATAATCTAGACTCCCTTGTCTGGTTAGAGATTTCTCTGTTTTCTCTTCCATTGTCGCGATCCCCGATTCTGAGCTTTCTAGCAGCTTGTTTTCCATCACAAGTTCATCCGTTTCAATAACATCCTCTAATATCTGTACCTTCTCGTCTTCCTCATCGATCACATGTTCTACTTCACTTTCCCGTTTATCACTATCACTGTGCACTTTACACACTTCACTGTACACAGCTGTAGTTCTTTCATCGCAGTTGCAGGTTTCAACCTCTCGTAACGATAGCCCTTGTCCAATTTCTGTTTGGGCTGCATGGTTTAGGACATTCTGATTACGGATCGAGGGTGGGTCCTCGATGCAGTCGTCTGTGTCTGGGACGAGCCTGGGTTGTTTGTCTGTGTGTCTGTCCCAGCCGGAGATGGTAGAAATGGGTCGTTGTTGTCTCTCTGCTGGGTCAGTGATGTTGTCAGCGCGACGTTGCTCGTAATGCTCGTACATTTGCGCGAATTGGAGCTTGAACTCTTCGTATGACACCTGGAAACGGGAAGAGAATACTTTTATTTATCTTGAACTAATCACACTCGCTTACTTTATTAGGCCTTACTTACTATGAAGTTAATATAGAAACAGTATTCGACTTTAAAAAGGTAGATCAAGGTTTACCTTAGAATGCACAATAGCCAGCGTATCGACCCACACCCGCCACCCTCCGTACTCGTGCTTCACGGCGTGGTGCAGCAGCATGCGGAACAGAGAGTACACCATGTCTGAGATCTTCTGCTCCTCCGCGTTCTTCGGGTGGATGTACGCCATGGCTATCAGCCACTCCTGGAAAGAGGAAGTTTGAACTAGTGCCCAAAAGGATCATATAAAAAAACGGTAGGAACCGAGCCGTAGTTTGTTGCCTGTTCTTCTAGGCTTGGTCGCGTGGAACTGGCACCTAGACTCACCTAGTTTTAAGACGTTTCAAAGTGATTCTTGTATTCGAACTGAATAAAGACAATTTTGATTTTTTGATTCAATAGAAGAGTTACACAGCTGACTTCGGTCCGGTTCACTGGAACATTGCTGCCACCGACCCAAAGTCTTACTCCGATATATTAAAGAGTTGGGCTGGCTGGGGTGAGGTTAGCAGGGGGACAATGCACAATACATCCTATCGCGGGACGTTAGTGCAGATCTTATTCCCCCAACTCAATATGAATTAAAATTAAAAGGCCTCGGCCATGGCTTATAAATCGCAAAAGCCAGCTTACTGCTTATCGTGCACAAACGAAGTGTACGGAAGCGCACAGATGTAAAGTCACTATAGTCGTCACCTATCCAAATTAATATTTCAAGATTTTAGGAGTGGAAGGTGAGATACACCGAATTTCATGATCTACTTTTCTGGAGGATGATACAACAAGAACTCATGTACCAAATACTTGTTTATTTGCACCAAAGCTATTGAGAATAATTACCGCAGCTTTTCCCTGACCACTAAAATCTGTATATCTTCAAGGACAACCACATCCCCCATCATCATCATCATCTTCCTGCCCTTGTCCCACGCTGCATGGGGTCGGCACAACAGGTTTTGTTCTTCAACTCACTCTTTCATTCGTCATCTCAGTGCTCACTCCTTTCCTGCTCATGTCATCCCTGACGCATTCCATCCATCTTTTCTTTTGTCTACCTCACAGTAGTGTTCATTCAGTAGTTTTAAAGTGTTGGAAATGGATGTGGATGGTGGTTATAGAAGAAGTTCTTTAACCACCATCCACATCCATGTCCAACACTTTATTATTTAAATCCCATTATTTATTAATTAAAGCTTACCTGCCACACCGACATCTGCAGCACAGTGCGTCGGTTCTCGCGGTTGTTGCTGCACAGCAGAGTCATGTCCGAGAGGAACAGCTTCTTCACCTCCAGGAGCTGTTCCGTCTGCTTCGACTGACGGATGAGGGTCGCCACCACTTTCAGGATCACTGGAAACACGCCGAAATTTCTTTAAAATACCATAATAAGTAAGACGGAGAGCCGAGAGTAGCCGTAAATTTCTTGCCTGTTATTCTAGGCTTGGTCGAGTGGAACTGCCATCTAGACCTACCTTGGATAAAGGCATTTCGGAGTGATTCATGTCATTTTACTGAATAAATAAATAACTGGCCTCTCAGCTCCGTTGCTAATAGATCTGCCTTCTGTGCCGTAAGTCGTGGGTTCAATCCCCACCGCAAACAAGTATTTGTGTTGTAACCACAGATGTCTGTTCTGTGTCTGGGTGTTATATATTCTAAGTTTGTTATATTGTCTGTATATAAGTATTAATATCAGATATCTGGTTCCCATAATACCAGTTCTACCTAATTTGGGTCTACATAGTGTTGTGTGGATTGCCCCCAATATTTATAACAGTTTATGATTTTGACTTACTAGGATTCTCTAATCTAAAATGTGGCTGTGGTTCAGGATGTCCAGTATACAGGATCTGTTGTCCAACATGTTCCGTCAGCAGTTCATAGAGGGCGTTGTAGACAGGCAGCGCCAACCCTTCCCCGCAGGCGCCCAGCCGAGTCGCGAGCAGGGTGTACAGGTTATGAGGAGACATCACGTCATACTTCCTTCTGGAAGAAAGAGAGTGTTAATAGTCTCAGAATATTAGAACAAATCATTTGAAGCTAATAGCCTTAGAAATCTCTTGCTACTTAGCTTTTGAAAAAGTAATTTTAGCCCCCGGCAGATCTTTAAACGACGTACCAAAATCATCAAGACTATTTGAGAAACTCCAAGAGAGTAGTCATAGATTCTTCCACCATTGTCAAAACATAGAAATAATGCTCGAGTCAGAGTCGAGAATGAGGCATAGATTTTTTGACACTTGTAATGAAAAACTGTCAAAATAACACCCCTTAAGACTGGTCTCAGACTCAAGCGTTGTATCTGCGCACACGGCCTTTACTAAACCCACTTTTATCAATAATTGGTGTACAATACGCAAAGGGTTGCAAGTCCGTCGCTGCTCAAATTCTAACTGGTTTCTTTGCGATGTTTTCCTTCACAGTTTGAGAGCTCTATCATAACAAAAGCTGTTGGAATTACCAACAAACACACCACTTAAAACCGTTACAATAACAACAACACAAACATGCTTAAACCTTTTTTTAAGTATTCCAATTTCGTTATTTGTAATCTTTCTTTATGGTGTACAATAAAGATATTCTATTTTATTCTTAAACGATAGACTCTTGAAATAGCCAAAGTGTTCACTCCTTCAGTATCATCTTACTTATGCGTGCTCCTGCTCAAGAAAAACCCCAACAGCTTGAGCGCCTGGAGACGTATCAGCTGGCTCTCGGACGCCAGGAGTTTGAAGATAGTCCGGACTCCGCCTTTGGCGTCGAAGGCTGGTACCATCGAGCTCGGATGCTCTGACATTAGAGAGATCAGCATTTGAAGTACGTCGTGAAGGTTCTCATCCTGGAAAAGGAAACAGAGACATTTTTAACAAAAAACTTGACTTTGATTTGACATCCAGCCAGCCAAATTAAAATCATATTGGTAGGTATAATCGTAGGTCGTGGGTTTGATCCCCACCGACAACGAATATTTGTGTGGTGAACACAGATGTTTGTTTTCTGTCTGGGTGGTATATTGTATTCTAAGTATGTATAAACAAAAAAAAATGTATCTAAGTATTATATCAGCTATCTGGTTCCCATAGTACAAGCTCTGCTTAGTTTGGGGCTAGATTAGTGTTGTGTGGATTGTCTATGATATTTATTTATTTTAAATACAGTTTTTACAAACTAGTTCAGAGTGTATTGCAAATCTGAATACACACAAACCACCACATTTGCTAAATGTACCTACTATCATAAATATCTACCTTCACTTACAAAACCTATACTTTAGCTTTATAGTCTAACTAAAGTGTAGATATTGTAGTTGGTAAATAAATAGTATTAATTTATATCTTTTAAGTATTATATAGTTAGGCCTCAAAGTGGTCCTTGAATAAATAAATTGAAATTTTAAAGCGATTCTTTATAGTATACTAGCAGCCCGTCCCGGCTTCGCACGGGGTAGACAATATTGTTGTACATTATTTTGTTCTATCGCTAATAGTTTCGGCAGCGCATTCGACGAAAGACATTTTAAGACTCATTTTTCTACACCTTCGGTTACATTGTTCAAATTTTACCAAGGTTCCCTAATTTTTTCAAAATGAAATGTAGCCTATGTCAAATTGGAAGAATGTAGCATTCTATTGGTGAAAGAATTTTTTAAATCGGCCCAGTACTTTTTGAGCCTATTCATTACAAACATATAAAAATAGGTACAAATCTTTCCTCTTTGTAATATTAGTACAGATTTGTCAACGGAACGACAAGCAAAAGACTTATCGGTCCTTTCAGGTAATGGAGCCATCAGTGACCAATAAGAACAAGACAGTTACCTCGTGCATAGTGGTGAGATAGTTGAGGATGGACTGTAGCTCGTCCTCCTTCACGCCGTTGCCGATCATGATCAACTGCTTCAGGAACAGCAGGATGTACGCGCGGATGGTGAGGATGTCCTTGTGCGCTGGACGGGGACCCTCTGGAAACGGATACAGAAGCATTAGAAGCATCTGTCAGAGAAAGACACGATTGAGAAATATAATCAAGAGAACATCTTGGGCAGACTCCATTATAGTGGGATGATTAAGGCAGGTAGATCCATCTCATTGGACAAGATGACCAAAAACATTGAAATTACATCTGCCTGCATACATCTAGGCGATGGCGATGGCGATCAGCTGGAACCCTGTCAAATATCGCTGTCATTGACAGGGTTTCAGTTGATCGTTTCCTAAATATGCTCAGGCCTTAACTGTTTTCGTCCGTGACGTGACTTCAGTATTATCAATGTACATTTTTGTACAACGGCCCTATCGATGGCAGACCAGCTGACATTTAAAAGTTGTTGGCGACTAACAAGTTCTTCAAAATGTTATTGTTTACTGATTCCTGTGAGGCACTCTATCTCCTTCTTCTTTCTGCCCTTATCCCACTAGGTGGGGTCGGCACAACATATCTTTTACTTTAATTCTCCCCTATCATTCGTCTTCTCAGTACTCACTCCTTTCTTCGACATATCATCTCTCACACAGTCCATCCATCTTTTCTTATGCCTTCCTTTATATCCATCTACATTCATGCCTAACACTCTTTTTGTCATGACATTCTTCTCTCCTCATAACATGTCCAAACCACGCTAGCTAATTACTTCTCATTTTCTCTGTTATTGGCGCTAGCGTGAGGCGCTTAGCTGTGAGGCACTCAATGTGACCCTAAAATTCAATTCTGTCGTTACTTTAGGAAGACCGCCTAACTGGTTCATCTTAACTTTTGAAACTATCATGGTTTTTAACACTATTCTTATGAAACGACAGGATATTTACAATGATTAAATTTTTCTGAGTTGACTTCCGATATTTCGGCACAGTTGCATGCACCATGATCACGGATGAACTGAAGTAAATGATGAAAATTTAATCATGGTAAATATCCCGTCGTTTCATTAAAATAGTGGTTCATCTTAGTTCCTTTATAGGCTCACCTAATCCTTTAGGCGTGATCCCGCTCTTGGCTCTGGGATTCACGACCCAATAGTAGAACTTCAGCGTATGCACGGTTTGCAACACTGTGCTGACCCGTCGGACGCTGCCGTATATATGCGCGTCAGCTAAGAAGTCCGTCGCCAGGTAGCAGTACAACCGAGCTTGGACCGCCGCTGGCGTGTGGATCCATAGCGCAGGGTTGAAGAGTATGTGGTCCAAGAGCTGCCAGGTTATGAAAGATTGACAGAAAGACTGCATTAGGAAACATCTAGGCTGTTCTGGGCTGATAGCGTATGGTTCTCTTGCTTTTCATGGGACTGTTTTTTCAAGCTTGATGAAGAGTACAGAAGAGTTGATATAAGTAGAACAAGTAAGTATCTTTTAACCACACTGGATTGAAAGAATCGGTGACACGATCAAAAAATAGTAGTAAAAGTCACTAAGAATTTCCCGTAGATCAAAAAATAAAATATAATAAAAAATAACATCGATTGGACAGACCCATGCGGGAATATGCAAGTAAAACGACACACCAATAAAAAAAAATATTTATAAACAGGCTTGTGCGTTCTAGGGAGGCGTCCGCCATGTTTTTTCGTGCCGGATAGTTTCATAATTCTTATAACTAAATAGTTATGGTATCATTATTCAGAAATGTTTAAATATGATCATTAATTTGTATAGATATGAACACAAGTGTAATCATGAATAGTGCAAGCGTGTGCCACACTCCATTTAAACCTTTGCCTTGTGTGAAAAAAATCGAACATAGACGAATCTTAATTGTATATTTTCTATTTGAACAGAACGCTTACCAATAGTGCAAATTATTAAAAAAATATCGTTTTATACACATGTGGGGTGGGGGTGGGGGGTGGAGGGGTGACAAGCAAGAGAAGCATGCGATACCAACCTTATTCAATATATAAATAACACTCGTGTATGTGTTTAATTCGATAGAATTTAAAAACGAAATTAGTTTTTTCTAAATATAAAATCAAAATATAAGACAAAGTTATTTTCCGACTGTCGGAAATAGCCACAGGACTCCATCGGATTAAAAACAAAAAAAAAAACACTAGTTAAACATGTGTGTACAGTTGTATGCAATAAATATTGCACATCGGCTAACTTCGGCTTCATAGAGCGAGTGTACGTAAGAAAGAGACAACGCTCTACAAAGCCGAAAAGCCGATGTGCAATATTTATTGCCTACAACCTTAAAGATAACCCAGTCTAAAAATGCACGCCCCTCCACCACGTTTTCTTGACGTTGACTCACAGCAAAGTAGTTAAAAATGATCCTTGTAATATAAGTGATAAAGAACAATTTACTTTGACTGAATGGAGTAGCGGGACGTGCATTTTAAGCTTGGACGATCTCCTACTTGAAAGAAAAAACACAGGTGCATTTTTTTGTATTGTGAGGGACATTGAATAATTTGTATTTACACATTTATACACATTCAATAAAACGTGCCCAATTTATAATATGTATGTATATATGGTATGATTTGTGCTTTAAATGATTCCAGTTTAAACTTAAAGATAATAACGTAAATCGGTTAAAATCCCTCAAAAGAGACTGTTGAAAACTTAACAAAATTACTTTGAAGTGCTCCTATTTATAATCATCTGCAAACATTGAAACAGAAACCTTTCAAAACATATTTCAACGACTAACTAAATGAGCTACCTTAAACTTATTTTAAGTAAATAAATCAACTAAATAGCCCCAAGGGGGTGTTTAACAAGTTGCGAAATTAGCAAAGTTTACAGTTATAGAATTATTTATGAAACCACCCCTTCATTTTTCGTGTAATATTAATAGGGTAGCCGGAGCAGGTACTTATGGCATGAATTAATTTCTTTGGCTAAGTATGAAATTTTTCACCGTTAAGTTTTAATGTTCTTTGGGTGTGAAAATTAATTTTACTTTGGTTTTAGAAACTTTTAAGAGGTTCCGTGAAGATATTTTTTGTGGAACTTTAAGAACACGATGTAGCCAGGCGACTAGTTTTTCATTTAGCCTGAATGAACCTGCAGTCTAGTCCACCAATAGACTCCTTAAAAGAATAAGAGGTAAATATTGTAACCTTAGTCCAAGGGTACAACATTGGCTTTAAATGAATGGACTTCTTTAGGCTGTTTTTTTATACAATTAGCCCACGGAACAAGCATATGGCCACCTGATGTTAAGTGGTAACCATCGCCTATAGCAAAGCATTCCCTCGTAGATCACGCACGTCTGGAACATGGCCTACTGCACTGCCCTGCATCCTTCAACTTGAGGCCACTTGAGGCAACTTGAGGGGATAGTGTTGTGCTGCCCACAACATTTATTAAGTTTTATTTAAGTTTATTAATTTAAACATACCGGTTTGAGAGCACTGGTGGTCTAGTGGTAGCGGCCCCGCCTTCCGTTCTAAAGGTCGTGGGTTGAAATCCAGACGTGTACCAATGAGTTTTTCCGACGAAAAATTTATGTGCACTGTGCCAGTACTCTCAAAACGGTGAAAGAAAACATCGTGAGGAAACCGGCGTGTCGTAGAACCTAAAAAAGTTCGAGCAACACGTGTCAAGGCAAGGGTCACGCAAAAAGGGCCCACCAGCGTCCTACTTGCGGAAAAACCAGCTGATGATTTTGCCGAACATACCTGTTTCAACAGCAGATCAGAGTTAGGCGAGCAGCAGGTAACCAGATGCTTGGTGAGATGCAGGAAGGAAGCGAGGGTGTCTGCCGTGAGGTGCTCCCGGCTGCAGCGCTGCAGCATGTGCGAGATGACGAGGAAGCCGCGGCACTGCAGCATGTGCTGCTGCACTGTGCTGCACGACTCCACCAGGGAACACACGAAGCCGAGGAGCTTCGAGCTGGAGGTGAACAAACACAGCTAGGTCATTCATTTGATTTGTGGCGGCTAGGTACTTAGCCACAGGAATCGGGCTGACGCGTAGGAATTCAATGTCGCGTCGCCAGTCGTCAGTGATTGATTTTCAACTTGGTTCCCCCATCCTCATTCCATTACCGGACCACTAGACGTACGGAAACGAGGTATCCATTCATGGTTGATACACCTTCTTCCCGCACTAAGCGCTATGCCTCCACTTTTATAATGCGTTTCTGTGTTTGGATGGTATACCCCGGAACTTGAACGATGGAAACTTTCTGATACAATACTTACTTATATTGTTTTTTAACCTTGATTACAAATAAAAAAAAACGAGGTTCTCAATTCGGTTGTATTTTTTTTTATTTTTGTCTTCGCATAACTTCGTCATTCTCCGATTTGAACAATCTTTTTTTTACATATTCATTTTATCAAAATCAACAGGTTGACCATGAAATCAGTTTCTCAAGCTTATTATACTTTAATTGTACTTTAATGTTTCATGGCACAGATTTTCATTAGAAAATCCAAAAACGTTTTAAATTATAAATAAGCGCTAAATGTGAACTTTTAACATCTTATCTATATTTAATAGGCATGACGACTAATTTTCAAAATCTCTTCTATCATATTCAAAAGTATTTATTATGTCAAAAATATATCATATTTCTGTAGAAAATTAAGGTTTTTGTGCAATAAAAGTACATTTAAATTTAAATTTTCAAATTCACGCCAGAACGCTCGCTGGTGTCATGGCGTCTGTTATTACGTCACGGTTAAGTATATCAACAGTAAACACTGGTGCTTTTGTACTAAATCGGAATGACGACGTTTACGTAAACGTGACGTAATTCGCTCTGACCGGTGTTTGAGCCATCATGGCGGATTGTTGTATTTTGTAGATTTATTTTACCAAATAAATTATTAATCTCGACATTAATAAGAGAATAAATACATATATCAAAATCTTTGAATCCTTTTTCATTAGATCAGATAAATATTTTGGCGATACTTGATTACTGTCTTCATGCCTATTCAGCAAATAAATATGCTTAAACTTTGACTTTGAAGATTAAAACAAGTTAAACTGCCAGACCGCTTAGTTTAACCAGCGTTTAACTTGGAGATTAGAAACTCGAACTCAATCAGCATGCAAAGCGGAGATGGAATCGACATTTAGCGACTTCATAAATACATTATGCATTGGTACAGGAGGATACAGCCCAAGTTACCCAAAAACAAAGAAAAATGACGCTTACTTCAACGACATAAGAGCTAGCAGTGTATAGTCTGATGCGTATCCTTCTGTACGCCTCAACTCTAACGACTAATCACCCTTTGAGGCTGTGACCATACATTAAAGCATGCTCTCTCATACTTCTCTTAGTTACCTTTCCATAACAACAATATTAGTAAAAATAATTCGATTTGTTTGTAAGAAGAACTTTAAATTCCATTCCATACAAAAAAAAACTGTAGAGGAAAAAAGTAGGCATGTATCATGGATGGATGTGTATTTGGACGTGCGTCAAACTACCCCATAAGAAATCGTTTAGCGGTCACTCAGATCGCGCAAAATATGTTGCTATTATTTTATTAATCTTAAGCTGAAAAGCAAGTTCACAACAAAAGGTAAAAACATTCGGAATTCGGATATAGGGTCGAAGCTGTAATCATCCCTAGCAAATATTTGCGTTACAAATCCGCCCTTATTAACTGACACGCGAAATAAGCCTGTTTGCATAATGTCACTTTGATGAGAGATACATTTCAATTCGAGAACATAGAACTACTAAACCAGTTTTCTCTCTAACTCGATTCCAATAGCAATCTTAACTTTATTGGAATTAAGACTAAAATCTTAATTTTCAGACATCATTTCATATTGACAACATTTCAATTCGACACAAATGGAATCGACTGTCGAAAGCTCTCTCTGATCATAGGCGACTTTTCTTCTTACATGACGTTTAAAAAATACCTAACTGTAGCCAACTTCCCCAAATATTATAGGGGAAGTGGTAAGGGGTATATTTTCGTGGACCGGGCACCTAGTCACCAAGAAGAGAAGAATCGATTACTTTCATTCAGTGCGTAGACATGTGTCATTACATTACGGACGTATCTCATGCGTACAGCACGCGTCAGTAACTCAAGCTCAAGAGGTAAAAAGTTCTTACAAATCGGTGATATTAAAAAAAAAACATATTTTGATCGCTATACAGGAACGTGTGTTCGTATAATAGCATTTCTGAAGAATTTTACTGTATTTTTCTGTTTTGATCACGATCTCTGCGTACTTCGCTTTGTATTTCTAATTCGTTTGATGAGTGTTATGTTCGGAAACGTTCGACAAATGTCATTCTCCAATGAGAATAGAGTTTGCTCTATTTAGATCTCGAACTTTATTGCACTTCTTAATTTTACTATATTTTATCTGCAGATAAAATCCGCCAGATAAAAATAAATTATCTCTTTTTAGGCTTGTTAGAAAAAAGGACTGACATTTTTTATACGAAGAATAGCGTTATTCTGTATATGGAAAAGCCAGCCCTTAGCTAATGTAATTCATAAGTTAATGTAATTAATATTGAAGTTTAATTTATGGTTGGGCAACAAAAGGGGACGGATGAGAGAAGAGTCACGTTGCTGAAATGCTAATGTTGCGATAGATGTGTGGAGTGAGAAGGATGGATAAATAAGGAATATTAGAGGAAGTTTGAAAGCGCGCCTATTAGCACCTAGCAGCGCAGTAGCGCCTGTGACGGACAAGATGAGGAGTGATAGGGTTAGGGTGGTATATAGACATGTCAGGCCGAGGGATGAAAGTCACATTACGAGAAAAGTGTTCGATATGTAGATGGTGGTTATAGAAAAAGAGGTAGACAAAAGATGGATGGGCTGTGTCAATAATGACATGAGCAAGAAAAGAGTGAGCACTGAGATGCGAATGATAGAGGTGAGTGGAAGAAGAAAACTTGTTTTGCCGACCCCACTTATCGAGGCTTAAGGGCAGGGAGAAGAAGAAAAAATTAAGTTTCATCATGAGTAATACGGTATGACAATCAATAATCACCATACATTATTACATTAAAAAATTTTTTGCTGAATGTCATCGACAATCGCGTCGAATTATTTGCTTTCAATCGAGATGTTCACGTCAACTCTTCCAATGATATTTTGTCGAAGGTTTTAAATTATAGACCCCAGAGTGTATGGGGTGTCAGGACGTGTTATAAGTATGTTAAATGATATCATGCGTGTTAATAGGCTACGCATCAGCAGACATTTATTGTAAATCGACTATATTACCTTCTAAGAATTTTATTTTGTAGTTACTTTTATTCAAGTAGGTAGAGTCGGTACCTTTATTGGGTTTTATTGCCTAAAAAGAATATTAAGATATTTGAATTGTAACATTAGGTCGGCATTATAATATTAGGTTTGAAACTAGCTCCTAGTAGACTCACAAAGTGATTCTTGTGATTCAAGTGAGTTTGTTTTATAAATTTTACTTAAGTTATACCTACTTCGAAAAGTTTTTCTAGAAAGATAATAACAATCGTTTTAGTTTACCCATTTGTAAGTTTAAGTAAGATTTTATTAGCCCACTAGAAACACAAAACTTCAACGTACTTTACCTACTAAAACGTTGAATTAAAGAGGAGCATTTCAACTGAGAAAAAGTTTTAGAAAACAAAGCACAAATTCCATTTGAAATAAAGTTCTTCAATTATCATAAATTTATCATACCCTCCGTGCAAGGGATGCTTAAGTATAAGTCACCCTCCTTAAAACGTCACACATAATGGAATTACTGTATGCATAATATAAGCCCCCAACCGACAGAATATAATAAATCACGTGCTTCGACGGCGCAGATACCAGGCAATTAGGAGTTTGCAGGAGTTCGTTGGCAAACTGTTCAGTGAATACTCCCCAGTAGAAACGTCAATGTTGCAATGCGGATTGCAAACTTTTTTCATTTAATACAAACATGCTATTTCGAAAATGGAACAGTTTAGATCGCTTTTAAAAGTTCCAAGGCTACATAAAACAGTTACATAAAACAGTAACTGTTTTATGTAGCCTTGGAACTACCCGAAAATGTTACTTTGAAAGCATTGCCACGGGTTTTAGTAATGTTTAAGGATTTTAGCTCACCCTCATTAAAATAACGTCACAAACACATACTGAAATTACTCCTTGTATGCTAATTTTACAAGGTGTAAGAAGATTACTTATTAGGTGTAAGAAGATTACTATTACTAAGGCACGAATAAGACTATTAAAGTGGAACTGGGCTGGACATGTTTGCAGGTTGGAAAACACTAGGTGGGCAAAGAGGGTGACAGAGTGGATACCAATGGAAGGCAAGAGAAAAAAAGGAAGACCTAGAAAGAGATGGCGTTAATTTTTTCACCTTACGGTGCGGACCGGACTGGATCCGAAAAGCGCGTGAAAGGGGTACGTGGAAGGATTTAGGGGAGGCCTACGCCGCTGAGGCGACTTATATGTTAGATATAATAAACTAAATGTAGTCAAATTAATTAGTAAGTAAAGTGTTTAAATAGTTAGTAAGAAAAATATTTGTAAATAAGTAGTTAATAACATATTAGAAATAAGGGCTTTTTTATTTTTATATTTATTTTATTTATTTTAAGAAGATTACTTTCGAGAACAATTATTAATTTAGTAATCTTCATTTGGTTCTTCTTATCTCAACTGGTTCTTTCGAACCAAGTGTAGTGAATGAATTTTAAGAGCGCCTCAAAGAGGCTCCTTTTGTGCAATTGAGACACGTTGTTGACTTTTTCAGGTTCTACGACATGCCGGTTTCCTTACGATGTTTTCATTTGTTTGAGATCTCGATACTTTTCACATAGATCAACACAAACGGAACGTTACAAAATATGGGAAGAAGTTTATTGCATAAACTGAAAGTAGAGTAAAAATTCTATGTAATTCGGAAGAAGAATTCAAAGTGAAAAAAATAATGAAACTATCCTTTATATCACACATTTGTGCAATGAGCTACCACCAGAGGTGTTCCCTCTTAACTACAAAATGAAAAGCTTCAAGAAAACCGTTAAAAAACTCCTCCAGGGTAGGCAACGCAACGACAGCACCATTGGTGTTGTTGGTGTCAATAGGCGACGGTGACCGCTTACCATCAGAAGCGCCGTAAGCTCAAAAAAAAACATGCTAAAAAAAACGTGTTACAATGACGTGTTAGCTGGCGTGTTACACCGTGTTCAAACCACCGCAAAATGGCCATAAATTAAGTTCCATTACCAGTGGTGATACCATTACAAAAGAGATGAATAGGCTTCCTCTGTACATCGTTTGCGGTCGACAGTCTTTAGACACCTCAACTGTTTCTCATACATATTGTGAATACTTCTACGTTCTAACTTTTCTGATAAAAATAAACTTACAAATAAGTAAACAAATATTTACAAAATGTACAAAACACACAAAATTGAGGTGTCTGCAGACGATCTAGAGATAGCTCAACTGTTCCAAATCAGTATCGGACGGAAGCGTCTCCAAAAAACGAATATATTTTTAAATCAAGTCAATAAAATACATTTCTTGATGCTGTGAGACAACTAGTTTGGTTCAAATCCCAACACTTTTGTTTTTGTGTCAAAATACCATTTTTGAAGGTTGACTTTTAAATTTCTTGAAATGAATTATCATTTAGGATGCCTTTTTAATGCCCAGGAAACTAAGTCTGAGTCAAAATATTTGGATTAATTTAATCATTTGACTATTTGTTTCTAGTTAACTTCAGGCTTATAGCCACTGCACGCTTGAAGCTATTAGTTCGATAGTCGAATTGAGCTCCGCCGAGATCTCCAGTCGGTTCATTCATATTCAGGGACGCTTTAGTCGGCTAAATGCACTCTCTCTATCGCTTCACGGGATACAGAATGCAGAGTGAACAGTGAATAGGCTTTCAATAGTTATTCTAGAAGTCTACTCTTGAGAATTGGTTACTGGTTGCCCTAAGTCGGGCTGCGGATGATGAAATGTAAATAAGGGGAAAGTATTTATGAAAAAAATCGGTTGTCTGTAAAGTCGGTATAATGACGATAGTTGAACGTGACAACGTCATACAGCTGTCCGCGCGGACGCATCGCTCACTCAGAGCGGCTTCAGACCAGCGTTTTATACGCGCGTATGAGCTCGTTTTGGAAGCGCATGTTAGGCGCGCCTTTTGTCACACGCTCGACTCGTACGAGCGTTGACGCGCTTCTAAGCTCGTATAAGTGTCAGAATCCATGTTGATACTGACACGACACCACCGGTTCGAGCGAACACGCCGAAATATGCCCGTTTACGCGAGTATGGTTTTTAGAAGCGCGTAATGTACCGCGCGTATAAGCGTATTAGATCAGGGTAACTTTATATTAAAAAGAAAATATAGAATAGTAAGTAAATGCTTTAATTACATCAATGTCTTTACAATTTACACTTTATTTAACTAAATTATAGCTTTAGTCACGTTATTCAACACAAAACTACCTTACAGTAAAAATATACCAACTACATAGAGAACTAGGTACTTATCTTAACAATCAAGGGGTGTACTCAGAGCCGAATCACATCGACAGTACCCAGAACGAAACGATAACCTCCTCAGTCGAGTCTCAAGCCCAGAATAATCCATCGCCTCGCCTAGCCTCAGTCAGGCGACCCACATGACAGTTGATAGACCGCGCCCCCTATCGGCATTATCGTCATCCGTTCTGCGTAGCTTCTGACTACCAATAACAATTTATTGATATAATAAATTGTTATTAATTTCGAACAAATAATAATAAAATATAACATTATTTATCAAATCATTTTAAAGCAACTACATTGTTCTTAAATTAAATAAAGTAAATATCTTTTTATTTTAAACATTATAGACTATCCTTCATCTTACTTCAATAATCATTATTATTTTAATACAGATTTCTAAAACCATTATAAATAAATTTTAGCCCCTATTATCTACTAGATACGACAAGCGCGTATGCTGAAACGACCGTATACGCGCAAAAAATACGCTAGTCTGAAATCGCTCTTAAGAGAGAGACAGATGTAGAGCGCTGCCGAACGCGGAGGCCGTGCGTGCCCCTTTGTCGCTCGTTCCGCGCTCACGCTTGCACTTTTAGCCTTAAATGGAACGCCTCAGAGCGTGGTAACGCCGCATGAGTCATGTTTTTTCGTGCGTGCAGCCGGCTCCATCGAATTATAAGACGTTGTCACGTCAAAAACGCAACAAACAAAGTTGCGAGCAACCAAATTGAGCAAGGTTCAGATTTTTTTTTTATTGACATTTTTTTTTTTAATAGGTACCCATATTACAATTAATCACAGAAAACACACATACCAAATAAACAACAAGATGTAATGTAATGTGGATCCGAATCCGAACCAGTTTCTCTGACAAAACGTTTATTTTATTAGTACGTACCTAAAACTTAAAAGTATTGATAAGTGCGTGTAAGAAGTATGAAGGTTGAATGCAGTGTTACTCACCACAACAGTGGATCTCGCTTGGGGTCCGCCGCCGGGTTGTCGTGTGGCAGGTCGAGTTGTGCAAACAGCGGGAACAGAACCTGCACTCCGCCGATGGAGTTCAAAGCGCTGTGGATGGAGTGCGTCACCACGGCTTTTACTTCCTGTGGAAATCATTAAAGGTAAAATATTTTTTTATTTTATTTAAAGAGCAATTCAGCTTAAGCATCCCTTGCCACCACTATTAAATCTACTTTGCCTAATCTCCTTGCCCATTTCCACTTAATCATCAGCCTCAAGAAGTCGACTGCTAGACATAACTTTTTGCATTGGAACTTCAATGCTGTTATTATTTTTGATTTGTAAAAGGATCATACAAAAAAAACGGTAGGTACCAAGCTTTAGTTTTACCGTCCATAGATACCTGCAACACCAAAGGCGCTGCTCATGTGTTACCGGCTTTTTGACGGACCCTATGTCGAAACTCCGCGGGAAAACCGCAGGAGCTATAGGATTCTGAGCCCTCTCCATCCACTGACTTCCTAATGTGAAGAAGTCCTTACCTGCAGCATCAGCGCATGTGGTGTATGCACGAAGTAGGACACGTTTCCCTTCGGCGCTGACTGTAGGCACAGCTGTCCGTCCGTGGCCACTGGGTTGTACATGAACACTATGGCTGAAGACAGCTTGCCGTCGTATAACACCTGGGTTGTAGGATATCGGTTATAATAGTGCACTGGTGACCTCAGAGAGAAGGTTGAAGAATAGCAGAATTCAGAGGAAGAATTCATTGATGACCTCAAAGAGACGGTTGAAGAATAGCAGAATTCAGAGAATGAATTCAATGGGGACCTCAAAGAGTCGGTTGAAGAATAGCAGAATTCAGAGGAAAAATTCACTTATGACTTCAAAGGGACAGCTAAGGAAAAAGTCAGTCATTAAATCAAATTTGTAGGAGTTATTGGAAGACTTAGTAATACAAAATTTGTAGGATTCCCGAAGTTATTAATAAGTAGGCCAATAATGCGTCTACTAGTCAAGATAGCCGAAGCTTGGAAGCGCTCAGATGTATTCTATACTCTCGCTTACTAATAAAAATTATGGTTCTAGATTGCGACGATGAAAACATTAAAATGGCTGCTTAAAGCCACACATCTAAGCTTTATACGGTGGGGATCAGTGAAACGCTGTCAAATACAACAGAGGTATTCAGTGATCGCCACTGCAGAGAGCTTAAACAAAGGCCTAAGACGCTGAAAATTTGAAAGGTTCTTATAAAACGTTTTACGCTACGCTTACGCTTAGAAGCAAAAGATAACAAAAAGTAAGTACTTAATAAAACCTTTTTTCTAGACTATCTCAATCTAATTTTAAATACAGAACAATTAAAATGACTTACATGATAAACAAAAAAACAAAGACAAAAGACAAAAAAACACACAGCATGCAGTACAAGTAGAAACAAATATGCAAGATGGATACATAAAGATCAAGCTAGCAAATGATTTTATTTAATTAGATGAAAATGTCGTACCAACCGCCACAAGGAAAAACTGGCAAAAACATTAAAATTAAAAGAGTTAACTGGTTTTAGGAGCATCGTATGATAGCGTAATTATGAGAAATGAAAATTAGGAAAGTACTTACCAACTGTTACAGAAACAAGAGCAGACGATATGTATGTAAGCACATTCTTACTTATTTTATGGCTATTCTAAATTCAAAACATATAACGGTTAGTATAAAAATATAGCCTTACAACTCCCCTAGACATGGTGGTATTACAAATTAATTTTGGTTACTTTTCAGCAAGTAGAAAATACTCATAAGAAAAAGGTGATCCATGGAAGGGATTGAACCTACAGCACAGAAGAAAAATAAAATGAAAGTTAGATGCATTGGTGACACCCCTATTAGAACATTTCACCTTCCCACTAGAGTTAGTAAGTGGGAGCACTAAAAGCTCCTCCAGACGAAATGGACGTTATGTGACCCTCAAGAACGCTATCGTCTGAACCAGGGGTTCCCAAACTATTTTGGACAAGTGACCCCTTTTCCAAAATGAAACGTTACCTCAGACCCCCATGGCCAAATTACCTACTTATAAGATCAACCCCCTTATTCATAATGGTCCGCTTACTTAAAAGAGCTGGTACAGTGTTATTAACCGACTTCCAATCAAAAAGGAGGAGGTTCTCAATTCGGTTGTATATATTTTTTTATTTTTTTTTATGTTTGTTACCGCATAACTTCGTCATTTGTAAGCCGATTTGAAAAACTATTTTTTTATCTGAAAGGTACTGCACCCAGATTGGTCCCATTTTAACTTTATTAAAATCGGTGTTGCCATTTTTTTTTAAATAATTTTTTTAATGTTTGTAACTGCATGCCTCCGTAATTGATGAACCGATTTAGAAAATTATTTTTTTATCTGAAAGGCACTGCTTCACGATTGGTTTCATTTTAATTTTATTAAAATCGGTGTTGCCATTTTTTTTAAATATTTTTTTTAATGTTTGTAACTTTATGCCTCCGTAATTGATGAACCGATTTAGAAAATTATTTTTTTATCTGAAAGGCACTGCTTCCAGATTGGTCTCATTTTAATTTTATTAAAATCGGTGTTGCCATTTTTTTTTAATATTTTTTTTAATGTTTAACTGCATGCCTCCGTCATTTATGAACCGATTTAGAAAATTATTTTATTATTTGGAAGTTTATTCTTACGTCCAGATTGTTTCAAACAAATTTCATTAAAATCGGTTAAGCCGTTTGGCAATGAAGTCGGTTTCTCTAGTTTTTTAACTTATTATTATTTTTCATTCTGAATTAGGTCAATAGAAGAAGACAGAGTGAGAATTAGCAATACTTTAAGTTAGCAGACTATTATAAATAAGGGGCCTATCTTTAGTTTTCTTTCTATTGATACAAAATACCTAGGTGTTAAGGTACAAATTGGAAAACTTTGCACTTGGTTAAGTGAGTAAAGTTGACTTCATTTTCTCATCCAAATTTAACAAAATAAAAAGTCCAAACGTTTTATTCTTAGTACACGTAACACAACATAAACAATACAGTACCTACCTACCTAAAGTTTTAAATAAGAACGTGTGGTAATTTAATAGGGGGTCGATTTTTAGACCTCGTCGACCCCCAAAATCAGTTTTCGTTTATATCGACCCCTAGGAAACCAATATCGACCCCAAGGGGTCGATATCGACCACTTTGGGAATCCCTGGTCTGAACTAACTAGCGCCCGTTTGAATACCTACCACTTCTGTGCTGAAATCGTGACCAATATTTAAGAGGAATGTGGGATTACAGAATGAGTTAGATACGTCTTTTTATATCTTAATTTTAGACTTTACAAAACCAAAAATTCGCTTTATTTGATGTAAAGTATCAGATAAAGCGAATTAGTCGATTTAAGCGGTTTAGTCTATTTTAGTAAAATTTTCTGATTTATCTAGAATCAGCATCACTTAGCAATCCTACTGCCATAGGTCTCATCCTCATCTATGTATGAAGTCGATATGCAATCTGATTGTCGGCTCCCGTACTAACACGACCGTGCCCAATATTCAGACAATCTTGTTTTGCCCAACTGGGAATAGAAAAGTTTGTTATTCTGAGAATTTCCTACTGAAAAAAATGACAGAAAGACAGACTTTTATACGAGTTTAATCAGTAGGTCAGGAAAAATAATAGAGATTACGTTAAACGAGAGCACTGGTGACCTAGTGGTAGCGGCCCCGCCTTCCGATCGTAAGGTCGTGTGTTCAAATCCAGACGTGTGAGAATAACGTGAGAAAACCAGCCTATCGTAGAACCTAAAAAATATGAAAAGGCTGCTGTAAAAGGCTTACTAAATGCTCGTATATTCATACCGGTTCTATAGCAGTCGTTTAGGCCGCTAAGTCCATTTCTATTCGTTGACATGAAAATTACAGTGACAAGAGACTTTTAGCGAGCTGCTAAAATGTGCCTGGCATTATCAATGAGGGGTTAATGTTTCTGAAACAATCGGTTACCAGACAATAGAATTCCGCCACTTTTCCTTAAAAACACACGTCTGGCTTCGAAGAGCCGGGATATGTCTGAGTGCCCTCGCTAGTTCGATTAAACCGGTTCGATTAGCTGTGAAGTGCTGTTTGCCGACTGCTTAGCGGTTCTACTGAGAGTACTAGCTTAAGTCAAGTTTCCTGTATTTTTAGAGAGAAGAATACAAAGGAATTGTTTGAGATTAAAGAACAGAAAAACTACAATTTTCCAGGAAAAGTAGACTACATAAACATCAACTCAAGGTTTTAGAAAATGTCTAAGGCCCGTATTCTGAAACAGTGCTTAGGTCTGAGTCGAGCCTCAAGCACAGATTTTTGACACTTTTCAATGGAGAACTGTCATAAAATCTATGCTTGAGGCTCGACTCAGCCTCAAGCGCTGTTTCGGAATACGGGCCTAAGAGTAGTTAAGACACGTCTAAATACTACAGTTGGTACTGGCACATCATCATCATTTGGTCTGGAACCCTGGTTAGCTTACCTCCCATTCGCACTAAGCGTTTTGGCTCCACCTTTATTATGCGAACCTCCAGGGAATGGAACTCATTGCCGTCGGCTGTTTTTCGTGACCACTACAATCTGGGCCTCTTCAAGACAAGAGTGAATAAGTGTCTTCTAGACCAACCTGCTCCATCATCCTCAAAAAAGAAGCCTTTTTCTATCATAATACTTTGGAAGAACAAGAAGTCCAAAAAAAAACTATTGGTACGAACAAAAGCAACCAATAAGCTCCTTACAGACAAGAACAATGCAAGCACAGTAAACACTGTTCCTGAACTAAACTACGATAAAGTGGAACTTAAGTCAGCAAAAAGTTGCCACTGCAGAGGACATACTTGTGATATAGTAGCTAAATGCTAGGCACCGAACAAACTAGCACTTGAGAACTAGAGATATTTGGCAAAGTAAATAATATTTGTCCAGTAGCTCGCACAGAAACTGGCATTAGCGAACTAAACATATTCAGCAAGGTAAATATATTCATGAAGATTCTAATATTAGATCAATCAGAGAAACCCTGGGTGTGTCTAAGCGTATCAATAAGCTTACTGACAATGGTGGTCTAGAGGTAGCAGCCGCCTTCTGATCCTAAGGTCGTGGGTTCAAATCCAGTAGCTCAAAACGAATGCTTTTTTCTGTCCAAAAAATACAAACACGAAAGAGGCCTCCTAAGGTCCTGAGGGGGGGGGGGGAGATAGTATTTAATTGTATTTTATTTGTATGTAACTTAGCGATTGTTATACCTACCGGGCAAAAAGTATGTAAATGAATAAATAGCACTATCCTATGGTGAATGAACCTTCAGAAGCTCGTAGCCAGCGGAGAGAAGCGAAACTTTTTATAGAATGTCTCCAAACTAGTGAAATATGACTGCGGCACGACTTAATAAGGAGTTATGACAAAATAGTGGAGTAGTGGCACTAGATATAATGGTTGTCCATAACGGAAATGGCTATTCTCTCATGATTATCATCATTTTCCGATCTTGTGTAGCACCCAAACGGCGTCCAACGACCTTTACTGTCCCGTTTATTCATATAAGCTAAGAATAAGAAGGGTCCTAATATCGAACCCTGTGGCACCCTCACTCCAATAATAAATGGGCACATAAAAATAAAAATTTTACGATAGCATTACTGATAATATTTTGTTAAAAAATTGTAAGTTAGAAATGAAATAAAAGTGAAACACTACACCAAAACACACGAGAAGCATATAAAAATATGATGTTTTGCACTTTTCTAAATAAAGAATGTTACTCCCAGCAAACGCATTAAATTCCCCTTCTTATTAAAAGTTGTCTGAACTTTATTAAAATTGCTTTAAATATCTCGCAGTCGTGACATGACTTGAGCAAGTAGACATATAATAAAAATACGGTCAAAAATGTTGTGTTTATGAGATGTGACAAACTGAGTTTAACAAAATGTTTTTCATTTTGCTTGGAATTTAATATGTATTTTTCTTTTTTCTATTCATTTGGTACGAGTACGTGACCCAAAGTTAGTATGACTTGCACTGAAAAAAATAAAGTTTGCCTAGACTGCAAACCATTGTTGGCAACTGACAACAAAAATAACACAATGTCAAAAAAATAAGCTTAGTTTGGGACTAGTTAGCTTTGAGCTCATGTTGCATTTATTATTTTATATGGCAACGAATGAATTTGACATGTATTCTGCCAAATTCATTGGCATTTTGTTATTATTTGGGAATATGAACGTAAATATAACTAATTATTAACTGTGCCCTCAGACTAGATGGAGCGACGACTTGCGCAGGGTGGCGGGCAGCAACTGGATGGGAAGAGCCAAAGACCGGGCTCAGTGGCGCGCCATGGGAGAGACCTATGTCCAGCAGTGGACTGCAATAGATTGATGATGATGATGAACTGTACCGCATCCTATATATCTAAATGCAAAAATATTTGCTCCCAAAATCATGCTTTCTTCAGTAAAGTTTAGACTGGCACTGAACAACATTACAAAGTTGGCAACTCGTGATTCCAGTGTCCTCGAGCAGGGTGTCAGAACTTCCTCCTTTATTAAAAGTTGCCCGCGGCACCTCCTGCCAGTTATGCAAGCCTGGTACTCGGGAAACATTCTCTAAGTTTTCACTTTAGAAGTTTTTGTTTTAGGTAACCACAATTCCATTGTCAGGCAAATTACCACAAATATTTGTTGTTTGTCTCTCTGTCTATTACGTGACAAATCATATAGCTATACTTGTTACTTACTAGAAGCTCAGCGTGGAAACACGACAAATAATAAGCCTCTGCTCAGATCATATTCAAGCTCCGTCGATTTTTTTTTCAAAGTTAGTTTTCAAACGCAATGAAAGAGAAATATTTTACAAAGTCAACCAGAAAACCAGCTATATAAATATCAACCCGAGGGGAAGCTCATTCCAAATGCATAGAGCTTTGGATTCATTGTGTTTTACTAAAATTATTTAATTTATTACTCAAAGTGGATTACGTTTATTACTCAAAGTAAAAAGTAAAAGAAAGGAAATACGAGTATCTCTGAAATTCTGACATCCATAAATCAAAAACGTCTTTATTTAAAATTAAATTTATAGAAATGCAATCTAGTGAAGGACTTTCCGCAGTACATTATTATGATCTTAACAGAGAGCTGAAACATTATAATTAAAGTGCTTGAAATATTAAATTTTAAAGTAGATTGCAAAATATACGAGAACAAGCAGTAGAGTGAATAAAGCTGTCTGAAAATTGACATGATATTTTACGGGTGACGCTGCTCCAGGAGAAAGTCTTAGCCTCATGCGATATGCGTGTTTCCTTTGCTCCACCCCATCTGATGCAGTGACCACGTAGGAGTATCTATGTTTACGGGTTGCTACTATAGCAGGTTGCCACTTTTTTCTAATATAGTTTTTACGTAGACCTTATCGCCTGTCTGGTATGTAGGCTTAAATGACACGATTTCCGATTTCACGTGAATTTGTGTCATGACACTGTGATCTGTCTGATTGTTATCTTCTCAGATCTCTTGACCATTGAGGATGTCTGTTAGCCGCGCAATGTCATGAAGTTCATTCGCAAAAAAAAAACTCTCTATTTAATAAGTATCAGTATTAGGTTAGTACAGTACTATACAAGTGTAAACCGGGCCTAAGGTCAGAGTAATCAAAGTTTATAAATATCTGGAACCTCTTGTAGTACCCAATAATTGGGTGGGCGTCGAGTCAGGGTTACATTACTGGGGTCAAACCTTTGTAAGACATGTCCCGACTTATGCTAGTAATGTACTAACTGTTGTAAGCCGGGAACTGGTTTTGTAATTAATCTTCTTACAGAAAGTTTGCGGACGAAGAATTTCTAATTCATCGAACTTTGGGTCCAAGGAGTACGCAGCAGTTACTATGTCGGTAACAGAATAAGTGACAGTTACTACGACTAAAATGAATTTACCTGAGTCTTATAAACTAAGGGTGTTATTAATAATAAATGTGACAAAACACGATTTAACTACTCCAGCGTTGCGCCAGGATTATTAATAACACCCTTAGAGATTGTTTCTTGAAATCGTCAGACTTTGTGTTTTCAAACAGATTTTCATTAAAACCTTAGGTATAAATCACTGACTCTGCTCAAGTACCTTAAGTAAACTGTGCATGGCGCAATTGCTAGTAAATCTATTACAAAAGTTTTAACTAAACATTGTTGTTCTTAGTTATTACTTATTATGTACCCACAATTTCAATGAAGGACGTAAAACATAAAAGGGACCCAAAACATAATTTTTACTGCAGCCACAAACTTGGTTATGCCCAATTACCAGGGCAACATAATTCATTAAGAGCTGTAACTCGTTTATTACGTACGGACGGAGGTGACTACTAAAGTTACAGCGACATTAAATGAAGCAACCAACTTTTTATGGCAGCTGAGATAACCTAGCAAGTGGTGCATCAAATAGTTCTTTTACAGCAGCAGGTTATGAGGTAAAATATTTAGTATGACATTTTGCAGGCTTTTGATAGAGTGAAATTGCTTCTTCAAGATGAAAACACAGCTACTCAGCCTCAATCTATTCGCGAAAAACTATAATAATGTAGAAAGATATACCTACACCATACGTTATCCAAACATTTAAACTGTATGTATTTTATAAACCAATATTGTCGGTGTACCTCAAGGATCTACTATTTTTCCAACTATTTTCCTTATGCACACCAATTAAGCCCGAGCGCAATAAGTTACTTTTTCTGATGCACTCCAATTTGAAAGCAAAACACTAGATGCGACAGGATTTAGTTACGACACGGAATAAGTACCACGGAGATATAACCATGGTTTTACGCAGTGCCGTAACTAGGGCGGTGCCAGCGGTGCCCAGGCACAGGGCGCAGACCCTGGAGGGGCGCAGAAATGACCAGACCAGTATCTAGTTTTGTTTCATGCATGGTAGTTAGTAGGTACATTTTGTTTCATTGCGAATATGGTGTAGACGCGCCCTCTGTACTATCTATATCTATATGGCATTCTGACGCACTAGCGCGCGAGAGATAGATAGAAAATTCATCGTTCGACAAGAGTGAAAAGGATGACTTACAAAACTAAACGATTCACAAACGTTCTATTCTGCCGCGCCGTCCCTCCCACCCAATGTTCGGGGATTCCCCGATACATCGAGTATCACGCATTCAGGGGGCTAATTCTCGAGCCGATCTCGATCATTTTGAAATATTATTTTATTGCTTCTTTTTGAAGGGGGAATGGATAATTTCCTTGAGTAATTCATAAACGACTTCTTCGTAAAAGCCTCGACAGCTACGATATACGGAAAACGTACAAAAAGGGCGGGGTTGAGAAAAGTAGCAATAAAATAAAATTTCAAAATGATCGAGATCGGCCCGAGAATTAGCCCCCAGATAGCCGGCCGGGGGCACTCAGATTGATTGTCTTGCTTCTCAACCATGGTCATTATTTGTATAAAATTTCATAAGTTTAAAGTAAAATTGTGTGTGAGAGTGAATAAGTTTAATGTTGATTGTTGCTCGTTGAAGAACTAAAAAAACATGCAGCTGATTTGAGTATCAAATATTCTGCAGATATAAATGCCACAGAATTTTGGGCCGAAATAGAAACTTTGAGTCAAGTTGAAGCGACTACATCATTTGATAAATGTGAATGTCAGTCAAGTATGGGTCTTCTCAAAGCTATAGTGGAACTGGATTTAAAGGAAATGTTTCCCAATGTAGTAGTCGCTATAAAGATATTTTTAACGATGCCAGTGACTGTAGCTTCCTGCGAGAGATCATTCAGTAAGCTCAAATTAATAAAGACGTACCTGCGCTCGACGATGGGCCAAGAAAGATTGTCTGGCCTAGCGATTTTGTCGATTGAACGCGACATAGCACGGCTCCTGTCGTATGACAATGTAATCAAGGACTTCGCAATGAGAAAAGCGCGGAAAGTAAATCTTTGAGTAGGTAGCTGTCCTTTTCTTGTGATTACGGTTTACCTTAGCCTTGGGTCTTTACTATCGAGTACTTTGTGTCATTTCTGTATTTGAGCAAATATTTTTGAATAAACAATTTTTACCTTAAAGAAATCTACTAAGTACCTATACCTTCGTAAACAAATAATTGTAAGTTTAATAAAAAACTTGAGAAACCGACTTCATTGTCAAACGGCTACACCAATTTTAATCAAATTTGTTTGGGACAATCTGGACGTAAGAATAACCTTCCAAATAAAAAAATAATTTTCTAAATCGGTTCATAAATAATTATAAGTTTAAAAAACTTGAGAAACCGACTTCATTGTCAAACGGCTAAACCGATTTTAATCAAATTTGTTTGGGACAATCTGGACGTAAGAATAACCAAATAAAAAAAAAAAATTCTAAATCGGTTCATAAATGACGGAGGCATGCAGTTACAAACATTAAAAAAAATATTTTAAAAAAATGGCAACACCGATTTTAATTTTTTTTTTTTTTTTTTTTATGTTTGTTACCGCATAACTTCGTCATTTGTGAGCTGATTTGAAAAATTATTTTTTTATCTAAAAGGTACTACTTCCAGATTGGTCCCATTTTAATTTTATTAAAATCGGTGTTGCCATTTTTTTTTAAATATTTTTTTTAATGTTTGTAACTGCATGCCTCCGTCATTAACCGACTTCCAATCAAAAAGGAGGAGGTTCTCAATTCGGTTGTATGTTTTTTTTTTTTTTTTTTTTTTTTTTTTATGTTTGTTACCGCATAACTTCGTCATTTGTGAGCCGATTTGAAAAATTATTTTTTTATCTGAAAGGTACTGCTTCCAGATTGGTCCCATTTTAATTTTATTAAAATCGGTGTTGCCATTTTTTTTTAAATAATTTTTTAAATGTTTGTAACTGCATGCCTCCGTCATTTATGAACCGATTTAGAAAATTATTTTTTTATTTGGAAGGTTATTCTTACGTCCAGATTGTCCCAAACAAGTTTGATTAAAATCGGTTTAGCCGTTTGACAATGAAGTCGGTTTCTCAAGTTTTTTAAACTTAAATTATTTAAGGTACGTAAGGTATGTACGTTATAAACATAATATATAATTTACAAACGCATTTCAATGAACTTCAAGGTGGTAACTATATTCAGTATACCTACTAAGTTTTATGAATATTCATGAAAGATTTACATTCAAATCACCAGGAGCACATATACGGATGGATATATTCAAAGGAGGTAAGGTCAATGCACCTCATTATACCACAGGGTTTCACCCTCTAGTGTCTGCGTATAATTAAAAAAAAAAAACAATTAGCAAAGTTTTAACGACTGGCGTCAATTTTTTTGGCTGCGACATTGTCCAAATGTTCTTTAATATTTTTATTGCTCAAGTTATGGCCGCAGGCGCCATTTTGATTAATGAAATGAGCAAGGACGAATAAAGTCCGTACCTATTCTCAGATCTCAGTCTCTTTGTTCTCATTTGTAAATACTCACTTATAAAAATATGTCAAAACATAAACAGTAACTATTGCCATCTCTTACAACTGGGTAATGACAAACAGAGACTGCGTTTATAAGTATGGCTGTAACACTATTAATTAGGATTATGAACTGAATATGTGTTTGAATACAAACACAACACACGGTATTCACCTATAGCAAAAATATAAGTTTACGAGAGCTGTAATAAACACTTGATAAACAAACCCAAACGATCCCATATCCACTACAACAGCAGTTTGTACCAGGGCATCATAAAAACAAGGCGTTGACCCGTATATTTGAGCAGTTCCGGACATAACGGCCTGTAAAGGGGCAAACTTGAACGACACGACGTGGACAACGGCGGACCTATAACTATTAAAGTTAGGAACGTTCCATGGACAGCTTAAACTGAAAACTAGTTTACCCGTCCTGACTTCACATAAGCATACACAATTTCTTCGGAAATCAAGAAAGCTTATTTAAAGAAAACCGATTTCAGTACTTACTTACCGCGATTAGTCCGTAAAGCTCCAAAATAATGCTAAGCGGTGGTGACTAAGCTTTCAACCCCTTAGGCGGGTTGAAAGCTTAGTAGCCCACGTCATTCCTAAACCCGTGCACGAAAGAAAAATTATTAAACAATCCCAACTTTTGTGTTTAAAAAAGTATAGTAACGTACCGCTTTTGAGTGTATTAAATTCCTATCTATAATAAACAAACAAAATATCTTTGTTATTACCTCTTTCAGTTTGGTTCAATTTTTTTTCCCTTACCGGGAAAATAATTATGCGGCTGAAATTCAAAAAGTTCAAAAATATGCCGAGAATTAATATCCATCGTAAAGAGTCTTTGTAACAATAGTCGCGAAAATCCCAGTACCCCTAATTGAAAAGATAAAAGTCCCCTAATGGTTAGAAAATTTCAAATAAATATTTGATTACTAACGAGTCGGAGGCGCTGTTCCGATGAAATATTTAAACAGAATCCTTTGAAGCCACCAGAGTGATGAACCAAGCTATAGATACTAAATCCAGTCATAGGGGCATGAACAGAACGGCATGTTATAAAACAGTCACAAACACAACACACTTAAATGCGTCAGTAGTAATTGTGTAGTTCTAGAAATTGAAGAAAAGAAATTGTGTCCGTTAATTTAAAAATAAATGTATCATTACCAGAAAAAAATATTTCCCAACAATGCGTTGTATAGCTTTATGTAATTTTTTTTTTTGTTATTTTTCATTATTAAAAAAAACAGAAATTACACTTAAATTATGTTTGGAATTGCTTAAAATTCACTTTTTTTTAATTGCAGATTCACTAGTCACCTTCACGCGCTTGACACATTTCTTGAGTTTTCTGCAATTTGCTTACGCTTGACCAAATTCGCACTGTCCCATCCTATAGCCAGCTCACCACCTACTTCTTAAAATCACGTTGAATAAACCTGCTTAATAATTCAGACTATTCATTGGATAGAAACATTTTGTCTCTTAAATAAAGGTGAGATCTCTAAAAAGCTGAAAACGTAGTAATTATAAATAAAATGAAACCCACAGGGATAAATTCAATAGGTCACTTTGAAACGTCTCTTAAACAAGAATAGGTGCCGGTGCCGGTTCCACGTCATCAAGCCGTAAGAAAATTTTCTGCATTGAAGTAATTTTTTTATTTCATGTTAGCGACTGAAAATACAACCACCAATAACACCTTCTTGGGTTTTTTGGAGAGACAGGGGCATAAAAATAAATTGACAATTGATTGACAGCTGTCAGTACGTCGGGCAAGCGGCACGGAGCTGCACGTTATGGTTTTTGGCCCTAGATTTTGTTTTGTATTTTTTTCCAATCTAAAATCGTTTTCACGATCTCTGTTTTGGCTTACAAAAGTTTGAAAGTGGACCAAATGATTATATAGAATAGGAAGCTTATTGATTTTCCGTAGCCGTAGTTTTTGCCTGTGCTTTTATGCTTCTTTCTGGCCGCGTGGAACTGGCACCTTGACTCATACCATTGAATGATTGAATAAATAAATATTTAATTTTGTTTCTACACTATTCACGGCCGTTATAAAGCGATCACTAATCCTTACAGACCGATTGTTTAACAAGCATTTCGATTTAGCTTTCGTAATCAGAGGAATTAAATTCCTCTTTTGTTTCTGTATCTTTTGTGTGGAAATGATCGTAATTAATACAACTAAAGAGATTTATTAAGCTTAAAGATTAACGTCTTAATTCGTAGCAAGAGAAGTATACAGGCTACATAGTACACTGAATTTCTCTAAATGAGTTTTAGAATGATAAAGGAATTAGAAGTTTAGTGTTGTTAGCTAGTTAAATTATAGCAACGTTATTAATAAAGTTGTATGCATTAAATAGTGTTTTAATAACTAACTGTTGATGTTACTTTGGTTATGTCTCTTAGTCAGCAAAAAATATTACCCTTTCATTCCCATCAAAACTAACAATCAGAAATTAATCTTTAGTAAAGTCCGTAGTAATAAAACTTTCGCTTACTTAAGAAACCACGATTATTCGTATTTTTTAATATGAGAATAAGAAGAGCAACCAAAATTAGTGTACCCCATGGCTAACCAACTGTTAAACTTTTAGAGTGCTTTCATAAAGTTTTAGAGATTAGTATACCACTCCCATGCCTAGAGTACAAGTCCTTACGTCATGGATGTTCTGCGTGGGGTCATGGACGAGGTCACCGAACCGATCGGCTCTGACCTCCGAGGTCGGCAGCGGGGTCTGACACTCCGTGTCGAAGCGGAACTGGCCCTAGCACAACAAGCGGACAATAGTATTGCAGACAATGCGGAGGATGCTGCTGAGGCTTGCGTGATTTACAAAGAAGTGCTTGAAACGTAAAGAGAAGTAAAAGAAGAAGCAGGTGTAGTTCGGCTAAGCAAGGAGAGTGATATGATAGAATGGGGCTGTATAGTTGTTGATATAAGATTAGCAATGAAAGGTAATAAACATACCTCGACAGATCACTTTGGAGAAATAGTTGCTTGAGACTGCTAAGTTAATACTACAGAGAAACGAACTCTATAGGACACGGATACATTGCAAGTAAACAGGAGGCAAATAATGAGTTGAAACTGTAAAATAAACAGAAGAAAATAATGAAACATAGAGTGGGATAAACGAACGGACGTACAAAGAAAAAAATTAATGAAGAAATGCGTGTGCACACGGCCAAAAATCATAGACACAAACAGTTCAATGTAAATCACCTAAACCTCGCGAATCACAAAAACAGAAGCAACACAGACACGAATTAAACTCTATCGCAAGCACCGCGTCATGCTTACACGCTTGCATGCTTCAACATCTACGAGCATAGCAGCATGCGCGGCGGCCACTTCGCGCGCTTCATCAGCCAAGCGCAGTCCTTGCGGCGTCCAGTCTTCCTTCACTACCACTCCATCCTGAGGCTGCTCGGAACCTTCAGGCTCAAGGCTGACATTCACGGGTGGACTTTGAGGAACTTCAAGACCAGGGCATTTTTCAGGATCAATGAATTCAGGATATTTGGGATCTTCAGGATCGTAAGGTACCAGGGATTCAGGAATAGGTGGAGGGTTTTCGAGGTCAAGCGCGGGAGCCTCGCTCACCCTTTTGTGATTATCCGGCAAGCTGATGTTGCATTCGTTGTCGAAACGGAATTGACTCTGTTGGTGTCCAAGGTTAGCAGGAAAGAAAGTATTAAAAATTAAGATTAGTTATCAAGCATAATTATCTGTATTACCATTACAGTTCTATTTTTTAAGGTTAATGTTTGCATGATTTATCTGTTTTAACTGGTAGCAGACATAACAGACAATTTGTTTAAAATTGACAACCTTTTAAATTAATTACATCTCTTCAGAGAAACATGTCTCTTTAGTATATAGTAGTAACAACAAAAGATGCAATGGCCTACCTTGTAGCCGGGTCCAAGCCGATGCATGGCGCAGATGTGGTGCGTGGTAAGGGCCTCTCCGAACAGGTAGATGGCTGCCATCTGGCCACAGAAGACGCGTTCTTCATCCAACTCGGCCGTTGCGCCGATGTAGCATTTGTCGAAAGGCTGTGGACAAGATGAAGTTTAGAACACAATAGCGATTAATACAGGGAATGACAGACTGGTATCCCGGTCATTGGTAGCGACAGATGTTGGACACATATATGTCTATTCTCTTTTATAGAGGTGAGCTATAGATTTCCAGAATCAAAGGCTTTAAGCTTTTCCATCCACTGAATTCCCGCACGAACTTCATAATAACGCGTTCCACTTCGACTAGTCTGAAGACGACGAACGATGAGACGCAACTTAGTAGTTATTTGAGGACTTCAAGACTTGGTCGCGTGGAACAGACACGTAGATACACCATGTTTAGACGACATCAAAGTAATCAAAAGACTTCTCAGTTTTATTCCCAAGCGTAACTGTTCAACAAACCGGCCATGGCCCCTTTACCTTGCCACCTGAAGACCAAACGTTGACCTTGGTTCTAAGTCCCTATGGAATCAAAACTATGCGAAGACATTCCTTCCATTAAACCCACTGAGGGTCAGAATCTTGGTGTTCACCCAGAACGGCCAATCAGGCAGCATTCACGCAATACCGAATACCGTATGTAGTACACAAACATACCTCGCATTTTTAGATCCCCAATCCCCATCTTTATTGGCTGGAAATTCTTCCAATAAATACCTTGCGCCTAACGAGTTTTATATGGCTACGTGATTTTATTTTCAAAGAAACCAATAAAATCGGTTGAAAGAACTGAGGTAGTTTATAAATGTAACTTTTTATTGAATTAAAGTAGGACCTTCCTTTTTTAGCGTAATCAACCTTTACAAAACCAACTCTTCATGGAAGACGAAGAGACTTTACGAATCGACGACATTGTAAAGGTCAAGGGAAGTCGATGGATTTTGAAGGCCCAAAAAAGTTCTTCTGCCAGGCTGATAATGATGAAGCTGTAAGACCGCATTAGCTCCGTTTCCCCGCTCCAACAAGCCAAGAGGGTCGTTATCCACAACTCGTTGAACACTAGCGCCATGTAAAGCTACTTAATGCTAAAATACTATGCTTAGAATGAGAGCGTCTGATTTTGAGGGATGAGCATCAAGCTTATACATCTACATGGAATCTCCGTTTGTGACTCGCTACACTTTGCATAAGTTTTCTTTAATGTGATTTCAGAGTAAGCTTCTCAATTAGGTTCTGTTATTTTTTTGCTAGTGTTCCGTCGAAACTCTTCATTGAATATAGCTACAACTCTGTTTTACTTTATTACACGGAAAACAATACAACTACGCATTACGACGCCATCTTCTCCTTCTTCTTTCTACCCTATGGATGTGACCCTTTGCTTAATCCGATTAGGGATGTCCTATTCCCACCGGTTAACACTAGTTATTTTATTTATTTAATGTAGTTTACTTAAGAAATTTAGGTCATTGACCAATTACCAATTAGCCTGAATTATGGCTAGATTGTAATTTTATCAGAGTAGGTTATAAAAACATAGCGCACACTATTGACTGGCCTCTCACGTCAGTTGGTAGTAACTCTGCCTTCTGCGCCGCGGGTTCGATACCCACCGAGAACCAATATTCGTGTTGTAAATATCGATGTTTGTTCTCTGTCTGGGTACTGTATTCTATGTATTTAATAAAATTTAAATAAGTATTATATCAGCTATCTACATACATACATACATACATAAAATCACGCCTTATTCCCATGGGGGTAGGCAGAGATCACGGATTTCCACTTGCTACGATCCTGACACATCTCTTTCGCTTCATTTACTCTCATAACATTTTTCATACATGCTCGTCGGATTTTTATCAGCTATCTGGTTCCCATAATACAAGCTCTGCCTTATTTAGGGCCAGATAGTGGTATGTCGATTGTCCACAATATTTATTTATTTTCATTTTACTATTATACAAAGAGAAACTAGTAAGTATATCAAAATAGTTTAATGTTCATGAGCACTAAAGCCCACTGTTGAAGAGTGCGATGGTGCGTAGTCCTTTTGAAAAGTTTCCAAACTTCTCCGGTTAAACGTTATTCGGGGGCTTTGCCAAAATTAAATTGGTAACTTTATCTTTCGCAATGTAATTTAGTTCTGAGACTAAATTTACAGAAACAAATTACTTGGCCGCTTTGGTTTAGAACCTTTGAATCTAATCCTCTAATTAAGGTTTTTATTTCTTTCTAACTCGATTACATTATTCCAAGTTTTATTATTGGGGCGACGATCTGCGAAATGTAGCTGGCAACCTTTTTATTCGAATGGACTAAATGCTGGTGATCGTCTGACGTTTTTTACAGCGCTAACAGATAACAGCACTGGAGGAGAAGAGACGAAGACCGGACTCTATGGCGCGACTTGGGAAAGACCAACGTCCAGCAGTGGACTGATATAGGTTGATAATGATGAAATTTTATTAGGAAACGCACTTTATTTAATTAAAGCTAAAAAAAAATAAGTAGCAGCTCTTACTCTCTCTACTAATGACACAGAAGATTTTAAGGCCCGTTCACAGAAAAAAAATCGATTGTCTGTAAAGTCAGTTTACTGGCGATAGTTGAACGTGACAACTTTGAAATGGAACGCCTCCGAGCGAGGTAACGCCGCATAACGTCATGTTTTTTCGTGCAGCCGGCTCCATCGAATTATAAGATGTTGTCACGTCAATCATAATAATAGGTAGGAGCTCTTAACAGTAATATGACACAGAAGATTTTTAGGCCCGTTCACAGAAACAATGCTTGAGTCTTAGTCGAGCCTCAATCATTTATTTTATTACATTTGAAAAGTATTGAAAATCTATGCTGGGCCTAAAACTCCTTTGCTAAGGATTTTTTCATTGCGCCTGCTATGAAGCTTCCAAGAATAACCCAAAGAGCCATCACTAAAAAGGTTCGAATTAATTATACCTCACAAAGAGACGAAATCCAAGATTTTACCAAAAAAATTCATAATAAAAGACCTTCCAAATTACAATGTAAATATACTCACAGAGTATTTTGTGTACGAAATGCTAACAGAAAATACGAGCCTAATTATTCATCATTTGTCCGGCGTAATTACGGCACAGAATAAGTCGTACCGGCAGCTAATTTAGGTCCTTCGAACCGGACGAACTAATTTCGACTGAATGAGAAACGGGGAATTGCACAAGAAGGAACTGTTGTATTGTGTCTGTAACAATTGTAAGAAAGACGACTCTTTTACACCGGTTTAAAAATTTTCAACTCGGCTACTTTTTTTAAATTACTTTCCTTCAATTAAGTTTATTGAAAAAAATATTGTGTTTGTATGTTTGTTCATAGTCACTTATGAAAAGATTAAAACATTTTTTATCTAAAAGGTTTATACTTGTAAGCAAAATCGGTTCACCAGTTTGGTTTTAAGTTGGTTTTAACGAAACTTGTTTATTTTAGAATCGCCTGGCTTTGATACCTATTAAACGGTGATAGGACCTGGTAGAGATCGCTGTTAGCGTTAAGGCCGCCTAATGTATTACTGTGACTGTTTATTTTAAACCTTCTTACCTAGTGTGTCATTGTAATCAATAAAGAGTTATCTCTCTAACTATAGGAGTTCCTTTGCCGAACTCTATCACGTAACGCCCTGGTACCAAAAATCGATTACGATTCCATGTCCTGACTTATTGACCCAATGATATAGGCTTTGTCTTTTGGTGTTTTATACTTGTGTTAGGGGTGTAATAAGAACATAATTACTGGAACCCTAAACGGCTAGAGCGGGATAGCTAATACGAAAAAAAATTTAATGCAAACAAGTTTTTACTAGACTAGTTTTGCTTATATTTTTTTCCAGCTTCACCACCAAGCAGCCATTTTAATGGAATTTTTAATCCCCTAACGTATCTCCCGAAGTATGCGCAAGCACGTCTCTGCATATTCATAGCGCCACACGTCTAGCCATTAGGGACTGGACAGACTTCATCATAATTATCACACAACTTAGTTATAAGTAGGTATTTCAACCGCCAACTCACATGTCCGAGGCTTAACAGCCCCGATAGAAAGTATTAGGAAAGCTGCCCTTGATACTTTAGATATAATTTTTATTATTATTTAGCCAATTTTGTTCCACTGCAGGGCAAAGGCCCTCTTTCCACTCTTCGCGACTTAACGCAGTGACAGGCCACGATCTAAGGTGGGAGTCAAGTTCGTCCCGAAATCTTATTCTTGGTCTTCCACGTCGCCGGCTTGCATTTTGAGGGACTCCACTCTATAGTCCTCTTAGTTCATGAGGTGTAAGGCATGCGGCAGACATGTCCAGCCCAGTTCCATTTAAGGCTGGCGGCTTTTTGACCAACGTCAACGTTTAATTTAATGTTTATAAACATTTTAAATAAACGTTATTTTTTATTTTTTGTGAAAGAGCTTGTCCGGGGAAGAACTATCGAATCCTATTATAGACTATAGACACGCAAAAAAATACTGATGACAAAGCGGTTTCCTTCACTGCATACCCATTAGCATAGCGCTCAAATTCATATCGCTTATTTCAAATTTCACGATCAGTTTTGAACTAGCACAAACTTAAATTATAATGCTACGACTACACCGACAGCGCACGATAAATTGAAGAAAATGCGCAGTGTCTGGGCAAAGATTAGCAAAACGATGTCTTAAACTTAAAAGGGAATAAAGAGTCTTATACAACTTCTTAATGTGCCTCCGTGTACCAGGGCGGCATAACTCGCAAGGAACTTAGCATAATACAGTTATCTTGCAGGCACATTCGCGTTCGTTCGTCACGTGTGAGTCGTTACCGACAATTTATATCGTGTTACGTGCATTTCGGTACGTAATGTCACCTTACTTACCTGGGGTACAGTTGCCAAACGGGGATGTTTTTTAGGGTTGGTGTTTAACATAAACATTGGTGTTTACTCGATAAAGATCCGTTTAAATAACCAATTGCTACAGAATCGTAAATTTTTCTTTTGATAGATTTTTTAAAGCAATATTAATTTAATAGGCACTGTAAGGTCTGTAACCCAGAATTCAAGATACTCCAATGAGTTTTCTGCCCTAAAATATATGCCAGTACTTTCAAATCTTGAAGGAAGACATCTTGAGGAAACCGGCATATCGCTGAACCTAAAAACTTCAAAAACAGACGTCTAAAACACGAAAAGAGTCTCTTTGAGGCGCACTAAAATACTTGTATCTTTTAAAGAACAGACAGAAGGGCAAGTCTCACTTCATTTACAACATTTCGTTTACAAAATGTCGTTAACGAAATGGAGAAAAAATGAGACAGCAAAAATAAGTTACGTAGAAACGATCGAAACAAGTTGTTGTCTCATCAATTTTCCATACAAAAGAGACGGGCTCACACGAAAACAAAATTTGGTAGACGAAATGTGGTAGCAACACTGGACTAGGGGTATTCAGTATTCAGAATTCAGTATATTTATTGCCTTATTATGTTAAATATGTAAATTTAACAGTGTCAGATCTTAAAACTAGTTTATTAAAACAATACATAATTTACCCTGTAGGGTACTGATGACATGACACGAAGAAGATCCTATCTAAGGAACTTACATCATTGGTGGAGACGAACCAGGCCATCTCTGTGCTGGAGGCGAGCTGACCGTTCACCAGACACTTGATCTCACTCTTCGTCCATCGGTTGTAGATGTACACCACGGCTATTGCGTACCATCTGCGAACAAACATATTCACCTAATTCTCATTCAAAATAAACGAATTACTGGCATGTGAGGCTAAACCTGTGTGCCTCAAGTTAAACGCAGAGCAGTGCATCGTAGGGCACATTCCTGACGCGCGTGACCTACGAAGCAATGCTTTGTTTTAAGCGATGGTTGCCCGTAAACATTAAGTGGGCCATATGCTTTTTTTTATATTAGATATACCATCCTTTGGCCAAAATCTCACCTGATGGTAAGCGACGATGCTGCCGACGTGGAGCAGAATGGTCTAGAAGACACCTATTCACTCTTGCCTTGAAGAGGCCCAGATAGTAGTGGTCAGGAAAACAGCCGACGGCAATGAGTTCCATTCCCTGGAAGCTCGCATAATAAAGGTGGAGCCGAAACGCTTAGTGCGAATGGGTGGTATGCTAACCAGGTATGGATGGTACTGAGCCGTGCGTCTGCTAGTCCTATGGTGGAAGGGGGATGGTGGTATGAGATCATGCAGCTCCTGACTACATTCCCCAAAATGCAACCTATATACGAGTAGAATATCGATAGGCAAGCAACTTTGCGACGATACGCTAAACTCTGGATCTTAGTCTCTATTGATGCCTAATGGAAGTGTTTATAGGTATGTCAAAAGAAACATGCCTTTGACTACTACTTGGCAAACTATTTTTCGAAAAAATAGCTTATATTAAGCAGTAGTTGAAATAAGAGAAGAAAGTTGGTAAAAAACCACAGAGTGCCGCTGTGGCGGAAAGGCAAAAAAGGGTTTCGTTTCGGCTATTTAGCTACGGAACCCCAAAGAGCTGGTATTTAGTTAACTCGCTAAGCACCCGAGACGGGTTAAAAGCGACCACGCGCTGAAAAATAAATGAGGTTTGTTTAAAAATAAACCGTTTTGAAGGGTAAGGGGTTAAAGTTAGAAGGTCAGCTATATTCCAACGCATACTTCAGCAGAAAGTTAAAGATTAGTACTAAATAAAAAAAGTATCATGACATTTTTAGACAGTTCCCTCAAATCTCTTTAACGCGCAAATTTAATATTAGGATAAGCTTAAAAACAAAAATACTCGTAGTTTCGCCTCAAATTATAAAAAATAGGAAGGCTTTGCAGACATCTAAATCATCAGACAATACCAGCTCTTATAAAAAATAGGATGACTTTGCAGACATCAACCATGGTACGTGAATCAAATCCGCACCTTTACATTTTAAACATCTCCGCCGATTCACCGCCAAAGATCGTCCAAAAAATCTGTTCAATTGATTAATTCTGACATGCGTGACTTGCGAGGCAATGCTTTATTTTATAGGCACAAAAGTCAAAGTCAAAGTGGATTTATTTACAGAATTACAGGTACAGGGTTATAAATGGTTCATTTTCATAGATCCATTGTAATTCTGCCCTTATGGGCATGTAAAATTTAAATTAACAAAACACACAACACATAATACAGAATACAAAAAGGTTACTTAACATCAGGTGGAGGAGAACCCTTACCTCCTAGGCTGGAACTCGTATTTGACGCAATGCTGGAAGCCCTTCCCTCGGACCTTCATTGACGTCAGCACCAAGCAGTTGCCGACGAAGTGTGCTGTGTAACCGACGCCCTTACTCGTCTTGAAGCTAGAAGTACAACACATAATCACGAAATCGAAAAATACAATAATTTAAAAATAGTGATGTTCCTCAGAACATGGAAACAGCTGCATGGATTTCACCATCTCAAAGCTATCATCAACACAGACAGACAATCAAACAGACACTAAGGCCTCGAAAAGACTTATAAAGTAGATTAATATTGGCGTCAGTTTCACGTGAGCATTGCAAAAGAATAACAAAAAAATACTGCTGGGCTATCATCGTGTTTTTTTTAATTATCTATTTTAGAACTGGCTCCGTGATCTCTGCCTACCCTTATGGGAAAGAGGCGTGTTTTGTCTTGTCTTGTCATGTATGTATTGTTGACGCTTGACATTCGATATAACAAAAATTATTGAAATTTTTCGATTCAACGAGTTTCGTCCGCGGTAACTTTTATGTGGAATAAAAGCTCCCGCGTCTAGTATACTCGTTAAACACGGCCAATATTGCCAACGGACACTGCACAGTTTCATTTATTCATACAGTTAAGTGCCGTACCGACTCACATGAACATTTAAATTTCAATTCACTCCGAATATAAAGTCGCATTTCCCATACGAACACATAAACAAATAGGACTTACAGTTCCACCAAAACAACGGAACCAATCCAATTAGAGTAAAACACGATGCGATTTTGCGCCCCAAAGTACCAGGGTAACATTGCACGGTAGGAAGTACACTTGGAACGGCGAGGTTTCAGATTGAATGAAAGTTGCATATAAACATGGACACACGAGTAAATAAACGACTGTACGAGGGAGAATTTTGCGAATTATTTCCACTAAACTGAGCTTAACTCATATTTGCTCATTTACGAATGACTAAGTTAATCGCTTTGATTAAATTGATTTTATATCCTCTGGAAATATAGACTAAATGACTCAAATCATTTTATAAACGAAGTTTCCTTTTCAATAAACCTGAGAAGTTCAATGACTTCGTATAAAAACATGCTACCTGCCCCAATTCATTCATAAAGCTCGACACGCCCCTCACTTTAACTGCACTTTTTTATTTTGAGCTTCTTGCTACCTTCTTATGTCCTTTGATCTCCTGGTACCTCTTATGAATATTAAGAAAGGATTAAATCATAAAATTACTACCGTCTGTCACCCAAAAATGATATAACAATACCTGTACAAGTAAGGTTTTTCCCTTTCAATGTTGACGGAGTTAATGGGATCCAGTCGGAACCACGTTGTGAATGTGAACCCACTCTCGTATGGCCATCTAGCGAGCGGTGGGAGTACTACAGCCTGCAACAATAACATCAGTGAAGATAAACAACAGGAAAAAACTGGATCCGGATGGAAGCCGCGTTGAACATTGCTTAGCCTAGAACTAACCTAGGGGAATGTA
This sequence comes from Thera britannica, assembly GCA_939531255.2. Taxonomy (NCBI): domain Eukaryota; kingdom Metazoa; phylum Arthropoda; class Insecta; order Lepidoptera; family Geometridae; genus Thera; species Thera britannica. Next base: position 8,983,743 of record OW618043.2, on the reverse strand, counting down.
TTGCTTTGAAGTCAGAAAAATCATCAAAAGTACTAGACTGGTGTTTCATTTTAAATTAAATCTAGTCACAGCTTAGGGTTAATGTTGGTTTTCCCGCGCTCAACCGAGTAAGCTTGTTTAAGACGATTGAAGAAAGTCTGAAGATATTTTTCTTCACGGCTAAACCACGGACGAAATCACAATCCAGTTTTATCTCGCTTTCTGAACCATTTGGAAAGCTACCAAGAAAATGAAATTTTAAACTTTTTGCTTGAAAAATATGGCGTCGGCAAGTTCTTTTTGTTTTTTGAGAGCTTCTTCAAAGTAGAAATATCACATTAGTAAAAAGTAAAACGAATATTTAATTTAATTGTGCTATTATGGTCAGGATGGTAACAATCATACAAGCAAAAGGCATGAAGACGCGTACAGGTGAGAAAATACTCGTTTTTGCGTAACAAATTCTCAAAATTCCGTTTCCACACATGCTAATCATGCACATCTACCAAGCAAGCAGAAGTCCGCAAGAGGCGTCACTCCACCGTCAGATCTCGGATAAGCGCGACAGAGAGAAATGGACCCACCCCGAGGCACTACGCCTCACGACCATAAATAAGGAAAAAAAAGCGGACACACAGATAGCCCAGTATGTCACGCGGATTACAACCCAGCCCGTATTTGAATAAGAATTGCCAATAAAGACGGGCGGAGACGCTTAAACAGCGCTCCTAAAGTGTTTCTGCCCGCCTGGTATCGATCTGTATAAGCGTAGAGGTTTGGAAGATTGTCGACATCCAAACATTTCCGTTACATTGGGTAAGAAATCACTTGAAAATCGAGTTAAAAAGTTTTAAGAAACGATTTCTCGAAAGAGATTTTGAAGAAATCCCCTTGGTAAAGTGTGAATCGTGACCACCAATCGAGGAACCTCAGCCCAAACTGTGCTTAAGATGAAACTTTGGCCAATTTCGGCACCTCAGGCCCCCAGGGTGGAGTTCCGACGGTTTCATCAAATCCGTATGCCGCTCGCGCGCAAACTTCCTACTTTAAAGATAGGATTGCAGCTGAATTACAGTTATCCGAGTTTGAAAGGAGTTAATAAGAACCGGTATAATGTCTAGCGCAGTCTGAACTAGGGACGGGACTGCTCGTTCATTTTCGGAGCTCAGATATTGTTGTTTTATTTATTAGTTTTATCTGCGGGGGTGTTTAGTAAATTTTGTTAGATCAACAGTCGTGATCATACTTTATAGTGTTTTAGCAGTTCTGAACATGTGTAACATTGATGAGAGCTGCCTCTGCACTGACAAAGCTACGAGACAAACTATAGATTTTACAAGTAAAAGAGCAGTTTAAAGAACCTGTCAATTATTTTGAAGACAAAATGTTCCTCTCAAGTTGTAATTTTCCTCATAAGTTACGAGGAGGCTGTCGTGTCGCTTAGTACAAAATATCAAGTTTGCATGATGTGGCTGAGGCTTACACTATCTTTCGGAGTACGTTCGTACTTCGGAGTTTTCGGAGTAGCGAGTGTGATGTGAACTCCAGCACAGCAGCTGGCGTCTATTGGAAGAGTCTCAGTGAGTGTATTGTGCGCGTTGGTGATTGCCTCTTTCATATTGCAACACATCGAGATATTTTAGAATAAATGAGGATTTTAATTAAAATATATAATGCACCGAATTTACCGGCAAATAAATAAATACTGTTAAGTAAGTCGGCTATTGCTATTAAAAATCCGAAATAAATAAAATAAATTTTAGCTATTTTAAGAGATATTTCGGAGAGCGCCTCCATAAAATAGAATATTGTAATACATATTTTTTTGTCCCATTATAAATAAATATTGTAGACAATCCACACAATATTAATATTAAGGGGGTACGATTTCCATACAAACTTAATTTACACAACTATGGGCGAATAAAGTATTAATGTACACTGAAATAGCTGTAATAGGCTTTTACAGTGGTCCTTATTACCGGCCAGTTATACAGGGTGTCCCATAAGTCAACGTCCAGCCGAAAACGGGTGACGCGCCAAGTCATGACAGTTATCAGAAAAATATAAAAAAAATATTTGTCTTGTAACTTTCGAGTTATGAGTATTTTAAAAAAACAGGAAAAACTGACACTCTGTGATGATCTTTTAAGTCCTGTGACTACAAATATTAACTTTTTTTGAAACTTTTTTCTGCAAAGTAAGCAAGAATAACCTTTCTGTAAATTACAATTCAAAATTAAGCCATAACTGCCTCAGTTTTCAATGAAATCGTGGAGTTTTGGCCAACATTTCATTTCAGATAATTACATCACCCAACTTTAACTGTCTGTACCGCAAAAAAAATGTACTGCACTATCATGGCATGTAACTTCAAAAATTGGCGCATTTATCCAGGATTCCAAAATGGTATAATACTTGCTAGAGTACTTTTTAGGTTTGGAAATAAAAAATGTTCTTTCAACTAAACCGGATTTCCAATCAATTTTATTTCATTAGATAAAATGTTTGTACTCTTTAAATCATGGGTTTAAAATGCCTACGCTGCGTTTTTAAGTGACTCATAATTCACAGGTACAAGTAAATACCATTTCGACGATGTAAATAAACAGTTAGAGCCACCATCTTGTCGAAAGAGTAATAACCATGGGTTTTCAAGTAATTTGTTAGTTTTAAGTGAAAGTATGAAATAAAATAATAGTCAAAGGAATTTGAATTTGAAACATTTTGGCAAATACCTTCATAAATATAAGTAAAGCGTCTTATTTAAACAAGGAAGATATTTTAAAATTCCTTTGAATAACTTTCTAACGGAAAATATATTTAAATAGATACGATCAAAATAAAATCATCTCAACGAAAACCCATCACGAAACAACGCGTATTTTCTCTACACCGTTGACCTTTTAAAACCTCCGAACATTTTCCTCAAAAACAGCTCAGTAATTAAAATTAAATTTCAACAAAAATACATTAACGAAACTCCCGCCATTTCAGTTACGAACGAATTCATTATTACTTTTAAAAAACTGCCGCGGGTTTTTTTTTAATTACTCGGTTTGAGGTTGAATATTAATTTGTGGAAGAATTGTGAGAAAGACCCTTATTTGTAGGAGGCTATGAATCATTGAAAACAAACATCAGAGTAGAAACAAGGCAACTGTTAATATTCTTACGAAGTCCGGTGGAGCAAATACAAAGTTAAACAAATCGAACTAGTTTTGCAACTTGTTAGGACAGACACACAATAAGGCCTTACTTTGAAAGGCCTTAAAGCTAGGTGTATCTAGGTGCCAGTTCCCCAGGACCAAGATTAGAAGAACAGCCAACGGAAAATAAGTATGATTGCATCTTTTTAATTTGCTTAATGTCCTTGTTTGTGTGCAATAAAGTGTTTTCTATCCATCTACATTTCCGAACGCCTTTGGGGCGTTCGTTTGAAATATGAGCACTGCTTATAAATAAAACACCATTACGAAAATGGAAGGTCGTTTCTCTTCATTTGGACTGAAATATCGCCGCGAGGTAAAATAGGCGCCGCTAGGGGGCGCCGCATTTATTGAATTTAGTTCGGGTTCAATATTATCCAGTAGCTTAACCATTGTTTAAATGACAGCTAAATCAATATGTCTAAATAAATCTGTTGAATTAAATAACTGTCAAGTGAAGTTGACCAATTAATCTCTCAAGCCTTGCCAAACGCTGTCAAATATGACGGCAATATTCGACAGCGTTTCACTGATCGCCATCGCCATCGCCTATATTATGTGTGCCTAGATGTGGCCCTCAGGAATCTTTGTTATCCCTCCAGGTGTCTTGACCATGTAGTCACCTCTTAAAAGTCGAGGACGTCTATGAAGGTGGTCAGAGGCACGTCCTTAAGCTTTAGCACTTCACACCTTGCAGTAGTTGTTATTCCATACGTGATAGGGTGCAAATCCATTGCTGCTAAGAATAACTATGCAATACACGATCGGAATAAAGTGAAAGGTCAACGCTACTGGTCTACAAAAGCTGTCCACGCAAGTAACCTTTAAGTTTGGTAGATACTGGAGAGTAGTTTAATTTCGTCAAACGTATCAACGGGGGCGTAGCTCAGATGGTAGAGCGCTCGCTTAGCATGCGAGAGGTACCGGGATCGATACCCGGCGCCTCCAACCTACCCTCATTTTGGATTTTTCTATTTTTGTTTTATCTTTTCAGTCGTTATGCAAATATTTGTTAAATTATAAACTAAGCAGTTTTGGAAGTAAACAGCTGAGTATTTTGGTGCAGCGCGCAAACGATTATTGCGAGAAAGGTGAAATGTCACGTACGCTCACGTCGTCGTCGGCGCACGGATTGTTTGCAAACTTAAAGAATGTGTAATTGTAATTCGTCGATCGTATCAACCGGGGGCGTAGCTCAGATGGTAGAGCGCTCGCTTAGCATGCGAGAGGTACCGGGATCGATACCCGGCGCCTCCAACACTTATTTTAGAGTTTTGCCCTCATCATAATTAATTCTTAGGTTTTAACTGACGTTTTCTCTAGAAACATTTCTGAAATAAGACGATATTTTAGAAAATATCATATTGCAACTAACTAACAAACGAGCTCCAGCATTTTGTTTAGGTTTACGGATTTAAATGCACTAGTAAATTGAAACCCTGTCAATGAAAACTGGAATCATCATACCCTACGAGCTGGGTATTTCAAAATGGGCAAGTGCTCGTCGACAGCTCAACCCGACAGTTTCTTTCACTATGTATTGGATACCTGCCAATTACCAAACCAGCAATTGGAGCAGTAACTCGAACGGTTGCTAATTGCCTTTAAAAACACTGCAGTTCATATTCATACCGATACTAAAAGATTAAATATAACCTTTTTTACATTTATGCCTCTTGTAAACAGTGTTGGGTACAAGGAATATTGTCAAAAAGTGACCGTATTTCAATATTGATAAAATAAACTTTGTCAGCTTGACGTATTAACAACAAACCACTCAAACTTTTGTTTGTTTATGTTAGTGGCTGCACTTATTATTTCTTCAAACTATTTATAAGTTTGTAAATATGGATTCTATTTAATTTTGTGTATTCAGTTTTGAGCTAGACAGCTTTGCAATGTCCAGGCTTTTTTTTCCATCGTTTTCGCGATTCCAAAACTAGACGGTTTTTATGTAGGTTGTAGTTTGCCATCTCTACAGCATTTATTTTTTGAAACTCACCGATCCCTTTCGTCCTGGGAAGCTGAAGAACACGTCAGGTCCGTTCCGGTGCGGCATCTGACGGAGGACGTTCAGCAACTTGGCTGAGTGACGGGGCTGCAATACAAAGGACACATAAGTTTATCAAATCACAAATAAAGAAGTTCCATCGTCTTCCAGGAAAACATTATGTCGATTCTGATACTTCTTGAGATCCTTAGCTTTAGTTATATACAAATTGGAACACGCAATCGTAGTTTAAAACTACAACTGCGTGTTCCAATTTGTATATTAAAGCTTTAGATTAAATTAATGAGCCAAATATATACCCAGCGGCATATTCAAGACATTCCCAGTTCCCACTTGAAAGCTAAAAACCTAATTAACCTCAAACAGAGGTTAAAAAAGAATCCAAAAGGACCAATCTCAATTACCAGGCGGGCATAAACACAAAGTAACCATTCAGCTGCCGGCTAATTACGAGTACGGTGCGGTTAAAACGATGCAAATTTCAAAAGCATTGCGCCACCAGTAATTGCACGGCTCTTCGTGGCTTCGCCGTTTCGTTCGACTGTCTCCGCGCAGTTTATGTTGCCCTGGTAGCATGAGATTGGTTTGCGGGGGTTTTGTGCTCGTGTCCTTTATAGAAATGGAATGAATTTGTTTCAGTGAGGACTGATGATTGATTTCTACTGAGAATTTGAACCCAATCTTTGCTAATGAGGGTCCAATTAGCCAAATATTCCACGAAACTGTTCGAATAAATGCTTTTAGACCATTTAAATTGACAGTTACAAGTTTTGGAAAATTTTACAAAGTAATGTAAAAGTGATTCTTGTACAGATGTCCGAACATGGGAATCATTAAAATAAATTAATAATTCTGGCCTTTCAGCTCAGTTGGTAGTGGCTCTGCCTTCTGCTCCGTAGGTCGTGGGTTCAATTCCCAGCACTGTAGCTGTTGAAACTGTTAAGCTAAGTCAAAACACTGTTTCTCACCCATTTTCCGTTTACAGCCCTCATAGCATTGAACAGCTGTTTTAGCTCCTTCACTGTGACGCTATAGCTGGCTAGGACTCCCAGCATTTCTATCAGAAGATCTGCAACAAAGAAAGATGAGGTAAAGTCAAAAATATTTTATTCAGTTGTATCACAAGGGACGTTTTGAAACGTCTTATGCCTTGCGTACATCTAGCGCGATGGCAATGGCGAGCAGTGAAACGCTGTCAAATGTGACAGCGATGTTTGACAGCGTTTCACTGATCGCCCTCGCCGTCGCCTAGATGTGCGCAGGCCTAAGCTAGGTCTATCCACGGGGTTGAGTGCCAGCTTCACGCGACTAAGTAATCTTTTATCTTCGTAGTAGAAGTGAGAGAAGAATACAAAAGGATAATTTAGTTTCCAGTCAATGTCAGGTAAGGAAAGGTTGCATTTATTTTGAAGTTTCCCCAAAATACATACGTACATTCTCTAGCTAGATAGATATGGAATGTGTATATGTATATGTATTATTATTTGGATTGCAATTAGCTTTTTTATTGTTTATATGAGCTATTCCCACGAGCATAGAGCCCATTTGGAGCCTAACAGGAATCACGATAATATAGTATTTTCATTCCCATTTCGTCTTAGTTTTTTTCAAACACTAATCAAACTTTAAGCGAGGTTGCAAGGGCTAGATATAAGACAAACATCACGTCTAGCAAAGACACTGTTCAAGTGCGGATTTGAACCCACTACACAGATGGAAGAAGGTTCACTCCTAACACAAGCCACTACAACCTTAGCTCATAATTCATCCAGGTTTTGAAACCACTAATCATGAACCACTAATTTGCAACCGCAGTACTCAATTATATGACCTAATCAAATCTAACTCCCGAAGACGATATCTACTAATTACCTCAATAACTAACCATACTAATTAGTTGTGTACTTTGACAAATATGTAAATCTAGTATAATTAATATTTTTTTACTGCCAAACATAATATTATAATTAATATTCATTACAAATATTATTTGGAACCCTAAAAAGGGATTATTACGTTTGCCTGGTTTTCAAAGAGTTACAAGACCAACTTAAAACTATTTTCGTCCAAAAGGGTTATCGATCACTCAATTTGTGATAAAGTAATCGACCTTGGAACTTGTTTGTTTGCTCTTTCACTGGTCCTTGAAGATCAACAACTTGTAGCACGAGACACTAACGCAATCGAGTCAACTACGAGAACCACTGGCATACACCGAAAGAGTAACCGCTCAAATTCAGGAGGTCCAGATTGTTCTACCACATTCTATTATTTCTTTTTTTCATTTTATAAACGTGTGCCAAAATTTATTCAACTAACAGAAGAAGTAGGAACGATGAAAAGCCAAACTCAAAATTTTGTATCACAAGGAGCACGTGTAGAGTAGAGATGCCAGTTCCACGCGACCAAGCCTACAAGATTCCGGAAAAAATCAAATTTCAAGAAAAACACAACATTTTAAAACAAACACTTAAATAGATGCTTCTACAAAAAACTTACTACACACTAGACGAGTTCTTTAATGACGAACGAAAACAATAACGTTAATTATAAATACCCTTTTTTATCATTTTATACTTAACCTGTTTACAATCTGCGTGATTGTAATACCTAATATCGGCCCGCTTCTACAGTATTGCAACACCCTTACAGGGTAAATTATGCATTGATTCAAAACTAGTTCTAAGATCTGACGCTGTTAAATTTACATTATAATATAATAAGGCAATAAATATACTGAAGAACAGGAAACAAATTATGGCTTAGTACCAATCGTTTTTTTGGAGGATACAAAAATACAACAAAAAAAAAATACAAAATAAAAATAGCAGTGAAGTTCCAGTGTAGTGCCAGTCTAACTTAGTGAGACGTAGGCAATACAAAAGCCGACCGGGACTCACCCTAGTTTCAAGGGTGGATTGTTCTACTCCATTGATAGTTATTCAACAACTGCTCCAACTCGAGCGATTGTATCATACGCTTTGTTGTGCAACTCAGGCGTCCTTGATGTGAGGTCAATCCCAGGGTTAGTGTTTGACCTTGAAAAGACTCGCAATTTGCTGGTATTTTTAACAGGTTGTCAATTCGGTTGTATTATTGTTTATGTTTGATAAATATCGCATAATCCGTCATTATGAGACGATTTGAAAAAAAAGAAAGAGAGAGAGAGAGAGAAATAGGGTAAGTTTAAAAATCTGGAAGGTTATATTTTTAAACCTACGCTATTTCTCTGTCTCTCGTAATTTTCTATCACATTTTATTCCTCATTCGAAACCGTTCAGCACTGGGGCCGTAATCATGTAAATTATTCCGCCCGAAAATACCAGGACTACATAAAATAGAAGCGTTCGTTCCCATTGAATTTGCGATTCGCGCTCTACAACAGAAGGTGTAATAGTGTCCATGAAGGCTTGAATGCCCCGCTTGTTTAAGTTCGCTTGTACTTTTTCTAAGCATGCTTCGGCTGTTTCGGTTTGAAGGGTGTGGGTGTCGATGAAATTTTAAAAATAATAATAATAATGCTTCATTATGAACAAAAAACCAGTTTGTACATCATTCATAAGTTAAGAAAAACGATGACGTCTGCAGAAGTTAAAAAACTATGTCGCAATTACTGGCACGTGAGGCTAACATCTGTATGCCTCAAGTTGATGGACGTTGGGCAGTGCATCGTAGATCACGTTCCTGACGTGCGTGTACTACGAGGCAATACTTTGTTATAAGCGATGGTTACCACTAAACACCAGGTGGGCCATATGCTTGCTCCATCAGCAAGTTGTATAAAAACATGCATTTTGTTTGGTTCAAAATGCGAGTTTCGTTTCGGTATTGTTTTTGTAGTTAAAATGAAATGTAGAGTAAGTTCGCAGTTACAATTAAGATTCACGATTGCGCAATCGAGCAAAAATATTTGTACAATGTCGAGGAAATGCATTTAGTAATTCACTGCGCAGTAAAGACCTGCGCACACCTGCGCACACCTAGGTCGCTGGCTTCGGCGATCAGTGAAACGCTGTCAAATTTGACAGCGTTTCACTGATCGCCAAAACCAGCGACCTAGGTGTGCGCAGGCCTAAAAGCGCCGTGGTTTACATTTTTTAGGCCATGTTGTTACTTATTTAATGAAAAAAAATACGGGTTGCACTCCGGGAGTGCCGGCAGAAGTGAAAACTTGATTATTAACGTTGAGCATGTTTGATATTTTGGAATGGTTAGGGGGGGCTTGTTTGTTATTTGGCACGCTGTAACATACACGAACATTCGCGCAAGCGCCCTGCGCTGCCTAAACGAAACAGTAGGCCCAGGCATACATTTTCGCCGCGCCGTAGAGAGGGGATAGCTGTCTACTCTCCATCCGTCTTACGCTTTTTCGATCAGGTCACGTGTCCTGACGCGCTGACGCGAGTTTAAGATTTTATACCCATTACAGAAAAAGTGCTCAACGCCGCTAAAGAAGTTTTCACTTCAAAAATTATACAAAGCAAACAAAAACAAATCAGCTATTAGCGAAACGAAGCACGAAGTTCATCTGTTACGTAATTCCTTTCGCTTTGCACCAGGGTGTAAGCCACGGCGAGGAGTTCATGCCGTTAGCTAATTCCCCAGTAATCCAACGCGGATTGCAGCCGACTAGCTCCTGTTTAATGCAAGCCTGGTAGCCGTAGCGAAATATTAAAATACTTAACGCGATTAAACTCGGAAATATTACGGAGACTTCTGACGGGAAAGCGAAAAACAAAGAGAGTTATAAAACAGTAGTAGAGCAAATGAGTTGTTACAGTTTGTATACTGCTTTTCTGCAACACAGTGTAAAAAAACTACAAGAGAAATCAGTGATTTCGTTTAATTCTGCCTTCAATTGTATAATCGTCCTTTCATATTCATATTTATTTATTGCATGCATGTTACATTTATAATTTTATATATTATTTAGATTTAAGGTGAACATGTAAGGGCGCAGCAATGTAACGCAGCCTACATAGGTTGAGGTTGGATTCTAAATTCAATTGAATTCATGCATGATATAGGTTAAATAATAATAAGTATGCAAGTTCAAGTGTCTTTCATATTTACTACACCCTATTTCATGTGCGTTCATGCTTGCAGTAGTTGCAGCATTCGTTCATACATAAAAGCGCTCAGCGTATCGCTTATTTCCACTCGTAGAGCCAACGTTATTGGATTGTTTTAATAAATTCCGCTTTTAAGTATGGAATTTATAATAAACTCTTCGGGACCTTATTTTCAAACAAAAATAACAAATATTTACATTTATAATTCGTTCTTCTCATAAAAAATACATCACAGATTAAGGAGCAGGAGACCTTTTTGTTAATCTGCTTGTTAGAAAGAAAGAAAACCATTTGTTCTACATAATATGCTAAGTTTATAATGCGCACTTGATGTGCGGGCAGGTTTTTCCGCAAGTAGGCCGCTGGTGGGCCCTTTTTGCGTGGCCCTTGACACGTGTTGCTCGAACTTTTTTAGGTTCTACAACACGCCGGTTTCCTCACGATGTTTTCCTTCACCGTTTTGAGAGTACTGGCATTGTGCACATACATTTTTCGACAGAAAAACTTATTGGTACACGAGTGGATTTGAACCCACGACCTTCGGGTCGGAAGGCGGGGCCACTACCACTAGACCACCAGTGCTCTTTTTGCATAATATGCTAATACACAGTATTATGTTTACATACAGTAGCGCTATTGTCTTCCGCTGACCACTACGTTGATACTATTGTTTTGTCTCTCAAATACAACTACATGATGTAACAGAGAATAAAAGCGCTGGTGGCCTAGTGGTAGGGTCCCCGCCTTCCGATTCTAAGGTCGTGGGTTCGAATCCCGTCGTGTACCAATGAGTTTTTCTGCCCAAAAATCTATGTACTCTATGCCAGTGCTCTCAAACGGTGAAGGAAAACATCGTGAGGAAACCGGCATACCGTAGAACCAAAAAAGGTCGAAAATATGTGTCAAGTGCACGAAAGGAGCCTCTTTGAGGCGCGCTTAAAATCCTTTCACCACACTTGGTTCGACAGAATCAGTGACACTATAAGAAGAAGATCAGAGCATACCATTCTATTTCTTATCGCGTCACTGATTCTTCAGACTCAAAGAGGCTCCTTTCATGCACTTACCACAAACAACACATTATACATATTACAACTTTTAACAGAATACCTTAAATACTGGTATATTCCCACTTCAAAACAACCCTTCAATAATAAGTTTAGGGAGGGTTATATTCCCCTTGCCTTTAATTTATGTCCAAGGCCATGAGTTGCTCCAACTACCAGGAAACTATGAATATGTACAGGGATGTTGGATTTTTTTGGCATAGTTTGTTATTTCAGCACAGCAGTCGCACTACGAAAACGAACCCCTCATATTTAAAGTGCTAGGGGTGATAGGCCCGAACTCTCATTTATTTCCAAGGGCATGATTTGTCCCTACTACCAGAGAACTATGAATGTACACAGTAGTGCAAACCGTTTTTGAAATAATAACTTTTTTTTTATGCCATAGCAGGCAGACGAGCAGACGGGCCACCTGGTGGAAAGTAGTCACCGTCGCCCATAGACACCTGCAACACCAGAGGTGGTGCTAATGCGCTGCCGGCCTTTTAAGTAACGATAGACCCGCCTTTTGAAGGACCCCATGTCGAAGCTCCGAGGGAAAACCGCAGAAGGCAGCTCATTCAACAACTTACTCGTGCGCGGCAAAAAGCATAGCGAAAAACGAGCAGTTGTGGAAAACCAGCCATCCAGGTGGTGAGGATGGAATCTGGTTCTGCGGCGCGTGGTGCGATGATAAAAATCAGCCGCGGGCACCAGAGCAAACAGTTCCTCAGAGCACTCCCCATTGTAGAGACGATAGAGCACGCACAGAGAACCAACGTGTCTCCGAAGACCTAAGGGCTCTATGTCATCTGTGAGCTTGGAATCGAACTTAGGGGGGTTAAGCGTTTTTTGAAGTGGGAAAAAAACAAATGAACTCGCCTTACCATCACACGTCACCTCTTCGGCAGAGATCGACAAACTTCGCCAATAGTCGGAGTATGTCTACCGGAGTGCCACTGTTATTTTTGAAACCAAAATTTTACTTTTAATGGACACAATGTCAAAATAGTTTCAGTTAAACCAGTTGAAATTGAACCAGAGTACGAGTACATTACTCGGATTCGATTCCATCATTGAAATTCCAACGTATCACGATAGCTATCGAACTGGCTGTCAATTAAATAAAGTGCACGAATGCACCACTGTTTGGTTTGGTTGAGTGATGGACTGTGACAGACATTTTTATTTTTTAAATAATAAATTCTTTGGTGTAGATATGACCTGTTTCGAACAATTGACGACGGACGCGGACCATATAAGCTTGCATCTACTAAAACTACTGAAAGAAAAACGCTGTGGAAACTTTAAAAAAGTAGGAAATATTGGAGGCGCCGGGTATCGATCCCGGTACCTCTCGCATGCTAAGCGAGCGCTCTACCATCTGAGCTACGCCCCCGGTTGATATAAACGACGAATTGCAATTACTCATTCGTTTTAAAACAGTCCAACAGTGCGACAACGAGCGACGTAGTTGTACGTGACATTTTGTCTTTCTCGAAACTCACATAAACTGCATGCTGTACAAAAATACTTAGCTGTTTTCAACGAAAACTGTTAATTTATAAGTTTACAAATGAACCAAAATAACAAACAAATACACAAATAAAAAATCCAAAATGAGGGTAGGTTGGAGGCGCCGGGTATCGATCCCGGTACCTCTCGCATGCTAAGCGAGCGCTCTACCATCTGAGCTACGCCCCCTGATGCACTTTGTGTTGAAATAATAGTTGGTAATGCAGAAATTACTCAATGCCGAGGACGAAGATAATGTAGAACACGCCACAAGGTATGCAAAACACGTAACTTGAGTAACGAATACCTTTCACTTGCCTTGGACATGTTTGGCGGTCTTGCTAGCCATGATGTGGCCGAAGCATTTACTACGAGCTTTAGAAGGGAACCACGAACCGGAAGACGAAACGTAAGACGCCCACCCACCAGATGGACCGACAACATTGTTAAGATCGCGGGAAGTCGGTGGATGGAAAAAGCTCAGAATCGTTCTTCCTGGAAATGTGTAAGGGAGGCCTTTGTCCAGCAGTGGACTTCTTCAGCCTGTTGATGATAGAAGGGAAGCTTTAAAATTAGGTCACTTACCCCCGAATACTGAAACGCAACTCAGATTTAAGCACGTCTCAAGCGACGAATATTTGACAGTTTTCAATGAAAATCTGTCAAATATTCGTCGCTTGAGACGTGCTTAAATCTGAGTTGCGTTTCAGTATTTGGGGGTTAGAGGTGGACACTAACAAGAACTTAGCTGAAGTTGTAAACGATAGTAAAAATTAATATTTATGTTGCAATTTTATCAATGCAAGCAAAGCTAGATAAAAAGATTAAATGATGAGTACTGCATTCGAGTAGCTATAGCAGGTAGTGTTCTAATAGTTAGTATTTTGCTAGATTCATTTGTAATAAAAAAAATAGGTATTGGAGGCGCCGGGTATCGATCCCGGTACCTCTCGCATGCTAAGCGAGCGCTCTACCATCTGAGCTACGCCCCCTGTAGATACGATCGACGAATTACAATTACACATTCTTTAAGTTTGCAAACAATCCGGGCGCCGGCGACACGTGAGCGTACGTGACATTTCACCTTTCTCAAAATAATCGTTTGTGCGCTGCACCAAAATACTCAGCTGTTTTCTGCCAAAACTGCTTAGTTTATAATTTAACAAAAGATTTGCACAATGCACTTAAAAGATGAAACAAAAATGAAAAAATCCAAAATGAGGGTAGGTTGGAGGCGCCGGGTATCGATCCCGGTACCTCTCGCATGCTAAGCGAGCGCTCTACCATCTGAGCTACGCCCCCGGTTGATAGTTACGACAAATTCTAGCTTCAGTTCGGACTGACCGGTCAATATGCCCTGCGGCAAGGTTTCGACATACCCGCATTTGAATTCCTTACGTGACATTACGCCTTTCACTCTATAACAACAGTTTGCAATGCAGAAAATACCAATAATGGTTAACAACACATCAAAACACCGTGAAAGAATCTGCTTAGTCCGCAGATATTGAATACTAGCCGAAGGTACCTTCTCTAGCAGATAAAAAGCCCACTAGTATTAAAAATGTGAAAGTTTGTAAGTATGGATGGATGGATGGATGTTTGTTACTCAATAACTCTTAGAACAACTGGACAGATTTGGATGAACTTTGGCATATATATAGATTATGATCTGGAATAGCACATAGCCATACTTTTTATCCCGGTAAAATATATGGTTCCCGTGGGATAGATTTGTTTTTAATCATATGTATAAGAGAAAGTCATGTTTTTATCATAACTCAAGAACGGCTGAGCAGATTTGGCTGAAAATTGGTGGAGAGGTAGCTTAAATCTAGGAGACGGACATTGAATACTTTTTATCCCGAAAAATTAACGGGAACGGGGCGACCGAAGCCGCGGGCAGCCGCTTGTAATACCTATAATGCTAGGTCATGTGATACGTATAGGCTAGGTAACTAGCAGCTAGTATCCAGGCTAAGGTCCTGAAGCCTCCGTCAAAGCATAACAGGCTGATAGGTCAACAGTTTAAGGATTAGAAACTCCACTATCACCAATCCAATTGAGGATTGCGCAGAACGTCTTATTTTAGTTGATCAGTTAGGAGTGACTAAGCAAGCTACAAGCACTTCGGTTAAGTGAAAGGTCACATTTGCTGACGCGCCCTTTTTAATCATGTCATTGTCACGTTTTACTCGATCTAGTTCACATGCTACTACAAGTATAGACAGTAGTTTTTTTTTAATGAAATGTAATAACGGGGGCGTAGCTCAGATGGTAGAGCGCTCGCTTAGCATGCGAGAGGTACCGGGATCGATACCCGGCGCCTCCAATACTTATTTTGCATCTGCAACTTTTTATTTCATTAAATTCTTCAAGGAAAACATCATCTTTTTTCTCAAGAATCTAGATAATATTTTCAGTCGTCATGTCACTTTATTTTATCAGTGACCATTTTCATTACGGCTTTCGCATGTTCATCGTCCACGGCCGAGTCAATATTAATAAAAATGTTCACCTGAATGAAAAACAAAGCTTTGTTTCGACTTCTCATTTGTCCCTTGCTCATTTTCACCCCGAGGCACATTGACCTCGTTTCATTCTCAGGTGACGTGAAAAAATAGCAGGGGAATACCATGCGCGCATACAAAAGAAGTGGTGAAAGAGACGAGTGTGGAATTGCGTTTGGTAACAAGACGCGAATTAAAAATGTGAGCACTCTTCACATCATGCATGCCTGGTGTTGGTGGAAAAGGAAAATTAATTATGCAGCATTATTTTGCCTTTTCGAAATTATTCTAACCAGAAAAGAGGTGCCATTTTCTTAAATAAATAGGTATTAATTTTAAAGAAGTTGTTTAGAGTTTACACGAAAAAGAACCTGGTTAGGTAATAAAATACAGATGAAAGCTCTTCAGAGTCAAGGAAAAAGCATTCAACGTTTAGCAAAACGATAATGCGATGCATAACGTAAAAATAAACCGCAAAATATGGCAAGAACACGGCTATAACATTATGCCACGCGACGTTCAAAAGATATTGCGTTAAAATGAGCTTTTAAAAAAACTCCGTAAAAGGTATATAAAAGCAAATAGGAGGGTGATCGTATTACTTAGAATTTACATCATTCATGATATATTATCCCTTATGTTTTTTGCTGATAAGATAATGCCATTTCTTTGAAAATATTATATTCCGCGATTTATTAAATCAGAAATGTATTTATCACATGTATTTTTTAATGGCTCTTTCTTTTTGTAACCTGGGTTTTACTTGATTTAAAAGTTAAGTACATAGTATTTTTGCGTTCGTAAAATAAGTTAAACCGATACGTCTTCTCATGATAATCAGGGTACCATACCTGGAGAGATGGTAGAAAACATCTGGTGCGCAAACTTTGCATCCTGCCTGTACCTTTTTTGTCATCTTAAGATCCAGTCAGACCTTACGTTTCTCAGGCCTACCAAGCTACCAGAAGTTACAACAGAAAAGATGTTCCTTCATGCGAAATACTTTTATTCTCACTGCCACCGTTAGGTACCAGCTTTGTGAAGCCACACATGAAATTGCATTATTTTTTTCTAAGTCATTATGAGTTTTTTTCATACATTCTTTATGATATCTACCTGACTTGTTCGCACTTAGGGTGGAGCTTAAACTTTGACACGCGCTGTTGCACCATTTTCCACACTTCATTGACTTGTAAGGATCTTAAAATTCCTCAAACTTGGTCACCTCTTTCGTGTTTTGCAATCCTGGTATTCTTGTTATTCATAAACAACCCATGCGCCTTCCAGCCGTGTTTTTTTTATTTTATTTGTCCATAATATTTTTTTGGTAATAAATCTCGCAAGCCATATATAACACTCGTATTTCTTAGAACCATCCGGATTTGAAGAGCCAAACAGATGCAACTTTTTGTTCGATTGTTCAAGCTGAAAAAGGCACTCTGGCACATTAATTCTATTGTGTTTGTTTAGTCATCCTTGCAAACGTATTAGGATAGCATAAATCCAAAAGAATTTGCTGACGGTAGTTGTTACTGTGACCATATTTTTAAGGATCAATATTGCATGTATGTAAAAGTGTTTAAGAGAACCGAAACATTTTGTTATGAATATTTTTTACAGTTTTACCAAACTCTCAGGAATAAAATTAGAGAAAATATCTGTCAAAGGACATTTTTAAGGATTACTGTTTCACACAAAGACCAGGCATACATGCAAGACGAAGAGCTCTAAATATTTTTAAATTATCCCTGCTGTCTTCCGTTAGAACAGTTGGCTGTGTATGTGTGTACTGGTACGCCCTAACGTTATAGAAGACTCCTCCCTTTCACAAAAAATGTGGTGACCCAGGTAGTCGGTTTATTAAAATGACAAGTGAGGGAGTTTCGTTGGCATTAGGAGATGCCAACGAAACTCCCTCACTTGGCATTTTTGGCAGCCTGGTCGTTTTGGTAGACAAAAAATCGGTTGTCTGTAAAGTCGGTTTACTGACGATAGTTGAACGTGACAACGTCATACAGCTGTCCACGCGGACGCATCGCTCACTTAAATAGGAGAGAGACAAATGTCGAACGCTGCCGAACGCGGAGGCTGATTGTGCCTCTTTGTCACTCGTTCATCGCCCTCGATTGCACTTCCAGCCTTAAATGGAACGCCTCAGAGCGAGGTAACGCCTCATGAGTCATGTTTTTTCGTGCGTGCAGCTGGCTCCATCGAATTATAAGACGTTGTCAAGTCAAAAGACACATCTCGTCTCCGCACGGGATAAACGATTCACATGGTGGCCTAGCGGTCTTCTTGAGAAAACCAAAACAAACTTGGTCTCTTTATTAGTAATTTTTTTCCTCAATAGCTTGGTCTCATATACCTCTTAGTGATTTGTAGTAGCCTGGTATCTGTGAGAACCAAAAGATGAGCTTGAATTGTTTTGAACCAAACCTTCACAAATATTTTCTCACGGTGAGAACATTGTAGCGTTTAACTCCCATGCACACCAGGCTTACATGAGTTGCTAAGATGAGAAATCTTAAGAATCTATTAAAAGCGGGACAGATATCAAGCATCAACCCCCGTGAAGCTATCCCTATCCTTATTAAGTTCCTTGACATCTCTTCATTCGTTCTGATTCCCGGATGGTTTTAGGAATATTAATAACTCAATTTAATTTCACAGATGTTGATTTCTTCAATTTATTTTTGAAAGAGAGGTTTTTTTACAATAAGGAAAAACATTTCATTCCATCTTTTTTTTTAGCTATCTTGGTGATTATGTGAATTTGAATCGATATTGACTAGAAATACACAATAGATTCTGGTTCTAGGGTAGAAATAAACATTAGAAAGCTTTTACTTATTCGCTTTTATTAACCGACTTCCAATCAAAAAGGAGGAGGTTCTCAATTCGGTTGTACTTTTTTTTTAATGTTTGTTACCGCATAACTTCGTAATTTGTGAGCCGATTTCAACAATTATTTTTTTATCTGAAAGGTACTGCTTCCATATTGGTCCCATTTTAATTTTATTAAAATCGGTGTTGCCATTTTTCTTTAAATATTTTTTTAATGTTTGTAACTGCATGCCTCCGTCATTTATGAACCGATTTAGAAAATTATTTTTTTAATTGGAAGGTTATTCTTACGTCCAGATTGTTCCAAACAAAATTGATTAAAATCGGTTTAGCCGTTTGACAATGAAGTCGGTTTCTCAAGTTTTTTAAACTTATAATTATTCAATAACTAGCTGTGCCCGCGACTTCGTCCGCGTGGTATAGTGTCTATGGGTAGCATTTTTAATTTGCAGCGGAAGAAAACAGTAATTAAATAACAACGTCATATTCGCGTGCACGTGACACAGTCGTCTGCCCTCTTACTAAACTTAGACATATGGCGTCGTACTACGCCACACTTTCATCCCCCCCGCATTCCTCTCCGAACTCCCCCCACTCTCCTCAACACCCCCCCATATTCCCCCCGCACTCCCCCCAGACTCCCCTCCACAATCCCCCTGTACTCCCCCCGCACCTCCCCTCTACACTCCCCCCTGTACTCCCCTCCACACTCCCCCCGGTACTCCCCTCCACACTCCTCCTGTACTCCCCCCGCATCCCCCCTCGCTCCTTCCCTCCACACTCCCCCCGCACCTTCCCTCCACACTCCCCCCGCACCACCCCTCCACACTCCCCCTGTACTCCCCTCCACACTCCCCCCGCACCTCCCCTCCAACTCCCCCCTGTACTCCCCTCCACACTCCCCTCCACACTCCACCCGCACCTCCCCTCCACACTCCCCCTGTACTCCCCTCCACACTCCCCCCTGTACTCCCCTCCCTCTACCCCCCCAGCACAAACTTTGAATGTCATATTTTTTTATATCAAATCAACAGACTAAAAAATAAGTTTTAAGTTTCTAGCTCTAAAAATGACGATACTTCCATACAACTTTCAACCCCTATTTTCAACCCCTTACAACCCCTTTTTCGCAATAAAAAGTAGCCTATGTCCTTCCCCAGGCCCTCAACTATCTGTGTACCAAATTTCATTTCAATCGGTTCAGTAGTTTTGGCGTGAAAGCCAGACAGGAAGACAGACAGACAGACAGACAGACAGAGTTACAAACGCATTTATAATATTAGTATGGATATTGCTGACTCCAGTATCTTCTCGTAACAGATGCGTCTGGTAAAGTTAAGAAATATTTCTGATAAAAATAAAAATACAACCAAAAAAGTCAAGATAAAATACAACAATAACAGTGTTAATAAAAAAAAAGTTGTCCTAAATATAGCTACCTGGTTGAAGGAACTCCCTTTTAAAATAAGGGAGGAGCTTAGTAGGATATACGCACGTGCAACCCCCTGCTGTGTTTTTTTCAGTCATTCTACGAAGATGCGTTTCGTTTGCTACCTCCTTGGTTTTATGACAACTTGGTATCCATGAGAAAAGTCAATCCCTAAATGAACGAATAACGCCAAAAAAAAATGAGTACATAATACACTTCAAGCGAATTTGAACCGACTTTTCAGTTCTGTATCAAACGGGCAGGATCAAAATTCTCAGGCTCTTCCAAATGTTCTCAAGAAGACCAGGGTATAAGCGCAGAAGAGTGCCAATCTTTCAAATATTAATAAAAAATACCGTCTTCGAAAATAAGGGCGGGCCGTTAAATGAATAGCTTACCCAACCCCCTGCTGAGACAGGCATGTTGATTTTTTTCCTGGTACATCATACATCCTTGTACCTTCTGGTAACTTGGTATGTTGAGCAACTTAATTGAACCCTTTCGCTAGTTGATGAACCTGGAGCCTAATTCTCGGGCCGACCGAGATCATTTTGCAATTTTATTTTATTCCTTGAGTAGGATGATTTCCTTGAGTAGGTAATTCATCAACGACCTCATCGTAGAAGCCTCGACAGCGGATAAACGGAAAACGTAGAAAAAGTGCGGGGTTGTGCAATGCCAATGTGTTTTTAAGGGACATTGAAAATCTCGGTCGGCCCCAGATTTATGCTCCTGTTTTGTAAGCATGGTAAAATTAAGCAATTTCATTTTTGTCACCTTGTTCGATTACCATCAACCATAAGTATATGCATATTCTCAAAATTACCAAGCTCACATAGAGTAATGGAGCTGTTTTATAAATCTTCAAATTTCGACTACGGTTTTTTTAAGGGAAGGCGGAGCTTATAATGAAATTTTAAAACGGGGATACTTTTTAAAACTCAGCGGTGCTCTTATTTTTTTGAGATTTAAAGGCCTGCGCACATTTAGGCGATGGCGATCACGTGAAACGCTGTCAAATACGAGTATGACAGCACAGCAGTATTTGACAGCGTGTTCGCCATAACCATCGCCTAGATGTGCGCAGGCCTGAACACCATCATACATCTTGTGGATCGTATATTCTGACCTCTTTGCGATTTCGGTCAGCTTCTTGAGAAACATTAATTAAGTGTTAAGGTAATAATTATTTTGTCACAAATTAGATGCAGTGCCCATGAAATACAATTCTCAAGCTCATATCAAATATTCCAAAAGGTACAAGGCGGTTATAGAATGCAAGAAGGTAGACGCGACACATAAAAATCCACTACCTACTTGCTCAGTTTTTGTAACTTAAAATTTTCACCATAGAACCCCACTTTCCTAAACATTCTAATTTACGAGTATATCTCGACACGACACCTCTTTGAAATGTCTGACAGCTTGGTCAACTGAGACATTCCGTTTATGCAAACCTAGTGAATGTGTGACACTTTCAAGTTAACGTTTAGCTACGGTATCCTTGTAAATACTGAAGAGGAATGAAATAAAATGAATATACTGAGGAACACAAACTGTTTTATTTCTCAAATGGCTCTTAAAGTTCTCATGGTAACGAGGCTACCAGAAGACACCAGGCAGAGCCAAGGTATGGCCAAGGTAAAAAAAACATGTGATCTTGAAATTTTAAGGCAGTTTTAGCAACCCTCTTGTGACCTCTATTATCCTAGTATTAGTGGGAACTGCAGCGAAAGTTTGCGAAATCTAAAGTTCTCAATCTCAAGAAGTCGAGAAAAAATTGCACAATGTTTTTTGGTCGTCCTTTGGATTTATTATCTCAAAATCACTGAAGGGTTATTTGGTTCACACAATTACTAGGCAAGCATATGCGCAAACAGGTGTCGAAGATGGAGCATTTCTTGGAAGTTTACGGTGGAACACACCCTTCGTTTTGGCCATAGTTAAGACCCCGCCTATTGCGTGGTACGTCTTTGAGATGTCTGATACCCTTGTTATACGGATTGTAACATATACGCCATTTATTTTCAAACCTCTTTGAAACGCTTGAAGATCGTGTGAATTAAACTTTTGAAATATCGAAGATTTGCCTCTCTATCCAAGATGTTTACATTTCTCAGGCAAATCTTACGGTTCTCATGGAAACCAGGCTACCAGAAGTCATATGGATGTGCTGTATGGGTCATGTTTAGATACAAAATAAAGAAAGATCAGAAAAAAATGGTGGCATGGTTTTACAGTACATCAAGCTTGAGCTACTGTTTTTTAGAAAGGAGGAGCTAAGACCCATCCCCACCTTATTCCATCCTGAGTGACATCCTGTCTATTGCATCCTGTAACCTCTTTGCGATGTCTGGTAGCTTGGTTATCATGAGAACCAATAAGAATCCTTACTACGGGTAGCTAGGCAGGTAGGTGCACAGGTACCTAATAATAGTTTTGTCATGAACATTAAGAGAAGTTTAATTTCACGAGCCCATATAAATATTTCAAAAGATACAATACGATTATAGAACGCAAGGAAGTGAAAAAAGTAACACATAAAAATCCTCTACTTGATGTAATCTTTTGTAAGCAGAATAAAGGCGGAGCCATAAATACTGTTGTAATCTATATTATTGTGGCACCTTCCTTGTGCATGTATTACGATACATATTAGTACACTATTAGGTAACGTCACAGTTTAATGAAGCAGAGCGGGAGTAAGCGCACAAACAAAAACTCCCTCAGCTTCTAAAAAAAAATCTGCGCATACAAGGTCAGCGTTACAACTGTAAGGAAAGTGTCTTGGTTCTTTTGAGAATACAAAACGATTGGGCTAATATATAAGCAGAATTACTACAGCAAATCAAAAGAAATTCATTTTGAAATTAGATTTTGCTACTTTTATAGGGTTCTCAATGGAATCCGGCTGGGCAAAGCTCAAGGAGGTATTACAATAGGGATAAAAAACTCCTACTTTTAAAATTAAGAGTGAAGCCCTCAAATTCAAATAAACCCCCATTCTCCATAGGATTCTTTAATTTATTGCTCGAACTTTGAATTTTCTGGTAGCTTAGATAACTGAGAGACATTAGCGAGAGACATTTTTCCGTGTATGCAAAGCTATTTGTAAGTTGTGTTTCACTTTTAATTTTTAAACTTCATGTTTGTGTGTGTTAGGAAGTTCAAAGAGAGTTTGGAGAGCAACGAAATCTAATTAATTTTCTCAGAAACACCAACACAACATACACAGATCTGCCGGTCTACTCTTGAACGCGATTTCGATCCCAATCTTAAGTTTTGACGGAATTTTGACAGAAAATCGCGGAATCGCGTTCAAGAGTAGAGCGGATAAGAGTTCGTAAAGTAAACCGTCGTCAGGATCAGTTTATCGTCAGGATCGTCTCGATTTACTCTTCTCATGAAAACCAGGATACTAGAACACATGAAGAGGTGCCACATACGGTGACAGTTTTACATGATGTCGGCTGGAGCCTAATTCTCGGGCCGATCGTAATTTTCAATGTCCCTTAAATAAACATTGGCCTTGCACAACCACACACTTTTTCTACGTTTTCCGTATATCGTAGCTGTCGAGGTATCAACGATGAGGTCGTCGATGAATTACTCAAGGAAATCATCCATTCTCTCTTCGAAAAGAAGCAATAAAATAAAATTGCAAAATGATCCGAGATGAGCAGAGAATTAGGCTCCTGAACCCAAAATACTTCTACCTAACTTTCTTGAAAAAAATTGCGGAGTAATCTTTAAGAAATCTTCAAACAACTAAAGACTGCATAAATGAAGATTGGCCTTCCTGCGCTTATCCTAAAATCACTGAAGGGTGGTTCACAATGTTCACATGCTTACTAGGCAAGCATAGACGTAAAAATGGTGTCAAAGATAAAGCTTCATCGCTACTAACGGCATTTCTTGGCAGTTAACGGAAATACACACCCTTAGATAAGGCCATAATTTTAAACCCCGCCTATTCCATGGCACGTTTTCTATGCTCATGTCTTTGTGATCTCTGATACCCTAGTTCAACGGATTGTAATGGATCTGGTATCGTATTTTGCCTATTATGACGACTGACTTCAATAAAATTTTATTCATTTACTAACTTCGTTAGAATAATAAAAAGAGTTTCAAGGAAAAGTCGCTATTTTAGTTTTTTACTAAATTTGATTCTTCTCTCCGCAACCAGGCTAGCATAAATTCCAAGACGATGCATTTCACATACTAGTCTTACGTTTCCCAAGACAACTAGGATATCATAAACCATAAAGTGCACGTCAGATATTTTTGAAATATAAAGATGCCACGGGGTTGTAGTACAATATAGCACTATATACTATATATATACTTACATACTGCTATTGTATTTCTTTGGTGTGTCATTTTTCAAGATAAAAAGCCCTAGTATTCTGTTGGGCATCAAAATTCCCAAGAAGATGGATTTTCTCTCAAGCTATCCCTATGATTCTCATAGCGACTAGGCAAACATAAGCTGTAAAGAAGTTTACAAGCATATCGTGGGAACTACAAGGAATAAAAAGAGGACGTTTACATAGAGATTCTTCATAATTTAAGTATGAAAACACAAAAAAGCAAACCAATAATACTCGTAACATAATAATAAGTTTATTTACATTGAACCTGTAAATAACAAGCGAACGACGACTTTTATAATAAATAACTCAGGAACACCTTGCAAAAAATCCAAGATGGTGGAATTCACAAGAATATCATATAATTCCCAAGACAACTAGGCTACCAGAACAAACACGCAGGTAGCAAGATATTTTTCACAACTACAGGGATGGATGTAATTTCAAGCGTCACGTATTTTTTTTCTGACGTCATACCGTGTGA
The DNA here is from genome assembly GCA_939531255.2 of Thera britannica. NCBI lineage: Eukaryota > Metazoa > Arthropoda > Insecta > Lepidoptera > Geometridae > Thera > Thera britannica. The sequence continues at coordinate 8,959,271 of OW618043.2, read as the reverse complement.
CGAAATGATGTAGCTTGGGAACCAAGAACGAAGCAAGACTGATTTCTAAGACGTCGAAATTCTCAAGTTATTCTTACGATTCTAGAGACAACTAGGCTACCAAGGAGTATAAAGAGGTAGCAAGATGAATCCTTGGCATGTTATTTCAAAAGGGCACCACGTAAGGGCTGCTTTATTTTTATAGGAGGAGCCTCGACCATCAGGCAAAGCAGGTTTATCATTTTTCCTATAATCAAATCCGTGTGACGAAAACGGCCACTATGAGAATATAATGTTAAGTATGGGAACTAAGCAACAGAAATTCTAAGTTATTTCTAAGACAGTGCAATTCTCAAGCTATTCTTACGATTCCCAAGACGAACGGGCTACCAGAACGCATAAGGAGGTGGCAAAACATTGCCAAGGATGTTAATAAAAGGAACACGGGAAGACCGGTCTGGAATACGAGTATAGGCAGGTAGATGAAACAAGTTGCAAGGATGCTTTTGTTATCTTTTTTCGTGCCTCCTTTTCACTCTCAAGCGAGTGAAAAGGATGGCCAACATGCATTACCTACCCACCCACACACAGGCATACTTGACTGCATAAATATTCAAAATAGCTTAGAAATCGAAATAGAAACGCGTATAAAAAAATTCTAACAATAAACAGAGCTTAGAAAAGGGTTAAATGTATCACTTTGCTACCAGGGTTGCATAGCCTGCGAAGAGGTGTGCGTTCCTTGCTATTCCAAGCCTGTTCCCCTCGCGCGCCATATACAGTAGGTAGTTCCACAGGCTCATTTTAACTTCACACAGGCGCAAAAAACACTAGATGCTTGTTTGTGTTTGTACAAACACACGCGTAAAACAACCGAGTCAGTAGTTTTGTTGCGTTAAGGTCTGCGCACACCTAGGTCGCTGGCGATGGCGATCAGTGAAACGTTGTCTAATTTGATAGCGGTATTTGACAGCGTTTCATTGATCGCCATCATCAGGCGTGCGATATAACTGCGTCTCTTGATATACGCTGCGTGTTAGCGTTGAAAATAGTAATGGTTTACCATTGTTTCAGGTAGAGAACTTGCAAAAAGTCTTTATTCAGTTGAATTTCAAGAATCACATTGAAACGTCTTAAAGCTAGGTGAGTCTAGGTGCCAGTTCCACGCGACCCAAGCTCCACGCGATTCATAAAAATCTAAAGACTCTTGGAATCTCTAGTTTCCACCATCATCGTCATCAGCCTCAACTTAGCCCTCCCCTACACATTTCTAGAAATAACGATTATGAGCCCTTTTCATCCACTTCCCGCTAACTGTAACTGTACAATGATCGGTCCATCGGGTGGGTGGGCGTCCTAGGACGCGCTACGAGCTAGTTAGCTGTAAAGGTAGGTACACACCTGCAACAACAGTTTCAGCGCGCGGCAGCCTCTGCAGCACGTGGTGTATCAGCGCCACGTCCGTGCAAGCCTGCAGGTTGCGCACGCTCTTGCGCAGAATGGCGATGAACACCGACCATATCTCCGCCTGGAACCAATCACATCACAATAAATATACACTCATAGTCAACATCATGAACAAGTCTCTACATTTCCAGGAAAACCGATTCTGAGCCCTCTCCATTCCCGACTTCTCGCGGTCTTAACAATATACGTATAGTCGGCCCATCGAGTTTGCGGGCGTCCTACGTTTTGACTTCTAGTTCGTGGCCGTCATTTTCCTTTATAATACCTTTATACTCCAACGGTTGTAGTTGCTTCGAGCTTAACAGCTAGATAAATATGAGGAAAGATATGCCCATGCACGTGTGCTCATATAAATAAAGGTCCACTCTACTCCGGTTGTCATTATCTACTGTAAGATACCTACTACGTGCGTATATTCTATTATTTTGGTAACAGTTTTAAGCGCCTAAGTTTGGCAACCCATCCAAAATCTTTTATGGAACCGAATTCACTCCTTTACTCCAAATTCAATACCGATACGCGAGAATAATTATGGCGCTTCATAGGCGTGCATGGACTCGAATGTCAAAAGTTAAAAGATGTCAATATACCTATTTCGATAGTCGATAATACAAGAGTGGACACCGCGCTTAGGTAAGTGTAGTGTAGGACGCCCTCCGGCAAGGTGAGGCGACGATCTGCGAAATGTAGCTGACAAGCTTACGCGTGCTGGAATCTTCTGGATTTTTTCGAATATCAATTCGATCAAGCTCTTTAAGTGAAACACGGAAAGTTTACGGAACCCGTTTATCCGGCTAAATGCAATAACGATGGAAAAAGCTAATAGCTTCGGAAACAATCCGGAATTCAAAAAGTTGTACAACAGCAGCGTATTAAGCCTTAATCCGGTTGGCGCTGGGGAACACGGACCAGAGCGGAGAACTGGAAGAGGTATGGAAAGTTGAGGAGTCTAATATTGTGGGATTATAAAATAAATAAATATTGTAGACAGTTCACACAACACTATCTAGCCCCAAACTAAACATAGCTTGTAGGTACTATGGGAACCAGATAGTTGATACAATACTTGTGTTTTTTTTTTGTAAATACATACTTATAATACAATATAACACCCAGACAGAGAACAAACATCTGTGTTCACCACACAAATATTTGTTCGCGGTGGGGATCGAACCCATGCACGACCTACGGCGCAGAAGGCAGAGCTACTACCAACTGAGCTGAGAGGCCAGTCGTATTGTAAAAATGGCAAAACCACTACGAACACTCGTAAATAGCCAAAGCCTGAATATGATCACTATTGCTTAATTTGAGGATTTTGGGGGACTACTTCACTCCACTGTTACTGTGACAGGTCCAGCGCTGTCGATTAAAAGTTATTTCAAAATTTAACCAATAATAATCAATCCGATTTAAGAGTAGGTATATCGAGTTTGTAGAGTGGTCAATCTTCTCTTTTCCTATAAAATGTAATTTAACTCTTATTAAATAGGTCTATGAAGCACCTATTTGGCCACGCTACCGAACCGAACTCAAGTCATATAGAATTTGAATACTACGAAAAATGCAGAATTTTACAGTCTTAATATGGCAGGTTTTAGTTTTTTTTGTACTTCAGCTAGCTCTAAAATGCTTGAAAATCACACAGCGTTTAACTTTCACAAGTTCGTGAAAAAACTCCCAATTTTGGCAACGAGAGCCGGTGCATGAGAAGGTTTTAAAGTGCCTTAAAATTATGCATTTTCGTGTTTTTATTTATGCTAAAATTACGTCATCAAAAAGTTACATAAATTAGCTTTAATATTACATAACAAAAAGAAATTAAATAAAAAAAAAAACTAACGTTACGCAAACAACTGACATACGCATTCCACAAACAAGGCATGAGGCATTTTAATGCACGAGTGGAAAGGGTTGAAATTTCCCATAGGTACTGGGGTAACATGCCATGGCTGAAGGCTCCACAAGGGTAGTCGTTGGATCTTTACCAAGAAAAAAAACACAAGGAAAGAGACAGATGATAACGGTTTGTACTGGGCGTTATATTGAGAGCGACAAAAAATATATGGCTCCTGCTAAGCTCGAAATGAATTATTACGGGTTAGTATCACAAAAAATGCCCAGCGTAAAAAATGTCGATGGGCCTAAAAAGAGTTATTGGTTCACACCTATACCAGGGTCGCATAAGAGTTTAGGAGACATAGCCATCTCATCCAACATTATTTAGGAAGGACTGTAATTATTATATTTTATTAAAATAAATAGTAAAGTCATTCTTCACGCAAACTTCCACTACAAAATGGGAAGACGAATTTCATTCATTTCATACAGAGCAAACTCAAACCTGCACAACAACAAACCCTAACACGCGAACGAAGGCACCAGGCCATCAGAAAACCGTAACGGTGCACTAAAAGCACTTCTTGGTTAGCGCGTACTGGGCGTAATTATATTACATTCTTCCAGTTAGCGGCACAATCTTGAAATCACAAGTTTCAGTAAGAATTTCTGGAATTCTCGCAATTTCAACGGTTGGGTTTAAAGGAAATTCCTATTCATACTTCATGGAATGAATGTTTGTAAATGGCAAGGGTGCACTGCACATTGAAAATACTTCTAAAGTGCTAGTAGGTAAACTCTGAGTGTTGTTTTCACTCTAACTTACGAGTATGAGCAAAAGTTTACGCTGTGGTAACGTCTTTGTAACGTGTAATAAAGCGTTTGTCAGCAAAGACTTTTACAGCCATATTAATAAACGCAATTTAAATTTAGTCATGGTTTAAAGTTAGCCTTGTCATTTTTTGTCATTACCCAGTGGTAAGAGATGGCAATAGTTTAAGCACAGCTTATCTTTTGACATAATTTTTATTAATAGGGCTATTAGGTTTTAAATGTTATAATATCACAAGGTTTCCTGAAATACAACAGAACCCATTAAAATCACGATGACTAAATGAACGAAAGCACCGAAGTGTCTGTATGGCGCCAGTATAGACATGGCTTAGAAGGGGAAAACATCGAAAGCTCTTTGCTGTTCATGTTGCCTTGGTAGCACGGAAACGATAAACACGTGGGCTGATGACGTCACGTTTTCATGTGAGGATGAACTCCCCTCTGGAACACACACACATTAGAACGAGTTCTGTAGGAGCCACGAAGGGGAACTCACTGCATACTTCTTGTGGCTCTTGGCACCCTGGTATTTCGGGAATGAAAAACACGTGGACCAATGCTATGACGTCACGTATTCGTATAATGTTTCTTTCTCTATTTATTCATACCTACATAATTTCACTTGGTTATTAAAAGCAACTGTAAAATGTGAGACAAGTATGTAAAATAAACATACTGAAACGATAAATTGACAACTTGAGGATAATCAAGAAAACTCAAGAAAGCAGCTTCTGCACAAATAAATGAGTTATCTCAAGTTCATTATCAGATAACTAAGTCTCATCAACGCCTCGCGTCTCATGTTTGCTTGGTAACGAGCGAACTTGCTCACAAAATGTAATACGATTCGGCGGCGGAGTTTATGAGAAAACAATGAAAGTTCTTAGAAAGAGAATATTCAATTCCCGATTTCTTCCTCTTTATTTTGTTTTCATTATGCAATTAAATCACAAGCATCATTTTGAAACGTACCTAGTGGTGAACCTTTTAAGGCCCCCTAGGCCACTTGCCGACTAGCTGATTAAAAATTAACCAGTGTTACAAGAGAACTTCGCTACCATCGTTACCATTATTTTTCAAGTTCAAAAACTAATGCACCCAACAACTTTTCTCATTAGCGTTCGTCCACCTGAGCCACCAGGGCACCATGACGCTTTTGTTTTTGGGCCTAATTAGGCGATACATCACGTACGCTACCAGGCTCTCAGCGCGCTAGAGTGATGGACGATCCAACCTCGCGCTAGAAGGACCAAGCAAATCCGCGTAGTCATCTTATTAGATCTTTTTGCTCGCGCCTTGAATGATTTTATTACACAGTTTATGACGGTTTATTGGGGTTTTTAGTGACTCAGTAAGTACTGCTTCAGTTACGATGTTGATATATTTACAACAGGTTTGTGAGGTATCGATATCATGAGGGAGCGTAGGGTCACGAATTTCGATAATACACCATAGTCTTAGCGAGTAAGTAGAGATAGCAGAAGAAAACCTCTCACGTTTTTATGTTATCCTTAACATCATCACTTAACATCAGGTGAGATTGCGGTCAAACCAAGCCTAAATAAAAAAAATCTTGTAATTAATCTTACACAGATAGGTAAGGTATTTCGAGCAAACAGAAAATACTTACTTCTAGAAGACTAAGGAACTATACATACAGACCTATTTGTATTTGGGGAATTTATGCAAAAAATATATTTGTTTCGGTCAAATAAATGACCTCTCAAACACTGACCACTTGGAGTGGTCGGAGTTTGAGTCGTGACTAAAGTCTTGCTAGCTAACTAGCAACTAATTCGCTTGCTAAGTGATCGTCCACGAAGTTAGTTGAGTGAGCTATGCGGGACACTCAATCCATAAGCTTTGAAGTCTTGGGACTTTAGACACGTAGCTCGCAAGTGTACCTTAGATTATATCAAAATGATATTCAATTATGACATTAATATTTATTATAGCCTTGTTAATAATATTAATTTGACTGCTTAGCCACGAACCTTAGGGACTTCTCTCATGTTTTGCAAACCAATCGTTTCTTTTGTTCAAAGTGATCGCGTTTCTTAGCAAAACCATTATTTGTTGTTAGATTTTAATATAGTAACTGTTGTTAATCTGTGGTCGGGCTGGCTCCATATTTATGTGATTCCGATACTCGATACGGCGATAGGTCAATCCGAAATATATCGCCCCAGAGGAAAGTTATTCAGTATAGGTCAACTATGTGTTGTTTTTGATGTAATAAATGACTGTTTACCACTATAGTAACTAGGTTTCGATTTGTTTTTAGTTTAGATATAGAGTTTATAATAATTATTATAAACATATTATGACAGTTAAATTATCACTAATTTATTATGGATGCTAATCAACCACAAAATAATAGAAAAAAAAAACGGCAAAAATATCTGTTTCCGCCCGGGATCGAACCGGGGGCCTTGTGCGTGTGAAGCACACGTGATAACCACTACACTACGGAAACACGAGAGTGAAACGCAAAATTATCTAATAGCTACTCACAGACTTTTTACTTTTTACTTACTCACAGACACAGTACAGCAAGTAATATTAGAAAGTCATTGGGATATTTGGATGTTTTGAAAAAAATCTACCGATTTGGAAGCAGTATTTTTATCGGTAATTTATGAGCCGTTTGGATTATTAGGAATGGATTATTTTTTAGTTTTTTATCTATTGGTCGAATAGCATAAATTCAAAACATAAGTAAGTAAAGTACCTATAACTAACAACCGAAACTGCTCAGCAGAGTGCAGGGCAGTACCAAAACCATCCTGAAGGTTACTAAGTTACTAAGACTTCTAAGTAGATCACTATAATTCGCCCATTTTGAAATCCTTCTTTCAAGTTCTAATCAAATTAGTCTGTGTGAGACTGTTTTGACAAGAGTTTCAGCTAGGTTAAGGACTATGCTACTAATGTTTTTCAAATATGATATTATTTCTTGTACAACATAAAAACGTTAGTTTCTGTTCTTCAATCACATGCTCCTCCCACCAGCTATGCTTTTCCATCAACAATAGAATGAAAGAGACAACTGCGACTTTTTCTTAACTTTTTTATTCCCTTTTGATCTCACGGATTCTTTGGGATCGCCTTCGAGTTTTACACTCCTCGAAACGTATGCCGTCCTGGTACAAAACGAGATCAAATTTAACTCTTTTGGTTAACTCTTTGCATTGATACGCAAAAACCCCGTTTCCCGGGACAAATTTATATTGCAAGGGATAAAAAAAGTTTAAAAAGGCCAAGAGGGCCCTAAAAATACCGCATAACCCGGTTAACCCTTTGGAATTAAATCTGGCAGCAACCAGGCATACATATCTGTGGAAGAGGTTGGATTTGGAACGCGTCGAGGGAACGACGCGGCCCTTTTCCTTCAGAAATGTTTTGGATTTTAGATTAAAGCCTACGTAATTGATGTGAATGAATTGGTCCGCAAAATTCATACCAATTTTGATACTATTTTCTTAGAATTATTACATGATGTACGCTGAAAATGCTTGAAATAACGCTGTTTAAATTCACAAACAAGTCCAATAAAATTGCCGATCACACAGATGTTGTACGATAAGAAATAGTTTTAAATTTAAATGGTTGATATTTTGTCGATGTCCAGATACCCCCAAATTGGAGCTCTATGTAGAAAACTGAAAATTTAAATTTTCTGAAGATGGTCACAGTAATTTACACCTTATCACCACAGCCGATGGTTCACTTTTACGGAACTTAATGCTCTTTGTTAAGTTTGTCGAGTGTGTATCGTTTGATAAATTAAAATCTATTTTAAGAAACATTTCTGTACTTTTTGCGCAATTGCTAAGCAAAATAAGTGAAGGGTTAATTTGAACTCGATTTGTACCAGGGCAGCATACCATGCTTAGAGATGTTCATTAACAAAGGGGATTCAAGATGTTCAGGTAGTAAACGACATAAAAAAGTATCCCTCTCCCGTCTCTGTCTGTCTCATGGAGTGCAACTAGTCGGAAAGTGATGAAAGATAATGTAAGGAATAAGAGCAAATAATGAAGGACCAATTAGGTGCCAGATGGGCGGACGCTGGGCCACATTGGAAGGCTTAGTTAAGTGACCGCAAAGGGACGATCTTTTTTTCGAAACAATACAAAATATATCATGAAAACGTTCACTAGTTCAATAAGAAACATGTACATGTCCTTTGTTGTTACTTATTTGTAAATATTTCTGTGTGCATTAAAGAATTAAAGAAGAAGAAATAAAAGACCGTATTTTCGCACATATAGGTATTTAGAGGTATATCAGTCTGTTTATTTTCGTTGAAAATAACTACACGAGCAGACCTGATAAATAGATACCCAAGTATTATAAATCACAACAATACAAACAAGACTGATATTATTTATGTTATTTTCTGAATGATGCTTGTTTGTTTGTTACATAATATAGCTGCCTAATTGGTAATTGGTTATCTAATAAAAACCTACAAATAATGATGTCACTAAGAGGTTTTATTTTATTTAAAAATCACTGAATAAACTCGGGGATTTATGACGTTTTAAAGTGAACTATTGAATAAATACATAATTTTCTTTGACTTTGACCAAGAATCAGTTTTTTATAACATGTTAGGACTGCTAGTTCATTAAAATCAGGCCAGCCAGGAAAAGCAGGTTAGCTTTTACATTATCTTGGTCCTTTTTAAAAATTATTTCGATTCTCAAAATCAATCAAAATCAAAAATGTATTAATTCAGTAGGATGGCAAGGATCATTTTGAAACGTCTTGGTAGGACTCTTTCGTGTTGGTCAGTTGGTAGTATAGCTCTGCCTTCTGAGCTGGAGAGCGTGGGTTCGATCCACGCCGAGAACAAATTCAAATTCAAAATAGTCTTTATTCAGTTGAATTTTAAGAATCACTTTGAAACGTCTTAAAGCTAGGTGAGTCTAGGTGCCAGTTCCACGCGACCAAGCCTAGAAGAACAGGCAACAAACTACGGCTCGGTTCCTATCGTTTTTTTATATGAACAAATTTATGTGCACTATGCCAGTACTCTCAAAACGGTGAAGGAAACAATCGTGAGGAAACCGGCGTGTTGTAGAACCTAAAAAAGTTCGTGCAACACGTGTCAAGGGTCACGCAAAAAGGGCCCACCAGCGGCCTACTTGCGGAAAAACCTGCCCGCACATCAAGTGCGCATGATAAACTTGCCGAACTTGGCTGGGGTGAGGTTTAGCAGGAGAACAATGCACAATACACCCCGTCGCGGGACGCCAGTGCAGATCTTATTCCCCCAACAGAATTAGTATTAGTGTGAGGATGGTTACCTGCAAGCTGGAGGGGCAGTGGTCAAGCAGTTCTAGCATATGCTGTATGTTCTGTGCATCCTGGATCACGAAGTTCAGCTCCATGTCGAACTCGCCTCCCACCAGCTGGAACAAACAAATTCTATTAATATCATTGTTTTTAACAGACTTTAAATAAAAAAGAACGAGGTTCTCAATTCAGTTGTTATAGCATAACTTCGTCATTTATGAACCGATCTGAAGGACAAATTCCAAATTTCATTAAAATCGGTTCAGCGGTTTTGCCGAAGTCGATTTCTCAAGTTTATAAACTTTTATTATAACTAGTGGCCAATGCAGTTACTACATAGTCGATAAAAACTAAAAAACTACGGGCCTGGTTAAAACAAAAATCTTGAGCAAACAAAGACTAAACAAACACGAGAAGATAAATGATCTGCAGAATAAAACCACATAAAGATACCAAAAAAAACGCGAGTTTCATAATTATAGCTCGTAGTCGCGCATGATTGCCGAAGAAACATAAAATAAAACCTCCTTCGAACCATTAAACCTTATTCATCCATAAATAATAAATCATTCCCTCCCTTTCTACCCATTCCTAGCAAGATGTATTATACATCCGCTGCAAGGCTATGCGAGCCTGGTGCAAGGCGTATCGATATCACGGGAATTCTACCCCGTTCCCTAATAAATATTGGATTTCCACATCCTGGATACATTCTTATATCATTCCTTTGCCTTCAATAAATAAAACCTGCTAAGTTATGCGATCCTGGTGCAAGGAATATCGATAACACGGGAATTTTACCCCTTTCCACATGCCCGTTCTCTTGGTATTTTTACATGGCAGGTATCTCGAAAAGTAATAATAGCGTTTGACGGACGCTACATACAACAAAACATGTTGTATGTACCGTTGTGATAGCGATGTGATTTGCATCATTGACAAGTTGCGAAACATGTTGCATATTTTCGTTGCGATGGTGAAAACACACCGTTAAATGAGAGATATTGCATAAAGTTAGCTCTGTCACTGTATGTCATTACCTAGAGAAAGAGTAAGAGATGGCAGATGTTTCCCTGTTTATCTTATAAAAAACGCGTGTAGGTAAGGGGGTTATAGAATATTAAAAATTTAGAGGTGCAAGGAAATCAAACCACCTCTATTAAATATTAGTAATCAAGCAAAACAAGAAAATAATAGACTCCGGACCTATACAACTTTACATAACTGGAATAGTCGTGATTTCCCGAATTCACATATACGCTTACGTTGCCAACACTTCTCCTTCAACCTTCATCATTGACAACTTTGACAAGCGACTGAAATATTGAATGTACAGAATTACAGAATACTCTGAACAACACAATCAGACAAACATCAATGTCTGAGCCAATTTGAAACTAATGTATCAGCGAAAAGGTCTTTTTAGGGTTCCGTAGCCAAATGGCAAAAACGGAACCCTTATAGATTCGTCATGTCTGTCTGTCTGTCTGTCTGTCTGTCTGGCCGTGTCACAGCCATTTTTCTCCGAAACCATAAAAGCTAGACTGATGAAAGTTGGTGAGTAGATGTATTCTGTGAACCGCATTAAGGTTTTTACACAAAATTAGAAAAAAAACTATAAATTTTAGGGGTCCCCATACTTGAAACTGAAACTCAAAAATTTTTTTTTCATCGAACCCATACGTGTGGGATATCTATGAATAGGTCTTTAAAAATGATGTTGAGGTTTCTAATATAGTTTTTTTTCTAAACTGAATAGTTTGCGATAGAGACACTTCCAAAGTGGAAAAAAGTTGGTCCCCCCCCTCTAACTTCTAAAGTAAGAAAATGATAATACTAAAAAAAATATATGTTGTACATTACTATGTAAACTTTCAACGATATTTGGTTTGAATGAGATCTAGTCAGTAGTTTTTTTTTTATACGTCATAAACGGAAACTCTAAAAATTTTTTTTCATCGAACCCATACGTGTGGGGTATCTATGAATAGGTCTTCAAAAATGATGTTGAGGTTTTTAATAAAGTTTTTTTCTAAACTGAATAGTTTGCGCGAGAGACACTTCCAAAGTGGAAAAAAGTTGGTCCCCCCCCCTCTAACTTCTAAAGTAAGAGAATGATAATACTAAAAAAAATATATGTTGTACATTACTATGTAAACTTTCAACGATATTTGGTTTGAACGAGATCTAGTCAGTAGTTTTTTTTTTATACGTCATAAACCGTAAACCGCAATTTACCTTTCAACGACCTACAGGAACCTTATTATGTTACATCAAGTAACATATATAAAGGTTCTTGTAGTTCGTCGTGCTACGGAACCCTTCATGGGCGAGTCCGACTCGCACTTGGCTGCTTTTTTATATTTGAAATTTGATTATAACGACAGGATTGACAGTACCTATCTATCATTCATTCTTTGCACAGGACAAAGCAGTCGTCCGTCGTCCCTGTTCGATCGACGACGGCATTCAATTTGTGCGATCGGTCAATCTCTCCGTAGCCTCTGGGCGCCTGGTGGTCGGACCCTTTTGTCGACAACAATGGCGTCGTCCGGTAGACACGTGAAAAATAGCCGCTAATAAGTTACATTGTAAGTCAACACCCATAGACTTGTACATTTACTAAAGCGCGAAAAATACACACAATTTACACGTGAAACAAATACATGGTGTTTATTAAAAATAGTCAGACCACGCCTCATAATACCATAAATCATAGCCCCAAGACGTTACAATAAAACAAGTACATGTTACCCCTTCGCAAACCATCTTCGTTTCTACCAGGAGCACATAAATCCAAAGAGCTATTCCCTGGTTCAAATAGCGCTCCCTTCGATACCATAAGGAAGGCGTGGTCATAACATTTTAAAATGAAATACTCGTAGTACCCATGGTTATTGCCATCTCTCTTTTAGTTTTCTATCTCAGTCTCTACTTTTATTCACCCCATTGTTGACTTCCCTTACGAACCCTAACAATGGGTTTTACACCCTTATGGTGCGGCTGTACTAGGAGATAATATAAATAGAGGAGTTACGTATTTCCATGGGGGTGCTTTATTTGATTGAAGAGGAAAAGGGATACTTACTTACCTACACTACCGATAATATACTTATTACTAAGAAAATCACACATGCTTTTCAATCCACTAGACTTCACTAGAGCTTTCAAAGAAAAGTTTACCTTGAAATATACAATTAAACAGGACAAGAAACCTTTCAAATTTCAAATTAGAGATATAACTTTCCTGAACCCGTTCCATTTAATGAAATTCAAGATATAACACAAAGTTTATTTAGAACTTTGAAACGCCTCAACAAAACGTCTCCAAACATCTCATCTCGAGGTACTTGCCTACGGTTTATTTTCACCATGAACTACTAGGACGACATAAAAAGCTAGGAGCTTATGATGCACCCTCATGGAATCTAATAAAAAACGATCGATCCGAGTTCTATTGTCCTTTGGTCAAAGTACCAGAGCAGCATAACTAGGGGAGAGGCTCGGACAACGGGTTCTTGGAGTCCGTGGACTAGAAAAAAAGCGATGTTCCGTTGGGGGTGGGACATTGGCGAGCTTTTTATTGGTTGAACGAGTGGCACTGCACTTAGAGCGTTAGCACAGAAACTAATAGAAAGAAAATACTTTATTGGACACAACAAATGATTAAAGTATAGGTAGATACGTAAAAAATTAAAACTTTTTGCTTAATACAACAGGCGGTCTTATCGCTAAACAGCGATCTCTACCAGACAACCTTAGATGGAATGGACTCAGGATATTTACAAGGGGATTGTGTGTGTGGAAAGAATAAATAATGTGCGAGAGTAAAAAGTACATGAACAAAATATACGAATAAGTAAGTGCACTTTGCAATTATGTACGTCCAGTAACAGTATAAATACAGTTTTCAGATAAATCTACTCGTTGTAGGGTAAATGAAAATTAAAGCCACATCCTCATGCGGTCTCGCTAGGGGTGGCGATTTGGCATATTCATTTTATTAAAAGCTAAAATGATTTAATTTAAACACTGATTCTGATTCATATTAGCTATTATTAGAATAATAATTGTAATTTTTCTTGACAGATGGAACTGCTAGTGTTTGTTGCAATTAAATATATCGATTATCGAAATGAATTTCAGCTGTCATAAGAAATAAACCTATCGCTTACGTCATGATCATTGTTTAATATTTATGCAACTTAATAAATGCAAAAGCATTTATAAAGTTATGCTATCAATTTTGGTAGTAACTAGTCAGGTGTACCAACCCTTCCGAACCACATCCACATACGTAATTAAATCATGTTTTTAAGCTAAAAATACCGGATAAAATGTAAAATGCATATTTGTAAGATCTTTTTATATGCAAGCAGGTGTATCATTTTAGCTTAGTGTATTTTTATGTTTACTGGAAGTCTAATTATAACTAAGCTTAGGACACACAAAAAAAAAGTTCAATTTTTATATAGTGCAGTTTTTTTATTCACAAAATCAATAGTACATTGTTACCTGAGTGTTGAAAGTCACGTTTTTTGAGTCCCGAGACGGGTTTGGCGCCAGAGCGTTAGCGAGGGCGCCAATGGAGCTTGAGGGACTCAAAAGACTTTCACCCGAGGTCAGAGGCGTCTCTAGCCTATGTAGCGCCCGTGTGCGAACATTACCCAAGCGCCCCCTAGTAAGTGCGCGTTCAAAATGGAATGAATACAAAGTACAAGTAACAGCACATCAAGTTACAACAAACTGTCAAATTTCCCCAATGGGTAATTAACTCTATTGCTTGGAGATTTTAAGAAGAAATTCAGTTTGGTTACCACAATGTCCTGTTGACTATATTTAGAATTATTATGCAAGGTGTTCTGGTGTTTACCCTAACAAGCCAAAACTTATCCATGATTATGATGTTGACATGACTATCTTCTGCTTCTTTTTTCTTCTAAATATATAAAATTCTTACGTTACTGACTGTTTTGATTTGATTTGATTGACTTGGAGGGTGTGTTTTTTTTATAGCGTAGAGGTGCACTAAGAAAGGTAATTGACAAATTCTCTCCCTATGATGAGAAAAAGGGGGAAAATGGTTTAAAAAAATCAACGCACAGCCTAAACCGTAAGTTCTAGAAGCATGAAACTTGGAGGGTGTGTTTCTTTTATAGCTTAGAAATGCATTTAGAAAGAAAATTTGAAAATTCTTTCTTTATGAGGAGAAAAAAGGGGGGGAGGGAGGGCGCCGAGTACCAGTGGCGCTCGTCGGCCCCTATGATGTTATTCATCAAATATTAGAAGAGCTCAAGATGCTATACAAAATCTATGCAGAGCGGAGCTTTTTTGACGTTGGTCATTGAAAGTGCGGCGCCCGGCCAACGCGCCCGCCAAGTTGAGCTCCGTAGCGGTTCTAAGGGGCGCCGAACGCAGAGCGGAGCGCTTTTTACGTTGGTCATTTAAAGTGCGGCGCCTGGCCAACGCGCCCGCCAAGTTGAACTCCGTAGCGGTCCTAGGGGGCACCGAACGCAGAGCGGAGCGCTTTTTACGTTGGTCATTGAAAGTGCGGCGTCCGGCCAACGCGCCTGCTGAGTGGCCGAGCGCCCCGCCGCGGCGCTCAGCGCCCCCTAGGAACGCTGCGCCCGTGTGCACCGCACACCCTGCACAATAGGTAAAGACGCCGCTGCCCGAGGTAAACACTGTGCTTTTCATTACGAATACAAGGAAAGTAAAAATAAAAACATGAAAGAAAAATTAGTGAAAATGAAGATTGAATTGCCGCCTTCCCGGTTTTTTTTTTCTTTTTCTCTGGCGGGCCTTCGGCTTCGGCTCGCCAGCATTATTCAGCCATTATTTTCATTTTCATAATTTAAATCTATGTTATTTTAAATAAATAGTTGAAGCTATACACTAATCAAGTAATTTAGAAGATATATTATTTATTTAATACTATCTTTATGTTATTTAAATTTAAATATTACATTGCGCTCTAATTAGACTTTTTAGACTTCTTACCGTTGTAATGGGTTTCCAACCTACTTGCTGAATAAAAAGTTGGAATTTGGTTGAACAACCTCCTTGCAGTTAGAAAGACTTTAGAAAGTTGGAACATGGTTGAATAAAATAGAACTTGTTTTTTTTTTATAATTTGACAGCTGTCAGTAGAAAGCGATTCTCCCTAGGGCTGAAAGTTTTACTTTCAATTAGGCCCCTCAGGCAACTTCATACCTACTTTCAGAGTATGAGTAATGAAAAGTAATTAATCCTGTCTCAAACACTATACCGTCCCGTAAGTTACGGCATGAGCAAAAACTGCTGCCTCCGACGCTATTTAAGTAACTAAAATCTAGAATAGATGCAAAAGCCTGTTTACTTCATAGAATGCAATAGTGAATTCAGCTTTTTGCACTGATTTGGATCAGTTGAACTATCTCTAGATCGCTTGTAACGATCTGCAGATAGATTAACTGTTTCTTGTGTATTTTGTACATTTTGTAAATATTTGTTTGATTGTAAGTTTCCTTGTGTAAATAAATAATGAAAATGGGCTAAAAAAAAGTCATTAACAGCCCACACTGCAACCCGACCTCAATAAGAAATCTGGATGTTCACCCTAGTCCTTGAAAACGGTAAGCTATCAGTAGGTCGATTGGAACTACACTAATCGCTAATGGCCGTTCCCATATTCAATCTATCTCTTGTTTTGTCTTGCTAAGGATCGATATAAATATATCTGCATAACTGACCTTTTATTCAGCAGTAAAACATCAGACGTGAGAACAGACAGACTTTTCTAAGAACTAGTGACATCATCATCATCCACAGCCCGACTTTACCCACTGCTGGGTATAGGCCTCTCTCTGTATGTGCCACTGTTGCCGGTCTTGTGCCAATCTCATCTGACCTTGATGAGATTGGCACAAGACCGGCAACAGTTGCCTGCGATGTTCACCACATAGTTTGCCCATCTTGTCGCAGGACGACCGAAGACGAAGAAGAAATAAAAGTAGGAAAAATAGAATAAGTTTAAAAAGTCTCTGACACTAACTCGTCAGAGGGCAAACATTCGGAAAAAAAAAAAAACGCTTCTATACCCAGTTCTTGGAAGATTTAGTGACACGATAAGAATATTATCTTTAAAAGGTCAAAGTGATAAAGGTCATCGACGGCGCCCCTTAGCTAAAATACTAGCATAGTCTGAACCAGCCCTTAGCGTAGAAGACGAGGGTAGAGTAAGTGACTCTTCATCATTACGCGTTTAATTTTACAACGTTACGGATGAGAAACATTTAGCAGAATTTAGCGTTGGCAATTTTTTATATATTTAATTTGATAATTAAATTATACGTTTAAAAGGAGATAAAAAATGTCTTGATTTTTGTGACGGCTTTTTGTCGCAAACAGACTGCCCAAAAACCTAAATCATATTGGTTTAAAACAGATAAACATGAAATGTAAATAATTTGTCGGTATTTATAATCTAACTAGTTAGTAGAAGTCCGGTGAAGGAAAACATCATGAGGACCCCGCGGCTGAGTCAGCTCCAGTGTATTGACCATGTCTTTCCTGTAGATTAGGCCAACTAAGCTGTCAGGATGGTATATTATATATTATAAGTGCCGGGCAAGCCTACACCTTTCAAAAATCCTGTCTCAGACACTATTAAAGCGTCCCGTATGTTAGGGCATGAACAAAAACAATTGTCCCTGACATTATGTAAATCATCTAAATTTTAATTTTAGATCTTTCTAAGGCGTTTGACTCTGTTTGTCATGAGCTTCTCTTGGATAAAGCAGAAGTTTATGGTATCAGAGGGCGGAGTCTTGCTCTCCTGAAATCGTTCCTAGATCACAGGGAGCAAACCGTGGAAATATCTATAAATGACAAAAAATTAAGATCTAAGCCACAATGTATTGAAATAGGAGTTCCACAAGGATCCGCACTTGGCAACACTCTTTTCTTGCTATTTCTAACCGATATAGCCAATGTTAAAATCAAGGGGCAGATCATTCAGTATGCAGATGATACCACCGTAGTAACTGAGGCAGTCACGATGGAAGAACTGTTAAATAATATAAGTGAAATAATTCAAATACTAAAAAAATGGTTTGACATAAATGGACTTTCCTTAAATGAGGACAAAACGAATGTAATGATTTTTAATACTATTTCTCCAAAACAACCGGTCTTTCAAGTGCACTTGGAGAGTGGTAAAACATTAAATACCAGTAACATAACAAAAATGCTTGGTTTTGAGCTAGATCCAGCACTAACGTGGAAACAACACATTGACTCTACTTGTAAAAAAATGGCTAAAGGTATTTATGCTCTAAAACAACTCCGTCCCATTACCTCCCAAACAAATCTGAAAGAAACATATTACGCATACATTCATTCGATCATGTCATATGGAATAATTTTGTGGGGTAACTCAACCGATAGCGAAAGAGTGTTGAAGATGCAGAAGCGAGCAGTCAGGGTTCTTTTAGGCGCTAAATTTAAGGATTCCTGTAGAGGACACTTCAAAACAGAGCGAATACTTACCGCTCCAGCAGTGTATATTTTAGAATGCCTTAAATACGTAAGGCACAACCTTAAGGATTTTAAAATTCGAGGTATTAATAGCGAACTTAGTAATAGGCATAAGATGTGCTTAGAATCTGTGAAACATAGACTTTCTTTTTCAAAAAAACTACCTCAGGTTATTGGACCCAAATTCTATAACAAACTACCTCTTTACATTAGGCTTTTGACATCTGGCAAATTGTACATTAATAACATCAAAAAATTACTGCTTGACAAAACTATATACAACGTAAGTGAGTATCTAAGTAATGATTATGCTAATTTTAAGGAAGAGTTACTTTAATAATTTAATAGGTTTAGGTATTTGCTTTGTCTACTGAGTACATTTTTTTAAGCTAGGTTTTTTAATTTTATTTGTAACCAGCCTACTTATAGGTGTATTTTTGACTAGCCCCTTTACAGCTAAAATTATTTTTATCCTAAATTTTGTAAATGACGAGATACTAACGCTACTCAGCAATACTATTTATTATTAATGTTTGTGTTTGCTTTAGTTATCAATAAATAAATTTCATTTCATTTCATTAAAATAGATGCCTATGGATGTTTACTTAGTAGAATGCAAGAGTGAAGTCAGTTTTTGAATTAAAAAGTTTTATCAAGAGTAAATAAAGATTATATAAACGCTAAGTAGTAACTCGTTCTAACTTTCTCGTAGCCATCTCAAAACTTAAGTTGTTCAGTTTCGAAAGCTTTGCGCAATTACTCTATTTCAAGTGGCCTTTCGGGTAAACCTTATAAATGCGTTTGTTAACTCCAAAAGGGTATCTATTCGACAGCAAAATTATCCATCAGACGTGATGATGACAGGTGGTGCAAAAGATTGGCTGAGGACTAAGAAGGAAAACGTTGGACGTCCAGTAGCTCGATGAGTTGATGACATTGTTAGCGTCGTTGGCGCAGATGGATGAGGGTAGCCCAAATCGTGGTGAATGGCAAGAGCAAAGACGCCTAGCAGGTTAAGTCGAGCTACAGATGATGATGATCATCATCCTGACTGATCTCACTGCTGCGAACAAGCTTCTTTGCTCCTGCTATTCCACAAGATCCTAGACTACCCTCATCTATTTAAGACCTTAATACGTCGACAATGTCATCTCTATGTAATTGGCATTATCATTTAAGGACTTCTTGCTTCGGAAGAGCCATGGCGGAAGCTTCATCATCATAAGGGCCAGGAGCCATGGGTTTGCTGTACCATGCTTGGTGGATTAATGATGCAGTATTAGTGTTTAGTGCTCAGATGTTGCCATCCCCTGGTGTGTTCCATTGGTCAACTCTTACCGGACACAGGAAGTGATAGATAGGTTCTATATAAAACCACCACGTCAAATAAATGCCAATAAATACAACGCATAACAACAAACGGCTTATAATCCATCAGGCCAGGCATTTCATCAACATATTGAAATTCCTTTATCGTTCCGGCGTCCATCAGCGAAATTAATTCAAAAAACACCGGTGACATAGCTCGGGAACAAACGCGATTACCGGACGACACGGCCCGGTAATTCGATTGCGCGCTACCGGCTAGGGCTGCCACACGACCGGATGCCGCCAATTATATTACTCTACCTACTATATCAGACGGTTAATGTAGGTAACCACGATTACCACCTTTAGAAAATTGATTTATCGTCGTAACACACGAGCAGAGCCTTTTTGAGGCGCACTTAAAGTTTTTACCACACTGGTTTTCAATAGTTCATTAACTATTCACACGATAAAAAGAAGAAGGGTATTGTAATGGCCTCCGTGTCATGACTGTAGCGTAGATATTCTCAGGTACAGTAGACCTCGCCATGGCACAAGCATTAATTCACTTAGAAAACAAGAAATCTAATAATAATAATTTCACAACTGTTATTCTCCCTTGGCATATAAGTTATCCCTGGAAATCTCTTGGTTTCGAACCTACTCAAAATATACTGACTCTTTTGACTTTTTTCAATAAAATTATTGATACTATGTAGAATGTAGAGACCTCGGAAATAACGAATGGGGAAATATTTAGATCCCCGGCCCCGGATCACCTGGTAAGTCGACACCCCTAGTTATACCGGTTATTACTGCCGGTGGCCCCCTATAACCGGATCCGTCCGGTTGTAACCCGGTCATAATACGGTTGGCGCTAGACGCTCGTTATTTTATTAGTAATGGAAAATGTGTGCACTGGCTGATGGAATTTTCAATTACACCTCGCTGCGCTCAGCCGTAAAAAGATTAAAGTCGACATGTTTTTTAATTTACAAGTTTACAACCCAACAAGCTTGGTTTATTTGTGGTTAAATGTTTTAAATTTTGCCGAACAACATTAGGTAGGATGGAGCCATACGTTTTTTAAGTCACATTATTTTTCATTTGTTTATTTTTAAATAAGCAAGTATTAAAAACTACTCAATAGTTGTCAGTACCGCCAACAGTGGCACATACAGAACGAGGCCTATACCCAGCAGTGGGTGAAGTCGGGTGGTGGAAGATGATAAACAGTCAACAATGGTAAAAAAAAACGGTAAACATGGCCTCAGATATTTTATTATTCAAAATCTTATAGTCAATTCTTTTTTTTTTCTTTCATTGCATAAAATCACAAGGATACTTATTCAAAACCCAAATAAACACAAAATACGCGTACAAAGCGATGATTTTTCTCACAGTCCCGACGCAAAGTGGCCGTAACGTTCTGCACAGACGGACGGCATGACAAATCGTCTGGTCTGAAAAGGCCTTTACTTGTGAGAATACCTCACGTTTAGTATAATTTTAGGGGGATATATTTCTTTTTAGCTGTAAGTTTAGCGTAGTGACGGGTTGGCTATGAGCGTGGGCCAAACCTTAGATGACAAACAACTAATCTTAGAGCCAAACTTATTGTTTGGACGTGCCACTGACTACTCTACAAGTGATTTGAGTTATCGTGGCTGGGGATTAGCAGTTGTGAGCCTTTTCATATTTTATTTGTATTTATGATGCGGTTTTTTGTGGGCCGCAGTTGGATAAGGGTAGCCCAAGATCGTAGTAAGTAGCAGGAGCAAAGAGAGGCCTATGCCCAACAGTGGGTTAAGTCAGGCTGCGGATGATGATGATGATGATGATGATGCGGTAACAAGCAAAATATAAGATATGGTTTGTGGGTCCTATTCACTTAAAAGCACGAAGTGTATTCGCACAACAGTAATTTAACCCTCCTTCGAAATAAATAAGAAAAAATGAAATTTAATAATCCCAAACCGCTCAGTTTATACAGAAACCGGAACAATGCGAGGATCTCGAAAACATTTTCGGTGAATGCGTCTCAATTACAGGAAATTCCGCATTTAGCCGGCCTCGGCCGGATCTCTCGGGACTTCCGAAAGAAAACGCTCGTCTATAAAGCGAGAATTATTTTGCCGTAATGTAGAGAGAAATGGCAAAAGTGTCTGTGTTTTATTGGGTTACTACATTTTATTCGCATCTCATTATGTTTTTGTTTTTGCAGTATTTATTTTGAAAATAATATCCTTCACGAATTTCGTCGCATAATATGACACACGAACGAGCCAATAATAAAGGTACAGTCAGTAACTGACCTAAAAAATGGGGTGGATTGTCAGTAGACTCTTTTTCCATACAATACGCCTCTCCCTAGTTCGACATTCTGTCAAGTCATGATACCCTGGTAGTGCGATTAGATGGTAATGTTTCTATTCCATTGTGTATTTCTTCTCTGCGGTTTCGAACTATCGAGCGTACAAACCGTGGGAAAACTTGGTTAAAAGGGTTGGGCCGTGTGAACGAGTGTACCAGGCGAGCATAGACTGATAAGATCTCTGTTACAGGCGTCTTGATTCAAAGAAAGACGTTCCCTAGGGATGCCCGGGAGTATTATACATTCACATAGTTATTAGGCGAACAGAAAAAGATAGGAGGTTGCGTAAGCCTCTTATTGAACGAACTTTCAATTCAAAGAAGACAAGCATGATTATTTTTTATGTTACTGCTCGCAGTTACGAGAAATTTAAAAGGAATCAGGTATTATTCTAGAGAAAAAGAGGGTCATAATGGCTATTTCATATTTTATTGCCTTAAATACGAAATGAAGTCGTAGAAATAAGGCCAAATTGAGACAAAATCACATTAATGTATTTGGCAAGCGTTCTTTCTTTGAAATATTTTATTTTATGATACGACTTTGATACAAGTAGGAAACCGAAAGACTCAGCACTAAAAATATAAAAATAAAAAGTTTAACTTTTTTATTTTTAACGTGAAAATGTTTAGTATATTAAGTGGAACCCTTGCGACGTTTCTCAACTATACCCATAATTAACACTTCAACGCTCCCCTTTCAACCCCAACGTTTGCGAAACTCAAAAACCTCTATAAATATGCAATAAAAGTACCAGGACAGCATACACCACGAGGGATGTTTTGCAAGGGATGCTGTGCGGCGCGGTCAGGGGTGTTACGTCAATAGGGTAGATTTACTCTTGGTACATGGGGTGGGTAAATGTTTGGATAGAGGGAATAGTGAACGTAGCATTGAAGGGGAATATACCATTTCATTTTGAGTATGAAAACAAGAATGCATTTCAAGATTCCTTTCAAGTAATATCTTTTGAAAGACAATTTAGAAAAAAATGAAAAAGTTGAATTATTATATTTAAAAGTACTACTATAATCCTTACCATTTTTTAAATCATGTATTCCCAATGTCCGTTGATAATAATCCGGGGGCAGTGATATTTTAATGAAATAATAAAAATCATTTCCATTGTCCCCTTTAAGGAAACGCGAACAGCGAAACAATCATGCATTTAAACAACACTTCGAAAACGTCGTGTGAAACATTTACAGGGGCGTTATTCGCTATGACATTGGAGATTCCGTGCCCAAAACGTGTGACGTCACAACGTGATCTAAACGCAAACGCGCCTTGGTGTGGAATCGAAAAATGGTATTCTGTATGCCACAAGACTAGTTGTCTATGCCCCACGTTTGATTTTTTGGTTATTTCACATGATTCGTTCAAAATCTTACATCTGATCCACTCGGAAAATTATCGGTTTGTATATAAATTCGATCTATCAGCTGAAAGGCTGACAAATATCGCTGTCATATTTGACAGCGTTCCAAATGATCGCCACCGCCATCGCGTAGGTGTGCGCAGGCCTTAAGGCAAATATTGTCAAAACTTAATTAAAATTTCAATAACTATTTGAAAGATAATTTCTTGCTAGTAGATTCTAAATCTTGCCCGCTCGATCTCGACTCCACTCTCGACTCGACTCGATCAACAAACGCTAGCACTGGTAAAACGTGTATCGTGTTCGATATCTGAAACGAAGAGTAAAAGTCAAACAATAGACCGATCTACCAGGCCGGCATAAGCAACCAGAAGGTCGATCTATTCACGCGGCCGTTACCCCAATCGTAACCGTTACTCCAGTCGAGACACAGGGACGAAAACAAATGCTGGGCATAATTTATTGGATCTTGTTTGGGTGTAGGTGAAGGACCGGAACATACTCCTACTTAAGGGTCAATGAGGTTATTTGGTAAAACAAACGAATTACTGAGGTGAGAGCTAGTGAAGGTACAGTAATTAATAAACGAGCAAAATTAATTGGAGTCGTCAGATTATCAAACAAACACTACCTATTAACTCATAATGCCCTAGTAACTGTCACCAAGACTGTTTACCTATAAACCAATTCTAAAAATAAATCAAGCCGCGACGTACAAAATAAGGACAAAAACTGACGAGATCCTAAAAAAAACAGCACCTGACCTGCCTTGTTCATAGACATTGTAAATGAACCAATCAGAAACTACCGACCGAACTTTTTCTAAAAAACGAACATACCCAGCGAGTTCTGCTCACAATAAAGAAAAAAATGTTTGTTCAAAACTGGTTCAAAGGGATTCATGGGAGGGTTCGTAAGCTCCACCCAATGCATGTCGAATACCTCCTCGGCTCGAATGTTCTCCTGGTAGATTTGTGTGGGATGCGTGACGTCATACGTGTGAAAAACACGAATGATGGATAAATGTGTTGATGTGCTGCTTGGTAGTGTGACATTGTGAACAAACTTCACATCCAATTAAAAATACCATCAAAGGTCAAGCTAAATTGCACCGTATCCCTTGAGCTTAAGGATCAGGCTGTTCCAGTGTGACGTTGGGCAGTAGTGAGGGGACACGATACAAGAATACGTAATGCAATAATGTTATTCATGAGGTCTGTTTATCGATCGAGGGTGTCTTATTTACCGTCTGTCCTCCAGGAATTCTTACTACTCTTCTTCTTCTTATCGTGTCACTGATTCTTTCAAACCAAGTGTGGTGAAAGGATTTTAAGTTTTTTTACTTACTACTACTGTAGTTGGATACTTGCCTAGGTTGTTCTTAGCTAAAGAGTTTGAATCAAGATCCATTACAAATGATTAAGAACTTAAAACCGAAAAAGCTCAAATACGTTATATTTATAAAAGACCTATCTTGTAATGAGCGTCTCAATTTGTCAAAGCATATTTAAAATTATTCGACCAGTTAGCAGACATCTTAATTAATTTTGTTTCTCTAATAATAGAACAAAATAAAGTACCTAACAAGACGATTATAAATGAATAAGTAATTTCAATTAAGTTGTATTGTATTATTTCCATTTATCAGCTGTTCTATTGAAGTGCTGCCATCTGCAAACTGAAGGCGGCGCGGCGGGGAAATCATTTTGAAACCGAACCGAACCATAATTTCAATTTCCGTTTTATATAGCCCTCGTCAAATACCGAGCCTCGTTATTGAATCCTGGCTTATTATAAAGTCCGCACAGAAATACAAAACTAAAGTTAATTTTAAGAACGTTCATCCGTAAATTGATGATTTCAGACGGCCAATAAAACAATATGTGTAATTTGCACAGAAGATAATTTGACCTCATATTATTGGGAATGACCAAAACTTAATCATATGGGAAAAACATTTTCAAATGGTTGTATAGTTTTTTCATATTATTCAACTGTTTTTCCTAAATTTTCGGTTGATGGTCCACGCAGATGCGATTCAATGATAAAACTATAAACGACAAACTCATAAAATTTTTGTATAAAAAAGCTAATAACATTTATTAGTGCTTAGTGGAAGAATAAACACGATTACTGTAAGTTTTCATTCATGAAAAAAATAATCAAAGGAGTAATTTTTAGCCACTTTTGGAGATATTAGACGTGTTAGTTTATGATGAAATCCGAGGTATTTTTGTTATTTTTTTTGCCTAGTAAATGAAGAAGTGTTCGTTTTAAAACATGTTTGATTTTTTTTTTTATTACATGAATATTTATTTTACTATGAATTATTTTGTATTACTATATAATCGGCGCGGAATCAGGTCAACGCTCAGTGCCGGCCGAGGCCTTTCAGAGGTAGGACGTGCGTCGCTCCCGGTCGCTGCAAGCAAGCAGCAAGCCTCAAAAAAATGTATTGTAGCCTCGCGAGTTTATAGCGCTACTGGGACGTTTTGATACTTTTTATTGCTTAACATAACTTTGGTGAGTTTTTATTTTTATTTTAAAGTAATGGTGTTGCTTTAACTTATTAACTTTAATTACCCCCGGTTTCTGGTACCTACGCAAAAAATAGTAAATTATTTTTAATTTGTATTTCTTTTTAATTCAGGTTTCATTCTTTACTTTTATTTCAGATATGGCTAAAAAAAGGCGCTTACAGGCTACATCACGTAAAAAAAGTAACGAGTACGTCACCAATTGCGAAAATTTGGTCAAGGCTAATGAAGCTAAAAGGTATGTTACCCAGGGGTTACTTTTTACAACGTAACATGTTATAGTCAATTCCCATTTTTATTAAACGTACACGGAGATAGAAGTAGTAATAATTTGCATTATGAAAATCATTATTGCTAACTTATCATAAAACATAACACGCCGAAAAAAAGGTCGAAATTAGCGGGTACTTTGAAATAGTCATCCAGTCCGCAAGTCCGCACGATACCAAAGCGAGTTGATGAGCTATCTATGATTGTGAAGTAATCAATTAATTTTGTTCGAAATACGTACATAGTATACCTACCTACTGCATATTTTATTGGGACCTATTGCATGCATTCTATTATTTTTTAATGATTTTATGTAGTTTCTTCTGAGTTCTCATTATGGTTTCGGTTTCTGACCTATTCCTTGTTTATCATTGTTTTCTTTCAATTTATTATGGTTACAGGTGATTTTCCGGATGGACTAATTGAAGATGATGGTATCACCGAAATAAAATGTCCTAGTTCGGCATTCGGATTAGAGGCAGATATCGCTATAAGCCAAAAAAAAAATTTATTCTGGTAATTAGATGGATCCGTGAATCGACGCCATGACTGGTTTTATCAAATACAGGGGCAGCTGCACGTAACGAATAAAAATAACTGTCTATTTGCTGTGTGGACAGGCAAAAAATTTGAATTAAAGACAGAAAAAATAATTAGGGACGATACATTTTGGAGCGAGAACATGGAGCATCGGCTAGTCAGTTTTTATAATAAATGTCTATTACCCGAAGTTGTTGATCCCTGAAAAGCTAGGTCCATGAAACTTAGAGACGATAAATATTAAAATTGTATTTTACACGAAATTATTTTGATTTATTTTAACCTAACATACCTGCCCGTTTTTGCGTAAGTAGGTACTCATTCTGCAAAATGTTGTACCTACTTACGAAAAATGAATACATTCCCTACTAAGAGCGGGTAAAGTATCAAGGTGATTAATTCAATGCGGCGCATGATACGCGCTCCAACACAGACGGCTGTGTGCGTGTTAGGTGTAACTGTATAGCTAGGTGAGTAAATTTACCCAAACTTGAGTCACGCAGCTCGGGATAAACGCTCTTAACCTATTATGAAGTTCTGGTTCAATTCTGATGAAATAGGTTAATTTATGAAAATTGATAGCTAAGCTGTGCATATTTTGTGTTGAATTTAATAAACGTTATTAGAAGTAATCATTTATCAAGCAACAAAAGAGGTTCCCATCTCAAAATCACAGAAAGGTTCCAAAAGACATCGGCTACCAGGAGCACATAAGTGGTGCGGGAGTGCTCTACATTCAGCCGTCATTGTCGAAATGTGTCGCGGAGTGAACTAAAAGCTCTGTATGACTCTTCAAATCCGCCGCTTTCCAAATCTGATTTTCTACGACTCGAAGTAACGAGAAACTTTCGACGAAAACATATTAAAATAAAATATGTTTTCGTCGTTAGGTTAGTTATGTTTATCGTTACCGAGCTGAGCTGAAAGTGATTGAAGATAATTCATGTTTTAGAGTGAATGTGAACGAAGTGTGATTGGAGTGCAACTCTTGGCTGGGTCTCAATAAAGATACATCGTACCATCACAGAACATAAATAAGATTCATCAAGGTACTAGGTACACGTTCGTTCAACATTGATTTCACACAGTGTAAACCAAATTAAAACTAACAATCGGTCCGCCCCAGCCATACACGAGTGGAAAAATCCAATGACTTTAAATTTGTCACCTTTATTTTCTAAATTACACCCGTGTAACGCTAGTAAAAATATAGCCCATGTTGTGCAGGGATAAAGTAGCTTTCTAATGGTGAAATATTTTTTGAAATCGGTCAGTTAGTATTTGTGTCGTATTTTCGTTATAAAGTTAGCACGAGTACCTGAACCACAAGTATCTGCGGGGTTATCCATTAAGTACCGGACACCCTATACAATTATTTATAAATACTCACATAAAAAATCGGCTGTCTGTGAAGTCGGTTTACTGACGATAGTTGAACGTGACAACGTCATCCAGCTGTCCACGCGGACGCATCGCTCACTCAAGTAGGAGAGAAATAGATGTCGAACGCTGCCGAACGCGGAGGCCGATTGTGCCTCTTTGTTGCTCGTTCCGCGCTCTCGCTTGCACTTCAAGCCTTAAATGGAACGCCTCAGAATGAGGTAACGCCGCATGAGTCATTTTCGTGCGTGCAGCCGGCTCCATCGAATTATAAGACGTTGTCACGTCAAAAAAATAACGTGCCTCTTTCCGTGACTTCCCTTGAAATTTGAAAACCAACAAAATTGTTAGCACCTACAAAACTATTCAACTTCTTTTCAGTAACTTGTATTCTTTGAACTGGACCCTTTGGCACGACTAGCCCTTGGGCACAATCCGTCACCTTGACACAGTAAGTCGCACGTCTCACATGCTTGCGAGGCCCATTAGCGCCAAATCCCGCCAGATGTTCAGCAACCTCTCACAATACGAGACGTGGTCCATTCATCTCGCTGGAAAACATTCAAAGGTTACCCCTAAGGCAAGTTTTTGCCCTATTCAACTCACAGACTATATAACACAGCTGGTTTACTTGGTCTTGCTTCAACTATTCGCATAGGGCTTTACATATAAAAATCCGTCAAAAGATAAACATTTTTTAAACTATTGCTATCTCTTACCACTGGGCACTGGGTAATGAAAAAACAGAACGTGATTATTTTTAACTATGTCTGTTTCTTTATGTTATATTATGTTGTAGGTCGAAAGTTGTAAAAATTTAACAATGATGCAAATTCGGAATGCATGTGTGATCGTTCAAAAACCTTTTATGTTTGAGACTAAACGCAGTGGAAAGTCAAAGTAACACGAAAATATATTAAACAAGCACACATAATGGACACAATGAAGGCGTTTAATTTAATTTTATGCCAAATACCAGCTTTAGAGATTGTTCAATGCCTCGAACGCTGCAATTACCCTCAAAAGTTTAGCTCGAGTGTATAAACAATTTATGGATCGGACGGCAAACTACTGGGTTGGGTTGGTATCTCAAATAAATATGGCTTGTTGTTTCCTGTTACCACACCAATAAGCACTTGTAACACTGACTCCTGATCCAAACACTAACTCTATTTTTATGGACTGAGTTATCCGATACAGGAAAGTAAGCGGGCGGGCCCTTTTGACGTGACAACACGTCCGGCGTTGCCTCGCTCTGAGGCGTTTCATTTAAGGCTTGAAGTGCAAGCGAGAGCGCGAAACGAGCGACAAAGAGGCACGCACGGCCTCCGCGTTCGGCAGCGTTCGACATCTGTCTCTCTCCTACTTGAGTGAGCAATGCGTCGGCGTGGACAGCTGTATGACGTTGTCACGTTCAACTATCGTCCGTAAACCGACTTTACAGACAACCAATTTTTACGTGAAGCTTGACAGACATGTTTTTCTAACTTTTTAGGTTCTACGAAATGCTCGTTTTCTCACGATGTTTTCCTTAAACGTTTGTGAGTTCTGGCATAGTACACATCCATTTTTGTGTGTTAGCTGATGTAACGATGGCCTGTGTTGTCGACATTTTTTTGCACTATTATAGTAGAGGGCGCGGGAACGCGAGGGCTTTCATTTCATTCTTTTCGGACGTGATATAAATTGATACTCTTTTTACATAGATTTATTTACGTGTATTTTGAATAAAGAGCAACCAGACCAGCTGATAAAGCTTGCACCGAAGGTTCGCTTGTGAAATTTTCACCTAAACTTAGGATGTTGGGGGAAAATACGAGTATAATTATTTTTTGGAGTTTAATAGCTACTTTTCGCTGTACATTGTTTAAAAGCTTAGATTTATTGATCTTTTGAGTAGACGAGTAGACTAGACAATCATAGCCCTAGTTTTATACTATTTTGTATTTTACTAGCAGCCCGTCCCGGCTTCGCACGGGGTAGACAATATTGTTGTACATTATTTTGTTCTATCGCTAATAGTTTCGGCAGCGCATTCGACGAAAGACATTTTAAGACTCATTTTTCTACACCTTCGGTTACATTGTTCAAATTTTACCAAGGATCCCTAATTTTTTTCAAAATGATATGTAGCCTATGTCAAATTGGAAGAATGTAGCATTCTATTGGTGAAAGAATTTTCTAAATCGGCCCAGTACTTTTTGAGCCTATTCATTACAAACATACAAAAATAGGTACAAATCTTTCCTCTTTATAATATTAGTATATATAAAAAGAAGATACCAAAAATAGTTTTTAGAAAATAAATACATAATTATTATATAGGTATGTATGTATAGATAGATAAATAGAAAATACTTTATTGCACACCACATAAAATTAACATGGGAATACAGAAAAACATCAAAGCAATGGGCGGTCTTATCCAAGGCGGTCTTATCTCCTAACCTATATAATAATATATTAGGTAGGTATATTACATATAGGTTAGGAGATTCTAAGTATCTCGTTATGCCTGACAGAAATCATTCAACCAATATTCTGGTAAAGAACATTATCCCTTTAAAGGACCCCGGCCTACCAGAGGCCCATAATAGAGAAGAGCTTAATCCTTAAGACCTTTGATGAATTTAGTTATGAAGGAGGCGTTGGATCATGTTCTCGAATTAGACATGTGATTATACTGTTTGAAGTTATGACAGCGTGGTGTATAGTTGTTTGTTGGCGTGGGACATACAGATTAAACTTTAGATCACAAAACTAAATAGAATCAAGGATAGCGCCTGGCAGTACGTAACTTATAATATACAAATCGCGACCTTTACTCTAATTAAAGGTCACGATTTTGTTAAGCTGAAATATACGCATAATTTATTATTTACTACCTTGGAAAATTCAAGATAAATATACAAAACTAGGAGGAGACCTTTGCCAAGGTATGTAAGCTAATAGGTAAAAAAAAACTGTGTGTGTCAGCTCCGACACACGACTGGAGTTTACTCCTTAAAGGCAAAGTAAGGGTACACACTACCCACGATCTAGCTGCACTGCTCACACCAAATTAGAAAGTTGCGCAAGATAGGTTGCGCACCAAAAACGTAACGAGTTAATTCGTTCAGTAGATTTTACTCTCCACATTTTTCTCATACCGGGCGCCTTATATCAAAAAACCGATTCTTAAGGAGTAAACTCCAATATATTTATTTTTTGGTCTTCTTCTTCTTATCGTGTCACTGATTCTTTAGAACCAAGCGTGGTGAAAGGATTTTAAGTGCGCCTCAACGAGGCTCCTTTCCTTATTATTTGGTCGAAATGTAATTCTAAAATCCCAATTATTATATCAAAAAATGGCTTTTACGTACATTACATTAAAACGTTATGGTAACGACGTAGTTTCGCTGAAATTACTCCACGAAATTATACGGAAAAGCGCAATGCAGCCGGAATGGAGACCATTAGGTAGTTGCGACTAATTACCTATACGTGACCTCTCGCCGCCTGCCTGCTTTAATGTTTCAGAGTTTTTAGCTGACTAATTTTAGAACGAACCTAAAAATAAACAAATTGAATTTCAATTACCAGCTCGCCCACAAGTATTTATTGTTTATTTTTCCTCTCACAAAATAACACCAAGCTTATTAATTTAAAATAAAGTAACAAACTATCTAAATTATAATGCCTGGAATTTCTCAATCTATAATAATATACATATACGTACCAACTACTGTGTATAAGCCTCGGCCTACCTTATGCAATAAAATGTATTGAGTATTGAACAAAACACTGAACCCATTTTAAAACTAGCAAAACCAAGTAAATTTTGTAGAAATTACCAGGAAAACAGAAGCCATTGTTTAATGCAAGAGGTGCAGCCGTAAAATTGAAGCCCGTCAAATAATAGAGAGAGAGTCACAAACAAAGACCTAAATCACGAGCGCTGCTTCAGAAGTGTTTAACGAGTTTCCAAGTCTATAACTGCGGGTTTAGGGTGAGCCAAACAATGAGCAGAGCGTTTTGCTTTATAAAATACAGTTTTCCGTAAAAACCCCTTTCCCAATTTGCTAATGTTTTCAATCGCCTACTTCTAATAGCGAAGGTGCCCTACTATCGATTTCGAGGGTTAGGGCAATTTGACGTAGTACGCGTAAATGTAACGTAGGTCGCTATTTTTGGTGCAATAAAGTATTCAATAATAATAATAATTGTCAAAGTCACGGGGTGGAAATGGATAAGACTGGCACAGGATCGTGGTAGATGGCATAAACTAAAGGAGACCTATCCAGCGGTGCAGTGAAGTATGCCTGTGGAGGATAATGGTATTTCTCAAACCGCTTCGCTCGTCGCTAAGCTAATACACAACTGTAGCCTATCGCTTATGAGTTACGGAAACCAGGTCATCGCGGCACCTTCCGAAGTTGATAAAATATTCTAGTGCTTTTCTACGATGCGAAGGTGGAAGAGTTCCTGTAGCCTTTCAATGAAGCATCATACCTCTTCATGGCTTAGCTTGTCTTTTTATACAGATCAGCAAGTCATTTAAGCTACAGGATTCATGCATACTACCCTCTTCTAGAGCAGTCGCGTAGAAACTTGAAATGAGCATATTCTATTTTATTATTTCCTCGTAGGTATAACGGAAAGCAATAAGTTTTACTACCAGGAGCTCAGCCGGAGTAATCATACGGAAAACCATCAAATAGAATCTTTATCCGGGAAGCCTGATGCTTCCTGTGTTCCTGTCTTCCTGGTATTTACGTTTACAGAAATATATATTTTTTTATATTGCTTATTTGAGCTTTTTCTAAGGAACTTTTTCTATGCTTGGAACTTGGAAGTTGTTTTTTTTAGTATCGGTTGTACACGTAAGTACACAGATGTTTTGGTAAGTAATTATCCCGTAAGTAGGTACAAGAAAGGTGCAACAATTCTAAACACGACTACAATTACTTCAAAATTGGGGGCACGGTAGCGCCCTCGCCAAGTTGAATTGACTACACAGCTCTGCGGGGGTTGCTAAAGTGCCAAAAACAACTCCTCATAAGCTTTATGGCCCTGGTACATTCATTGCGAAACCCATTGTCATTCTAATGGGGTCTATGGGTACTGACTGCCTTAGTTTCGTAATCATTTATAGTTTTCGTAGTTTTAATATAAATATTTATTTATTATATTAGAATTAAAAATGTCCAACAACTTCAGGTTTTGACAAAATGGAATACTATTTTAAGTCAGTTAAATTGGTTTATCCAATTTGTAACTAAAACCCTGAACATTTCAACCAATCCAGCTAAGTAAATCGAAAATCTTTAACTCAATGTAATCCAATAATCAGATCTTACTGTTTAAATAATCTCAAACCTCTTTGGAAACCTTTTGGCGTTAGGAACCGTGAAATTTGTAGCAAGACCGATGTCCACTTGGGCCCACTTTCTGTTTATGATTTGGGTCGAAAAGTCCCTTTTCGACCTTTGTTGGAATAAAATGACAATTAATTTTCTAAAATTTCAAATCTAAGACGAATGTTGTATCGTTGATATAAGAACTTAAATACACACGACAAAATATGACCTCAGAAGGCTGATTTTGAGTTTTCAACATCATTTACGATGCTATCGATAAGTAAATTTGCGTTCTGTGTGCTTCTTTGCATCTCTGAGTAAGCCCTCAGTCAATTAAATATGAGGGATTCGCCGTACGAGCTAGCTAGATAAAATATGTAAAAGCTCCACGCGACCAAACCTAGAATAGAAAACAAGGCAGGATACAAGCTTGGTTCCATTTTTTGTAAGATTATTTTACAAAATAATCCCAATGTACTCAACACTATCCAAGAGAAATACTCGTGAGTACATTGCTCCATGAATAAAAGAGGTATAACTACCCCAATAACATTAGGTCGGGCAAGGTGAACGCACGGAATCTCAGACGAAATCTCTCGAAATGGGACGAAGGCGCAGAATAACAGATAGTATCTACTAGCTTTTGTTCGTGACTTTGTACGATTTCATTTCACCCTTTCAGAGGAGAGAAAAAACATTTATTTGCGGCGGTTACAATTCATTTAAAAACTTTCAAGGTTAGTAGTTAAGGTATGGATTTATGACTTACAAATTGTGACTTGTAGGCATATAGTTTGTAATGTTGAGTTTTTACTTCGATGCACACTTCAATAAAAATCAAGGAGTAACTCGTCAAACGTCTGTTGACGTGACAACGTCTTATAATTCGATGGAGCCGGCTGCACGCACGCAAAAACATGACTCATGCGGCGTTACCTCGCTCTGAGGCGTTCCATTTAAGACTTGAAGTGCAAGCGAGAGCGCGGAACGAGCGACAAAGAGGCACAATTGGCCTCCGCGTTCGGCAGCGTTCGACATCTGTCTCTCTCCTACTTGAGTGAGCGATGCGTCCGCTTGGACAGCTGCATGACGTTGTCACGTTCAACTATCGTCAGTAAACCGTCTTTACAGACAACCGATTTTTCGAGTGAGATCCGAATAAGACGCCCTCAGGATAACATACAAGTTCTGGGACATCCTGTATACTTTGACTTTAAGGCTGCTGACTATGAAGTAGAGCGGGCAGTCGAATAAAGGCCTGCGCACATCTAGCGCGATTTTGAGGTTAAAGTTTAAACAAACAGACATTCACACTTTCTCATGTTTTAGTATAGAAGTGGGTGGTTAAAACTAACAAGGCTAGCATTTGACTTTGACTAGTCAGAGAGATGGTTGTTTAAATACCGAACTACGAATAATAAGGCCTCGTGTAAGTAGAACAATTTGAGGCCTTTCTTTTTGTAACTGTATCTAATTATTTTAAACGAAAAATATTTTGTTAAATAAATCACGCATTTCTCTCACCACAATCAACCATTGTGAACTTACAATTCAACATCATGATAAATCAAAGCTACGAATTCGCCAAAAGTGGCGAATTTATGTTCTACGAAATGATTCCAGCATGCAGCGCAGCATGTAGCAAAGTACCAGGGCATTAGAAGTGAACAAGAGTCGATTGCAGGCTCCGCACCCAGCAACACAATGGCGTCAAATCGCGCTTGGGGAATTAGTTAGGGCCCGTCCCGGCCACTTTGTTGCAATTTGCGGCCATTCGGTCACACTCTCGAAAGTTATGCTCCCCTGGGAGAATCTGAAAGTTTATTGATCGCAAAACGTGAAGAGAGTGAAATAGTTGAGATTTCATCAATCAGAATTTTGTAAGAAGGCAGGATCTTCATTCAATCAAAGCCTATGCGTAAGGTTAGCACGAAAAGTATTTTCAAAATAAACTTTTGACCCAATTGAATTGACCAAGCTTTTTTTACGAGTAGGTATGCGCTCGCATGGTAGCTTAAAAATCCGTCAAACTTTTGAGCATGCACCACACAAAAACTATAGGCCCGATTTTAATTCAGCTTTCACCATTTCAAAGCCTAAAAATATACCTTTCAAATAAAATATGTATCACTCCGCTTCGGTAAATACGTGCTGTACAGCAGAACTATAAAGTTGGAGCGGCGCGAGCCAACTTTGGCGTTTTGCATAAATATTAAAAGTTTTTAAGACGGCCCACAAAACGAGTCCCCAAAACACAGACCAATTTCGACGACTTCCATTTTTCCAACTTCATAACTGGAAATTTCGGTAATTTATTATGCTAAATAATAATGATTGCCTTTTTCGACGGGAAAAAGGACGCGAAAAGATTCCGGAATTACCAAGTTTGCGGGATAATAAAACTTTCACCCCTGGGTGGTATCTGTCAATTATTGCTCCTAATTGGTAGACTTTTTGCCTCTAAGTTGGGAATAAATTGTTTTGATTTTGTTTTATTTTCGTACTACAGACCAGTATTAAACCCTACCACAAACCTACCACAAGCTCTGACTGGCTCTGGTTTTGAGTCTACTGAGCTCGAATGGGCTATTTTACCGGCACCCACTCTTCGAACCAAAACACAGCAATGCTGCTATGCGACAGAAATAGGCATGGTGATGGTAGTACTTCCCCGGACGAGTCCGACACAAAAAGCTCTACTACTACTCTAATTCCTTTGATTCTAATTTCTTTGATTTAATTAATCCCTACGAGGATCTAAATAGACCAGTAAGAATTCAGAACCTTTAAAACCAAGACCGGAACTACGAAATCCGGTTAAACAAAGGTGTTTAATTAAAGGGCAACCCAATACAAGTTGGGGCTTAGTTTAGTTGGCGAATAAAGTCTTATGTGACAACCCTATGGCCTTGGGCACACTAGACGGAAATTCCGTCGCCGAACTTCCGCGGCGGAACGCCAATACATGTTATTGCTTAAAAAATACAAATATCGGGCACACTACGCGGAAGATCGGTCGTTCCGTCGCGGACAATAGCGGACTGCTCACTCGTTCGCGTCTGCTCGGTCGTCCGCGCACCGATCTTCCGCCAGCGTAAGATCGGCAACGTTGCATTACAGGTATTTGTATGCGACGCGCCACATTAAGCGGATAACCCGCAGTGACGACGCACACACAGGATGTTTGACACTGAACGATTTATTATAGAAGTGCAAAATAGAGTTTGCCTTTGGGACTCTAGAGAAAAGCCGGATAGAAATGCAAAGAAACGAGCATCAGCAATACATCAAATGATTGTATGGACATACGATAATATTCGAATGCTTTATCTGGATTAAGTCTTAGTTGCATAAACACGGTATGAAATTGCCCAATTTCTAGTCGAAAAGTATTTAGGGGATGAACCCAATATTTACGGTTTCTTCTTTTTTCTTCTTCTAATGCCTCATAAATAGCAATCACTTCTATCGAATCCATCACGAATTACGACCACACCGTATAAGCGCAGGCAGCCGACTGATAATCTGCCACTGAAATACAGTGTGGCTGGTATCGCATAGAACGGATTGACCGCCGCGGAAGTTCGGCGACGGAATTTCCGTCTAGTGTGCCCAAGGCCTAAGTGGTTTACCGATACCGCGGACAATATCGTTAGGTTACTAATTTATTATCTTTAGGAAGGAAACGTTGAGCGCAATCCTGAACTTGTTTTTTGATATACTTAACTCGGAAATTATAAGTATTTGATTTTTCACTTCACTATTTTAGATCACACTGATTTTATTTCTGAAAGAAAAATACTTAACACTGGTTTTAAGCCGACTCCAAATAAAAAAGGAGGAGGTTCTCAATTCGGTTGTTTTTCTTTTATTTTTTGCTATCGCATAACTTCATAATTTATGCGAGACACAATATTTTTTTATCCGAAATGTTATAGACAGCTTCCAGCTTGGTCCAGGCCATGAAACATTTACATTTACTTTATATGGTTTTTACATTTACTTGTGTAAAATACAACCTCATTTGAGCTGTATGGCAAAAAAAATTTGAAACAATTTTTTTGTAAATTGTTATTGTGTAAAACCTGGATAGCCATTGAAAACCAAC
The DNA here is from genome assembly GCA_939531255.2 of Thera britannica. Taxonomy (NCBI): domain Eukaryota; kingdom Metazoa; phylum Arthropoda; class Insecta; order Lepidoptera; family Geometridae; genus Thera; species Thera britannica. Next base: position 8,922,097 of record OW618043.2, on the reverse strand, counting down.
GTGCCCATAGAGTTTTGTGAAACCGATTCATGTTATTGAATTTGAATTGGCTACTGCACTGAATGGGTGGTATTGAATTTGAAGTTGATGTCAATGCCCACATCAAAATTGAACCTTCTCTGACAGAAAATAAGGCTTAACATTGCTGAATGGAAATCCAAAATGAAAAGTACCAACTTCAATGAGTTTTTCAATTACAAAACGAAAGGATTACAGAAAAACTCCTTGCGTGCTACCAGGCTACCATAACTTAACAAGAGCATGTTTAAGCCAAAGACGTTATCTTTGTTATTAGAAACCTTTCAAACAATAGATTTATGGTGACATTTCTTGGAAAGTACCAGGCGTTCATAACCACAGTAGGGCTCGAAAAGCTGAGTTGAAAAATATTTTGATGCAAGAAATGACGTCAGCTGCACAGGGTACAAAATGTAGGGACGAATAGGGCGTGGCGTAGAAAAAGACAGAGCTATAAAAAGTTATTCTTTCCTTTCTAAAAAGGGTCCCACTACATTATTCATTCGGTTGTAAATGCAAATGGCGCGGCCATAACTGTACACGTAATCAAGAAACTTTATTGTTTTTGGTAGGAACAGTTTCCCACTGAATTGTCAAAGGACTTTGAGTTTAATGGACTGTCAAAACATTTGAGAGCTATTTGGTTTCCTCTCAAACGAATCACTTGGTAACATTGCTCTTTTGCGAAAACTACTTTGCGCACAGTAAGATATTGGACACAGTAAAACTACTTTGGTTATATACGAGTACACTCGTAAGCAAGTCCTTAATCACGTCTATCTAATCTCTATACGTAATTTTAATGGGCGTTCTTATCGCTGAAAAGCGATCTCTTCTAGACACATACATTTTCAGATCTCTTGATTGTCATTAATATCGAAGCATAACTTTAAATCAGCATGAATAAAGCATATTCAGGAAATACATGGACAAAGAGATTAGAAAACTGTTCATTATTGGTGCTAATGCGTTTACATTGGACCAAAAGGCAAATTGGGAAACGTAATGAAGAGCCCGGAATCGAGTTGATTTACTTTATTTTACTTTGTTTACATTCGAAATGTTATTAAGGTTTTGTATGTCTGCATAATTTTTATTTGAGTGCGTATAAAAAGAGTAGATTTAAAGGTTTGCTGGTCTGACAAAATTATGACGAGAACAGCTGAAAAACGACGAACAGAGAAAATAGTCAGGCAAAATAAGGACAGGCATATATTTTGTCTTCGTCCCTCAATTCTCGACAACAAAGAGAAAGGGTATCACTTCACCAGGCTCGCAGCAATAAGAGGAGCACGCAGACGTTATATAATATTGATGCAGCGAGCGGTGACCGGGGGCGACTGAGGACCACGGAAGAATACAAACACAAATAAACGGATAAGGCAGTACGTATAGTGCAAGAATTTGGGTTAGACTCCTGAGTTACCTACAGATTTTTTTGTTTATCCTTATGCAGTCGCCGTAGCCGAACACGGCTAGGACATCATCATCATCACAGGTTTTGACCTTGGATTGGATTCAAGATCTTTGTACTGATATCATTGTTGGGGTTCTCTTTCATCATCTAAATAATCGGAACTACTATTGGGTACATGATGACTCTTCTTCTTTCTGCCTGCCTTTTAAATACCTCGTATAAATAATCTTTTCTTAAAACAATCAACTGCTAAAAGAGCCCGCTAACTGTGTAGAGTCCAAAGATTGCAAAAAGCTTTATTTCTTTTTACTTTCTTGAATACCACATCCTTATAATAAAATCCAACTCCTTGCCACAGAGTGGGGTGCATCAAACGATTCTGACACGAAGCTAATGTGCACTGTATCTATTACCAAACCATCTATAATGTATGGCGCCCTGGTGTTTGGGTTCGCATGAATATTTTAAAATGGTGGCGCGTTGGTAGTGTCTTGTTGACCTCATTTAAGTAGTCACGCCAAGAGCACCGTAAACCAGTGTGATAGAGTAGCAGCGATGGGTTTGTAGCTCGTAACGTTGAAAGAAAGGCATGGGCTGCTATATAATGTTTCAAGCCAGAATTATCTGCCTGATTACCCCCTTACCGTAGACATTCTGCGTAGCCCAGTCACATCTCCGTCAGAGGACCACTTGTTTGGCACATCGTACAACACCTCAAATTTCACATTAAAAATGTACTCATAGGTGTAACGAAGTATGTAGATTCATGGGTGTAATAGAATGAAACGTCGAACTGTTGATGCGTTCACATTAAACAAGCGAGCGTCGGCTAACAATCCCAGCCAAACGCATTGTTACGTCGGCGAACGCAATATCAGCTGACAATGAACAAAACACCTGGTGGTTATGATAACCTGGTACAATCCATCTACTCTAAATAGGCAGCCATTTTGAAATACTCGGAGTTTTTTTTATTCGCCCTCTGCAAAGTATTTAGTGGCAACATACTTGTTGAAGCGTTGCCCCACTGAAAGATAAATAAAAATAAATAACCAGTTGATTATGTTGTACTACCTGGGAGTTTATGAAAACCTGGTACTGTGACCTTTTTAAGGGACAGACAATTTGGAAAAAAAAGCACTAAGTAAATGAATAAAACAAGCAGAGTCGCCGTAATATTGTTAAAGATAAACAAATCCTTTCAGAGCCATTTAGTTATTGTTATAGTAAATAAGCAGCTTTGCAGATGTTTTTAACAACCTGCAAAAAATACAGAATACGCTGGCGAGGGCAAATCTTCTCATGCTCTTAACCCCTCATTAGCCCGACATAATCCTCTCGTCTACAGAGCTTGGAGGGTTTATGCTGAGCAACGTTCGACAAACACTGGGAAAGATCTCGTTCGTTAGAACTTCTCGCATCATATTGGCTGATGGATGTAGCAGTGATAATTTACAACAAAGAGATGAGTAATAATTGCTCATCTCTTTGGCTAATGTACAATTATTGTTCGACGGGTGACGATTTCTTTTGCTACGCTGCTTTGTAGGGCGAACAACCTAATTTAAAACTCTGATAAAACAGCGGCCCAGGAGCCTAATTCTCGGCTCATCTCGGATCATTTTGCAATTTTATTTATTGCTTCTTTTCAAAGAGAGAATGGATGATTTCCTTGAGTAATTCATCAACGACCTTATCGTAGAAGCCTCGACAGCTACGATATATGGAAAACGTAGAAAAAGTGCGGGGTTGTGCATTGCCACTGTGTATTTAAGGGACATTGAAAATCTCGGTCGGCCCGAGAATTAGGCTCCAAACCGGTAGTTTTACGCTGTTTTTGCCCGAGATAAAAAAATCTCATGGCATGACTTATTTCAAGTTCTCTCTGAGTTTTCCACCGTAACCGGATGCAACCGGGTCCGGTTGTACGTCCGGAAGCGGTTAGCTTTGCTTTTGACAGTTGCCGAGTGCTGTGACTTCGTTTGAACGATGTTTTTTAATTTCTTATTTAGTTTCTGAAGTATTTTGCTGTGGTTGGCAACAAGGAAAGCAGAAAACTAGAGTTTTTTTCCATTAACAAATATACAGCTTTAAGCAACTATTATGTAAGGTTTGAAAGTCGATTAAACATCCATGCAAGAGTGATACCGTCCATCAACCATGATTGGCTTTGATATCATGTCCACACATCGAGTGCTGACATTTGTTCAGACGCCCGGAACCTCCCGGTCAGCTTTTACAAGCTTTTTACTAAAATTGATGTTTGTTCGACAAATTCTATGGACCTTTCAACAACCATTCAGCCTTTGAGGCGCTGAGAGCAGCTATGTCAAACAAGCTTTGCTTTGAATACCTTCAATGTTATGTACTCCTAGTAGTTATGGTTGGCGAGGTTTAATATCTATCAGCGAAATGAACGTTTTTTCTTTCAATGTTATTGTTATTAGTTTAAATAAATATTAGCAACAAAGTTACATGCTTCTCGCTAAGTAAGTAAGTATTAGGTAGAGATATAACAGCAAGTCCTAACTCCCAATAGAAAAGATCGCAAGAAGTCGGTAAATCGATGTATTGTCCAGGTTGAGACGATTAAAAACCTAGTAAATCAAGGCTCAGGGTTTCATTAGCACGGCCTCAAACTTTACATTCAAGCTACCAATTGAAAAAAACTTGACTAGTGCGAGTCAGACTCGCCTACCCCCTCGGTAGACGGCCCTTCCGGACTGAGAAGGTAAAATTATTAAAAAAAACTTATTTTTTTAATGATGAATGCCTTTCCTGGTTCCACCTGATATAAACTTATAAAGACCCTGTCTTTTTTTATAATACAATCACAATATTACTAACTTTTATTATGCCGCAAAACGTTTATTTCGACACGGAGTCTTTTTTCTACGTTAACTCCTAAATTAATTTTGAAGTTTAATTTTTCCACAGCTTCATGAGACTGTAGACCTGAGTATATCGTTTTAATTTCAAGTGAATACCTCCACGCGTCCCGAGGATAAAAGGTTTTGACAGTCCGACAGACCGACGAACTGACGGACAAAAACCTGATCCTAAAAAGAAACTCAAAGAAGATGGCCAACTTTAGTACAAAGCTCTTCATAAGTACCCAAACAAGCTCGTATATCAACATGTGCTGGCAAGAATCGACCTAATCCTAGTCTGTCTTACGAGATCGCTCAGACGACACAATGGCACCGCGTCCGGTTCCGGCGCAAACAGCCGTCCGGTTTCCGGACACCAATACCGGCGGCAACCGGACGGAGACGTTTTATTCTTATATACGCTTGTAGTTAAAGACAAACTGTGGTTAGGTCAAAGGGCGCTCTAGTAAGTCAAATTACTACAAACTATCTACAACCAGCTTTCCCTGAGCTAGGGTTTCATTAAAACTCTAGCGACCGGAGCTCATACTACATTGGATAATACATTTTAGTACTTTATTCATATCTCAAAAACTATAAAGCCTAGAAGAAACAGAAAAAAGCTTTTGGAATGTATTAATAACCCTTTCATTGATGACTCACGTATTTTTTCACCCTGACATGGCCACGAGCTTAAAATATTCTAACCCCTTAGCTGATTTATTTATTATTCTGACCCAGTTCATACAAATAAGAACCTGTCCTTCATTCCAAACCAGAATAATTGCATTCAAACTACCTAACCTATAAAAAAACTGCCCTCAGATTCATGATAAAATCTGCCATATTTCCATTCTACAATAGAGCATCTATACGAACAATGACGACATTGTGCTCGCTATTGACCGAGTTCACAATGCAAGCGTCTACCTACTGCTTTATGTCAGCCTGGTAGTTTGCTCTGCTATGCCGTCATAACCAGGCTAGTCTGAACTAGCTTTGTGACCCAAAACATTTTCTTCAGGGTTCAGTGCGTAACTGTATGTCTTGTTTGATTGGAAATAAACGTTATTCTTATTCTTATAGAACCACTAGGGCTCTATAACCCAAAGGTGAAAACGGGTACTGTGTTCCTATGTAATCGAGAGTTGCTCGTAACTTTACCATAGCACAATCAATCTTTGCCTAGATTTGGGCTAGACAGCACTGTACGAAAAGTCCACCAGTAGTCAAATGTATTCCAACTAAAACTTAACAAATCGTTTTAAGCGGGATCCCGCTCGGCTCTTAACTTTTGGGACAGTATAAAAATCTTAACAAATAGGTTCCTGAAAGTTAATTTAGCTACCATAAAACCAAGGAGCATAATATAATTCCGAGAGCGTCATGCTTTCGTACAGAGAAAAGCGGTTGAAGGAACATAAAACCACGCGACAAAAGTCGCGAGCAGTAACCTAATTCAAATTCAACCCATTTTTTCCCTTGGGCTAAGCTACTCACGCATGAAATCTTCTGCCAAGAACTACATACCTGTAACAAAACAACAACCCATTACTTTCCATCATTCAAATGTCGGAAGCGGGTCCGATTTGCCGGCACTTTGCGAAAAACGCGAGTATTACCCAAAACACGATTTACTGCCTTCAAAATCGGCAGCCAGCCAACTGGGAATGATCCCGCACCACCCTGGAGAGCAGCCAAGTGCACCCAACCGGGATCCGATTTTTATTATTGGATGGGTATTTTCTATGCGAAATAAATTGAGTTGAGTTATCATATTTCATAAGTATTTTCATTTTCTTAGAGCCGGTATAATGATACTAGTAGAGTTCCTTGGAGTTTACTGGGATAGTACCACTGTTTTTATTTATTATTATGACTTCTGAGTACTTGTAATGCTCGCATTGCTATGTTCAGATTTGAAGGGGCTGTGGTATGAGCGGTAGAATCCGCCGCGCCGGTCAATCGTTCAACGTACGGTACGGGCCGTGTTGCTTAGCTGGCACTTGCTATAATAGTTTTATAAGGCGCTCTACATAATTGAGGAGTATGAAATTCTATTCTTCTTGCCCTTATCCCGCTATATGTGGGGTCAGCACAAAACGTCCTGTATTTCAATTTCCCTCTGTCAGCCGTCATCTCTATTCTAGTAGTATAAAACATTGTAACGGCTGTCTCGATATTATTTAACTATGGTTATCAGAGGCACGTAGCATTACCTACATTAGCTCGCACACATTTTGCAACGATATTCCATAATTCCAAACAGATTCATCATCCATCATTATTAATGTTGTTGATGGAAAATAACCCCAATCACATTAAATATTGAACTAGTGGACCGGCCCGGGTACGCTTAACTAAAATCACGAAAATCAAAATTCTCCGTAACTTATCCGTCTTTTATCTCATTTCATTTAATCTCGAATGTGTTTGTCAAGCCGTGAAAGCGACAAACAAACACACTTTTGCATTTTGCATTTATAAATCGGCATGAATTAATATTTCATCATCAAAATGGTATTTCACAGCGCATTATAAAGCTCATCAATACATCTGTTTGTGCATTTCTGCCGGCTTCCACCTCCATTTTCGGCCAAAATTAATAAATCATTACTGAAATCTATTCGACATTTTGCAGCTTTACATAGCATGAGTAGAGATGAAAAACATGTGACTTCCAAGTCACATGTTTTTCAGCGATGTATTATAGTGGCGGGATGAAAATGTTCGTCGATTTACAACTTGATTTGTTCAACGTATCACGATCAAATCATACTACCTTTTGAAGCTGAATAGACAGAATACACCGATAAGTTAACGTCACAAATTATGTCAAAATGTGTTCATGATCAAGGCACCGCCGGGTGCAAGCGAAAACCGACTAACTAAGGTGACGAACATTTTCATACCGCGACTGTACATATTAGTAGTTGGTATAAAAAAGGTAGGCCAAAGAAAAGATTGAATAATTGGATGAAAGATGATATGGATTAAAAAGGACTGAATGCTAAAATGACGGCTGACAGAGGGTAATGGAAGAGAACATGTTATGCTGACCCCGTAGAAAAAACTTTGAATGCATTTGAGAAATATCCCCCATTTTTAGGGATATCATGCTATAATTTATATTAGAAAAAGAAACCTCTGTTATTTGTATGGGAGTGTGAGGCCATAGTAACGAATGCAACATTGCTTTAACCTAGCACGTAGATGAGTACAGATATTAGCATTTTAAATGATGCTTCCGTCCTATGAATGAATAATGTGAATCTTCACTGAATACTTGCATATTCATACTTTTTATACACTTAACATCAGTTTCAGGGTACTGCAACAAATATCTAAAGCAGAACGTTTCGACATGTCCCTATAATATTTAAATTAAAAACACATAGCTTACGCTTTAAATTATGCATATTTTTTTATACATTCAAGAATATTTTTTGCAAGAACGGGACCCATAAGTAGCGAAGCTAGTACGATTTGTATTTATTTTGCTATATTTTTAAAACCACGTTCACACCATTCTTGTTGCCTCCTCTTTTCGCCTACTACCCAAACTAATTGTCTTGTTAAAGATACTTAAAACCGCCGAACACGCTCCAGAAAATTAGCAAATAAGACCCAATCTACCAGGAGACCATAAAACCGCAGAGTTGTACTTGTACACTACACTACTGAAGATCCAATAATCCCACGCTCGCGTAGTCTCATGTTAATTTAATTTTGTTGCGTTGTTTTGGACCAATCACCTCTTCGCTTCAGATCTCCCGGTACAAATTATCCGCTGTCACAGGATTGCCGTGAAATTGATATCATTATTGTGACTTTGACGTGTTCATAGGACTTGCCTTATAAATATTGCATGAGGCGCCTCGGCAGACACGATCAGACGTCGGTAGGGATTAAGATGTATGACAGATTTGATTTATCTTCAAGCGCGCCGGAATTCCCGCCTCGTTTTGTGCTGATTTCATATTTTATTTTTATTTAGGCTTTTAGATGTTGATATTGCGCTTACCCAATTATTCGATGAAACGTGCGGGCAATTTATAGAAGCAGTTCAAAATATTTACGAGAATTATTATATTTACGTAGATGTCCTGAGTGACGTGCTAGACTAGACGTGCTCAATAAATGTTATAGACCGAGGTTACTGCTCAATATCAGCTGGGCCTTATGTTGTTAATCGAAATCGGAAATTTAAACTCTAAACAAAGTGGTTCTTCCACTGCTAAAGTTATTACTAACTTAATTTTTTACCAATAAAGCCACCAACTACCCTCAACTTGAAAAGACGGCGTTTCAAATCCGCGTCAAGTCCACAAAAGCTGAATGACGCAAAGAACTTCACAATTACTCTAAGCACCTGGCGCTTTAACTTTCTAAACACTCTTAAAGCCGATTAAACTAAACTTCGGCCAAGTCCGGACGTCCCCATCATCAGGGACGAGGTACTTAATGAGTAGAGACTTTTAATTAAGGCAGCGCTAAACATTAATAAAGTTTAATCAGAGGAATCTTCTGGAGACGCGCGTCTGCGGACGTCTCTAAGAAGTTGGTCCAATTCGGAATGGTGATCAAAAAGTTGTGTTTTGTGTACTGGGATTTCAATATTGCTCTACTTTGAAATGTTATCGGTGTTTTCTTTACTTCGTCTTCAAAAGTTTTGTTAATTTAGGGATATTGCTATTTACGAAATTTATAATTTCAGTAGCTCCTGCTTCCTGGTATCTCAATTACTAAAACATGTGGTTCTATGGCAGGGTAATGATTCCATTTAATTCCTCTCTATATTCCGCAATATTCCAGTGTTGCCATAAAAAATAAAGAACACGAGTTGCCAGTTGAAACAGTTTTATTTTTATTTGTGTTGGCGGCTTGCCTGAGCCAGTGCACGTGACAGGGCTATCTAGGTATCGTATTATTAATGTCCGATAGAAAAATGTGATTGAATTTTTTATAGAGTATTTGTCGCTGGTGACCTGGATTCTCTATTTACCACCCACGGGTATGCCTCATATTTTTGTATTTTTTATAACGCTTTTATTAGCTTCACCTGTATGTATGTATGTATGTATGTATGTATGTATGTATGTATGTATGTATGTATGTATGTAACCGACCCCTTTGAGCTCGATTTTGTCCTACTTTGAACGATCAGATTTGATTCAAACTTTGCACACCTGTCAAAGGTCGATGACAATGCAATAATATGAAAAAAAAAATAAAAAAAAATGAAAAGAAATAAAAAAAATAAAAAAAAACCACACTTTGAACGATCAGATTTGATTCAAACTTTGCAAACCTGTCAAAGGTCGATGACAATGCAATAATATGAAAAAAAAAATAAAAAAAAATGAAAAGAAATAAAAAAAATAAAAAAAAACCACACTTTGAACGATCAGATTTGATTCAAACTTTGCACACCTGTCAAAGGTCGATGACAATGCAATAATATGAAAAAAAAATGAAAAAAAAAAAAGAACTAAAAAGTAAAAAATAAATTATAGTTTAAAAAACTAAAAAAAAACGCTTTTATAACAAATTGAACTAAAAAGTTATAAATAAAACTGTAATAATCAATTGAAAATTTATATTATTGTACAAAAAGCGTGGGGGGCTTGATTTTGATTGTTGTAAATATTTTATCAATAGTTTATTATATCTGAAGTTATTATAAAAAGCACCCCACGCTTTTTGTACGATAATATAAATTTTCAATTGATTATTACAGTTTTATTTATAACTTTTTAGTTCAATTTGTTATAAAAGCGTTTTTTTTTAGTTTTTTAAACTATAATTTATTTGATTTAATTTGATTTTGAATGCAGTCATGTGTCTATGGGTTTTTCTGTTCGTAAAAAATAAGTTCACAATGCTAGTGCTCTCAAACGGTAGAGGAAAACACCATGAGAAAACCCATAGCTTAGTTATTTCCGCACGTATTGACCATGTCTTTCCTGTGGATTAGGCCGACTAAGCTGTCAGGATGGTATACATAGGTGCTGGGCAAACCTATTCCATTTAAAATTCTGTCTCTGGCTCTGGTTTAGAGTCTGTGTCATCATCATCATTATCAGCTCGAAGAAGTCCACTGCTGGACATAGGCCTCCCCTACACATTTCCAGGAAGAACGATTCTGAGCCCTTTCCATCCATCGACTTCCCGCGATCTTAACAATGTCGTCGGTCCATCTGGTGGGTGGGCGCTTCGTCTTCCGGTTCGTGGTCGCCATTCGAGAGCGAGAGTCTGTGTGAGTTTTGACAAAATAAACGTCACACATACAGTATAATACACTGGTGAGCACTCACACAGACTCAAAGTCAACCAGAGCCAGACCGAGCTTGGTGGTAGTTCTACAGTTGCCTCTGACGCTATAATAAATTATAGTTTAAAAAACTAAAAAAAACGCTTTTATAACTAATTGAACTAAAAAGTTAAAAATAAAACTGTAATAATCAATTGAAAAATTTATATTATTCTACAAAAAAGCGTGGGGTGCTTTTTATAATAACTTCAGATATAATAGACAATTGATAAAATATTTACAACAATCAAAATCAAGCCCCCCACGCTTTTTGTACAATAATATAAATTTTTCAATTGATTATTACAGTTTTATTTTTAACTTTTTAGTTCAATTAGTTATAAAAGCGTTTTTTTTAGTTTTTTAAACTATAATTTATTATTTTAAACAATTGTTTCATCTATGTTTTTACCCATTGCTGTTCAGCTTTTGCAGTTTATATAGGTAAAAAAAAATCTGGTTGGTACTATTTGCGCGAAGTATCTAAATACCAAGTAGTTTGTATTTTACAGTAGTATAGGGCTAAGCTTTTTCTTTGTATCTGAATTTCTAAGATTTCAAAGAACGAACGAATTAAATAATTATACCATACTGAAAAATTTGAGAGGTCAAAATCAATTTACAAAGTTTAAAGCTCTATTCAATTCGCAAACGTTGAAATTGATATTCGTCGTGAAAGTATGAATTTTCCCATGGAATTTTCAAAGCAAAATCAGTCGTTTCACAATCCACACTTCCGTCCTGATTTGAGCAGCACGATAAATTATACACACGTGCATGGGATAATATTCAAACTTGGAACTCGGGAGCTTGAGTGTGTGTGGGATTGTATTGTCTTTGTGTAGGTGTTAGTATAAATAGGATATCGCGTGCGTGTTTGTGTATAGTTTCTTGATTATTTTAGTTTCCCTTACTTCTTCTTCAGTTCTTACTCAAACTCAATAAAATTTTATTCAATACGATACAAGAATCACTTTGAAACGTCTTACTGGTGGTGAAATTACGGGCACGTGAGGCTGAACACCTGTATGCCTCAAGTTGATAGACGCAGGAAAGTGCATCTTGCCTACGTGGCAATGCTGTTATATCTTATTGTGCTATCATCTAGCATCTGTATCCTGAGTATAAGTTAGGTCAGCTCAGTGATGTCATCACAAGAATAAGTATCTGCAGGTACTTTTGTCGGAGACCTTCAGACGATCTGGGCCACTCAAGTTGGCCACTAGCTTTTTGACATTCATGGTAATAGAGCCATAATATTCGGTAACTAAGAGAAAGGTACGTCGCAACGTTCTTGAGACAGGGTAAGGTCCTCAAGAGGTGACGTCACACGCCGCCGCCCAGACGTCGGGCGCCCACGTTCACAAAATGATACTCTACCCTATTATCTAAGCCAGTTCGCGTTTCTAAGGCACTTTTATAATGCTGGACACAGAAACAAAAGATCTTTGTATTATGGAACCCTGCTAAACGGGATCATGTTTCTAATAGGCTTCTAGGCTTGGTCGAGTGGAACTGGCACCTAGACTCACCTTAGCTTTAAGACGTTTCAAAGTGATCCTTGTGATACTTCTGAATAAATACATGCTTGAGTTTAATACATTATCGAGCTTTTATTCAATATCATTTCGAAACCTTTTGAATCTACAAGGATCTAGGTACCAGTTCCATATGTCCAAGCCAAGAACAACAGGAAAAACGTAAACTTATTTAGAAGATTTATACACAGTATTCGTCACCTTAGAGTCGTTTTCGCTTGCACCAGTGCCTTGATCATGATCACATTTTGACATAATTTGTGACTTTAACTTATCGGTGTATTCTGTCTATTCAGTTTCAAAAGGTAGTATGTGACCGTGATACGTTGAACAAATCAAGTTGAAAATCGACGAACATTTTCATTCCGCCACTATACATAGTCAAACCGATAAGAAATAGCACGCTCTAAGCGAAACATCCTTGCCCTTCTGATTCATTCATGCCACATTCTCCCAAATATAGATCAAAGCAAATGCGCGCATGACAGCTCAATCTTAGCTTCAAGCTTTGCACGGCAGTTAATTTAATACCTCCTTGCTTCTCCTGTCAGCCTAATAGCGATGCGTTCGCGTGTGACGTGGCTAATATGAGTCTCCAATTTCCTGTTTTGGTGAATTTACTCTTAAGGGGGTACGATTTCCATACAAACTTAATTTACACAACTATGGGCGAATAAAGTATTAATGTACACTGAACTAGCTGTAATAGGCTTTTACAGTGGTCCTTATTACCGGCCAGTTATATAAAGTTGGAGTGTCAGCCGTTGGTCGTGGCAGTCGGGGCTTCAGAAAAAGAACTAACAGACTTTTACGACTATGAGACATATGTTTTAAGCTCATTCACGTATTCAATGCCGAGTACCCGTTAGAAAGAATGACGAAAAATTACTTTTTTGGTTTTTTATTAATATTTCTGTTATCCTACAGTTTTCTCCAACTTTATATTACTGGCCGGCAATAAAGACCACTGTAAAATTCTATTACAGCTATTTCAGTGTACATTTATACTTTGTTTGCCCATAGTTGTGTAAATTCAGTTTGTATCGGAATCGAACAACCTTAAATGAAAATAGGTAGAAACGTTAATGAGTACTCTGCTATGTCATTTTTTACTTAGTACCTAATACTACTGTTGCTGGTGATCTTTGATAATGTACATTCTATTGCAAATAAATCTCAGTACCTATAAATTTTGCAATAAGTACCTACACGTAATTCAGTAAAAGAAACCTAACTCTTCAGGTTTGAAATACGATTTGACCAAAGATTTATATCGCTAGTTTGAATCGAATGGCCAACTTTCACATTGACAACGAAAACTCCGCTTCGTTTGAAAATCCAATATCAAGCTCCAATGGTCAAATCTTCAATTCTAAACTTCAAGGTTCACAAAATTTGTCTCAAATCGATAATTCCAATATAAAATGTGGGTCTTCCGTGACAGATTGTCCCGAAGATCGAGATTCGGTGCACGTCCCGACCGCATAGCATCGATCCCTACCAGGCCAGCAGAACAACTTGGCAGGTAAACGGGACTGAGGAGTTTTTAACAAGTTAATCTCCGGAATATGGCGATAAAATGTAAATGTTAAAAGAAAAGTTTAATACACTAAGTTAATTCCCTAGTACAAACGGTATCTTCCGGCCTCTAGAATAGAGATCTCACGATTGGGCCGACTTTTACAGGCTATAAGTTTCGTCGATAGTAGAAGCAAATATGAGCGGTGATAAGGTTTTACGATTCGACAAACAGCACTCGAAAACTCAGCTTTATTTTGATTGTAAATACAATTTCTGAATTCAAGTCGCGAATGTATCAATACAGTCGATTGTCCCGGGCCGAAAGAGTTCAGCAACGGCCCACTGAACAAAAGACTATTCAATAAAACCTAACACATAAACCCTGGAGGGCGATAAAAGATTCTGTATTCTTCCGTGGCGGCCAATTCCCGAAGAATAGACTGAGTTTTTGGAGTGCGCCGTAGAATTTGTAGCTGCCAACTAGAGACGCTCAAATAATATTCCTATACGACGGGTGATTTAAATTCTATCCCAATTGTTATCAATAGGTTTATATGTAGGATGTTTATGATTGAAAAGCTTGATGTGAATAAATGTAGGAATAGCACGCGAGTAACGAACTCAGACATTGCTCAACTTCAATATAAGAAACATTCCTTCTCCTTTACTACAAGAACGTGCCACGTGCCACCATACTTTGCGGCGTGTGTGAAAGAGACAGCAACAAAATAATCTTGAAAGTTTTTTAATTATCGCATCCGGGTGAAAGGGACACACGCTTGGCTGACTCGGTCTCTTGTGAAATGATTCAAGCCCATTGTTCGCGCAGATAGTTCCGTTCGAAATTAAAATCGAAGCTCTTCGTTGGTTATGGGATCCTGGTAGTTGAGGTGTGCAATGGTGCAATATGGCGACTTTTATTAATTTAATGTAGATAATTAATTTAACTGGTTCTTTCTGGGTCTTTCGGATGTTTAACCGTTGTAAGAAACCAAAACGTTTCGCTTACTCTTTTCTTTTGTGAAATGAATAGAGACGAATAGATAATTTGAGTAAGGATAATATTTAGAAAGTTTTTTGAGAAAGAGGCGCGTTTTAAGTTTCGTTATGCGATAATTTGGGGGTTTCGCTTCTTGCGGTAAAAATAGCAATAGGAATATTTTCAATTTAAGTTGACCGATTTTCTTTGGAAATACGGCAAGTAACAAATGCTTACATAATTGTGGTTTAGCTGCAAGTTAACATTAAGCTCGTTATAGTTATTCAATTGAACAATATTGGGATCGCAGAATATCTCGACAGTAAAACAATAACACCTTTGAAGTTACGATAATTTTCCACAGAATTTCAGTAATTAAACTAAAACGGTCCCAAAAAGCCACTCAATTATTTTGAAGTGACGTAATGGTTCAAGTTTTCGGCCGACTCAAGAATTTTATTGACAGGACGGGCAAAGTTTCGCCTTCGCATTTAGGAGTGTTACCAGGAGACCATAAATGATATGAAGTTCGTCCGTTGGTGAATACGAGCCTTAAGGCCTGCGCATACCTAGGTCGCTGGCGGTGGCGATCAGTGAAACGCTGTCCAATCTGACAGCGATATTTGACAGAGTTTCATTGATCGCCGTCGCCAGTGACCTAGGTGTGCGCAGGCCTTTAGTCTTCCTTTTCTTTCTTGGTTTTTGTATCTCTCATTTTTAACCCCAACGTTAGCTGGGCCGCTGACTGGTGTTTATGTCTCTTTCTTTCTACCTTCGTAAAAGAATGATAAATGCCGTATCATTTCTCGCCATCCTACCAGGACAACATAAATACCAAAGAGATGGATGCAACCTCTTAGTAAACCTCTTACTGGAAGTCGTTATCGATTATACTGACAGAAAGCGGCTTTGGCTGGAAATGCTTTGGGTAAATAAATAGCGGCGAAGCGGGATTGATATCCTCGGTTCAAAGTGACTCGATAAAGGGGTAGTTACACGAAAAAGCTTTACTTGAAGCCTCCGTTTACGAATAACTGATGATCTAACCAAATATAAGAAAAAAAATCGAGTTATTGAATTAGACAAAATTAGCTCCGAATGGTTAAAATCTAAACATTACCTTGTGAAAAGCACCGTTATGGCGCTTGTGGAGCTAGATCTATCCAAACTATCATTATTACTACACGTCATCGCCAGCGCAGTTCGCAACTGTTCGCCGCAATGTGTTCTCGACTTTACTCATAAAACAATAGCTAGCTTTAACGAAGCAGGCGCTAGTGGCCTATAAACCTTCAAAAAGGTTGACCATCGGTAAAATAAATATTCGATACAAACAAATCTGGGCCGACCTCAATAAAATCAGCATTTTTACAGGTCGCTCGCGGCCCGAAGCGGTGTGTCGGCCCTTGCTTAACGGCCCACGTCAGTTATGGTAATAGGGGATTCCCTCGCTGTTCACGTGAGTAATACACGTGTGTGTGTACACACTCCGCTACAAATCCAACGCAGGCTCAAATTCGCGAGCGTAGAACACATTCAAAGGTATATTTTTTTTATCACTTTTTTACAGAGCCAACGCTCGTGTTATCGTCTCCTTTGGTAGCTTGTGGTGGCTAGCTACCAAAGGAGACTATATGCTATATTTATTATGTTTTTTTGCTAATTTAGTTGTATAATAAAAGACACCAAGCCAACGTGAAAGGCCACAACATAAGATCGTGCTTCTTCTCTTAATTTAGGTTCACACCTGTCATATTGACAGCCGATCTTGCCGATTGAATAAGAAGACGCAACCTCAGAAAAAATCAAACACTCCTTTTTAAATCCGTTAACCGCGTCTGTTTTTTTTTTATGTTACTAGCTGATGGAACAAGCATTTGGCCCACCTGATGTTAAGCAGTAACCATCGCCTATAACAAAGCATTGCCTCGTAGGTCACGCACGTCAGGAACGTGCACTACGATGCACTGCTCCGCGCCCACCAACTTGAGGCATACAGATGTTTCGCCTCACGTAATACCGATTAACTTAATACCTGCGGGAAGGGAACAAAACTTGTTCCCTTTGTAAAGTAATGCTATGGCAGAAATGTTTTTGTTTATCGAAATAATATTTATGAGCACGCTTCGATAGGCGCCATTAAAAGGGTCAAGCTACATTGTTTTCGTAATAAAAGTGAGGGAATTAGGTATACGTGACTTTTATTGCAATCAGTTTTAATCGGTTTTCTTTGTTCGATAAGGTTTAATAGAAAGTTTTATACAAATCTTTAACTGCATACCTCCCCCCTTATTTTTAAGAGAATACATCCATATTATATCGGCTATTTTTATTTTTAATAAGGATGATTACAAAAAACGGGAGGAAATAAGCTATTATTCGTTGCCTGTTCATCTAGGCTTGGTCTCGTGAATCTGGCATCTGGATTCACCTTGCTTTATGACGTTTTAAGGTGATTCTTGAGATACAACATTTTACTTTGACTTTTCCATTATTCTATAATTCATAAGTAAAAGGTAAGGGAACGACACCATCATTAAAACGCTCAAAAACACCATAACAATGTTATTTCGCCACAAATTATTAAATAAGCACAATTAAACCCCACATGACGTCATACATTATACCCCACAGTGGCCCAAGGGAAGCACATTTGTCACTTTTGACCCCAAAATGGCGACCGCAAGATTTACGACAAATCAGACCGGACGGGATATGAAATCTTTCATTCATACCAATTTATAGTATACATTGTATATATAATATATGGAAGCGTCTCCGTTGTGTGTTTGTTATGTTTAAAGGACTGAACTACTGGACTGATTGAAATTTTTTTATGTAACAGCGATAGCTTACGCATTTTGGAAACGACATAGAATAAATAAAGTAAATATTGTAGAATCTACACAACACTATCTAGCCCCAAATTAAGCCGAGCTTGTACTATGGGAACCAAATAGTTGATATAATACTTAACTATATTTTTTTTGTAAATACATACTTAGAATTCAATATAACAACCATAAAGCAACTACTTATTCATAAAATTATTCGTTTTCTTTTATAAACTTTCACAAACAATGTCCCTTTTCTAGAAAATCGTCTCATAGAATCCATTAAGGTCTATAACTCGTGACTTGCGACAAATCTAGCAAAAATTCTGCTAGTTCGGCACTTCTGGCAGAAAACTGCTAGATCGACAAATCATTTGGCAAACGTTTGCAGAAATTCTCTTTGCGCATTTCAGCTTGCAATTAAGAAACGTCGCTTTTTGCTTCAGTTGAAACCGAACGGTTTGGAGTTCTTTGTGCAAGATGCAACATAAATTCAAGATGGCGGCGTTTTGTCTGTATACTAATTAAAGCAGCTCATTCCGACACAGTAAAAACATAGCGAAGAGGGTAAAGCCTGTCATTTTCTTTATAATTTGTTTCTATTTCCATTTGCGCAGTCCTCAATGAAGTTTTATTTCAAATTTCATTAAAATCGGTCTAGTCATTTCTAAATTTAAAGCTTGTGCACATAATACATTTCCTTAGAACTCCGTTCTCTAGATCCTTTGATTATTTTTAGACAGAGTTTTCCTTTACCTTTTTTGAATAGGTAGAAAAATAACTGCACAAAAGCTCAAATTTCAAATTAAAAAATTTGTTATAGATACCCTCAAAAATAAATATACTAAGGCCCGAATAAATATAACAATGCTTGAGTCTAATTCAAGCCTCGAGCATTGATTTTTTGACAGTTCTTCATTGAAAAGTGTCAAAAAATCTATGGGGGCTCGACTCAGACTCAAACACTGTAAGGGCTTAAATATAATACTTTTATAAAATTATAGATAAATTTTATTATTTAATAAAATAAAGATTTTTCCATCAAGCTACAAAAAATTCATGTCTTTTATCCGTATATTGTACATACAACGGGATATAATATCAAAAGATATTCCCCTAAGCTCTAGAATCCGCTGCGATCCTCCGCCAACAATCCGAGCCATTTTCTTTTTAAACAGAATTGAACGGTTATCTATACTAGACAATATTGGAATAAGTAAAATATACGCTAAGCTAGAATTTTTATTTATTTTCCCAGACCAGCCGTGGTCACAAAACTATGCTTTATTGGATATACGATAGGTGCCAGTTCCACGCGCAAAATTACAGCTTGCTTCGTACAAATGTTTTGTAAAAATTTTTCACATACAAATATAGTAATGAAGCACCAGAGTGGTGCCAATCCAACTTAGAGGCGCAAAAGGCAGAAATTATGTAAAAATAGTAACGTTCGTATAGCGGGAACACGCGCTTTCATAATGCACATTTATTATTTTATTCTTCCTGTGTGCTTCCTGTTTAAACAAAGTCTTGGATATACGATAGGTGCCAGTTCCACGCGCAAAATTACAGCTTGCTTCGTACAAATGTTTTGTAAAAATTTTTCACATACAAATATAGTAATGAAGCACCAGAGTGGTGCCAATCCAACTTAGAGGCGCAAAAGGCAGAAATATGTAAAAATAGTAACGTTCGTATAGCGGGAACACGCGCTTTCATAATGCACATTTATTATTTTATTCTTCCTGTGTGTACATACGCCTGCGATTTTATATTCTCTTGAAACAAAACACACCCACACTCGTTTTCTGTTTTCCTGGTACAGAATATACTAACTACATGCTTAGGTATGCCTGCCATTTCGTTCGCGTGACTTCATTTCTCTTATGCTGCCTTCCGGTGGGTGCGTGGTTCTGCAGATCATCACGCACAGCCGACGACGACGCACGGCAACGCACACAGAAAGGGCTCCTGTGCTACCGCGCTCCTCGGCGCATGAGACCGTTCCCATGGTGAGTCGTGCGTGCTGATACGCCTCCGTGCGCGATATCACACACCGGTGGGAAGGGGCTATTACTCGTACTATACTAGGTAATTTACTCATGATGAAAAGTATAACATTACGAATAGCTATGTTCGTTTCCAAAATGCTGTTTCTGTGCCAAACATTCTTTTTCCACCTAATTTATAATTAAACCAAGGAATTGGTTCTACAATTTTAGTCCTGAATATTCAACAAATAAACACACAGGCTTTTCAAACGATATGGTAGGGGTGAAATTATTAAATTAAATCAGAGAATTGAGTTTAAAATATTGTAGCGCATAATATTATTCCGTTCCACGAAATAATATATTTATGCATACTCGTACGCTACCAATGCTCTAAATTCCTTGTAAAAGGTATAATTATGATGAAACTTCAAAAACATATTCCGTGGTCTACAATATAATATAGAGAAAATGTTACAGACCACCGCGGTACAAAAGCAATTTTTGGAGGTAATTAATCCCCTACCTAGTTCTAGACTCCTGGTACTACCTGGCTTTCAGGAACAGCAAACATGTTTTCCTAAAGGCGAGTTTACATAGGACGACGTTGTAGACTAAGCAGACGGACGGTCGGAACAAAAACACGAATTTGATTAGCATTTTAGTTAATTCTAGCGTGGAGTGGGGAATACTGATTATACTTAATCATGTATAGGAAAGTGCGCTTTACTTTACGACTCAATATAGACTGTGAATATTTAATATTTGAAATGGCGCGCTACATATCCCGCGTGGCAACGCGTTCAGTTTTTGTAAAATTAAATTAAGCTGTCATCAACTAGTTTAAAGTTAAATTTAAATACTCGTGCGTATCATAGATTTTTAGGAATGCATTATCGATGATATTAGTGATGAAAATGCAGTAGTCATTAAACCCCGATAGAAACCTCTGGGTACCCTTATAACGACAACAGAATTGACTAAACGAAATTACCTTATGTCAAAAAGTATTTCGTTCAAGAGTTGGTCACTAACTCATACGAACCCGTCCGGGGACATAGGTCTTTAAGTCAAATTACCCACCTGCACATACGACTATACGAACTTGCTTTTTAGCCGCCAGTGTAACTAAGCCCTAACTCCTTCAAGGCATTTGCATATAGTAGAAGTTAGGATTGTATAGCAGTTATTTTGTTAGTACCTAACTTACCTAGACCGAGCGTCGAGAGGCCACCAGCGGTTACCAACTGCTGATGTTGATGTTTTCCTTCACCGTTTCGGCACTACGATTTCATTAACGAAGTTAGCTGTGTTTGGATAGCAGGTATTTTGTTAGTACTTAACCCCAAGTTGGTGAACAAAACCTATTTTTCTTCTTAAATATTGGCCTACGTCTAACACAAATACTAGGTATTAATGACGTCATTCCCCTGTATCCAGCCACATTAGCCGGTCCACTGGCTGCTGATGAGAAACCTGACAAACTCTTAATACATCAATAAACGTGCCTATACCTTATTACCTTTATTTTACTCATAATCGAGAATCTTTAGCTTTGCAGTTTTTGTGTGATGGTTACATGCGACTCAGGTCGTTTACCCCGATTTTCTCAGTTTACTCACGGTAAATTACTCGTTTAGAAGAAAATACAACTTTTACTTAAGAGTTATGACTATTACGAAAACTTCGCCCTCAGACTGTAATCCCCACGTATTGTATGACTGGTTTCACAGCTCAGTTGGTAGTAGCTCTGCCTTCTGCGCCGTAGGTCGTGGGTTCGATCCCCACCGAGAACAAATATTTGTGTGGTGAACAAAGACTTTGTTCTCTGTCTGGGTAGTATTATATCAGCTATCTGGTTCCCATAATACAAGCTCTGCTTAGTTTGGGGCTAGACAGTGTTGTGTGAATTGTCTACAATATTTATATTTTATTTATATTATATTTATTGTAGGCGTTCCTATTCCATCTGTAACATCTTTTAGACTCAAGATTTTTCAGGATGTTCCCAGGAACGCTTACATTTGGCACATGCGAAATTAATGCCGTAACCAGAACGGTCCGGTAATTTAAGCATCCTTTTGTATGATGTAGATTTAACACTATTCTACGGTTTGCAGACATGTTTTGACCGCACAATGCAGAATTTATTATCTTGATTCCGACTTACAACATTCAGAGCCACAAAACTCATTTTATTTGAATAGAGGGTTTTAGCCTTTTGTGTCCGCGCTGCCGACTTGTTGCCTTTGTTACTCTTTCGGTTGCTGAGGGCCTGGTACAATGGCTCCACATACACAACGTGAAATACGGGTTGTTTGTGGATTATGTGGATTTTGATGTAACGAAAATTTTCCGGGCACAGCAGATTAACAAACAAAACATGAAAGAACGCCAACATTATATGTGTTTTTTCTGTGGATTTATATTAGAAAAACCAACATTTTTGTTGATTGCAATGAAAATTGTGAAACACGATTTGGCAGAAATAAAAACAATGTGGCCACGTTAGATTATTTTCATATGATACAGTAAAATAAGTTGCTTTATACTACACCTGCTTTGAAAGTACCTTGATACTTTATCAAATTTACGGTAGAAAGTACGTCATTGCATATCGAACAAATATGCGGGGAGAAAACGCATCTGAGCGGGAGACAAAAGTGTATGAAAATCCATTTCTTACGTGGTTTTTCTTTCTTAATTTTGGGTAAGACTATGCGCCGGTAACCTAAATGTCAAAAGCCAAAAAGTTTTTACAGTGAGTTTTTATCTCAAAGTTCGCAAAATGACACTGGCCACTAGCTGTGTGTTGGATGGTGTCGGGCTGGCAGTGCGACCCTGCGGCGGCAGGATAAACAATTTGAAAAAAGAACATGTGAAAATTGCAGACGCCATTTCCAATTTGTGTGTTTGTTTGAGGATTCAGTTTTCGTAGAATTTATTTTCCTTGTAGGTGTAGTATAAAGCACTATGTATCACTCGAGAGAAACTGCGATTCCCGATCTCGGGTGTTTTAAAGCCCTCGCCTACGGCTCGGGCTTCAAACGACACCCTCAACGGTAATCGGTCACTTTCTCCTCTCGGTGAACAATGTACTATTGTAGTATATCTTTGGGTTTTTTACACTAAGCATGAAAGCAATACAGGTATGGTTTTTTTATACCGTAGCGAATACTTTTGCCGAATTGAAAAGCATGTTTGGGCAATTCGGTTACATTATTTTTTGTCATTTACCTATTTACTCTTCATGACACATTACCCTAAAACCGTTTACGCCAGAGGCGACAGGCGTGAAAATTTCAAAAAAAGTTCATACATTTCACACTTTATCTAATTTGCACGACGTTGATACCGGGGCGTCGTTCGAACGCATACGACGCCCGCGGGAATCGAATTTTGGACCTCGGGACCTCGAAGCTAAAATTGATTTACCACCCCGGGGTACCAGGATATCATGAAATGGAAGAGGTTTCGTGTAATCTTACGTTGTTATGAGGGAAATGTGTCAGGTGGAAACGCTGCGTCATGCTTACGTGGTTCCGATCGCCTATTTTATTTAATGGAAAGAAAATGGAGAAAACATACGTATGAATGAACGTGGGCGAGAAAAATACTCGTTTATAAATTCACCTACCTTTGAAAGAGTATTAGGATCTTAGATTATCGGTGTGGAAAATTCGTGTTAAATTACACAAACACTGGCAAGTTTTCTAACGCTTTTCATTGGAAAAACCTTTTGAGTGGTCCTCTTGGTGGCTTATTAAGTGTGTTTTGGTTGTAAAAAAACAGAGGAAGCGTCACGTCACAGATCCCAGAGAGGTGACAAAGCAAGCATCAAACACAAAAGTTAAGCTAACTTGGCTATGAACCTTGCCTCAACAACAACTGAATTCAATTTATTTGTTTTGCTTCTCAATTAGAATCAAAACAAGCTAACTTTGATCTTTCCCTCAGATCATCTGGCCCTCATTCCCGGGATAAATCAAAACGATACCTTGAACCACTGCAATCGTTTGAATATCTACTTAGGGTAGCAGAGCGCGCAAAGAGATTTAATTTCACGCGGATTAATCCGCGCGCCAACCGAATATACCAACACATCAAAGGTAAACAGAAATGAACGCAACTCGGCAGATCGGAAATGTTGCGCGTCTGTTACCGCAAACAACTGGACTGGCGCAGAGTTATGTTTCCATACCCAGTAATGTATGACAAATGTAAAAAAAAATAATAGCTATTCTTGCGACACACAGTGATGGATTTGATCAAAGCCAAAGAAAAGGTTTAAGGTTCCTCTTGAACTGAGATGGACCGATGACATTCTGGAGTTGCAGAAAGGTTTAGGATCGGTAAGCGAACGTGAAGTGTTCAGTATGAGGTCAAGGCCCATCCGACAAGGCCAATATCACGGCAATAGCTTTTTCTACTTAACATCAGGTGGGCCACCTTCATGTGCCATAACATTTGGTTATATATTCATAAAATTTCTCTCTCAATTTCATAAAAACCACAACATTAATTTCAATTTCATCGGGTGACGTCTTCCGGTTCGTAGTCGTCATTCGCGAAACTTAATTCCCAGCGTTAAACTATTGGCTCATATATTACATACAATGTAGTGTCTGTCTGTCCCACAACACGATTGATTGGTAGCCGACAAACAAAGCGATCGACCGCTGCACTTACAAATATTGGCTGATAGGTATCTAATATCCAAACAGCTATTCCACTCTGGTCCTCACACTGATTGCACGATATTTAATACCAAACCACTCTGAAGCCTAATTCTCAGGCTTACCGGGATCATTTTGAATTTTATTTTATTGCTTCTTTTCTAAGAGATAATGGATGATTTCCTTGAGTAATTCATCGACGACCTCATCGTAGAAGCCTCGACAGCTATGATATACGGAAAACGTAGAAAAAGTGCGGGGTTGTGCATTGCCAATGTGTATTTAAGGGACATTGAAAATCTCGGTCGGCCCGAGAATTAGGCTCTTGATCCTCACAGTAAGCCACTGATTGTACGAGATATATTTAATTTTGACATTTATAAATGTTACATCTTTTTCAACATGCATTTCATGCAATAAATACTTTGACCTTATATTTTTAACAATCAAATTCAATATTAGAATCTTAAAACATAAAAAAAATTGACGTTTGAGACTCAATCATGCACAACAGGTACCGCTCTGTTATACAGGGTGTCCCAGAAATCAACGTCAAGCCGAAAACAGGCGATGAGCCATGTTTTCTGATAACTCTCATAAATCCAATCAGAAAAAATATAAAAAAAAATTGTCATGTGCTTTCGAATTATAAGTACAATAGAGCGTCGACTATTCGAACTAATTGGGGGACATGGGTGTTCGGAAAACCGGTATTTTCAGATAATCTACGGTTTATTTTTACAGCGCGAATGAAACTGCGTGTGGGAACTAGTGAAACCTTGCACCACAACACAGCTGTTATAAATTCCGTCACAGTATAAACTGCAGTGCGGTAGGCACGGTCGCTTGCATGTGAAATCGGCCGTTCGATCCCGACTGACAGTTAAATGCTGATAGATCTCATTTTGGCCCATATCGCCCCAAATTAACTATAGGACATTTTAAGCCATAAATTTCTATACTTGAAGATTGATTACCAGTTTTAGCAATTTAATTGAATGCGGAAAAATCTCACCGACAAGATTTTCATCACCATTTTCAAAACTTCAGATACTGATTTAAATAAAAAGCAGCCAAGTGCGAGTCGGACTCGCCCATGAAGGGTTCCGTAGCACGACGAACTACAAGAACCTTTATATATGTTACTTGATGTAACATAATAAGGTTCCTGTAGTTCGTTGAAAGGTAAATTGCGGTTTACGGTTTATGACGTATAAAAAAAAAACTACTGACTAGATCTCGTTCAAACCAAATATCGTTGAAAGTTTACATAGTAATGTACAACATATATTTTTTTTAGTATTATCATTCTCTTACTTTAGAAGTTAGAGGGGGGGGGGACCAACTTTTTTTCACTTTGGAAGTGTCTCTCGCGCAAACTATTCAGTTTAGAAAAAAACTATATTAGAAACCTCAACATCATTTTTGAAGACCTATTCATAGATACCCCACACGTATGGGTTCGATGAAAAAAAAATTTTTGAGTTTCCGTTTATGACGTATAAAAAAAAAACTACTGACTAGATCTCGTTCAAACCAAATATCGTTAAAAGTTTACATAGTAATGTATAACATATATTTTTTTTAGTATTATCATTCTCTTACTTTAGAAGTTAGAGGGGGGGGGACCAACTTTTTTCCACTTTGGAAGTGTCTCTCGCGCAAACTATTCAGTTTAGAAAAAAACTATATTAGAAACCTCAACATCATTTTTGAAGACCTATTCATAGATACCCCACACGTACGGGTTCGATGAAAAAAAATTTTTTGAGTTTCAGTTTCAAGTATGGGGACCCCCAAAATTTATAGTTTTTTTTCTATTTTTGTGTAAAAACCTTAATGCGGTTCACAGAATACATCTACTCACCAACTTTCATCAGTCTAGCTTTTATGGTTTCGGAGAAAAATGGCTGTGACACGGCCGGACAGACAGACAGACAGACAGACAGACAGACATGACGAATCTATAAGGGTTCCGTTTTTGCCATTTGGCTACGGAACCCTAAAAAGTATTTAAGTAATATCAGCTATCTGGTTCCCATAATACAAGCTCTGCTTAGTTTGGGGCTAGATAGTGTTGTGTGGAATGTCCGCATTATTTATTTATTTAATTATTTATTTATCTGCACCTGAAACATACCTATTTCAAGTGATTTTTATTTTGAAACCATTTGAACATTTAATTCAAACTCACTGAATAATCTTCATCCCGATCCCTGTGGAATAGTAAATTCATCAATCCTGTATCCGTCCCACCGTCTCGCCAGGGTCGGCAGACCAGGTGCGGTGGGCCAGTGACCGCAGTCTCACAAAGCCATTGTTCGCCGTCTCCTCTCCAACCGCAGTGGAAATCCCTCGTTTTGTTTAACCCCGAGGCTAACTATTTTAATTTAACGTCTCTGTTATTCAAGAGTTTGTAGTCAGCATAGATTAACATCAAATGAATAAAGTAACCTAGAAAGGTCGCTTGGAGCCGCACTGAAATAGTCCCTAGTTTCTCACAACATTTTCTGTATTTGTATTTGTCGTATTTGGGCTGACAACACCGTCAGTCATCCATCATCAAACCATTCGTACGGGACGCCAGTGCCATCAGTTGGCGCTTGACGGAGTCTACGAGGACAAGCGACCGTGGCGAGCACGACATTCACATTCTGGATTCTGGCTTCAGCGGTCGCACACCTAGTCTTGTAGAAACCGTCCGCGTTCCGTATACTTACCTACCTAGCTATACGTTTAATCGCTAAGCTATCCTGTTTGCTAAGATGTGTGATATAAAGTTGATTCGGTTTGGAACATTTTCTTCTCATTGTTTTACAACCGACCCCTACCCTCAATACGCCCACTGAGTAGCTTTATAATGCCAAGCTACGGCGATGAAAATAGGATACCGACGACATATTTATTGTTTTACTTTAATTATAACGGTTAACACCAATTACAATAATTAAATACATAGGTAATACACAGACAGAAAAATGAAAATAAATAAAGTATAAGTAAACAGTCTTGGTCAAATTTAAATACAATGTCAATAGTAAAAATAGTAAAAAATATAAAACAAAATGTCAGGACAATAATATAATACTACACTATTGGAAATTCACACACAGCTATACATCACGCTCACAGAATCTCAAACATTCAGACATTATTTTCATCAAGCCATCCTCAAACAGATCACACCCAGGACTAGCATCAAGGAGAGCATTGAGTGCGGCGAGAATACGCGGAATTGGTGACGAGGCCCGGCCCGGCAAATAGCGGCACCGAAAACAATTTGTGTTTGTGTAGGTATAATGAATCTCTAATAATGTATATTGTTATAGAAGGTTATTTTTCGGATGGTGAAATATTGAATCGATAACAAAAGCAATGCCTACGAGGCATTTTAGCAAGAGAAAAAAATATTTCGCTTCGAGTGAAACACATTACGAGGAATAAACATAGTCCATGAAGCTTTTGTCTCACGTAAATTGAAATGATGCAAGAGTGAAAGGAAATAACAATCGGAGATAGCAATAGATTTTTTTTTATGTTTTTAAGATTTTTTGACGTGACAACGTCTTATAATTCGATGGAGCCGGCTGCACGTACGAAAAAACATGACGTCATGCGGCGTTACCTCGCTCTGAGCGGTTCCATTTAAGGCTTGAAGTGCAAGCGAGAACGCAGAACGAGCAACAAAGAGGCACAATCGGCCTCCGCGTTCGGCAGCGTTCGAAATCTGTCTCTCTCCTACTTGAGTGAGCGATGCGTCCGCGTGTACAGCTGTATGACATTGTCACGTTCAACTATCGTCAGTAAACCGACTTTACAGACAATCCTTTTTTTTAAATGATAACGTAAAAATTCGGCTAACGTAATTTTGGCTGCGCATCATCTTTAAATCCCAACAAAATTGTCCTGCTATTAAATCACCCACAGATTAGATCCCCCAAACAATGGCTGCCCTTGGCTGGTCGATCCAGGAAACAATGGCGGAGGAGTCTGCAACGGAAAGGATGACAAACGTCCTTGTGTACCCTCAACCCTTAATACCAGGACACGTTCTTTCCTGGTGGAAGATTTAATCTTGAAGGATTGAACACTGGGATTTACGGAAGTAAATTCGTACTTATAAAACTCCCAGACATAGAAAAACATATAAGTTCATCATAAAAACATTTTTTAATTTGTCAAAAGGACCAACCTCTGTGCGGCAACAACATTATAATATACGGACCGCCATCATATGGACTAATTAAAATTAATTGTGGCTTTCATGATAAAATGTCTCATATTTGTGGACTTTTGAGAGAAGCGAGTTGCAAAACCGGCAGAGATTATAATAAAGTATGTGAAAGGATTGGAAATAGCGATCGAACAGCCACATTACAAGGAATTAAAACTATAGTGGAATCTCTCTAAATGGTTTCCCTGTTAAGACATAAACTTCTAAGATCACTATTTTGCTGATATGAAACAATTTTAATAACGATTCGTCAGCATGTCGGCCTTTCGTAGGGTTTCGCAGACTTATCGTCAGTAAATATTATCCCCCCACCCGATGGACTAACGTCGTAAAGATTGTAGGAAATTGGGGGATGGGGCTCAAATTGACAACATTTTTTTTTTGAAGACAACTTCAGAGGGTCGAATAAAAATAAAGGAATATCTCTTTGAAACTAGGCCAAGACTAGTAGGCTAAATCAAGAAAAAGATATGAAATTTATCAAAAATTTGTCCTAACCTCTTTTCTAGCGTATAAAGTGTGAAATGTTGTCACATGCGAATAAAACATATCCTCTAAAACAATTTTGATTAAAATCAAATCCGGGGCCTAAAATTGAATAATACCTCACGCAATTAGCCACTGGCTTACATTAAATCTGCTAAGCCTTCCCGAACCTGGTGAAAATTAAATTCCTGACAGCGCGACAGGTTAATAAGCAAAGCGGAATGGAAAGATTTCCCGGGAAACGGGATAGCGGGCGTGCCCGGTGTGCTAACAGAAACGTACCAGGCTAGCAGAAGTAATTATGTGGTGAGAGGAAATAATCGCGATGCACATCACAGATCCATCTTCTGTGCCTTAGAGTTTAGTCGAAATAGTGGTGTTTTTATACAGCATTCGTATAAATAGAGTATATCAGGTTGAGGTTGAGTTTTCGCTAATTCGGAAAAAAAATATTCTTTGGAAGAAGGACATCCCCAGTGAAATTTAAATAAAAATGAAGAGAGTTTTTTTTGTTTCCGCAGTTTCATTATGTTAGCTCTACCGCAGTTTCATTATCCATAAGAAATCTAAGCCAACTTTGATAGCGGAAGCCTGCAGTAGACTGCTAATACACACCACTTTTGAATGATTCCAGCCTGGTACATTTATTGCATATTCTAATCTGTCCATTGTTATCCAATACGTCTGTTCCATTTGCTATGGTCGGCGCTACGCCCACTAAATCCACAGGGGTCCGTTAATCTTTTCAACGCACGGCTTTTGTGTTATGGCTTACGCCCCCTGTGCAGGGGTTGCTAAAATGCGAATACATCTCTTGATGAATTCTATGGTCCTGGTACATTTATTGCATAATCTTCCTATACAGCATTGTTGTGCTCTACAAAGTTCGTCAAATATTATCTAACGTAGCTTCATCAGTAGTTCGTGATAGGCGAATTTATCTCTTGGTGAGTTCTAAGGCCCTAGTGGATTTATTGCAACATCATTGTTCTCTGGACTCAGAAAATCACAGCTTGTTTATAAAGGGTTGTATGTGCTAAAATGATCATATTTTCCTATCAGGGAATCATTCATTCTTACATCCTGGTGTATTTATTACTGACTCAAAATATGCCATTCTATTCTGATTTACTAAATTCTGTAACAATGCCCTACCTATGTTCACCGCTCAAAATTAAGCAGGGTGTCTCTTGCATTCGCGCTGTGGTTTCTCATAATAGGCAACTTAGTTTTTGCTCATGGTTGAAAAAATACAGTAGGGCGGATATATCAACGCCTTTCTTGGGGTGTGCCAAATTGCGAATGCATCTTCTGCTAGGTTCTATGAGCCTGGTACATTTATTGCGTATTTTATACTTCCTATTGTTATTGTTCAGTTGACTATAACAAATTCGTTAATCATTAGGGGATCGAGATAAATAGGGTGTTTCTGTTGAATTTAGCCAGCCCTTTTGTGTCGTACTCAGAAACGGTCACCACCCCCCGGTGCAAAATGCGAAAACATCTCCTGATGCTTTATAATATCCTGGTAAGTTTATTGCATATTTCTGACTTGCCAATTCCTTCTTAGAGCACGAATAAGAACTTTTGCTTACCTGTAAAGAAAAAAGGAACTGGTTAATGAAAGGGCCTGTCAAAATAGATGAATCATAGAATGTTTTATAAATATAATATATAATATCAGATATACATATATTTTTTTACACAAGTAATGAACGTTTTACTGTACAAAATATCTTTCAAACTATTCCTGTAAAAACATCAGACCACATGCTGCAAAATATAAAACTAAAAGGTTAGGTCCATTACCTACTTTCAAAAATAAAGTGAATTTCTCCACCGGTATTTCCCAACGATGCAAACACCAGGTTAGCAAAGAATTTCAAACAGCCAAGGTACCAGGGTAACAGTCACGTAAGAGTACCGCAATGCGAAACTGACGTACCGACTTTTTACCGACGCTGTGCTGTTACGAAAATTTGCAAATTATTCGTTCACACTAACCATACCTTTAAAAACACAGAGACATTTAAAAATATAAGATCAAATAGATTTATAATAAAAAATATTAATAAAAATAACTACGTATGTATTCTATGATGTTTTAAAATCGTACTAACTAGAACATTTTAAGTTATAGTCTAATTGTCCAACACATAAAAATATGTTATAAGTAAATAGAGACACATAGGTACATTAATGCGAATAACAAAACCCACACTCGAGCAAAAACATAGTACCATTAACACATCAAAGTCCCCATCTAAATTAATTCTTGTTTAGGGGTCCCAAAAGACCCCGCGGGCATTCGGTTCATAAAGAGAATCAACACGCTGCCGCTAATGAAAAACATCAACGAGCTGCAAAACAGCAATTCATTTATACTGTATCAGGATAATCTGAATGAATGTCTACCGTGCCGAGAGATTGCAGTCAAGTCTATTTTATTACAAAAATAAGGGGATCATAAACGAAGGCGTTCAAGGCGCAAATGAAATTTTCGCGATCGGAACGAATTGAAAGATGGAAGAAATTGAACAAGAATAAACAATATTCTGTTGACAAAATGAATTACTATTTCGCAATGATGCTGGCGATAACAGAAATTTTAATACCACGTAGGGCACGACCTCCTCAGACATGCTATGTGGGGTAATGCGATTATTATAGAAAGCCTTTAAGGCGAGGTTATCCAAGAACTTTAGGCATTTAGCGCTACCTCAGCCCCCGCCATGATAAGCGCGCGACGTAATTATTTACGCGCCCGGCAGGCCGTGCGCCACTCGACCATACATGACCGCGTACGATAACTTAGTGCCACAGTATAGAAAACCAAGCAGTAGTTAGGTATGATATTTACTTACTAACTTTAGTTAGGTAGTATTGTAGATAGTATTGATAACATATTACCAGTATTTTTGTTACATATTGTGTGTAGATATAGGTACAGTCACAAAGCTAAATAATAAAAAAAAATAGAATTAGTCCAACTAAAAAGTACTTTGGTTTCGTGTGGCACATACAACTATTCGATCCAGCAACGAGAACATAGAGGTAAAAAATACAACTAGTACAAGTAACAATTATATTTATTTTGTAAAACGACACATACTTCTGCCTACAATACGTAAATTTTGAAAATGTTATTTTTATACTATATTATATAAAAAATATTTTTATTTCGTATGGCACATATCACTTTTTCATTGCACATACTCGGAAAGTAGGTCTGAAGTTGCCTGAGGGGCCTAATTAAAAGTAATACTTTCAGCCCTAGAGAGAATCGCTTTCTACTGACAGCTGTCAAATTATAAAAAAACAAGTTCTATTTTATTCAACCATGTTCCAACTTTCTAAAGCTATTTCTAACTGCAAGGAGGTTATTGAACTAAATTCCAACGTTTTATTCAGCAAGGAGGTTGGAAACCCATTACAACGATTAGAAGTTTAAAAAGTCTAATTAGTCCGCGATGTAAAATTTAAAGGGTTTCCGCCAAAATTGCCCCAGTCCCGGCGCAA
Organism: Thera britannica; assembly: GCA_939531255.2. Taxonomy (NCBI): domain Eukaryota; kingdom Metazoa; phylum Arthropoda; class Insecta; order Lepidoptera; family Geometridae; genus Thera; species Thera britannica. The sequence goes on along the minus strand of OW618043.2, from coordinate 8,889,701 downwards.
AAGAATTGTATCTCAGATTTTAGATACTTATTAGTAGAAACAATATCAGGTGTCGCTATTTCCTGATTTCGTGGCTAACATGTTTTTTTTACCCAGAGAAGTTTCATAGGCGCTACATGCAAAAATGACACTTTTTAGGAAAAACTTCATGTTACTGTGTGTAATTGACATTGAATTGGCAAAAAACTAATAAAACACATCATATAAACACATTATCACATATGTAATATAATGTACCTGACCTATGCCATTTTTTTTAAAACTTCATTTTACTGTATTAATTCACTCATTAACAACACAAACGTGCGGGTAGTTGCAAAAAATCAATATAATACGTACACACTGATACGACTCGTGGTTGGTTCCTCCTGATTTATTTTGTTTTTACGGCGACTTGGCATTAATCCCTGGACTTTTGATTTTTCTTGTGATATGGCAGACAATTGTGTTTTGTGTACACGGTCACTTCGGCGACTTCGAAGACATGTTCTATTTGAACATTTTCTTCAATCACGTCGAGAATTCGTGGTACATATTGTACGTGCTATTGAACCACCCCAAGAGGTATGTTTAAAAAACTATTCCATTTAAACAAAGTATTTATTTTAACACAATGAATATATGCATAGATATACGCTAATAATTACTGTTTAAGTAAAAGAACGCATTGAGCGCGCTTTAAATGACTGAGTATTGAGTTCTTAATGCACACTTTTAGTTTAGGAACGTAGTGGTACCTGTACACCTATTACACTTAACTCCGATCATTTATAACCAAGTGCGCGCGGAGTAAATAATAGTTGAAAATGCGTTTCATTGTTAACAGGTTCCATTCGACAGTACCCGATTAATATGCCATGCTTGTTGGCATAGGATTGACTCCGAAATCAGAAGTCAAAACCTTGTTCCTCAATAACAACATTATGTACTAGGGTATATTTATTTTATTATTTATATGTGTGTGTTTTATTCATTTTTTGCCAATTCAATGTCAATTAGTACAGTAACAAGTAGTTTTTCCTACAAAGTGTCATGTTTATCAATATTTCTACCTGACGTTGAGCAGAAGTTTATTTCTTGAGCTCCAGAAAAATAAAACATAGAAATGTTTTGTTCAAATTTTTACTAGTCTTTTTATCAATAATAAATAATAAATAAATATTCTGGACAATTCACACAACACTACCCAGCCCCAAACTAAGCAGAGCTTGTAATATGGGAACCTACTGTACTACTGAACCTACTGTATACTGTGACGGCAAACAACAATAATAATTTATCGTATATTTTGCGGGGAACGTAGCGAGCTAGCAACAGCGACACAGGTCCGACCTCAAAGACGCCTGGCCGGCTACTGAAACGAAGCGCGCGGGCCGCATTATTATATAATATCTTGTTAAAACAATAAAAAAAAGTTTTGAGAAAAATGAACCGTAGAATATTCTTCGTAATTTCATTGCCTATTTTTTGACATGTTTTTCGGGAGTAAACGTTGGGTCTACTTCAAGTACGACTTAAAAAAACGATCAAAAATTCGCGAAATAGGGAGTTTTCGCGATTTTTTTTGATCGAGTAAAGTTGACAATATCGTGTTTTGAACCATAGAATAATCAAGAATATTTATTAAACTACAACATATATTTTTATCAGATCAAAACAAATAATATTTGATTGTTTAATGTTGAATCAAAAATAGGTCGATTCTGAGAGTCCTGGTCTTAACCGATTAAAATCAGGTGGGCCAACAGCTAGTTCCATTACCTTTGGTTAAAAAAAACATCGAAATTTTAAAATGTTATATTTATTCTTTACACGACAGATAAAACATTTTTTCAGGGGCAATAATGACCGCTACCAACGTGACAATAAGTCGCGTCAAATGTGACCTACGTTTGAAGGAGACTTTAATGTGTCTTCTGTGACCCCGTCTGCTCAGCACGATGCGAGGCAACTTTAATATATTGGAGATGATGGACGTGCCTGGAATAAGGTGCCAGATTTATTACGAAAATATTAGATTTTTTGGATTTATGGAAGAAATATATTACACGGAGCGTGAACCAACCATAAGATGGATCTGAGGAATTTTTCAGTTTAATTACTTTGTGGCATTTGTTTAGTCAAGTAGAAGTAGTAAGTTAGAAATAAAGTACGATTTTCAAAAACCTTTTCGTATATTTAGCTACAAAATGTTCCCTGTTGGCTTTCAAAGTTTCTCTATACCGTTTAGCATACCAATTTTAAGGTTATCCTCCAATTTTAAGGTTATATTACGACGGGCGATATTCGGTGGCGTCACGCTGCGTGACAAGGGTCGGACGACGTGCTCGCGATATTGCGACCTCTTCGCACTGCTGCACCCCTGGTAGCAAGCCTACGCCTGATATTAACTTTCGGGTAAACTTGTACACCATTACTTACAAGCGTTTATCAAAAGATAATCAGTGTTTAAGCAACTGCCATCTCTTACCATTCGGTAATGTCGAACAGTGACAGAGCGAACTTAAGCAATACGTCACACATAAGTAACGCTTGTAAGTAAGGCCAGTATTGTTTATTTTTAGAAAATAATGAATACTCTATTTTTATATCTAAGGCTGCTTACAAACGTCGACCAGCTTATTGAATTGGCTAGAACCTAATAGTTCAACTCTTTATCAGATGCCACAATAAACATTTGGCGTTATTCGACAACTCTACATAATCATGCACTAGGTAATTATAAATTATCAAAAATATTTCAGTCTGGCCGGTACAGTATTTCAGCGTCAGTTGTACCAGGCTACATCAACTGCAAATTATTCTACAGCATTCTACGGCGTTCACAGAAAGGTTCAAGATATAAATTGCCAGCTTACTGCCTAACCGCTTTCCACTGAACTGAACTATTAGAACTTAGAATCCAACAGGCATGGGAAATAAATACGGCAGTTGATAGAAATAGACAGCTGCCGCCGGAGAAATTGTTTCTACTCCTGCCAGGGTCGGAGCAGGTGTTTTAACTCTGGATATTAGACCCTTACAAGCGTTTCTTTTAAGATAATCAGTGCATAAGCAACTGTCATCTTTATAATACTCATATTCATATTATTTATTGCAGTTATTATGTTAGGTACATGGTGAGGTCTTAAAGTAAAAAATTGTGAATACATAATAGGCCCTTATCTTTAGGGCATAGCAATATTTGGAGTGGAAGCGGGCCGAAGTCTGAAAAGTTGTTAGTGTTCTATTGAAGTCAATTAAATTATTATTATAACGCAGTGCATCATTGAAAATAGTATATTATGTAACTAGTGAATAAAAGACTGATTTAAATCGAGGGCCGTAGATGAATCACAAGCAAGTGAAGGATTCTAACGAATGAATCACGACCGTAGGGAGTGATTCATAATGATTGATAGTTTTCTACTAAAACAGTATATAATCCAACGCTAAACTCCTTGTCAAAAATTCATATCCATAGTATTTATGGCGCAAGAAGGTTTTAAGGTATTGAGATGGACGTTGACCTTATTAGTGTGTTCCAAATTCAAACACCAAAACAGTGATTAAAAGGGGTTTTTAGAGGGGGTATGGTACAAAGAAATTTAAATTATAATAATATTTTGTCCTTTAATTTGCATTCAAATGTCCTATCCTTCCTAGATTTTTTATTTGATCGGGGATTTTATTCAATTTTATTATTGTGTGTTATAGGCTTATCACTAGGTGATGACAAACAGTCACGGGACTCTCACTTTAAGCAATGCCTCACACCTATGCAACGCGTAAGGCCATAAAAGTCCTGTTAAATGGTATTCAATAGTTTTTTTTCCAGTTAAAAAAAACATAAAATGTTTTTTATTATTTCACTTTGTGTTTGTATTTTGGTTCATTTAACTTCAGCGCCAGGGGCATGGCCTTTGACATGTAAAAAATCTTTATGAAAATACAATTTTACTCGCATCACGATTCTCCCGATATTGCCACCGATTCTTGAAAAACTTTTACTCTATGACTGTTCCTAGCTCCGGCCCTGGCATCCCGCCTCGGCAAAGGATGGAAGCCGCGGGCAGATCGCTTCCGCAAATACGTCTGTTGGCTCCTTGCAGTTTTGTAATTGGTTTTCTAGAACGCCTCCTTGCCTATGCACTCCTGGTATTTATTTTAAAAATTTAGTAAACAAATGAGTATGTTTTGCTGCGAGACAAGCTATCGATGTATTCATTGTGTTTATTTTATTCACGTATGCAACATTCTGGCACAATGAGTTTTCCAAATAAATGTTGTTACTTTACTTCTGTCATTCGTGTTCCCGGAAATGTAAATGCATTGTCGAGTAAAACATAAACGAACAAGAGCGTGTCGGTATGCAAATGAAAAGTTCCGCATTCTGAATTTGGAAAACTTTATACAAATTCAGAATACACCAACAAAGTTTTTGTAAAGGACATTGTTTGAATTCCGAAAGATGTTATTCTACAATACAATATTTTATAGTATTTCCTGTAAATAAAATTACAACATAGTTTTCCTCTAATAAATCTCCAAAAAGGAACAAATGACGAATGATTTTGTCGAAGTAAATTAGTTACTTTTCGATTATAAATATGAATAGAAATCTTATTCCTAGACTAACTCAAAAGTATATTTCCTGAATACACAACATAAAAGTGTGAATGATACACAACATCTGCTAGAAACATAAAAGAATAACTAAAGCTTCAAGCTGACTACGGAACCCAAAACGAGTACATAGAAACTGGGTTTCGCGAATTCTCAGTTAACTGCCATATTGCCGGGAAGCTGAAATTATTCACACACGCGACACGCCAAGTTAGATGAGTTCCCGATGTAAGCGGCAAGCTGGATAATTGGGAGCAGGGAGCGATTGTGTTTGTTAGATTCGCTCCGATCCCCGCGTGTTTATGCTGGCCTGGTATAACGCGTGCATATGTTTAGATATTGATTTGACACACATGTTCGGTGTTTGTTTGCGCGTGCCACGTGCTTATGCGAGCTTGGTAGTGTGCGTGCATATTTGGGGATTGAATCGATATAAATCGCCTGGGTTATTCCCAAATCGTATCTCATGCCCGTGTTTGACAGAATAGCAACCAACTTTGACTTTGGCTTTTCGTCTTTAAACTTTTAACTTGAACTCAAAATGGGCACTTAATATTATAATATACTTGGAGATGCCGGCTAAGCAGATAAGACATGACGACTTCCGACTTTCAAGTTTTCAACCCGTTTAAACCAGAATTGGTTTATTAATAGAAACGTTTAATTCTTCTATCAAAGGAAAAAGCCTTGACCTAAAAAGATAAGGACAAGCCCTTCAAACGTAGAACGTTAGTTTCATTCAGGAACTTGCAAAAAATGCTTTTTACTACGTAGATCCTGTGGTTCAGCTGAAGAATCGTTAATAATATTACATTATCACCTGTGCACGAGCAAAAAAAAAAATGTATACGAGCTAACTTCTACTTTACCACACTCTAACATAATACTCTCACAAACATACATTTTGTACGTATCATACAATATACATTTGATATTACTTTGAAATGTTGCGGTAAAACTTGACACTCACCTTGCCCGCGAAAAATATCCCTCGTACTTTCTCTTCAAAAAAATTAGAAGAGTTTACAAGTTATCGAGTGCGCCAAAGTGGGCCGAGATTCGGCTCGTTTATCGCTATAATAATGACTCCAATCTACAAACTCTGCGGGCGTTTACTTTTGAAAATACCAGATGCCTAAATAGCTTGGAACTTTTGTATTTAACGGAATGACGCTTCATTTTACGCCATTTCTCTTGAGTAAAATGGGAAAAGTCACCGGCGCTTCTATCATATCAGATCAATTTCAACTAAAACGAGCGAAATACTAATTATGCCCGTTTAATTTCCGGTTCGGACCGAAACCGGTTTTGGTATCGTTTTTGCATTTGAAACAATAATAGGGCTGTGTAATAGTGCCCCAATCAACGTAGCTGCTATAGTAAACAGCTGGTATAATATTGGTACGAATAAATGAACTAACATAATGTTTATAATTTGCATACTGCTAACCTAATTCCTAAAAACTATTTTCACAACTACAATCCCAAGACTTCCCAATGTATCTTTTCATTTAAAGGCAGTGCATCTTATGTATCTGTCCGACACGGATTTATGTTCCATTGTGCAGCGAACCAGTTGTCCCCATTGTCCTGTGACATCGGGGACAAATTAAATTAGCATGAAAAGAAGTGGGCATAATGAGGTTGTGTATTTTATACAGCGGACAGCGGGACCCGACCCAACCCGACACGGTTGTTTTATTCGCTGGAGAATTACCCAGTACTCCGGTCTGACAAGAGATGCTTCACTCCTTTGTGTTTATGCGAGCCTAGTAGGAGAATATTTAAATTAATTCTATGCATACTTCCCCCTACAACTATTTACCAACCGATTTAAATTAATTTTTCTATGGAGGTGGATAAAGTATCCCGCGTATGCGTTTATGAGAACCTAGTAGCGTGTTAGTGCGTATTTAAATGTATTCCACTCTTTTCCTTGTATGCAAGTATTGATTGAAATTGTGCCACGAAAATTATGCTCTAGTCGGAAATCATTCACTATTTTGTGCTTATGGACGCCTGGTATGCAAATATGCAATTACAATTGTGGCGGCCCTGTACCTACCTACCAACCTAGAAACCTGTAATTATGTGGCAAATGCATAGCTATGCGACGCCAAAAAAACTTGTATACGACCACTTGTGCATATTGCACTGGGCCAATCAAGGGGCCAATAAGTGGAACGCTGTGAAGCTAGGCGCAAGTATGATCTTCTTAAAAACAACATAGCAATACTTGTCAACTAGTAGTCAAGCTAAATTAACACAATTTTGAGCCACAAAGGCTTACCACTTCCCACTGTCATGCCGTAAGATAGATGCAATTAAGTAAGGCGCGCACTGTTTTTCATTCAATTTCCTATCAAAGGCTGAGTCTCTCTCTCGTACAATGTACGTATCATATAGTTATGTAGACACAAAGGACAGACGGACGGACGATGTAATTATGCATAAGGAGTCCCGACGAAGTGAGATTAATGGTTCCACACAGCCCGGACTTCAAGGCAGGCGTACACTACAGCGGCAAAGCTATAATTTACACAATGTAAAAACGCACTCAAAGAAACAAGTAAATTTTCTTGGCGAACAAAAATCTTACAATCATATTGGAGGATAATCAAAGGCACGTCAAAAAATTTCATTTTTAATGAAAACTTTGCAGCTTGCAGTGAAAGAATATTTTTTTACAAATTCATAAGGATTAGGTAATTTTTAACTAGGAACCGTCAATAGCGCCATTCAGCTCCAAACTAATCAAAGCTATGAGAACCTAATAGATGATGGTACAGTAGGATACAGCTCAAGTTACCTAAAAACAAAGAAAAATGACGCTTACTGCAAAGATATAAGAGCTAGCAGTGTATAGTCTGATGCGTATCCTTGTGTACAACCGGAAAGGTGAGTGTGATTCAGTGTGTACCGTCCTTAACAAAGGTTTCATGTGTATGGAAGCCCCACGTGGTCAGGCTCTGATGGATATTGCGTGTTACGGACGAGGTTAGTTACCTTGCGATTCCTGCGACCCTGGTATCAAGGGTTCATTTCAAAATGGCTTGCATCACAGATTTCATTTATTTTTAGCATATTTACATCGAGCTGGAGAGGAGCTTGTTTGCTAATTTTTTACCGATCGACTAAATTAAGCAACGTTCATTATTTGGATGGGCGACCGCTAGAGGTTTCGGAGTGCTGTAGTGGTTCGGAGAAGCAATCAATCCCTTCGAATCGCAAGGATCACTTTGAAACGTCTGAAAGCTAGGTGAGTCTTAGGTGCCAGTTCCACGCGACCAAGCCTAAAGTTGCTGGCGGAAGCTAGTAAGGACTATATCAATAAACAAATACGTATTAACGATAGAATAGTTTACGACTTTACGTGTCTATTCCCAAGGATCATGATTATTTGATCGTCGACCACATTTAAACTTATTCCCAAGTTAGGTAAGTTCACGCCCCAACTTACTACGGGTAAATACTTAAGTGTGGGTCACGTGCTTAAAAATGTATGCCACTTCACTTACTGTGGAACTTAGCTGATCAATTTTGAATGAAGCTTCCGGGCTTCGGAGTCTAGTCTAAATCGTATTTGCCTAAGCAATTCTATTTCTTTCTAACAATACATACATACTTTAAAAATCAGACATTAGTAAAGAGGCCTATAAATCTATAGTAGATGTTTTTGAAATCAGACATGAAATTGGCTACTATTTTAAATCGGGTACCAGGAGAGCATAGCTGACAAAAGCTAAATCGAACAATTGAACATCAAAATGGAACAATAAAACCCTAATAACATGTAAATGAAGCAGCAACATCACCGGCCGCACTAATCCCTAGCCAAAAACCATCGAATGCCCTCCAATAGGCAAATGCACGAATCGTGTCCAATAATGGAAAGCGGGGAATCCGATAGTCGTCTATTATCCCCGTAATCCCCGTAATAGGGGGGGTTAAAAGGGGGGATGTAGGGAGAATAAAGGAGGATAAGCCTGCAAGTTGCAGTGTAAGCGTTATGCGCTGTGGCTGCCAAATTGCAACGATTAGTGTAATGTCTTTGTTTCAGTCGGGCTACTACCAGAGTGGGGAGAATTTGCTTTTGGAAATATTGTAGTGAGACCGCTGTTTGGGAATTAGAATAATCAGATACCTACAAAGATGATAAACTCAAATCAAAACTGACTATTCGGAAAAATACTAGAAAACGACAGGGTAGTTTGTTATATTAGTACGTGCGAAATAACCAATAGGCGTGCAGATCGGCCGATAGATTCCCCCACCGTTAGAACCCCCCACATAATTATGCAACAATTAAAATTCTCCCACGCCGATCGCATTTCGTATTCCCATTCTCGGGCGAGCTTCCATTTGCACGACAGTGAGGCTGTAATCTAATCATGCAATGAGGTAACTGGCATGGGGGTATCTTGGCCGGCTGGGCTTCATCCCATAAGCTATAGCAAGTATAAGGCTCTCATGGTCCTTTAACACTGATTTAGCTAAGTAGGCCACTGTCCACTGCCATTTCTATTTGTTGACATGAAAGTCTTTTGGAAAGCCGTTTAAAAGAGTCATTAACTCAGATCTCAGCCTGATATCACCCAGTGCTGGGTATAGGTCTCCTTCATTTCTACCAGCTTCCGGGCATCTCTAGTCCAGGTTACTTGCTATCTTTACGATGTCTTCGACCTATTGCGCTTTCGGACGACCTAGATTTCTTCGACCCGACTTAGGTCTCCATTCGGTCGAGGTGTGCTAGGTATTATGAATAAGGAGGTTAAGAGTATAGTTTATATGTCGTTTAAAGGGATCCTTGTGGTTTTCTTAATATTCTTAGATATGGAGGCAAGGAGGTATGGAGCTTAGCGTTATATGGCTGTGAGAAAAGGACATTGACGCAACGGGATAGAGAACTACTGAAAGCTTTCGAAATGTGGTGCTGGCGGAAGATTTTGGACATCTTCTACGACATGAAAGCTACATAAAGAACATTGAAGGAGAGGTTGAAGGAAAACGGGGAAGCGGAAGGTCAAGAATAAGTAATATGAGCCAGATAAAAGAAAAAGTCGCATAAAGAAGTCAAGGAGGCCGCATTCGAAAGACTTAATTGGAGATAACTGCATTTTGATGCAGGGAAAAGAGCTAAGCTCTTTAATTTAACAAGAAGAAGAGCATGTACACTCCGCCACGCGGATAGCACGATTGATTTACGTTCAGTCCCGGGGGTTCCCCCGGTGAGGGTTCGCGCCAATTCAATTATACAGAGAACTCGGAAGTTTACGTAATCAATGCTGAAGTATTTATTGCTTTCTGGAGTTTTGTAAACTGGAGTTTGCTTTTCTCTCAATAATCTTTTGAAAACTCATTTGCCTATTAGCCCCCTTCGCGGCTGCAATACAAGAGGGTTCCAATTGGGGTATGAAAAGACTTTCATAGATAATAGAAACTTCTAATTTCCTGTCTCCAGTCTTGGGCTGAATGTCGGAAACCCAAACTTACGTCATCAGACCAATCCAATAGTATTTTTTTTTATAAAATATAATGACAATGTCATGTCAAAGTGACCCAAAGTGGTTCACATTTTCAAAGAGAAGTAGTGTCAGAGTCTAGTTCATACCTTCCACATGTTCATTTTTTGAGAGTAAGGTATTCTAAATCCCTACTCTAACAAGGTATTTTAAATGATCACTTTTTGACTTAGTATCAGTTACATCATACAAGTATTGCAGATGAACACATTAGTCGTTCAAATAGATCCACCAAACTTGTGTAACGAGTCGTGACGTTACATCTCCATGATATCTCGTTAGCATCGTGTGACGTCATCCGCCACGTCATGCATATTCAGCGTGCATACACGTGACTGCTCCGGGGACATGTCTTGAGCTAGATACGTAATGATAATTACAATAATAGGGTAAAGGGTGGGACACACTATTACTACTATTTTTTGACGTGAAAACTTCACAAGGCGGGCTTGAGCATTTTTTGAGGTGGGAAAAAACCAATGAACCCGCGTCACGTGACCGACGGCAAAGATCGACAAACTTTGCCAAAAGTCGGGAGGGTCAAGGGGGGTAATTGTTCAATTCTTTACTTGTGTCGGCATTCCCGGAGAAACACGATTTTATTAATGACAAATCTAAAGGTATTTTATCTTTATTAGCCTGAAGAAGACTAATATCTGGTTGTCCACGGCTAGGCTTCCCCCATTCATTTTTATATCATACTCACTTAGTTCAAGTCAAGTATTAAAAAAATCCGAGCGATGATGAGTATTTTCAGAATGGTAAACGCTAAGAACCATCTCAAATATATCAAACTCAAAACTAACAGCTTTCTAACAAAAAAACTGAATTAAAACAAAAGTATTACTACGTGGCTACAAGGCCACAGACATACAAACAGACACATTAAGGCCTCATAACACCCCACTTTGAGATCGATATTTTAAATACTTATTTAATGAATATAAAAAAAACACACAACCAATTTAGTACTAGGGGGCTTAATGCCAATAGCATTGTCATTCAGTCCAGTTGTATACTTCGCAACATTTTAACTTTTTTCGAGCCGAAAAGACTAACCGAGTCAGTTGTCTTTGAGCTGGTTGTCTGTCCGAAAACCTCCAAACTGGTGGTAACCCTGACCCTTAGCTTGCCTGTTGATTCGCGAAGACGCCGAGAGCCCTCTACGCAAGAGCCTTGATGGGATACCGTTCGTCAGCTCGCCAACTTTGCAGCCTGCTGATAGAGCTGCCAGCATCACATCACTTAGGCCTGATTTTTCAACCTAGGGACTACTTGTTCAATCTAAAATTTATCCGTCAGAAACTAAAAAAAAAAAACTATTTATTCAATTCAATTTATTCAGAACAATGTACAATCGCAAGGATCACTTTGAAACGTCTTAAAGCTAGGTGAATCAAGGTGACAGTTCCACGCGACTAAGCCTAGAAGAACAGGCAACGGGACTAAACATCTCTTGTTTAGTCCCGTCAAAAACAAGGCCTGACATTTTTGAATTCGACGAATAGCGCTATTCCGTAGATGAAAAAATCAGCCCTTAACAAGATATATAGACATATTTTTATCTAGAACAATTAGCCCTTAGTCGAAGTCACAGAAGAACAGAAGTGAGCTGATGATAATGATGCCAGGATCTGTAACGACATAATGATCATGCAGAGGGCTTACGATTATTGCGAGCGTGTTTTGAGAAATCAAACACAAATCATTAAATAACAAGATAATCTGATTCAAAGCATTTGCTAAATTAATCTGTATTTAGCGGACGTTTATTAAATTTGCAAATACTCAGCGAAGGCCCTAAATATTCCATCTTCAAATTGGACAAACACAACCTCTCTAATCGGCAATGTAAACTGAGCTTTATTGTGTAGGGTTAACTTATAATTTGGAATGATTGGATTGTTGAAAATGGTGCCGTGGTTATGGCATCACCACAAGCGTTGTTGTGTTAATAGAAATTGAGCCCTTACAAGTCAGCAAGTAGGTCGTGGGTTCGATCCCAACCGAGAACTAATATTTGTGTGGTTTGTTCTCTAGCTGTGTGTTATATTATATTCTGAAATGTATACATAAATAAAATGTATATACGTATTATATTAGCTATTTGATTCCCATAGAACAAGCTCTGCTTAATTTGGGGCTAGATAGAGTTGTGTGGATTGTGTACTTACAATATTTATTGATTTACAGCCATACTTATAAACGCAATTTAAATTTAATCATTGCCTTAAATTATGCCTGTCACTGTTTGTTATTACCCAGTGGTAAGAGATGGCAATAGTTTATGCACTGTTTATCTTTTGGCATAGTTTTATAAGTAAGGCCATTAGTGTGGTTTCAAATATTTTGTGTTATCTGTAGAGTGAAAATACTGTAGCAATTAATATTGATTCTGTGCACAACCGCAGATTGAACCATATATCCAGAATCCACAACGTTAAGATTATATAATTATTGTTGTGTATGGAACTCACGTTTAGTGAACCCTACGCTCTGATTTTCACCTACCAAACAAAAATAAACCTTATATCCAGCAACAGGAAGTTGATTATAATTTCAGTACTGTTTGCAATTTAGGGTCGTCCGAAATGAACAGAATGCCTGAACATGAATATTTCATCATCAATACCACCTGCGTGTTTTCAAATTACTTGTGTACCTTTTAATGTTCACATACATGGCTTCATGTAACTTCTGCTCGCCTGGTAGCGAATAATAATTTTGACTTTGAGCTTTATAACGAAGCACATTGTTTCTTTTTTGGATAGGCAGAAATTGGTGCGAACTGCGAATGAACTAATTGGCATCGTTTGTGTAGTATGATTTGGATTTCCATTACTGTAAACTACTAATAAAAGCTTTTGCGTGGCGTTTAGAATCCTTAAACCACACTGGTTCCTAGGTTCCTTTACAATTCATAAGGCTCTTTGAATTTAAATCCATAAAATCTGTTTAACCAACACAGGAGCACATAAAATATAAATATTATAAAGAGGAAAGATTTGTATGTTTGTAATTAATAAACTCAAAAACTACTGTGCCAATTTCAAAAATTATCCATATTGTTAAAAAATAAATGTCCCGTGCGAAGCCGGGACAGGCCGCTAGTAGAATATAAAGAGGTTTAGCGTAAACGAATGCCGGGAATCAATCAAGGCACTATAACGGGATCGATGATATTCCCCAGATCGGCCATCACTGTGACGGATGACGTCATAGGACACGACACTGATAGCTCTCTGGAATTACTGGAGAATTGATATACGTGGGTAGGAATTCAATTTTCCCCGTAGACACTTTAATACCAGCACAACGTGGGCAGTAGTGAGATATGCCGATTTTTATCCCTTGGTTTCTGATAATTTTATAATCGACAGTTTTAAAGGCCTACCGGTTGATTAAACATACATACAATGATACCTACAAATAAATAAATATAAAATCAACATTCATAATTAATTTGTTTTATAATGAGATTTTTTTATTTTATTATTGATATTGCTTATAAAGCAGCTAAGATTAATGTTGCAACAAGAGATGTAGCAAGCATCGCATATCCTATTGCATAAACTTCCTTTAGTGACAAGCCTCTAGCAGTGTCCCAGTATAGATGCCTGATTCCATTAGCAAAATGGAATCCCAGAGATGCCAGCAATGCTTTAGCTATGAAACAGAGTTTAGACTAGGTCTATTGCTGAAAATAGGCCCTCCAAGATTTCCTGAGCTGCACCAAAGGTTTCCAGCAACCTTTACTAGTTCGGATCTACCAGCTCATGATGATTAGTACCTGTCCGGTTTTCTATGATAACCATGCATGTCATTTTTAACCGACTTCCAATCAAAAAGGAGGAGGTTCTCAATTCGGTTGTGTTTTTTTTATTTTTGTTTTTTTTGAATGTTTGTTACCGCATAACTTCGTCATTTGTGAGCCGATTTGGAAAATTATATTTTCATCTGAAAGATACTGCTTCCAGATTGGTCCCATTTTAATTTTATTAAAATCGGTGTAGCCATTTTTTTTTCAATATTTTTATTAATGTTTGTAACTGCATGCCTCCGTCATTTATGAACCGATTTAGAAAAATATTTTTTTATTGAGAAGGTTATTCTTACGTCCACATTGTCTCAAACAAATTTCATTAAAATCGGTTTAGCCGTTTGGCAATGAAGTCGGTTTCTCTAGTTTTTTAAACTTATAATTATGTTAATCCGTTAATTGAACTAATTCGCAAGGATCGCTTTTGCGTGCTCTGAAAGTTGAATCGAAGCCAGTCCAACTCGACCAAGCCTAGACGAACCTGCATGAAACGTAACAACCGATCGTCCCGAGAATATAACTAGCTACCTGTATTCCATGCGTGATGCTAGTATTCATATATGTATAGGAGTGTCCATCCCGTCTCTGTATATATTAAGAGGGAATCACACAGGCGACTCTCCATACAAACGTAGTCCCCTATTTCCTCCCTGGATAATGCCTCTAGAGTAACCATTTTGTCTCATAAAATCCAGATCTGCTATATAAAATATCAGAAAATATCACCTCCAATTCATATTTCAAATAAATCATATGAGGGTCATATTTTCTTTATCAATAAGTTTCTGAAAAAAAGGAAAACATACGAGCACGTATATAGCAGATCTGGATTTTATGAGACAAAATGGTTACCCTAGAGGCATTATCCAGGGAGAAAATAGGGGACTACGTTTGTATGGAGAGTCGCCTGTGGGATTCCCTCTTAATATCAATCACCTGTATCGAAGGGATAGCGAATGGAAACAACAGCCTCCGCCCGGGATGTCCACAATCGGATGTTAAGGCCAATGGACACTGGAGAACGACATGCAAGGCGATTTTAGAGTTAGCGTAAATCGAATTATAATGAAAATCAAAGTTCTGACTGATATACATATATATATTTTTTATATACAACGCACAGCAGCAATGGAAAATTTTGAGGGTGTGGTGGATCTTTGCAGCACTCAGGCGGACACCATGAAATAAGAGATTAGGAGTAAAAGTTTTTAAATAATAAAAAAAATCATTGATAAATTTAAAATACTTTACTATACCGTCCACCGGTGTGCGCTAGCCCTGATTCTACATGAAATTTCAAAGCTTAGCTGAAATACACAGGCAAAGTTTGTTCAAATGCGAAATTGTTCGCTTCAATTAGAACTCATCGTGTTCATGTTTGTTTTGTATTTGAAACTGGGGGAAGGTTAATTTGGTATGGAATGAGGTATTCTAGAAGAGCCAACGACAGATTTGCTATTGATATTTAGTTCTTGAAGTGTTGTTCACCTTTAAATATAAAAATACCCTCTGGAGTTCAAACCGATGGCGTACCCAGTGGTAAAAACTAGGTGTAAGATACTAATATATAAAAAAAAAATACGGGTTGCACTCCGGGAGTGCCGGCAGAAGTGAAAACTTGATTATTAACGTTGAGCATGTTTGATATTTTGGAATGGTTAGGGGGGGCTTGTTTGTTATTTGGCACGCTGTAACATACACGAACATTCGCGCAAGCGCCCTGCGCTGCCTAAACGAAACAGTAGGCCCAGGCATACATTTTCGCCGCGCCGTAGAGAGGGGATAGCTGTCTACTCTCCATCCGTCTTACGCTTTTTCGATCAGGTCACGTGTCCTGACGCGCTGACGCGAGTTTAAGATTTTATACCCATTACAGAAAAAGTGCTCAACGCCGCTAAAGAAGTTTTCACTTCAAAAAACAAAATACTTTAGGATATATAAAACGGCAAAAATCGCTCAATTATTTTTTGAAAAACGGCAAAAACAGTTCAATTATTTTTTATTTATTATTGTAATTAAACCGATGAAACCCATTTCACTAGATATATCGCCAAGAAAACATATTACACCGCCCGATCAGATACCAGGAGAGTAGAGTCCAGCAGGAGATTTAGCGCACGTAAATTACACGCAACGGCACGCCATCCCTCATCAAAAAACCCTCGTCATGGAATAAATAACATTGAGTAGATAATCTGACCCCCGCTTCGTGGTAAATATGATACTTTCTTAGTTTATGTCGCCCTGGTGAATTTATGAGAATAAGGCCATTGTTTTAAGTTTAATATCTCAACCGAAAACAAAACGAAATTTTACGATTCTGCGTAAACAGAGGGATGGTAGAATTAGAAAGAGATGGGTACTTAAAAGAAGAATTTAGGATTAAACTTGTGGATTTACATAAGACTCTTCAATACGTTTCCAAAAACTTTTGTTAATGTAAAGGAACTTGACAAAACTCGGCAGGAAAAGGGGTCCACCAACTTATTTACGTTACTAATTAATAAAAACTGATTACACATTTATACACGTTTAAATTGTTACGGTGATTTATCGTTATCGTAAATCTCGTACAGAATCTCTGTCGGATGTTATATTTTATTTAAATTATATACATATAATTGTCTTTTTACCTGGGACAAGCAAATCTGCTTAGGCAGAAGCTACCCAATAGCACCACCCGTTGATACCTTATCCCAGCCTGCAATAAATGCAAGTTCTAATGTCCACGTCAGTCGCAGCCGTGACACGCTGATAGATGGCGTTGCTGTCCAGCTGCGACACATGACGGGATTAAAGAGGCTTTGACTCCTGTTTGTAAAGGCAAAACGTTGTTCATCAACTCTTTGAACACCTAGCTTTAATAATAAACACACACGTAATAACAAACATTTAGTTTACATAGTTACATAGAGAAGATTTTAAAACATGATGTAGATAATTTCTAAAACAATACCGATCTAACTTCACTTACATCAGATTAGAGAGCTGAAACCAATAAACAAGATGGCGCCTTGGCGCTGTAACGAGTTCCGTTAATGTTGTTCCGATAAATCCTAACCAGTACAAATGAAACTCAATCGGTTTACAAGGATTTACAGACGCGAGCTTTCTACGTGCTGCTATAACTCTTTGCAACGTCTGTTCTCCTAGTGTGTGCGTTTAGCATGTTGATGAATTGGAGCTAGTTTCATAATAATTGCTTTCTTATTTAAATATTTTTGAGGCACTGTACATAATATTATAACAACAATATTCCTCTTTGCCTTTTAAGATTAAACAAGGTTTTCGATAACTTTCTGTGTGTATTTGAATTGGATTTCAGTGTTCTCATGTTTAAAAGAGACAGAGACAGGTCTTAGTTCACTCAACGATAGGACAAAGGGACGTTTCATTTAAGTCATAAGTTCGTCTTTTCAATGAAATCTAAGGTTTCTATCTAATAGAGCAAGGTAAAACTGAGCAATATTTCTATGAACAAAGGATAAGCTTATAAAAAGCCTCAATCCACACAATAGTTCGTAGAAGCCCACCTGGCGGCTGCCTGAACACATCAATTTTGCGTGCTCGCGTGGCGCCTTTGACAGGACTCAAATCTTTCAATAAACGGGCGACGAAAGAAAACAGAAAAACAGGGTTTGGTTTTAGATATAGCAACTAAACTAGCGACTAGAACCAAGCTCGTCCGATCCGTTCAGTCGTAAATTGGTTACAGAAACAAAGGATTTTTCTACAATCCTAGAAGAGATTCACTGATATTCATCAATGAATTCCGCGTATATTTTACCCAGCTTTATGAGAAGAACCAACCGCCCGAGGGGAAAAGCCTTTGAAACATCCTATAATCTCTTAATTTTCTTTTCTTACTTTTTGTTACTTTTCCGCTTGCCGCATATTATGAATCGCTTCACGCTAATAGAAGCACCACACCCTCTCGCCGCCGCCTGTCTCTCACGGAATGAACAAACACGCTGGCGGCCCCGCCAACACTCCGCCAGTACACAACTTTCTTTGTCGTAATAGAAATTGTTTGACGCATGTTCGAATTTGTTTACAAAAGGCACATTCATGGAAGTTGCTTTACTCCTGATTTGTTTTCCTCCATTTTTATTGAATACTCTTTGTTTAGGTTTACTGGAAGACCGCCTGAGTATGTGTTTTACATATTCCATTTATTTTATGGTAAGGTTAAGTTTAAATGGTTTTGTTTCTTAGTTTAAGGCTAAGAGAGGCTTTGTAAAAATATCCATTAATATTATCTTCTAAAAGCAAAAATCACTCATCATCGTCAGTAAAAGTTTGTTGTATTGAAAATATCTTCAAACTAGCGTTCTTATTATCTGTCTAGTGCACGAAAAGAGCCTTTTTGAGGGGCGCATGTAAAATCCTTTCACCACACTTGGTTTGGAAGAACCAGTGACACGATAAGATGAAGAAGAAGAACGTTAAAAGATCGCATCATCACGTAACAGCGGGTCAGATTGCGGTCAAACACAAGCCAAATTGTAAAAAAAAACAAAGCGTAAAATAGGAAACGACCGCAGCACAAGGAAGTAATGTTTTTGGATTCCAAAAAATATGTTTTTCATTCCATTCGGATTGTTAGCGTTCTGTAGCGCGGCGCGAACGAAACAATGCACATAACTTTGTTGGCATCCAGCCTGTGCCGGCGTGTTCCCAACACTGCGAACAACGAATGCAGACGAGCTAGGGACGTTGGTATACTTGTATTGAACCGAGTGGCGAGTGGTGATCGGGGCATGGGAAAAGATTCAATGGACAACGTAAGAGGCAACGAAGAGAACGCAGCAGGATTCCAGAACACATAACACCAAACACTTTGTAGTCACCGACCCCCCTAAGCGCCTTGGAGTCTAGATTTACAATCATCATCATCAACCTATATCAGTCCACTGCTGGACGTGGTTTCTCCTAAGAAGCGCAACGGAGCCCGATCTTCGGCTCTTCTCCTCCAGTGCTTGTCAGCTACATTTTACAGATCGTCGCCCCACCTTGCCGGAAGGCGTCCTACACTATACGCTTTCCTAAACGCGGTCTCCACTCTAGTACTCCAGTAGTAGTCCCTTCGTTCGCTCCAAGGATTATCTGTTCTACGGCAAACATGACCGGCCCACTACAGCTTAATTCTTTGAGCTATGTCGCTCATATGTTATGTTTTACAATATCGATAGCAAAATACCAATTCCCCTGCCCCTGAAACGGAATAAGCGTGAAACGCAATCAATCGGTGACCTAGAAGATCCCCAGCTGCCCTCCTCGGCCGGTGGCCTATTTGAGGCTGAATGTGAAACTCGTGCGAAGTTTTTAATCGATGATTTCACGGTCCAGCTTTATTTGCAAAACTGTTTTGAACGGACTGCAGATTGACAGGGCCTTTGTACGGAGTTCGCTGATTGGAAACCCTGTCAGTTCTGTCTGTAAATACCTTGAAGGCTGCTTATCATAAGTTTTTTGCCCTAGAGACTTGAAGGGCGGGCGACGTACTATAGAACAAATTTATCTGAGCTTTTCATTCTCTGATTTGCAAATGTAGATGTAGAAAAATATTGTAATTTGTGCTGTATTTTGCGTTTATCTTTTGGCATATTTTCTTAGTAAAAATTGGGTATTCTTTCAACATATTTTTCCAAGGCAAACATAAAGAATAGGCGATCACGACAGGAAAGAAAATTTATTTATTTTTCGCCTGTAAACCTTCCGCCAGTTTCCCATAAAATATTGAAGCTATAGCCCGAACTGACGTCACAGATGGGATATTGATGACGCGGCATGTTTCCTATGCATTCACCATACCATTATGGAAGTCATTAATCCTTGTATACTTTGAGAAGTCATAATGGACGATGAATGGGAGTGAAAAATTGGCAAGTACACGGTCGATATCCGGGCTACCAGGGCAACATACCATGTGGAGGAGCGAGTTTCAACTTTCGAGTTTTCTAAATTGTGAATTCTCAACGCGCCTCCGGGCTTCAGGCTGACGTTTTCTAATTAAACTTACTTCTCACTTGATTACTGTTGTTGAAAATATGCTGTATAATATTTGTATTTTGAAATAAGAATGAGGGAAAAACCTAAAATTTGCATTCCTATCAATAATTTAGTGAATTATGTGAAACTGAATACATAATACTTTACGAACTAACTCCTTATCAGGAATTATAACTCTTTACCCGACTGCGGAGATGCAAAAAGGGCCCCCTACCCTATAGGGTTAGACACAACAATAAAAAAAGCCTCATTTCCTTGTAATTATAACTTGAAATTAATCTAGTAAATGCCGCAGGAGATCAACACTATGTAGAGTAAGAACTTGTGTAGTTGACTTCCTACCCATTAACCGATGTCAATTAAAAGAGAAGTGAAAGATAAGTACGTGTCAAACACAGAAGCCAATTACTACGGTTGATAAAGTCTGCAAAGGAAGCGTTATTATGATAGAAATACAATGGTTGCCAATTAGACACATTAAATATGTTTTATGGACCAATTTGTATCTAGTGAAATAATACTGTACGCTACAGGCGCACATCTAGGAGATGGCGATTGCGTGAATCGCTGTCAAATATGACGGCGATATTTGACAGCGTTTCAGGTGATCGCCATTGCCTAGATGTCCATAAGCCTTACGTAAAAAGAGTCAGAAAATGGAAGAACACTCACCCACAAAGATAAGGCAATAAAATTCCCTTTTGTTTATTTGTCGAAAATGTATGCAGTATTTTACTTTTCGTAGCTCTGTTTACGGGACGCTATAGTGCCTGATGCAGGATAATAGATGGTGTAAGCTTGCCCAGCACCTAAACAATTAATAAAATGTACAAACAGAATATAATAATCTCAGTGTGGAATAATAAAAAAAAATGCAGTAAGCTAGTCTGTAGAACAAAACAATACTTCTCTCAATTTAATTACAGCCAATACAATCAAACTTCTTTTCCCCTTCAATAAAAATAAACGCCTTTGTATTCTGACAGCCTGGTAGCCCTGAGAAGGCAACAGTAGCAAATGTCAATTACTGAAAGTTTCGCAATACCGCGAGCGAGAGTCGATAATGAAAACTTACCACCGCCTCGCTGTTATTAGTTCCCTGGTACATACGTGCTTATACGTTAATCATCAAAAGCAGAATGTAATATAATATTAATAAAATAATATCGTCAAAACTTAATTAAACCGGCTTCCTTATTAACAAAATGAAATCGGTTCACGCAGGACGGTTTCCTCAGATCACATGGGGCTCAAATCAAGGCTGAAAAACGCGGCCAAGTGCGAGTCGGACTCGCCCATGAAGGGTTCCGTAGCAACAAGTAACATAATATAATGGTTCTTGTAGTTCGTCGAAAGGTAAATTGCGGTTTACGATTTATGACGTATAAAAAAAAAACAACTTACCAGATCGCGTTCAAACTAAATATCGTTGGAAGTTTGCATAGTAATGTACAACATATATTTTTTTAGTTTTATCATTCTCTTATTTTAGAAGTAAGAGGGGGGGACCAACTTTTTACCACTTTGGAAGTGTCTCTCGCGCAAACTATTCAGTTTAGAAAAAAACAATATTAGAAACCTCAACATCATTTTTGAAGACCTATTCATAGATACCCCCTCCCCCCCACACGTAAGAGTTTGATGAAAAAAAAAATTTTTGAGTTTCAGTTTCAAGTATGGGGCCCTCTATATTTTTATAACGCTTTTATTAGCTTCACCTGTATGTATGTAGGTATGTATGTATGTAACCGACCCCTTTGAGCTCGATTTTGTCCTACTTTGAACGATCAGATTTGATTCAAACTTTGTACACCTGTCAAAGGTCGATGACAATGCAATAATATGAAAAAAAAAAAAATGAAAAAAAAAAAAATGAATAAAAAAAACCTACTTTGTACTATCAGATTTGATTCAAACTTTGCACACCTGTCAAAGGTCGATGACAATGCAAGTATATGAAAAAAAAAATATGAAAAAAAAACTAAAAAGTAAAAAAAAAATTATAGTTTAAAAAACTAAAAAAAAAACGCTTTTATAACTAATTGAACTAAAAAGTTAAAAATAAAACTGTAATAATCAATTGAAAATTTATATTATTGGACATAAAGCGTGGGGGGCTTGATTTTGATTGTTGTAAATATTTTATCAATAGTTTATTATATCTGAAGTTATTATAAAAAGCACCCCACGCTTTTTTGTACAATAATATAAATTTTCAATTGATTATTACAGTTTTATTTTTAACTTTTTAGTTCAATTAGTTATAAAAGCGTTTTTTTTTTAGTTTTTTAAACTATATTTTTTTATAACGCTTTTATTAGCTTCACCTGTATGTATGTATGTATGTATGTTGTAATGCTGAAAATCTCCTAGTTACGGGGTAGGAAGATAAGAAACACTTATATTACAAAAGTTTTTATTTGTGCTTTATTCGGTTAACAAACATAGAAAAATATTAGGTTCTAATTATTCTAAGGGGCCCGCTATGTCCCTAGGCTTCTTCGGATCCTTGAGAACTTATTAGGTGCCTATAACTTATTACTATCTAAACTTATTGTCCGTAACTAGAAATATCTTGGGTTGGTGACCTGCCTGCCTCGAATTCGGTTTGGCTACTAATAAGGAGTTGCGTTAGTTTATCCTACAGTGGTTGAACAGGATTAGGTCCGTCGTAAGGGTATCTGGTCCGTGGGAGGACGGTGTGATAGTGGCAACAGGGAACAACGGCGGGCCTTAGGGCGCCGAAGGTAGCGGCCGCAGCCGGTGTGTTGGTGCTTCCACGAGCACCTGGACTAACCTCGGAGGCTGAGATCTAACCAATATCACGTTCGCAAGTCGGTAGCGGGCTCGGAACGGAGCTGGCGTGGGCAAATGCGCGCTGGTCCTTCAGCCGAAGTTTCGACCACGGGGAGTGACAATCGGTGCTCCCTTGCCGAAGGGACGAGTGCCAATATTCAGAGCCTGGGGCCCGTATGCGGCAGGAGTCTCCAGGAGCTACCAGACGGCCTCTACTGATCACGAGAAAAGGGAACAATTTAGTATCGGCACTTTACAAAAACACTGAACTCGCTCGCTTCCAGGAATATTCGACTCACTTGAGGCTGCTAAATATTATGCGTAGGGTATATCTTTATCCACTACGGGACAATAAAATCGACAGAAATCTGTTAAATAAGATAACGAAGAATCAATTCGGTTTCCAAGGGGTCGTTGCTCTCTCTGTCAGCCAGCTGTTTCAAAAATCCAGACCATAGACTAGAGTAGAGAGATTCGCGCTAGCGATCTTATAATCGATTTTCAAATGAAATCGATGGAGGAAAAAAACAAACGAATCGGCCCGAATTCAGCCGTGAAAAGGCGGACGGAGGTCTAGGACGAATGCATAACGTTTTGAAAATCCTGTATCCTGTAAAAACAGGACACATTCTCGTAACAATGGCAATATGTTAGTAGGATAATCGATTCTCGATACTCGATGGCGATCAATAGACAATCCCTCGGATCGACAAACTCCTATTCGCAATAGACAGTCTGTGGCACGTCGCGCCGGCATGTTGCCAGCTACCGGTCTGCGGTTACCCAAAATTCAACTGCGCAATACCGACCGTAAACCCTGATCATCATTATTTTCCTATGAACAAGACCGTAAGCTCGGATATGGAATCGCGTAAGCATTTTAAGACGTAGTAAGTATTCAATGATGGATAATATGGAGGTATAAACAATTTAACGGGCTCTCGGGGTTGGGTGTCAAGCCGACTCACCTAACCCTTAGTGTGGACCGTACTGAGCGGGCAACCCCGAACCAGTTGATGTTAATACGAACAGAAATTATGCTTCCAAGCTCATGTGATAATAAAATAATATGTTTTGTGGACACTGTGACAGAAGGACTCATGTTCCTGTCGCACGGCGCCGAAGGCGACGTGCGAAAAAAAAAAAATAATGCGGAGCCGTTCCATTTGGCGATGTTCTGATATAAAAACTATCTCGCTGAAAGGAAGCTTCAAATTGAATGGCGGGAACGTTTGAAAAGGTATGAGTTTATTCGATCGTTACCTACTATTGGGTTTACCTATTAGAAATCGGGTGTTACAGCACCCCCTTTTCCCCGTAAGAATTCACGCAGGGAATTCGTAGGACGCCCTCGTCCTTTCACTCCTCGCGAGGTATAATATTTAAGGTTATGTGTAAAATTTATTGTAAGAGGTAGTAAATACCGATGATAATTGTAGCAATAAACGGGTAAATGATTAAGAAAGTGGTATTTTAGTACATCCCTCCCCGGCAAACTATCTATGGATTGATCTTCAGATCGACTTGGAATAGCGTAGCTAGATATTCCAGACCAGAAAATCGCGGGCAGTACCGGTCGATTCTTGTCGGTGTGTCACCTGGCAATATTGGGCCGGTTTTAGCGGTACTGTATACCTAATTGTTTCACAACGATTAAAAATGTGGCGGGACTTGCCTTGATAATCAGGTGGGGAGGAAAAAAAAATAAAAAATAATTACCCGAAAACTGGGGTAAAATAATGTAGGTGGTATAACCGTGATAAGGAAGTGCATGCTTGCACCGGTTGCAAAGTCCACAGACTCGATAAGTTAGTAATCGCTACAGATGAAAATATAAAAAAAAAATAGAACAAAAAAACATGGTATAGTAACTATATAAGTAATGGAATATCCTAACTAAAAAATACATTTAAACCAGTTGGTGTTCGTTAAACGTAGGTTCCTATAGTCGCCTCATACGACACGCTTGGAATGAGTGAAAGCGGCTGGCTTATTCTACTTCCCCGGGCCAGCACAGGGACGGATTCAGTTCTGGTTACAGTCTAAATTTTTAAAATATTTGATATGCCACTTGCCGATGAGTTTGCCAGTGGCGTCCTCTAGCTCATAGACTAACGGGGATAGTTTACGTATAACCTTGCATCGTTCGTATTTAGGAGCTAATTTCGCTGCGAAATATTTGTGAGCCGCGCTCTGTTTGTATGTACGTTTCCACACTACGTCTCCAACGTCAAACGAAATCTCTCGGCGTCTACGGTTATAGTATTTTGCGTTTTGAACGTGAGCTTTTTTTAATGAATCTTGTACACGTGCGAATATATCCTTCAGCGGTCCCAAACTTGTGGCGTAGCTATCCCGGGATTTGAATATTAACTCATCGATATCTTGGAAATCCTTATAAACACTGCCGTCGACGACGGCTTCTCTACCGTGCACTAGCAGAAATGGAGAAAATAGAGTAGTTTCATTTACAGAAGTATTGATCGCGAACTGCACCTTATGCACGTTCACGTCCCAGGACCTGTGGTCATTTTCAACGTATGACGACAGGGCTGTCATGATAGTACGATTATATCGCTCTACCGTATTCACCTGAGGGCAATAAACCGGACCTAGGTGTACCTGTGGTATATTATATTTAGTATACAATGCTTGGACTTCGTGGCCTACAAATTGGGAACCGTTGTCGGAAAGTATGGTTTGGGGAATACCGTGTACTAGGAATACATGATCTTCGAGTCGCTGAGCTATGACCTTCCCAGTGGCTCGACGCAGGGGGAATATTAGACAGTACTTAGTAAAACAGCACACCACGACCAATAGATAAGTGTTTTGCTGCCGCGACATCGGCAGTGGGCCAACTAAATCAATACTGACGCACTGGAACGGTCGGGAGCAGACCTTGGGTTCCCCCATAAAACCGGGAGTTGCTTGGTTACTGTGTTTGTATGCATTGCAAGTAGGGCAGGATTTAACAAATTCTACGGTATCTTTATACATACCCGGCCAAAAGTACCTTAGTTTCAAGCGTTTATAAGTTTTCGCTACACCGAGATGGGCAGCGATCGGTTCAGAATGGTTATCAGTAAGGATTCCTACTCGATGTTCCGAGGGAACTACCTCCTTCCACTGGAAATCGCCACTGAGCTTGTTACTACTTTTAGTAAACCTATACAGCCTACCACCTATAACCTGAAAGTTGGGACACGCTCGTGGCTTGTCTGTGCAGCGCTTAACAATATTGGTGAACCAAGCGTCGGTCGAGTTTTCGGTGTCGATGGCGGACACGGGTACGGATCGGGATAAAGCATCTGGTACTACATTCTGGACACCTCTCCTATGTTCGACGACTAGGTTAAAGGGCGATAGTCTACACCCCCACCGCGCTAAGCGTCCTGTGGGGTTCTTGAGGTTCAGAAACCACTTGAGGCTAGCATGGTCGGTTATCACACGAACCGGTTTGCTGCCTTCGATGTAGGGGCGGAAGTGCTCGACCACATGTACGACGGCTAAAGCCTCCCTTTCTGTGGCGGAGTAGTTTCGTTCAGCTGGTGACAGGGAACGGCTACAATAAGCTATAGGATGTTCTTGACCGTCAAGGTCTTGAGTAAGTGTCCCTCCAATCCCGAAATCGGAGGCGTCGCAGTGTACCGAGAATGGTAGAGAGAAGTCCGGACACGACAGGACAGGAGCCGTGGTAAGGGCTAATTTTAAATTGTTAAAGGCTTTATCAGCTTCGGGTGTCCACTCGAAAGGGGGAGCTCCCTTACGAGTAGAAGTAAGTGAATTTAGGGGTCCTGCTATATGGCTAAAATTTTCTATAAATCGTCGGTAGTAGGAAGCGGTGCCCAGGAAGCGCTTGACGTCTTTCCGGCAAATGGGTGTGGGGAAGTCTACGATTGCTTTCACTTTATCCGGGTCCGTACGCAGGCCATACTCGTCGACAACGTGCCCTAGGTACTTTAATTGTTTCCTAAAGAATTGACATTTGCCCATGTTAATAGTGAGCCCAGCATCGCGCAGGCGATCCTTTACTCTACGTAGTAGATTGACGTGATCATCGAAGGTATGAGAGATTATGATAATATCGTCGAGGTAGATGAACACTTTATTGTCGAATTCAGGACCGAATAATTTATCCATCAATCGCTGCTGTGTGCTGCCCGCGGAAGTAAGGCCGAAGCACATCCGGGTGTAGTGGAAAAGACCGCGTCCCATTACGGTGAAGGCGGTCCTCTCCCTGGACTCCATGGAGTCCAACGGGATCTGGTGGTATGCCGCTTTCAGATCTATGGAGGATAGGTATTTAGCGTTCCTGAGTTGATCCAGTATATGGCTGATGTAGGGGAGTGGGTAGGCATCATGCTTCGACACCTCGTTCAGCTTCCTGCTGTCCAGGCAGAAACGGAAGGTGCCGTCGGATTTCGGAGCTAGAGTCACCGGGCTGCTCCAAGCACTGTTGCTGGGTTCGATGACACCGTCCCTTAGCATCTGGTCGACCTGCCTGTTAACTTCGGCTAGCTTCTCTGGGGACATCACGCAGTAGCGTTGTTTGATCGGAGGGTGATCTCCGGTGTCGATCTTGTGGGTCACGAGGTGTGTCATTCCTAGGCCCCTCTTCTCGGCGGAAATATCATCAAACTGGCGCATGATCTCGCGTGCCTGGCTCCGTTCTCCTTCATCCAAAGAATCAAAATCTCTTAAAAACCTGTCTGTCGTAGCAATAGTATCTACCTGTTCTGTCGGAGAGAAGTATTCACTGTCTTTTAACAGCGAAAGCACGTCGGGCGCTATGTTAAATTCTTTCCAAAAATTTATACCGAAAATGAGCTCAGTGGAAACCCCCGGAACTATATAAAACTTGATAATAGCCGTTCTCTTCGCGACCGTAACCGGCAAAAGTATGTAGCCGGTTACGGGGGCGAACGAATCGTTAGCGGTTTTAATAAAATGTAGGTCACTGGATTTATGTACAGAAACCAGGTTATCAAAATGCCTGATTGCGTCCCTGCCTATGATAGAAATTTCAGAACCAGAGTCCATTAGTCCCCTGTATTCGAGATCGTAGATAGTTATAGTAAGATAAGGGCGTCTATCGTTGGTTTTTATTTCGTGAACCAGCGGCGGCGAGGATCGCACCTCCGAAAAGAAACGTTTGATGTATTGCAACCAGTTTTTCCACTCATCGGTATGACTGTCCCCCCCTGGAGGTGTTTTCTGGTGCCGCTGGTCCACCCTATCTAGTTTTTTGGTACCGCAGAACCAGGAGCTTTGTCGGCGGAGCATTTGGGACAAGTTTTGAATGTGACGTCCTTCTCTCCACAGCGGTAGCATATGAAGCAAAAGGGTGCCTTGCAAGTGGTCAAGCTGTGTCCTTTAACTCTGCAGCGGACGCAGAAGTCCCCCTCGAGCTGCACCGAGGCCACCCTGGGTCCAGTATTGTTAGATAAATTTTTGTAGCTTAGGTCGGGTGCTAAACATAGGTTGCCACTCTTGGGTGGTTCTGCGAAACCTTCTGAGCGCTGCTTAGCGTTCTCCAGAAGCCTGCACTTCCTTTTCAAGTCTGCCCACGTCTCCACGGGGCTCAAGGCTAGTTGAGTTGTGTAGAAAGGTCTAACATTATAAAGAACAATATTTAGCTTCTCTTCATCTGAGATAGGTTTTGATAATCGAGTAAAGAAATTCTGCATTACACTTAGATAGTTAATGATGCTTTCATCTCGACCCTGGGTCCGCGCCCTAATCTCCTGCATGAGCCTGTGATCATAATCAAACGGTAAGTATTCTCCGAGTAGTACTGACTTCAGTTCGGACCAATTCCTAACATCCAGACTGACTGCACGGTACCAACACAGTGCTTCATCAGTGAACAGTTCTGCTGATGAGTTGAAGAGTCGAGTATCAGAGATACCCCGGGACAGACATAATTCCTCTAGCCGTTGTAAGAAAGCCTTTACACATGATTTACCATTGAATTTGAGATTTAGTGTATGTATAGCTGAATATTTATCACAACTGGCACGGCCAGTTGGCTTTACCTCTGTCTCAGGGACCGAACCAGGGTTTTCCTCACAATTCTCAAAAGCTTCAGGGGGAGGTGAGGGTGATGCGACACTACTCTTGAAATTGCAAAAGATATTATCTAACCTTCTCAATAACCGGTCCAAGCGTTCCTGTATGTTGTTATACGTTGACACTTGATCATTTCCCTCAGAGGGCATGGTCAAACGACCGAATCGATGAAACAAATGGTGGCCCAAGGCTTGGACTCTGTTTAGGATCTTAAGGGAGCATGGTTTGAGCCCTGCACCTGCAACCAGGTCAGTGAGACCTTCGAGTTTAGTACGAATGGTAGAAAGTTCAGAAGAAATATCAAATTCAGTAGACACCACCTCATCCGAAGGGATTTCCTTGTTCAGGGTTCGAACCTGCGCTCTTAGCGCGACGAGGGTGTCCCCCACTGGCGTAGCGCCTCGGATTTTTACCTCATACTCCAGCTCATCCTTCAACAACACATTGAAAGCTATGGGCCTTTCCTCCAACATTATAATTGAATGTAGTAAGTAGAATCTCAAAATATTAAAGTTTAAAAGAAAAAAAACTATCAGACTATGGCTGTTCCAAGCAACTGAGTATTAGTAGGACCGAATTCTATAAAGCTTACAGGTATATAACTGATTGTGACTACAGATTGACAATGAAGATGTAAATGAATGTAAGAAATGTATGAGTAGGAAAACAAAAACAAATTAAATAATAATCTTCAAAAAATATAACAATCTGAGAGCAAATCACTGTAGTATTTGACCTATTAGCAGTGGCACTGATCACAGTTCTTATTTGGGAGCCAGAATCTAACTAAAGGCTAAAAAAAATAAGGGCCATTCCCGAGTTCGAGGCAGTTTCTTACTGAGCTTATTTTGACCAGAAAAAAGATGAAATTTACCTTTCAATCGCAAGATCACCAGTCCCTGTTCGGGCGCCATAATGTAATGCTGAAAATCTCCTAGTTACGGGGTAGGAAGATAAGAAACACTTATATTACAAAAGTTTTTATTTGTGCTTTATTCGGTTAACAAACATAGAAAAATATTAGGTTCTAATTATTCTAAGGGGCCCGCTATGTCCCTAGGCTTCTTCGGATCCTTGAGAACTTATTAGGTGCCTATAACTTATTACTATCTAAACTTATTGTCCGTAACTAGAAATATCTTGGGTTGGTGACCTGCCTGCCTCGAATTCGGTTTGGCTACTAATAAGGAGTTGCGTTAGTTTATCCTACAGTGGTTGAACAGGATTAGGTCCGTCGTAAGGGTATCTGGTCCGTGGGAGGACGGTGTGATAGTGGCAACAGGGAACAACGGCGGGCCTTAGGGCGCCGAAGGTAGCGGCCGCAGCCGGTGTGTTGGTGCTTCCACGAGCACCTGGACTAACCTCGGAGGCTGAGATCTAACCAATATCACGTTCGCAAGTCGGTAGCGGGCTCGGAACGGAGCTGGCGTGGGCAAATGCGCGCTGGTCCTTCAGCCGAAGTTTCGACCACGGGGAGTGACAATCGGTGCTCCCTTGCCGAAGGGACGAGTGCCAATATTCAGAGCCTGGGGCCCGTATGCGGCAGGAGTCTCCAGGAGCTACCAGACGGCCTCTACTGATCACGAGAAAAGGGAACAATTTAGTATCGGCACTTTACAAAAACACTGAACTCGCTCGCTTCCAGGAATATTCGACTCACTTGAGGCTGCTAAATATTATGCGTAGGGTATATCTTTATCCACTACGGGACAATAAAATCGACAGAAATCTGTTAAATAAGATAACGAAGAATCAATTCGGTTTCCAAGGGGTCGTTGCTCTCTCTGTCAGCCAGCTGTTTCAAAAATCCAGACCATAGACTAGAGTAGAGAGATTCGCGCTAGCGATCTTATAATCGATTTTCAAATGAAATCGATGGAGGAAAAAAACAAACGAATCGGCCCGAATTCAGCCGTGAAAAGGCGGACGGAGGTCTAGGACGAATGCATAACGTTTTGAAAATCCTGTATCCTGTAAAAACAGGACACATTCTCGTAACAATGGCAATATGTTAGTAGGATAATCGATTCTCGATACTCGATGGCGATCAATAGACAATCCCTCGGATCGACAAACTCCTATTCGCAATAGACAGTCTGTGGCACGTCGCGCCGGCATGTTGCCAGCTACCGGTCTGCGGTTACCCAAAATTCAACTGCGCAATACCGACCGTAAACCCTGATCATCATTATTTTCCTATGAACAAGACCGTAAGCTCGGATATGGAATCGCGTAAGCATTTTAAGACGTAGTAAGTATTCAATGATGGATAATATGGAGGTATAAACAATTTAACGGGCTCTCGGGGTTGGGTGTCAAGCCGACTCACCTAACCCTTAGTGTGGACCGTACTGAGCGGGCAACCCCGAACCAGTTGATGTTAATACGAACAGAAATTATGCTTCCAAGCTCATGTGATAATAAAATAATATGTTTTGTGGACACTGTGACAGAAGGACTCATGTTCCTGTCGCACGGCGCCGAAGGCGACGTGCGAAAAAAAAAAAATAATGCGGAGCCGTTCCATTTGGCGATGTTCTGATATAAAAACTATCTCGCTGAAAGGAAGCTTCAAATTGAATGGCGGGAACGTTTGAAAAGGTATGAGTTTATTCGATCGTTACCTACTATTGGGTTTACCTATTAGAAATCGGGTGTTACAATGTAACCGACCCCTTTGAGCTCGATTTTGTCCTACTTTGAACGATCAGATTTTATTCAAACTTTGCACACCTGTCAAAGGTCGATGACAATGCAATAATATGAAAAAAAAAAAAAAAAAACAAACCTACTTTGAACGATCAGATTTGATTCAAACTTTGCACACCTGTCAAAGGTCAATGACAATGCAATAATATGAAAAAAAAAATAAAAAAAAATGAAAAAAACCTACTTTGAACGATCAGATTTGATTCAAACTTTGCACACCTGTCAAAGGACAATGTATAAAAATGTAATAATAAGTAAAAAAATATGAAAAAAAAAAAAAACTAAAAAGTAAAAAATAAATTATAGTTTAAAAAACTAAAAAAAAACGCTTTTATAACTAATTGAACTAAAAAGTTAAAAATAAAACTTTAATAATCAATTGAAAAATTTATATTATTGTACAAAAAGCGTGGGGGGGGGCTTGATTTTGATTGTTGTAAATATTTTATCAATAGTTTATTATATCTGAAGTTATTATAAAAAGCACCCCACGCTTTTTTGTACAATAATATAAATTTTTCAATTGATTATTAAAGTTTTATTTTTAACTTTTTAGTTCAATTAGTTATAAAAGCGTTTTTTTTTAGTTTTTTAAACTATAATTTTTTGTTTTTTTTCTATTTTTGTGAGAAAATCTTAATGCGGTTCACAGAATACATCTACTCACCAAATTTCATCAGTGTAGCTCCTATAGTTTCGGAGAAAAGTGGCTGTGACATACGGACGGACAGACAGACAGACATGACGATTGTATAAGGGTTCCGTTTTTGCCATTTGGCTACGGAACCCTAAAAAGGACAGTCTACTTTGACAGCTTTTCAGAGTCAGTAAATAAAAAAACAGCTTTTTAATAAAAATATACAAAGTAATTTGGGCACATCGTCAAACATAACTACGAATGACTCTTGACACTAGCGAATAAACGTGACCCTCATAAAATTTTATTTTATTGGCAACGTCTGAAATATAAAAGAATTTCTCTACGCTACCATTTACCGTTAGCTTTTCATTCGAAAATAAAGACATTTTGACATCTCACAGTATTTCGGAACCAGCTAGTGCGGGTTTTAGCCCCGCGGGGGGACAAATATTTGTTCTGATTTTGGTTCCATGATAATATTATCCTTGGGGAACTTACTGTAAGGTTAGGACTATTTTGCTTTATCTATAGACTTGTTCTATTTATAATGAACACAACAACATTCTTAATAACACCGCAACAACAAAGTAAAACAATCTCAAACATCGCAGCCATTAAAAGACAAATAAATAAATAAAATCTCATCAGAGGAAAACGAGCCAGCATTAGGCTGCGTACACACGATCTATCTTGCTGACCGCATTACGCCACGTAGTGACGGATGACGTCATCTCGGAACGTGACAAGAAAAAGCTTTACCGAAACGTGGTAAACTCATGCACGGAGGCGTTAATAAAATAACTGTTGTGGATGTCTACTTTAAAAAACAACCTGACGAATTGAGAACCTTCTGTGTTAACATCAGTATATAATACCCTTTATTTTGTATCGGTTTCCTGGTAAACGTGGCTATAAAAATAATCTTTGAAATTGCGCTGCTGGCAGGAATAACCACTCTAATCAAATAAATGATTTAAGATCTCTTTTTGTATTATCATTGTAAAAAAATCTGCCGTTTTGATAACAAACTCACAAACCTTACTAACCAATAATTAAGTCCTTGTATCACGTACATTATGCATTGCGTCTAATTAAATAGGGCATCGCCCCTGAGCGGTTCCAAAATTGAATCACGACCGGACTGACCGCACCTGCCAAAACTTGACATAATAGAGTTCCAATCTGCAGCCGCGCTCGTCTCCCGGGAGCCTAACAAAATGGCCGCCGGAGACCCGCCAAATAACGAATAGCCGACGCCAAGATTCAATTTGCAGTGCACTTCTGCTCTCCTGGTGCTGCGACGGTTAAAACGTGCCAAATTGGACAATTCCGCAGGTACCCGGCCAGCAGAAGAAAAAAGAGTGCTAACTAGAGCAACCGATACGTGGTTCGCAATATAAACAGGCATTTTATTGTAGGGAAAAATGAAAAAGCTGACAACTGGTACTGGCGCAATACCGAAATCAGTAACGAGAGTCGTACCACTGGAAAATGTAGTCCCAGCTTCGGTATTAGATTTCCACCAGGCTAGTTTTAGGCTAAAGTTAGTTACTAAATCATGACTTCGATATTTCGACCACAATAATGTCCTAGAATCCTATTCCCCAATGGAATTAGACGCATCTCCAACAAGCATTCAAGCGACATTCTAGACTCGTGGTTTATGCTAAGACGACGAATTTCTGACCTGTTTTTTTGCTCACAGTTTTAATCTTCATAGGGTTCGAAAATTCCCTCAAAATAACGCGTAATTTAATAAGTACGCTGAGTAAGCAACTCATATGTTCAGTAAAATTAATTAAAAATCTATCAAAAAGATACATCCTTCGCAATAGATCTTAAGGGCCTTTGCTATGAAACAATCTACGATATTAACTTGGAGCTCGCAAGCAAAAATGAACCATGTGTGGTTGAAAATAAGAGTTCTTTTATAACTTGTTAAAAGTAATATTTCATTTTACAAGATTTAGTTCGAGTAGAAGCTATATTGCAACCCAATTTTAATTGGTTTCAGCGCTTTCTTGAAAGTAATATATCTCAGCAGTAAATTGGAGGCTTTAATAACTTTTTAACCGACTCTATGAGTTAAAGAGGTAATGAGCATGATGACAGCATGTAACAGATATCCAATTAGTTTTGAGCTCTTTATTTTTATTTAATTATTTTTTATTAAATATGCCGCAGTTTCGCACGGCTGGTAAAATTTAAAGGCTCAAATTTTGGCTTTACATTTTGTACCTTTTTCCTAAATTAGGTCGCCAGTTATAAATATGTAACATATAAGTTTCTCAGGAATACTGCAGCATTCTTAATAGTGACAGAATTTCTGAAATCGGTCCAGTAATTTTGGACTTTATCGTTACACTAGCAGCCCGTCCCGGCTTCGCACGGGGTAGACAATATTGTTGTACATTATTTTGTTCTATCTCTAATAGTTTCAGCAGCGTATTCGACGAAAGACATTTTAAGTCTCATTTTTCTACACCTTCGGTTACATTGTTCAAATTTAACCAAGGATCCCTAATTTTTTTCAAAATGAAATGTAGCCTATGTCAAATTGGAAGAATGTAGCATTACTCTTTATAATATTAGTATAGATACAATAATACAAATCTTTCCTCTTTATAATATTAAGGTAGAATTTAGATGGTAGATTAAACCAATTTCATAATTTTAAATACTTATTAAAAACAGCGAACCGCCATGTTTGTAAAACAGTCTGAGGATTAGAGGAATGACGTCACGGCTAGTTTTCATCTCTCAGCTAACAGGTTCATTCCAAATTTGTGTTTAGTTTAATTATTATGGATCTCATAAATCAAGTCCAAATTTGAATAATAATATCTACCTCATGAACATCTTTATTTATACTACTGTACAAACCTCTGACACACATACAACACACACAACATCATAATTCCACTGTCAAACATAGAGCCCCTGCCTGTCAAGCATGCTAACCATGTCGATCCCCCTCTAAATGTAAGAAACTTGCCTCAGGGTTCAAAAAAATATTTGCAGCTTTTATAACCCCAGTGAGAGAAAATCACTAAATAACATTCTGTAGGCACGGGAATTGAGGAAACTCCGACAAAATCCCGGCGAAATGGCAATTTTTGTATATTTTTACGTCGCGCTCCGAAGTGAAACATGTTTAATTTTGGAGAAACCCTTGAAATAAAAGGCAAATTGGCCTAAAGGGTTACAAGTTATTGACATATACACGCAACTTTTACAATTCACGAACATAAGTGCCTATTGACCTCAAATGCTTCCCTTATACAGATGTTACAGGTTTAAATTATGTAGGTACATAATCATTGAATAAGACGAGATTAATTTGATTGGATCCGAATGATTAAATCGATTAAACAAATCACGATCGAACGAGCCCTTTCAATACAAATAACCTCAAAGAGCATTCAAACCTCAACGATTTACAAACAAAGCACATTCAGCCCGAAGTTCAGAGTCCACCATAGGCCCAGCTAATTACATTTTCAAATTTATGAAGAGGTGTTTAACCCCAACGGGTCCATAAGGCCCGCAAACAATCCCTCGGCCCACTTACTCCCGTCTCGGCTCAAGGGTCTCTGGAGCCCACTCGGGGTCAGTCAGCAAACACTCCTCGAGATGGATGTAGAAGTGGAGCGATTTTTGAGTAATGGGAGCGGGAACTGGACAAGTCTTCATTAATACCGGCTCCATATTTATTTTACTTAAGCGTACTTACGTATAAAATCATGGAGAATGTGTAGCTTTTACAATGCAATAAAAGAAGCAAATAAGTAATTGGCAAATGTTTTCTCTTGAAGCCTATTTTGGATTATTTGGATTTTGGAGAGGAAAGAATGGAGACTTCTGGATGAGGCTTATACCCGTCGAGGGGTCCTTAGGTAGTTTTTATAAAATATTTATATAAGTTATTTAAAAATTAATGTTAATTAGGGAACAATAAAGGCTTTTTTATTTTTTATTTATTTAATATGACTACTTTACATGAATGGTGGTACGTCGGCCGTGGTGGTACCAGCGTAGAATGGAAGGAATGGGTCCCTTCCATTACTCCCTATGGATGTCTTATGAGGCAACTAAAAGAACGCACCAGGATATGGGCAGCAGCGCACTACCGACCCTGTGGTCACCAATCCATTCGAACAAAATTAACATTATAATCTTGTTGTGTGGAATAAAATAAATAACTTTTGATTTGATTTAAATTAAGTTTGAAAAACTAATTAAATACTACTAAAGACGTGGGCGAAGTCACAAGTTATAGATGAGTTAATTGAAATTTACTTTAAATATCATATAGTAATCATGCTATAACAATTAGGGAGTATTTTATCTTATAGAGGTACAGTACCAGATGTGTATATCAGCCTAGCCATAGTTATATATATATTTACCTGCAACAAAAATAGAAATAATTAGTCAGATACTATTTGGACAGTAAACAAAATACTTAGAAAATATAATTAAACAATTCAATATAACATTGCAAATAGAATAACTTTAAGCTAATATAATTCAAAGAGCATTTATAAAAAATATACAAAAATACACTTAAAACAAAGGTTTGCGCTCATCTAGCGTTCTACGATGGCGATCAGTGAAATGCTGTCAAATATCACTGTCATGTTCCGCCATCGCCATCGCCTAGTTGCGCGCAGGCCTTAATGATTTAGCTAAATAAATCTAGGCCAATCACACGTGACCTAGAAGTAGTAGTATAAGTTTGAAAATTAGCTAATACAAAAACATCTTACCTACTACTTAGTGAAAACTTCTCAATAAATCTAAATATATAAAACTCTTACGTTACTGACTGACTGACTGACAATCAACGCACAGCCTAAACCGTTAGTCTTAGAAGCATGAAACTTGGAGGGTATGTTTCTCTTATAACGTAGAGGTGCACTAAGAAAGGAAATTGGAAAATTCTTTCCCAAAACGGAGAAAAAATAGATAAAAGAAAAATCAACGCACAGCCTAAACCATTAGTCCTGGAAGCATGAAACTAAGAAGATGTGTTGGTCTTATACAGCAAAAGTGCACTATGAAAGAAAATAGGAAAATTCTTTCCCCAAAAGAAGAAAAAAATGGAACAAAGTTTCATGAAAATTCACAAAAAATTGCTTTACAAAATACAAGAAAAACAGTAAAATAAATTATAGTTTAAAAAACTAAAAAAAAACGCTTTAATAACTAATTGAACTAAAAAGTTAAAAATAAAACTGTAAAAATCAATTGAAAATTTATATTAATGTACAAAAAGCGTGGGGGTGCTTTTTATAATAACTTCAGATATAATAAACTATTGATAAAATATTTACAACAATCAAAATCAAGCCCCCCACGCTTTTTGTACAATAATATAAATTTTCAATTGATTATTACAGTTTTATTTTTAACTTTTTAGTTCAATTAGTTATAAAAGCGTTTTTTTTGAGTTTTTTAAACTATAATTTATTTTATACTTTATAGTTTTTTTTTCATATTTTTTTTTTCATATTATTGCATTGTCATTGACCTTTGACAGGTGTGCAAAGTTTGAATCAAATCTGATAGTTCAAAGTAGGTTTTTTTTTCATTTTTTTTTATTTTTTTTATTTTTTTTTTTCATATTATTGCATTGTCATCGACCTTTGACAGGTGTGCAAAGTTTGAATCAAATCTGATCGTTCAAAGTAGGACAAAATCGAGCTCAAAGGGGTCGGTTACATAACATACATACATACATACATACAAACATACATACATACAGGTGAAGCTAATAAAAGCGTTATAAAAAAATCTGCTACCGCAGCATCTGTCACCAAATTTGAATACACACAAAAGTTTACATAAGCCCCACCGCAACCACTAAGACAAAATCGCGGAAAACACCTATCGTACCGAAACTAAACACCGCAACGCTTCAACAAACGGCTAAAGTACATGCTCAAAACTATGGTTACCAGCTGGTCATGTCAAATTAAAAAATCTGATTCGATTATACACCAACACGCATACGAAACCCTAAATTAGCCACTAACATAAAATCACAAAAAATGGCCTTACAAAATACGCAAAAAAAACATTAAAAAATTTTCAGCTACCGCAGCATCTGTCACCAGGTTTGAATACACACAAAGGTTAAAAATAAACCCAAAGATAACAACTTAAACAAAATTGCGGGAATCATCTATCATACTTAAACTAAACACCGCTGAAAAAAATCGGCTACAACAGCACTCGCCTTCAAATTCAAATACACTCTAAAGTACAAGCTCGAAACTATGGTAACTAGCATTTGTTCATATCAAACTAAAAAAACCAGATTCGATTATACACCAACGAATACGATAGCCCAAATTACCCCATAAAAGAAAATCATGAAAAAGAGCTTTACAATAGTACATTGTTACCTGAGTGTTGAAAGTCACGTTTTTTGAGTCCCGAGACGGGTTTGGCGCCAGAGCGTAAGCGAGGGCGCCAATGGAGCTTGAGGGACTTAAAAGACTTTCACCCGAGGTAAACACTGTGCTTTTCATTACGAATACAAGGAAAGTAAAAATAAAAACATGAAAGAAAAATTTGTGAAAATGAAGATTGAATTGCCGCCTTCCCGGTTTTTTTTTTCTTTTTCTCTGGCGGGCCTTCGGCTACGGCTCGCCAGCATTATTCAGCCATTGTTTTCATTCTCATAATTTAAATAACTAAAAAGCAGCCAAGTGCGAGTCGGACTCGCCCATGAAGGGTTCCGTACAAGAACCTTTATATTATGTTACTTGATGTAACATAATAAGGTTCTTGTAGTTCGTCGAAAGGTAAATTGCGGTTTACGGTTTATGACGTATAAAAAAAAAACTACTGACTAGATCTCGTTCAAACCAAAAATCGTTGGAAGTTTACATAGTAATGTACAACATATATTTTTTTTAGTATTATCATTTTCTTACTTTAGAAGTTAGAGGGGGGGGGACCAACTTTTTTCCACTTTGGAAGTGTCTCTCGCGCAAACTATTCAGTTTAGAAAAAAACTATATTAGAAACCTCAACATCATTTTTGAAGACCTATTCATAGATACCCCACACGTATGGGTTCGATGAAAAAAAAATTTTTGAGTTTCAGTTTCAAGTATGGGGACCCCCGAAATTTATAGTTTTATTTTTATTTTTATGTTAAAATCTTAATGCGGTTCACAGAATACATCTACTCGCCAAGTTTCATCAGTCTAGCTCTTACGGTTTCGGAGAAAAATGGCTGTGACATACGGACGGACAGACAGACAGACAGACAGACAGACATGACGAATCTATAAGGGTTCCGTTTTTGCCATTTGGCTACGGAACCCTAAAAATGGTAAATTGTTTGCTCAAATCTATGTTATTTTAAATAAATAGTTGAAGCTATATATTAATCAAGTAATTTAGAAGATATATTATTTATTTAATACTATCTTTATGTTATTTAAATTTAAATTTTACATTGCGCTCTAATTAGACTTTTTAAACTTCTTACCGTTGTAATGGGTTTCCAACCTACTTGCTGAATAAAAAGTTGGAATTTGGTTCAACGACCTCTTTGCAGTCAGAAAGACTTTAGAAAGTTGGAACATGGTTGAATAAAATAGAACTTGTTTTTTTTTATAATTTGACAGCTGTCAGTAGAAAGCGATTCTCCCTAGGGCTGAAAGTTTTACTTTCAATTAGGCCCCTCAGGCAACTTCAGACCTACTTTCAGAGTATGAGTAATGAAAAATATGATAAAAAAAAACATTATACAAAATACGCAAAAAAAAACATTAAAAAAATACGGGTTGCACTCCGGGAGTGCCGGCAGAAGTGAAAACTTGATTATTAACGTTGAGCATGTTTGATATTTTGGAATGGTTAGGGGGGGCTTGTTTGTTATTTGGCACGCTGTAACATACACGAACATTCGCGCAAGCGCCCTGCGCTGCCTAAACGAAACAGTAGGCCCAGGCATACATTTTCGCCGCGCCGTAGAGAGGGGATAGCTGTCTACTCTCCATCCGTCTTACGCTTTTTCGATCAGGTCACGTGTCCTGACGCGCTGACGCGAGTTTAAGATTTTATACCCATTACAGAAAAAGTGCTCAACGCCGCTAAAGAAGTTTTCACTTCAAAAATTTCCAGCTACCGCAGCATCTGTCACCAGGTTTGAATACATAAAAAAAAATCTAAAAAACCGATGATTACCACTAAGACAAAATTGCGGGAATCATCTTTCACACTAAAACTAATCACCGCTGAAAAAAATCGGCTACAACAGCACTCGCCTTCAAATTCAAATACACTCTAAAGAACAAGCTCGAAACTATGAAAAACCAGATTCGTTTATACACCAACGAATACGATAGCCCAAATTACCCACTAAAAGAAAATCACGAAATAAAGCTTAACAAAATATGCAAAAAAAAACATTAAAAAATCCCGCTACCGCAGCATCTGTCACCAGGTTTGAATACACATAAAGGTTAACAAAAAAACCGATGATAACCACTTAGACAAAATCGCGGGAACCATCTTTCATACTTAAACTAAACACCGCTGAAATACACTTTAAAGTTCAAGCTCAAAACTATGGTAACTAGCATTTGATCGTGTCAAAATAACAAAACCAGATTCGATTATACACCAACAAATACGATAGACCAAATTACCCACTAAAATAAAATCACGAAAAAGAGCTTTACGAAATACGCAAAAAAAAATATTTAAAAAATTTCAGCTACCGCAGCATCTGTCACCAGGTTTGAATACACACAAAGGTTAACAAAAAAACCCAAGATTATCACTAAGACAAAATCGCAAAAAAAACACCTATCATAGCGAAGCTAAGCACCGCTGAAAAAAATCAGCTACAATATAACTAACTAATATAATAGCACATGCCTTTAAATTCAAATACACTCTAAAGTACAAGCTCAAAACTATGGTAAATAGCAGTTGGTCATGTCATTAAAAAAAACCAGTTTCGATTATACACCAACAAATACGATAGCCCAAATTAGCCACTTAAACAAAATCACGAAAAAGAGCTTTACAAAATACGCAAAAAAACATTTAAAAAAATTCAGCTGCCGCAGCATCTGTCACCAGGTTCGAATACACACAAAGGTTTACAAAAAAGCCGATGATAACCACTAAGACAAAATTGCGGGAAACATCTGTCATACTTAAATTAGACACTGCTGAAAAATAAAACAACAGCACTTGCCTTCAAATTCAAATACACTCTAACGTACAAGCTCAAAACTATGGTAACTACAGTTGGTCATATCAAAATAAAAAAAAAGAACTCAAATATCCACGCGGACGAAGTCGCGGGCATCAGCTAGTATAACATATTAATATACAGCCATTCCATAATCTAAAAGCAATATATCTGCCAACAAAACAAGCAGATGCACAGATTGCGAGCCGAGCGTTGCCAAGTTGCTAACAATTTTCGATATAAATTGAACGATTCGATATAATGGCGCCATTCGCCATCTCGATGCGGACGAAAAATTCTAATTATTCGTACAAGTGGCCGTTGTGGGCTTGTGGGGTTCTTCAATACGCAATCAAAACGTCGCCTGCAGGGTTCCGACCTTTCAACTATGTAATTTGATTTGGAACCGACGAAATTATTATTTTTGTGACGTGTATCGGGAAATCTTTATATTTTTCACGCAGTTACCGAATGAAAACCTTGAGGCGTACCTACCTACTATAATTTATTCTGGGCTCGCAGTTACTATACTGCTCTAAGTATTATTTTGAAAATAACAATTAAATCAAATCAGGAAAAAAATCTCTCAGGTGAAAACACAACGGTCACCTAAAGAAATGCTGGGTGCAGAACGTTGCTTAACTTGGTTGATGTAATGTCGAAAACGCCACAAGCGTCCAATTACAGTCTACAACTAAAGGTCTGCGCACATCATACAGGGTGAAAAATAAGATTAACAATTTGATGATTTGAAATCTTACACGAAAATCTTCAAAATAATTGCACAAAGAAACTTACAATTATGAAACAAATATTTACAACATGTACAAAATACACAAGAAGCGGTTGAGCTATCTGCAGACCGTTACAAAAGATCTAGAGATGGCTCAACTGATCCAAATCAGAGCCATACACAAGCGTCCCCAAAACGCTGGAGGCATTGCCAAGCTGAATAGCAATGCTAATGCGATGCGAAGAAACCCACCAGTCCTATATAAATACGCATTTTATTATAAATATTTTTCCTCCAGGGTTAGGTAACGCAACAACAGCAAGCACCCTTGGTGTTGTTGGTGTCTATGGGCGACGGTGACCGCTTACCATCAGGTGGGCCGTAAGCTCGTTTGTTTATCTTTTACATAAAAAAAAATCTAAGTCAAAGTCATATTTCTACTCTAAAGATAATTTCTACTAACCCAAAACAGTGCCAATCGTAAGCGTCCCCAAGACTGCTGGCTAGTTGCCTAAATGACGCCACTTTGAAACAGTGCTTAACCCAACTGATAATCAACTAACATTGCTGACTGTTCAATGTACTCCTTCACATTCGGTTCAATGGCCACAAAGTTGCAGTTTGCTCAGATTATTGCATTGCGGGTCTGAGACCACTGTGAAATCAAACTTAAGTCCCAAGACACAAAATAAACATACTCAAAGGAAATTAGTCCCTACTTATAAAGTTTGCTTTTAGTATAAAGTGCTGAATTCTCTCTAGCTTAGCGCATACTTAACAATTTGTTTTAATTCTTTGTAAAAACACACGAGTGTTTCTAGAGAAAACGTTGTTCCAAACATAGTTGACTAGAGTCAGCAAAATCGATGATATTTTTGGTTTGGTAAATCTGGTATGATTTACCAAACCAAAAATATCATCGATTTTATAGGTATGCAGTAGAAGTTGAATTTGAAACTATCCGAAAAATGCTTTTTAATCGATGTACGTATTTAAGACTTTTTCCCCTACATTCAGAGACCTTACATCTTCAATAATGTTAAAATGTTCGAGGGAGATAGTATCCATGACGGATGACAGTTCTATTGCTGAAGCCTTCAACCTGAAGGGTGCGATAGTACGTTGCCTCAGCGACACTTAAAGGAACTTGAAACCGTAGTTCGGCATCACAATAGGCTATACATAAAGATCAGGCCATCATACACTTAAAGCAAAGGGTTCGCGCCGGAAATGGATAGAAAACACCGGAAGCGGGACGAGCTGCCTTTAATGGAGGGTCCTTTGTCTCGCTCTAATGTTACAGGGGTCAAT
The DNA here is from genome assembly GCA_939531255.2 of Thera britannica. Lineage (NCBI taxonomy): Eukaryota > Metazoa > Arthropoda > Insecta > Lepidoptera > Geometridae > Thera > Thera britannica. The sequence goes on along the minus strand of OW618043.2, from coordinate 8,846,255 downwards.
ATTGAGCACTCACACGTTTTACTGAATATTTCGAAGCAGCAGGCGTCGAAGGGTGAGGAAATGATAGTTTTAATGAGTGTCATTGACCCGTCACGTGACTATTGATTTTCTGCATCAGAGTCAATAAGGAAACGAGTCGGTTCAGTGGAGAGGGCGTGATTGAGCGACTAACATTTATAATTAAGAATGCTGCATCCAACATATACCTTTTACGTTGTTTTGTACTTGCATTGAGCGAGATTTAATAAAAAAAAAAAAACCTCGGTCTGCCAACCTCTTACTATTGTAGTGTCCTAAAAGGGCTCACATGTGCTACTTACCACCGTTTGTACAATTAACACCTCACTTACCATGTGATTACAATATATCTATTGAGTATTGAAATAACGAAATATTTCCGTCTCTACTTTATACTTTTCAAAAATAAGGACGAAAATACATTTATCTGACTCGCGTTACTCTCAGTTGATAAAAACCGGCTCTAACTAGGAAGTAGGATAGTTTGGAGCCGATAAAAATGGTATATTACGCAGTAAATGATATTAACCGAAAGATATTTTAAATTTAGAGCATGTGGCGAGAGTGTAAGAGCTTTTTTACGACTTTCATAATTGATTCGGGTAAGTAGGGCTGGTGTTTAGCCGGAGTTTTATGACGTCATTTATAAACCGACGTCCAAAAGAGGTTTTATCTTGCACAGTGTAAAATAATGTAGTGATAAATTAACGGTAGAATTCTGGAATACAGTAAAATAACACGAGTCACGAAGCAAACCACTAACAAGCGTATCTTCTGCTGCAATCAAATCCTCATTTCAATCGTCAGTCTTTACATGTTTTCGAGCTTCAATTGCATTTTATAACGAATATGAATTGAAATCCTTGCTTGTCAGACATAATGCTTTGTTTGTATTCGTTTTTATTGCAATCGAAGCTCACAATCATGTAAAAACTGAGGATACAACAAGCACCCGATTTAAACAAAAGATACGTGATCCCCATACCACACAGGAACAGAAAGAGTGGCGTGATAAAGAGGCCTACCCAGCAGTGGGTAAACGTGGGCATTAATTTGATAGACAGTAAAAGAAGAAACTTCATCTACGAGTATAATCCAAACTGATTGGATGTTGGTATTTCTTGATAATTTTATTAAACTAGACAAATCTAGACAAACTATCCATAGTGTATATGTATAGCTTGAAGGTCCCTTATGCCATGCCCTGGTAAACTACAGCTTTAGCGTATCATTGAACACCCTTCCATGCAATGCCATATGTTCGATAACGAAGCAAGAGTCCAAGAAACCCGGCCATGTTTTATTCATCAAGTAAAGAAACCATTCTGTGAAACTCCCGAAGTACAGATGAGAACACGTCGAATCCCCAATAGAAATATTTTAATTGGAAATGGGGATTACGTCACACCGATGTTATCGTTCACATAACGTAACGTAGTTAAGAAAATTTCAAAGTGTTCCTTGTGATACTGAAGTTTTTTGCGAAGCCTTTCCAGAATTAGATTTTTTCAGGAATCAGCTTGATGATTGGTAGTGATAATAAAAGCAACGATTTCAGGAGTAGCCCGGACCCAGTGAGTGTTTGTAGTAGGCTCTGCCCAGAGCTTTAAGGCCGGTTGAAAGACACGCTCATGGCGTAAATGAAGGAGCACGCTAAGCTGCTAGTATAATAAACCATTACAGAAGCTTTAGAGCGTCTTAAAAGATCACTAGAGTTGGCCGCTTACTCATTACCATTAGCCACACTTTGTCTATAAAATTAATATTTCTTGATTAAAGTTAAGGCAAGCGGTGTGACCGCGCACACCCACACTAAGAATACATATGACAAGATCGACCGTTTCTTTGTGAACGTAAATCTGAATTGCAAATATCTAAGATGTTCGGAAACATTGTTATTTCTGTAGCAGAACAAATTATACTTTTCTGTTCTTCCATCAAGCGGAATTAATGGACAAAGGACATTGGGAACTGAAAGAAGGACTTTGGCAGATAAAGAAATTCTATTATATCTTGCGCTTCTAGTGTTTCGTCTGGTAAGTTAAATCGACTGTATTCATTCTTTGGGTGACAAAATACGGGTTTGTGTCGAATGAAATGTTTGGGCTTCTGTTCTCGGTACAACGGAAAAAGGATATGGTGTCTCGGGTGGTTTTTAAGCTGGTCGTGAACGATGCCTAGACTTATCGGGTCTTATTAATAATCCTGGCGTAGCGTTGGACTAGTTAATCCGTGTTTTGTCTCTTGCATTGACATGCAATTGTCAACTCGAGCAAATGTGACAAAACACGATTTAACTACTCCAGCGTTGCGCCAGGATTATTAATAACACCCATCTAGTTCATACGTTTCAAAGTTATCCTAGTGATTTTATTTATAGCATGCCCTTTGACTCAAACAGCCTTAATTATAATAACTCGCCGAGATATCGAAGATCCCACGCGCTGTTCTAAAGATGAAAATAAGTTTATTAATATTCTGGCATGAAACTTGAAGGATTTTCTCAAAATTTCAATAATTACGTCATAAATTTTAATCAGCCTCCAGTTATTCACTTTGCCAACATCAAGTTCATGAAATATGCAGATGCGCACAGATTTCAGACGACTTATCAAAGAATGGCGGCACAGAGCATTTTCTTGCTTTCTTGCATTTTCTTATTTTATAGAGTTTACAGCCTAGATTTAACGTAACTGGTTATATTTGACTAGTTTCGAGCGGCTGCTTCGCTTGCCATTTAAAAAACCACTATCATATTTTAGCAAGCTTAATCGCAAAGGTTTTGCATATTTCACGGTAAAGAGAGATGTATTCTCTGTGCCTCAAAACACCTCCCGCTACACCCAAATGCCTACTTCCCGAAGCTCCTGGTACTAAAACATGCACGACTCGTTAAATATGCACCAAGGCATCATGAAGACGAGAGTTAATAATTCAGGTACATTTTGGCAGAAGTATGGCGCGATTGGGACGATAGACAGGCTTTTTTATACCCAAAATTCTGTTACCCTGGTAAAATAAAGCCAGTCGATTAGGCAGCGCTAGCTCATGGTACTCTCATGGCAGCAAACTGGAGATTATCCTTTGTCAATTTGTCACGTTTCCGCACAGCTGTTGCCAGCACGTACTAGACTCTCATATTTATCGGGAGACGCGAAATGATTACTTCTAACATCGATTCATGCGACATTGTGGAGCCCTGGATCCACCAATTCATCAACTAAAAGGTTCTTAAAAAATCATGTTTTACTTTTACATTGTTAGGGTTCCGTAGCCAAATGGCAAAAACGGAAACCTTATAGATTCGTCATGTCTGTCTGTCTGTCTGTCTGTCTGTCCGGCCGTATGTCACAGCCATTTTTCTCCGAAACCGTAAAAGTTACACTGATGAAACTTGGCGAGTAGATGTATTCTGTGAACCGCATTAAGATTTTTACACAAAAATAGAAAAAAAACTATAAATTTTGGGGGTCCCCATACATGAAACTGAAACTCAAAAAATTTTTTTTCATCAAACCCATACGTGTGGGGTATCTATGAATAGGTCTTCAAAAATGATGTTGAGGTTTCTAATATCGTTTTTTTCTAAAACTATAAATTTTGGGGGTCCCCATACTTGAAACTGAAACTCAAAATTTTTTTTTCATTGAACCCATACGTTAGGGGTATCTATGGATAGGTCTTCAAAAATGATGTTGAGGTTTCTAATATAGTTTTTTTCTAAACTGAATAGTTTGCGCGAGAGACACTTCCAAAGTGGAAAAAAGTTGGTCCCCCCCCCTCTAACTTCTAAAATAAGAGAATGATAAAACTAAAAAAAATATATGTTGTACATTACTATGCAAACTTTCAACGATATTTGGTTTGAACGAGATCTAGTCAGTAGTTTTTTTTTTATACGTCATAAATCGTAAACCGCAATTTACCTTTCGACGAACTACAAAAACCTTTATATTATGTTATTTGATGCTACGGAACCCTTCATGGGCGAGTCCGACTCGCACTTGGTTGCGTTTTGTTTTTTATTAACGAAAACTTGAAGAAAACTAGATTAACAGTAATTATAATAAAAAACTAAACTAGCCACAGTTATTTCAGTGTAAAAGTATTATCTCATCGCCCATTAAATCAATTCTTATGGATATCGTACTAACTTGATTAAACAGCGGAAAAAATATTTCACCGTAATTATGTTTACGAATGCCAATTTTATTTGTTAATAAATTTTCAATAGAACAGCCCTTATTATTACAATGAATGATCAATGCCCACTTTATTCAGGCTTTATTTTATGTTATAATGATCCCAGGAGTTAAAAATCCGTAAGCGATACAAAATTGGTTTCATAAAACCCAAAGATATCAAAGAATTATTGTTTGTGTGAATTTTGTGAGAAATAATGAAATATTGAGAAAGCGTTGTAGAGATCAAAGTCATATTTTGAGAATATAAGATAAAATCGTGGCATTTTTTCTTAGAAATCACGTATAAAAAACTGGTATACCTTAGAATATCTTAGATCCTTTTACTTTGAGCTTTATGTTATGATACCCGAAAGCTTAAGTTATTGTAAATTTATTGAATAAAGAAAAAATAAATACTGAGAAAATATGTAACACGCAGGTTAGGATCCGCACCGAATTAAATATTTAAAATCGTATAAGGAAAACGACTAAATTTACTTGTAAATGACATTAGTGAAAAGCTCATGGTACAAGTACCAGGCGAACAGAAAACGTAAAGAGCTTTACTTAATTATGAGCGCTTCGAGACGCGCTGTTTACGTCCCAAGGTGGAAAAGCTCTTTGCGAGGGGTTAAGGAGCGGTTCAGATTTGGAGACAATTTGCTCAAGGACTTACTTAATCTAAATAAGTGCCTTTAAATTGTTAATACATAAGCGTCGCCAAGAACAGAAGGGCGTTTAAAAAACAGATAATTTTTCGATGTGCGAAAATTTGATTTTGAATACTTTAACTAAATTATGAATTAAAAATCATCAGGCTGTGACATACGGACGGACAGACAGACATGACGAATCTATAAGGGTTCTGTTCTTGCCATTTGGCTACGGAACCCTAAAAACAAAACATAGCCCAATCCAGGCTACTCTAAAAAGGCTTATCTTATATTCAGTTAAATCCAAGACTGACAGTTAAACGTGTTAGGAAGTACGGAAGCTATCAGCCCATCTCAATGACGGCAGCGCAGTCTATCGGTTAGGGCAGAAGGGACCAAGCAAGATACCAACGGGTAGTAAAGTCTCCGGGGTAGAGACCTTGCCTCTAATGACCAGTTTTCAAAGCATCTCCTCGCGGTGGCTGGCCCCCTAATACCCATGAAAACTTAATGGTTTTAAGCGCTCTTCCTCCGCCCCTTGTTCAACATGATATTAAGAAAAAATATGAATGTTTTCTTTCAAGGATAATGCTCAGAACGAATTAGCTTTGGGGAAAATTACATCGTGAGTTTGTATCTTGACTTTGGATACTCCTTACTTAATATACCCCGTGTTATATTTTCTTTAAGGATCTTCATGATACATTCGTATTAACTAAGCCTTTTTTCTTACTTTTCATAATGTACAACCATTATACAATTTGGTAGAAATGTAGCCAGCGTCTTTATCAGCTGAGCTATCTATTGATCGTTTACAACAGTCTGTAGATAGGTCATCTGTTTCATGTGTATTTAATTAAATACTTATATGATTTGAAGAACTTACCTTACCTTAGATTAGTAGAACAACAACCGAATGGTGGCCAAGAACCGGCTACAGAAGCGTAGGGCGCCCTGCAGCAAGATGGATGGACGACATAGTCAGGGTCGCGGGGCGGCAATGGCTTAGACTGGCACAGGGTCGAGGTAGATGACACAAACTAAGGGAGGCCTATACCCAGCAGTGGGTGAAGTCGGGTGTGGATGATGATGATGATGATTTGAAGTTTTCTTTGTACAGAAATAAGAAACCTGACTATAGAAATGAAGAATGTTTCAAAATATAATCCTCAGTTCCAGACCTGACTCATATTTGATGAAGCTCTGTGATAAAGTATATAACAATGGGTTTTACTTTAGGACAATTCCATCCAATTTCAGTAATCTGTACTATTCCTACTTTTACGATGTATCATAGTATATTACCTCAAATATATGGACCCTTCTTTGTGTCCCTTCTATAGACCCTTTCGAGCTTAATAATTACATATGTATTGGAGATTAACCTACTATATCAGTCCTTTTCCTTGTATTTCTACGGCTTTTTACCTTCTTTCTTTTCTTCATCCTAAGGAATTGCGATGGAAACAGAACAGTAATGTGTAGTTGCTGTCTTGCTAATTCGTGCAAAATTGACACTGACGTAAATTACTAAATGTATGGAAACACGACATCCATCATCATCAAAATTGATTCTTTTGATTCAATAATTTTTCTTCCCTTCACGGCTCCTAGACTCACTTCTAAGCTCTCAAGACTCAGCTTTAAGACGTTTCAAAGTAATTATTTTTCTTTCTAGACTACTCTGTTGTTCCATTTAGTTTTTTCAAGTTGTTTGCGTTTGGAATAAGTGAATTATCTTGTTTTTCTTTTTAATAATTAATATCTGATGAAGCTATATTGGCTCAAGACTGAAGCCTTAAGAATGCTGTCTATATTTTAAAAGCTTTTTATCTTCGCTTAAATTCCGAGTCGAGTTGCAATGTTTAGTTAAGAGCGAAGTTTGGTATTCCGATCCCGAAATAGGTCAGAGCACTCCTTAATTAGCATTGTCTTGCTCCTACACGACTAATTTAACCAGTATTTGTCCACCAGCCTGACTGATTCGGTTTGTTCGCTATTTGTCCCTGATTCTGTGCACAAATTCTTAATGAACACAGATGTTTGTTCTGTCTGGGTGTTATATTTTATTCTAGTATGTATTCAATTATTATATCAGCTAATAAGCTCTGCTTAGTTAGGGGCAAGATTGTGAATTGTGCACAATATTTATTCAATTTACATATTACAGATATTTACAGATTTTTAGCTCATTTCGTCCATAAATATACAAAATCTCAATCGATTAAGTTTGGAATATCAACGGTATAACTACACAACGGGCACACGGACAAAGTCAGGATCAAAGACTAGTAGTATAATAAACCAAAACGTGGAATATCGAAGATGACAATATGAATGGTACAGTCAGCGTAATCAAGTATAGCACTGAAAGGGACTCAATAACAATGTATGATTAGTGATTACCTACATTCAACCACAGTCTTGCGAGACCAGCTGGCTCAGACTGCATTATTTATATAAAGTACTTGTTGATGGAGCAAGGATATGCCAATGGAGCCTTGACTACCTACACAAAATAAATAAATTGTAATTGAAGTATTTATATTGTAGGCATTTTCAGTTCTTTGGTTGCACAATTAAACACTGTTTAGTAAGGGAGTGATAGTCATAATGCTATCCAGTCAAATCAAGATCAAGGTCCTTGTTTCTAGGTTTCTTAGATGTTCTTATAAGTTTTGTAGCAAGGACCCAGCGCCTACAACTAGTATAAAAAAAAACAAGCAGAGTCTGTTCAGAAAGAGAGCCGTCGTGGCCATATTGTGAACTAATGTTTCGATTTTTATATGGCAGCCCATCCCCGTCTTTCTGTCAGCATTTTTTTCAGCCTTTATTTAATTTTTATGATGCATAAAAATTAAATAAAGGAATAGTACACTAGTTGTGATAGGATCAAAACGCAACAGACGCGCTATTGTATTGCCCACTAAACAAAATAGGCAATTAAGCACAGCTGCGCCCTCAAATCCCACGACGGGTCTCTTTCTGAACAGACTATTTGGAGTCACCATTGTTAAAAAATATGGGCATTGGCCAGCTATTTCCTATTAGTCTGTGACATCTGACTGATTGAGCTCTGGTATCGACAGTGATAATTAATATCGCTACATCGTGTGTACATAATACAGCAATGTATACAGCATGTTTACTGTATATATACATACGAGTATTGCATGGATTGTATCGTGTGGGATCAACTTGTACACACGTGTTTAACACTAGCTTTCGCCTGCGGTGTTGTTCGCTGGCGGTTATTGCTGTTTATTTAGTTTTTCCCTTCTGGGTTCATTTCTTTTTCTCAGTTATTGTTTATTTATTTGACTAGCCTCTCAGCCCAGTTGGTAGTAACTCTGCCTTCTGCGCCGTAGATCGTGGGTTCGATCCCCACCGAGAATAAATATTTGTGTGATGAACATAGATGTTTGTTCTCTGTCTGGGTGTTATATTGTATTCTATGTATGTATTTACAAAAAAAAAAGTTTTTAAGTATTATAATCGCTATCTGGTTCCCATAGCACAAATTCTGCTTAGTTTGGGGCTAGATAGTGTTGTGTGGATTGTCCGCATTATATATTTATTTTTGGGGAATATTATACATATATTTTGAGCTTTTGTTTTATTTGTGATGTGTGAACTAAATTAATATTCAGCCCGGTCTGTCTGTGACTATGCAATAATAAAATAATAATCTAGCCAAGTTTCCATAAAAGCAAATAGGTTTTAGTGACTGAATTTAACCTCTTATACTGGGTTTTGTACACTTGTTTAGAACTTAAAACCAAAATAATTCACCCTTAAAACCTTTCTAAATATAAAGGAAGATCTCTTCCGACTGTCATATTGTTCGGAACTTATCTGTTATTCGAGTTTAGCACAACATTATCTAAATAGGCGGAGTAAATTCCGAGCTTAATTCCATCGTTCATTAATAACTGACAAAGCTTCTCGTTGCTGATGGGTCCCTGGTACTTTATCTTCCGGAGGCCGGTTTTGATGGGATTTTCAATTCTATATGAAAACACATAAGAGTTGCTGCTTGAGCTACGAACGATAAAATGTTTGATGCGATTTTAAACTCTACACCTAAAGAAATAAAGGTCACAAAATAAGGTTTGTAGAGCCGTTTAAGAAAGGCGAACAATTCATAATTAAGATCGTTAGAGACTGTTTTCTCGGTTAATAATCGATGGACAGGGTAATAAAATGTGAGGGTCTACTTTAGGGTACCAATTTGTGGCTTACCCTGTCGAGTTAGTAACTCATAGAATAAATAATGTTCAAAAGTTTCTTCGGAGAATGCACTTTGTCGACACTTTGTACAGCAAACCAGTTTAGGTTGAACCTGGTTGACGACATAATTTCATGAAGCTTGATTAATTATGAGAGCGTATATTTCAAACTTACCGAAAATGCTTTGAGGAACACCAGACATTGTATAATGCCCTCCATAGTGTCACCGGTGAGGCAGAACGTGCCCGTCAGATGTCTTCCTTTCTTGTCGCCCAGCGAGGGAGCTGCAGCCAGGCTGGCATGTACCAGGGCGCCACGCGGCCGCACGTCGCGGGTTGCGCCGAGAACCCCCGGCAAGGGAGCGCCTTCCATCAGCCGAGCTAACGGGTCCATACCCGAGGCTTAACACATCCTAATAACCCTGATAACCTGGTACACTCACTGAATCATCACTTTGGCACTGAAGTTTTGGCACCGTTTGCAGTTTAATACGATCACAGAACTAAGTCGAAATGTATGCGAATATTTTGTAAAAATTTTGGCACTTAGATAATCAATTTAGCACTTTAATTGGCACAAAAACTTTGAACTATAGACTCTATTCTACTATTGGCACAACAGTACTAGGAATTCATGGGTAGTAGTTCTTCATGAGTCGGTCTTCCATACGCGAGGACACGGAGAACAGAGACGGCGCGGGGGTGACGTTGCGAGAACTCTGGAAGAGGGCCTTGCACTCATCGCAGTTACACCTGGATCGATCTCCCCAGCATTCGCAATTCCACAAGATGGCTACTGCAGTGTATATCACTACTGCCATGCCTAATATAACGTAAATTTCCATTATGATGACCTCACTGAAACCTGTAAAATGTTGTCCTGAATATCTGCGTTTTTTCGGTATTTATAAAAAGCGAAAGTGCTTTTATATTCAATAAAATCACAAAGAGCACTTTAAATCTACTAAGTGAATCTTGGTAAAGTTAATATTGGAGTTCAAATACATTATGGCTACACACCATAGCCACCTAGAGAATTCACTTAGTTTTTAAAGCTGTTCCTGTGATTTGATTTAGTTATTTTTTTGTCTTTGACTATTACGCTATTTGGAACCACAACGCGATCTGATAAAACGGGCAGTGGTTTGGGCCGTTTATCAGCGGAATGGCGTTATTCTGGCAGGCTGCGTTTTGTCGGTATTTATGGGCGGAGAAACTGTGTATTCTGTGGATGAGATATGATTTACATGCGCAAGTTATGAAGCTATTTGTACGTACACCAACGCTATTGCTTTTTGTTGCTCTCACTAATTTTGAAGCGTTGCTGGTATTGACGCACCCCATCTACCAAACATCATCCATTACTTAAGCAATTTTCACCTTCTACTCGTTTTTGTTCGCTTGGGACATTTACATAACCACCTTGCTTTTACATGATGTATCATCATCATCATCATCACCATCACCATCACCAGAAGTCTACTGCTGGACATCTCCAGGAAGAACGATTCTGAGATCTGTCTCTGTCGATCCTTTCCATTCACAATCTTAACAATGTCGTCGGTCCATGATGTAAGCATTTTTTATTAATTATATGAGAGTTGAGATAATTGTTTCACAATGAAGTTGCAAGGATGCAACAAATTTGAATGAAAAATGTAACTACGAGAGCCTACTATATTTTATGGGTACCACACGAGCGCAGCCGCAGGGCGAAGTTAATCATGAATAAACACTGGGAAAACAAATATCGAGAAAACATATCAATACATCATAATTACGATCTCATCAAAATTACTTACCTCATCAGAGTTACCAATATTTTTCCTTATCAAACAACCAGCCCCAATCAACCCTAACTAATTTACCCTTACACGAGTGTATATCAAGTAACACACGTGCCAGGGTATAGGTACTAGGGTAACCAATTTTAAATTAAAATTTGTATTCTTGACTAAAAGCCGGATATTAAAGAAAAACCGGACAATATAGTGAGTTTTTCGTTTTCAATTTCAGTGTCAAAATAAATAATGCGTGGAATGCGTCAGACTAGAAGCCATTTGGGAAGTCAAATTCTGTATTAAAAAATAACATATTTTTGAGTCTTCCGTACAGTCCACTTATTCATGTGAATAAATATCTACAGTAGTAATAAGCACAAAAAATTGCACATCGGCTAATTTCGGCTTCATAGGGCGTAGTGTGCGTCAGAAAGAGATAGCGCTCTACAAAGCCGAAAAGCCGGTGTGCAATATTTATTGCCTACGACCGCACAATGGTATTATTTACTATCAAATTTATTTTTCGTAAAGTTCGAACAGAAAGACGGATGAATCCGGACACCCGATGATAGCTTCTTAGCCGGACGGATAGCAACCCTAGTACTCGGCAAGGAATAAACAAACTGATTGGCTGATTGGCTTCATTGTGAAGGCACGCGCCCACGTTCTAGTACCGCTCTAACATAGGTCATTCGCTGAACTATATCTAGTACAACCTATTTATACAACTGAAAAATATATAAATATACAAAGGCGGATATAGGGATATACGGATATGCCACATGGAGGCGAAGTACCTTGAATATTGTAGATGGAACATTTTACTGACAGAAGACATTATTTGAATTTAAAAAACAATTTAAACTTTTTTATAACTTTTGAAACTATCATGGTTTTTAACACAATTTTTATGAAACAACGGGATATTTACCGTGATCATGGTGCATGCAACTGTGCCGAAATATCGGTAGTAAACGACGCAGGATTTATTTTGACAGCACTCACACAGACTCAAAACCAGAGCCAGAGACAGAGCCAGACAGAGCTCATGGTAGGCCTGCAGATCGTCCATCAACTGCAGATCTACCACGTCAGCGAGACCATGAGCGACAGCAAGTCAAAACTCTACGCAAAGGTAAGATTTCATAAGTAATAGGGAAGTGTGGTCATTGGTCCATTGGTTGACCCCGAGACTAAACCTCGGCAGAAAATCAAAGGAAATTGTTTTCGGAGAACACCCAATCAACACGTTCTCTGACCCCAAATGATTAGGAGTATTGAAAGAAACAATCTACCAACGAATTGTTATTATTAAGCCGTACGGCCCGTCGAGAATGTTTCGACAATATTGACAAAATGTAGTTATTTTCTTATTGTAATAAATAAATCAGTTTGTTAGTTTTTTGATAAAATTATTTTCCTTTATTATGGAGAATGTTTACGCCTTAGGGCATGTTTATGGACGAAAGCTATTATACATGTATTATTATTTGAATTAAATTTTTGTCCTATTAATAGACTCACCTCGCTTTTCAAAGAGATCCTTGTGATACTAATTAATAAATCCACTTTTAACATTTGACTTTGACTGACTAAATTGCAAAGAATTTATAAACTGGTAGACAAAATCCTTGTCAAATTGAGATAGAATGACTTGCTCAATTATTGTATTTTGACAGGTTAACAGCACGAGCGTTGATTTTGTCATAAAAATTAAAAGTGCGTTACAGATAGTGCAATCAACGAAGGCGCGCCCCACTATTCCTCCTAACCGTTTATAGTATATGTATGTGTGCAAGCATCCGTCAATGTTTGCGTGTTATCGGTACACACTAATTACCTATGAGTGCACACGCACACTACAATGAATAGACTACGGTTGGCTACTGCCGCTCGGAGCAAACTCCCCGCACCCCGCGAGGGGCGCGTCTTCGTGAATTGCACTATCTATACCAGGTTCTCATAACTACATAGAAGTTGTATAATAGGGCCAGCAAAGCCATTGGCTGAAATTTATAGGTTACTAAATAGTTTGCGAAATTTTGTAGTTTTGCAATTTGGAATACCGATTATTGGAAATTAATGTGTTTCTGTCGTGTTGATGTTTTATCAATTTCAAATAATACATAATGGATTGAATTCCAAGTAAAATAAGCTTTGGAAACACAAATTATTAAACTACAAAACCGACAGCAAATAATATATAGTTTCTCAATTCAGCAATTCATTAAATTTCAGCGATTAATACTCGTAGTTTTTTTGTGTTAGGTACATAAATGGACAGCAAATTAATTATGAAAAATACAACTTTTTTACAAAAAAAAAGAACTCGCCTAAAGATTATTTATTTGTTCAAGTCAGCTAAAGTATTTCCCGATATAGATTGAGTATTGAGTTGCCATTCCTTTCCTTCGCCTACAGCCGTCAATAGGAGTGTAATGACAGACAATCAGCTGCGCTCCGCACGTCTCGCCGGCACATTGAAAAGCGAGACGAACCATGAAGTAACTCGATAAGACACCTCCGCGAACCCAATCTAGACCAAGTTATGAGCGCCTGGTGTAACGATGTCAGAACTCTGAATAGACTGTTATTAATTATGTTAGCCTGGTAGACAGGGCTGTCTTAATAGCTGAGGCCGCTAACATTGATATTCTGAGAAGTTGTGGCAGGACAAACAAGATTAGGTTTTAGTATAACTTCGTCGTTATTTCAGTGGAAAATTGAACCTCGTGAAGGTTTAAGAAAGTTTAGAAAAAGAAACACTTATTTTTTATGTTTGTTTTACTGAAAGCATTCGTAGCATTTTATTACGTTTAGCAGGAGGCCAAAGTTCAATGACTTGCCAGCACAATAAATTGTCTCTCAGCTTTCGTTTTATTATTTCTGTATCTCGAAATTAACGTTCGCAATCTACATTTCGATGACATTCAAAACACTTGTTTAACGTCCTTAAACTCGCATTAGCTTTAATCTCAAAGCCACTGACTTCGACAATCTTGGCAAATCACGCAATTACGACTTCTCTCACAACATAACAAAACAGCTCTTCTTACGGCGGCTTTAAGTCCGAATTAGCATGACTTTACGATGTAGGCACCAGGGTTCCATAGATTAGTGAGTACTAAGCTAAGAGCCGCGATAGGGGATATTAATTCGCCGAGTAACACTGATGATGAATTAACTCTGAATCTCAGAGACACTCAAGCATTTCAGTGCTCTGTTTATGTTTATGTGCGTCTTGTATAACCAGAAAACGACAATTGTGTACATAGCTTTACCCTTTGTATGTGAAGAGGTTCTATTGGCAGCTAACGTTGGAAGCTCTTGTAAATCCAAGTCTAAGGTCATATTCATAATGGTTGTATAGCAGTCTTATAGCTTAGCAGACCGATAAGTATGGTGCCATCTCTATTTGTTGACATGAAAGTAAGAGCGACGAGAAAATTTTAGCGAGCTGCTAAAAATTGACAGGTGGGGGGGTTACAGATTTGTGAAGAGCTGTCACATAAACCAACAATTGAGGATGATGAAAGTCCCCTCCTCTAATGCAAAATACCTATATAGTAACGATCACAAATTGAATAAGAACAGAGAAACGTCGATCTAAGCACAATTTGACCCCGATCGGGGGAGTAGGAAGAAAATAAACCCGTGCAAACAGACTGGCTGTATTTACATCATTTACATCGGTAGGATTACTGCGCTTATCGGAGTAAGGGCCAGGGGAGCACGAGGTATTAGGAGCTAGAAACAAATGGAATGCGGGATGAGGCAAAATTTGCGAACGTACGGAGTGACAGAGCAAGACTGCGCGTTGTCCCTGTCTCAGGGTAAATTGATATTTACCCTGATGATAATGTTTTTCGATTTTGTGTGGTAGAAAACGTATGTATTTGAACCGTAATCGGTATATTAGAAATAAATCGAATAACAATTTAATTGAAATTAATAGGCGCGTCATATGATAAGTATTTATAGCTTTGGCTTATTGTTATCAGGGACATAGAATTGCCACAAGATAAATACACAGAGGAAATATAAATACAAAAAGGTTAAATAGACACATACTTACCTAATTAAAAAAACCCTGAATGGGAAAATTAAAAACATCAACCCGCTTATCGAATTCAGGACTAGGGTTTCAGAATACTATGAGAGATAAACAAAATTACTATTCACAAAGTAATAAAATATTATAGTCGTTTGAAGTTAATGGAAAAACAACGGTAAAAATGTGTAAATGTGCAGAAACAACATTTTCTCTAGTCCTGTTTCAGTTTACACAAAACGTTATAATACCAGGAAGACAGCATTGTAAGAGATGGAATAACAAAGGCAAACATAAACACGGCCGTCCTAAGCAAACCCTGGCGCATTTGCGGCGACTATGTGACGGTAGCATTTGCGTAAATATACAAGGGCAATAGCTTTGCTGGGGAAATTAAGTGTATTCCTATGAAAACCCATAAATTTCAGTGTTTGTGGCTACTAACTTAACTTTTTTGAGTGTTGGTATCTTAGTAGCACTGAAATTTACGTGATTTCTGGCAATTTCTTACAAGATCATACATATAACTTTTGAAACTATCATGGTTAGAAATAGTGAGAATGGAACCAATAGTAGTCTCGAAACCAATAAAAGAGTGCGAAAGAGGGTAGATCGATTTATCTGCCAATAACATTTCTTTTACTCGTGGACTTCAGTTCAACCGTGATCATGGTGCATGCAACTGTGCCGAAATATCGGATCAACTCATCAAAATTTAATCATGGTAAATATCCCGTTGTTAAATAAGATCATACATAATTCTTGCAGAAAGAGATAGGTTTTACTGCTAAAAAGTTTACGTACCTATGTAAGAAAACTAGTTAGTCCAAAATTTTAGCAGGAAATCGTGTTAGGATTCAATTTTTTAGGGTTCCGTAGCCAAATGGCAAAAACGGAACCCTTATAGATTCGTCATGTCTGTCTGTCTGTCTGTCTGTCTGTCTGTCTGTCTGTCTGTCCGTCCGTATGTCACAGCCATTTTTCTCCGAAACCGTAAGAGCTAGACTGATGAAACTTGGCGAGTAGATGTATTCTGTGAACCGCATTAAGAATATTACATAAAAATAAAAAATAAACTATAAATTTCGGGGGTCCCCATACTTAAAACTGAAACTCAAAATTACGTGTGGGGTATCTATGAATAGGTCTTCAAAAATGGTGTTGAGGTTTCTAATATTGTTTTTTTCTAAACTGAATAGTTTGCGCGAGAGACACTTCCAAAGTGGAAAAAAGTTGGTCCCCCCCCCTCTAACTTCTAAAGTAAGAGAATGATAATACTAAAAATAATATATGTTGTACATTACTATGTAAACTTCCAACGATATTTGGTTTGAACGAGATCTAGTCAGTAGTTTTTTTTTTATACGTCATAAACCGTAAACCGCAATTTACCTTTCGACGAACTACAAGAACCTTATTATGTTACATCAAGTAACATATATAAAGGTTCTTGTAGTTCGTCGTGCTAGGGAACCCTTCATGGGCGAGTCCGACTCGCACTTGGCTGCTTTTTTGCTACACTCTGTGTGCAATCGGATTGCACGCAAAATCGCGACTTTTCATGAATAAGTTCAGTGTTTTTTTTTCTAAGGTAAAAAAGTGTGCGAACAAGAAGTTGTTTCACGGTGTCCATCGTCCTAAATTACAAGGTTTTCATTTTTAGACCCAAATTTTTGATTTGAGCGTACATTTTAATTGATATTTACTTAAGCAAAGTATGAAGGTATGTTTTTCGTATCAACCTAGTTATTTGTAGGTATAATGTCAGCACATTCTGACTCATGATAAATGTGGCACATCAGAAGGATTGATAAATTGCCTAGAATGCTACTAGAATACGAAACGGAGCAGATACACAAATGTGCAAAAAACTTAGCGTAAATAATATTTTTCGTCACAGCTCGTTAGATGACGGAATACTTCAAATTTGTTTCAGTTTATCATTCATTTCAAAAAACATGCGATAAAGAAATTGATGTTATAATAGGTACTATTGATTTCAACTGAGACTGAAATATATAATTTCAAAGTATTTTCATTCAACACAAACCTTTTGCAAACGTATTTTGGTAAGGTTGTCCTACGTCTGTCATTGTTATATTCCCATGTCCAACCTATTCGTTATTGCTTAGCTATAAAGTCCATTTTAGCGTATATTCGCAGCGCTGTCTATCGAATCAATATCGCCTTTGTCGAAGTTGGAGTTTCATCGACAAACTTTTCCACTGTCGACTTATAACTCTTCACTCGAGAATGACATCTATGTCATCGCATTAGGGTCCATTAAGTTCAGCTGTAGCGGCATTATTGACTAGCCGTGAGTAGGGTTCCAAGTTTTTAGTAATTCTTTTCTCGTCATTGCCTCTCTGCGTCGAACTTTCTAGAAGTTGTGCCCACATTTCTTGGGATTTTCGAGACGTTTAGAAAAAGATAAAGATTTCGTAACAAATGTCTTTTGGAATAAGTTTGCGCTGTCGAAAACGAATCTTTGGTTCTTTTGGAGTTTCAAAGAAACATATTGAGTTGATTTCCATAAGTTCTTAAATATACACGCTTTGAATAAAATAAATTCGTCAAATGTGAACTAACTTTACTCGCTAAAGGTTGTTCATATGTTATTATAAGAAATGGAACAAGCTGATGACGGACCTACTTGATGTAGAGGGGGTTACCTCTGCCAAGCTGGCACCCATATCCTTCAAAATGGAACAAATAAGCTCGAAGGTAGCCGTAAGTACTTCCCCGTAAGAATCCTTACACAAAGACTTCTACTATTTTTTCTAAAAAGATCTTTCCAATAGAATAAATTTCCTAAGGTCCAAATGAAAATAAACGTCCTAAGATCACAATACTCTGTATATATATTGATACTTACCCTAATTTACATTAACAAGTACCAGGCGAGCATAAACAGGCGAGAGTTTTCAACACAAACACCAGATGTTTGCATCACCAGTCTTGCCACTGCCCAGTACTTCACAAATAAACCAAATATACTGATCTAGTGTCCTGCCTGCGACTTCGCATGTAAACGATATCAAATGTCAGTTATCAAGGCTTTCTTACGGTCGGTGTTTATCTCCACCGTTTGGACCGAAAAGGCTGTAGATAAAAACATTTTTATTTTTGGTGCATTTATGTACCCCCGACTATAAAATTTCATGAAATTTCAGTCCGTCGATTGTACAGTCAGTAGGTCACGTAACGATATAATTAGATAATTTAAGGTTCACTAAGAGCTAACTTAGCACGTCCAAGTTGACTAAAGTTACTAACTACTTGGTACTTAGGCTAATGTTCACCAACTATTAACAGAAGTTACTGTAACTAAGTATATTAGGTTAAGCTCGGGGGTCTTCATATAAAAAGCCACGGATATATTTTGACTTTTGCCTTTAAAAAATTATTATGATATAGTTTATGAAAAAGGGTTATACCCAGCAGTGGGTGATACCGGAATGAGATGATGATGATACTGTGGTTCGTGACACAGTGTCCCAACTTTAGTCACAACGTACAAGAAAATAACGCCAAATAATAAAAAAACTATGAACACAGTGACACAACATGTCACAAAGTCAATCCACAATACTTAGATCAGAGGTTCCCAACCTTTTTTTCTCATAGACCACTTTCAAAATTTAGGTGGTTCCGGTGAACCCCCCTGCCCTGCAGCTATATTTTTACTATATTCCCAGTCGATTATAATATGGAGATAAGATCTAACTATGGATATTTGCGTTGCGGCTGAGTTCCTACCACGAATAAACAGTTAAAAAAAAAAATACAGGTCACAGTCGCTAAGCTTTTTAAATATTATCTGCCTCCATCGATAAGTGAAGTCAAACCAACATTTTAGTTCTTCACTATCGAAACCAGATAAGATAAACTTTCGTGGACCCCCGCTTACGAATCGTGAACCCCATTTTTTGTCACGCCATCGTGGACCCCCGTCGAGTCTACCGTGGACCCGTGGGGGCCACCTGGACCACGTTGGGAATCAATGACTTAGATGAATGCACGTCAGTGAGTTTTCCACTGTTTATTGGAAATCATGTCGCCGGACAGACAACAAACAGGAAAAACTTTAATAATAGGATTCCGGGGACGCTGTCGATAGCTCCCAACTCCACTGACCTAAATTAAATTGAACAGTTTACAGAAAAACAAACATAAATGTTTTTTTTTTTTTAGTAAAAACTAAATTAAATTGAACGGTTTACAGAAAAACAAAAATAAATGTGTTTTTAGAGTAAAAACAGTAGCTCAAACTACGTTTTTTTATGTAGTTTATTTGCTACAGTAGGATAGGATAAGTATCAAATTGAGTCAATTCGAAATTTCTTAAATGTATTATATTTCTTTTCATTTGTAAAATAAGTATTACATTAAGTACTCATCAGCAAAAGACAGAACATTGTGGAAATCCTTAGAGGAGGCCTTTGTCGAAAGACAAGCTGGAAACAAAAACCCATTTGCCGATTAGGAATAAGAAAATAAAGATATAATTTAATTTTAGCTAGGCAATAAGTTAGCAAGTAGGAACATAATACTGTTAAACAGCAATAAAGGCTTATTTTATTTATTTTTTATTTAAGTACTCATCTGTAACATGAAACAGTTGAGCTGACTGCATTTAGAGAGTCGCGTCGAGATCCTATCACAGATGCTTTTTTGAACTGTATTTCCAAGGCATTACATGTGTTATTTGATATAGCACGCGATTAACGTAACTAACCGCCTTGAAACCGTCTGCCGTGAAGCAGCATTGCTGTGTTTCAGTTTGAAGGGTGTATGCCTCAGTGTATGTCTGTATGCCTCAAGTTGATGGACGCAGGGCAGTGTATCGTAGGGCACGTTCCTGACGCGCGTGAACTACGAGGCATTTTTGACATGATAACGTTTTATAATTCGATGGAGCCGGCTGCACGCACGAAAAAACATGACTCATGCGGCGTTACCTCGCTCTGAGACGATCCATGTAAGGCTTGAAGTGCAAGCGAGAGCGCGGAACGAGCGACAAAGAGGCACAATCGGCCTCCGCATTCGGCAGCGTTCGACATCTGTCTCTCTCCTACTTGAGTGAGCGATGCGTCCGCGTGATGCGACAGCTGTATGACGTTGTCACGTTCAACTATCGTCAGTAAACCGACTTTACAGACAACCGATTTTTTTTATAGGTGCAGGCTACCGCTTAACATCATGCGTGCCATATGCTTGTTCCAACAGCTAGTTCTATAAAAAACCGTAGTGTCAGCGCTGTCGCCGTTCTCATGAAGGCTATACATCAATCCGTGTCAAATCAGTGTCTCGAGCACAGCCGAGTGAGCCATCCAGAGTGTCAGCTGAGGTACAGTCGACGACATCACTTCATTACAAATACAAATATGCCACCAAATCTAGCAAGAACTACAAATCTTATATCTGCGATAAGGTGGCCCATTGTAACTTTACTTGTATTTCTTGTGCCTTACTAAATAATACTTAATACATACTTGTAATTTTTAGTCTTTTGTGTACAATCAAGTATTAATCTATCAATCCATCTAGTATTTCTATCTTGTATTTTTTGTACCTCTACTGGTATTTTTTAGTCTTTTGTGTATAATCAAGTATCAATCTATTAATCTATCTAGTATTTCCATGAATTGATGTAGCCGAGTGTACGAAGCGGCTGCGTTGAGGAGATTGCCGAGATTAATGGATCACAGCCTCACACGCCTCGAGCACCACTTATAGACACTCTAACTTACTGCCTAACCTACCCACAAGCGGTTACATACTCAACTAGGATGGGGGACCTTTAGTAGTGTAGTAGTATCGATAGCCAGTGGAGAAAACATCATTTATCACTCTTATATTAAAAACTAACGATCCGCCCCAGCTACGCCGAGGGGAAAAATTCAAAGGCAGTGACTTTACAGGTTTTCCCTTCTTTTTTATAAATGACTCCCGTGCAAAGTCGGGGTGGGGCACTAATAAAAAATATAGCCTAAGTTACTCAAGGATAATGTAGCTTTCTAATGGTGAACTATTTATGTATTCGTCGTAAGTTGCGAGTGGAGCCGCGGTTGGCTGCTAGTGCTGTATTTTTTTTTAGATAATTTTGTTTTGTGTCACTCCAAAATAACTCCTACGCCGACATACTGTCAGTTTAAAGAAAATATTTTAACAAGACAAACGGCGTTTTTATAGCAACAAAGTGAGGTTGGATAACAAAGAGAAGGACCTGATGAGTGGGCGACGGAAAACCTTTAGATGATTCTCTAAAATAAGGATCAAAGGAACATTTTAATACCAAAAATAAAACAACTAATGGGTTTAAAATTGCTATATCCATACTCCCCTTTACGGCCCATTAAAAATCGATACTTAGTGAGCGCCTACACCCCTCAAATCATTCTTGAGGAATTTCAGATCTGTAAGCATTGTATTTTCGGACGTTTTGTGGTTACATACAAATTATTATGGATAGTAAACGCTTGACACTTGCTAAAGGCACACCATTTTCACCATTCGCATCTTAATCAGACCCACTTATGCCTTAAGAGAGCCTATAAAGATAGATTTTTTGACAGTTCTCCATTGAAAAGTGTCAAAAATATATGCATGAGGCTCGACTCAGGCTCAAACACTGTTTCTGAATACGTGTCTTAAAATCCCAAATGAATTCAAATCAAATTAGTAGCGCTACGCAGAGCGTAGACAGCTACGTATGTGCTACGACGCCGTAGCCCGTAGCGATACGCAGCGTAGCGTGCCTAATTCAGTGCATAGAGAATATCATCACAGTGCATTCCACGAATCTACTATAGTTTGTATCCCGGGGAGACGCAAATGTAAGTAAATTACATGATTGAACATGTCTCTGACTACCTGCTGCGTAATCAAAGATGTTGAGCGGCAAGATATACTATAGTCGTGGCTGGAATTATGTTATACACCAGCAAAAAATAACAAAATAGAGTAGGCACGGAGCACGGATTTTAAGCAAATAAACATATTCGAATATTTCGAATAGGTTTAATTATCTATTCGATAGTAGTATAGTATATTTTGACATGGTCTATGTGCAATCAAGATCCCGATGAAAATGTGTTTAAAATTAGTAATTCCGTACGCCATTTACGTCCACATGTCGTGTCTGTCCGTACGTCCGACGGGTTATGTAATAATATGTTGGGTCATCCGTCAGCCCAATTACTTGCAAAAGTGTTGACAACAGAAGCTATGAGGCCCATAAAGGGACACATGTGGCCCTCCTAAAATCTGCCAAATTTATCATGATTTAAAGTGATCCTTTAGATTTCTTTTCTTTTCATTTGTTCCCATTTTATGACGGGTTTTTGTCATGTTCTTGACAGTAATAATATTCTGAGAAATTGTTCTCTACGTACAAAGTGAGTGAGATTTGTAAAAATAATTGTCTTCTTTAATTTTATCTTGCAAAAGACAAAAATGAATGTTTTAATCTTGTCCCCGGGTTACCCCAAGTCCACCCCGAGCTCTCGGTGGCTCAAACGAAGATAAAAACATCCCTTGATTACGGACGCCAAACAAATGACCAGCATCACTCTCCCGAGCCAGCCCCGTCTCCCATCAAATTAAAAACCTATTCCCATCCGTCTAAGGTCCAACTTCCATTAAACCCCGAATATTCTGATAAAGGACGACTATAAAATTAATAGCCGAATGCGTTTTGATAAAATTAATGTGCGTGAAAATTTCGACGCGATAAATTATAATGAAATCGTTTAGTGTCGCCAGTTTTAGAGGTTTGTGATTAAGGTTTTAACTGGCGAAGCGGTGGCGTATGCTGCCTGATTCCTGACATATCAACATAATTATGCAACGTTCTGCAAATTTTCGGCAAATTTTTATCATACGCACTTGATGTGCGCGCTGGTTTTTCCGCAAGTAGGCCGCTGGCGGGCCCTTTTTCCGTGACCCTTGACACGTGTTGCTCGAACGTTTCTAGGTTCTACGATACGCCGGTTTCCTCACGATGTTTTCCTTCACCGTTTTGAGAGTACTGGCATAGTGCACATACATTTTTCGACAGAAAATCTCATTGGTACACTACTGGATTTGAACCCACGACCTTCGGATAGGAAGGCGGGGCAGCTACCACTAGACCACCAGTGCTCTTTATGCAACGTTTTGTTCAATAATAAAATTTAACAGTGACCCTTATTAGACGAATTAAGAATTAAGAGCTTATTATGTCTCGGAGATTATATCAAAACTAGTCTATAGGAATCTTTATCCTGGAATTAGACACCATACAGCTTTGCTTTTAATTTATTTATCTTATTAATATTAAAGGTTTATTATCTTGCATAAAAGCGTAGGACGAAATTCAATCCCATAAGAGATTTATGGCCTTATAAAAATATGTCAACAGATAAACAGTATATTGTAATCTCTTACGGCAAACAGAGGCAGGACTAACTTTGAGCAATGATTTTTAAATTATCTTTATAAATATACCTTTTATTACACAAGAGATGCATCAGGGTTTATTGTGCGTATTTATTTCCCGATTGCGTTACCTGTAGACCTACCACAAGCTCTGTCTAGCTCTGTCTCTAGTTTTGAGTCTGTGTGAGTGCTCACTAGTGTATTATACTGTGTGTGTGACATTCCGACGTAGGATTTATGTATTCAACACTCACACAGACTCAAAACCAGAGCTAGAGACAGAGGCAGACAGAGCTTGTGCTAGGCCTGATTCGCGGTATTCTACTAGTCCTCAAAGTCAATAATGTATGCATCCCACGGTTGCCCAGTTTCACGAACGTTCAGGTTCAGTCCGGCCACTGATTGGACTGTATCTCTGTTACAAGCTCTCGAGTCTATAGCCTCCTGTACACTGGCTATTGATTGCGATAACAAGATTTGGGGAGCCAATCGTACAGTTTGGAGGTGCTTCTGACTACCCTTACATATAAGTATCTTTCAAATAGGATGTTTACTATGACCCCCCTTTTCCTTTTTCGAAATTATTGAATATGACACAGTGACTATTTTATGACAGCTTTTAAATTATTTTTTATTTTTTTATACAACTAGCTGATGGAACAAACATATGGCCCACCTGATGTTAAGTGGTAACATCGCCTATAATAACTCCTCTACACATTTCCAGGAAGAACAATTCCAAGCTCTTTCCATCCACCGACTTCCCACTATCTTAACAATGTCGTCGGACCATCTGGTGGGTAAGCGCCCACCCTCAAAAATACCCTACAATACAAAAATAGAGCTTATAAAAGTAAACACCTCCCATTAACCACTTACTTTACCCTATATAAATACAGAAAACATTTACAATACATTCCATATTCACACAATTTATCTTCAAAGAAACACAAAACAAACAAACACTCATCAAGTGCCACAATTCTATTGTTCTTACAAACATATTATCCGACCGAGTGACAAACTGAAAGATTGAATTGTAAAAAGCCACTCGCAACCAGACGGGGCCTGTCAGGTGACAGAATATGACAGGCGTGACAGGTGACACTTCTGTATTCCTCAAATATTTCAGATGCTAATTTACTAGGTCAAACAATATGTTAATAACCATTTATTTTACTGACCAGAAACAGCCTCACGAGTTTGATTCCCAGACATGGCAAATATCCCTTTAGACCTCTTAGTCCAATTTGGTCAATCGTATTCTGAATTTGTGATTTCAACGAAAATTTTTTCGGAGGGTTTCGATGAAAACTGCCCCCATTTTCTACAACAAATGACAGCTGTCATGACTTTTGACTGACTGGACTTAAATAATTACGATTTATTCACTTGACACTGGTAAGACAGTCCGTCGAAATGACTGACAGGAGCCGTAATGCTTAAAATTGATTTGATTTCAATAATATTGTTAGGATCACTTTGAAACACTTTGAAACGTCTTTAGTACTTGTGAATTTATGGCCTTGTGACCCAATCCTAGAAGATCTGGTAACACACATACAGCTTGTGCTTCGCCTTTTCTTCAAAATATGACAGACTTGACAGTATTTTGTTTTTTATTTGACTTCCTCGAAATAGGTAAGATAGTTAAAACGAGCAAGAACTGATAAAAGCAGACGTCCATGCTAAGCCATCCTGTGTAGGGTGTCGATTCCAGCAACACAAATCACTTAAGCGAGCGCGTAAATCGATGTGAGTTGTCAATTTTTGTTTGAAAAATTTAAAAAAGGAACGCGGGTTCAGCGATCACTCGACGATCACTCAATCGAACGGTGTTGCAGGAATTGACGCCCAGATGTCATTCATTAACTTCCCTCTACCCTTATCCCAGTGCATGTGGGGTCACAACATGAGTTTTCTT
The DNA here is from genome assembly GCA_939531255.2 of Thera britannica. Lineage (NCBI taxonomy): Eukaryota > Metazoa > Arthropoda > Insecta > Lepidoptera > Geometridae > Thera > Thera britannica. The sequence continues at coordinate 8,820,994 of OW618043.2, read as the reverse complement.
CGGCTCTTGTCTATCACTTCGACGCACAATATTACCAATTTCGGCTAGATTAAGTAAATACTATTTAGTATGTATAGCCGGCTGTCATTTTTTTAAACAAAATGGCGGGCTCTTCCAATCTCTCTCGTAGAGAGTATTATATTCCTTGTCCACTCTTCGTCAGCTGTCATCTTAGCACTGTTTCTGACCCATGTTATCTTTCAAAAAATGATCCTATCATTTTACCTGTCCATAATTTCACCGACATGCTTGGTTTTTAGATGATGTTTTTTTCTTGTCACTTATATCTAATGCACTAGGATAAACTAGGCTAGTTTTTCAAGCCAGTATTTAAAGTAAATACCAGTTCTAGCTTGCTAGCTTACTATAACTACCTTGCTATCCTAGCTTGAAAAACTGGCGTCATGTATCCCGGACAGTGTTTCTTTAACTACGCAAGTTGGACGCGTTGGGGTGGCCAGAGCCAAAGTCAAGACAAGTCAGATCAAGGTTACTTGAAACGAATGTATGAAGAACAAAGAGAGTGAACGGAGCGAAATTGGTATGTCATTCAGATTATAAGTGGAAATCCGTGGCTCTGTCTACTCTCAAGAGAAACAGGTGTATTTTATGTATGAAAAGAGTACCCTAAGCGAGGAAGCATGTATAAATAATGTCATGCGAGTGTTTCTTCAGATACACGTCAGGTTTTCAAGCTCGAAATCTCTGGCAGAGACCAGAGGCAGAGGCCTACTCCTGTGGGAAATAGGGGTTATTTTATGTATGCAAATAATTTTAACCCTGGAGTAATCAAGATGTAAGCCAACTTTGAAGTTGGCTAAAGTATTTTTTATTTGAAATTTCTCACAGCTGTACATAGCTTGATAGACAATAGTTTTAATCTAAGCCAAGTTTTTACTGAAATCAGATAATCTGTAGAATAATCACATACTTTTTATTAATACACCAATATAATTAATTCATTATAACAACCCACAAAACCCACATTATTACAACCTACGCAGTAAACAGAGCTGAGCTAGCCAGTTCAAAGTATTGATCATATCGTTCGGTTCCTAATATCCCTACGCAGTATCAAAGAGAAATAGTTTTCTTTGATGGTCGCGCCGCCATGTTGGTAGAAGAAGAAGAAGAACGGACAATGTATTGCATATATTTGGCTCCAGCTCAAAATCAGCGCTAGTTACACTCAAACATACTCAATTTGCTAATATTTTTGTAACTCTACTTTATTCTACGCTAGCGGCCGCCCGCTGCTTCGCTCCTCCGTTCCCGTTACTTTTTTGGTATAAAAAGTAACCTATGTCAGTCTTGTTCTAAGCCACAATTTTCAGCCAAATCGGTTCAGCCGTTCTTGTGTCATCTTATAGCTCAACAACTTAATATATGTAGATTTTGCTTGTTTTGTCTCAAAAAAAAGGATAAAGGATTCTTTGAGTTTCCTTAAATCCCCTTTACAGCATCAACAACAAGGATTTAGGTAGAACTGTTACCTTTAACTTGCGAATAGGTATGACTCAAAGCTTTCAAATTTAAGTTTTGATGTTTTTGGTTCTATTAATATTCGAGTTTTATAATCAATAAGGGTTAATCTAATTTTGTCGTTGATTGTTAGTTATTACAGCCAAGTGTGTCGACACTTTGCTGGTGTACATTGGTGTACACTATGTTTCTATAAGTGGAAACTTTTAATTAGCCTTAAGTATCTATCCTCTTTTTTGTATCCAATTTTTAGCTGTACGTTTTCCTAAGAAAATAAAAATAAAATAAAATAAAATAAATAATTCAGAATAGTGATACAGTACAGGGTAAGATAGAGTTCAGTTTAGATTGTAGACCAAACAAGGTTTACAGCTTCAACCACGTGACACCCATGCCTTCATCACATCTCAAAGAGCGACCACATCAAAGGCAACTCCGCTATTCATCTATAGACGTTTCAAAGAAGATTGACAAAAACACATTGAATGCACATTAAAAACGCACAAAGGCAAAGCTTATGCTTTTTAAGCATTATGATCCAGAAAACATTTGTGCTTTTGAATAGTAGTCAAATTCATTTAAAAACGTGACAGAAACCAAATAATTTACCCAGCTTCAATGTTACCAACAAAACGCAGCCTCCACGTTACATTTGAAAGTGATCATATAAACGCAATCTTTGCCATTTTCCACGTACTGTAGTTACTATTTAGTATAATATCGATTAGTTTACCACACTCTAAGACGTGTTCAAACTCGAATAATACCGATAAAACGCAGATGCAAGTCACATCCAGGAGCACTAGGGCACGAGGACACGCGACGCGACCAGGCGCCGGGGCGGGCGGGCGATCACTGCCGCGAAGCCTCCCGGGGCGCCCGCCCGCCCCTCGCCTCTCTCCCGCCCGCCCAGCCAAACTCTCAATTATTTTATTGGGAAGCTAATGAGACGCGAACGGTTTTGTAGTTTTGCGTTTCGCAGACTATTATTGGACGTGTTTAACGGGCTACTCTTTCATCAGAAGCTCCTTTAATTTCTACAGGCCTGGTACTTTTTCCTAAATGGCAATGGTCAAATGTATTTATACAAGGATCACTTTGAAACTTCTTACAGCGAATATAGGAAAATACAGAGTTTAAGGCATTTAAAATTGTAAAAAAAGAGTTAGAAGTCCAACAGGGCATGTTCCCAACGTGCATGACCAAACGAGGCAGTGCTTTTGTTATCAGAGATGATAGTACCACTTAACATCAGGTGGGCCATATGTCTATTCCATCAACTAAAGTAGTAGCACCGCTGTACCACTTCTGTAATTTAGTGATAGGTTGTTAAGTTTTAATGGTTAGTGTGAGTTTGCTTCGTAAATATTTTTTCTTTGTTTTCTTTCTTTAGTAGCTGTTGTATAAAAAAAGTCGTGAAGTGAAGGTTTAAGTCGAGAATTAAGCCCTTATATCACGACACCTCAGCCAGTTACAAGAATGCGAGAAAATGATTTATACGAGTCCGCTTGTCAGAGCTACTATTAATATAACTGGTTTATTATTTTCCGTGAATAATGTCTTCCCGTCTCATGATCATAAGACATCTCTGGACTTAATTGATGATAATGTATTGTTCTGGGAACAAGCAATTCGAAGGACAATTTGTTCTTTGTTTTGTATGATCAACTCACCTGACCAATCAGGTGCACAACCGCACCTGATCCCCATCGGATCCCCAAGGATCCGATGGCAATAACGTAAGAATTATGTAAATTTAATATAAATTTCCATCCACCGAAAGTAGTCACCGTCGCCCATAGACACCTGCAACACCAGAGGTGGTGCTGATGCGCTGCCGGCCTTTTAAGAAATGATAGATCCGCCTTTTGAAGGACCTTATGTCGAAGCTCCGAGGGAAAACCGCAGAAGGCAGCTCATTCCACAACTTACTCGTGCGCGGCAAAAAGGATCCATACAGTCCATACAGTATGACAGGTCTTATCTATCTATATCTATATACCTCAAAATTCATAACCCAAATCTGATTTAGTCCATTGCCCGTGGCCCTGTTTACCTCCATTCGCATTCCACTGGCTGGCTGTTCAGATTTCATAGTTATGTTCCGATACGGAGATATTTACGAGGCCTTATACAAATATGGCGTTCGAACACGGCCTGCCTGCGAATTACTATTTACAGATTTTTGATACCAAACCCTCGGGTACGAGACTAGAGTTCAATATTAATGAAGGTAGGGTCATGTTATTGAAGGAGGTATCAGTGAACCTGGAGGGTACTTAGAGGTAACTACAGCCCCGTGATCGATAACTACCTAAGGGTATACCGATTCTTTTTAGTTTCATAAAGTGCAGGGTGCAAAAGTTATAGAAAAGTAATTACTAGATGAATCTGGGAGCAAGTTACATTTGAAATAATTGTTAGAACTGACAACAAATGAACGATTTGTTTCCTACTTGAAAAAACTTGAAAAAACTTGAGAAACCGACTTCATACACAAACTGCTGACACATTGTTGATGAAATTTCTATGGGACCAATCGGGAACCTTCCAGATAAAAAAACTCAAATCGGCTCTAATATGACGAAGTTATGCGATAACAAACATGAAAAAAAATACCTACAACGGAATTGAGAACTTCCTTTTTTATTTGAAGTTGGTTAAAAAGTAAAATCCATCAGAAACGTGGGTTTCTGATGCTCTTTTAAATCTTTCCAGAAATAACGAATTTTATACCTTTTTATAATAAACCTTTTTATAATTCATATTAATGCCTAGTACTTATTGTCTGTTTAGTTTAGTTGAGTTGATATTTTGTGCATGCTGTGGCATCCTATAACTGGAGGGACGCATAGTTTTAAGACGTTTTGTTAATATTATTTGTCATTCTCGTGTTTCCTTTGTTGGATGTCCTAATAAATAAATAAATGCCAGAAACCCAGTGTCATAATCTGACAATAATTGGTGATAAAGCAGATTGTTATTCAAGGAGCTAAAATGACCCATTATAATACCAGGTAGTTTTACTACTAAACCCTCATTAAACCGAGTTTTAATGGGTATTTAGTGCCATGTGTTACACCATTATGAATTTCGGTAATTTTTTGAGGAAAACAGTCTGTTTAACTCAACGAGAAACAAAGAAGTTTATACTTATACATGTTATAGTGTAGATAGATAGTTATGTATTTGTTAGTCCAATATCAGATTAGTTTAGTTGTAGTCGGCTGTTGCCCGCATTATCCCACTCGGGTTCATTTCAGTAGGTACGTACTCTCAGCGGCAAGAAAAACAATTGTTATTGGTTATAAAAGAGTGCAAAGTTGCTTTTTAACCTGCTCGATCATCAAAATTGAGCACGCGGTTAAAAAGCAACTTTGCACTCTTGTATAACCAATAAAAATTGTTTTTCTTGCTGCGCAGAAGGGTTCACAAAATTTAACCACGAGCGCAGCGAGTGATTTTAAAATTACAATCCTGAGCGTTAGCGAAGGAATTAAAAGAGTAAGAGGTGAAAAATCTTTAACTTCTGATCCCACCTCAACGAGGAAATGACTAAGTAAATGCAAAACCAAATGCGAAAATGGCACGCGTAAAGCAAATTAAAATAAAAGTAACACATCAAGAAGGTACCGAGTCTGAGTTTCTTACAAATTAAAAAAGGTTGGATGATAAATTCGGCACCATGGAGGTCCTAGTTCATTTTATGGAGTAAATAGGTTTATGATGTTTTGAATTCACAAACTTAGCGCACAAGATGTTCTAAATTCAATTTAACTTTATCTTCTAGCGGATAACAACGGTTTATGCACTCAGATATCGAAGAGCAAAAATACACTTTCCGAGATGAGGGGGATGAAAAATATACTTATTTTATAACCTCTTTATCTGGGGGTTTGAGTAGATATATTGCCATTATACAGTATGTTAGTTTAAACGAGGGACATATTGAAACCCACAATAGTGCATGATTATATGATACTAATAAAAATATGAACAAAAAAAAACACTGATAAATAACAGACAGAACCATACCAAAAATTTCGCTAAAGTCTCGCAACGTGTGTAAACCCTTGCGCTAGCGATTTAATATTATCGCAGAACATGTGCGCGGGTCAATGACCTTTAGGTATAATCCATTTTCCCTTCGTACTTTAAACCTGGCTTACCTAGGTATGGCTCCCTTCCTCGTCCTTGGGCATGCGTCGGTACGGTGAACTGACCGAATGTTCGCAATCGTTGGTTAACACCTAGCATAAGATTGTACGACGGAATCTGGCGGTTGGGAAACATCTCTCGGTACAAAATAATGGCTCCTCGCACACTATCATTAGATAACACGTAGGCACGAACCATATCCCAATATTCTTCATTAGAATATCGATAAGACGTCATTTTTGGTTATTAAAAGAACACGTTTACAGGACACACTTATCCCGAAGTAAGCGGGGTTGTTTTTGCGATACGCGGAAGCGCAATATTAGACATGCGGAAATAGCAGCGCACTCGCATAGACTGACTGCGGTCAGCGCGGGAGTGTGTCCTCCTATCGTCGGTGCAACACAAAGGGAAGGGGCGGGGTTTGCGCACAAGCTTCCTTTTCGGTAGGATCGGCACGTGTTTTGCCGCGTGATTATTTTACTGTTTACAAGTTCACTTCTTGCGCGCTCGTGGACAATTACGTCACAAATTAAGGTTATAGGTTTTTTACATATTTGGGACGAGAATCGAATACTGAATACCCTCCCTCAATAAGTCCCTCGTTTAACCTAACACACTGTATTTGAAATTGTTGTTATTGTTTGTATATTCTTAGTGTGTAAAGTGTGCAATAAATAATATTCTATTCTTTAGGTCCTGTTTTTTTTATGCCATTACTAAGCCTGGTTACACACAACATATACATACTTATATTTTATAATAAAATAAATAAACTGTTCCAGTCGCTGTACCCTACAGATGTTTAAACTATTTCGCATGTATAATATAAATAGCAATACCCTTTGAGCCTTAAAACTATTGAATGATCATCTACCCGTGGCGTGGAGTGTACTCGTCGACCGCAGAACTCCCGACCCGCTCAGTGGTCTCCACACAATTTGAACTAGTGTAACGCCTGACTCCGTTTATCTGGAGTTATACAGTATTTAAATATTTCAGTTCAAATACTAAATTAACAGTGTCCAGAATAGTTTTATTATCTACTAGCCGCTGCCCGTGGCTTCACCCGCGTGGTATTTTTTCACGTTCTTGTTATTCTTTCGGGATAGAATCCTTTATCTAGATAAATATAGATTGTATCCAGGATACAATCTATATTTGTTCCAAATTCATCCAAATTGGTCTAGTGGTTCGGGCGTGATTCATCCACAAACATCGTAACTTTCGTATTTATAATAGTTGATATGATATCCTACTTATATAAATTAATTAATTAATACCTCGCCAATGATGTTAGTTTTATAGCCAGATAGGTATTTGCTTATCAAAAACTCTCAAATTAACGGCGTGCTCATTACAATAAGTAGATAACATTGATTTAAATAGCCAGTGCCGATTGTGGTATTTGCGAAAGTAGACGGTATTTTTACAGATATACGAGAATAATATCGTGTCCTATATTACACCTTAACGAGTTTGAATTAAAATAGCGACTAGTTCGATTAATTCGACAAGCTCAACAATAAACACAATGGAAGGGACGACGGATGAAGTATCGCTCATTACAGTGTTCTTCGTGTATCTACTTGTCTGTACAACTGTATTCACCTATATTTTCTCTCTACTGACGTTCGCAATAGGTGTGATCACGTGGATAGTGATCCCTGAATGGCGTACATTCAAGAACTACGTCAACGTAAATATTTTCTTCTGTTACACCACGGGAAGCTGGTTGTATTTCACGGGAAGCTGGTTGTATTTTAGTCAAAATGTTATGTATGTGTACTTACAATATTATCAATGGTTTTTTTTAGATTCATACTCATGTTGGCTATGGATCGCTTGTATCAACATCTACTTGGATATTGTTGTAATATTTAGTACCAACATAACAAGGAATGCGTGGATATGTAACTTTTTTGCATGGGGTGTTCCTCTGATTCTATTCCTAATGAATCTTCTTGAAAGACTATTCGGTAATATGTACTATATCTTGTACATAGCAACCGCACTATTAGTGAGGCTGATGTTTATCATAAGTTTTGTTCTATACGTGATTGTGATGTGGCATGTCCTCAAGATGTGGTGTGAGAGTCATCCTGCACCACAAGTATGGCTGAAGGTGCAAGTGGCAACGTTTACCTTCATCATGAGCGGAACTCCCTTCTTGCTGACTATGGTTCCGTCTTACACACGTGTTCCGACCTACAATTTAATGAACGACACCATGTTTATCAGCATAATCCCACAGATACAGACTCTATTATTGTGTTGTTTCTGTTTGATGCATAATCGTGTTGCATGGCAGGAGAGACGCACGCGTAGAGACCTACCTATGGCTGCCTTATAACTGCAACACCATTATAGATTCTGCGATGATTTTGTATTTATCTATCCTGTGAATAGTTTATAGAAGTGTCTAGATATAGGATGGTGGAGACACCTACGCACTACGGACAACTCCACAAACATAATATCTATACATTAGAAGCCTTATAGCACGCTAACGCACTCAACCTGCGTCCGCAGTGGCGTGCACGGTGTGCTCTGCTGGCTAAAAGTGGCGACTGACATGAGCATTCGCTTGATGTCAATATTCGCATCGAATATTTGTTCGTTGTGAGTATACTCATGATACCTGAATTTCCATAACCAATATATGTTTGACTGCGCTCCATCTCCAGCAAATGTTAGTCAAAATGGCGGCAGTGCTCGCGTAAGCGGCTGACTTGTTATGTTAACATTCAACGGGATTTCCAAAAAAACCGACAGCCAAGTGGAGCACGCTTGGGAGGTCGTAGCTCGCCATCGAGCTGCTCGACTCTTTGTGCTCAGATGCCGAATATTCGAATGGTGACGTGCTCACATCGAGCGAATATTTATCAGTCGCCAGCTTTAAATATTCACGCTCGAGCAGTAGAATATAGTTTTGTAACGATTAGAGTAATAAATGTAATAAATAACAATAATATAATTATGATTGTTACCTATTAACCAGTTTTTTCCCGTTTATTAATATTGTCTACTGGTTTTAGGTTAATTATCGAAGTAACTACTAAGAGGTATTTATAAATTCGTAAATATAATAAATAACTTGCATTGTGTGAAAAAATGATTGTTTGTCTTTAGTTTAGGGATTTACTAGTACTTACTTGTTTTTTCGTATGTAATATGATCGAGTTAGCGAATTATTGATGCGACGTAGTTGATGTGTCATTCGTAGGTAAATTTATATTAATTTCGAGCAAAAAAAGGTAGTTTATTTAAATTGTTAGGCATATCTTATAAAACTCCTTTATTTACATAAAGAAAATTAAAATTAATAAGTATTTACAAAATACATGAGAAACAGTTGAGCTATCTGCAGATTGTTAAGATCTAGAGATAGATCTAGATATTACATTGTTGTAATAAATACGCAAATCACCAAATTCCAGCCTCACATTAGGCAGAATCGACAAGAGCCGACAAACTTAAATTGGATCTGAGCTGCTTAACCACCAGGCGAGCAGAAAAACTGAGGAGTTCAATAATTCATCAAAATGGATATTGATTGGAAAAAACTTCGGTTAATACTTTTGGAGCGTAAAATTTATTCGGGTTTTGGTGAAGGTGTAATTTGAGATGTGAAATAAAGTTAAGAAAAGTTTAATTTCCACACAAAGACTCACATTGAGATTGTTTAGGTTAAAGTATTTCGCATTTCGAGCGCATAGTTTTTTTTTTGAACTCTTAGCACGCCAATGTATCACACTTACCTTCTTCACTTCACTTGAGGACTCTTCTTTTAAAGACATTCTTACTTGAACAATATATATTTCTGCTTTAGACTCATTGTATATTACTGAACGACCGAACTAACCAATATAACGAGCATGTTTGCTTTTAATTTCTAAACAATTTTCGATACGCAAATAGTATTACAGCAGAAATACTGAGAAGCTGAGAAGTGAATTAATTAATCCATATTAAACCTCGGGCTTCGAAGATATTTACGAAGAATCCCCGGAACTCTAGGATTCGTTATCTAATTAATTAGTTTGTATTTTAAAAACTACTAGTGCTCTACTTTGATCTAGTAAGTCTCTAGAATAAAATAATACGTATCATGCTTTTCTCTTAATAAAAGATTATCTGTACAAGGAAATCATGTATCGCAAGAGATGTTCTCAAAAAGCGCCACCTGTCTACGCGACAAAGGAATTTACTCTTGCCGTGCCAACTGGGGCATGGCCCGAGATCAAAGGAACAACTCCTGTCGTGTTCCGAATGCCTGGTACAATGTGTGTGAACACGGTGTGCAGAATACAGGTCATACTTGAGTTATTCCATACCAAGACTAGCCGATGCAAATGGTGTGTTGTGTCAAGATCTCGCATGCAATGATGAACGGATGTATTATCCTTGCAAAATGTAATTTTAGCGTGAGTATTGGTGAATCTGACAAATGCCAGAGGGTATGGTAGGATGCCTTCTGTAGTCGCACTGAGCCAAGTACCTAATAACTCAAACTAACACCTCCAGTGTCTTCTGGTTTCATTCAACTTTATAATGCTTGACAAATGTAGGGAAAAGGCCAGAAAGTACAAGACAATCGCAATCAATAAGACCTCGCACTGAGTAATAATCTCAACCATCTCACCACCTTCAATTAGTTCTGAATCCTTAGTATCTGTGCATGCATGACGGATGTAGCACAAAAGCCAGAAAGCAGTGGGTAATCTATGTGACGTCGCACGGAGTAACGATAGCGAACTCAAACTGCCACCTTCAATGCGTTCTGAATCCCTGGTACGTATGTATGCATGGCGGATGTAGGTAGCAGGCCCCAAGGCGGGCGCAGGGCTAATCGCGGAGGACGTGAATATTTTATTCGCATCGGCAGATACGCATTTCTAAGAGTTTTCTGCTTTCCAAGTAGTTTCATTAGTATAAAAATGGAATTTGGGAGCAGCCATTGACATACGTCATAGGTTTCTTCTTTTATGTTTAGCATCACTGTTGTCTTCAAAAAGGTTGGATACTAAGGAGCTAAAAAGTTTGTAGATCATGAAGTTCCCCCCGAGAAGGGCATAAATACTTTTACACTACGAAGCACCGTTTTCGAAGACGTCAGTAGTGTGAGTGCTCACCATTGCATTATACCAGGGAAGAGTAATCACAATGGAATCCGCGATAAGGCGTTGCCGCTCTTACTTAGATGTGTATTACACCAGTGATCTTATCTTTGTCTATCCCACGGAACGTAGCTACGAGTAGAAGAGAAAGTAGATGTAAGTTTGGCAACACCTTACTCCTGTGTAAATCGTGTCTGTTGATTTCCGACATGTTGGACAAAACATTGTCTTGTTGTGCTGAGAAAACTCAATAAATTGTGTTAAAAATAAAGCGTTTCTACAAAATCAATTCACCTAGTGAAAAAATGTGTTGTTCTGCTGTGTATTGTTCTTCCAGAACAACAAAAAGAGGTGTAAAAGACCCGGAATAGTCATTTAATACGTAAGTCTTAGTCAATATATTTCATCTTTTTACATGCTAAAAGAGCGAGATTTTTTACCAGAAAAACAGTAATAATTAAATTTTATTTCATGTTAGTCAATATTCATAAGTGTTATTGATGAAAACTAAGTGTAAAACCATTAATTATTGTAAAATAAAATGTATTGATTTAGGCATCTGTGCTAGTGATGTACTACACCAGCCAATTTGGCTATATCGATAATATTTTAGTTTCCGTTTTTTAAGCATATAACTCAATGCTTTGAATGAGTTTACTGCGGGATAAATGTTTGTAAGATCTGCAAATATTTGTAGCGGGTCACTCGTAGTTCCTGATACCCACGATACGGGTATCCTAGTGTAATCCTATACTCTCAATACTCAATACTCAATACATTTATTGCTTTACACATGGTTTAGTTTCTGCATGCATCGTTTTTAGGTGTAATTAGGTATCACATGGACTCTGCATGGGTATAGAAAACATGGAGGCAGGCCGAGGTTTTAAGGTAAGTTAGCTTGATATCTTGATATTAGGATTATGAAGTGACTGTTGTAATGTTGTGGAATCATAATAATGTGAAACATCTTTCGTTTCGTTTTTTTTGTACACAATATATTTTTTTAAATGCTAAAAAAAACCGCGCACAGACAAATTGCCGGGAATGAAAATCTGATACCTACCTATCTACTCTGCGCTGTGGATGTTATGTTCTCTTAGGTTTATCACAATTTTATTTTGTTTAATAAATACTAAGTAGGTACTTAGTCGTTGGGTGCTGAATAAGATTTAAAACTCGATTGAGAGACATAGCTGAAGAAGTAAACTTCTGATTCTAGAATTAATTTGTTTTTTGTTTCCTCGCAAATTAAAGAATAGTACTAAGTATACAATGCTCGGCTGAAATAGTAATTAACGGCCTCGTTTATTTATCTCATTTATAATTTTTTTTAGTTTCCCAAAATGCCCCAGGACGGAAAAAGATGCAAGAAAGTGGTGTGGAAACACAAGACCTTTCTACAACACCCAAGCGAGCAGTGAGAATTTTAAAAGTTTAAACCGTTTCATAAATTTCCATACCGTGAAAATCCCTCATTGTGTATTGAATTATATTATTGTAATTTAGTTGAACAAATCAAAGAGTTTATATCCAATTATGACGCCTTTTTCATTGATTTCGGTATTCAATAAATAATGCTGGACAAGTCACACAACATTATCTAGCCCTAGAATAAGCAGAACTTGTGTTATGGGTGCTAGATAACTGATATACCTACATAATACAATACATTACATGTATAGGTATTTTTTATTTTTATATAGAAAAGACCAGAACACCCGGAATAAATACCTGCAGATCGTACAAATATTTGTTCTAAGGCGGGAATCGAACCCGCAACCTCTTGCGTCGTAGGTGGACATTCGCCCACTGCACCACAGAGGTCGTCAAATCGTCGTAATTCATCGATAGGTTAGTTAATGTCGTTACTTCTCTAGTCACGCACACTAACACATATCTACAACTGAACACTAACAAAAAACGGACACGCTTTGAAATTTATTTATCCATCCCTAGTAAATATAACATCCTTGCATTATACTGTGTGTGTGACGTTTTGACGTAGGATTTATTTAGTCAACTAAATTTTTTGATCGCCAATGTAATTTTGTGTTAAAATAAAGCTTTGAATAAATATAAGCTGCTCCTCTTCATCGTTCTAAACTGTTTGCTGTCCTAGCGGCCCAATCGTCAAAGAGAAACTATATAATGTAAATAAAATATATTTTTAATACAGTTGCTCAAAAAGTGGCGTATTGCAGGGACGTATAGCGTTCGGGATGTGGGCTATTACACACGCGTGCTTTTTTTTTACCTTTCCCGCACTAGTGCTTTTTCTTTCCCAACTGTCAAAATAATGTCTAAAAAGAAAAACCAGCCATGAAGTTTTTACTAAAAAAGTTCATCGAAGTTTTTATGATTCATGCAAATACGTATTATTTCATTTAATGATTTGATTGAATGAGTTATGTTAGGTTTCATTTCATTTCATCTCATTAACTTTCTTTTTCAATTCATATCAATAAAAAAAATCTACTGAAGACTTGGCTGTATGGGTATAGTTCCCTTTGCCTTCCAGAATGGGTGAAGAAAAAAAAAAACTCTGCTTCTACGGTTGGCGCCATTTTTCAGAAATTTTCTTTGCGAGTTTAGTTGTTTGTTGCGTGAAAATGAGTAATTTCGACCCTAGTTTTTTGAATTAACACCACCGCAACTCAGTATAATTGCACAAAATGCTTCGGAGAACATTTTACCGGAAAAGTCAAAAAGTCGCTACATATCCACATACGACGAATTTATTGCGTGGAGAGAAGAGAAAAAAGCGAATAGTTTTTCAGAAAATGTTATGTTGGCATACTTCTCTGAACACTCAGCAAATTTAAAACCTTCTAGGTTATGGTCGAGGTTTTCGATGATAAAAAGTATGCTGAAAATAAGGAACAACGTGGATATAAGTGAATACCCAAAATTAAATGCTTTCTTAAAACGACAGACGGTTTTACAAGTAAAAAGGCGAAAATATTAACATCGAATGAAGTGGAAAGGTTTTTGAACGAAGCTCCCGATGATTGTTATTTATCCACAAAGGTAATTTATTAATAAGTACTTATATTTTTCTTTAGTATTCAGTTTACGAAATCGCAAGATACAGTCAATACATTATTTAAAAAAATATTAATCAAATCCCTTTTTTCGTAGGTTGCTCTGATTTTTGGCGTTGTTGGAGCTTGCCGCAGAGAGGAGTTAGCCAATATTACTTTAAAAGATATTGAAGCCTATGGAGAAATGCTACTAATCAAGATTCCGAACACAAAAAATAAGATACCGAGAAGCTTTGTTGTTGAAGGAGACTTTCTTAAAATAGTGCAAAAATATATTAATCAGCGGTCCCAAAAAGGAAAAACCGACCGTTTTTTCAAAATTACCAAAAAGGAAAGTGTACAGCTCAAGCAATCGGGATAAATAAATTTGGTAATATGCCAAAAGAAATAGCTACGTTTCTTGGTCTGCCGGATGCTAAGTTTTATACTGGGTACAGCTTCAGGAGGACCTCTGCTACATTATTGGCAGATTCAGGAGCCAATTTGACGTCCTTAAAGCGACTAGGAGGTTGGAAATCAGACAAAGTTGCAGAAAGCTATATTGGTGATTCATTAAACAACAAACTAGAAACTGGGAAAAAAATCACACAATCCATTAATTTAAGGTCCAGTCCGTCTCCTTCACATGTTGAAGAGAACGTTCGTCCATCTACCTTCGTTGATAATGATAATTCATCAGATCCAACTCCATCAACTAGCAAACGCCATTGTATGACAAATATACATGAACAATCATACGAAATTAATAATAGTTTATCTCAAACAGTAAATATGCAACCTAAAACTTCCCCAGTTTGTATAAAAAACTGTACCAATTTCAATGTTTATGTGAATTATAACTTTTATAAGAAATAAATGATTAATTAGTTAGTTGAGTTTATTGTGTTTTATTATTTTATTAAATTGCTTCATTTTTTCGCAACTGTATTAAAAATAGTCGTTCAGTACACGTGCGGAACCGTCATTGCAACTTGTTCCGACTGTCAACCCTCGCCTTCGGCTCGGTCGGGTAGACATTTGTCGGAACTCGTTGCAATGACAGCCTTCCCGCACTTGTAATGAAATATACTATTGTGCTCTATTTTACACTCACTACTAATAGTACATTGTTACCTGAGTGTTGAAAGTTACGTTTTTTGAGTCCCGAGACGGGTTTGGCGCCAGAGCGTTAGCGAGGGCGCCAATGGAGCTTGAGGGACTTAAAAGACTTTCACCCGAGGTAAACACTGTGCTTTTCATTACGAATACAAGGAAAGTAATAGTACATTATGATATAAGTGCGGTAAGTTGAAAATTACAGCCGAGGCGTTATTGCAAGCCCGAGCCGTAGGCGAGGGCTACAAGAAAGCAGAGGCTGTAATTATCAAAGCGCACGTATGTCATACGACGTTTTATAACACATTTGCGAGGAAACAAATAATACTCGGACTTTCGGACGAACTTACTTACTTGTAGTAATTACTTACTTGTTAAAACAGTTGGAAAAATTTGAACAATTTGTAAAGTTGATTATTACGTTGCCACCACAATGAGCTTGACTTATATTTTTAAGAAAGTTTCATGAAATAGGCTAAAAACACACTTTCTGTGAAAATGAATTGGCATCTTTGCTTGTTTTCCATAAGATGAAGTTTTGATACGCTTGTAAGTATCTATCGTTCGATTTTTCAGGCAAGAGGCTTAAAGTAGCCTTTTTCACTGCCTCTGAGAATTTTGGCGGTTCGAATTAATAAATTCATCATTACTTGACGACATTTTCAAACAAAAATAATACAGCGAAAAGAAAAAGCGCGCGGAATAACTTTTTACTTTTTCACAAATTAGCAATTTTTTTTTTTTAAGGCAAAGGTCTCAAAAACTGCCAGTATTACTAATAGAGTAAATTAATATTTTTTTGTTTTGGTTACAAATAAATGGCATTAATTTATTGTTAAAATTAATTAAATTAAAGAATAAATGTGTATTTTCTATATTTTATCTCCCAGAGTTAATTTTATTCATAAAATGTTTACCACAAAAAAATCTTAGCAAAGAGTTTTTATGTCAGTTTTCTGACATAAAAACTCTTTGCTAAGATTTAAAAAGGTACCGTTCGTGGATTGATAACCGTGCGTTTTACATTACGATAACGCACAAGTACGTAAAAACATACATAACGATATTGAAATCGGTGAAGTAGGAGACCCTTTATGAGCAAATGTGTTATAAAAATAAAAACATGAAAGAAAAATTTGTGAAAATGAAGATTGAATTGCCGCCTTCCCGGTTTTTTTTTTCTTTTTCTCTGGCGGGCCTTCGGCTTCGGCTCGCCAGCATTATTCAGCCATTATTTTCATTCTCATAACTTAAAAAATGGTAAATGTCAAATCTATGTTATTTTAAATAAATAGTTGAAGCTATATATTAATCAAGTAATTTAGAAGATATATTATTTATCTTTATGTTATTTAAATTTAAATTTTACATTGCGCTATCTTATTAGACTTTTTAAACTTCTTACTGTTGTAATGGGTTTCCAACCTACTTGCTGAATAAAAAGTTGGAATTTGGTTCAACGACCTCCTTGCAGTTAGAAAGACTTTAGAAAGTTGGAACATGGTTGATAAAATAGAACTTGTTTTTTTTTATAATTTGACAGCTGTCAGTAGAAAGCGATTCTCCCTAGGGCTGAAAGTTTTACTTTCAATTAGGCCCCTCAGGCAACTTCAGACCTACTTTCAGAGTATGAGTAATGAAAAAGCATTTTCAATCAAATTCTGCTCGCCGCTGGCGACCTCGACACAGATAATAAAGTAATAGCGCCACAGATTATATAAGTATGGACATTTTATTAAAATGCTCGGTTGTCCTGGCGGCCCTTGCCCCGGGCTCTGACGTCAAAACTGTTACCAACACGCTAACTCACTTATAAGGAAAGTTCTGCTTCGTTTTCAATCCCATTTCCTGTAACATGCCGCAGGCAAAATTCATGTTTTTATTCCGCGTGTTTCAAGTTAACTGAATAAGAGACCAATTGGATCGAGTCTTATGTTAAAAAAATTACTAATGGCTCAGACATGGAATCTTCGTCTACTTCGTATGGTGGGATAGGTAAACTATGACAGCTTATTAATTTTTAGATTTTTGATTAAATCATGGTAAATGTTATATAATAATATTACAAAATTAATATTATATAAACGAAACGGAGATGGCGAGACGAGCTTGATGGTTTCCTGACGGATTTGACAAGCGTAGCCCAGGATCGCGATGTCTGGAGGGAATGGGGGGAGGCATTTGCCCAGCAGTGGGACCCGGAGGGCACATAATAATAATAATAATTACTGGAGACCGCGTTTAGGTAAGCGTAGTGTAGGACGCCCTCCGGCAAGGTGGGGCGACGATCTGCGAAATGTAGCTGGCAAGCACTAAAGGAGAAGAGCCGAAGACCGGGCTCAGTGGCACGTCTTGGGAGAGACCTACGTCCAGCAGTGGACTAATATAGGTTGATGATGATGATGATGATGATAATATTTAAAAAACATTTGAAGTTACATAAACGTACAAAATTTTGCACTAAATACAACATCGACCAAATTATATTTTTTGTCAAAACAATATTTCACTCCTCTCCCTCTCTGTCTGGCTTAAACTAAGTCCTTGGTTTCACTCTCTTTTTTCGTCAAAAATTGTATAAAGCAATTAAGGCACGGTTTCACTGATTGCTAGTCGAACATTAAAACATTTGACAGATAGGCTCAAATAGGTTTTTCATCCAAAATTTGAGATAAACAACAACTGTCAAATATCGAATGGCAATCTGTGAAAAGAGCTCTTTATAATCTTGCATCCCGTTGAAACCTTCATAAATCCACAGGTCGGGGTCACCAAAATCTTCACTTACTTATGACCATGGGACTATGGGACCTCTCCTAACTAAATTTACTAAAGGCGTCTCTTGAGCGTTGAGTGCATAAATCAAATTGTTAAGCTAGTTAGGCTTAGGAAGTGGACCGCTGTGCCAAACATTATAATATTATAGGTATCCGATGTCGTAATAAATAATTACACATGTTTGTAATCTAATGAAACTGCTATAGAAAGATGAAGATATTTGCGTGACTAAGGACGTTACTTAATAGTAAGGACGTACTTGGCTAGAGTTCTATTTAATTTAATTTAAATCGCATAGAAACTAGCGCCATCTATTTTAGAGGTAATTTTCAAAAGCCACATTTATTAGAAGGAATATCGGTAACTTGCCATCGTAAGGAAAACTTTGATTGTGATTTTTTTTTGTTAAAAAGGTTAGAGCAATGCTCTCAAGACAAAGACAGCAAGAGGATAATTACAACAAAAGTACAATAGACAATTATCCGAGCTTATCAATTTTACTGGGGTCGAGAGGGACCTTTTTGCGTCGAGATAAAAAACAAGCCCCGGGGCGTTCCCAGAGGGGAATACACGAGCTGAGACCTGGGTCACTATTTAACAGATAATAAATCAAAATATGCTGTACCCCTTGCACTGTAGTTAGGACACCAGCTATACTGCACTAATATGCACGTAGATATAACATCACACTTATGAAATTTGCAGTTTACTTTACAATTAATTTACTCAGATTTCGATTTTGAGAACACATTAGTAAGTGCGTGCCTTACTAGGTAAGAATATTTTCACATCACATCAATCTACGAGAAGTCCAAGATCATTAAAATTTTACAGTGTGGTAGAGTGAAACTTCTGTAGCGCTACACTCTTATTAAAACTGTGTTTACGACCCAAATTGAATTTGCATTTCGGAAACTAATATTAATAGGCGCCGCCCTGGGGCATCTTTTATTGAAACGGTACGGAAGAGGAAGTCTACACCGGACTTCTGAGGCATTCCTGTGGGCCGCATTAACCTTATGTTTATAGCATAAAATGCATACCTCCCATTACTCTAGGTATCATGGTAATCCCATTACCTAAGTTCGATGTATTCTGTGGATAAGCCACATAGTCGTATGCTTTCTCTAAGCCTGTTCAACATGCTTTGAATAAGCAGTTTTTTAATGAAAAGAAAGACAAAACAAGTAAATAAATTACAACCGCAGGCAACACAAGTACCAGGCGGACAGAGTTGACAAAGAAGTATCCGAGTACGTCACGAGCGTCCTTGCGTTTCTCGCTGCATTTCTTTTGTCACTTACACGGCTTGTTGAACTGCTGAGCGCCGCGCTGCGACAGACAGACAGACAATGTGCAATTGCATTGTTTCATTAGATTAATTTGTTTAGAGCTATCTCTAGATTGTTTGTAACGGTCAGAAAACTCAACCTGGGGCCTAATTCTCGGGCCGATCTCGATCATTTTGCAATTTTATTTTATTGCTCCCTTTCGAAGAGAGAATGGCAGATTTCCTTGAGTAATTCATCAACGACCTCATCGTAGAAGCCTCGACAGCTACGATATACGGAAAACGTAGAAAAAGTGCGGGGTTGTGAAAAGAAGCAATAAAATAAAATTGCAAAATGATCGAGATCGGCCCGAGAATTAGGCGCCTGTTTCTTGTGCATTTTGTAAATAGTTGTATTCATAATTATAAGTTTATTTGTGTAAATAAAGTGTAATTGTTTTTAATTGTGAATTGAGGTATTCTGTCGTTCCATCGTAGATACTTATTGGTATATATATAAATAACAAATCGGTGAGTTTAGGAAAATTAAAGTAAGAGTTCTGAAAATAAAATAAGGAAATCAATAAAATTTACATTATCTACTTAAGTGTATAATTATTTATTAGAGCGCAAAAATACTCTAAATACTCTGATAACCTAGGTGTACCTAATTAGAACAATATTCTTTGCTACGTTTAACCTGTTTTCCTTAGTCTATGGTTTAACCATTCTTGTACAGCGCCATCTGCCGCCGAAGTCTGGAAGCACGTTACGCACGTTTGCAACGAATTGTGTGGTTCACGAAGTTGTTAAATTCGTTGAACTTAGTTCGACGCTCGCTCACCAGTCTGCTCTGCTGCCTTCTCCGGATTGCGAGAACCCTCTTTGGAACGTGAGCGAGCTTATGACGTAGTCCGATGGTAAAATGCTAGATGGCGCTGATCGAGATTTTTTGAAACGGGAGGGACAGACTTGAATAATTTTGGAATTAAGCATTTGAAGTTACATGGCAAACTAAAATTAACTACTTACGAATCGGTATTGTGGTGTCAGCTAATATATGGTGTAGTTTTTTCGGTGACTTACCTGAAACGTAAATTATTTTCCAATTAATCATAAACAATAGAATGAAAACCAAACATGTACAAAATTTACGCCTACAATGATATCTTAAATTTTTATATAACTAAGGCAGTAGTTAAAAAATTTCAAGACGAAAAAGGCTTTAAAACCGTTAAATTATTATTTATCCTTATGTCCTTTGTTATAAATATTATTTCTGCCCAGAGTTTCAGAACCTTGCAAATTCAATTTCAGTTTAAGTATGCAATTATAAACTCCTTTTTAAATTGTGACGAAGTTTATTACATTGATTATTTCTGCACATGTTGTAGTAGTACAGACCTTAAAATTCAGATTTTAGAGTTGGTTTTAGCATAAAAAAGCAGCCAAGTGCGAGTCGGACTCGCCCATGAAGGGTTCCGTAGCACGACGAACTACAAGAACCTGTATATTATGTTACTTGATGTAACATAATAAGGTTCTTGTAGTTCGTCGAAAGGTAAATTGCGGTTTACGGTTTATGACGTATAAAAAAAAAACTACTGACTAGATCTCGTTCAAACCAAAAATCGTTGGAAGTTTACATAGTAATGTAAAACATATATTTTTTTTAGTATTATCATTCTCTTACTTTAGAAGTTAGAGGGGGGGGGACCAACTTTTTTCCACTTTGGAAGTGTCTCTCGCGCAAACTATTCAGTTTAGAAAAAAACGATATTAGAAACCTCAACATCATTTTTGAAGACCTATTCATAGATACCCCACACGTATGGGTTCGATGAAAAAAAAATATTTGAGTTTCAGTTTCAAGTATGGGGACCCCCAAAATTTATAGTTTTTTTTTTATTTTTATATTAAAATCTTAATGCGGTTTACAGAATACATCTACTCGCCAAGTTTCATCAGTCTAGCTCTTACGGTTTCGGAGAAAAATGGCTGTGACATACGGACGGACAGACAGACAGACAGACAGACATGACGAATCTATAAGGGTTCCGTTTTTGCCATTTGGCTACGGAACCCTAAAAAGAGCCGTTTGCATAATAATTACTAGTAGGTACTTTGCACAGACGAGGGACACATTTCGAAAAAATATGAGCAGAAAGCCCGAGCGTTTTGAAAAACCTGTTGTTTCCATAGGGTAACTATAAATGAATTGGCGCTTGGAAACAATATCGAAATGGAAGCGATTTTCTATGGCTTTTACGCAATTTTTTGTAAGCGAGATAGCAATAAAAATAAATAGGTAAGTTACATAGGAGAGTAGGTAAGAAGTATTGAAACAATAATCAACGCTAAATATAATATTATTATAGAATAAGCTGATGCTTTACTACCTACTAAGTTTATACAAGTAAGCTTTACTTAGTTTGGGGCTAGTTGGCGCTGCGTGAAATGCCCAACAATATGTATTTAAGTACCTATGTACTAGTGAACAATCAGTATTATGCGTAGGTTTCCTAAGAAACTTAATGGTACAACCATGATTATTATTGACATTGACATGAATATTGACATTATTCATTTTTGACATAATGACAGGTAAAGGTAGAATAGAATGCAAGAGCGTTGCGCAGCCCACCCAGCCCATTAAATTAAAACAAACATGGCCGACTCTAAACACTTTATTTATCTTTGCCATCTTGGAGCTTCCGTGTGAGAACTAAATAATTTATGAAGGGCTGGCTCCACGTTCCACCTCGATGGAATCAAGCTTGGGTGCACGGTCCCTACTTTTAGAAAGTGTTTTTGCATACCTAGTGTATTTAAATGAAGGATAAAAGTAAGAATGTTCTAGCAAGTGGCCATTTCTGGTGGCGATGTTTTCGGTCGAAGGCCTCCGAGGCCTTGACTGCTATAGGGAGGGGACAGATTAACTTACCTATTACTGAAGTAAAGAAGCGTTCACACAGATATGTCTATTTATCAAACATATTACATAAATACGTCCAGCCACTCTGTTATAAGTAAAGTTTATTTTATAACATATTTTTTATAAATAATAGACCAATTTTAATAATAATAATAAATTATTCGGCCAGTGAAGATTCAGCCGATCCAAGAGCCAATATCCCCGCAAGTGCTTCTTAACATTACAATATCGCAATCGCATTCAAAATCAGCATCAGCCCACAAGCCAACCTAAGCCTTAGCTCTATGAATTTTAAATTCAATAACGTCTGAAACGCGAGATTAAATCCAAATAAAAGTCTTAAAATTCAGTTCAAAGTAGTCCTACTTTATGTTTTATGCAAAAGGGTTGAATGATTTCTGGAAGCAAGCGAGCTGCGGCTATTTGAGTTTATAATTAGCGGCCACTAATGGTTCGCCAGCTCACCACTAAGTAACGAACTTAAGTGGCTTATTAACTTTGGGTAAGAAGTACTTTCGGTATAGTTAAAAAAATATTGGCATTGTGCAATAAAAATGGTGATAGTAACCAAAATGAAATTTGAATCTACATCAGCTCTAAAGCTATAAACGCTATAAAGATCGTTAAAAAACTCTTCCAGGGTAGGCAACGCCACCACAGCTCCCTTGGTGTTTATGGGCGACAGTGACCGCTTACCATCAGGTGGGCCGGTTGTCCATCTTTTACACAAAAAAAAGCGGTTGTCTGTAAAGTCGGTTTACTGACGATAGTTGAACGTGACAACGTCATACAGCTGTCCACGCGGACGCATCGCTCACTCAAGTAGGAGAGAGACAGATGTCGAACGCTGCTGAACGCGGAGGCCGATTGTGCCTCTTTGTCGCTCGTTCCGCGCTCTCGCTTGCACTTCAAGCCTTTAATGGAACGCCTCAGAGCGAGGTAACGCTGCATGAGTCATGTTTTTTCGTGCGTGCAGCCGGCTCCATCGAATCCTTAAAAATCCTTTCTTCTTTTATTAAATAGCTCTCGTAATTATGTTGAATGAAGCTTGTGTTTACAAACCGGTGGTATACAATATGTCTGGTGGTGTGGGTGCTGGCGCGAGTCCAAACATTCTCGGCTCAGTGAGCCGACGCAGTGCCCAAACCTCCCTTTTGTTGAACACATCGCTAAAGTAACCTAGGTATTACTATTCAACTTGAGTGGATTTTTCTCATAACCTATTCTTTAGATTTTAAGTAACTAACCCCCGAATACTGAAACGCAACTCAGATTTAAGCACGTCTCAAGCGACGAATATTTGACAGTTTTCAATGAAAATCTGTCAAATATTCGTCGCTTGAGACGTGCTTAAATCTGAGTTGCCTTTGAGTATTCGGGGGTTAAAATGTTAGTAAATATTATGCGAAGAACATTTTTTTTTAATCCAGTCCGATTCTGAGGCCCGTATTCCGAAACAGCGCTTTCGAGTCTCAGTCGAGAGTCGAGACTCAAGCATAGATTTTATGACAGTTCTCCATTGCAAAGTGTCAAAAATCTGTACTTGAGGCTCGACTCAGACTCAAGCGCTGTTTAGGAATACGGCCCTAAATCGTATACTAAGGGTTTTTACTGTACCGTAAACACCGTAAAGCATCCGTAAACAGCATGGGTAAAAATTACCGCTGAAATGTTATTCAACCGCAACAACTTATATGTAGTGAGTACCCATTGAAAACGCTTAAAACGTATTTCCGTTCATCGAAATATGTAAAGCAAAGGAACATTTTAAACTTTAAAATGTCACACGCCTACCAGGAAAACAGGAGATAAAGAGTAAACCAGGTTCACAGTTGAAATCCCCCTTTGTCTGTGCGCGCTTGCTAATGCAGAGTGGCGGGTTGCGACTCGCGCTTGGCGACAAGCGATCAGCCTTTGTTACTTTTCAAGCGTGAAGATAAAAGTAACTATTAGAGCACGGTTGTTTAATTTTATGGCAGCTAAACTACAGTCATTTTAAATGTATTATACTTGAAGAGGCGAGTTTGTGCATAGTATAATATGGCTTTAAGAATTATAACAGGAAAATATAGGTAATTAAAATTAAAAAATTAAAAATTATGTTTAAATTATGGTTAAATAAAATTATTCTAAGATACTTATATAACTTTTGAAATTATCATGGTTTTAAACCAATAAAACCAATGGTTGGTTTAATGTTGAAACCAATAAAAGAGTGCGAAAGAGGGTAGATCGATTTGTCTGCCAATAACATTTCGTTTACTCGTGGACCTCAGTCCAACCGTGATCATGGCGCATGCAACTATGCCGAAATATCGGGAGTCAAAACTCACAAAATTTAATCATGGTAAATATCCCGTTGTTTCATAAAAATACTTCTAAAGAATTTCGGGACATTTTCAATACAAATACAAAATACAAAAAATACAAAAATATTTATTAGGGAAAACAGTTTTACAAAAATAGATATACAATGGACCCCGCACTAGGACTAGCCTGTGTCGCGGGAGACCTAAAAGAGTTTACAAAATGTGTAAAGTGGCGAACAAAAAGACGTGAATTGAAAGGGTAAGGAACAGTAAATATATAAATCCTATAATAATAAAATGTGAACAGTAACCACAATTACTACCAAAAATTAAACAAAATGACATTACATCTTCAAATACGGTACCTACTTATAGTTATAGATTAACAAAATCAAGACAATACAAATAACATTTAAGTCGTGTTGGTACAGTAAGCGGAGGAAGTTGTCGCCGTTCAAGCATTGTTATTGAATGCTTGGCGCCATTCCAAACTATTATGTTTTTTATTCCCATTACGATCGTAACATTTGTTACGTAATAGTATATTTCATTACAAGTGCGGGAAGGCTGTCATTGCAAAGAGTTCCGACAAATGTCTACCCGAGCCGAAGGCGAGGGTTGACAGTCGGAACAAGTTGCAATGACGGTTCCGCACGTGTACTGAACGACTATTTTTAATACAGTTGCGAAAAAATTAAGCAATTTAATAAAATAATAAAAATACCATTTGCTTTTTTCTCTTCTCTCCACGCAATAAGTTCGTCGTATGTATGCATGTAGCGACTTTTTGACTTTTCCGGTAAAATGTTCTCCGAAGCATTTTGTGCAATTATACTGAGTTCCGGTGGTGTTAATTCAAAAAAACTAGGGTCGAAATTACTCATTTTGTGCAACAAACAAATAAACTCGCAAAGAAAATTTCTGAAAAATGGCGCCAACCGTAAAATATAAGCAGAGATTTTTTTTTTTTCTTCACCCATTCAAAGAAGGAAGGCAAAGGGAACTATACCCATACAGCCAAGTCTTCAGTAGATTTTTTTATTGATATGAATTGAAAATGAAATTTAATGAGATGAAATGAAATGAAACCTAACATAACTCATTCAATCAAATCATTAAATCTGTTAATGAAACAAATTAGTAGCTTCTTTTTAGAAATAATACGTATTTGCATGAATCATAAAAACTTCGATGAAGTTTTTTAGTAAAAACTTCATGGTTGGTTTTTCTTTTTAGACATTATTTTGACAGCTGGGAAAGAAAAAGCACTAGTGCGGGAATGGTAAAAAAAAAGCACACGTGTGTAATAGCCCACATCCCGAACGCTATACGTCCCTGCAATACGCCACTTTTTGAGCAACTGTATTAAAAATACCATAAAGTTAGCTCGCGCCTATTTTCCCTAATCCACCCCAATCGTGAAACAGTGATGGAAGAGAGGACCTAAGTGGAAAACACTACGTTGGTAATACTAGTATAGCGGCGATAAGATTGCAATCAGCCACTTATAGAAGTAGTAACTTGCAAAATGCAGCCATGTAAGCAAATGGTCGTTGGACGTGACCCTGACTACCCGAGCACTGTATTGCACAAATATTTTTTTAGGCAATCCTTTGATGCAACACCGGATTCGCGCCCACGACCTTAGAATCGGAAGGCTAACACACTGAACGCGCTAAACTTTACCTTACTGAAGTTTAACTAACTAGGGCCAAGAATTAATAATAGCGGCCTCGTATTATTAATTATTGTTTATTTCACTTTATTATAACTTTGAAGCGTAGCGTGTGCTGTCTTTGAAACTTTTGCTACTGTATTATTGCATTGCGTACGTCTGACTAAGTGAAGTGGCACCACACTGGAATTTCACTGCTATTATTTTAGATTATTATTTTTGATTTGTAAAAGGATCATATAAAAAACGGTAGGAACCGAGGCGTAGTTTGTTGCCTGTTCTTCTAGGCTTGGTCGCGTGGAACTGGCACCTAGCTAGACTCACCTAGCTTTAAGACGTTTCAAAATGATTCTTGTAATTGAACTGAATATTTTTTTTTTTATTTGATTTTGTTTAAAGGATTTCAACGTTTTAGGCTGCGTTCATTAGATTAATGACATACCTACAAAACAAAATGTGCCAACCCAATGTACAGATTCAATAAAGTAGAAAAGTTTATTTCAATTCAAAAAAATACGCGATTGGCCTCTTCAGCTCAAGATTTTCCAGAACATACTGATACTAAGTCCCAATATTAAACACATTCTTTAGCACAGGCTCATCGATATTTCATTAGAGACTCAATATCGCTCTCACCGCGCCGTTTTTCCTGCCTTCATCTTTCTTTTCATCACGTCAATGAAGTCACCGGATATGATTAAAAGCTTTTGAAGCTGTTTCCGCCGGATACGTGTTATAAACCTATTATTCCTATACCGTATATTTTCTTACGTGTTCTGGAATAAAATATTGGAAAAAATAAAAACATGAGATGATCCATTTTTGTTTCGAAAGTATTAGTAATTTCAGCCGGTATAAGAGAGTTTTGACAGAAAACCCATAGTATTTCTGTCAAAATTCCGTCAAAACTTAAGATTGGGATCGGAATCGCGTTCAAGGGTAAACCGGCAGGTCTGCGAGGTAGCTTTAATTTTTATGACATCCTAAACAAAACATATACACGTAGGTATGGTCGGTTTAAAATAGAGCATTAAAAAATCCTTAAATCAACCAGCCCAGAGCCCAATTAAACCATTTCCTAGCATTTCAAACCCTTAGACCTCACACTCGATCACTATACATTCCTGGCCTATTAAGCGCCAGCACCCGTCCATACAAAAGGTTGAATGTGGACAAATGCGCTGAAGAATCGGCGGCCAGTGACCGAAGGGTTGAATCGCTCGTTCAAAGGCGACCACATGATTGCTTCTGTGGTCCTGGTACTCAGTGAAATAAATTCTTAGTTCTTAATACCCAATTTCACTTATGCCCGGGATACACGAGGCTTATATTTAAGCCAGGATAGCTAGCTAGGAGCGAGCTAGCAGTTCTAGCGTCCTGTAAACAGAATTAGCTTCATTATTAAAATAGCAATTCTGTTTACACGAAACTAAAACTGCTAAGCTACATAGCTTAAAACCAGTATCTTGCTATCCTGCTGCCTTGAAAAACTAGCCTCGTATGGCAATATAGATAGGTGGGGTTATTAGAAACGATATCGTGTTAAATAATAGCAAAAAATATTATTAACGAAAGAGGTATATCAGGATCGTAGCAAGTGGTTGTAGTAGTCAGTTTTAGTAGTAGTAGAGCTCTTTGTGAAGGGCTCGTCCGGGGAAGTACTACCACCATGTCTATTTCTGCCGTGAAGCAGCATTGCTGTGTTTCGGTTTGAAGGGTGTGGGTGCCGGTGAAATTACTGGCACGTGAGGCTGAATATCTGTATGCCTCCAGTTGATGGATGCAGGGCAGTGCATCGTAGGGCACTGACGTGCGTGACCTACGAGTGGCATTGCTTTGTTATAGGCGATGGTTACCACTTAACATGAGGTGGGCCATATGCTTGTTCCATCAGCTAGTTACATTAAAATAAAAATGGGAATACTTGATCGCTGCCTACCCCTGTGGGAATAAGGCGTGATTTTATGCAGGTAATAAATTATTTTCCTCAACGCTAAGTTCTACGATAATACACCCACGCTTGTGAAAGTCTCGATTTTACTAAGAGTTTTTCGTAAAACTGCCCAGCCTCGTTATATTATACACTAAAAGCTTTTTTTCAGGCTTTTTTTCAGTGCCCGTAGTTATTTATCCATTAGTAAAAGACTGAATAAAACACTTTCAGTACTTCTGGAGACAGACCACCACTGTAGTGTTCCGATATAGAGTAAGATTCTGTGATCACATACCCTCTAGAATCTAGAGGAACGCACCAGAAGATGGGCAGCATCTCCTGAGTATTTCTAAGCGTGGTTATTACGGCAAACCTCTCAACTGAGGATTATGACTTCTAGACCTGCAGTTTCTGGACATCTTCTCATTCATCTGGCCTGGAAAGGCTCTGTATGCTGCAGTCCTCGATCGTTCAACTCTAATTTAGTTAGCGGCTTAACGAGCCACCTGAGCGAGCGGAGGCTTGTATGGGCTATTTACCCCATGTGTGAGCCGCTTTCCCGTAACCTATATAGACGCCTGCAATTCGCAAATTTAAAGCCTACAAAATCTTTTTTGAAGATCCACAGAGCTTGCTCACAGTTGCTCACACATGGGGTAAAAAGCCGAACTCCATACAAGCGTCCGCTCGCTTAGAGAGCCGTCTAGCGCTGATGACGTCATTAATCTCGGTCGTGACGTCACGACACCTTCCTACAACCATGACTGATGTACAGCCACAACAAACCTGTAAGATTTTAGCGGGATAAGTCTTGCAGCATCTTTGTGTTACTTGGAATTTATTATTTTAGTAACATGTTTGGTCGGCTAATGGGATTAACGTCTGTCTGCTGTCACATTTAAGTAAAACGAAGCATTTTATTTGTATAAACAAGCTTTGTAGCAATTTTGGCGTGTTTTGGTGAGAATTGACAAGATAGCGCTGTGTGAATTGAACACCCATATTTTTTTATCTATGGGTAAGCAACCCATCAGTTATACGAGCAAGCATAACCGCGGGCAAAAGCGTAAGCATGCCAGTTAGTTAATACATAGGGGAAGAAGATTTTACATATATCGTAACCAAAACATTATTAAAATAATTCAACATAATCTCGGCGTAGCATCTCGTAGCGGATAAGCCGTAGCTTCGTAGCTGACGTAGCGTTACGCGGCGTAGCGGAAAACTGTCTGGTGGAGTTATATGCGGATATTATGTGGCTGGTGGCGGCAAATTAGCATCTTGTTGTGTGCAAGATAAAATAAGATACGTTATAAATAAATAAATAGTAATACTACATAATATTGTCAAAATAAAGTTGTGACCACGACCACTGAGGCCCAGAATGTGACTGGTCTCATGGTCCAACATTAACCGATCAATCGTACTACTATATATACTAAACTAACTATTCATAACGATTTTTATTCTAAGCTAAGATAAACAATATTGTAACAATGAGTCTAATCATAAATAAATAAATATGAGCATTGAAAATAATACCTTGATGAAATATCACTCAACACCAACTAATTTCGAAAGTTTTTTTGTTAGAAGGTGATCCTAATTAAATCATGGTGGTTAAACATGGTTCGTAGAAATTCGTTGATACTACGAAGAAGTTTTTTTTAAAATAATCACGCTCAGTAAATGACCTTGTCTGCTTACCTATACACACGCCAACTCCTGGGCGCGTTTATTTCAATTTGCGTGTGACCGCGTAGGAAAATGTTTTTTAAAAAATATTAATGGACGGGAAAATGTTACAAAACTAATTAGAGAAAGTGGTTGTGCTTGCCGCTTCTATGTCAAACGGAGTTTTTATTAAATTCTTGATACTTATGTACTAACACCACACATGTACGACGGGTTTTTAATTAGAGCTTTTTTCTTATTTATCTACCAATTATGCTTAGGTCGGTTTAGCCAACTCAGAGTAACGCTACCTGGCAGATAAAAATACTTCTATCTTTGTTTTAGACAAATCTTAAAGTAGAGACGGAATGAATCAAAATATTATTAAAATTATGATTTCTGTTAGGTCGCGGTAGGATACGGGCCAATCGGCGGTCCGTGCTGGAATAATTCCAAATATTTTGACCTGTGATGGTAAAATCCGCACTTCGCTTTCTTGGAGTTAGTAAAATTTCAAGTTTATTTCACTAGTAGTGCATCACTCTAAAAGTGGTTGTGAACGTGACGGAGTCGGTTGTGGCCAGCTAGTCGTCACTTCAAAGTAAGTGATTCCGAGGCCGTCCGCTGCGTCGACCACAAATCACACAAAAAGCAACGCAAGTACTCGATGAAATAAAACAACGCCGCAGTTGTACTCGCGCCCAGGGCTGTCACTCGCATATACAGTTTATTACAAAAACGAAATAGAATCATAACTGTGAACCCCAGGTACGGTGGACAGCACTGGCACTCATAAAATTTTTTAAGGATCAGCTTTTTGTGAAACTTGTGGCCATACATTTAAAACTACAGTCCGGTCTCAGTTCAGCTCAGGAAGTGCCAGTCCAGCCTAGGAAGTGCTCTGTACTGCTCTCTCTTTCTGTTCTACTCTGAATGGTCACTGTCCTTGCCCTCGATGAGATGGATATCATCATATTTCGAGATCCAGTTAAACCCTACATAAAAAGCTAAATAACTGCGTACTGTGGTTTTGCTACAATTCTTCCACATTTTAGTGACAAGGTTCCTGAAACAGTACAAACTAAACTACTATATCTGCCGTCCTCCACTGCGTTATGGGACATGTTTATGGACATTACAAACCAGATATCCTCCGAACCGTTTGTCTCCCAACGAACTGGACCATGTAACGAGCCGCGGCAATTTACGGACTGCGCAGGACATATCTTATATCTTAATTTAGAGGCACTAAAATTTAGAAACCATGAGTTTTAAGTCCTAATTTATTGGCTTTGCTGTGGGCTTGAAAGTAATAATGTTTCCAACATAAATGCATGGGATAAGGGCAGGAAGAACTAAGTGATGATGGGTAAATGTTTACCTCGGTAGGCAGTTCTAAAGTTTTCTTGTTGTTAAGTGGCTTTGTCTGGCGAAACTTCGATAACTCCTAATTTGGCGCCTAATTCTCTGGCACGCAGCAAGAAACATTTTCATCAAATTATCGTGTCACGTGTCAAATTAGACTTGAACTTAGGGACTTCTCAAATTTAAATGAAGAGGCATTAATCTCAGCGCTAGATTACTAGAAGTGGAAACTTTAATAAACTTTTCCTTGTAACCGTAGACCCTAGGGGAACAGTTATATTCCAAGCGAATAATAAAAGAAAATTTCGCACACAATAAAACGGATTTTCATTTACAAGTACACCGCAGCGCCCCTACAGCGACCGCCTTTTGTTCAAGCGCTTTTTTGTTCGAAAAAGAAACGTACAATCGCAAAGGGGTGCTCGGGGGTTGTTTTTAATTTTCAAATTACCCGCCGAGACACTTGAGCCCCGGATGCCCGAACAACACCTGTACTACATTCAACTTTTAGCTTTCAACATTCATTTTTTACAAAACCTTACAAGGGTCATTTCGATTTTGAGCGTTCTTGTGATTATTCCGTCGTATTTTTGACTACTTATGTGTATTTTGTTACTACCTAATTTTATAAGATGTTTTTGTTTTACTATAAATGTAGTAAACATTAACAATCATAAATAACAACGGGTAGCTGCTAAATTGCCTCGGCTAAACAATGGACATCGAGAACATTCTAAAACCCGCAGTACAAGAATACATTTATTATGAAATACCTGAAAAAATACTGGTTTTAATGTAAATCATGCTTTTTAATTAAAAAGTAAAATCCCGCCCGTTGTTATAAATCGAAGCTTTGCCGCCTACCTATGTAATGAAACCTCTAAATGAATAAAGTTTGCGAGTAATTCAAACAATACTCTCATTTGGGCCCTAAACTCTGACATTGTCTTGGTTTCATACCTTTAGGGCTTTTACTTCAAAGGCCGCTTCTGAATCTCGTTTATTATCCGTCAGAAGAAGCCCAGTGCTGAACCCAGCCTTCCACAAAAAAACGATTTTGAGCATGGACTTCCTGCGAAGTTGATAATGTCGGGTTTTCGTTCTACGCTTGGTCGCCATTCGAGAACTTTTATTACCCAACGGGCTTACTTCTGATTTCCTCATTCCGGATTCTATAACTTTCGGCTTACCTCCGTCCATAACTCGTTGTGCGACAATCAGCTTGTGTATGAGGCCAAATATTTAACGACTTTTCCCAGTTCTTCTAAGCTTGGTCGCGTGGAGCTGGCATCTAGACTCACCTAGCTTTAAGACATTTCAAAATGGTATAACTATACAACATATTTGTACATATTTTTGACATTCACTATGTTCCTTATATCATCACTAGCATTACACATTGATTGACTTAAGTCTTGAGTCTTTTGCGGTATCTGTGACGAGAAGATATTTCGCGATATAGGTATACTACTATAATATAACTATGATATTACCTATTACGGCGAGTATACTTAACTATGATATTAGACTTAAGTCTGTGGCATTCTAGAAGGCTTTCAAAGGAAATATCTAATCTAAATTCCTTACCAAATACCGAGGGTGGGTTAGATTCTAGTGGCGAGGTGTTAGGGATCACATTCTAAACCAATGAACTCTTTATTTAGTAGTAAATTCCAACATGGGGGACTAAAAGCTCGGTAGTTTTTACCTTGGAAGTATACCCCTAAAAACAAGTTAGGAAAACTTAGAGGATTGCCGTTTTTCAATCCCGCTCAGATAATGTTTTCATTTAGAAATATTTGTAACCAAGATCATAATAAAATAAAAATATAAATACGCATTTAAGCGGAGAAATGTAGAATGTTCTTGTTACGCAGTACTAAAGTAGAAAGCTCCCAGCAAATAGTTAGCAAGATAAATATTATCTTCCGCTTTCAACTCGGATTGGAGCATCATGCTTAAGGCTGGGAAAGCCCTTCAATCTGGCCATTAAGCAGCTCATTCTCTATCAGCTGAGTGGCATTGAGATCCAGCGAAGTATTGAATTGCTCTATTTATTTACATCAATCACACCGTAAATACCTACTGCTAGCTTTGATATTGATTAGTCCTATTCAATCCTATTCAAATACCTACCTGGTTTTACATCTCCACAAATTTTACACCTTAACATGTTTTTTTAACCGACTTCCAATCAAAAAGGAGGAGGTTCTCAATTCGATTGTTTTTTTTTTTTTTTTTTTTTTTAATGTTTGTTACCGCATAACTTCGTCATTTGTAAGACGATTTGAAAAAATATTTTTTAATCTGAAAGGTACTGCTTCCAGATTGGTCCCATTTTAATTTTATTAAAATCGGTGTTGCCATTTTTTTTTAATCATTTTTTTAATGTTTGTAACTGCATGCCTCCGTCATTTATGAACCGATTTAGAATTTTTTTTTTTATTTGGAAGGTTATTCTTACGTCCAGATTGTCCCAAACAAATTTTATTAAAATCGGTTTAGCCGTTTGGCAATGAAGTCGGTTTCTCAAGTTTTTTAAACTTATAATTATTTACTATTGAACAACAGAAACGAACTAAAACCATCACCATCTTTCTGCATGCCCAGGAAGACTGGCAGACAATGCTATAGCATTAAGTCCTCCTAGCACTAAATTGTGTGAAAGTTTTAAATTAATAAATAAAATAAATTCGGCACTGATTCAATAGATGCCTTCTATTCTGGAGACGAGCAAAGCTTGGTTATTAGTTACACCATGTCTTGCCATCATAGCTTGCGTAAATAGTCATTATCTTCACCCTGAAGACGTCAACTGCTGGACATAGGCCTCCCCTAAACATTTCCAGCAACTTCCACGCCTAAGGAGTAGTTCTGTAGAAAATTATTCACAGTCCCAGATTATACTCGAAGTAGGAGTAGGACGCCCAATGATGTCGTATTTCAGGCTTTACGGCGAATAAATGAACATTAGGCTGGCGATGGCTGGCATTATGAGTTATTGCGAATCGTGTCAGCAAATTGAGATCTGGGAGGTAAGAGGGACTGAGAGGATCGGAGTGAAGGATTGCTCTGGGCCTATCTCGAGTGGTTGGACGTTGTCCTTAAGCTGATATCACTAGGATTATTTGGAATCATCCTAGAGACTACGCACAATACTAATCTAGTTTTTCGTTTAATTAGCCCTTTTGCTGCTTGTCCTTTTGTTAAAATATTATTCATAGCTTAACTTATAAAAAAATATATATGGCGACTACAGGGTCTAAACAGTAAAAAAAAAAAAAAACACAACAACATTAGAATAATAAAATCAATTTAACTTGGACAGCTTCTGCCGAAGGGTCGGAGGGACAAATGACAGGCATTGATAATGATAAATTTGATAAATAGCTCGCAGCCTTCTTGGCGCCTAGGGGACGAGATGTTTCAAATTATTAAAAAGCTCTGGAATTGTGTTCTTTTAGATTGTTTGTTTGCAACAAGTCAGGCGTGAGTCAACTAACTTGTATTTTGAATGATGATCCTCTTCACTTGACGCCTGACACTCGTAGATGATAGATAGGTGTTTTTGTGTCTTTTTTAGGGTTCCGTAGCCAAATGGCAAAAACGGAACCCTTATAGATTCGTCATGTCTGTCTGTCTGTCTGTCTGTCTGTCTGTCTGTCTGTCCGTCCGTATGTCACAGCCATTTTTCTCCGAAACTGTAAGAGCTAGACTGATGAAACTTGGCGAGTAGATGTATTCTGTGAACCGCATTAAGTTTTTTATATAATAATAAAAAAAAAACTATAAATTTCGGGGGTCCCCATACTTGAAACTGAAACTCAAAAATTTTTTTTTCATCGAACCCATACGTGTGGGGTATCTATGAATAGGTCTTCAAAAATGATGTTGAGGTTTCTAATATCGTTTTTCTAACGTGAATAGTTTGCGCGAGAGACACTTCCAAAGTGGAAAAAAGTTGGTCCCCCCCCCCTCTAACTTCTAAAGTAAGAGAATGATAAAACTAAAAAAAATATATGTTATACATTACTATGCAAACTACCAACGATATTTGGTTTGAACGAAATCTAGTCAGTAGTTTTTTTTTATACGTCATAAACCGTAAACCGCAATTTACCTTTCGACGAACTACAAGAACCTTATTATGTTACATCAAGTAACATAATATAAAGGTTTTTGTAGTTCGTCGTGCTACGGAACCCTTCATGGGCGAGTCCGACTCGCACTTGGCTGCTTTTTTTTCATCTATGTACAGTCGCGGTATGAAAATGTTCGTCACCTTAGAGTCGGTTTTCGTTTGCACCAGTGCCTTGATCATGAACACAATATTTTGACATAATTTGTGATGTTAACTTATCGGTGTATTCTGTCTATTCAGTTTCAAAAGGTTGTATGTGATCGTGATACGTTGAACAAATCAAGTTGAAA
The DNA here is from genome assembly GCA_939531255.2 of Thera britannica. Taxonomy (NCBI): domain Eukaryota; kingdom Metazoa; phylum Arthropoda; class Insecta; order Lepidoptera; family Geometridae; genus Thera; species Thera britannica. Next base: position 8,785,725 of record OW618043.2, on the reverse strand, counting down.
ATCGACGAACATTTTCCGCCACTATACATAAGTCACAGACAACTCAAGCACTTACATCAGGAATGATTTATATTGTAAATGAGGCAGTCTCTTTCAAAAACGGTATTTGTCTACAAAATAGCACATCTGCAGCAAGCTGTAACCTAAAATCTGTTATGAAACAACCTCCAAAGCCCAGAGACTAGCCCCACAAATGTTATGAAGCTCTAGTAAGTTTCATTTGAATAATTTCCGTCACTGGCGATGGGAGCCGCTCGTAGGGGTGGCACGTTCCGGACTACAAATCAAAATTATTGTGGCTTCCTGTTTTGGCAGATATATCTGGCTCGGTATGACTAAGTTATGCGACAAATCAACTACACGCAAGAGCAATGAATCCGGCTGATCACATATCTCGCGAACTTTTTGTGCTAAAAAACGGTTTTTGTCGAGATGATTGTCTATTTATGCAAGTAACGAACAAGTCGCGATGAACTTAATCAAAGGGCGAGTCATCACCAGAAGCTACGAACTTCAACTTATTGAAATAAAAAGTAGTTCAGCCAGACTTAATACCCCGTGACTGTCGTATTATAGAAACACGTGTACATTCAAGACATAAAACGCTTTGACATTGAGTCAAAGTATTTATTAATTGAATCACAAGAAACACTTTGAAATGTGAGCTAGGTGTGTCTAAGTGCTAGTTCCAGGCGCGAAAAACAGGTATAATTAAGGCAGAAGGCTGACATCCCTGCTTAACAAGTATTAATGCACAGGTCTCGTGCGAGTTGCGTTTAGTTCTGCGCTCTGGCAGACTTCGGAAGCAGTTGCAGAGTTACTTGAGCTAATGTTAAGTAACTCATTTAGAACTTGTTGTTATTACTTTACTATTAGCCCGAATCCTCCCATTGTTGGGAAATACTTGTTATTATTTCATACCTTCAGGATTTCAAAATTTTAGGGCATAAACTTGGTTCCTAGAGCACTTGGAGTATTTAATTATTACCAAGCGTATTATTCAAACCAATAAACAGTGCTACCTAAGTAGGTTTTAATTATAATCAAGAATTAATCTAATACACTACCACGTTCTTCTCTACAAGCAAAACATTTATAAAATTAGCATACTTCCATTATCCTGTCAATGCAATAACAATCTTGCTAAAGTACCAACCACAACACAGGGATCATAGCATCCTCTACAAACACTTGAGCACATTAATTTTTCCGGTGGTGTACTGTACACCCCACTCGATGCTCTTGACGTAATAGCTTGAGCACATAGCAGTCTCGCGATCGATGGACAAATATTAGCTCTCATAAAGTCTGTTACAGCCGCTTGTTTGATACTGTACGTAAAAACATGTTTTTGTTTACTGCATTATGGCAAATAAGCTTAATTTATTTGTTCTTTGTTTTGTAAATCGGGCTTAGTAGCGCGCCATAGGACTTGATGACTTGTAGACAAATGCCTAAACATATGCCTGGGCCATGATTTTAAATGAAGTAGGCATGTAATGCTTGTTAGTAGTAGCCGGCCTAATGCAGAGAAATACAGACAATACGTGCGAATCCGGCTTTCACTAAGCCGCGGGAGGATCTAATCTCGGAAGTTTTCTTTCATCGTTTGAGAGCTTTGCGTCAATTAACTTTTCTAATTGAATATAATCCTCAGAAACACTGTTATCTCTATTTTTTGCGTTTGTTTATATTAAATGGGTCTACTTAAGAACTCCTAGGTCATCATTAGGTATATCATTGCCCCAGTAACAGGATACACGGTAAAGTATGTACCTAGTAGAAATAAAATAAACCAGTCCGTGCTGAATGAGCAGTCCAGTCTCTCTTGTTGGCGCAAACCACCCGTTCGACATTGTAGTTGCTCCCTTCTTTTAGCACGCGAGTGTAATTCTCAACCGTCCGTTTTTCTTTTTGCAATGTGTAATTATGTTGACAGGAGCTGCTTTGTGACTACGAGAGTGGGCTACTCTGGGAAAAGTTTGATTAATTTAATTGCTCTAACTAGTCTAGCTAAGGAAATGTCTGTATTCTGTGTAAGTAACAAAATTATTTCCATCAACTACTATTGTTAGTTAATGTCTCAGAGTGCGGTTAGTGTAAAATTGTGACGTTTCGATCAAAAAGAGAAGAGGCTATCGACATTTCTTCCCCAATGAGATTTGTCGAAAGTTTAATATGCCCCTGATGTTTGCGACAGAGCGAACAGTGCGGCGTTTTGTTTGTTTTTACTCAATGGCTGAGCTAATATGGAATGCACTTTTATCTTTTTTTTATTTAGAGACAGTTTATATAATTTTTGTAATCAGTGTTTCAACTAGTGCCCTTCAAAATAGATAAAGACAGAACTAACTTAGAGTAACGTTTCTGGCGAACTATTTCCGGTGAAGCGTAAACAGTCACGCAACGTTGATGAAGTAACTTCACGGAGTATGACATCCTCGCCCGAGACAGGGCCAGTTAACGATAGTTTATTAATGAGGGTAGGGTCACTGAGGCCACTGTTAATCAGAAACAATCTGTAGCCCCACCCCCGACCGAGCGGTCACGCCTGACAGACATTAGCTTGATTAAAATACTTTGGAACATATTTTTCATGAGATTTTCCACATCGCGTTGTTCGCTTCTAGGAATTTTCAAATTAGGCATAATGTTTGATTTCAGGCATTTTGTTCCCCAAGGCTTTCATGGATTTAACGACGAATTTAGAAATAGAACGTTCCGACAAAGGACGTTTTTCAAACTGACGTTAGAACGTCAAACCTCATGAACCAAGCGAAGGTTCCCACAAGCCAAAGCTTTATAAAACGGCGATGTGTGAAACATTTTACTCCGAAACTTCCAGGAAATTATCGAGGGTATTTTACAAAATGTACATCGCTTTCCTGGAACCCCAACAAAGCATAATTTTGTGAAAACATTATTACACGCACCGAAAATATTTTAGACCGTCACATCTTTTAGACCGTGGCGGTGAGAGCAACCGGTGAGGGGAAACTATCAAGACCTTGAGGAAACTCGTGGTCTTGTCAACTCTGAATTAAATAAATACCTACCAAAATAACGTCTCAACTGTAGTTGAGACGTTACAAAACCGAAGGGAAAATGCTTGGACAGCTTCTAAGACATGCCAGCTACATAAAGTAAGTCATTGAAGGAAAGGTCGAAGGAAAACGGGGAAGAAGAAGGCTAAGAATAAGTAACGTGAGCCAGATAAAAGAAATAAAAAGAAAAAGAATAGTTCTTTGACAAACGTACGCGACATTGTTACCCCTTCACATTTACTTCTTATCGTATCACTGATTCTTTCGAACCAATTGTGGTGGAAGGATTTTAAGTGCGCCTCAAAGAGGATCATAACTCCTTTCGTGCACTTGACACATATTTTCGAACTTTTTAGGATCTACGATATGTCAGTTTCTTCACGATGTTTACCTTCACCGTTTGAGAGCATTGGCATTGTATGCATTTTTGGGCAGAAAAACTCATTGGTACACGACTGGATTTGAACCCACGACCTTAGGATCAGAAGGCGGGGCCGCTACCACTAGGCCACCAGCGCTCACACATTCACATTTACTTAACGCAGCACTATCTAACCCCAAAGATACAAACATTGACCAAGTCTTTCCTGTAGCTAGACAGTACAGTAGTGATTCCAGCCAAAAGAAAAAGTTGTTGTGTCTCGAACAGATTTGCGTTTAAGAGCGGGTCGTGCGAAAATTTGAGATTTAAAAAAAAAAAATCATAACTAAATAACTAAGTACTGGCCTCTAGCTCAGTTGGTAGTAGCTCTGCCTTCTGCGCCGTAGGTCGTGGGTTCGATCCCCACCGAGAACAAATATTTGTGTGGTGAACATAAATGTTTGTTCTCTGTCTGGGTGTTATATTGTATTCTAAGTACGTATTTACAAAAAAAAAAAAAAAATGTATTCAAGTATTATATCAGCTATCTGGTTCCCATATTACAAGCTCTGCTTAGTTTGGGGCTGGGTAGTGTTGTGTGAATTGTCCAGAATATTTATTTATTTATTAAGTGGCATTTTAAAAATCGCAAAAGGACTAATTGTAGACTATACATTTGAGATTAATTCGAATTTACCATGACTATTTAACATGACATTCTATTTAACGCTGACATACGATTTTCATTAGCGTTAAATAGAATGTCATGTTAAATAGTATATTTTTTTAACACACCTAAATTGGAATTAATCTCAAATGTATAGTCTACAATTAGTTCTTTTGCGATTTTTAAAATGTCACTTAGTTATTTAGTTATAATTTTTTTTTTTAAATCTCAAATTTTCGCACGACCCGCTCTTAAGCAGACGAGAAGTTAAACAAGTGCTGTGTCGAATTCTCTTCTGGATATGACCTGTGATCTTCCAAAAATGTATGTGCTCTCTCAAACGGTGAAGGAAAACATCGTGAGGAAACCGGCATGTTGTAGAACCTAAAAAAAGTTCAAAAAACATGTGTTCTGCTGCGTGAGCAGAAAGGGCCGCCAGCGGCCTAGTTGCGGAAACCAGTAGGTTCACCAAGTGCGGAAGTACGGAACTTCTTTTATTTGCCGAATATATTCTGAACAAAAAAAACATGTACACTCAGATATGAGGGCGAACCTAAACTTGTAAACGTGTTTTTAATGCCGATGAATACCTCTAAATAATTATTGCAATAAAACAATCATGATAAATTCATTATGTATTTGTAAATAATTTGGGATCTTGATGGACTGGATACAGGGTATGGTTTCTGGTGTCTGCATGTGCGTGCGGTGTGCGGGATGCGGGTGCGGGGTACGGGTGCGGGTGCGGATGCGGGAGCATGAGGTGCAGGTGATACCTGGTGATAAACAATAAGGTAAGTAACTTAACTATGAAAAGTACTATTCTTACTTAGATTTTCTACTGTCCCAGAAGCTGTGAGCCGCATGAGATTTGAACCCACAACCTTCCCCTTGATGGATGCGCTAACTAACTGCGCTATCGGATTATAGTCACACTCGATGAATAACTCATAGGGAACTAAAGTGACCGTGGCTCTCTCTACAGGATTGACATACATTCTTACTGCCTGGAAACATCGCTACTATGGCTAGTTTCGGTGTATGTATTATAATTATGAAAATCTTACGACTTTGACGATGTTGTTCGTTGAGCCGACTTACCTGCGGACAAAAAATAAAAATGTTTAAACTTTACAAAACATGGTTACACGAATTTGGTTTAAATTGAGGTAATATTTATTACTGGAGAAAGTACCTACAAGAAGCGTGTTATTAAAGAACAAATTATTAAAGAACTAAAATTATTATTAGCTTCGATGCCCTGACATTAGTTCAAATATCCCGTCGCGTATAACTTTTGTTCTAAGGATTTTGTTATCTTAATAAACCCTCTATGACTAAGTAATAATCTAATAAGTGAAAATCAACTTAAGGTTGATTGAGCTTTTAGGCCGCTTGAAGTATTCGTTATGGTTTATCAAGACCGTAATCCAGGACCAACCACGTGACTCGAAAGCGTAGTCTTAACCAATAAAGCCCTTTGTTTGTTTTTTACGCGCATTTTTAACCACGTATACCGAATGCTTGAATTTCGCGATCATCATCTCATAAACCAACAGAAGAATCAACAAAATCACAAAATATGCAACTAAAAGTAGGCAAAAATACTAAAGAAGTAGGCCATAATATTGCAGCCAAATATCTATAGTCTCAGCAAACCACAACACCTGTAACAAAACATGAGAACATCGGTATGGTTGCTGAATTTTATGTTTACGACTAAAACCACACATTTACCGCTGAAGCAAGATCAGAGGCCTTATTCACAAACGTTGGAACAACAAATTTCTTCCTAATTTAATGATTCGGCAACATTAGTAAACCCTGAAGCGAGTGAAAGACGAAAGCTTAAAAGCTCTTAAAGTATGTCTTACGAATGGAATACGAAACCTTATCAACTGATCGTCGTCTGATGCTTTTTACAGCGTTTAATCAAATTAAAATCAAATCAAGTGTATTTATTCAGTTCAATTCCAAGAATCACTTTGAAACGTCTAACTAGGTGCCAGTTCCACGCGACCAAGCCTAGAAGAACCGGCAACAAACTACGGCTTGGTTCCTAGGGTATTTTTATATAATCATTATACAGATCTAAAATAATAGCAGTGAAGTTCCAGTGTGGTGCTATATTTACCACCCCCAAAGCCCCTCTCTCCACTCACCTGACCTAACATAGTATTTGTATTATAACAATCTTTGTTCGGCGTTTATGAATATGGGCTAGTTATGTACAAGTCAACCGCATTGCTTTTTACAGGTGTCATAAATATTACGAGGTTTGAGCTCAGGTGTAGATTCATTCGGATAGCATTGGATCAGCTGATAAGTGCTAAGCTTAGAGGCTGTCGTATATGGGAGAAGATGTTTTTACTCACAATCACTCGGTAGAGCAGAGTAGTCGATACTAGACACTGGTTTGTTTACTATCATATAGGTACTATCGGTAAGTCTTTTAAAATTATCATGGTTCAGGACTGAGGAAATTCGAGAAGTTATGAAGAAATAAAAATGAAAGGAGAAAATAAGCATAGCTTGTACGATGGGAACCAGATAGCAGGTATAATACTTGTAAGTATGCATTTTTTTAATACATACTTAGAATACAATGCAACACCCAGATAGAGAAAAAACATCTGCGTCCACCACATTAATATTTATTCTCGGTAGAGATCGAACCCACGTCATCCAGCAAAGAGCACAAAAAGATAAGTTTCCAAAAAATATGATAAACCCTATCCACAGAACAAATAGTGCCACTAATAATAGTATACTACTGCGTGCCATATCTTAATGATCAGCTTTCTAACTACATAATATGATTGAAATAGGAGCTTCCCGGAAATACGCGGCTACAAACAATAGTGAGACATCCCGGAGGAACGACACAAAGACCGCAGACTTATAACACCCCTCGTTTTAGTGTGGTTTAAGCAATAATGGAACAAGTGATAGATAGCTCAAGTAGAAATGGACAGAAGACAATTTTAATCAAATTAGGCGTTATAAGTGATAATGAAAGTTATAAGTTATAATTGGGGGAGGCCTTTGCCCAGCAGTGGGACATTAAAGGCTTATAATAATAATAATAATAATAAAGTGATAATGAAGCAGTTTCAAATTGGACCACATCGGTAGAACGCCAGACCTTCGATAAAGCTACACGCCCATACCATTACTCTTCAGGCGAACTTTTCAGTTCAAAGTTTCAAGAGAACGCCAATTCACGAGGAAAAGGATCTACCTACAGATGGCACAGAAGTGTTGGAGAACAGTCGTAATTCAATTAAGCAAGTCGGGCTGCGGTGAGACCCGCAAACTGTTACATTAAAGTCCCCAGGACTACAGAGTTGCGATAAGATCAGAATGAGGGTAGGTAAGAAAGGCGCTGAATGGGTTTGGTGTTCATCATGCTTACATACATCAAATTACGCGTATTTCCCGAAGGGGAGAGAAGGCATAGGACACGAATTTCCACTCGTTACAATTCTAATTCTGACATATTTCTTATGACTTACATAACAGAAAATATTATTAACAATATACAGCAAATTACGAAGTTTTATTGCAATTATTGTTGACAAGCTTAGGTTTAGTAGCTCTTCATCATTGGCAACGCCCGCGACCGCAATCAATAATAATCAATAATCAATAATCGTTTCTCTAACGTCGGCAAACATTATTCTCAACCACCTTAGTTTTAACTCTACATTTGTTTAATTGTACGAACCGTCAACACGAAAATAAACATAATTTTACTACGCAGACACTCAACTGAAGTCGATAAAATGAATTTACAAACAAGACAAGTGTATTTGGGTTTCTCCATGGGGAGCACTGTCTTGCTTGTACAAAAAACTCAGAACACAATACTGAGTACGCTGAGAATAGAATTTCCGACCACTTTTTCCTTCCAAAATGTTGAACACCAAGTTAACCTGGTTTTCACAAAACAGCCGTAATTCAATTATGTGAGGCTGCGGTGTGGACCCGTGAACTATTTAAGATGAAGGTCCGGGCTGCGAATAGTGTGGGTGAGAATTGTTAGGAGCCGTGTGACGAAGGGTAGCTTAACGTGTGTAAGCACTACAAATCACTGTCTAAATTCATGAGAACAGGGGTTGTGCTAGTTTTATTTGGAAATATCCTAACATTTTTGAAAGTCTCATTTTTCTACGCTGAGTGATGATTTTGTCGTCATGATTATGTTTGTATTTTTTTAGGATTAAGTTTGTGACTTCTATTAAGCCAAAATTATACGTATGAAAGGTCAAGCTGTTCACAAATTACCCGATTCTCATAAACAGCTGTGTCAACCTCACAAATCAAGGGTCTTTTTCCACTCCTATGTCCTTTACCTCACTTAACACCCTGACGTTCCCCTCTCAGCCACAAAAACATTTCGTCTTTCGCAAGCACAATAATTATAAAGGACAAAATGTCACCAAGTTTTCTGTTTATTTTACGTTCATTTTTGTTTAATCTCAGCCCCTTCAGGCGCGTTGTTAACAAGGACAGGGTGCAAGAGTGATGAGCAAGTTTTTTTAATTTATTTGCAGACTTGTTAAGTTAATTTGGGTAAGTACTTGGGAATCAAAAAGGATTGCTTGGAGTTTTAGTGGCCATTCATATTTCTTAGGAAACTGGAATTTTTGATGTTTGATTAATAAGTTTTCATATTCCATGCAACATTTAAAGGTTTATGTATATTTTGTAATTTACATGCAATTATATTCTCACGATAAGTTCCCTCATAATTCACATTTAGACAAATTGAAAATGTATATTTCTTGCCAAGATATCATATTTTACAGATAAACAAGTTCATATATCTTCTTGATAGATTTGCTCGCTCAACACTCTTCTCCGCAACACCGCACCCTCCGTAAAATATAAATCGGACATGAGGGAATTCTTGTTCTTTTCCACACTCCCATCAGAAATCAATTTCCTCACCAACGTCTGAGCTCTCTCAAGTGTCTGATGCGAACTCAAGGTAATCCCTCGAGAGCTCACGACTGCAAGTCCCACATCCTTGTAAAATACACTATACATCATTGTGTTAAAGCTCGTATTCATTTATTCCGCAGAAACAGATAAGGCACACCATTGCACTACAAGAACAGAAGTCTCAAATATGTCGTAAGCGAACGTGATAAAGTGGTATTTTCTTTGCGGCGCATTTATAAATAAGCTGTTGTAACATGAAGTGTTCCATTTGCATTGTGACGAGGGGAAGTGTGAGGTATCATTGTTTGAAGCGATTAGAGAAGTTTCCTAGGTATTTTAATGAATACAATACATTTTCTGCATTTTATTGTTTGGATCAACTACTTTATACCTATTTTGTTAGAAACATACAATCATGTTCTTAATGCATTGGAGGGTGGAAATAACCATACGGTCAGTACCTGATCGATTCTTTATCAGTCCCTGATCTTGAGTTTAGAAACGGAGTGCTCTACTTTATTTGTTTAGTATAAATTTGGTCACAATCTGAAACGAATATATCTCAGAGTTTCCGATGGAATTGTTCGTGCGGATCCGAACAAGCCGCATATACATGTCGTAGAAACGGAACACGAAACGGAATGAAACAAAGCCTCGTCCCGCAACCCAATGCTGCCCACAAATTGGCTTTATCTGACGTCATATACATTTGAAGAGAAATAAATGTCAAAGCAAAGAGATACAATCCAATATATGGACAGACAAAAGGGAAAAGCTGTCGTCGATGGACAAAGAGAGAACGCAACGAATTGTCAACAAATTGGTTACATTTGCGAACAAGAGTGCCTATTTTACAGACAAATGATTGATACAATCCAGACATGGGGTTTATTTAGCCTTACATCTCATTCAATGCATAAAAATGAAAATAAAAACAGAAAGCATTATCATTATATGTATTTGCATCGCAACATGACATTCCTTTACGTTATTTCAACAGTTAATTTAATCTATGAAAATGTAATCTGTAATAAGATTACATTTTCGGAAAGGTGTTAATTCGGTCCCCTTTCTCGTGTTTATGAAAACAATAACGCTGATTTGAACAGTAGTTGACTCTTTCTGAATTCCGTATGTAACTATAGCTAATCTCATCAGAATTTCCCAGTTCCCTCGGTAGGCCCCGAGGCGGGTGTCGGTAATAGTCACAGAGTCAATCATAGTTTTGAAGAGAGAGCACGTGCGTGGCATACCAGAGGGATTCCTTTAAACCTCACATAAAATAGATTTACTCAACTCTTATTTGTGACCATAAAAGTTTTTGATTTATTCACCACATAGTTTTTATTAAGTTACCGTTCTGCAGATATGGAATTTTGTGTTACTTTTATTTACTTGCTAGGCAACAAAAATATATGAGTACTAGGTTGTTGGTTGTTGAGTGGTAGGTTGGATCTCCGCTCTCTTCGAGTTTCCAACTGGCAAGAGGTGGCGCAGGAGAGAGACCGGTAGCGATCTATTGTGTCGGAGGCCAACACCCACTTCGGGGTTGATGCGCCGGGATAGTAAGTAAGTAAGTAGATTGTTAATAAATATTATGTAATAGAAATGTAATAAATATGTATCATACACAAAAAACCTGTTATGTACCTTCCTATTTAATGAAATTAGTCATGACTTTAATCCACAACCACGATAAAACAACCCCTCATATCATTTTGATATTCAATATTCTTGAGAAGGAAGATGGAATATTTGGAATGGTATGTGAGATTATAAAATTTTGAATCAAATGAAGACAATTACGAGCTATTGGAGCCCTCGATCTGAAAATAATTGAAGAGTCGCGCGCTCCTACACAATTGTGATGCCCTGGTGCTCCACATCGTAACTCTCTCGTGATTTATGTGACGACGGTATTGGAATATAAGTTGGGGTCTGATCTGCGCCGCGCAACTTATTGTAAGACTTTTTACGAGTATTCTTCACATGTCTCCACGCTACTATATAAAGGATTTAAAATATTGTTCACCAGTTAAAATGTTGCATTTCAAGAGAACACATGCTACTCAATATTTTGGTCACCCAAAAACTAAAAACAGCGTGCGTGAAATTATTCGGAAACATATTCTACATAAACATCATATGTATAGAAAATTAACATAAAAATCCAATTCGTTTCAAATATTTTCGACATGAATTATAAAGTCTATGCAACAGAGATAAAACCCGACCGAGTTAAAAGTTTTATTAACATGGAACAGGGTGCACGAAAGCAAATAAAAAAGCAATGCTGCTGAAAAAGGGCAGTGAAATAGACGAAAAAAGCGCTTTTTAAAACAGTGGAAGCTCTAGGGTTGTGACAGGTCGTACGTCAACCGAGAGGCAGGGTCGCAGCGAGAGGACTGTGGAACGTGAACCTGACAAGCAAGTACATTTTTCGGCTGTTTCACTTATCGAGCTACTCTTACTGGTAAGGATAAGGGAACGTTTTTGTAGATTTTTATCTACCGATAGGGATAAGCTACAAAAACGTGCCGAACTAGCCGTATTCAGCCGATTTTTTCGAAAAACGAGTTTGCTGGTATTTATTGGCTGCAAACATCATAAGATCGCTCCAGAACTCTATGATCGAAGTCTCCAGCTGTAAACGTCTTGCGGCTAAAATTACGATGATGCTGTTTTTATCTTGCTTTCTCTAACATCGCAACAATAACCCAGCTTTTATTAACTTCTCACTCTGCTTCCTTTATGACCTAATGAAACATAAATATCCCGTTAGTTGCCAGTGTGAAACATTATATCCGAACCCCTATTCCCCGTCCTGACTACAGCCTTCAGACCGTACCGCCGTAAATCGTACTAACGAACACTTGATGGGAATAAATGCAGGCATGATAACGAGATGTAGGTATGCCAGATATTTTATAAATAAATATTTGAGGAAAGATACGAGTAGGTCACGAGTTGACAGAATTTAATTTATCTAAAGCAGACCTTGCATTTTGAAAAAAATCGAGCCCAAATGTATACGCAATGTATCAAAAGTGTATTTATTCAGTAGTGTATCACAAGGATCACTTTGAAACGTCTTAAAGCTAGGTGAATCTACGAGTAGGTGCCAGTTCCACGCAACCAAGCCTAGAAGAACTGGCAACAAACTACGGATTGGTTCCTACCGTTTTTATATATGATCCAAAAATGATCCAAAATACAAATCAAAAATATTCATTATCATTGGAACTGTACTTATACTAAGACAAAAGACCAATCCATACTTTCTAAAAATGTTTCATTTCAACTGGCATTCTTATCGTCCTATTGAAGGCTATAAAACCCTACAATGCGCGTTGAAAGAAAATGTAATAAATCTAGAAACCGAACAAATGCTATTGAACGGGACATTTTTTTTTCACTACAAATCAAGTTGAAGCCATTTCAAATAATGTGATTTTATTTTATCAGAAGTGGGAGGAAACGTCTTTTGTTTCAATTCAAATTGAAAAGCTACGACTGGATACTGATACCCGACACTGTCTGGATATGACCCACACCAGTAAGGAATCTTTAAAACGCGTCGTAGTCAGTCCCTCTTTCTCTCTGTATTATTGTTTACAATAGCGTGCGAGGGAGAAGCAATGATTGACAGCGCGACTCAGATATACTTAGATACCTAGAGAGACCGTTTCTTTATTAAGCGTTATACAAATGTTTGCACTGTCGAGCCGGCTCCAAAAGCTCCAGTCAACAAACTGTATTTTGCCAGACTTTAGCTTATAACGTAGCATTTACGCTCACATGAGCGTAGTATTCAACTCTAGAGATTAATAAATTATTAGAACTTCGCGTACAGTAATAATTATGCAGACCAAGTTAGTTATACATGGTCCGTTGGGACCTTACCTAGCCAGATAAATACTATCTATGATCATACCACACAGCATTGTAAGCTTCAGAATATCATGATATACTTGAAGAAAGCTTTGAGTTTGTGGTCAGCCCGGAGTCCATAACCTCAATGGTTTAGAATCAGAATTTTTAAATTCATTTATTGCACCCATACGATGCAGTAAAAAGGTTCCCTCTCATTTTCATACTCATAGGACTTCTAGAAGTTGTTGAGAACAGAAGAGAAAAGATGATTGGCCATCGTGTACGACATGACAGCTTTATCAGAAATATCATCGAAGGAAAAAGAGGCAGGGGAAGACCAAGGATAAGCTACATGAGCCAAATAAAAGCGAAGATCGGCGTCATGTCGCATAAGAAGATCAAGGAGGTTGCCCTCAAAATAAATACCTGAAGAAAAATGCATACACTACGCCGACAAGAGTATTGCTCTTAAATAAGAAGGACTTCTAATTAAGTTTACTTTTATTGGTAAAATACAAGCGGTACGGGTGACTGACTTAACTCCAAAACAAACTCCGGTACTAGGATAACAGAACGAAGCAGGTGTATTCAACTACGGATGCAAACAATTTTACGTTCATTGGTAGCTTGCACAACTTGCAAATGCACTTGACACAGCTAAATTGAAAACTTCACCTCCCTCTCACCGCATTATGCTCGCCTGGTATTGGCTTTCAAACAACAGTAACTGTATTTGGAAGCCATTTAAACTTATGTTGTGTTATATAACAGCTGCACCACAGCATTCATCAAACATGTTGGGGTTAGATTGTGAGAATTTATACTCAAATGATTTTTTTTTTTCATGCATAAAATGTTTTGTATTATGTCTGGTGAGTTTAGTGCAATGCATTGCCTTCATGAATCCTGCTTAGTTAGGGACTAAATCCTGTGCCTATCTCAGGCACCAGTTACTTATTTTTCTTATTGTGTCACTGGTTCTTTCGAACCAAATGTGATGCAAGGATTTTAAGTGTGCCTCAGAGATTCTACCTTTCTTGCATGTTGCAATGTTTTCAAACGTTTTAGGTTCTACAACATCCCGGTTTCCTTCACCGTTAGAGGGTACAGGCATAGTGCACATAAATTGTTGGACAGAAACTCATTGGTAAACGACTGGATTTGACCCACGACCTTAGCATCGGAAGGCGGGCTCGCTACCACTAGGCCACCAGTGCTCACCAGTTACTTAGAAGCACTTTTGTACGAAAAATATGACATGTGGTAAACTCTTCTATAGATAATCTATCTTCATTCAGTCGCAGATCCAACAATGAGTGTCAAAAGATTGTTTCACAAAAGACGTTTACAATTAAGACATATTTCAAGTTTCGAACTAATTCAGCTCACGCACGTCCGATAAAACTTTTCAATGAGACGTCTAATATAGTACATTGTTCACCGAGAGGAGAAAGTGACCGATTACCGTTGAGGGTGTCGTTTGAAGCCCGAGCCGTAGGCGAGGGCTTTAAAACACCCGAGATCGGGAATCGCAGTTTCTCTCGAGTGATACATAGTGCTTTATACTACACCTACAAGGAAAATAAATTCTACGAAAACTGAATCCTCAAACAAACACACAAATTGGAAATGGCACCTGCAATTTTCACATGTTCTTTTTTCAAATTGTTTATCCTGCCGCCGCAGGGTCGCACTGCCAGCCCGACACCATCCAACACACAGCTAGTGGCCAGTGTCATTTTGCGAACTTTGAGATAAAAACTCACTGTAAAAACTTTTTGGCTTTTGACATTTAGGTTACCGGCGCATAGTCTTACCCAAAATTAAGAAAAAAAAACCACGTAAGAAATGGATTTTCATACACTTTTCTCTCCCGCTCAGATGCGTTTTCTCCCCGCATATTTGTTCGATATGCAATGACGTACTTTCTACCGTAAATTTGATAAAGTATCAAGGTACTTTCCAAGCAGGTGTAGTATAAAAACTTTTATCTCTAATCTTATAGTGAGAGAAGTGTGAACTTGCCTCACAGATCATTTGGTAGTAGCTATGCCTTATGAACCTTGCCAAGGACAAACATTGCGTGATGAAGAAGTACAAGCTTTGCTTACGTTAGGCTTACATGGCATTGTGTGATATGCTTACCAATAGTTATTATTAATATGACTGTTTAGAGTGCCTGGTGGCCTAGTGGTAGAAACCCCGCCTGCTGGTCGCGGGTTCAAATCCATTTGTGTCCCTACCCTGTTCCCAAGCACTATGACGTCCGGTAAGTAGGGGCATAACTAATCACCAGTTGCAACTTGCAATTGACGCTATATAAATCATCTATAGATGCAAAAGCCTGATTATTTTACTTACATGCAACCCAAAATGAATTCCTCACTTTAATAAACCGCTGGAAAATTGTCGGCGTATGCAGCGCTTTCGTTTATAGATGCAGCGAGGCCCAATTACCTGACCGGTAATCCGTGCAGCGGTCCGGGAAATTGTCGCTTCGTGCTTTTAGCGCTTTGAGTGCTCGCAGAGTTATCGCATTTGCTAACTAATTGGAGGACTAGAGCCCGGAGATTTGACCTCTTGAAAAGATTTCCACTGACATTTTCAATAACTAACTCGTGGCAGTGGTATGTCTCGGCCTGGAGTTGGATGTACCATCACCTCACCTTTATCTATCTATACTTATACAAGATTTTCTCGTTTAAAGGTATAAGATAAGATATTATAAAGAGGAAAGATTTGTATCTTTGTGTGTATGTTTGTAATAAATAAACTCGAAAAGTACTGTGACGATTTTAAAAATTCATTCACCATTGGAAAGATACATTCTACCTGAGTACCATAGGCTACATTTATGTGTTTATAAATAAATGTCCACTCGTGCAAAGCCGGGACAAGCTGCTAGTTTATTAAAAAAATTTTATTTCACGATTTCACTCTTCACGAATGTCGTGATAGGATGTGGTTCTTATGCCAATAACTAGAATGATTAGATAGATGATAATGACTGATCGAAGCGACGCGTGACCCAAGAGCTGGTCGGTATCTGGCGCAGCGTATAAGCATTGCTATTCAGCGTGGCAATGCCGCCAGCGTCTTGGGGACGCTTCCGTCTGGCACTGATTTGGATCAGTTGGGCTATCTCTAGATCGTTTGTAACGATCTGCAGATAGCACAACTATTTCATGTGTATTTTGTACATTTTGTAAATATTTGTTTAATTGTAAGTTTCTTTGTGTAAATAAATATTTAGATAGATAGATAGCAAATACTTGAGTTCACATAAAAAAATCAGCGGGTACAAAGGCGAACTTAATGCTTTAAGCATTATCTTTCCGATAACCTTTGTGGATTGTAGTCACAAGAAAGCCAAAAAATTTGAACTATTAGTGAGAAACTTAAAACCTGTAAAAAGTTCTACACACTATACAGTATTTGTACTGTGGTTTTTTTTCTTAAATCAAAAATGCTGATTTTACTTTTTTAGTGGATTCGGAGTGAAACAGTCCCGGCCCCGGGATCGTGTCGGATAATAAGCCCAATAAACCGAATAAGCTATTTGAGAATATTAAGCTATTCGCGAATCGTCTTATTGCGTCTTGAGGAGTAATGGCGGTGAGGATTCTTGGGAATAACGGATCAGGAGCATTATTGCTTTCAGCAGTCACTACTATATTTTTAGAACTCCATGAAGACCATGTAAACTGTGAATTTTCCCGCTCGGTCGGTCATCATCGGCAGTCTGCCCTTTAAGTTCACTGTATCTTATACCTTTAAACGAGAAAATCTTGTATATATATATATATATATATTTAGGATCTTGGAAACTGAGCCAACAATTTTCATGAAATTAAGTATACAGGGGTTTTCGGAGACGATAAAACGATCTAGCTAGGATTCATTTTCAGAAAATGAGTTTGTTCGTTAAAAAAAACTAAAAACATAAACTGAATATGTGACTGCTCCTGCCATCTATTGACGATTGTGAGCAACTAACTGCAAGCATGTCCAGTAGATGGCGTTGTTCAGTAAGAATAAACCAGTAAAGATAATAATATGCTTCTTATGATTTCTTAAAAATACAAATTAACGAAAAAAATTCCGAGCGAAGCTCGGTTACCAACTAGTTTTAATATTATAAGACTTTGCCACTATTAGTATTGACAGCATAGTCCAACAGAGACTTTTGTTGCTAACCTAGAATCCCTCACTAGCCTCTATACAGCGTCGACTTCTCGCTGATCATTATGAGACTCAGGCAAGATCTTTGATGACGTCTTATAGCCCCTTCCCACGGTGTGTGATATCGCGCACGGAGGGGCGGATCAGCTCGCACGACACACCATGGGAACGGTCTCGTGCGCCGAGGTGCGCGGTAGAGGAGGACACAGGAGCCCTGTAAGTGTGCGTTGCCGTGCGTCGTCGTCGGCTGTGCGTGATGATCTGCAGAACCACGCACCATAGGAAGGCAACATTATGAGGGATATAGACGACGCGGCAGAGGGGTCTACTTATATAGTGGCATCTGCCCAATAGTTGGTATTCCAAACCCTCAAACATAACAGGTAGCAAGCTGTAGATCCTAAGCTCACATTCATCGTTTTTCATTTACCTTTTAAGTCGTTACGTCATAACTGGACGTAGAACGAGAGAATAATTGGCACTTTTTGATACTACCTTTTTGATACCTAGGCCTTTGTAGAGCACAGTCAATTATTCGTAGGCATCGTGTTGAAATGAAACGTAGAGGCTTAATTAGTTAATACATATTTGAGTGTGGATGTGTGGAGACTATGTTTGAGTAGGGTTGTGTTACGGTACGGTCCATTTGTGAAACGAATAGTCTGAATGCGGGTTTACCGGTCTGAATAGTGAATAGAAAAATAAAAGGCGGTTGAGCGAAAATAGCAGCATGAACTAGGAAAACAGAATTCCATTCAAAGGGTTTCATATGAGTAAAATTGATGGAACAAGCACATGGTACAATGCCAAGCCCTGTTTATAAAAATCTCAAATAGTGCTCTTGTCTATTTGTGTGGCATGGCATTGCACTCCATCACTCTGAAAAGTCTGAGACATAACGTGAAGTCTGATGTGCCTGCATCACATAGTAATATGCACGCATTACTATGTGATTTAAAGTGTGGGCGCCCCGGTGTTGTTCGTTCACAGACAGAAATAGGTACTCCACCAACTGTTCTCCGAAAAAGCTCTACTATTTTTGGTTTGCAGTAATCTGGAAGAGTAATGACAACGAATCTGATCAAATTGAGTTCCAATTATTGGAATCGCAAGTGTCACCACAAATCACAGGCGAGTACCAGGACATCAGAGCGCGACAGGCGGTCGATTGCGTTACCGGCAACGGCAGGAGGCAGTGACAGACGAGCGAGCGCGGTCACCGTGTAATGGGGCTGTCAGATTGGCCGTGTCGCGCGCGATAATCCGGATGTACCTAATGGTGCCAAACTACCGTCGGAGTTTTTATAAAGCTGCTTTCAAATAGGGATTATGTTTTTGCAATATTACGTGGTTGTGTCAAAGATAATAAATAAAATAATAATAAATATTGTGGACAATTCACACAACACTACCCAGCCCCAAACTAAGCAGAGCTTGTAATATGGGAACCAGATAGATGATATAATACTTGAATACATTTTTTTTTTTTTGTAAGTACATACTTAGAATACAATATAACACCCAGACAGAGAACAAACATTTATGTTCACCACACAAATATTTGTTCTCGGTGGGGATCGAACCCACGACCTATGGCGCAGAAGGCAGAGCTACTACCAACTGAGCTAGAGGCCAGTCAAGATCAAGATCAAGCTTAGCTACGGTGAGCTCGCGTCACTATTTAGGTAAAACTTTGATCTGAGCACTTCCGTTCATTATTATGGCACTGAAAGATAACAGTTTGGCTAAAACCTAAGGAAGGCTTGCTTACTAAGCTTATCAGAAATTCAAATTCAAAACTTCTCTAGGTTGGTAAGTAGGGTAGTTCCACGCGACCAAGCCTAGAAGAACAGGTAGCAAACCACGGCTTGGTTTCTGCCGACAGTACCGTAAGAACTTCACATAAAGTAAGGGTTTTGAATAGTTTCATCAGTATTCCAGAAGTGGATTGTTTGGAATATGAATGTTCTGCCAGAATAGGTACGAGCAATCAGTCCTTAAATATCAATAATGAACCGACGTTGCATGCGGTCGTCGTGGAAAATTAAACAGTATTGATCGCCAGGTCAGTACAGCGGTAATCTACTGCTCGTTTAATATATACTCGTATATGCGCTATTATCTACCCCACCGCGACTGAATATTGAAGTAGCTAAGCGTCTGGTTGGAAACAAAATTATTAAAAAAAAATCGGTTGTCTATAAAGTCGGTTTACTGACGATAGTTGAACGTGATAACGTCATAAGAAAATACTCGCGGACTCGCGGACTCGGTCTCGGACTCGAACTCTCGGACCCCCTCCGGACCCTCATTTACCCTTACCCTCATTTACCCTTACCCTCATTTACCCTTACCCTCATTTACCCTTACCCATTACCTGACCCGGGCTCGGGCTCAGGTAAATGGAACGACGAAACGACGTAACGACGCATGAGTCATGTTTTTTCGTGCGTGCAGCCGGCTCCATCGATTTATAAGACGTTATCACGTCAAAAACTTGTTTTTAACCGACGAAAGAGGAGGAGGATCTCAATTCAGTTGTATTTTGACGTGATAACGTCTTATAAATCGATGGAGCCGGCTGCACGCACGAAAAAACATGACTCATGCGTCGTTACGTCGTTTCGTCGTTCCATTTACCTGAGCCCGAGCCCGGGTCGGGTAATGGGTAAGGGTAAATGTGGGTAAGGGTAAATGAGGGTAAGGGTAAGGGTTCAGTCTGGGTCCAGGCCCGGGTCCGGGTCCGGATTTTCATTCAGTTTCATTCAGTTTATCATTCAGTTTCATTCACATTCAATTCAATTCAGTAAAACTAAAATTTTCTTTTGAAAAATGCAACCATTCCATCAGTATTTTCTTATGACGTTATCACGTTCAACTATCGTCAGTAAACCGACTTTACAGACAACCGATTTTTTTTTATTTCTGATGACCAACTGCTCGAAAACTTAATACATCTTCTTCTTGTCATGTCCCTAGTTCTTTCGAAAATTTCAGCGTGCTGAAAGGATTTTAAGTGCGCCTTAAAGAAGCCTCAAAGAGGCAACAAACGTACGCCACACATACACAATAGATGTCGACGGCGTCATCTACTATATTCAAAACCTTACAAAAGTTTTACGAGAAAGTAGAATCAATACTGCAGTAATAAAACCATGTATGCCGGGCGTGTCAATGACACATTTTGATGACTTTATCGGGCGGATTTAAGGTCCAATATCGGATGGAATTGAAGCATCAACTGACAATTTAATGTGAACTGGCTTCCCGTTCTGGATTACGGATCTGTCAAGTCCCCGATGGAAAATTATTTAGTTGGCACATTAATTTTAGGCAGAGCTGGTCTGGGGAAGTACCACACAGTAACTATTTATGTCTCTGAGCAATGTGACTGAGATTCTCGCATTGTTATGCTCCGTTTTGGAATGTATGGGCCGGTGCAAATACGGGCAATACGACTTTGTCTCGAAGTGACATACGCAGGGCACATAAGACTCGATATAACATACCCTTATTCTGAGTTTTACTCGATCAGTTTGAACAAACCGTTTCGATCGATTCTACGTAACGTATTGTTGTTGTCCCATCATTTTCACTAAACAAAATACAGAGACACATAGGCGAAATAAATCATTCAAAGTGAACGTGTAAAACTTAGAATAAGGGTACAGGATAATAATGTTTCTCATAAAAAGTAGAATCGTAAATGTACTAACCACAAACTTATTACTGAACTACGGTAATGAATCTACAGTCCCCTTTTTGATAGCACGTTGTATAACCTGTGCCTCCAGCCATCCGGCTCGAAGCACAAGCGTTATGGCGACGCGGATTGCATCAGAAACAGGACAGGATACCTATTAGGATTGGTTCTGCAAGGGTTTAGAATAGGGTAACAAATGTAAACGGAAACTGAGGGTAGTTATAACACAGGATGGAAAGTTTGAGTAGGGGAGAATTCGTTGTTTTTTTACCATAGAAGATCTAGTGATTCTTCTTTACAAACACTTTCTAACATAGGAAAATCTCTGGCTGAAAATATTTCACTAAATAATAATAATAATATGATGGACGACCATTCGTCTTCTGCTCTAACTTTACCTTCCAGTCTGGTTTCATCTTTTGCACTCTTCGAAACCGATCCCAAAGAAATTTACAATGTCATAATGAATTTGAAATCTGAAAGTGCACCCGGATGGGATAACATAACTACCACGTTTTTGAAAATTTCGAAGAATGTTTTAATTCCTGTTTTATGTCATCTGATAAACCTATGTTTTACCACAGGAATATTCCCAAATCTCCTCAAAAAGTCCATTGTAACGCCGGTGTATAAAAGTGGTACCAAGGACGACATAAATAACTACAGACCTATATCCGTGCTACCATCTATCTCGAAAATAATTGAAAAATTAATAAATAACCGACTCCTACAATACTTGAATAATTTTAACATACTGTCAAACTCGCAATACGGCTTCAGACAAGGACTTTCTACTGAGGACGCTGTCGCAGCTATCAGTAATCTTATTGTGCAGCGAGTTGATAGCGGAAAAAAGTGCCTAGCGGCTTTCCTAGACCTCAAAAAAGCTTTTGATACTGTGTCTGTAGAAATCCTTATAAAAAAGCTGGAAAATGTAGGAGTACGAGGAATGCTGCTAGCTCTTCTGACGGACTACTTATGTGGACGCAAGCAAAGTGTTCGTATTGGGGAATTCATTAGTGATGACGAAACTATTAGTTACGGAGTACCCCAAGGGAGCGTGCTAGGACCGATCCTATTCTTAGTTTATATCAACGATCTTTGTAACATCAAAATAAATAACGCGAAAATCTTTTCTTATGCAGACGATACTGCCATTGTCTTCACTGGCACCTCATGGAAGGATATTCAGCAAATAACCGAATTGGGACTCTCCCAAGTATCTAAATGGCTTAACTGTAATTTACTTACCCTAAACGTCTCAAAAACTAACTTTATGACCTTCACTAAATATAATAACAGCCAACCCAATCTCGACTTTAGCCTGAAAATACACAATTGTAACCGCACTAACGCATCTTGTGGATGCCCTAAAATCAATAAAGTAACCACCATAAAATATCTAGGGGTTATGATAGATCAACGGCTTTCCTGGCACGCTCACATTGAACTCCTAATGAACAGGGTTCGTAAATTAATATGGATTTTCAAAATATTACGCCATGTCGCACCAAAAGACTTAATCAACCAAATCTATATATCTCTGGCACAATCAATCCAAAATTACTGCATACCTGTCTGGGGAGGAGCTACAAAGACAAAATTTCTGGAAATCGAAAGAGCACAAAGGTCTCTTATGAAAGTTATTTATTTTAAGCCTTACCTTAACCTTCTGTGCTCGTAAACCGAAGGTTCAAGCCAGTATTAGAGCGACAGAAGAATTATCAGTTCGATTGATAGACTTTTTAATTCTCCAAGACAATGCGATAACTTTATTATTGTAAAAAATTAAAACCACGAACACATGAGAGTTCAGAAGCTTATGAATCGACCCATCTGATAAAAGTTTCGTGACATTCCGCTAGCCCCGCCAAATTAAAAGTATCCCCGATAGAATACTTTTAGCTTTTGGGTTTCATTGCCCTCATAACCCAGTCCACCAGGCGGCTATAAATGGCGGAAGGTATGCCAAATTGCTAACCCCTGTCTGGGACCATGAGGGTATTGTTTAACTTTGCATTTGTGCACAGTTTTAAATTGAATATTCTCAATACAGGTAGGAATGGTAGTTTTGAACGATTTTAGGATAATCGAAGTTTGTTGCCTGTTCTTTATGGCTTGGTTGCGTGGAAATGGTACCTAGCCTCACCTTGCTTTAAGACGTTTCAAATTGATCCTTGCTACATAACAGAATAAAAATAATTTGACTGTAATATTAACATCTTGCGGACACAGCATCACAATGTTTGGAAAGGATGGCAAGGTGTATACGTTGATACGTACTAAAAACGTAGAGACCTTCAACAGTAATTGTCTGTCAATAGATGGATAAATCAGGTATGGACATGTTATGAGGAGAGAAGAATGTCATGTGACGAAGAAAGTGATAGGCATTAATGTAGATGGATATAAAAATAGAGATGGATGGATTGTGTGAGAGATGATATGTCCAAGAAGGCGTGTGATAGGGGAGAATGGAAGAAAAATACATGTTGTGCCGACCCCACCTAGAGGGATAAGGGCAGGAAGAAGAAGTATATGGATAAAATGTATCCAATCCCGCTACATCTCGTAACCGTGACCAGGCACTAAGACAATAGCCCCTCAAGCAAGCCCGCACTAAAAGGTTACAGCCAGATAGCCCCAGCTCGCCGGAATCACGGATGATACACGACACGTTAACTTGGTAAAGGAAAATCTATTGTCCATGTTTCAAGGGTTGCTGATCAGTGGTGTATTGTTTACATTTGAGATGGGGTGTATTCTTTTTGTGATTTCGTCCTGTTTCCAATCATATCCCCGAATACAATGAGACTGAACTTTACATACTCTGTTTTTACTCGTATAACCTTGGCACAACCTTGCGCCTACCTAGGCATAATGCTTAGTAATATACCAGAGTCCAATCATAGCATAGGGCAATCTAAATGTTACAAGAACATTTTAAGGTTAAGCTTGTTTTGTGTTGAAGTTACTTGATTCGGGGCGTCGGCGTCGCACGCTTATTTTCGGTCAATGACCTATCCTTTGGGAAAATTCAAATTACCAAGGCTATTCATGTGGAAAATTTAAATTTATCAAGAAATCCGTGCAGAATTTAGCGTTGTATCGAACTTGTTGCTAAATCTTCTAAGTTTGGTCACGTGGAACCTTGTGTATCTTACCAACCAGGTTAAATGTTACTTTTACTGTATTTATATTTAACTTGGCTTTGGTTCTTCCTATTAGACTAAAAGTAGATAATGTTGCGCCAAAACAAACTTAAAAGATGACTAAAAACGGGGAGAGGATAAGTGATGGATGGGATACCTAGTGCTTGTATAAAAATGATACCTCAACCAATTTCCATTGTATATCATACAATTACATTATGCAAATTCATTCATAACATTATAACGGAAAGGAAAATAAATGGCTGACATCAGATTATCGTGACGAGGGTAAATCTGAATACAACGGAGATATTGCTGGCAGCCTGTACGTAGCCCATTTCATTACGCAGATGATCAAATGAAGTTGTTCAACAATTGTATAACAACAGCAGAGACATAAGCTAGATTTGATAAGATGGGATGATTTAGATGTTTTTTTTTTAATTCAAGAGTTTCGGTAATTTGTTTTACATACTAGGAAACTAGGATTTGTTTTTTTATTTTTATTTTATAACGTATTCCCGTTCAAGGGCAAGGTTCAAAAGGGCAAAAGTCGTCTTTTGGGATATTTCAATAATCTTTAGGATTGAGAGCCAGCCATACATACAGACAGATACAAACATGACTCATGCGGCGTTATCTCGCTCTGAGGCGTTCCATTTAAGGCTTGAAGTGCAAGCGAGAGCGCGGAACGAGCGACAAAGAGGCACAATCGGCCTCTGCGTTCGGCAGCATTCGACATCTGTATCTCTCCTACTTGAGTGAGCGATGCGTCCGCGTGGACAGCTGTATGACGTTGCCACGTTCAACTAAGTATCGTCAGTAAACCGACTTTACAGACAATCGATTTTTTAAATACCATGTAGACTTTGAACGTTTACTCTTGTATACAATAAAATAAAATAATGAAAGACCCTATGAATGTCGGATATTTCCTTCCTGTCTCGGCGCGTCCGTAATTGCTCGAATCCAGCGAGGATTATTTATCACGACTCGTGTTACATGAAGGGAGTTGCGAGATGAGGTGACACAATAAAGCTCGTCATTGTCGGCTCACTTCGTTTGTGCGGCTCGTGAGTTGATGATAGCTTAGCAAGGTACACAATCAAAGTCTTTTTTTACGAGCTCACTTTAACAAAGATTTTATATCAAATCAAATGTTCTGTGTTTTAATGCCACACAATAGTATTACATAAGGATTATATAAGTAAAAATCTCAAAAAAAAGCTTGGCTGTCACTCAGCAGAATGCTATAGTAGCGAGCGCTGGTCTTCCGTGACAACTATAGAGTGCGACGCAGCGCAGAAACTGTGACTCACCGTCGTCGTTACAAAAGTTTAATTTATGTTATATATTTTTATTTTTACATTATTGCAGAATATAAGACACACAGTTGATACCTGTACCATAGCAATACCACTAAATAAGGCAAATGGTACAAATATTTGTGTGGTGAACGTAGATGTTTGTTCTCTGTCTAGGTGTTTTAAATATTGTATTCTAAGTATGTATTTACAAAAAAAAATATGTATTTAAGTATTATATCAGCTATCCGGTTCCCATAGTACAAGCTCTGCTTAATTTGGGGCTAGATAGTGTTGTGAGGATTGTCCACTATATAAGTATTTTTTTATGGTCATAAAAGGTAAGAGCCGAATGGGATTTGAACTCCCGACCTTGATACAGATGCGCTAACCTCCTATCCTATACATATGCCATCAGATCCCCATCTAGGGGACGATATGACAGGAATGAGATATAAAATGATAGAGTTAAGAGAGGAATTCAAACGCTAATAAAAAAATATACATTACAGAACAAATATTCTTGTAAGTTATTGTCAACCAGTGACAAACCACAACAATCCACCATAGAAAGCTCTCAGCGTCGAATTCAAAAGAAAAATGCTCTGGAAGTTCTCACGGATGTTTTGAGCGATATTTCCTGGCAACTTTACAGACATTATGCCGAGCGCACGACAACCATGTCTGCTTTGATGCGAGGGAAATGATTAAATGTAACGTTTTAAATGTATTGCTGACTTGAATGAAGATTTTTAACGACGGGTTCCACCATTTCTCAAGAACAGGCAATAAGTAAAAGGTGTAACGTTATTGAGATGATAAAACTCGCTCGAAAAGGTTTTATAAATTGGGTATTATGTAGGCAAGTGGGATATGTTTGACTGAATCTATAATGAACCCCTTTCTATCCTCAAGGATCTTCAGGTGTCACGAGATCTATGAGGAAGTTTTACAGTTTCGTGGAAGGATAAATAGTCATGAGTCATGACCCTATTTCTTAGATTCTTATTTAGCTACAAAAAATATTTTGGTGAAAAGGCCAAGCAAAAACCTCGCCTCGATGGTCAGTAACCTCGCCTCGATGGTCAGTAACCTCGCCTCGATGGTCAGTAACCTCGCCTCGATGGTCAGTAACCTCGCCTCGATGGTCAGAACCTCGCCTCGATGGTCAGTCATTGCTGCTTAGCAATAACTGACCATGGAGCCAGTCCCAAGCCTGGATAAAGAGCGAGGGCAAAAGGGGGCTGTGGTTCTTGGTGAGCAAATGTTCATTTAACAATGTTCATAGGCTTGCTAAGACCCACACCCCTAGGGTAGGGAGAGGGGGGGGGGGGGGGAGGGTGACCCAGCACCTGTGGAGTGGGGGGCGAGGTGGTGGGGTACTCTTGAGTAATCTACCACCTTCTCCCCCAAACCCGAAAGATGGGGGGATGCCGCGTGGGCAACGGCATTCACCAGGCCTTTAGCTTGCGCCCCGCTAACCTTCTTTGTTCGCAGAACACAAACCCAAAAAAAATGATGAACGACAACACTAAGACTGAGATGCCATGCGATCCGGCTAGCACCCGGCGCTCCTCGGTACCCGGGCCGGAGAGTGACAAATTGGTCACCGAAGGCGGTGGCGGGGTGGGTCCCCAGGCCCCGCCTACCGCAACTGCTACTGGGACCAAGACGGAAGGCGCAACGACCTCCTTGGCTTCCTCGGCGCAACACTCCTCTGGACCAGTGCAGAAGAGGAGGCCCAGCAAGAAGAAGAGGAGGGCGGAAAAGAAGGCGGCCGCTGCGGCAGACACCAGTGACGCTAGGCCGGAGGATAGGGAACGCGGTGCCCCGGCACCCTCTGTGCCGAGGGACACCGGAGTAGGTAAGATCCCCCTAAGTGAGGCTGGGCGAAGGAACGCCCAGCGTCTGGAGCGGCGGAGACTCGATGCCGCTCTGGTAAACGAGCTCCGCCAGCACCAACTGGAGGGCGCTCTTTACCCGCCCAACGTGTCGGCCATCGCGCCGTCTGTCGGGATGGTTATGGCGCGCCCACCACATACTGACATGGAGGTCCGACCTTCCATGACGGTGCCAAGACCTGGGCCCGGTTACCCGCTCCATTCCATGGAACAGGGCAGCACGGGACCGGTTGGGGCACCGTCACGGTCAGAGGGCACCCCCATGTCGACCCCCAAAAAGGCTGCCACGCAGTCAAACCCCAGAAGTCAGGGGGCGGTCGTGGAGGAGGAGGGCAGGAAACCAGGTGTCCCGAACCCACAAGCCTTTTCCGAACCCAAACCCGCAAAGGGTAAGGGTGTAGGAAAGGGCCGCAGCGGTGGAGGATCCGGTATTAAACCAGCCTCCAACTCGAACGCCCCTGGTGGAGAGGTGAGCGGCAGCGGCCGGAGTGCCAAGCGGCAGAGGAGCTCGGACCTGGTGTCACCTTCGTCGGCAGCAGCTGACAAGAGGCTGTGCTTGGACCGGGACACCTCTGCAGCGGACGCAGCCACGGCCGCAGGCCAGCAAGAAAGGAGCGGTGGTCAAGCGGGGGCCATGTCGTACGCGGAAGCCTCGGTGTCCCACCTCAAGGTGGTGATACTCGACAAATCCGGAGTGCACATGGACGACCGCAAGACAACCGTGCTCCGAGGTAAGCTGGAGCAGCAAACGATGGAGTATTTCAACGAGCACTGCCAGAGATGGACGTGTGCCTGGCCCAGCTTCTTTGCGATGCCCAGGCCGGCACACGGAGGTCTGCGGGTCGAGCCTAAGGACGACTTCTCGTTGTCCTGGTTAGTCGAGACCCTAAAAGACCTCCCCGGTCTCTGGCCGGGCTCGGGGGGGTACAAAATCGTAGCAGAGCGGGATCTGCCGCGATATTATAAAGGCGTTGTGATGGTGCCCGACTTTGAGGGCGACGGGGAGTACATTCGAACTTTCCTGGCGTTCTTCAACCGAGAGTTGAACATCCGCACCTGGCCGATCTTCGCCCACCGGATCAGTAGGGACCAGAACATCACGAACAATGTAATGGTGTTCGGAGTTCCGGTGGACGAGATCGAGATCCTGACTAAAAACAGGTGCCGCCTGAACTACAAGATGGCGACGGTATATGTGCTCATAAGGAAGCCGAGAGCCGCGGACGTAAAGACCCCGATCGTGGCGCCGGCTGCTGACGCACCCTGCACAAGCAGTGGTGAGTCAGGGGTGGGCGTGACGGTCGAGCCCGACATAGAAATAGGAGAAATAGGAGAGGGGGAGTTCTCGCAGGACGAGATAGATTTACTGCTGAGCGACGGAGGAGGGGAGATTGCGGGGGGCATTTCAGGCCTCAGCATCCTCTCTCCTGCGCCGCCCATGGACGCGGTGGAGTCTGTCCCGCCCGGTGAGAACTCTCTCTCCGGCCATCCACAATAGGATAGTCAGCAGACTACCCTATATCCCACCGATCCCCCCCCCCCCCATCACTAGTAGTAACAGAGCTCTCTGATACAGTAACTCGGGCAGGACAACAAACCTCTAAATCCCCAACCCCCTCAGGGAACTCCGGGGAAAATATGGATAGGTCTAACATCAAGGTAGCAAATCAGCTTAAGATAGTTCAGGCCAACATCCAGCATAGCGTCACTGGGTTTGCTGCGCTAAGAAGAACCCTGGAAGAGCAAACAAACACAATAGCACTGGTCCAGGAACCCTACATTGTTCGAGGCAAGGTAAGCTTCAACGCTCTGCGCGGCAATGTATTTACTCCACCACTGCAAAATAAGACTCGTACACTTATCTATGTCCCGGGCACGGTGAAAGCATCTATGCTTACTCACCTGTGCACGGACGACCTGACTGTTGTAAGAATAGAAACCGGTTTAGGAGGTAATCTTAACTCTCTAATTCTAGCATCTGTTTACATGGATGGCGGAGCGCAAGCACCACCTCCAGAACTCGAAAACCTACTGAACCACTGCAGACGACTCAAAACAGAATGCATCATAGGCTGTGACGCCAACGCACACAGCACAGTATGGGGATGCCAGGACACGAATGAAAGGGGGAGGGACCTCCTTGACTTCGTTCTTAGGCACAACCTTAACATTCTGAACAGAGGATCGGAACCGACTTTTGTGACGTCATGGGCCAGGACGATAGTAGACGTCACACTAGCCACAGATACTATTGCAGAACTGATAAATGACTGGCATGTCGCCACACATGAGGCATCGTGTGCGGACCACAGGAGAATCAGGTTCAGCCTGAAGATCGGCGAGATGGTTCCGCGAAGATACCGAAATCCAAAGAGAACGGACTCAGGTCTGTATGTAGAAACTATGGACGCAGCCCTGGAGGGGCTGCGGCTGACTGAACCCACAGACGCACTGACTCCAGCCGAAATAGAAACAAGACTAGCATCGCTGGTTCACAGCATGACAACCAGCTACGAAAAAGCCTGTCCTCTAATCACGGAAAGCAATAAGATAATTCATCGCAAAGACAGATGGTGGAACAAAACTCTTGGCAAACTGAGAAAGAAGGCTCGTCACCACTTTAACAGGGCCATGAATACAAACAATGAAAAAGACTGGGCGGACTACAGAGTAGTAAGACAGGAACTGAAGCATGAAATAAGACAAAGCCGCAATAACTCGTGGAGGAAATACAGTAGCTCGATTTCATCCCAGAGCGAAACGGCCCGTCTAAGCAAAATACTTTCGAGTGATACCAAGATAAAACTGGGCACTCTCAAGAAGCCAGACGGTTCTTACACGACAACAGATAAAGAACAATTCGAGCTTCTGCTGCAAACACACTTTCCGGACTGCAACCTTAACGGGAACGCAAGCTGGGCAGCAGATCATGAGGGCCACAACCCCAAAAAAGGAGACTGGGAACTAGCCGACGCCATCGTTACAAACGAGGCACTGTCGTGGGCCATTAGAACCTTTGAACCCTTTAAAGCAGCCGGCACGGATGGCATCTTCCCGGCTCTTTTACAATGGAATCTCACAAAAATTGAGGCAACACTCGCCGCTATTTTCAGAGGTTGCATTGCCTGGAAATACATCCCTCACGCATGGAGGGAAGTCAGAGTAGTTTTTCTACCCAAGCCAGGGAAGTCTGACTACACCCAGCCCAAATCGTTCCGGCCCATAAGTCTAAGCTCTTTTCTTCTAAAGACCTTGGAAAGGCTCTGCGACAGACACATACGCAGCGGACCGCTACTAAAGAACCCGATAAACAACAATCAACATGCCTATCAGTCGGGCAAATCGACGGAAACAGCCCTTCACAATGTAGTGCACAAAATCGAAAGCGCGCTAGACTGCAAGCAATCGTGTCTGATAGCATTCATTGACATCGAAGGCGCCTTTGACAAAACAACTTTCCCGAGCATCGAAAGAGGCCTGAGGAATCAAGGTGTGGAAGAAAATCTAAGCGAATGGATCAACAAGATGCTATCAAACAGAGCAGCCCTTATAGAACACTCAGAGGTCACAAGATGCCTAGTCACTAAAGGCTGCCCACAAGGAGGAGTCCTGTCCCCTCTGCTGTGGGTACTTGTAGCCAACGAGCTACTAGACTCCCTTAACAAGGACGGGCTACAAACCATTGGCTATGCTGATGATATCGCAATTATGATTTCGGGACTTTTCGAATCGACCCTATGCGAAAAAATGCAGAAAGCACTCCGGATTGTGGAGTCGTGGTGCCACACTCACAGCTTAACTGTAAATCCCAGCAAGACAGAACTTGTACTCTTCACCCGCAAGCTGAAGCTGCCAAATCTGAATCTACCTTCCCTTTTTGGAACCAAACTGGCTCTCAGCAAAGAGGTCAAATATCTCGGAATATGGCTAGATAGTAAGCTCTTATGGGGTAAACAACTAGAACACGTCACGACAAAAGCCACAAACGTGCTATGGCAGTGCAGACGCGCCGTTGGCAAGGATTGGGGGCTAAAACCAAAGCTTTGTCTCTGGATGTACACGGTAATGGTACGACCGGTACTAACCTACGGTGCCGTGGTATGGTGGCCCAGAACAAACTTAGTCACCACAATCAGTAAGCTGCAGCAGGTACAAAGGCTCGCGTGCTCCCTGATTAGCGGTTGCTCAAAATCCACACCGTCTGCAGGGCTGGATATAATACTAGGACTAACGCCACTCCATCTCCACATACAGCAGGAAGCGATGGCGGCGGCGTTAAGGATAAGATCCACGAACCAGTGGAAAAGTAGTGGCAAACCAACAAACCACTCAAGAATTCTGGACAAGGCCATACAAGCCATCCCGGAAGCCATGAAGGGCACCGACCGAATAGCCACAACATACCTAACTGACAAAAAGTACCAGATAGACAGCCAAGAAGGAACGGAAGATCCTATCTCGGCCTCCGACATCCTTCACGTCTACACTGATGGTTCTAAACAAAAAGTAGGAGCAGGCTGTGGTTTCTACTGCCCCGAAACAGGGCTATCACGCGTGCAACCCCTTAGCAAGGCAACAACTGCGTTCCAGGCAGAAACCCTCGGGCTCTTCCTGGCCGCTGCAGAGATGCTCTCATACTTAGAGTCTAAAACGAGCGCGGATACAGCAATCGCAAGGACACTACTAATCTTCACAACAGACAGCGCAGCACTCATTAACGCACTGGGCAGATCTGACACAAGATCAGAATCAGTCGCACAATGCCACACTGCGCTTCAAGAACTAGCAAAAATACATACAGTCAAAATAAAATGGACAAAGAGTCACGGCTCGTGTTCAGGAAACAATGAAGCCGACTCCCTAGCAAGAGCGGGTGCGAAACAGACACCTACCACGAACGACCTAGGTCTCTGCAAGCCCCCATCGGCAGAAATAAGAAATAGACTGAAGATGCACTCCCAGAAGGAGCACCAAAAGCAATGGGAACGCAGATCAGACTGCAAACACACAAAAACGATGCTTCCAGTGATGGACAAGCACATCACAACTAACCTACTTAGGATGAAAAGGGAAGATCTAAAATTGATGGTAGGAATCATTACGGGCCATTGTGACCTAAACTACCACTTACTGAAGACTGGAGCAACAGATAGCGACTCATGTCGCGGCTGCCTGCAGGAAAAAGAAACTGTGGAGCATGTAGTACTGCACTGCCCCGCAACGGAAGAAGCGAGGTGCAAGACAGGGCTCAGGGAACTGATTGAGTCTTGTCCTTCCACATCCACGTCTGAGTCACCATTGGGTCATCTTGAACATTGCTGCCACCAACCCAAAGTCCTTCTCCGCTATTTTAAGGAGTTGGGCTGGCTGGGGTAAGGGTTAGCAGGGGGACAATGCACAATACACCCCATCGCGGGACGTCAGTGCAGATCTTATTCCCCCAACACAATTAGAATTAGAATTAGGCCAAGCAAGAATCATGCCGGGTATCTAAGTAGTTCACTATCGGCACTTTTATCAGTAGCGGACAAAATATCGTCTGTTGATCCGTCTAAGATTCGAATCCACGACCCTACATAAGCTAGGTCAGTAGCCACCACAGTGCTTTCATAATGTAATCGGCGACCCAAACTAGAGAGAGTTTATTAAAGACGCTTTGGGTAGAAAGGCCAATATTGGCGTTAGTACGTAAAACTTAACAGCGTGGGGTGGTTCAAATGAAGGGTGAGAGGGCGGGCTATTTGTGAGCGAGACGTTTTGGAATATGCAAATAGGTGTTCTCTGCATGGGCGGCGGCGCGGGCATAGAAACACACGTTGAACTATTTTAGAAATTGACACAGATTTTGGAATATCTTGTTTTATAAATACCCGGTTTAGACACGATTGATTTTCTATTATTTTCGTGGTAGAGTGGACCAACGCCCGCTCAGACGCGGAATGCCATCCCATCATAAACATCCCTTTTTATCATAATGTCTATTATAAAGAGCGGCTTATTTGCAATGTCTTTATCGTAGAATGCAGGAAACCTATTCACTCTTCTGTTGAAATTGCATGATTTTTGACGTGACAACGTCTTATAATTGGATGGAGCCGGCTGCACGCACGAAAAAACATGACTCATGCGGCATTACCTCGCTCTGAGGCGTTCCATTTAAGGCTTGAAGTGCAAGCGAGAGCGCGGAACGAGCGACAAAGAGGCACGCACGGCCTCCGCGTTCGGCAGCGTTCGACATCTGGCTCTCTCCTACTTGAGTGAGCGATGCGTCCGCATGGACAGCTGTAAGACGTTGTCACGTTCAACTATCGTCAGTAAACCGACTTTACAGACAAGCTATTTTTTTACAGCAGTTAGTATTCCGAGACAGGTTGCAAAAGCTTGTACTCGTTGTATTATTCTGTAACACAAATACAGTACACAATTAAACATACGTATATCTCGACTAGAATTACAGAACGAATGATTAAATCGAGCGTATTTGTCTCACAAATACAATAAAGACTGAACAGAGCGTCTGTAATTTGAAACAGCTTAATTTGAAATTGGAGCTCGAAAGCATGAGCGAATTTGTGTTTGTAAGAAAAAATGGGACACTTTATATCAAATCGATTTTTTTCAAGGAATCGGGAATAATGTATAATTTATGAGAACCGTATAACTTGAACCTTCGTCTCCTCTTCCATAATAAAGTGAAATTCAAGAATTTACAAGCTAGACTGGACTGCTTATGACTATCAATGAACCGTTCTGGCCTGGAAACTGCGTTTTGTAGTAGAAGAGCTCTTTGTGTGTGGCTCGTCCGGGGAGGTACTACCGCCATGCCTATTTCTGCCGTGAAGCTACATTGCTGTGTTTCGGTTTGAAGGGTGTGGGTGCCGGTGAAATTACTGACACGTGAGGTTGAATATCTGTATGCCTTAAGTTAATGGACGCAGGCCAGTGCATCGTAGGGCACGCTCCTGGCATGCGTGACCTGCGAGGCAATATTTTGATATAGTTGATGGTTACCACTTAAGATCAGGTGGGCCATATACTTGCTCTATCAGCTAGTTGTATAAAAAAAGGGCAAAAGTAATGCATCCTCTAATCCTCAGTCAGGCTAGATGGAACGACGATTTGCGCAGAGTAGCGGGAAACAAACGAAGAGAACCAAAGACCAGACCATGGTAACCCATAGGAGAGAACTGTGTCCAACAATGGACTGCAGGACGATGAAGACGATGACAAAACACTGACTGATTGTAAATTATAAAAGCGTGTAAGAAGAGGCTGAGTGGGCCACTGGGCACCAACCCTCCCCAACCTTTACAACCTTTTTGACTGGCCTCTAGCTCAGTTGGTAGTAGCTCTGCCTTCTGCGCCGTAGGTCGTGGGTTCGATCCCCACCGAGAACAAATATTTGTGTGGTTAACATAAATGTTTGTTCTCTGTCTGGGTGTTATATTGTATTCTAAGTATGTATTTACAAAAAAAAAAGTGTATTCAAGTATTATATCAGCTATCCGGTTCCCATATTACAAGCTCTGCTTAGTTTGGGGCTGGGTAGTGTTGTGTGAATTGTCCACAATGTAAAAAAAAAAAAAAAACCTTTCCCTTTGTCAAAATATAAACGAAACCGCCATCACTGAGACATCCACTCGTATTATACTTCGGATTGAGACCGGCCGCGCTCTAAGATTCACTGAAACATAGACGGGGTATAAAAAACGAATTAGTTTCATCTGCCGCCACTTTTCGCCCCCGAATTTGAAAATTGGCGGCAGATGACGCTACCTATGTCCATTCACCCCCACGTCTCAGAAATGGGGGCACATGGTACTATTTTAGTACCAACTGCCACCGATTTTTACATAGCCAACTCCTTTTAAATAATAATGTATTAGGTGTAAGCAATTTTATGAAATAAAACACGAATGGGACTTCAGGTGGCTTAAATACACATAACAAGAGTACGAAACGCCAGTACCAAGTTACGACTGGAAGTAAAAATAAACAAAAAATGCTAAAATTTCCAAATAGAACCCGCACACTTTCCTCATCTAATCCCCAATGCACGATGTGCCAGAGAATTAAAAAGCATGCAACCTCCATTCCAGGTTCCAACAAACGTTTGCACAGCGAAGGGCTACATTCAGAGCTCGAGCGCTCATTAACAAAACGACGCGGACGTCGCGACACTCGACTACAATCTGTGCAGCACAAACAACACGGGACATTATGCTGGGAACCATTCGACAAATGTCATTGGACGAGATGACGTCATTTATCGAGCGAAGCACATTGAACGGTCGAGTGATTTTAATTGAATTTGATAAGAATATTATTAAAGTAATCAAAGATCACTTTTACGGGCGGGATATTATAGAAATCATATTTCTTAAAATAAAATGACCAAAACGTAACGAGAAATGATGTAAAATAATAACAATATGTCGCTTGCATTTGCAGTCGCAACTCTGTGGGCTAAGCACGTAGCGCGTAGGCCGTGGGGGTAGATACTAAACAAAATGAAACATCGTACGAATTCTGATGTCCCGATATGAAAAATATAGTACCGTAGTCACAGATGGAAGCGGAGAAAAATATGTAGCATCGTCGTAGCCATGTCTACAGTTAAAATATTCTCGTAGAGCTGCGAGCTACGCCCGTAGCAAATGCCTACGGCATAGTCTCATTCGTATCGTACCGCATTTCTTGGTACACTTGGAAGACAGTGGTTTTGTTTCAATATAATAAAACTAGTAAGCGCTCGCGGCCCCGTGGTACCTATGGATAAAAAAGAAAAATTAAGTATTACTACGTCGTATTTAGTGTGTTTAATGTACTTTCATGAAGGTTCTCAAATCAAAACAAGGTTTAGATCCATGGATTTCGATGAAGCGTTCGCACGTACAAGCTTATAAGCGCATTTACAAACATATACAAAATATACACCCATCTGTAATCTCCCTTAAATAAGAGAGGTAGGTGAGTCTCCGAGTATGAACATTAAAAAAGAAAGCTCTTCAAAGTTTGAAGATTTAGCAATTTTCCTCAGTCTGTTTTACAAGATTAGCCAAACGAGCCGCGTTCGACGAAAAAATGAGGTCATTACGTACCCTTATTAGAAGGGAAATACTTAATGGAACCTAACATTTGTAATATCTCGCGCGCAGTTGGGTTTCGCACACTAAGCGACTCTTATATTAATGACACACAATTTTCTTCAAAGGAATTGGGGAACAACCTATATATTTTTAACGCGAGTGTTCTGGGCTTAAATAAAAAGGGAAATTATTTTATTTACCAGGAATAAGTAAACTTTATGAAGTTAAAGTCAAGGCAGCCTTACTTCAGAAATACATAACTGTGAAGTTTCTTTCAAGAGATTGGAGTATTATTTTTATTCTAACCTAGCTAGAACAGCTGCGTAAAGAAATGTTTCCTCTCTAGAGGTTTTTTCTAGCACCTTCTTCAGAGAAAATTTTGTGACAGAGAAAATTCAGTAACTTAAATTAAAATTTACAGCCTTTGAAATTAGTTTAAAATATAAATAAATAAATATTGTGGACAATTCACACAACACTACCCAGCCCCAAACTAAGCAGAGCTTGTACTATGGGAACCAGATAGCTGATATAATACTTGAATACATTTTTTTTTGTAAATACATACTTAGAATACAATATAACACCCAGACAGAGAACAAACATTTATGTTCACCACACAAATATTTGTCCTCGGTGGGGATCGAACCCACGACCTACGGCGCAGAAGGCAGAGCTACTACCAACTGAGCTAGAGGCCAAATATACACAGCCTTCTGAAACAAAAATAAATCCGAATACAGGTCATTGCATACAGTCAGCCCAATGAATAATTTGCCAATCCATTTTGCGCACAGCATCCAGTGGAAATCAGAGCAGATAAAATAAAAAATAATATCACCGGCATGGCCTGTCGATAGCGCAGTTAATATTCAAGTGTTTTATGTTTTTTGGTACGAGTAGATAGTAAAATAAGACATAAACATTTTGGCGCCCGACGTGGGGCGGTATCTTAAACACGCTTTTTATGTTTTTCTGCGCTTTATCCGAGTGTAGTGTCAATTTATATCTTATGCCTTGTTTTTTCGATGGCATGGAAATAAATAAGCGCGCTACGAACCGCCCAACTTGGTAATTGATATAGAAAATGAATAATTTTCAGAATAGAAAGATTCAATGAACCTCGGCAAGAATTTAAAACACAAGATAAGAAAGGATTAATAAATTAAAACCCAAATAAATTTAAAATGTTCCTAAGCTATGGTTGAAAAGAGTTTTTTAGCAGGTCTCGGAGTTTGGAAGTCGAAAAATGTTTTACCCAAGCCAATGAACGTACTTCGAGTCTTAAAAGATTTGGGAAAGTAATTTAAAAATTATACAGCCAACTTTAAGTGTAATTTGCCGGGAATGAAACTGGAAAAAACATAAAAACAAAGCTCAATTTAGAGTGAACGATCCGATTTTTGAGTCTTAAATCTATAGAAATAATTCTTTGTTGAGCTTGGCAGCTATGGATTGAGAAATAATACTACAATTAAAACTTTTATAAAAAAATATTTATCAGCTGGCAAAAATTGGAGGCGCGTAATTTAACGTAAATCCAAGTTTTATTTCCTACATTTTGCAATACTTTGAATTGCAAAACAATCGGAAACAGTATTCTCATGACAATTCCAAATTGATTTTGTGTGAGTTTACAAGTTGGCTGCGCGCCAATTTCATCTGTGATCCGAAACACAGGATCGGTTAACTGTATCATTTACTATGGAGGTTAATACGCTGCATCATTTGAGCACGAACAATAGCTACTTACTAACCGACTTCTAATAAAGAAGGAGGAGTTTCTCAATTCAGTTTTTTTATGTTAATTCAGTGTCATTTATGAACCGATTTGGATTTTTTTTTTTTTTATATAAAAGTTAATAGATTTCAGATTAGTCCAATATAAAGTTCATCAGAATCGGTTCAGCAGTTAGGCCATGAAGTCGGTTTCTCAAGTTTTTTAACTTCACTTGTAAATGATTAGCTTTCAATAGACCTGCATATGCTTACGAGTGTGCGAACTAAGAATCTTGACTAAGCATTGATTTTAGTGTATATAGCTGGTTTTAGTGAAAGATGAGCCGATTAGCTGAAATACATGGCCATGAAATTTCATAATCAAGCGCTGATAGTCAGCCACTCGGGAGCCCTTACAGCAAGTGCATCACTCTTCAACATGCGGATGAAGCCCAACAAGCCCTGAGTTAAGTGCCGTGTAAACGAGCCAGTCATTGCGAGCCTCTTCTACTCCAATTAGCATATCATCAACACTGTCTGGGCTAAAAAAATGAACGTGTAAAAATTATCGTGCCACTTTCATTCGAACCACTGCACACCGTGGTGAAAGGATTTTTTCATTGCTCATACTCTGAAAGTAGGTCTGAAGTTTCCTGAGGGGCCTAATTGAAAGTAATACTTTCAGCCCTAGGGAGAATCGCTTTCTTTAATGAAAAGCACAGTGTTTACCTCGGGTGAAAGTCTTTTAAGTCCCTCAAGCTCCATTGGCGCCCTCGCTACGCTCTGGCGCCAAACCCGTCTCGGGACTCAAAAACTGTGACTTTCAACACTCAGGTAACAATATACTATTAAAGTGCCTCAAAAAGGCTCGTTTCGTGCACTTGACACGTTTCAAACTTTTAAGGTTCTACGTCATGCCGGTTTCCTTACGTTTCCTTCACCGTCTGAAAGACAAGGCATTCTCGATCACTCTCTCTCACTCACTCTCGATCTCGATCCACGATTGGATTTGAACCGACATTATCGGGAGGCGGAGACGCTACCATTAAACCACCAGTGCTATTTAATGATACCCTGTTTTCACATTAATTATTTCATAAACCAACAATTTCGGTAATGGGAGATGAGACTCAAATTCGCAATCACGGCACCGAAATAACCCCCAAGATTAGTTACACAAAGCGGCCGTCGACAAATATGAATTAAATTTTAATACAACACCTTGAATGTAATTGCGATGTAATCCTTCCGTTTACACGTCGCGTCGCCGTGAATACAGAAGGGTTTAACACATGCACGCTTTCACGAGGCGTGCAGCTTTGTGTTGGACTTTTTCTATGCTTTTCGAAACGTTTCTGTGTTTTCTTTCTGTTTCCATTTTCTACAAATGTTTGTTGTTCGTAGATTTAAATCGCATTTTATCGAACAATCTCCCATTTCATTGGTCAAAAATGTCAACTGCGTCACGTCAGTCAATTGCATGCGAGAATATCATTAGCATGAGACATTCGTTTTACGCAGGACGCTTTAAGGATATATGTAGGAACCGGGCATAATCAATAGTTCTCAACATTACCGATAGGTTCTCATCATCATAACTCACTCTGAATTGTCGTTCAACTTGTCTTTTAAGATTGCTTGGTGTCTTGTCTACTGTTCACATTTCTCTGGAGAATCACCAAAACGGAGACGGCAAATTGGCATCCCGTTCATTAAATGATAGCTCCCCGAGGCTATGTCTGGAAAGCGACCGGCCGGACGGGTTCCGGATAGTAAATAATACGAACCTGACAAGGACACGGTTCGCAAAGTCGGTCTAGTGAGCCGTGAATTTTTAATCACGGAATTGTAATTAAAATTTTGTTCTGTCTGATGAATGACGACGGCGGAACAAAATTTATCAAATAAGAGATATCGTCCAAATTTCTCAATTTGGACTTGGAGCATGCAAATGAATAGAGTAATTTATTACCGTCAGCTTTTCTTCTGATCTGCCATCAAGTTCAACTTTCATAATAGCACTTTCCATATTCGCAAACGATATAAAGAGATCCAAACTGTTATCGCTATTCTACATTATGGGTTATTGGCGACACCCATTCGGCGATACCCCAGGCGACACAAACGAGTGTATTTACGACGCGTCGCTCGTACATACAATATTCAGCAGCTGAGACTTCGACGTGGAAACAAGCAATATCCTCATTACATGAATGTTTGATGCTTTAAGTGGCGTGGGTGGTGTGTTCCACAAAACTTAGTATCTAGATCATTCTGTTATTAGCTCTCTAGGGATACGCGTTCTACAGGAATGAACTTCATGTTTTGTCTTCAGTTAATTTGTCTCTTTACCGCCCTGTCGTGATACT
This sequence comes from Thera britannica, assembly GCA_939531255.2. Taxonomy (NCBI): domain Eukaryota; kingdom Metazoa; phylum Arthropoda; class Insecta; order Lepidoptera; family Geometridae; genus Thera; species Thera britannica. The sequence continues at coordinate 8,745,414 of OW618043.2, read as the reverse complement.
TTGCATTCTTCGTCAATTGTGTCTGAAAATCTTAGTCCTATATTCTCCATTGAAAATTGACAAAAAATCTATGCTTAAGGCTCGAATCATACTCAAGCACTGTTTCTGAATACGGGCCGCCGTAGACATCAATAATAATGTCCTAACCGTGTTCGATTATGGCGAATCCTTTGCATAACTGAATCCATATAATGAGCCCTGATACGGCTTGCTAGACCAAATTTTGTTTTTAAACACTTTTTGGAAAAGCAAGCAGTTATCAAGATAACTGAGATGCTACAGGAACACAATCGTAAGCTTTCATTTATTTGCAAATCATCCGGGAGAAATTCAGGGGTAAAATTTAAAACAGAGCTAGCGAACAAGGAACCACTGCCTCCAGATGGAACGTGGAATAAACCCTCGCACAGTCAAGATTGGCGGGTTGACGCAAATGCCCGGGGCAATTGCTTGACACGCTGCCACTACTTGCCGCAAATACATTCATCAAGTTGTATACAATACTCGTGATGTGCTCGTGACTTAAAGCGAGTGCTGTTATTGTCTGTCGACTAGCTCAGCTGTATTTTTTGAGATCGAATTTTGTTTTATTTCAAGGTACGCCTTTAGATAGTAGGTATTTTGTTTGTCTAGTGACGGAGTTTGTCGTCAACACAAAGGACTCCGTGATAATGAATGAAAGCTACCCCCTTAGCTAGGACATAGTTTGACTATTGAATTCAGGGGTTAAACATAGTCGGGGGTTTAACAGTCCTCCAAAATGCATCATTCATCATATTTATAACCTGGAGCCGGCATTATGCCACAGCTTAAATAACAGTTTTCAGGCTGCGCCTGAAAGCCTAGGTTCAAGATTCAAGATTCAAGATTCAATAAGCGTTTATTCAATACGATACAAGAATCACTTTGAAACGTCTTAAAGCTAGGTGAGTCTAGGTGCCAGTTCCACGCGACCAAGCGTAGAAGAACAGGCAACAAACTACGTCTCGGTTCCTACCGTTTTTTTATATGATCCTTTTACAAATCAAAAATAGTCTAAAATAATAGCAGTGAAGTTCCAGTGTGGTGCCACTTCACTTAGTCAGACGTATGCAATGTAATTATACAAAAGCAAAAGTTTCAAAGACAGCACACGCTACGCTTCAAAGTTATAATAAAGTATCTACACAGATATAAAAATAAGATATTAAATAGTAGGTACAGACATTGCAAATTGACATGCTAGCTTCCTATGGGTAGAGTGACCGGGACATCGGGCCACGCAGTTTTATCATTCATATAGCTATCTAGAGTATAGTACGCTTTCTTTATCTAATTACTCTTAAAATAGGCTTTAAACTTCCGAATTGGAAGCTTAGTTGCATTTTCCGGAAGTTTATTGTAGAAGCGTACAGTGTTCCCCATAAAAGACCCATTTACCTTCTGTAAACGAAATTTGGGAATATAAAGTTTATTTTTATTTCTAGTGTTAATATTATGTGAATCACAATTTTTCTGAAAGCTACAGATGTGTTTGTGAGTGTACAGTAAGTTTTCATATATATATTGTGAAATTACTGTGAGGATATTAATTTCCTTAAATCGCTCCCTCAATGAGTCTCGTGATTTCATTTTATAGATGGCACGTATGGCCCTTTTTTGTAAAACGAATATAGTTTGAATATCAGCTGCTTTCCCCCAGAGAAGGATACCGTAAGACATAACACTATGGAAGTAGCTGAAGTAAACTAGCCTAGCTGTAGCTTCATCAGTGAGCCATCTTATAGTCCGAACTGCATATGCAGCCGAACTTAGTCTGGCAGCAAGTGCTTTGATTTGCGGTCCCCACTGCAATTTTTTGTCAAGATTAAGTCCTAAGAAGATAGTAGAATCTACAAGGTTAAGTGACTCTCCATTAAGTATAATATTAGTTGGCCGGAGAGTCACATTTGGTAAGGTAAACTTAATACATTTGGTTTTCTTAGCATTAAGTAAAAGATTATTAACGTTAAACCAGTTAAGTATTTGCGACAGAGATGCGTTAACGTCATCGTAATTAGCCTTCAATCTATCAACTTTAAAAATTAATGAGGTATCGTCAGCAAATAGTACTATTTCACATAGTTTTTTAACAAAAAAAGGGAGGTCATTTACGTACACTAGAAACAAGAAAGGACCTAATATCGAACCTTGTGGCACCCCCATGTCAATAACTGACCCAGAAGATCTCTCACCGCTCACATCAACTTTAAGGACTCTATCAGTCAAGTACGATTGTATTAGGTCAATGGAGCGATTTAGAATGCCGTAATGTTTAAGTTTAGATATTAATGTAGCATGATTTACACAGTTAGGTGATTTATTCAGTAGGTTACCGATATAATCGAATATAATACCTAACAGAGGCTTTTAGCTAAATAGGTTACTTAAGGCAAGTGGATTTCGGGTAATACGAACTGACTTTAGCACGACAGTGAAACCAATTTCGGGAATGTTTGTGAAACTGTGATGCCAGAACGAAAATAATAAAATAAAACTTTATTTTATTCACAAAAGAATTGCCGAAGAGCTGGGAACAAGTGCTGATGAACTCTCGTGACTCCATACAAATACCACTTTTAAAACGGGCTCGCTTACACATCAAGGTAACTCAGAATCGGAGCACTATAACGCAGTACTTATAGTGGTAGCTCCATACTAGACGCAAGTCTATTAAGTATTTACTATTAAAAGCCACTTAAGCCGCAGCAAGTCAAGCAACTATGATCTTTACTGCAGCAAGATTAAGGTGCTAGTGGAAGGAATAGACTAGAATTGAGCATTAAGGTACAGAAGCCGTGACAATGCACAATATCGATCACGGAACACCGCACACGTGGGATGGTACATTGATGGAGAAGTCAATTTAGATTGCGGGTGAGGTGAATTAATCTTGACTGGTCTCACATACAGCTCAGTTGATAGCAGTTTAAGCAATTTGTTATAACAAATAAGTTTATTTACGCAGAATTTTACCATCTTAGAGCAAGGCTCCGTCAGATTCCAAGTGAAGTTTAAAAAACTTGAGAAATCGACTTCATGCCCGAACTGCTAAACCGATTTTGATTAAATTTCTATTGGACTAATCTGGAAGTAACCTTTCAGATTTTGTTTTTTATTTCCTTTCATAAATGACGAACGAATTCGATTACAAACATTCAAATACATAAATACAAAACATACAACCAAATTGTCGTCTTGAAATCCTTTTTTATTCCAAGTCGGTTAATAATAAAACTTAAATCCGAATCTTTTTAAACTTCTCCTTGCTGCCATTGAAAGAAACTTTACATTTCAAACGTTTGTGCAACTTTCTCTCCAAGATTCCAACAAAAACATTTCTTTTACACACTCCCTCGTTTAACGCAACCTGTTCATAGTTACACTGTTATGTACATTCCTTTCTGGCTTTCTTCCTCGGGGTAGAAACGGTAAGTTGGATAAGACACGGACAGCGGGACTTAAATCTCGAAATAATAGCTTTAGTTTTGTTTATTTTCTTTTCGTAATCTTTTTGGCAATAATTAAGCAATAGGTGGTCTTTCCCTGGTTTTGAATCTTCACGTGAAAATGGTCTGGCGTTTTCTTATTTCACATTTATAAAAAAATAATCATTATTAGAGCACACATGTAAATAAATCACACGGATTTCTTCGTTTCACAACCGAGGTGAATTTCCGCAGTTATTCTGTTCCACATACCTACCACAACGTTTCAACATTTTCGTTTATCCCAAAATCGGCTCGCGTTTCTTAATGTTATCATTATTACAGGGTGCGTGGGTAGCTAGGGTACGTTGCTACAGGGATGCCAGGCGCGGGTCGATACAGACGCGATGGCTCATTAGCGCCGCAGATGGTAAATTAATTATGCTCATTTACTCTGCCTATTTCAGTCGCTGTTACAACAAAGGAACATTTCTGAGCTTCTGCGGTTGCGAATAAACATAGCATTTTATTAAATCAAAGGTTAATTTTTGTTTCAGGTAAATAAGCTGCGAAGATTCCCTTCCAGTCTCTGTTATTTCTAGCTTTTTAAAAATGAATTATGTTCTTCTAATAAGGACCAAAATCAATATACTTTTTTTCAAAGATGCCGTGTCAAGGTGGGGCCAGTAGCTTGGATCTCAAATAGTATACTTATCTGTTATTGTGTATGTCTTATTTCTAAATAAATTAAATTAGTATTATTTAAAAAAACTGTACTATATTATCATCCTACCTATGAAACATAATACTACAGCAGCCGCAAAATAATGTTTCTAATATGGATTACTAATTGCAATTAACTCTGATGGGAACTTCATTGACCTTATTTTAGATTTTGATCGATCCTCTCGGGGGGATGGAGTTTACGCCATTACCATTAGTGATACGTCACTGATCCACCACTAATAGTAAATTAATAGCTTTCCTAGACTTTATTAGTGCAGGTTAAGGGTGAATATGGCTTGTGACTGTTGGATTAGGTGTGCGTGTCAGCGTGGGGCAGTTATTATGGACTAAGAGCTGATGATGGGTTATTTTACTTAGTAGAATGGTTTAAGAGCTGTTGGAGAACTTTAAATGAAAAATTGGTCACGAAATGATACTGGGTATAAATATGTATTTCGTAGAAAGCTAAAATAGTGTGATGCAGAGTTTCAAGACACTAAGGTTAGGACCCAAGTCTGGATTGAATTGCGCAAATTATGCAAGTGTTTGAGATTGTGGGAATAAAACCTCTCAAATTTTACACAGACCCCTAACTTTCTTTTTTTTTTAGCATACTTGAGTTTTTGTACCCTTGAAAATAAGAGTTATATCACTCCTGTTGCGCGCCCTGTTTCCAGAACCCTGATTGTGATGATGTCAAAAAATGGTGACCAGCCACTGGTATTAGGGAACAGCTACTGACTGGTATTAGTGGTCAGCGATTGATTGATGTCGCAGGTGCGGTCCTCGATGGAATGGCGCGTTACCACGGAAGAGGGATAATTGGTTTGTTCAACGCGGCGTGTTTGAGCGACCTACTTACTGGCTGTTATAGCCTGTAATGGAAGTATTTGGGTTTCTGCTACATTTGGTAGTAATGCTGATCAAATTAGTTGCGGATGGCGGCTTTGCTAGCATTAGGTATGCTATGACAATACGACTTAAATGTGTCTTTTTTCTTTCTTTTTAACCGACTTCCAATCAAAAAGAAGGAGGTTCTCAATTCGGTTGTATTTTTTATTTATTTTTTATGTTTGTTACCGCATAACTTCGTCATTTGTGAGCTGATTTGAAAAATTATTTTTTTATCTGAAAGGTACTGCTTCCAGATTGGTCCAATTTTAATTTTATTAAAATCGGTGTTGCCATTTTTTTTTAAATAATTTTTTAACTATAATTATGTAAATATAATTATAAGTTTAAAAAACTTGAGAAACCGACTTCATTGTCAAACGGCTAAACCGATTTTAATAAAATTTTTTTGGACAATCTGGACGTAAGAATAACCTTCCAAATAAAAAAATAATTTTCTAAATCTGTTCATAAATGACGGAGGCATGCAGTTACAAAAATTTAAAAAAAAAATGGCAACACCGATTTTAATACAATTAAAATTGGACCAATCTGAAAGCAGTACCTTTCAGATAAAAAAATATTTTTTCATATCGGCTCACAAATGACGAAGTTATGCGGTAACAAACATTAAAAATAAAAATAAAACCTCCTCCTTTTTGATTGGAAGTCGGTTAAAAAGAAGGAAATCAAATGTAGTGAAAGATTTTAAAACAACTTCAGACTCTTATTTGGCACGCTTTACGTTTATGTATATTATGACTATGCGTTTGGATAAAAGTGTACAAAACGCTGAATTAGCCTTTTTTTCTTCCTAATAATAAACAGTTTTTAAATGAATTATTAATGAATTTGAAAGCCTACAGAGACGGCTCAGAAAGTTCTTATAAGTACCGAAACGGTAATTGTTTTCGTCGCAACATCCACCCCTGCAGCCGGGGGCGCGCGGCATGATCGTCACCCCTGTACAAGTGATCTTATTCTGCTTAGCGGCAATTCGTACTGTCATGTCTTTCAGGCCCACCCTTGCTTAATGCGTTTTAATCAACTACCTATTTAGTACAATAGGATCAAACACGCCACGGGCTATTTAAGCGGGATACAATACCAAATATAATTTTTGGTATTATAGAAGGCCACCAACAGAACCAAACCCAACCACTCCCAACAGAAAATAAATTTTACATTAAAAGCATTTATATAATTTTTGGTATTATATAAATGCTTTTAATGTAAAATTTATTTTCTGTTGGGAGTGGTTGGGGTTGGTTCTGTTGGTGGCCTTCTGTGCTTTAAATTGTGGTTTTTATACCCTTACCAAATAGGACCAATATTTTAGTCAAAAAATATATACGTTACAGCCTCGATGAGTGAGCATTCTGTATTACTTTATATCTGAACACTTGAACACGAAAGTTCTCCAAGTTTTCAGAAGCCTCCCACTTCCACCATGGTTTGACTTCCCAAACCGCTAAGTGTTTATTCATGTCTGTTTGTAATAACTTTTGACTTGCCTTCAGATGCCTCACTCCGCAGATTTCAACTGTAATGTTTTATGTTGCCCAATCTACTGAATTCCATTTTCATTTCATGATTACCAAAATTCTTCGTTAAATTCATTTTTATCTTTTAAAAATCAGAGTCTTGGTGTCATGTATTGTTATTCGAGTAAAAACAGTATTCTATCAGTTGTCGTTTCCCATAATTCAAGCTTTGCTTCGTTTGAGGGGAGGCAATAATATACATCATGTTAATGTACACCCCGTTATTACGATGTTAGTTAAACCACATGTACACTGTAGCAATTCAAACTGTTGTGGCACTGGATACTATACTTGTCCATGATACTTTATAGGGCGGATCGGACTAGGATTGGTTAGGTTATGTTAGAACATAAAAATTACGCACAAGGTGAGCGAGCAGAGCAAGCGTGCCAGAAAATGTTTTTTTTACAGTAAAACCAATGGCGTTATCTTCTTCAGACCAATTATCTATCGCTAGATACAAAAAATGTTCAAAATATTTATCTGCTACTAGTGTACATGGGCCTTAATAATTTCCCAGTGGAAAAATAATGAATTCGTTTTAACTGGCCGTACATTAACCGGACCCCGTTTGAGAGTACAACTTTTAACACGACACTGTGTAAAAAGTTCGAATAATTCGCTTTAAATTCAATTCAGTTCCATTATTGTATAGAAACAATTATGATGATAGGAGTGAACAGAACTATAATAATAATTGGTGTCACATACGTTGCGCGCACGCAACACTACGTAATTGCAAGGAGCTATTGGTCAACTGTCATGTCGGCCACATCGATCCGTCCTCACGCCTCCTCGTTAGGCAGGTCATGGACTTGTCACGTCAGTATGGGTCAATCGATGCTTGTTATTTTTAACCGACTGCCCAGAAGGAGGGTTATTTTTTTCGAGTGTATGCATGTGTCATGTTCCTTTGTGTGTGAGTGCAGCTTAAACGACTCGATGGATTTTGATAAAAAATGTGTCGTTGGATTCCTCAGGATAACAACATTGACATAAGTTTAAAAAAATGATTCCTCGGTAATTGGTTACTTGTTCAGTTTCATTTTCCTTTTAGACGTATTATCAGCTGTTGTTAGTGATCCTTGTTTTCATGTTTATAATATTTACTCGGTTTATAACCTACTAGCGGCCGCGCGCTGCTTCGCCCCGTTCCCCTTACTTATATCCGTTCTCCATTACAATAACTTTATTAATTGTAGCCTATGTGTTGTTCTGATGTATCAGCTATATTATTGTAAAGTTTTATTAAAATCCATTTGGTAGTTTTTACATGAAAGAGTAACAAACATCCATCCATCCATATTTACAAGCTTTCACGATTTTGATTTAATATTAGCAGGATACATTTGGGACATAGATTTTGTATCTTTGCAGGTATATAGTTCTTGATAGCGATTACTGTATTTCTCTTAACTTTACTCAGAATAACGTGACAGCGTAAAAGTGCTAGTTATCAGTTTCAGGTAAGTTTTTTTGTTAAAATTGACTACAATTCCTCTTCCTTAGTCGTGACATATCACACTTAGCTAACAATTTGATAACCAACAATTTTCTCTAAAAACGATCGATTTCTAACGTAATATTTACTGTTGTTTGAACAGATAACGATCGAAAGATGCCACCACTGCTCTTGAAATCAAATAAAAAGTGTTGCATACTCATTCAAATTATGATGAGTAATTTCACACCTCATTCACGCCGTCGCTTTATCCATATAATCCAGTTGCGCGCACGCAGACTCGTAAACGTAAATCATTATCCCCGTTTCTTCTTCACCCGAAGTCGGGTTATTATGACGCGTCACGAGTCACGCCTCCACATCATTGGCCCGTCATGGAAGCACACTACTTTTCTGCTGTGGCTAAATGAGTCATTACTTTGAATGAAGAGACCTATCAGCTCAAAGAGATTGATAGCAAGCGATTTGTCTGTTAATTTTTCATAGACATTATTGACATGCCGTTTTCTGGTCGATATTTGACTGACTAACCTGTTTCTAATTTGGTAGCGAGTGGAAATTGTGTTTTCCAACAAGTTTCTTTCGAACTGCAGCGCCCTATGGGGTGCATGTACTTACAATTAATACTGTACCATGATTTTTAAGATCTCATACAAGCAATAAATAAACACAAATACAAATTTCCATCTTCACATTTCAAATACCGAGTTCAAGCGACAGTACTCAGTACCGGCGCAGGTTATGTAGCAGTTACTATAGGCGCATGCACAGTAAAGGTCCTGAAGGTTCCTTCAGGACGAAATAGGAAACTCAAACAGTCTGGCCTTATGTAAGCTGAGAGCACTTAAAATGCCTATGACTCACTACAAGGACCAGGGTAAAGTGGATAATGTTTTGAAAGCTGAATAGTTGGCTAAGCCTAGGTAATGTTACACGTAAAAATTTTGCAAAAAGTGCATGTTAATTTATTTATGAAAGAACAATATTAATAATCTTATTCATGTACGTCCCCTAAAACATTACTACGTACGTATCGATTAAGTTTTTATTGACCTGTAGTTTACAGCGGAAATTTATAGGTAGTTTATTTTTGTTGAAATTACCTAAGTAATACAAAGTAACAAACAACCGAGTAGGAAATACTACCGTGAGTAAAAGAATTTGGCGGGTTAGGGTACCTTGGGGAACAATTTAAATAAATCTTAGCGGGAATCCTGTGTTTTGCTTGTAAACATGCTCATAAAGAATTAATGGAATCTGTGTAAATGTGAAAGGTAGGTTACTGGATGTGTATTAATTTTGGTGAAAAATAAACAATGCATCTATTGTAGATGATTTATATAGCGTCTGGGACCACTGTTTTTCTCCATGCCCCTATTTACGAGACGCACTAGTGCCTGTGACAGGATTTTTAGATTGAGTAGGCCCAGTACCTATCTATACCATCCTGACAGCAAGTCAGCCTAATCCACAGACATAGTCAATACGTGCGGAGCTAACTAAACCACGGGTTTCTTCACGATGTTTTCCTTCAGCATTTGGTGAAATGTTTGCAAATGTTATATTTAGGTGTAATAATCGGTATTCAAGAGGTGTAATAACGGATGTGGCAGCGCGTGGAACCAATTACTGCCGGACCCCTGTCCGTTGTCCGAGGTAAGTAATCACTGGCCATTACTGGCCAATTATAAAGCCGCGTTACATTGATGCAAACGTTTATAAGAGTGCTTCTTGCCTCAACCCAGTCTTTTTTTGGGTTGAGGGAAGAAAACTCGTTTTTAATTAAATGATGATGGGTTTTGGCAATAAAAGAGTTGAAATAGAAAAAACTCTTAATATATATTGGGAATCGACACACACCGTACAGTAGAGTTTAAAGCAGAGAAAGGGACGGGACACAGCCCGAGAGCGAGACAGCTTACCGGCAGTGCTTGTCACAATGACAGTGACATAATACATAATGAGTGTTTACTAAAGATCCAACAAATGAATGGCAATGCAGGGTTAGGTGCAAAAAAACATAAATACATTTTAGTACGTCACCAATGTTGGTTCATAATTGATTTACTAATAACTAGCGGCCTGCCTCGGCTTTGCACAGGTGGACAATTATTTTTCAAACACATAAATATAGCCTAAGTTACTCAGGGTGAAAGTAGCTTTCCAATGATGAAAGAAATGTTGAAATCGGCATAGTAGTTTTTGATTTTATTCATTACAAACATAGACAAAAAAAATACAAATCTTTCCTCTTTAAAATATTAGTATAGACAAATTCGTTAGGTCAAGGTGAGAAGTAAAGAAGAAATAAATAATACTTTGGATGCGCAAGTGAATAGATATTCGATTGTCAGCTAAGACATGAACTATTCATAGATTTATTAGCTTAGCTATACATTATATCGAATAATGAAGATTAGGTTAAGACCTAGTTATCTAAATCAATAAAAAGATAAAACACTTGCTATGGATTATACTTCTAACAAAGAGTTACAGGGCTAAGCAATAACTGAAAATAAACATATTTGTTCCAATTGAATCAACAAAACGTTAGCCAATTACTAAAATCATTAAACAAATCAACCACTTTAGAAAACTCATCAATTCTCCTCAATGATATAGCATAGGCAGGTAGGTAATTTTAAACCTCCAATCAAACAGAGTTTAAGAAAATAATCCACAATGAAGTGAAAATAGCAAGGATTTATATCCATCGAATTGTGGCCTAAAATATTCAGAAAAATTGCGAAGAATCTTTGCGCGCGATTTCTTACAAGATCAGCTCACTCGTTTTATAAGATTTGAACATTTGATTTATTATTTTACTCGTATTGAACGGTACATAAATTCATTCCCTACTTCCAGAGAGTGGTTGTAACCGAGGCGAGATTCAAATCCCTGACGAAATCCTTGAATTTTCTTACGGAATCCTTCTAATTTCATGAATGGTCAGATTTATCCGTAGGCGGTAAGTTCCAAGGAAGTATTTCGTATTTTCTTTGTAAAGTTTTTGACGGTTTACGTAGCTGCTTATTCTTTATTCAACCAAGTGGATCCACTCATAACTTTATCGACGTAATTTTACGACTCTTCTCGCTATTTCGTTTATTTTGAGTATTAGAGCATTTCACTTAGAAAAAGAAGTTCCGTATTATTATTTCTTCTATTTGTATCCATAATTTATTAGATTGTAAATTCATAAAAGCTCCTTAGCCGGACGATCAATAAAAACAAAACAATCTAAAACAGAGTCGATAGACATGTTTCCCCGCATATTAAGCCTTATCCTTCCATCCATCAGGCTCCGGCAAAAACCGGTTCATCGATAACGTCTCAATGGGCTCATCGATCGAGACGAGTCGAACCGCTTGCTGGTGCAAGTATGCGGTCAAGAGAATGGAACTACTAAATAATTAAATATGAAAGTTACTTTAATTTATTTATTTAGATCTGTGACATCTGATTAAATAAATTTTAATTTAATTTAGCACGAATAATATTTATGTGGTCATAACAACACCATACTTTGGGAGACCATCTGAGGTCCAGTCTCTGAAAAACGGCTGTGTTAGTGAACCAAAGTACTGTGGTGTTTGGGAATAAATATAATAGAATGGCGACCACGAGCAGGCAGGTTAAACGTAGTACGTCCCCTCACTCGATGTAATCATCCAACCTCACCTACCAATTGCCTACATTGTGTTGTGAATTGTCCACAAAATATAAAAAAGTACGCATATAATATAACTTTTAATACATTAATTAAAGCATCGTGCACATCGAAGGCTTGGAGGAATTAGAAATGGAGATGTCAATACAGGGCTTTCCCCTCTGCTGGTCATATACCGACCTCGATCATATCCTTTTAATAAAACTGTTTTACTCGCAACGGCAGCCATTGTGTGTCGTTTCATGTCGCGAAGTGGAGCTCCGCGAAAATGGTGAATTGCATGGTAGTTTCTTGTAAAAGACGATCAGAGACATCAAACTTCCGGGAACATGGTATTTCCTACCACAAGGGAGTATTATTTTGTCAATTGTGTTTGTAATTTTGTAGAATTTTAGTTCAAAAGAAATACCGGTTGCGACAGATTAGCGACAGTATTACGACAGTATTGTCAAAGATTATACCTTGGTAGAAGGCATAGTGTTGGGAAAAGTTGAATGAAATTGATGAATGAATGAATGATAAAATAAACGTTAAATTATTATCACATAATGTGTTGTCTAATTACGTATTTGGTGCTTTTTAAACCCCGACGTAAAAACGACGGGATGTTATGAGTTTGCGGTGTCTGTGTGTGTGTCTGTCTGTCCCATCGTAGTCCCCGAACGAATCAACCGATTTTAATTTAGTTTTTTGTTTGTTTGAAAGGTGAATAGTCGGGAGTGTTCTTAGGCTACGGTAACCGCTTCCCATCAGGTGGGCCGTATGCTTGTTTGTCAACTTAGTTGTATAAAAAATAGCTATTTTTGATGAAAATCGGTCCGAGATGGCTGCCGCCACGAAATATCGGATTACATTTATTCACAAATGCCACAATATGGTTATCCTAGGTACCAGTCATCAAACCCTCTACTCATCAATGTATAAAATAGGACATGACATCATACTCAAAAATAAAGTCGTGGGCGTAGTGAAAACATTTTTTTTGCCTATTTTATATTTCTTTTACGTCCTGTGCAGGTTTCCAAAAAACCCTGTTGCTTGAAGAGTGGACAAAACTTTTTGGCCAAAAAACAACTTGGCATGCAACAAGAACGAGTGTGATTTGCTCGGAACATTTTACAGAAAGTTCTCAAACTCGGGCAAACAAACATCTGCGTTCACCACACAAATATTTGTTCTCGGTGGGAATCGAACCAACGCCTCCCGCGCAGAAGGCAGAACTACAAACTTCGCTGTGGTGTGAAGGCTGACGATGCAATGTGATTTCACTTTATATATATTTTTCAATTATTCAGTAAAAGACTAAACTTATGTGTACTATGCTATAACATGTTAAGAACTATTGATTCAAACTTATAACCATTAATAAAACATAACAACTAAATTCAGTTCTTTTATTTTCTGACTGTTACAAAATGTGAAACCTGTTGTGCATAACTTATTCATAACACTCACTATTACCTGTACCTAAAAACCCATTTCATTCATTATTTTATTCATCGTTCAATTTACCGGTCTTACTGAACGCCCATCACTAGAGATTATCCTAATGTGAGTCTTGACACTGCGTAACTACGTTATATTTTTTATCTGTGTGCAAATTTTAAGATCGTGTGCAGGATTGTCAATGTGTGTGTTTACATGAATAGGAAATTGCTATGCGCGTGTGCCATGCGTGTTTACCTCGTCCCCCGTCAATTTTGGCAGAAAATATTGTTCGTGGATTTAAACGTTGACGCCTCCATTTCTAATTCCTCCAAGATCGAAGGTCGTGGCCGAGCGATCGTCGGCAAACATGAAAGTTTTAGTTTTTGCAAATGTTGCGCCGTATGACAAAACTATCCGTCTTATTGACACTCTTTTTTGGTTTTTGGAAGGATTTATTGGATTCTATATGATTATGTATCCCGTAAATATTTCGTAAGTTTTTGCTGATTATACAATGAGGGAGATGAATGGTGGGCTAAAAACAAAACGTAAACAGGACTAGATAAGGTATATCTCCGATGGTTTATTTTAGTTTAGGTAGACTTACGATTAAAAGACCAGAGTGGTGGAGGGCACCATGGTGATAGTTACCTAAGAGGTAAGTGAAGCTAGTTTTCTTTAATAAAATAAGGTTTTTAAAATAGAAAGGTTAAGTTTTAGTCCGATAATGTAAAGCCGGTGTCACATTGCTATGTCGCGCTAGAACAATATTTACTTACAGTTTGGCACGGACAAGCTGAGAGTTTAGTATGTCACAACACCCTTACAGGGTAACTTATGTATTGATTCTAAAAACTACTCCTAAGATCTGACAATGTTAAATTTACATGCATCATAAGGCAATAAATATACTGAATGTCATCAATAAAAGCTTTTTCTCTCTTTCATTCTTGCCAATGTTATCCCAAACAGACAACAATAAAAGTTATGATGGCACACGTCGTCTCCTGCGCCCCACAGTTTTGTTCTCAAACAAAGTTTTGACAGCGAAAATGTGCAGCGAAGCAATGTTTTGTGTACGGGTCTTCGTAGTGTTGTGTCAAACCAATGTCATAAAACTCGGCTTTAGTTTCACTCACACTGTTATTAGGTTATGTGGGGTTCTTTTAGAATCGTATAACCCCACGTTTCAAACATAAAACCAAAACATTGCCGGGTTTTTCACAACTTTTCAATGATACAAATCAATCACACAACATTTTGCGTTTCTTATTGTATTGTTATCTATTATTGTAATGTTTCGCAACATTTTGACTAACCCCATACGATTTGCTTCAAATGTTTTGGTAAAATGTTTGGCGAACATGTTTTTTGTGACCGTCAAGCCACTAATCGGATTCTTACGATACGTATTCGTATACCATTAGCTGTAAGAAACAGTGATTCGCAACATTGTTTTGTGTAGGTGTTTCGACGGTCCCAATGATCCCAATAGTAGATGTGAACTTAGCTTAAGTTAGTAGGTAGGTCTTGGGCAAACAATGCGTGGGAATTCACCCATCCTTCCTTTCGTATTCAGTGAATTGTTGAATGTTTTGCTATTTTTATCATCGCATTGTGGAAAAAGATGTGGAGGCTAACATGCTACTTTCTACTTATCACCAGACAGTATCGGGTTTAGGTATTACACTGAATAAATACTACGGTATTACAGGTTTTCTTTGAATCAGAATAACAAGCATGCGATGTGTATGCTCTGGCAAACATGGTTCCGTACAAGCACTCTAAAAATTAACTCTCAAAGCCTACGACTGATGACACACTGACGTGTCATGATGAAGGCTTTTAGGCAGCTTATAACTCCGTCACCAAAGTCATCACAAGTTGCACTTTCTTGTTAACGTCTTGCGTGTGTTTTTAAAAGTTCTTGACATGAAGTTCATCAAACTGTACGTAATTTTTACAGCCTTTTGCAAAAGCCACTACGCCTATATTTACGGGACGCTTTGCGCTGCCTGAGACATGATTTTAAGTTGCCAAAACCTATCTTTTTACCATTTCCAGCCCTGTCGGTCTTATCAGTTGAATTACAAGAATCACTTTGAAACGTCTTAAAGCTAGGTGAGTCTAGGTGCCAGCTCCACGCGACCAAGCCTAGAAGAACAGGCAACAAACTACGGCTCGGTTCCTACCTTCCATGGTATCCATATGGGGAAGACCATGGACAAATACGGGCGGATCTGACAAAGCCGAGTTCACGGTGTTTTCAATCACGGTTTTAAGGGACAGACTGCAGTCATATAATTTCCGAATTGTTACGTAGGCCCAACGGAAAAGACCCAGCGTTCTTAGGATCGGAATGCTAAGTCACAAGTCGACCACTGGACCACTTGCGGTCTCAGCTCTGGTAACTGGCTATACCAAGATACTGAATACTCTATTATACATACTGAAGTGTTACGACACCGGTTCTTTACAAGACATGACTTGATGAAGATAAGGAGCACTTAGGTAGATAGTAGGTAATAATTAATTTGATAAATAATTCGGCGATAAGTGTTAGGCTTATCAGTGGCATTGTATCACCGTGAAATTTCTCTTAGAAAAGTTTTTGGAAGTTTTTTGTCGGATTTTGTAAGTTGAGGAAACGAAGACGCAAATCTAGTCTTGTCGGTTAAGGTAGGTATACCTACCTGTAATAGGTAGGTATCTTGGTAGTTTAAAGGTATCTTAGACTAATGCTGTTTATCCACTGCCACCGCCACCGTGACGTCAACGAGAACGAGATAATTTCTGGTCGTAAACAAGCCGTAGTTTGCCTGTTCTTCTAGATGTGATTACATGAAACCTTAACTCACCTAGCTTTAAGACGTTTCAAAGTGATCCTTGTGATGCAACTGAATAAAGAAGATTGTATCTTTGCAGATGAAAATGACGTGACGAGCATGTAATGGATAGGCGGTCATAATTTATCGCCACTTCGGCGCTGTTCTCTCTTTTTCGGTCACGTCCCTGTCTCCCGGTGACGGTGGTGTTTGACTAACGGGGTAAGACGGACAGAGCTCGTGATGGTACCGGCATGGAATACCTAGGAACCGTCCATCACATTTCGCGGACATCGTACGAGCAAACTTAGGAAATGCATCAGGGGATAGTAGCAGCACCTTCTGAGGGCGAAAATACATCCCGCATTTGCCTGCCAAGCATGGTGACAACGTCGGCAACCCTTCACGTTATAGGGCATACTAATGATTCCTTCAGCCTTATTTTCTACTTCACACGTATTTTCCAGATCAGAGTGCCTATTCAACTTTGGCGCACTAACATTGTGACAAATTGACAAAAAAATTAGGAGATAATGCGCGCTCGTCACCAATCACCTGGCACAAAAATTCGAATACCTAGGTGCCTACCGAATAGGGCGGAAGGCCCTAGAACTAGTTCTAGGGATGTGAGGATTTTAATGATTTTTCATGACAGTTCTATGATAGCCTTTCGTATCTACCAACAAACCTATTAGGCAGGTAGATAAGTAGGTACTCAAGTAGCAACTGACCATTAACTGACAAAATTACCGGTAGCGGTGAAACCGCGTCATTATTGCATGTATCAAATTAACTATAGGTACCTAGGTAGATCTACCTCTCTCTATGTATACCTAGGTTAGGTAGGTATCGAAATGTTTGGTTGGTGATAGTAAGTACGACAACACGGACGGTGGAAAGCTCGTAGGCACTCAGGGCACTCAGCATAGCCAGAATCACCCAAAATTTAGATCTTAGATCGATCGATCAAAAAACATGAGCGCGTTACAACATCAAAACAAACAAGCAAGCGCGACCACCGGCCGCCGTGGACGCGCGGCGCCCGACCTCGGCGATCGATAAAAACAATAAAAATACTGAGGTGTACGTACACTC
The DNA here is from genome assembly GCA_939531255.2 of Thera britannica. NCBI lineage: Eukaryota > Metazoa > Arthropoda > Insecta > Lepidoptera > Geometridae > Thera > Thera britannica. The sequence continues at coordinate 8,728,327 of OW618043.2, read as the reverse complement.
CGCACCGCTTTAAACGCATCCAAATTAATGACGTAGCTTTATTTAGTTACCTGTAAAACATAATGCACGTCTGGCCCCTAAATAGGACACAAAACAGACCATTTAAATAACCTGTCCAAGACGAATCCTATTGGAAAGTCATGTTACTTTTTGTTTTCGGTAGTTAGTGTATACTGAGCTGATGACTTACCAGATGCAAGACGGTGTTCACAAGTTCTCTGTTGGTCACCTGTCCCACTTCAATCAGCCCGATAAGAACTGCGAATTTCAGGCTATCGTTCGTAGTCATCCTGACCACCTCTTCAGGTCTCTTGATGTCACTATACGGTGGTGATTTTAGGTCCACCATGGTTGAATTTGTCACTATTCACTGATACACAATTTAATAGTCCACTCGCGACCATAGAAATCAAGAAAACATTTATTTTCTCATCTCACATGATAACACACTGAAGTCGCATTCTGCCATTTTGGATTATAGACAGTGTTGCCATATTAAGTAAATTGAAAAGCTACCACAATCTTCTATTGTTTATTGAACCTCGTTTCGCACGCGCCTTTGCTTACATAGTTGGCGTTTGAAGCCATATTGTTGTTAAAGCCCCATACTTCATCCTTTCACCACACTTGGTTTGAAAGAATCAGTGACACGTTATGAAGAAGTTAGGTGTGTTGCAAAACAAGGTGCCAGTATGACATACGATGGATTGCGGCTATCTAACACTGATTTGTTTGGATCAGTTGAGTTTGATCGCTAGATCGTTTGTAACGGTCTGTAGATACCTAGCTCTTCTTGTTCATAAGTAGCTCTTGTCTGGGTGTTCATTATAGCAACCTTAAGTGTATCAGCAATACACAGAACACATAAATTAACGCTATATTATAATCATAAACAGACTGTCACACTTCAGACTGTCTGTCTGAAGCACAGAAAAGCAAAAACGCTTTTGCTTTTGGTCTGAAGAGTGACAGTCTGTTTTATAACTTTTATAGTTTACTCACTATAACCTTTTTTATGCTAATCAAATTAATTGTAAACTAGGATATTATTTGGGAAGTTATTTTAATTAACATGATATTAATCCATATCCAAATTAATACGTTATTCTTCACAAGTATTTAATTTTGAACAAAATTTCCCTTGAAATTGTTCAATTTCACGAAACATCGTAGGAGATAATTATTGATAACAAATAACTCCACAACCGCACAAATGATTCGGGAGGTCAGCTCCCTGCAGAACGGTTGTGTCAGAGAACTGCTTTTTTCAATTTGATTAAATATTGATAAAATTAACAATTGGGCAATAGAGGTTATTTTAGGGCGGATCGCTAGTAATTACTTTATGATTTCTTTGTCAAAACTTCAGAATCCTAAAAAAATATTTATAATTTTGAGAGTGGCAGCACTATCATGTCAAAAACAATTTTTTGAAGGATCGGATCACTAATGACAACATCATAAAAAGAAATCTTGAAGTTCAAAATGTACAAAAATGGTTGCTCTAAAACTAAAAATACAAAACAATTATGTAAATATATGCGTGAATTGTATTGTATGTATAATCAAGGTATTATTTAAGTAATCTCCTTAGTGTTCACTATGTACAAACAATCACTTAATTTTATTTAAAAAGAAGTATTTATTTCGATGTTGGCTGCAATGAGGCACGAAGTGTGAACCGGAAGTGAAGTTAGTTTGGCTTTGGTTTCACTTTTCTTTTCTGCTGCATTTTTTTCAATCAGTCAAAAAAGTAAACATGGCGGCGATTGACGTCGAGGTTCCAAAAGTGAGTTTCGTAGTGTTTTTCATGAATAAAAATACAACAAATTCAATTCCGTTAAAGTATTTCACAGCATTTGAGAGCTTGCTACATTTCTAGTGCTGAAACAAGTTTGTGTGTACCTTATTTTCCGTGAGTGTTCACATTGAAAGGGCGTTGTTCCCTCGATTGGAAATTGGATTGTAAATCTGTTAAATTGGAATTAATAATGCTACGATAGCATAAATAGAACATTCCTCGCGCACCGGCGCTGGAATATAAACAGTAAACACCGCTGACGTGTGCCTAATTCAAGTTATTCGATCATATTAGTTTAGTGAGTTTGAGCGATCGTTTCACAGCTTGATTTGTCTGTTTTCGTATAGTTGGAAGCAGCTATGCGGACCCTAAAACTTTCTGGACATGTCGGTTTTGACAGTCTGCCTGATCAGCTGGTGAATAAGAGTGTGCAGAATGGATTCGTGTTCAACATTCTTTGTATCGGTGAGTCAATGAATCATCAATTCATCACCCACATGTCTTATCTCGGCTTGGTTTCATACATCAAGGATACATGTCATTCATTTATGTATGTATAGGTACAACTAACTAATTATCCTTTAATAATATTATGCATGATTCAGGTGAAACCGGTCTGGGTAAATCCACACTCATGGACTCTCTTTTCAACACCAACTTTGAGTCGTCTCCGAGCCCGCACAGCTTGCCCACGGTCAAACTGAAGGCACACACTTATGAGCTGCAGGAAAGCAATGTCCGCTTGAAGGTAAATCAGTAAGCCACTGTCTTAAAGTCCAGTTTTATTCCAGGTTTGGCAGCAAACACATGCATATTCAATCTATTTAGGTATATTAGTTTAGCTACATACTTAAAGTTTCTTGCCAATAATTTTTGATATTTTTGTATGAACTGTACTCTAGAGATTCACCTATCATTAAAGGCCTGCGCACATCTAGGCAATGGCGATGGTGATCAGCTGAAACACTGTCAAATATCGCTTTTATATTTGACAGGGATTCAGATGGTTGCCATAGCCATTGCTTAGATGAGCACAGGCCTTACACTGTTTCAATTTGATATAACAGATTTTATTGATTACATGACTTTCTACAAGTTTTATAAAAGTCTTATCAGCATTTAGAAACTTAACTAATTAGGTCAAGTCTGGTTGGAAGGTTTCCAATTTAATTCTTGTTCTGAGATTTGAGTACCTATCTATTGGTACCTTTAGTATTATGAAATGAATATCATTTTGCTATGCCAGTCAGCCATTGTGGTCCTGGTATAGAATAAGACCTCTCCATCGCATCCCATCATCACAGGAGGTGGGCAGCAGCATATCCTCAGTACTTAACACTAACATTGCAATCATCAATCTTCCCCCAAGTGTAGAGACTTTCAGACTTTGACAATCCCTCTATGGAGAAGGCTTGTATCAGGGACCTGATTTATTAATGATAACCCCACGATAAACTACCAGATCTGCAGAGTAAACATCCAGATAAACCAACAATATTGTTAAAATGGCAGGAAGTCTGTTGATGGAAGGGGCTCAGAATCATTCTACCTGGAAATGTGTAGGGGAGGCCTATGTCCAGCAGTGGACTTTTTCAGGCTGATGATCATGATGATGACAAGGAAACTACGTAAATCTTTCCAATGCCATGTGGATAATTAGTTTATAGCAATCCTTATAAACTTTCCTGTTGTTCCACCAGCTAACAATCTGTGACACAGTGGGCTACGGAGACCAGGTGAACAAGGAGGATAGTTTCAAAGCCGTGGTGGACTACATCGATGCTCAGTTTGAAGCGTACCTTCAGGAAGAACTGAAGATCAAGCGCTCTCTGCCGGCCTACCATGATAGTCGACTACATGTTTGTCTGTACTTCATCTGTCCTACTGGTTAGTACATTGTTACTCACAAGGTGAGCAAACTGATTTCTGCAACTAATCATGCTTTATTGCATACAAACATTATTTGTAACTAGTAGTAGTAGTAGAAGAGATCTTTGTGTCGGGCTCGTCCGAGGAAGTACTACCAAAAATTCGGCAAAATTTTATCATCCGCACTTGATGTGCGGGCTGGTTTTTCCGCTAGTAGGCCGCTGGCGGGCCCTTTTTGCGTGACCCTTGACACGTGTTGCTCGAACTTTTTTAGGTTCTACGACACGCCGGTTTCCTCACGATGTTTTCCTTCACCGTTTTGAGAGTGCTGGCATAGTGCACATAAATTTTTCGACAGAAAAACTCATTGGTACACGACTCGATTTGAACCCACGACCTTCGGATCGGAAGGCGGGGCCGCTACGGTTAGACCTCCAGTGCTCTCTAGGAAGTACTACCACCTACTTCTGCCGTGAAGCATTGCTGTGTTTCGGGTTGAAGGGTGTGGGTGCTGGTGAAATTAATGACATGTGATGCTGAACATCTGTATGCCTCAAGTTGATGAAAGCAAGGAAGTGCATCTTAGGGCACGTTCCTGACGTGCGTGACCTAAGAGACAATGCTTTATTATATGCGATGGTTACCACCAGCTAGTTGTATTATAAAAAACTAGATAAGGCCAATAATTTAACTTTTCCTCAGTGTGGTTTGACTCGCGCTTGGCCAATTAAACATTTACAGTCACGTCACGTCCGCCAGCAGTTATTTAATCGAAAGGCTAACTCTAGTGGGAACGGGCTAGCATTAGCCAAGGGCAGGGTGACCTACTGACACACACTAATTAGCGACTTATGGGCTAAACTGCGTTTAACTTTATACCCCGAGGTAAAAGACTCACAGCCATACTTATAAACGCAATTTAAATTTAAGTAAGGCCATTACAGCCTTACTTATAAACGCAATTTAAATTTAATCATTGCTTAGAGTTAGCCCTGTCACTGTTTGTCATTACCCAGTGGTAAGAGATGACAATAGTTTAAGCACTGTTTATCTTTTGAGGTCGGCGTCGTAGAGGAAGACCCCGGAGAAGAAGGCGGGACGATCTCGATTCTCATATGAACGACTGGCGCATTGTAGCCAAAGATCGAGAGGTGTGGAAGAAGGGGAGGGAGGCCTTTGCCCTGCAGTGGGACGACCCAGGCTAAAATAAATAAATAAATAATATATTTTGACATATTTTTATAAGTAAGACCAATACTTATAAACGCAATTTAAATTTAGTCATTGTTTAAAGTTAGCCCTGTCACTATTTGTCATAAGAGATGGCAATAGTTTAAGCACTGCTTATCTTTTGACATATTTTTATAAATAAGGTCATCACATCATACGGGTAAATGTGTTTTTTCGTGAATATGTTCAAAATTGAATATGACGGCAAACATTGAGAGGAAACTAACGTATTTTTTATTATTTTCCGGATATTTTTAAATAGGTACTTACAGACTTTTAATCTACAATGAATATCTACTACAAATATTTACTATTGTTTTGATTCTTTACCATAAATTGGGTACTACTTTCACTGGTATTCGGAGCAGGGCACCAACACCGCTCAGGAGGTGTGAAAGCGTCCTTGAGTTCATTGGTACGGCGCACACGTAATTAGGGCATGTCGCCCTGGTATTGTGAACCGCGGAGTTCCGATAACGGGACCTCTCGATTATGTAGATTTGGGGTTATTGTTCCTATTTGCATGCTGATTATAATTATAACTATCGGTGGGTGATGAGCTGAAATATGAAGTGTGGTAAAGAAATAATTTTCTCAAACATGCTCGGTAATTTGAGCATTATTTTGACAACCTTATCGAGGTAAATCGAAATTACTGTACTGGCCAAATACTTGCGACCAGCAGTATTGTATCAGCTGTCTGGTTCCCATAGTACAAGCTCTGCTTAGTTTGGGGCTAGATAGTGTGGATTGTCTACAATACTCATTTATTTATAGTTTCAAAAGTTTGAGTGGTATTTGTATCCGATATGAGCAACTATAGTTTGGAATGCGGCGATGAGTCGCCTCGCGATAAGTAAACAGAGGCAAGTGCTTGTTTACTTGACGCATTGTGTCTACACGCTTACACGTGGACGTGTGTTGGTTGTCTAATTATTGAGTGTACTTTATCTTAAGTACGACGCCTGGCTTGCTTGCTTGTTCTTTATATCTACTATATAAAAATAAGTCAGGTTTTCCTTCCTGACGCTATAACTTGACTGATTTTGGTCTTGAATGATTTGTGGAGGTCCAGAGAAGGTTTAAAAGGATTTTTTTTTCAACGGAAACGGTAACGGCGAGCGAAGCCGCGGGCCGCCGCTAGTTATTTATAGAATGGAGAAAAGATTAAGTTTGGTGCAGCCATCATTTGAATGGTTGACTCTCTACTGTATAACAAACAGACTCAGAATCCAAGCTCAGAATCGTTTTTCCTTAAAATGTATTGAGGAGGCTTAGGAGACTGATGAGTATGAATGTAGATGGATATTTTGGTAGAGGTAAGCCAGAAAAGATGGATGAACGGTGTGAAAGATGACATGGATAAGAAATAAGAGAATACAGAGATGACTGCTGATAGGAGAGAATGGAAGAGGAAAACACGTTGTGCCAACCCCACATAAAGTGGCATAAGGGCAGGAAGATGAATATTGGAGAGGCTTATGTCAAGCAGTGGACATTTTCAGTCTGATGATGATATATTTTTAAGCTATTGCATAGCTTATATCGCGGGCCTTGAGCGTGGGGACCGAATCCAGAAATTCCGTAACGAAAAAAACCTAACACCCCCAATGACGTTTTTAGGGTTCCGTAGCCAAATGGCAAAAACGGAACCCTTATAGATTCGTCATGTCTGTCTGTCTGTCTGTCTGTCTGTCCGTCCGTATGTCACAGCCATTTTTCTCCGAAACCGTAAGAGCTAGACTGATGAAACTTGGCGAGTAAATGTATTCTGTGAACCGCATTAAGATTTTAACATAAAAATAAAAAAATAACTATAAATTTCGGGGGTCCCCATACTTGAAACTGAAACTCAAATTTTTTTTTTTCATTGAACCCATACGTGTGGGGTATCTATGAATAGGTCTTCAAAAATGATGTTGAGGTTTCTAATATCGTTTTTTTCTAAACTGAATAGTTTGCGCGAGAGACACTTCCAAAGTGGAAAAAAGTTGGTCCCCCCCCCTCTAACTTCTAAAGTAAGAGAATGATAATACTAAAAAAAATATATGTTGTACATTACTATGTAAACTTCCAACGATTTTTGGTTTGAACGAGATCTAGTCAGTAGTTTTTTTTTTATACGTCAAAACCGTTAACCGCAATTTACCTTTCGACGAACTACAAGAACCTTATTATGTTACATCAAGTAACATAATATACAGGTTCTTGTAGTTCGTCGTGCTACGGAACCCTTCATGGGCGAGTCCGACTCGCACTTGGCTGCTTTTTTTTCAATGACGTGTAAGTAACAGTTTTGGAGTTGCCATACGTAACAAAGTTCAATTCAGTGCTCAAAAGACTTTGTTCCGTTCTTTAGGGAGATTTGCACATGAAGGTAGGGACAAACCGATTTATTAAAAAATAAAAAATACTGCATTAATAAAATAAATAAATAATTATAATTGCATAAGTTGATAAAAAATGCTATGCAATAGCTTTACCGCGGCAGTCTCCGAGTGCCACACGTCTTTTTTTTAAATAATTACAATTATGTGTCTTTTATTGATAGAAACATTGTTTATATTCCAGGGCACGGTCTGAAGTCCATAGATCTGGTGTGCATGAAGAAGTTAGATACCAAAGTCAATATCATCCCCATCATCGCCAAGGCTGACACCATATCCAAGACTGAGCTGCAGAAATTCAAGGTACAATTCACACCTACAATTCTATCTTTTATTACTGGGTAGCATAATGGTTAATAAAAACACGGGATTTTGTTGTGTATGGTTCAAAGGGTAATTGTAAGCTACTATCCATGAGGGACAAAAGTCTATAATCAGTGCGTGTTGCCAGTGACGACTTATGGAACTGAGACGTGGTCGCTAACTATAGGCCTCGTGCACAAGCTCAAAGTCGCGCAACGAGCTTTGGAGAGAGCTATGCTGGGAGTTTCACTACGTGATAGAATCAGAAATGAGGATATCCGTAGAAGAACCAAGGTCACCGACAGCTTGTAGAGTTAGTAAGTTGAAGTGGCAATGGGCAGGTTATATAGCTCGAAGAACCGACAACCGTTGGGGAATAAAGGTTCTCGAATGGCGACCACGAACCGGAAGACGAATCGTAGGGCGCCCACCCACCAGATGGACCGACGACATTGTTTAGATCGTGGGAAGTCGATGGATGGAACGGGCTCAGAAACGTTCTTCCTAGAAATGGGTAGGGGAGGGCTATGTGTAGGGGAGGGCTATGTCCAGCAGTGGACTTCTCAGGCTGATGATGATGATCCATGAGGGAGGCATTCACATTCTATACCACTTTACTTATTAATACTTTTGGTAATTGAACAGTAAAGATGTGGCTGTGCAAAATAAAACTTCATGAAGGAAACGCATTCAACTCATATTTACGTGGTTCATAAATATGTAACAGGTAAAGACGATTAAAAAAAAAGTTCGTTACAGTAAAGTAAATAAAGAAAACATATTAGCTTGCAGACTCTTAGCAGTTTAAGGTAGACCATCATACATAAATAAGAGAGAAATACAGAGCCAAAAGCTACGAAACGGTCCCTGGCTCAGCGTAAAGGGGTTTCCTAACATGTTTCCTAATTATTTGTATTCTTTCCAGTCTAAAATAATCCATGAGCTTCAATCGAACGGCGTGGAGATCTACCAGTTCCCAGTGGACGACGAGTCGGTGTCGGAGGTGAACGGGTCAATGAACTCGCACATCCCCTTCGCGGTCGTCGGCAGCACTGACTTCGTGAAGATCGGCAACAAGACCGTACGCGCCAGGCAGTACCCTTGGGGGACCGTGCAGGGTAACACACTCTTTATTCAAAACTAGTAGAATCTTCAGCGAATTTGTTGCGTGAAGCTGTTTCCATAATAAACTTTGATTCCCCTTTACCTTTGGGATGATAGTTTTTTTTTTTATAAAACTAGTTGATAGAACAAGCTTATGGCCCACCTGATGTTAAGTGATTACCATCGTCTATAACATTGCCTCGTGGGTCACGCACGTCAGAAACGTGCCCTACGATGCACTGCGCTGCGTGCTTAGTGCCGTTCTAGCGCTCGACATTCTCGCGTCCTTTGTCTCGTGCCAAAAAACCGTCAAAAAGTGGAGAACGGGGCGAGAATGATAGCATTGGCTCTACACTCGCGCTTCTCGAATGTACAGCGGGCTATACAGACACAGGTTTACAGATGTATACATATGTGTTGATAGTTGGCAAAAATCGTTTCTTAGCAAGCACCTGCACAGTACAAGAAGTGCCTGTGCCAAACTGCATACCTCTCTCTTTAGGTGTCGTAACATCCGTACAATATAATGTAGTATTTGCATTGCAGTGGAGAACGAGTCGCACTGCGACTTCGTGAAGCTGCGCGAGATGTTGATCCGCACCAACATGGAGGACATGCGCGAGAAGACGCACGCGCGCCACTACGAGCTGTACCGCCGCCGCCGCCTGCAGCAGATGGGCTTCAGCGACGTCGACGCCGACAACAAGCCCGTATGTAGCACTAGCGGCACGAGACCACTGCTGCTCTAGTGGTAGTGGCCCCGCCTTCCGAGCCGAAGGTCGTGGGTTCAAATACACTCGTGTACCAATGAGTTTTTCTATCCAAAAATTTATGTGCACTATGCCAGTACTCTCAAAATGGTGAAGGAAAACATCGTGAGGAAATCGGCGTGTTGTAGAACCTAAAAAAGTTCGAGCAACACGTGTCAAGGGTCACGCAAAAAGGGCCCACCAGCGGCCTACTTGCGGAAAAACCTGCCCGCACATCAAGTGCGCATGATAAATTTGCCGATTTTTACCTTGTCTAGCGCTGAGCGATACGCGGCGGGGCTAAATGGGCTGGGTGTGTGAAGGTTGTTGTTGTTGTTGGTTGCAGGTGTCGTTCCAGCAGACGTTCGAGCAGAAGCGCAGCCTGCACCTGGCGGAGCTGCAGCAGAAGGAGGACGAGATGCGGCAGATGTTCATCCAGCGCGTCAAGGAGAAGGAGGCCGAACTCAAGGACGCCGAGAAGGAGGTATACATCATCATGACTTACTAGTCACTGTTCTGTCACGGTTCTGTGAACCTCCAGTGTACAATAAAATTTAGAATATAAGCGCGGCTGCAGATTGGTAAAATAAAAGAAAGTTTATAAAAAAAATATCTACTCTTCAGGAAGATAGGGTCTGTATTCGAGTATCGACATACAGCCAGATGTATGCAAATTTGCCTGTTGATGCAAAGACGCGTCTTATTCATAGAATCAAATCCGATGTTAAATTCTTATTTCACATCGGAACTATTTTTAAAAACTATTTTTTTAGCGAACGAATCAAAGGCCCGTATTCCGAAACAGTGCTTGAGTCTGAGTCGAGCCCTAAGCACAGATTTTTGACACTTTTGAACTGTCATAGAATCTGGGCTAGGCTTGAGGCTCGACTCAAGCATTGTTTCGGAATACGGGCCTAATTCTGCTTACTATTGAAGACCAATACTCTTGTCAGCGCGCGGCGTATATAGATAGTGCAATTCACGAAGACGCGCCCCTCGCGGGGTGCGGGGAGTTTGCTCCGAGCGGCAGTCGCGAACCGTAATCTATTCATTGTAGTGTGCGTGTGCACTCATAGGTAATTAGTGGGTACCGATAACACTCAACATTGACGGAAGCTTACACACATATACTATAAACGGTTAGGAGGAATAGTGGGGCGCGCCTTCGTGGATTGCACTATCTTTAAACGTTATCGGAATTTAATTAATGTAAGTATTCATAATTTCCAGCTCCACTCAAAGTTCGACAAGCTAAAGAAGGACCATACAGACGAGAAGAAGCGTCTTGAAGAGGTCCGCAAGAAGGTAGAGGATGACACCATCGAGTTCAACCGACGCAAGGCGCACGCGGCGCAGGCGCATCACACGCTCACTCTTGGCAAGAGCAAGAAGAAGTAACCGACGTCTCACCACCTATAACTAGCGGCACGTTACTTTAGCGCTGAGCGATACGCGGAGGGGATAGCTGCGCATGCGTCGTAGTGTGCGCATGTCGCGATGTGTGGATGTGTGCAGTGTCCTATTGGTACAGAGAGCGGAGTGCAACAGGAGAGCCAATCAGCGCTACGCACGCCCGCCCTTCATACCGCGAGCCCCCCTCAGGTACCTTATTTTTGACTTCTGCGCAATAACGGTCAGCGCTAAAGTTATGTGCCGCTACCTGTACCACACCGGAGATGCGGGGACTGTAGGACTGGAGGGACGATTTGTTATAAACAAGATATAAGTCAAAATTATCTCATATTTTACATTACGAAGGGAAACCCCTATCCAAGTAAATGCATTTCAGTCAGTGGTCCAGCTTTTAAATGTATTGCAATACCGTTACTATTTGATAAAACTAACTTTTCTAAAACAAAGTCAAAAAGAAATTATAACATCAAACAAAGTGAATCTAGGCGCGCTGACAACTGTTAGGGCAAGAGCAATAGCGTTGGACCAATGACATTACGAAGAGTTCAGTCGTTCTACATGGAAAATATTTGGAGGTTAAACTTTGCCTGGTAATAATTTTACTATAACTAATGAAATGAAATAAATCGTCCTAGCGTCAAGGTTCTAAGAGTAGTGGGAAATGCTTTGTTACACTACCAATAATGGCATGACTTTGACCCGTTATAAGAACCATTTTCCTTGCTCGTGTGAAGACATGATGACTTCATCAGCTCAAAGTGTTCCACTTTCTTTAGAATTCAGTGAGTTTTGAGTGTATTTTTGCTTGATTTTGTAGAAACAAGGGCCCATCGTGTCCTCGCACCAGCATAGAACATTTTAAAGAACTGTTCTCAAATATTACGCGTGCATTTAAAATTATATTTCCATAAACTATGAAAAAGCTTACAAATAGAGTAATGAAAACGGATTGTCGGTTCATATCAGAGTTTTTACAAATCGCTTTACTTAAGGTTTTTGATATGATTAGATACAGCTAGACTGCTTAGGTAGTTATAGCACAATGAAAAACTTACTACTCCAATGGTTAATCACGTGCCCACTGCTGGGATAGGCTTTTCTGGGTATCCCACACTTGGGCCTCCAGCTTTATTAAGATCTGTTCTAACTTCTACCACTTAAAAGTGACCTTATTTAAATGCAAGTAGTGTTTAATTAATATTATTTGAGATAATACCACTCAGTAATACCTAAACGTTTTGCCCCATACAAACGAAATGTACGTATTTTAGACATTTTAGCGCTATCTTGAATAGTTACTACGATTGTTTTGCTAAAAACGAATCTGTAGTCTACTTTTAGAATATATTTTAAGCGCCACATTCTCGATTAAGTTTTACGTTAGCTGTAAGTTAAATCGGCCAAATAAATTATTTAATCACATGCAAATCTACCAAAATGTATTAAAATGAAATTGGTATTATTTATCAGTAGTCTTAGTTTTAAGGTATTTTTGTTCGATTGTGTTGTAAATGATGGATTCAATAAACCATAAACTAATACTAAAAATACAAGTTCACTACAGTTTTTGCCAAAACATATAATTTTTCATGATTGCATAAAAATATTAACTTGCAGTTTTTTCCAAAAAAAAAAATATAACACAATGGAATATTAAAGGATAGGATAGTTTTATATAAAAAGTAAACAGTTATGTTTAAATAGTTTATTGTGAAATGACTTATGCTTAAACATTCTATAATGTTCTTTTTTAGCTTATGTATAGAACAAACGAACATAATTAATAGCTTCGGTATGATTATATAACTTCAGAACCATAAAATAATATCAAATTAAAATTAGATTATGCTCTCTAAACATTCAATATTCTAGTGATGAATTAAACTTGGCATTTATTCATTCATTCCTACTATTTTATACTTATTTAATATTATTTTGTATTACCATGTGAGGTATTTAATAAATAAAATTATGTAATTTGGAATTTTATTTCTATAACATTTACTAGACCCGCATATTCTCTCAATCATTTGTATGAAACAATATTTATTTAGAGTATTTCGGTATTTCTCTACAAAAGGTATTGAAAACATTTTTCTATAGTTAAAAATGTTGCATACCTGCCCATTAGTTCGGGCCTTTCACAAAGAACCCTTGAGGCGCTAGTCTTAGAATTCCGAGAACTTTTCAGGAAGGCTATTTTAAAACATTTACAAATTTTTACGATTACAACAAAAATTGCAGTTTCCAGCAATGTTTTATAATAGCCCTGAAAGTGGTTCATCCGAAATCCACCCACCTCCACGTTACGTATTTATTATTTTATTAAAATAAGTCTTATTTAGGTATTTCATCAAAGCTACACACACAAAACTACCATTCATTCAAATAACTATAAGTACTTTCAATGAATCTAATAAAAAGGGTAAAGCATTTCGGTAACTCCCATTTTGTTTAAGGGACTGACTTTTTGACTAGATAAAACATTTTTTTGTGATTTATATAAAATTAATTAGGTAGTTTAGAAGGCACGTTGTAAAGACTAGTTTGACAGTTATTCCATTTTTGAGCACGATTTGAGCAAATACACATGAGTGGCAGAAATTTACTGACCAAAATTAAAAATAAGTAGGTAGTTCATGGAAAGTTAATAATTCTCTACTCAGGAAATGTTCGAGTTTTGAGAACAATTTCGTTCAAAATCTAAGAAGTTCGAACTTTAAGAACGATTTAGTTCGAATTCTGAGAACAAGTTCGAATGTTAAGTTTCCTAGCGCCAGACACTTGCAAGTCACGCGACTAATCTGCGCTCAACTTATTTATTTGGTTCTGCGCATTACGTGGTTCGTCGGAGGACAAATAGTTTATAAAAAAACATTTTAGACTATCTTCCTTAAACTAGCGATACGGAGAGTGGTTTTGGAAGCGCGTAGCACATCGGCTTGTACATTTTGTTGTAGTAGGTGTATCGCCGCTTGTTGGGGGTCACTGAGGCTCTTACCGGGACCGGCACGGGTAACAGGCGACCTCCTGACGTCTTGCGGCACTGAAATGTTCATTTTAAAATGCTTTATTTCAGTAATTTACTTTATTTAAAGGTTATAAAATTTGACTCAATTTTATGTACATAATTATCTTCTAAAATTAAATAAATAATAAGCGATACTTACAATGTGATTATGTTTGGTGCTCCAGTGCTCGTTGAATCCTAAAAGTGACTTAAGGTAAATATATTTAAATATTATTTGCGCCTACAGTGCTGTATTGTACGTGAATAACAAGTTGTTCTTTGCTTTTTATTTCTTCTTGTTGATGAATCTAACTTAGAGCGAAACTGTGAGATGGTAAAACCGCCCTAATGTACGGAGAACAATTTGATTCGCAAACTATATACTTAGTAAAGAGTTGATGAGTTACCTCTAAGAGCTATCATTTCACCTCAAATCTAAATTGCTTGTGCTCTACAGGAAAGCGTGCTTTTGTGAACAATAAAACATCCAAATACTGAATATCAAAAAGTTTATTATCAACCATACATAATACATAATAAAAGTGTTGGCACAATATTGCGGATAGGTAAACTGGCAGTACTAATATCATCGTGGTGCCATTACATAGCTAAGCTCAAGAATTTGATAAAATTCCATAAAAGTGTGGAAGATTCATTACATAATATCAAAACGACTAATGCACTTAAACTAAGAAGATAATGAAATTGGGATAATATAATTAATTCCTAGTTTAAAATTAATTTAAATGGAAAGTGAACTTTAATAGAGCCAAACGAGACCTCTTGCAAATAACTTTACTTTGGTTGAATATTAAAACTTAATATCGAAGTCGACCATGCCTATCATAGGAATACGAAAAGCTGCACAATATTCGAAAAGAGTTTGAATGGAAATTAGGTATTTAGAATAGTGCAACTATACCGACTAAACTACCAGATATGAACAGTAACACAGCCTTAAATCCTTCAATATTAGATAGTTTTGTATGTATACATCGTGTGTATCTAATAAGTGCTTGTATAAATCTACTGTCGTGCAAAAATACCCTCTATTTCGTATGAAAATATACTATTGGGGACACCTAACAACGATTTGTACCGAGGAGGTCTTTTTGTGAGGCCACGTAGTTTACTATTCTATTTAAAACTAGGTATGGTTATAAATACATCTAAAATGAGATACCTATTCTTACGGTCCAAGTGAAATGTTCGTTCGACCTGCTATTTATCATAGTAATTTAGCTTGACGACCTCAGTGGCACATTAGGCTACCTTTGCTAGATCATGCCCGCGCTACTGGTTTGATTGATACAGACAAATCTTTTCTTAAGCCTTTGTTCTTCGTTTGGTGTTTTCTACCAATAAAAAATGTCCTAGTGTGGGGTCAGAACTATGATGTGACTGTTTGCATGTTATCTATTTGCTTAAATCACTCGAACACACATTAAAATTAATGAAATACTAATATTGCAATTGGAAAGATCATTCAATTAAAATTATCATTAGATTAAAATTCATTATGACTAGTCTCCCGCTCAGGAGTGCATGAATGTGAATTAAATTACATAACTTATAAAGTAAGAGATTACTAGAGATCTAAATAATGCTTAGAAAACGCGAATTATATTAACTTCAAGTGTCAGGGGGTAAAACTAGTGGAATGGGATAATTATCTGGGAGGCACCTCCCGTGGCGGGGGACTTCTATATTTGGCTTTGATGTGCAAAAATGGCTTTTTAGAAGAGTGCTCGTCTGCAATAGTGGCTGCTAGCGACATTCTTATGGTCTCTTCGATGGCCGCCTGCGTTAAGGCTCCTGAAATAGTCACAGAAGAGCTTTTATTCATCGGTTTGAACTCGACAGGTGTTGCCAAGCTCATGCTTCTTGTCTTTTTGGCGTAGCCGTTAGTTCCATTTAGTATTTTCTTCGGCTCGTGGACTGGGGTGGAAGCGAGACTTTGGCTCCGAGTTTTCCGGCCAGGGACCTCAGTCGGTGTGGATGCAGCGCTGACACTACGCCCTTTAGCCGCGGCTTGGTTCAGCCGATCTGTCCCGCAGAATTTGGCAGGGTGGTCATCCTTCTGAAGAGCGAGACTCATGCTCCTAGACTTCTTCGGGGCGTTGACCAGAGACGCCGACGTGAGGGACTTCTTATACTCAACAGGGGGAGTTCGCACGGACCTACCCGGAGTGCTGGGTGTACTAAAGCTCGGTGCCGATTGCTTCCTAGTGCGGAGTGCGGGTGATTTCTGGCGGTCTACCGAATCCGCTCGCAGTGGCAGAGTTAAACTAGCCCTGTTTCTATTGAGCTTAGGAGTAGAGGTTCTCATTCCGCTGTCGGTTTGAGCGGGCGACACCTTTCCGCTAATGGGTGAGGTTTTGCCGTTGATTACGGGAGAAGATTTCCCGCTATGGGGGGACGTTTTGCCGCTGCGAGGGTTCGGCGACGCTTTCCCGCTGGTGGAAGCTTTGCTGTCTACGGGTGATACTGAGCCGTGCGCGTCTCTGGTGAGAGAAGCTTTGCTGCTGGCGGGCGAGAGGCTGTCGGAGCGCTCGCTGGTGAGCGTGATAGCGGGCCGGCGGCCCTGCGTGACGAGGCGCACCTGGCACGGCTCGTGACGCGACAGGAAGTGCTCCAGCGTGTCCCAGCCGCCGCCCACGCGGACCATCATGTGACGACCTTTCAGCAGCTGAAAAAAAAACGAAGTTAGTATAAGGGTGAGTGACATTTACTGCCCTATTTTCTCATTTCTACTCTAATCTGCAAACTAGTGAAATTATGAGATAAAATGATAATACCTCAGTGAATCAATAGATATTGTTAGACCTAGTAAATCGTACAATATCCTTACCCTGATGAAAACGTTTCGTCCGGCGATGTTGTAGCGTCCTTCTCCCACCTTCTTCACCTTGAGGAGTTTGGAGCACTTGCCCGAGCTGCAGCTGCAGCTACGCTCCATTAGCCGCGTCACTAACTGCACCTAGAAACCATATGAATACACCTTGTATAGCTCGAATCCCAGCTTCCCAGTGCGTCACAGTCCAAGTTTGGCATACCTATACTCCTCTACGTGAACAAAGTTCAGTTTACTCAGGTTTTTCATTCATATTATATTATTGTTTTGAATCGTAGCTAAAGTTACAGCGTTAATTTCTAAGTAGTTTTGTTTTTATTCATCTACCCGATATAAGAAAAGTTAGTTCGAATCCTGAGCACAATTTTGATTTAGTTCGAAAAACGAGAACACTTTCGAACTTCTAAAAATCTTACCCTCTTGTCGAGCTCGTTGGTGGGTTTGAGCGGCACGTCTGAGTCGGTGGAAGCCACCGTGCCTTCCGACTTGGTGCTCTCTGCGTCTGTGTTGTCCGGGACTGATACTTGAGCTAAGAGATAGAAACAGAGTTTATTTCAGTCGCATTTCGTAAACTTCCTATACCTAATCTTGAAGCTTTATGGTTACTTAGTGAAATTGTAGAATTATACTTACAGTCCGTTTGATCAGGTGCTGGCTCAATGGCAGACCTGGAACAAATGATCATTTTAGGTCAAGGCGTTCACAGCAGTAGGTACCTTCATATTAACCAGTGTCTAGCTCTTAGGATCTGTGCTCTAGAAACAGAGTTAGAGAAGAGTAACGCCGCAAGATACATTGCCAATCCTTCTCTGATCTCTCTTCCTCTAAACAAAAGTATTCCAAAAAAACTTCACTCACGTGTCCTTCGGTGGAGTGTTATCCCTGAACTGCCAGGGCCCAGACATGGAGGACTCCAGCCCTGAATCCCGTTCCTCCATGGCTATCTCCTTCTCCAGCTGCACGAGCCCGGGCGGCTCCACGTCGAACTTGGTGGCCAGCCGAGCCACTTCTAGCAGGCAGAGGATAACCTGGCGGGGCTGGTTGTGCAGCACTGGAACGGAGGTTCAGCATTTATTGGAGATGATAGAAGTAATCATTGGAAAGCATGCTTCAGATCAAACACGATTGTTCAAGTTTTCACTTCTGTCAGAATTTTTCGTGCCGCGATTTTGTATTATTACTTTGAAGCGTATTAGCGTGTGCTGTCTTTGAAACGTTTGCTTTTGTATTATTGCATTTGTATTATTACATACGAAGTGGCGCATGGCGCCACACTGGAACTTCACTGCTATTATTTTAGAGATTTTTTTAATTTGTAAAAGAATCATATTAAAACGGTAGGAACCAAGCCGTAGTTTGTTGCCTGTTCTTCTAGGATTGGTGGCGTGGAACTGGCACCTAGACTCACCTAGCTTTAAGACGTTTCAAAGTGATCCTTGCGATCTGAATAAATACACTTTTAATTTTAATGATGAGGTGTAAAGCTCACCCAGGTCATCGCTCTCAAAGAGGAGGTTCTCATGCACGCCGAGCTCGCGGCAGAAGGTGATAAAGTTCTCTGTGTTGTCGCGGGAGAAGAAGCTGCGTCGTGCCGCGCGCTGCCAGCAGCGACCGCGGATCTGCGGAACCGGCTGGAACATACCATGCACTTTACATCAGCAAATAAGGAATGAAAGAAGATCTCGCAATGCCTACGATCATACAAAAGATAGTACAGTTCCAAAGACGGTATAAATATAACTAGCCAAGAGTTTTTTGATAGCACAGTGACTTATTAGAGACTTAGACTAGTGGAACTGGCGTAAAGATACCTAACCCAAATGGATACCTATATACGTCTTTATGTTAGGTGAATCTGACGACATTTCAAAGATCGCGGGAAGTTTGTGGATGAATAGGGTTTAGAATCTATTTTTCTAAAAATGTATTAGACGAAACGTAGAGCACCCACCCACCAGACGGACCGACGACATTGTTAAAATCGCGGGAAGTCGGTGGATGGAAAGGGCTCAGAATCGTTCTTCCTAGTAATATGTAGGGGAGGCCTATGTCCAGCAGTGGAATTCTTCAGGCTGATGATGATAAGACTCCAGGGAGGAGATAATATGGTGAACAAAGTGATTTTTATGGAATCACTATGGAATGATATTAACTTGCAGGTATCCTATTCTTAGATAATCTCTTGTTCAAGCTTAGTTCAAGACTGTTGAAAACTGGATGAGATGCGCAGACTGCAGACTAGGGTATCAGTTAGAAGGTTCAAGTGCTTACCCCGACGATGAGGCCCGAGTCCAGTGCCTCGCGCGCCTTGTCGTGGATGACGGCTGCCAGCTGGCACAGCTCGGCTCCGTTGTCCAGCACGTCCAGGAAGTTCTCCCCGCTCAGATATGTTATGCCTGCGAACAAGATGAGATGAGGAACGAGATGTTATGCCATGCCAAGGAGTGGAACTCTTTACCGTCGTCAGTATTTCCGAAGCATTACAACCTTGGAATTTTCAAGTCAAGAGTGAACAAGTGGAAGCTAAGCGTGCTCCTTAGGCTGCATTTTCACTTTCCATCAGGTGTGATGGCAGTCAAACGTTTAGCTATCAACAATAAAAAAAAAAGATGATTTGATCATCACTCATCACTGATTGAGCCACCAAGTCTGCTTACATAAGTATGCTTTTTCGCAAGCTCCTGTGGCCATTCCATGGCTGAAGATCCCAGGATAATCATTGAGGGATTGGAGTGAACGATTTGTCTTCAGCGCTTTCTGTTTGTGCCAATTCTTACCACGTCGTAAAACTGGCCTCTATTAAAGTAGTTATAATAGTCAGTCAGTCCAACCAGTTGGGGGATCTACCACTTATCTAATTTTTCTGTATCCTAAGTTGGTCTAGGCATAGGTAATCAAATAGTGCGATGGATCCTAATTCCAGTCCTGAATAATCATTTCTTTGGTCGTAGTTTGAACCTTTTGCTCACCTCATAGGCTAAAGTAGGCTAGATTGTTTTATTGTGTTTAGTTTATTGAAGAAGTTAGCGTGCGCTATGCGTTTAGAAAATACGCGATTCCTACTATTCGTCTCATAAACATGCATTACCGTGTGGCCAGCCAACTGAGCAACTGTCGATACCCTCATACGAATTACATAATTTAAATGTATTATCTTTCAAAGACAGCAGGCCCACTATCGACTGGACTTGCATAGGACAGGGAGAGATGGAAACAGCTGGAGAAAGCCTTTGCATCGGATGGACGTTGGTAATGAAATTACTCAAAACCAGAGACAGAGCCAGACAGAGCTTATGGTAGGCCTACTGAATGTTTGCCTGAAAGACTGAAGAAGAAGAGGTCAGAATCTTAGAACTTCTAGAATTCAATTTCACAATCAAGAATCTTGTTTTATTTCTTGCTTCGGAAAATAGTAGATAAAAAACACGTCGACAAGACGTTTCTTTTACTTTGTTTTACGTGTTTATAGGTTCCTGTGTTAGGCGTCTTCAAATTGGATTGAGTAAATTATATTTATATAGTAGACACCTGGCGCATCTAATAAGTTAAAGTATCTAGCAAAATACAACTTAATTGTAGAAAAAAAGATAGACGACATAGTAGGTACAATTTCTATGCAGGCAATCCCTTAGGATGAAGAAGATATTCCAGAATTACTTGAATAAAATCTAAATTCAATAATCAAGGATAATTTTGATTACGATACCGCAAATAATAGCTTTTGCAATGTCTCCCAGACAACTCAACTCAAGAACTTCGTACACTATTGCATGTGAATACCTAAAGATCATCTCGCCATAAACCAATGAGTTTATGATACACGCACAGCCCGTTATATAACCGAGTTAATTGTGAACTTTTTGTCTAAGAAAGATCTGAGTAAGCACACGCTAGGAACTAAGGTTTTACTCCGATTGTCACGTTATTTTCTCATATTCATACGTTTTTTGTATCACACTGATAAATGTTGAAGTGTAAATAAGATAGGAAGAGCAGTAGGTCTACCACAAGTCCTGTCTGGCTCTATCTCTGGCTCTGGTTTTGAGTCTGTTGGCTAAACACATCCTACACTGAAAAAGTATAGTTGTTGAATTTACTAAACTCGCATGGTTTGAGCTTACAAGCAATAAATTAACCAAATTCTTCGTTGTTTTTACAAAATACAATTATTAATTTTACAAAACCAGTAAAGGTTGACACTCGCCATTTTGTGCTTAGTAGAATTTATGAAATCAATGTATTGGATACACTAAAGTGTGATTTGTAGGCGAGTGCCATAAGGTGGCACTTCCAACGTTACTAAAGTCATTTATATATTCAACAATCCTCAATGTTGGTTTTACTAAACCTGATACTACAACTACGGTTTAGTATATTCAATAGTAATACCTTGTAGAATATACACATGAACGTCGTTGCAATCAACAACGAGCTTTCGTAGAAACAACTTTCTAGTTTTGTAAGATAGTTCACGTAAGAACCGTCTGATGGCGCATGCATCGCTACTAAAGTCATTTGCATATTCAACAATCCTCAATGTTGGTTATACTAAACCTAATACTACAACTACGGCTTAGTATATTCAACAGCAATACTTTGTAAAATTTACACATGAACGTCGTTGCAATCAACAACGAGCTTTCGTAGAAACAACGTTCTAGTTTTGTAAGATAGTTCACGTAAGAACCGTCTGATGGCGCATGCATCGTTACTAAAGTCATTTGCATATTCAACAATCCTCAATGTTGGTTATACTAAACCTAATACTACAACTACGGCTTAGTATATTCAACAGCAATACTTTGTAAAATTTACACATAAACGTCGATGTAATTAACAACGAGCTTTCGTAGAAACAACGTTCTTGTTTTGTAAGATAGTTCCCGTGAGAACCGTCTGATGTCGCATGCATCGCTACTAAAGTTATTTGTAAAATGATCAATCATGGTTGTTCTTTTTACTAAACACTATTCAACACCCATTAAACTACAGTAATTAATTGTACAATTAGCCGTATATGTATATATATATTACAAAAGAGCCGTCGTAAAAAGACCGTTGTTTCAAGAATTGTAACTATTTTTATTTTGGCAAGCATTATCGACTAAGATTCTCTCATAAAAAATCGTATCAGCTTGTTGTTACCTTTTGTTTTGTATTTAAAACATCTCCAGATAGTGCCTAACCGGAAGTTGTGAAACAGGCCTTAAACCTAGTGTCCCTTCAATGATAGGTAACCACAACGTGCACATCATTAGATTGGGACCCGTGAAAGTATAAAACTAGGCAGAATAATAAGTCAAGGGCAAGGTAAAAAATAGTTTTTTCTGACACCACTACGTTCTGTAAACTTTCATTACACCGGCCCATCGTCGTCATCGTCACAGCCTTTAAACGTCCACTGTTGGAAAGCAATTGAGGCCCTCCAATGGCTTTGCCATAATCACTACCTACTCTTGGCAGACGGATTAGTGATCGCAGTATTGGTGTTGAGTACTCAGGTGGATGCTACCTACTGTACTGCTGTATACCTACTGTAAACGCGTACCAGAAACAATTTTTGTTCTCGCTGGCATTGATTTAAGTGCTTGTAATATACCTATATGTCTATGCTCGCTGGCTTATCAACCCACCACATTTTTTACCAACAAAACAACAGCCAGCTGCCAGCTGAAGGTAGTTCCTGAAGATTGCCATGAAGTTTGCCATATTTCATTGCCATTGAAGTTTTGTATTCACTGATGTTTGAAAATTCATACAAATTAATCGATAACTGTAGGCAGGTCGCCTCGCTATGAGTAGGTATGAGGCTCACAGATGTCAAATGTGACCTACTATAATGGCTCTACTTTATGGCCTCATACTTTAACACCCTGTTAGCGGGTATTAAAAATATTACCTATGTCGATGCAAGTAACTGTCTCTATTAGCAAGTTAGAAACTTACTAGTTAGTAACCTACCCTGTTTAATTATATTCAGCGTCCGATTATAAAACGAGGAGTACCTAGCAAAGAAACTTACTTTATCATAGTTATAATAGGTACCTACCTAGGTAATATATTTTATCGCCATTCGCATGCGAAAGTCAGGTTCATCCCGCCAAAAAACAACCTTATTTGTTCTTACTAAAGTGATACTGTACAATCGACCCTCGTGTTTAGTTTATTTAACATTTTTGTTTAGTAAAAGATAAGTGATGATTGGATAGATCTATTTGTCTGTCGTTTTAGTGTCTTGACGGAAGCTAGCATAGCGTAGTGTTGCAAGTAAGGCATTTTTTGCCGTATTAGGGCACTAGCACAACTTTGTCTGCGTGGACTCCATATAAAGGCAAAAAGCATCCACCCTGCTGCAAGTTCATCTCTGCGCGTTCGGAGTGAACGCAATATGCCGTTCGCACGTGATTGGCGTGAGCGCAGCGACCGACGGGATAACAGCACCACTCTGCGACCCGCAGTGTACTACTTAGCCTCACACTAAGAGCACGCCCGTTCGCGCCCGGGACACGCGTCATTATAACGTAAATGCCTAGCTCCTAACTATGAATAATTATATTGTGATTGTCTTGTGAACATAATATTAATAAACTCTCTATAAAGTGACTCTGGTGTTTCCCCGACACTAGGTGGCTACAACATAAAACAATTTAGTGAAGTAGAAAATATGTGAAAAAGACATACCTACCTATATTCCTGCGAGAGGCAAACTTGTAGACCGATACCACAACCAACGACGCTTGTTGAGAAAATCTGGCCTCATTGAGAAAAAAATCCTGCTGAGAAGGGCCCCTTGCTCATGAACATTGTTGAAGGTATGATGAACCATGTTTTTACCATTTGTCATTAACGCTCAGTACCTACCCACTTCAGTTTGATTTTATTTCAGAACACCAGTCTATATTAACGACAGAGGAAGAAGTATCCATGAAATTGTTTCTCATATTCAATAGAGAACTTTGGACAGGAATAACGAAAAAGTGGAAATTGAGACAAAGATTACGAAGCCAGGATTTGTCTGCAAAAGACAAATATCCAGCACATAATTAACGAGTGGCTCAAGGCAAGCTTATGCTACAAGTTGGTAAGTATTTATTGATAAAAGTTAGCCTATGTGTAATTCCAAAGATCCAGCTATCTACATACCAAATTTCATTGGAATTGGTTCAGTAGCATTATTTATTTATTTAAAATTATAAATAAAATAATATATTATATGTATATTATTAATTATACATAGAAAAAACCCAGAACTCTCGGGATAAATATTTGCAGGTCGTACAAACATTTGTCGATTATGTCCAAGTCATTATACTTTATGATCCGTGTGGTCATCATTATTGCGTATTAAATTTTAATTATTTTTTTGTTACAGAACCAGAGTGAAATATTAACAAAAACCAGACTTCGTCAAGAGGAGCACCTGGCCAAAGGACTTACGTGCCAACCGTTGATAGAGCCATCGATCAAAGACATTATGGACTTTTGCGTACCTTTCGAAACTATCTTAGTAGTAAATAATATATATTAGGTAGTAAATAACATATTAAGTACAAATTCCTTTAAAATAAAATGTTGCAATTTTTACAGTCATTGTTATTATTGAATCCTTATCCACCCAAATCAAAGAAGTTTTTCTATAAATTGTAACATTTGTTCATTTGGTTAATTAACATTATGCCTAATATCGAAATGACTGCATGCATGTTCAATGTTTTTGATTTGTGATTTAATTGTGCATATTATAAGGGTCATATTTTGTATTTTTCTTTGTGTATTTGCTTTTACTTAAGGTTGTTTTACACCATTTGCTTTCGTGTATTTTAGTTTACTTTGGTATGTTTCTCTTATTCATGTTGTGTGCTTTTACACTATAACATTGTACTGTTTCTGAAAATGTTTTGTGACATTTGCTTATTTGGTTGTTTGCTATAAGCAGGTGAGTAGGCACTCTACGAACACTACCAATTTTGAAGATGTTGCTACGTGCATGTTTTAGTTGCCTGTAACCTCTTAGGTGATTGGATCTACTCATGAAATTAAATATATTATGTGTTGTATAGCCGCAAAAAAAAACATAACCACCGACACACATAATTTTATTTCATCTAAGAGGTTAACAGGTAACTAAAACACGTAGGTATGTAACAATCCAAACTTCGTGGAATACCTACTATACGAAAATGAATAAGTAAATGTTACATAAGCAGTTTTGTAAGCAGTACTATACTATAGGGTAAAATATTACAACTTATTCTGTAGAATATTCCAAAGTTATACTTGTAAAATATATGAAAGCAAATCGTCAAAATTACAAAACTGATTTTGTTAAAATATACAAAACAAGACTTTTAAATTATACGAAATCTTATGAGTAAATGCTACAAAACTAGTTTAGTATGATGTACAAAATTACGAGTGTAGAATATACGAAACTGATTTTAAGAATTTCTAAACATGTTTCGTTATTTTTGCGAAACGATATAGTAAATGCTACAACATTAGAAAAGTATTACGTACAAAATAAATAGCGTAAAATATACTTAACTGATTCAGTAAGTAAAACTTAACTTGTTTCATAAATATTATGAAACAAAATGTAGTAAATGCTACAAAATAACTATTTTATTATGTACAAAATTAATGAGTAGTATACACAAAATGTATTTAGTAAGAAATACTAAACATGATTCGCAAATATTACAAAACCAGTGTTTTATTTTCTATTTAAATTTACCATGACTTTTGACGAATTTTACGATTTCTTGTGTTAGTATTACTCAACCAGTTTTGTAAATATTCAACAATTTTTGTTTAGTAAAATCAACAAAGGTGTGTGTAGGACCTATATTAACCCTTGATTTTCGTATAAAATACTAGGAATTTTGTAAATTCAACAACTATTTTTTTTCAGTGTACGTCGAAACGCAACGTCCACACATAGACTGAAAACCAGAGCCAGAGACAGAGCTTGCAGTAGGCCTACTGTTCGCCTATGTCTTCATCTTTTGTTTCGTGCAATAAAGAATTTTCCATTTAATTAAAAAGATAATTCCTAGGAGCCTAATTCTCGGGCCGATCTCAATCATTTTGCAATTTTATTTTATTGCTTGTTTTCGAAAGAGAATGAATGATTTCCTTGAGTAATTCATCGACGACCGCATCGTAGAAGCCTCGACAGCTACGATATACGGAAAACGTAGAAAAAGTGCGGGGTTGTGCAATGCCAAAAATAAAATAATCGCTTAGAAAATCTCGGACGGCCCGAGAATTAGGCCCCAGTATCTCTTCCGTGTCAGCTGTTCAAACCCTATGGAAGGAAGGATACGGTGATAGGAAGGACGTTGTCTGAGCTGTGGACAGACATCTAGTCTTGGTTCCATGTGGTTCTATAATACGTAGTTGTGTGCCTAGTGTCCACGCCCGTGACTGAAGCCATCTAACTGCGCTATAATTGGAAGAAAGTGCAACATATTTAGAGTCTGATGGATTTACGAGCAGCACAAATATTCAGTTAATGTTTGACTACCCGTTTATAATCGAGGCAATTAAGAAATGATGATCATTAAGTAATTTGTGCAGTAGTAACGAGAGAAAAAAACATACTCAAATATTTTATTTCGAAATATATTTGTTTATTTTTATATTCATCATCATTATCAGCCTGAAGAAATCCACTGCTGGACGTAGGACGTAGCTCAGAATCGTTCTTGGAAATGTGTAGCATTTCCAAGAAGAACGATTCTGAGCTCTTTCCTTCCACCGACTTCCCGCGATCTTAACAATGTCGTCGGTGCATCTGGTGGGTGGGCTCCCTATTTTTATATTATTTAAAGCATAAAGGCGATACGGCGACAATAATATCGCGGCGTTTGAAACAAATCAATTAAATAAACCCCACCGTGTCCATACCAAAAAGGGAGCCTATTAAACAATAATTGCCTCCCAAAAAGGCATGCACTTTCTCGCGCTGGAACCGAACCCGCTAGTTCCCACGACCAGTGACCTGCCACGCCTCGTGATCTCCTTGCGTGATAGTGGCCGCCTGAACTCTGATCTTTGCTTTATTGGGTCATTACTACTTTAGCGTTAAACCTTACGGGGTAGGTTGAGTACCTACTTATTTGATTTATGAAGTAATTATCAACGCTATTTACGAGAGAACCTTAGTATCGAAATGAAATAGTGATTCCATCTCTTGATACTATTATAAAAAAGGTGAGATAAGTAATAATACTTCTTACTTATACTAAACAAACAGGGTTTTTTCGCTCATTTGGAGACGCCTCCTGTTGTGATTCTGTTCTGAAGACAGGATTTTAGATGAAGTGGACGTTCTCAGTCTATCCGTACTCTAACCCTTGTGGATTAGAGTACGGATAGACTGAGAAATTCCTCTTTTGGATGTCTGCCTATGTCTAATCCACAACAACTAAATGGAGTATTTTTTTCCGGAGCTGAGTAATTCCTCACAATTTATTATTGGGACATCCTGTACTTAGTGTACAAAACTGTGTGTGTCCAAGTGAAGTAAGGGCCACAGCTAGTCTCAAATCGAATTTAAACAGCACTTTAATCGCTGAGGCAGGTCATGCAATATGCATTCGTTGGTTGCGTACCGAGTCCTCGAGCCAACGACTCTCAAACACACTGCATCCATTTGCAAGCTGATTAGATACAACTCATTTGGTAAAATTGTGAAACTGCACAGAAAATGTATTTCTGATGTATAATCCTAGTAAAGTTCTTAAAGTTTCGACGCCAACGGCACTTTGAATTTTATTCCAAGCTTATTGGGATCAACATTTTTACAGAGAATTTAGGTAACAAAAAGAAATGGAATAAATTGTGTGAAAGATGACGGATAATAAAAGATTGAAAGAAGAATAAATGACGGTTGACAGAGAGGAATGGAAGAGAAGAACATGACTGACCCCACATAAAATGGGTTATGAGCAGGATGATGATTTTGGTATCTATTGTAGAAGAATTTTTTTATCGAAGTATCTTTTTGTAGTAGTCTTCAATTAGGTATACCTATGTCCATTCGCGAAGACGTGAAGTAGATAAATACCGGAAACGCACGCACGTGACGGATGTACAGAAATCTCATCAATCTCATTAGAGGAACATCGAACCGGCCTCGTACACCTGGCGACCGGCGTCATACTTGTTTATTTTGTGTAACCTAGTCACATCGTTTGTTTGTACACTGTCAAACTGGCTGTTATCTATGACTGACTGTTCTATTGTGTTAGTTAATAGTGTTAATACTCCCACTCAACGGTTCAACATAAAGATTAGGACATTATAAAATAGTTAAAAACTATTAATAGTTAAAAACTATTAAACTTTTTAATTTCTTATTTTTCAGTTTTTGATTTTAAATGTAAGTTTCTAAACTAAATACTTAATATACTACCTACCAAATTTAGCATGCTAGTTAGATAACCTGATATGCTACCTATTTCAATTAGTTCGCCGAACATAACTTTAGAAAGATAATAATTATTGCTGTTTTTGTACCTACCTACTTACTTTACTGCTTACATAATGTAAATTCAAATTGGTTAATGTATAGAATACATCGAATAGCTTAAGTTAGACAATATTGTAACTGTGAGTCTAAGATTAAATAAATAAACAAATAAACAAAAAAGAAACATTATTTTTCAGCTAGTTTTAGAAAATGACCACACTGTCCATGATGTACCTACGTACCTGATTGATGGCTTTGAGCAAAACTAAGATGCCATGCGATGGCGAGGGCGATCAGTGAAACGGTGTTTATGATAGCGTCGCAGATCGCTTAGATATGCGCAAGGCTGCACACATCTTATCTCATCGGTAGCGCGATGGCGATGGCGATCAGTGAAACGCTGTCATATTTGACAGAATTTCATCTGAACACCATCGCCATCGCCTAGATGTGCGCAAGGCTTAAGCTATTAGGCGAATTCATTAGAAACGTTTAATGTCTGTTTAAGACGAAATAATCGTGATGTGCGAAAGATTGTGTTAAAATGCGCCTTTTTCTTATTTTCATATTTCAATTAAGACAATTAAAAATATACATTCAGGCTGTTTGCTTGTTCCATCGGAAATATAAAGGCACCACCGGATTCAAACCCCGTGTTTATCAAAAGGCTAGATTGCTACTAGAAACCATCTCCTGTTAGAAATGGTCCATCAAACATAGTGAATGATCGCAACGAACATTAACAATGGCATAACTAATAATTTCACTGGAATAGTAATATGATGATATTGCGGCATGGATGGATACGGTACATTATGGTACCGCTCGTCCGTCGGCAGGCGGTCGTGAATATCTAACTAACTTTGTGTGGCACAAGATATTGAACATGAGATTTTGACATTGACTACCCTCATAGTTCAGTTGGTAGTGCCTTCTGCTAACCTTCTGCTGCTGGAGGCGGATCCCCACCGAGAACAAACATTGGTGTGGTGAACATATTAATGTTTATTCTCCGTTTGGGTGTTATATTGTATTCTAAGTATGTATTTACATCTGAACCCTGTTTTCTACATGTAATACCTAAAGGAAAACAGAGTTCATTATTAAATTTTCTAGTTTCTTATAAAATTTATTTTTTTATTTTAATAATTTCATGTTGTATTTACAAACAAAAAGTATATACCTTATATCGGCTATCTGGTTCCCTTATTACATGCTCTGCTTAATTTAGGGCTAGAAAGTATTGTGTGGATTGTCCACAATATTTTTATTTATGGCAAAGTATAGTTAAAAGGGTTTTTGAAAGAGGGTTTTGATAGATTTGGATGTATATTCTGTAACTTAAACCAAGCTTGTACAAGCAATGCCATAAAATAAATGCGTACCTAACCTGCCTTCCTATAGATACAATAATTGCAATAGCAGTTCCGCTGGAGCCGTTACTCGCCGGTCTCTTAATTGCTGACATTGACACCGATCGCTAAATATGGATATGCTAATTATATGGATACCGGAAAATCTGCATTTTTTTAACAATTTGATTTTAAGCTAATCCGAGCTGTAGGCCTACCACAAGCTCTGTCTGGCTCTGGTTTTGAGTCTGTGTTGACTAAATGAATCCTACGTCGAAACGCTCCCGAGGCTTTGTTTCCCTAGAAAAATTCAGTGCACACACGAATTTTATTTAGGCATAAGTCTAAGTAGACATAGACATTTATTTATTTACTACATAAGCACACATAAACCAGTAAAAAAACAAGGACACTAAAGAAGAAAGATACAAATAGATACATCGATACTGGAGAAGTGCGTCGTGTTTCTGTGTGCTACAGCAGCAAAAGAGCCTTGACTCAGCATAATGCCTAGCTACTGTGAGAAAGCTATGCGCTGGTATTCTGCACAAGGTCTGTCTGGCTCTGGCTCTGGTTTTGAGTTTGTGTGATTTCTGCTCAGTCTGGATGCGATGCATAAATTCGCGGGTGGTCTTACTCTCTTATTATTATCCTTTTACTGTCGCATAGTGAATCTTCCAAGACATGCAGATATTAATCTGCAGTACACCCTCGGGCGCTATAGCTGGCTTTGCAGTTCCAAGATGGACGTGCAACATATTATAGTAAGTAATTACTTTATTTATTACACGATCACAATTTATTTATACCTTTGGAGATACAAAACCGACTGTATGGAATGAAAGAGGCGAGGAGGAAGAGAGAAGACATTTCGAAAAATATATGAGCAAAAAACTTCATCGAAGTAAATGTTTGGAGCTTGGTTCAAAGAAGCAAAATATCCAATAAAAAATCATTCGGGCCGTTTTCCGTCAAAAATAAAAGATTTTAGAAAAAAAAATATGCAGTTATTGTTTTCTTATAAATCGAGGACATGACTCCTTTCACGACTTTTCTCTAACTCCCGTGGTTTTTGACTTGGCCATACTCAAAAATCCACCCTGTATAACCTGAAAAAGATTTTGATGAGCTTGGTGTTCGTGGGTTCTTACGATTGGTCCCTCAAACCAATTAAATAAGTGTATAAGCGGAATAATAAACTTTGAATGCTTACGTAAGTATTCAATCAGAATCTGATTTCATTTTCATTCATTTCAGAACTATGGTTTTGTTATTTTAGTTTGATAGCATGCTTTTTGGATTGTTCAAAGCTACCCAAATGCGACCTAATTTAGTAAGGTCCGATATTATCAAATTCGATTGTGTGTTTGTTATTTAGCTATAGTGCATACCGGCCCTAAGCTCAGCTTAAATATTACGCTGTGATTTCGTAATAACAACAAAGGTGATTTCACACGTGTTCGTCGGCTAACAGCGATCGCGTCGTAAATACAATGTGGTGTGGGAGGCTGTCGGGGCTTATTGTCGACTACTGTAGGCCTACCACAAGCTCTGTCTGGCTCTGGCTCTGGCTCTGGTTTTGAGTCTGTGTCAGTGCGCACCAGTGTATTTTAATGTGTGTGACGTTTCGACGAAGGGTTTATTGGTCAATACTCACACAGACTCAAAACCAGAGCCAGACAGAGCTTGTGGTAGGGCTACAGATAGCTGATATAATAATTTATATCAGTAGTTGTTTGTAAATACATACTTAGAATACAATAATAGGTTTATTATTGTATTATATACACTTATATTTAACTGCTCTATTACTTACACTGATCGCGATTACCTTTATTTTTTCGGTCAACACTGAACTTCGACTTCAACTGCCTTCACAGCTCATTTGGTAGTAGCTCTGCCTTCTGAGCTGGGGGGCGTGGGTTCGATCCCCACCGAGAACAAATATTTGTGTGGTGAACATAAATGTTTGTTCTCTCTTCTCTGGGTGTTATTTTGTATGCTATGTATGTATTTACAAAAAAAATAAGTATTATATCAGCTATCTGGTACAAGCTCTGCTTAATTTGGGGCTAGATGAATGATGAATGCTTGTGTGAATTGTCCACAATATTTATTTATTTATTTTTACGTTGCTCACTTGTTGTCTCCAGGATCTATTTTATTTATTTTACAACACGTAAATCTATGGGCGGTTTTTTTGCAGCACCTTCATAAGGCATCTTACATTTTTTATAGCAAATTATCGGCACTACAAAAACAAGTTAGCCATTCATTAGCCACTCCCACACAGATGCTATCGCTGCCGAGTATGGACCGATGATACAATACTCTACAATAGTTACTGCTACAGTTAGCGGCTGATAACTTGGCATCGTCTTCACTACATGAATAATCTTCAGTTAGGTATCAACAAGAACTTTGAAATATATAAACCAGGCGCTTTCACTCGACTAAAGTCGACTTTTACATAGGTAATAATGTAAATTACCTAGTGTAGTGGCATTTCAACTTAGTGATTGTCATAATTTTTTTTAATATGCCATATCAAAATTCATTATAGTCCACTCTTTGTTGTAACAAATATCAATAATTGTAAAATATGGACGCAAGAATTGGCCTCCAGCTGGCCTACCACGAGCTCCATATGGTTATGGTTATGGCTGTCAAAATTGTGTCAACAGTGTCAACACATTCAAACCCAAGAAGTAAATGAATGTGTGGGTCAGCCTATCTATACACAATTTGACAGCCATACATATTTGTAGGCAAAATACATATTAGTGCCACAACAACAGCCGGTAACTGGAGCTACTCGACAATACATAATGTACGGTTCTTTGTTTGTGTTTGGGCAACACGTGGTTATGTACTTCAAATGGTTACTGCCATAATACAGCCTACATACCTAATCTACATTGAGGAGATGATTTACTTTGAAGCTCAAAAAAAGCCTGTTTTTTTATACTACTAGCTGTAGGCCTACCATGAGCTCTGTCTGGTTCTGTCTCTGGTTCTGGTTTTGAGTCTGTGTGAGTGCGTACCAGTGCATTATACTGTGTGTGTGTGACGTTTTGACGTAGGATTTATTTAGTCAACACTCACACAGACTCAAAACCAGAACCAGAGACAGAGCCAGACAGAGCCCATGGTAGGCCTACTGATGGAACAAGCGTATGGCCCACCTGATGTTTAGTGGTAACCATCGCCTATAACAAAACATTGTCTTGATCACGCACGTTAAGAACGTGCCCTATAATGCACTGCCCTGCGCCCATCAACTTGAGGCACAAAGATGTCCAGCCTCCCGTGCCAGTAATTTAATTTCATCTGAAATTACTTCCTTCAGCAAGTTCTTTCACTTTTTATCGGATATCTCTTAGTATTATTATGTGAGTTTTTGTAAAGAGATAGAGCTCTTCTCTAAAGCCTTTCGGACATATAAGCGTTCTGCGGTGGCACAGCAGAAAACTGTGCTTACCTTCATCAAAGCAGTCACTCACTAGGTTACACTAAGTTTAGAAATACACAGCATTACACCTTATCTCTATCAAACCCGTAAAAGAAACATTGCAAAACCGAATACATTTAACTTGTCCGATCTACGATTACTTACAAGCGAGTGCATTACCGAGCAAAACCTAACTGGAGCACACGTTCTAGATCTATCAGATACGATGCATCGAGCCGCCTGCTGACGGCGCTGGCACGTACGGCTCGATGGAAATCGTAAAATCGCAATTTTCACGGCTCGCACTGACTGCTAGTTGAGCAATGCAGCATACCTGTGAGGTACCGAATTTCTACATTACGTCTACGAAAGTAACGTTCAGCTTTTGAGCGATTTGTCACGGAGCTTTGCGCTGGACGAGGAATTGCTTTGCTTTGTTCGCTTGCTTGATTTCTTAATATCATTTAAGATTATTGTGGATATGCTCTAGTGTGATGCTTAGATGGAATAAGGCGCTAATTGATTGGCGTCCAAAAAACTGACATAGAAATCAGTCGTCTTGTGGAAAGATCGGCAGAAAATGAGACGAGAATCACGGACTAAATCTGGCACAGGACCGTCAAAAAGCACACAGAGAGTTGCCTATACTCAGCAGTGGGTGAAATCGGGCTGTGGATGATTATGATAATGCCAAGTACTCACCAATGGTCTTATTAATCCAGTCAGCGAGATCTTCCTGCAGCGGAAACAGCTGGCGCGCCTGCGAGTAGAGGATCTTCTCCCGGTAGAAGTCCTCGTCCTCTGAGATGGGCGTCTGCGCGGCCAGCGCACAGTCAGCTCGCTCGAAGCTGCTGCTCATTTTCCTGTGAAATAAACAGCCGTGGAAGAGGGACTCATCATAAACGCACTGGTAAAAAACTAAAATAACCCATTATTGTGTCTATTCATAGCTTTGTAAGGCATGATGTGGAAGTACCCACGTAAATAATAAACCACTCCATTCTGTGACTCGATTCATGAAGTTTAATTAAATAGCCTCGTATAAACTACATTGCACATCCAAGATATCTTTGTGAGTCTCGCAACGTTCCTTTACCTTACTTTCAAGCTTAAATCTTCTTTCTTTCTTACTCTTTCTTTTTAATTTATCTCGAGGCAGTCGGTCTTTCCTTAAAACGTAACAGGGCACTGCGCCTTCACCATAATAGCCAGCTCTTACTAAGACACTGCTAGGTATAAGCCTGTTCCCTCAGACGGTACTCTTGTTAGGTCTGGTCCTGTGAGAACGTACCTGTTCACCACAATATCTCCATGCCCCATCACCCTTTCATCTTTAACGCCTTCCTTGCTCTCGAATGTCTTCACATATTCAAAAGCGTTGGTCCTCTCGAACGCGTTGAAGATCCTGTCGAAGTTCCCGCTCAGGGGGCGCGGGAAGGTCTTGGTTTCCACCGTGGGGCTGGAGACGGGCCCCCAGGAGGTCCGGCTCCCGATGGCGGTGGGTCCGCAGCGGTAGTACGCCATGGTGACCTGCGGACAAGACAACAATGTCGTTATGTTGTGTTGGATTTGTTCATAGTCTTTAAGTCGATTTTGTATTTTGTAAATACTTGTAGGTTTGAATTGCAAAGATGTTATTTATTTTTAAAAGTGCTTAGTCTTACTCGTTATTTTTTTCGATTTCTGGTGCATTTTCGCCAGATCTGCAAATATTTATTTGGGCTTCGGACGTTGTGGTTTGTGGTATGTAGCCAGCGGCCACAAAGCAGCGAATGGGGTAGAAAGATCTAGCTATGTGATATTATGTTGACTGTTGGACGGAGTGCTTAATTTACGAGTATGTTAGATTTGGAAACGACGCTATTCATAGTATAATTTATGGCCAATATTTAATGACTTCTAAAGGACACCTTGGTAGATTTAAACCAAGTGGGTCGCCGCCGTCATTTGTGGGCTATTGGAGCCCGGCTTTTCAAATAATGTGAATTTTATTTTGACTCTGGAAGTGGCCACTCTTGTCATAAAAGTTTATTTTATGAATAGTAGTATTTTATTAAAGCCTTGCGCATATTTTAGCGTTCTGCGACGACGATCAGTGGTATTTGACAGCGTTTGATTGATCGGCATTGCAGAACGCTTAAATGTGCTCAAGGCTTAAAAGAAACCAAATCATCATTCTGTGCTGTATGTTTTTTCATAAGTGTTCAATGGCTACTATTTTATTTCTCACGAACCAATTACTAAATAATTATGTTTTGTCTATGTTAATGACATCATCTTGTCATGAGCTCATTTATTTCGTATCTCTAGTCAAAGGGTTGGCCTTGGGATATCCATAAAGCTCTCTGAAAACGATTCTCAGAATCTCATTTTGAAAAGGATCATTATTTATACTTAAAAAAGAAATATGGAAATAGTTTTGGACCCAATAATTAAAACAGACGATGTATGCCATGGGGTTATGACAGGTGATTTAAGGTAGAGTAGGTGTAGACTAGGTATGTATAGCATTTTTAATTATCATATTATTTCTAATGCCCCCAAGGCGTGGGCGCTTGTAAAACGAGTGACAGTTTAATTGTTATTTTAAAGTACCTATACAACTTTAATATTGACTAGACGTAATCTTAATAACTAGACTACTAAACTAACTCCCAAATATACTAAACTAGGAACAAATGACGAAGCATACAAATTCTAAGCATTTTATTTGACTGGAGCTCAGTTGGTAGTAGCTCTCCCTTTGCGCCGCAGGTCGTGGGTTCGATCCCCACTAAGCACTAATATTTGTGTGGTGAACGAAGATCTTTGTTCTCTATATGGGTATATTCTAAGTGAGTCTGTACAAAAAATGTGTGTTAGTATTATATTAGCTATCTGGTTCTCATACAAGCTCTATACTTAATTTGAGGCTAGATAGTGTTGTGTAGATTGTACACAATATTTATTAATTACTAGTGGCCGCCCGCGGCTTCGCTCGTTCCCGTAATACCCCGTTCCCGTTGCCTTTTCGGGATAAAAAGTATCCTATGTCCTTCTCCCGGTTCTAAGCTACCTCCCCACTAATTTTCTGCCAAATCGGATCCGCCGTTCTTGAGTTATAAATAGTGTAACTAACACGACTTTCTTTTATAAATATAAGATTATTTTATCAGATAGAAATACTTTTAGATATTCTCATCGTGGCTTTTATTTCTTTTTCTCGTCCCATGAGGCATGTGTGCTGTTA
Organism: Thera britannica; assembly: GCA_939531255.2. Lineage (NCBI taxonomy): Eukaryota > Metazoa > Arthropoda > Insecta > Lepidoptera > Geometridae > Thera > Thera britannica. Next base: position 8,692,099 of record OW618043.2, on the reverse strand, counting down.
TCGCATGGGTCCCCATACCGTGGGAACCGACGGAACCCATACAAGTCTGTCGTCAGGTCGGCACATCACAGGATGCCCATATACGAGCCGTCGTGAGCTCGTGCTCGATGAGGTCGTGTGATCGAGTGCGCTCACTTATGCTATTGTTCATACAATGTAAGGAGTTATGAGGAACTGATGATCGATCGTAGACAAGTGCAGAAAATAAGCTTGCAATGTCTGGTTGACATTTCTACCGACGATAAGCAGACAAATCAACCTTAAGTGCTCATAAGTTAGCAGATTTGAGAAATAAAGTTATCTAACACAATAGTAAATAATAATATGTTCAGCAGGGCTACCACGAGCTACATATGGTTATGGCTTTGGCTGTAAAATTGTGTATAGATAGGCTGACCCACACATTAATTTTCTTCTTGGGTTTGAATGTGTTGACACTGTTAACACAATTTTGACAGCCATAACCATAACCATATGAAGCTGATGGTAGGCCAGCAGGTTCAAATTATATACAAGTGCAGCTATCTCTAGATCGTTTGTAACGATTTGCAGACAGCTCAACTGTTTCTCATGTATTTTGTACATTTTGTAAATTTATTGTATTAAAACGAGATTCTTAGATTTTTTACTCTAAATAATTTTCATTTGCCTGTTTCCTGACAGAAAATGTGTTTGAAGTTTCTTTACGTAAATTAAAATATTCAAAAGAGGGTTTTTTTTTCACTTATTTTAAGGAAACAGATGGGAAAAAAATAATAATAGACACTGAGAATGTTTTTATGATCACAATACGAAATCCTTTGACCTACTTCAAACTTCCCCTAAAACAGCTTTAATTTTGTGATCGTTAAAGCAAATCATATAAGTTTACAACTATGTCACGTGCGTGTGTCATGACATGACTGAACTGACATACCAAAAACTATGGTAACATGCAGCCATGGAGCAAGGAAAGAAAGGATTATACACGAATATCGTGGTATAGTTTGATTGTTTATGAAAAAAGAAATTGAAAAGCTCACGACTGAAATCCCCATGTTTGTCGACATACTCACAGAAACTCTTGATATTCGTGATCCAGGTGCTGTATTTTATATAATAGTGGCCAGTTAAAAACTTTATGATCCCACACAGCCTCTTGGCAAAATCAAAGAACCCTGTGAAGTTTTGAAAACATATTCTTTACGGCCAGATTCCGGGATCGATATAAATAAGTTAGATAGTTTTAAAACATTTGGTAGATGTGTTACGGCTAATACCCGAAGTGCGGCTACACCTAGTTTTAGCCGGTTAGAATTAGGTGTAGCCACTTACTCTTGGTTAAACCTAGTACGAACCATTGCAGATTCAAACAAAAAAAAAAACCTAACAACCCCGGTCGGCCCGAGATCGGCCCGAGAGTTAGGCCCCTAGCCAAATACATTCAAGCAGCGGTCGGCAAAAGTTATATGAAAATCCATTACTGTCGTGTTTATTGGCCAGATAAATTACATAGTAAACTGTCGTGTAATTTAAAAATAGAACGATTTTTTACTCTGAAACAAGGCATCCAAGGAAGTTACTTATCAAAGGTTTTATTAAAATTTCAAACTGGTGTGCAAAATAAAAAAAACAACTGAACACTTGTATGCGAGAAAAACTTGAAACTTGAACGCGCGTCTGCTCTGCAGCTTTAAAACGAACAAACTTCTTGAAACCGTTTCTGGTTATACATATTAATTGTATACACATATATTATAAAATATAACCTTAAGTATGTAAGAAGGCTCGGCAGGCAGGAGACGGCACCACCCCATCCCAACGGCCAACTTACAAAAATCGATGCGCCCAAATAGGACAATATTTTGCATCAAATTAAACACAGCCCAAAGCAATGTATTCTCTTTGCATTGGAAATACAGTTGATTATAGCATGAACTCAGCTTGATCGAGGATAGCACGCGAATTGCAAGCGGTTTCTACTTCCGATAAAAGTTTTGATATGCTCGATCCATCGACCCAACAGAGCCCAAGAGACGATATAGAGCAAAGAATTTAAACTTTTTATTGCGTAAGAACTTCGTTGTAATAAGTTAAATATTCTGATATATTTCCGTTTTAAGTAGCGTAGTAGACAGGCTGAGAAAGGTAAAGTGATTGATTATCATTGTCAGGCAAAATGTATCACGCCATCTAGCGGCCAGCTAAAGCATGAACTACGCTGGTGGAATGCATAGAATATACTCTATGGACGTAGGCTCTCATGCGTGATCGATGTTGATTAATTATTAATGATTACAAATAGATTTTCATGATAAGACAATACAGTGTGGTGTTCTTTATTAACATAAACCTACCCAGCTTATATGGTGCCGAAACCAGGGAGGGATGTCTACCAAAGAGGACACAAACAGCGCAGGCATAAGGCCGCCCAAGCCGTTCCTGATCGAAAATGGAGGAACCGGAGTTTTGTCAGAAAGATGGAAGCTGTGGATCCAGCAGTTTAACTGGTACAGTGTGGCAACCGGCTTGGACAAAAAACCATCAGAGATTCAGGTGGCTGTTTTGATGAGTGCCTTAGGTACTGAAGCGGCAGTCATTTACAACACCTTTGGTCTAACCTCAGAAAACACAAACATAGAAAACATTAAAAAGAATTTTGAACAATATTTTATACCAAAGACGAATATAACTTATGAACGGTATTTATTCAACAAAATTGGCCAAAATGAGGAACAAAAATTTGATGACTTTCTAACTGATTTAAAAAATAAGGTGAAAAATTGTAACTATGATAAGCTGGAAGAAAATATTTTGCGCGACCGAATTGTGACCGGAATACGATGTAACGATACAAGAGAACGACTGCTAACAGAAGAAAATCTAACCTTGAAAAAAGCTGTGGATATTTGTCATGCAGCAGAGCAAGTAAAAATTCAGCTAAACACTATGAATGTCGAGCCAAAAACTGAAGTAGCAGTGATTAAAGGTAAAAAAACACCAAAACAATATGCATGCAAGCGCTGTGATTCTACACATGGGCCAAGAGAATGTCCAGCCTTTCAACAAACATGTAAGAAATGTGGAAAAAGGAACCACTTTGCAAAATGCTGCAGATCACGAAAAGTAGAAGCTGTGACTGGGAGAGACAGCGACTCAGACACATCGTCAGATGGACAAATGTATGTCTCCACTCTCTTCAACCAAAGCAAAGATAATGATGAAACAGACTGGTTTGAGACAGTTCAATTGCTACCGGTGGGTCTAAAAGTTAAATTCAAATTAGATTCTGGAAGTCAATGCAATGTCATATCCAAGAAAGTGGCCTACAGAGCAAAAGCGAAAATAGTAACTTCAGCTTCTAAACATTTAACATCATACTCTGAACATAAAATGACAGTGATTGGAGAAACCGTTCTAGATACTAAAGTTAAGAAGAAAACTTTTAAAATAAAATACTATGTTATCGAACAAGATCACTCACCTATTTTGGGAAGAAGAACATGTGTAAAACTAAGTTTAATAAAGAGAATAGATGCCATCATCCAGAATGATGATGTGTTTGATGGAATTGGCTGTCTCAAAGGATATGAATACGACATCGACTTAATTGATAACCCAAAACTGCAAATCTGCCCAGCGAGGAAAGTACCGCATATAATACGAAGTCAAGTCAAGGAAGAACTAGATAGCATGGTAAAAAATAATATAATAATTCCTGTTACAGAACCCACACCAGCAGTTTCACCTATGGTAGTGGTGAGAAAAAATAACAAAATAAGACTATGTATTGATCCGTCTGAAATCAATAAAAATTTGAAGAGAAGACATTATCCTTTAAACACAATAGAAGAAATAGCTACAAGAGTCACTGGTTCACAGTGGTTCAGCTTGTTAGACTGCAAAAAAGGGTTTTGGCAATTAAAAGTTACACCGAGAACAACCAGATACCTCACATTCAGTACACCCTTCGGAAGATACTCATGCTTACGCATGCCATTTGGATTAGCCTCAGCCCCTGAAGTATTCCAACAAACCATGACCTCGCTACTGGCAGACATAAACAATGTTGAAGTTTCAATGGATGACATATTGATACATCATTCCAATAAAGAAGATCTGGAAGAAACGACCAAGAAAGTTATTGAAAAGCTCAGAAATGCTGGCTTAAAGCTAAATGCAGACAAATGTGTATTCAATACCCAAGAAATAAAATTTCTAGGTCACATTTTTACAAGCAATGGAATAAAACCAGATCCTGAGAAAATTGCCACAATAAATAAGATAAAACAACCAGAAAATGTGAAGGAATTGCAAAGGTTTCTTGGACTCATCACCTACCTATCAAAGTTTATCAAAAATTTAGCTGATATTACAAATCCTCTAAGACAATTGCTACAAAAAGATGTAGAATGGTACTGGGACACTCCCCAAGAAGAAGCTTTTAAACAGCTTAAAGTTCTTTTGCAAAATCCACCAGTTTTAGGATTCTACGATCCCAAAGCACCAATACTTCTATCAGTTGATGCCAGCAGTTATGCATGTGGAGGCGTTCTAATACAAAATGATAAACCAATAGCTTATTGTGCAAAAGCTTTCACAAAAACTGAACAAGGTTATAGTCAGCTAGAAAAAGAAACAAATGCTATATTAGTGGCATGTAAAAAATTTCATGCCTACATTTGGGGTTGTAAGAATTTAACCATTGAGTCTGATCACAAGCCCTTAGAAACCATATTCAAGAAAACATTGTCAGAAGCACCACCAAGACTTCAAAGAATGCTGTACCAGATACTGCCATATAATGCAAAGATAGTGTACAAGAAAGGGGAAGAGCTTTACATAGCAGACACTTTAAGTAGAGACTGTAGAGATTTATGCTGTCAAGAAATGAATGAAGACAAACTAGAAATTTGTGCCATAATGCCATTTTCGAAAAATAAAAAACAAGAATTAAAAGAAGAGACTGAAAAAAGCAGTGAATTAAAAGTACTGAAAGAAATTATTTTGAATGGTTGGCCAGAAGACATAAAACAATTACCAGAAGAAATAGGAAAATATTGGTATTATAGAGAACAGCTTAGCATATATGATGATTTAATATTTAAAAATAATAGAGTGCTAATTCCACAAAGTATGGTACCACTAATATTAAAGCATTGTCATCTGAGTCATAAAGGTACTGTAGGTACTTTGCAACTTGCAAGAGACAATGTATTCTGGCACAACATGAGCAAAGATGTACAAGAATATGTAAAAAAACTAAAAAGTAAAAAATAAATTATAGTTTAAAAAACTAAAAAAACGCTTTTATAACAAATTGAACTAAAAAGTTAAAAATAAAACTGTAATAATCAATTGAAAAATTTATATTATTTACAAAAAGCGTGGGGTGCTTTTTATAATAACTTCAGATATAATAAACTATTGATAAAATATTCATAATCAAAATCAAGCCCCCCACGCTTTTTGTACAATAATATAAATTTTCAATTGATTATTACAGTTTTATTTTTAACTTTTTAGTTCAATTTGTTATAAAAGCGTTTTTTTAGTTTTTTAAACTATAATTTATTTTTTACTTTTTAGTTTTTTTATTTTTTTTTCATATTTTTTTTCATATATTTTTTTTCATATTATTGCATTGTCATCGACCTTTGACAGGTGTGCAAAGTTTGAATCAAATCTGATCTTTCAAAGTAGGTTATTTTTTTTATTTCTTTTCATTTTTTTTATTTTTTTTTTATATTATTGCATTGTCAACGACCTTTGACAGGTGTGCAAAGTTTGAATCAAATCTGATCGTTCAAAGTGTGGTTTTTTTTAATTTTTTTTATTTCTTTTAATTTTTTTTTATTTTTTTTTTCATATTATTGCATTGTCATCGACCTTTGACAGGTGTGCAAAGTTTGAATCAAATCTGATCGTTCAAAGTAGGACAAAATCGAGCTCAAAGGGGTCGGTTACATACATACATACATACATACATACATACATACATACAGGTGAAGCTAATAAAAGCGTTATAAAAATGTCAAACTTGTTTGAAGACTCAAAAAGATAAACCCATGGAACCTGTGCTAATGCAAGAAACACCTAAACTTCCATGGAGTACTGTAGCATCTGACATATTTCACCTTCAAGGAAAAAATTACATTGTAATTGCTGATGCATATTCAGGGTATTTCGACTTTCATGAATTATCCAACTTAAATAGCTCTACAGTGATAAAATCAATGAAAATATGGTTCTCTAGTTTTGGTATTCCAGATATCCTACTTACAGATAATGGTAAACAATATGATAGCGACCAATTCAAGAAGTTTTCTGAAGAGTGGCAATTTAAGCACAGACTCTCAAGTCCGTACTTTGCCAGGTCTAATGGGTTAGCAGAAAGGTATGTGCAAGAAGCAAAAAACTTGCTGAGAAAATGTTTAGAAGACAATTCAGACATACAACTAGCCTTATTACACCACAGAAATACACCCAGAGAAAAATTAGCATCACCAGTACAAAGATTAATGGGCAGAAGAACCAAAACATTGTTACCTACAAACCATAACTTACTGAAACCAAAAATTATAACAAAGGTCATTAAAAATTTACAGTCTGAAAAAGAGAAAGAAAAGAAATATGCTGACAAAGGGAAAAGACTCGAAGAAACATTTGGTGCAGGTGATGAGGTAATGCTAAGAGAGAACCACAGACAGTGGGTACCAGCAAAAATTATAGCACCAACTTCAGAGCCTAGATCATACTTAGTTGGAAAACCAGATGGGTCAATATACCGCAGAAACTCCTGGTTTCTACGACCACAAAATAGCTCGCAATCAACCAGTATAACAGTTCCTAATGAACCATCTGAAATTTCAGAAGATTTAAGGCCGGCAGTGTCCGCGCCACCCATAGTGGCAACGCCAGCGCCGTTGATGTCGCAAACAGCGCAGCCGCCATCACCGGCGCCGCTGCTGTCTCCTCCGGCGTCGCCCAATCAGCACAGTGGATTGACACAGGCAGCTGCGACGTCATCAACTGCTCACACACCTCTGACGACAACACGCAGCGGTCGACCGGTGGTGCGTCCAAAGCGCTTCGCATAAAAAGGGGGATGTCAGGCAAAATGTATCACGCCATCTAGCGGCCAGCTAAAGCATGAACGACGCTGGTGGAATGCATAGAATATACTCTATGGACGTAGGCTCTCATGCGTGATCGATGTTGATTAATTATTAATGATTACAAATAGATTTTCATGATAAGACAATACAGTGTGGTGTTCTTTATTAACATAAACCTACCCAGCTTATAATCATCACAGCCTCACAAATCTACAACTGAACACAGAACTTCCCTTCTAGGATGATGTATTCGTTTTTAGGGTTCCGTAGCCAAATGGCAAAAACGAAACCCTTATAGATTTTTGCGCGAGAGACACTTCCAAAGTGGTAAAATGTTGGTCCCCCCTCTCTTACTTCTAAAATAAGAGAATGATAAAGCTAAAAAAATATATATGTTGTACATTACTATGCAAACTTTCAAGGATATTTGGTTTGAACGAGATCTAGTGTGTAGTTTTTTTTTATACGTCATAAATCGTAAACTGCAATTTACCTTTCGACGAACTACAAGAACTTTTATATTATGTTCCTACTTGTTGCTACGGAACCCTTCAAGGGCGAGTCCGACTCGCACTTGGCCGCTTTTTTTATTTATTTTTTAGGATCACCAAGAAATAATACACAAAAATTAAAATTTGGACGAACAAAAAAAGCTAACGCAGGTATTTTAAATAGTTAACAATAATTATCAAAATGAATAAGGAACACACAAAAATAATTTTGAGAATAAATTCTATTTTGAGTCTCTTTCTGCGATCTTACAATCCATACATATACGGTCCATCAGGGTGGATGAAATACAAAACAATACATATAGCTTCAAAGAGTGCAATAATTTTATTTTTAACGTAAGATAATTATGTATACAAAAACCACATAAACTGTGTTGTGAAGTATTATTACCTATTAAATTAATCTCACCAACAAATAGAACCTGACATCGAGGGGTCAATGAGATATTATGATCAATAACACAGATCATTGATCACCATAACACTGTCGAGATGATATACAAACAGATGGCTCCATGCATCATTGCAATAGGAGTCAACTGGAACCACTCGGACACATGATACGATATTATGTCAACGGTAACAGCTTAGTTCCATAGGTCAGTCACAGTGAGTACTATGGTTCTACTATTGTGTAAAATAAATAGAAGTCTAAGTTTTCACAAACTTAGACTTCTTTCTGCCATAAAAATATTTAAATAACTTTTGAAACTACAATGGTTTTTAACATTACCAAACTCAAAATTTAATCATGGTATATAACCCGCTGTTTCATAAAAATAGAATAATAAATGTATTGTGGACACACGCAACACTATCTAACCCCAAACTAAGCAGAGCTTGTACTATGTGAACCATATAGCTGATTTATTACTTATATACATTTTTTTTGTAAATACATTACTTTAGAATACAATATAACACCCAGACAGAGAACTAACATAGGTGTTTACCACACAATTAATTGTTCCCGGTGGGGATCGAACCCACGATCTACGGTGTAGAAAGTAGAGCTACTACCAAATGACCAATAATGGTCACTCTCACACTTTTTTTACGTTGGGATACAGTTCATATTTTTGTTCTAGCGCGTACATTCACCTAGCTATGAGACGTTTCAAAGTGATCCTTGTGATTTAATTGAATAAATACCGTTTGGCTTTGTTAATATCTAAGCAATACTGAGGATGCGCTACTAAGAAGCGTTCATGGTAGGGGCTCTGGTCCAATTGCCTAGGCATTGTGTTCATTGAGATGTGACAGATTATTAGGTCATGTCGCATGTTACCTCTCTATTGTTTTCTATCCGTAGGCCTACCACAAGTTCTGTCTGGCTCTGTCTTTGTCTCTGATTTTTTAATTATTAATTAATCATAATTATCCTGGACTGAAATTTGATAGGCAACCCATATAGAATATATTTATTGGTTGTTACATGTTTAATTAAATAGAAAAAACGTTTCATTAAATAACCAGCTCGGTGAAGGTCCTTCTATAGCAGGATCTAGGTGTTTTTATTAGAATCTGCTAAAACTATTTTCAAAATTTTGTATTCAGGCTTTTTTCTGAAATTTTATCTTATTTTATAAGTAGAAAGGATTGGCATTCCATGCTTATGTAATAAGGTATATAACAAGGCAGCGTCACCCACGCGGACCTACGATAGTGCTCCAATAGGTCAAGTTGAACGGCAGAGCACCTTGGGCCCTTCGCACCACTTCACGGCCCATTCGGTGCGTTTTGGGAGAGGTTCACCTTTGCAACCTGTTCTGAAGATGTGTCGATTGCCGGCGCTGGCTGACTTATTGACAGCCCAATTGTAGGCGTGCCCTTGGAATGAGGAAATTGCAATTCCGGAGAGTAGATCCGATAAACACAAGGCGACGGTAAAAATAAATAAACCTATCGAATCAAGTCAAGTTGTTTTTATTTATTATTAATTTTAATTCCACGCCGAACGCCCAGTACTTTCTTCAGACACATTTATAGTAAAAGAGATAGCGTAAATCAACAATTCAAAAAATAATAACTGATAAGATAGCATTTAGTCTAATTTTTTTTATCTTCCGCACTTTTTGTGCGGGCTGGTTTTTCCGCAAGTAGGCCGCTGGCTCTTTTTGCGTGACCCTTGACACGTGTTGCTCGAACTTTTTTAGGTTCCTAACACGCCGGTTTCCTCACGATGTTTTCCTTCACCGTTTTGAGAGTACTGGCATAGTGCACATACATTTTTCGACAGAAAAACTCATTGGTACACGACTGGATTTGAAGTCACGACCTTCGGATCGGAAGGCGGGCCGCTACCACTAGACCACCAGTGCTCTTTAGCATGTAGTCTAAAATAACTAATACATAACCATCGGATCATCTTTATATGAGCTGTCAGCTGATCTGACGGACCATGCTGCCGTATCTACCATCTGGAATACATTACGGCGGATGGTATCTGATGTCCTGAGTTCCTGGTTCGTTGACCCGCTGCAGGATCTATTGATTTTCAATCGGCGTTTGCTATGATCGGTCAATGTACCGACAAATGAGCTCTTTATACAATACATTGTATACTCGTCCGTTGAGGGACTATCTGTTAATCTATAAGGAACTGACAAGTTGAATTCTATTCATACATTTTAGTAAAGAAGGAATAGAAAAATGATATTATTTTTGATTCACGTAAACTTTTTAAATGAATTTTGTTAATTAAGTTATACTGGAACTTCACTGCTGTTTTTATGATATTTTTTAATTTGCAAAAGGATCATAAAAAAGCAGCCAAGTGCGAGTCGGACTCGCCCATGAAGGGTTCCGTAGCACGACGAACTACAAGAACCTTTTGTTACTTGATGTAACATAATAAGGTCGTCGAAAGGTAAATTGCGGTTTACGGTTTATGACGTATAAAAAAAAACTACTGACTAGATCTCGTTCAAACCAAATATCGTTGAAAGTTTGCATAGTAATGTACAACATATATTTTTTTTAGTATTATCATTCTCTTACTTTAGAAGTTAGACCCCCCCCTCTAACCAACAGTAGAGGGTAGTAGACCAACTTTTTTCCACTTTGGAAGTGTCTCTCGCGCAAACTATTCAGTTTAGAAAAAAACAATATTTGAAACCTCAACATCATTTTTGAAGACCTATTCATAGATACCCCACACGTATGGGTTCAATGAAAAAAAAAAATTTTGAGTTTCAGTTTCAAGTATGGGGACCCCCGAAATTTATAGTTTTATTTTTATTTTTATGTAAAAATCTTAATGCGGTACACAAAATACATCTACTCGCCAAGTTTCATCAGTCTAGCTTTTACGGTTTCGGAGTAAAATGGCTGTGACATACGGACGGACAGACAGACAGACAGACAGACATGACGAATCTATAAGGGTTCCGTTTTTGCCATTTGGCTACGGAACCCTAATAAAAAAACGGTAGGAACCAAGCCGTAGTTTGTTGCTTCTAGAATTAGTCGCGTGGAACTGGCACCTAGACTCACCTAGCTGTAAGACGTTTCAAAGTGATTCTTGCGATTCTACTGAATAAATACACTTTTGATTTTTGTATGATAATAAACTACTTAAAAAAACATTAAGTATCATTGGTTTGTCAAGACCAAGCGAAAGAAAAAACTAAAACTGAAAAGATGATGTCTTGGATTAATTAAACCATTCTCTTTATTTTCATACAGGACTCGTTGAAAGGCTATCATTTGTAAATCAGTGTTTAGTCGTTTATGATTTAAGTGTGTATTTCTTAAGTAAGCCCTTCCTTTGGGCCGGGTGGTCTCAGCGCGGAGAGCGTTGCCCGCGCCTTAATTGGATAATAGCATTCAGGACCAGTGTTCGACCCCTACTACGGTAGCCGGGAGGGAACTCGATAAGACATCGATCGCTACCAACAGTAGAAGTTATTTCAGAGGAAGAGAACCTACACTTTTCTAAAAAAACACACTATACAAATTTCAAGACTTTACGACTAATGCCTTGCGCACATCTAAGCGTTCCGCGTCGGCGATCATTGTTATAGCCCCTTCCCACCGGTGTGTGGTATCGCGCACGGAGGCGGATCAGGGGCTCAATTCTAGACCAGTGACTTTTTTGTCACGGTAGATATATATCACAAGAACTGTCAAATTCACTAAAGAAACTGACAGTTCTTGTGATATATATCTACCGTGACAAAAAAGTCGCTGGTCTAGAATTGAGCCCCAGCTCGCACGAGGCACCATGGGAACGGTCTCGTGCGCTGAGGTGCGCGGTAGCACAGGAGCCCTTTCTGTGTGCGTTGCCGTGCGTCGTCGTCGGCTGTGCGAGATGATCTGCAGAACCACGCACCGTAGGAAGGCAGCATTACGCTGTCAAATATCGATGTTATATTTGACAGCGTTTCGTATGACAGCCACTCACGCTAAATACATTGGCTTACCTTATCATAAAAAAATTACAAAAGATAAACAGTGCTTAAATTAACCATTGCTATTTTTAAGCAATGATTAAATTTAAATTGCGCTTAAAAGTATAGCTGATAGTATTGTGATAGCTGAATTGAAGAAAAAACTATTTGTAGTTTATAAGCTATCCAATTTCCTTATCAATGCATATTACCAAATGTCAAGCCAATTCGACGGTAATTTTTGTCTTGTAGAAAATGTCGGCAGTTTTTTCTAAAGGCCTGCGCACACCTAGTTCGCTGGCGGTAGCGATCAGTGAAACACTGTCAAGTATCGCTGTCAAATCTCAAATCTGACAGCGATATTTGACAGCGTTTCACTGATCGCTACCGCCAGCGAACTAGGTGTGCGTAGGCCTTAAAGGGAAATGTTTTCGTTCATAAAATGATTGTTTAGTTGTCATAAGGCAGGAACTAATTCGTGATGACAAATTATAGACAGTCGCTCGCATCGTATTCGTAATACAAGTCGTGAGAACGGTATCGCTGCAGCCATAGTTCATGCGACCACAATACCACATTTCCTAGCGGGAGGCCTATATCCATAAAGACACGACTCGTACAAAGCGAGCACCGTCTTGACAACCAGACTTTGTCGCTAGGAGTCAAAGACGCGCCTGGATTCATATCATCATCATTATCAGCCAAGTTCGGCAAGTTTATCATACGCATTTGATGTGCGAGCAGGTTTTTCCGCAAGTAGGCCGCTGGTGGGCCCTTTTTGCGTGACCCTTGACACGTGTTGCTCGAACTTTTTTAGGTTCTACAACACGCCGGTTTCCTCACGATGTTTTCCTTCACCGTTTTGAAAGTGCACATAAATTTTTCGACAGAAAAACTCATTGGTACACGAGTGGATTTGAACCCACGACCTTCGAATCGGAAGGCGGGGCCACTACCACTAGGCCACCAGTGCTCCATCATTATCAGCCTGAAGAAGTCCACGGCTGGACATAGGCCTCCCCTACACATTTCCAGGAAGAACGATTCTGAGCCCTTTCCATCCATCGACTTCCCGCGATCTTAACAATGCCGTCGGTCCATCTGGTGGGTGGACGCACTACGCTTATTCTTCCGGTTCATGGTCGCCACGCCACCTAAAGATTTCTTATAGGTTTGCATAAAATTGCGTGTGTTTCCTACAAGAGCAGAGATCACGGATTTTCATTTGCTGCGATCCTGTCAAGCACTTTTTGGTTTAATATCTTTGTAAATTGTTGCCTATGTGTTATTCTGATGTATAAGCTGTATTATTGTAAAGTTTCATTACAATCCATTCAGTAGTTTTTACGTGAAAGAGTAACAAACATCCATCCATCCATACTGGCCTCTAGCTCAGTTGGTAGTAGCTCTGCCTTCTGCGCCGTAGGTCGTGGGTTCGATCCCCACCGAGAACAAATATTTGTGTTGTTAACGTAAATGTTTGTTCTCTGTCTGGGTGTTATATTGTATTGTATTCTAAGTATGTATTTACAAAAAAAAATGTATTCAAGTATTATATCAGCTATCCGGTTCCCATATTACAAGCTCTGCTTAGTTTGGGGCTGGGTAGTGTTGTGTGAATTGTCCACAATATTTATTATTATTATTATTATATACTTACAAACTTTCGCGTTTATAATATTAGTAGGATAGGAAGTAGGATTCTTTAGATATTCTCGTCGGCTAAGGATAGGTACTCTTCATTGCTAAATTCACCTATTTCATTATGATAAGATTTGATGATGTTTCAAGAAAGAGAATCAAGTTCTACGACTGTATTAAATTAAAATTTCGTTGTCTTCGACTTTGTAGTACCTAATTAATAAACGAACAACATTAGGACCGTAATATGACAGTCACAACTTTTTATGGACTAATAAAAGCTTACTATTCGCTTTCGTTTGGTGTCTGGTGACGCTGGTGGTATGAGAAAACTGAGTTATTGCCGACTATTGGTTGAACTAATAATATTGTTTGCGTTTTAATATTTTTTCTCAAACGAGCATGTTTGAGGTTGAGCATTATTTTAACAACCTTCTTCGAGATAAATCGAAATTGGCCAGTAGGGCAAATAGGTACATTCAAAATAATCCTTGTGCTTAGAACATTGAGATATCCTTGTGTGATACAAATACAACTGCATAAAAAAAAATTGACATGGGAGCAGCGACCGGCAAAAGTTGTATAAAAATCCATCACTGTCGTATCGTACTCTGTCGTGTCATTTATGTTTTTTTTTAATTTTATTTGTGTATTTACAACATGATACATACATTATTAAAATATGGAAAGATTTTTTCTACTTTTAAGAAATCTTCGAAACGAAAAATAGACTTGGGTTTGGAAGGAGGTTTTAAGACCAGAACCAGTGTGGTAAAAGAGTAATCCTTATTATGCTGATGTATTGTTTTATACCGTAGTAAGATGTACTCGTATGGACCAAAGTGGAAGGGTCACGCCCTTGCGCGCCATGTAGAGACGGGGCATGGCAGATTGATCGATTGATTGATTGATCGATTGATTGATCACTCTGTATCTTGATTTATCACTTTCAATAATTGATTCCTCATTTGGATATATCTATGGTCTGTTGGTATATTTGAAGTACATAAAAAATTAAAGCGATACTTAGGAACGCAATTTAATTTTGATCATTGCTTTTAGTTAGCTCTGTCACTCTTTGTCATTACCCAGTGGTAAGAGCGCATTGTTTATCTTTTGACATATTTTTATAAGTAAGATTAGATACGTCTAAGCTTACGCTTAGATAAGTCTAAGCGAAAGATAATCAAATTAATTTTCAAAACTTTATAATAGCCGCCAAATACAAAATAATTATTCGTGTTTTCTTTTCATTTTTGGGGTAGACTATGTTAGAGTTGCATAATAAATTCGTGGTTCAGCCTACTGTAGGCCTACCATAAGTACCTCTGTCTGGCTCTGTCTCTGGTTCTGATTTTGAGTCTGTGTGAGTGGTCACCAGTGCATTATACTGTGTGTGTGACGTTTTGACGTAGGATATATATAGTCGACACTCACATCAGGCTCAAAACCAGAACAAGAGACAGAGCTAGACAGAGCTCATGGTAGGCTTACAGGTGTGAAAATAATAGGACTTAAGGCCCATTTCACTAATTATTGGTTCGTTCGTTTAAACTGCAACTTACTGCATATTTTTGTTTTGGCATTTATTTATCTAATTCTTTATTGCACCAGGAACAGTTTATACAAACGTTTGTGCTTAATGCTAGACAGCATTTTCTACCAGCCATGGTATGTGATTTACATTAAAGCTCTTCTTCTTTTTATCGTGTCACTGATTCTTTCGAACCAAGTGTGGTGAAAGGATTTTGAGTGCGCCTCAAAGAGGCCCCTTTCGTGCACTATTTTCGATCTTTTTAGGTTCTAAATTAAATTTCATAATTAAATTTCAAGTTCACCAAGGGAAGAAACAAGTATAAATAAAACTTACAAGTAAGTTTATTTATACTTGTTTCTTCCCTTGGTGATCCACAAAATAAATAAGTACTCCAAAGTGTTGATATTCTACTTTTTCTAAAAACATTCCAAGAATAGCATGAATTAAGGGGAATGACAGCTTTATTGTTGTAAACCCTGGCGCACACAACACTAACCGCGTTGAATGTCCGTCAACTAACCTCTTAGGTT
Organism: Thera britannica; assembly: GCA_939531255.2. Lineage (NCBI taxonomy): Eukaryota > Metazoa > Arthropoda > Insecta > Lepidoptera > Geometridae > Thera > Thera britannica. The sequence goes on along the minus strand of OW618043.2, from coordinate 8,676,391 downwards.
ACTCTGTGCACTCCAATTTCAAATACGTACCTACTTTCCACCTTAAATCCTTTGAAATACAGTAGTAATTTCAAAAAGTAACTTTAATCAATCCTGGTTAACTTGACCTAAATGTAATGTAGACTTTAACACGCGGAGTTAAAGTTAAAAATCGAAAGGCTTTGAAGAAAATATGCCTAAAAATAGGAAAAGCGTTGTTCCGTTTCTGGTTACCGTCTTAAGTTGATTTCGTAAGGTGATTTAGATTTTATAGTGTGTGAAATAAGGCTTTGTTTTGTTTGTGTTGAATGTATCGGCTGTCGGGTTCGGTTTACTGAAACAATTGACGGTGAAATGGTGATATGACACAAGAGGTGAGCGAAGGAAGCTAATGTTGGAGTAACTTGAAATAGCAGATAACATTTAGCATTTGTATGCTGGTTGAGACCGAATGAAGTAAATAAATTTCGCCGTTGTGAGTAAAGACGGATTTTCCACACAACACTTCTAGCCCCAAACTAAGCAGAGCTTTACTATGGGAACCAATTAGAACACCCAGATAAAGAACAATCATCTATGTTCACCACACAATTAATATGTTCTCAGCGGGGATCGAACCTACGCCTTCGAGCGCAGAAGGCAGAGCTACTATCAACTGAGCTATGAGAGCTGACAATCGATGGAGTCGTTAAATCAAAGGATACAACTCAAGTATCCTTTGGCAAGCTTTCACTACATTTTGATTGCATATGCCCAGGGACAAGTCATATAATTACTAGGTTTTGCTTCAATTTAATCGCGTCCTCTTGTGTCTCGGCCCTGGAGTGCAGAGGAAGTCCCCTCCTCCCCTCTCCAGACCGCGGTTCGACGATCCATTGACGGATCGAGTGCAGTAACCAATGGCGCACCGTCAGCGAACACGGTCGTGTGCACTCAGCGTTATAGCGCCGCCGCAGTCGAGAGCTTTGGTTTAGTCTACTCAACATTTTAGATCAAAGTGATCCCTATAGACTAGCTAAATGGTCTATCCATTGAATGTTTAGCAAAAAACATGAGCTGGCTGGATTTCAAACTGAATCAACGTTTTGGGGTGCATTAGGGTTGATCAATTCTTTCACTGTTGCCAAGTGATGGATTTACAGATAAAATAAATCAATATTATAGGACGCGCGTAGGGCTACAACAAGCTCAGTCTGGCTCTGTCTCTAGCTCAGGTTTTGAGTCTGTGTGAGTCCTCACCAGTGTATTGTCACAATCACATGATATAATAACTGCATTATTTTGCTTAAACATTTTTGACCTGACTGTTCTTTACAGCTTCAATAACTTGATGGTGTCCGAATCGTCAGTAACATAAATATTAAAATCAAAAGTGTCAATTGGGACACTGTATCCCAACATATTTTGTCCGAGTCGACAGCAAGTCGTATTATATTATGTGTGTGACGTTTCGACGTAGGATTTATTTAGTCAACACTGACACAGACTCAAAACCAGAGCCAGACTGAGCTTGTGGCCACCGAGAACAAATATTTGTGTGGTGAACACAGATTTTTGTTCTCTGTCTGGGTTTTATATTGTATTCTAAGTATGTAATTAAAAAAAAACTATGTAAATAAGTACTATATCCTGGTTCCTATAGTAGTAGCTCTACTTAGTTAGGGGTTAGATAGTGTTGTATGGATGATTCATAGTACTTATTTATTAATTTTTCTAACTTTTCAACCTTTCAACTTACTTCTACGACTGCGATCTAGGTCACTGTACCAGGCAAACATCATCAGTAAACTCGTAGCTGGAGACAGCAATGCTTAGTGACGCGCGATGCATCTACGAGTACCAGGGCACTAGGTTGCCGAGGAGGTTGGCTAGGCATGCCCGACGCGACCGTACTACCGCGGAATAAGCAATAGGTGGCGCATCTCACTTTCATCATCGCGGTCAATGGAGCGTGGATGTGATCCTACTCGCTAAACGGGAGATGCAGTACCGTTCTCTACTTACCAAGATACGTGCAGTTGTTTGAAAATATCAGACAGAAATTAAACTTGAACTGGTCTAATTACTTTATCTGGTCTAAAAAGATGACATCACTCCAGAAACTACGTTACTTATTTGAAAACCTTGTAATTGATCCATATTAAATAAATAAAGTAAATAAAAAAAACAAAAGTCTTTATTATTCCCTAGTTTACAAACTTATTTTAAATAACTTGTATCTTGTTTTCTTAAAAAAACTAACTAAGGTCCCCTCGACGGGTATAGGCCTCCTCCAGAAGTCTCCATTCTTGTCTCTCCTTCGCTTTCTTCGTCTAATCTCTCCCTGCTAATTCAATTATGTCATCCTTCCTGTGATCTCTCAACAACAACAATATCTATTATCGATAGGAATAGAATAACTTTATTGCCGCCTATTTTTATCTCAAAACCCACTTTCGCAATAAAAGGAAAAGGAAGCACACTATGCGTATATGTTACCAGGGCAGCATAACGTAACGAGCGGTTAACTAGTCTGAACTGAATGGGCCATTTCCCTCGGACAGGCACAATACGCGGGCGTGGCCCTAATACCACTTTCATGATGAAATGAAATGAAATGAAATGAAAAAAGTTTATTGAATGAACACAAATACAAAGAACAAACTAGAACTTAAATACAAACAAGGTATAGGTACAAGGTGAGTACTTATGAAAATTGGCTAACTACTAGGTAAAAGTGATGATATGATAACTGCTCTGATAGTGGCATAATACAAACTCTTGATGTTTTTGTGAGCATAAACACATCAAGTCGTGGATGTGAGTAAGGGAATCGCGAAACTCAAGTAAAGATGGGCATAATTAATACTAAGAAGGGATGACGGAAGATGAATGATGGCGGCCACAGAATGGTGGCCAAGGGATACTCTAAAGACCTAAAGGTAGACTACTCGCCCGTTGGTCGTACTAGATTGTTTTGAGTGCTGGAATGAGTGAATGAGACCTCCGAGGGACCGGAAAGAGTGGGGTAATAAAGAGGAGGCCTATACTCAGCAGTGGGTGCAAACGGGCTAAAATGATGATGATGATGAAACACAATAAAGTTTTATACGATCAGTAGGCCAACATGAGCTCCGTCTGGCTCTGTCTTTGGTTCTGGTTTTGAGTCGGTGTGAGTATTGAATAAATAAATCCTACGTCAAATGTCACAATCACAGTATAATGCACTGGTGAGCACTCACACAGACTCAAAACCAGAGCCAGAGACAGAGCCAGACAGAGTTCACGGTAGGCCTTCAGGGAATAGAGGCTTTCTAATGATTTATGCCACGTGACGTATCTTCCATGTTCCTCTACTAGTGGTAATTCATTCACTCCTCCTTCCCCACTATTCCTCATCTCTGTCTTGGCCTACTTCTATGCACTTCCTACAAGTCAGTTATTTATAAACAGGGATAAAACGGGACATTGTTTACTAGAAGTTGTCTCCTGGAGTCTTCAGAGCATGTGGCGGGACCAGATGTTAGTTTTATTAGACGCATCGAGGAGGATGCGGCATATGGCGGCACATTTTTTGTTTTATCGTGAGAGTTTTGTAAGTTGGTGTTGAATAGAAAACAACAATACATGACCACATCATACAGTATTACCATGAGTTCTGTCTGGCTCTGTCTCTGGTTCTGATTTTGAGCCTGTGTGAGAGTCGACTAAATAAATCCTACGTCAAAACGTCACACACACAGTATAATGCACTGGTTAGCACTCACACAGACTCACAGCCAGAGCCAGAGACAGAGCCAGACAGAACTCATGGTAGGCCTACAGGTCATCTGGGTTATAATATTAACGGCAGTTATACAATGAAAGTCACAGACAAATATAATTTCTGCATATTATACTCAAAAATATGCATCTATTTGGTTGTTATAAGCATGGTTTCAGAGCTTGCGCACATCGATAGGCCTGCGCACACCTAGGTCGGTGGCGTTGGCGATCAGTGAAACGCTATCAAAATTGACAGCGATATTTGACAGCGTTTCACTGATCGCTATCGCCAGCGACCTTTGTGTGCGCAGGCCGGCGATCAGTGGAACGCTAGTGAGAGATATTTGGCATAGTTTCACTGAAAGCAGAACATGATTTAGTGATGCGTGATGCCGTCCAAATGTTTTTTATGAAAATCATTGAGCATTGACAGTGATCTCAATTCGCAAAGGTTGGGTATCCTTGTCCTGCATTTCTACGCCATCTTATCAACGGCTAAAAGGTTAAATTATAATTAATTCTAATTCCAATCACGATTATAATAATTCGTGAGTCGATAGTAACCTTGCTCTATGAAATCGAGATATTGGCCAAGAGACTGTCGGATAGCCTTATGGTCAAGTATTTAATCAGTTTTAGATACCTTATTAAGGACTGCCTTATTAGTTTTATGTCATAAATCAGTGATGTTAGGACACCGAACTTTATATTTATTTGCATAAACAAATAAACCAATTCAATAAACCAATTTTTTAATGTTATTTCTCTACCTATTGTCTTTTTTCATTAGATTTTAAAGGTTCTTCAATTCGTTTTTTTTAATATTAGTTCGGTGCTTAGGTATTTAACTAAAATAAAACAAAACAACTTGCCAGTGGTATTTACAAATATTAGTTTTAGACACAGCCCCTCCAGCATCTGCGTTTGACTCAGTTTATTTTCTAATTCCGGTGTATTTAAGTCAATGGATATATTTACATCTGAAGTCGTGTTTCCTTTTTGGATGTCAGTAAGGATCACTTGTATGGAACTCATCACACCTGCCAAGCTAGGTTTATTAGAGAAAACTTCAATCTTACCAACTTACGAGTAACTAGGACTGGAAACGTATACAATACTGACAAGGTAAAACATTACACATACCTACAATCAGTAGCCCTACTAAAAACTCTGTCTGGCTCGGTCTTTGGCTCTGGTTTTGAGTGCTGACTAAATAAATCCTACGAAGAAACGTCACAAATACAGTATAACACACTAATGAGCAACTCACACAGACTCAAAACCAGAGCCAGAGACAGAGCCAGACAGAGCTTGTGGTAGGCCTAAAGGGTGTTGTAGGCCTATAGTAATAATAGCTTTTGTCACAAATATTGGTCTCTCAAAGCCATTATAACCGATGGTACGAGTAGATACATTGATGCTCAAAGCGTAGATGTCACTGGTATCCTGAAGCTAAGCTTGATCTTTAAATCCAATGTGTTTATGACAAGTGTTGTAGAAGTGTTGATAGGCGCGTGCGCAGTGTGAAAGTGGGCACTAATTAAATTCGGCGCACACTCCGCGGAAAGCGGAACCGATTGCGTCACGCGGACTCGCGCGCAGCTACGGGAACACTTTGGATCGGAACATACTCGTACTTACCAAGCGGAAATACCAGACTTGAGATTTACTACTGGCTCCAAAAAGGTACGCCTAGATATCAATAGTCGAGCACCAGTGGTCTAGTGGCAGCGGCCCCGCCTTCCGATTCGAAGGTCAAATCCACTCGTGTACCAATGAATTTTTCTGTCGAAAAATGAATGTGCACCATGCCAGTACTCTCAAAACGGTGAAGGAAAACATCGTGAAGAAACCGGCGTGTCGTAGAACCTAAAAAAGTTCTAGCAACACGTGTCAAGGGTCACGCAAAAAGGGCCCGCCAGCGGCCTACTTGCGGAAAAACCAGCCGCACATCAAGTGCGGATGATAAAAATTTGCCGATATCAATAGTCCGTTTGTAGATCACAAATGTACCGATAACATATGAACCTCTGTAACAAAGGCAAAGTCAGAGGGCAATACAATCACAAGTATCAATTCTCATAAACTAGGTGCCATTCCCATGCGACCAACCCAAAAAAGCCGTAACAGGTCAATTTGTAGACGAACACAAAAAATGCTTGTTTTCATCCATAAACACTTAAACCTGTACACGATTATAATTTCCCTTTGATATTGACTATACACACACACACATTGTATACTAACGAAAGTAACTCAGTAACCGCTTGTTTGTAAAATAACTAGCTAGATATAGATAGCTAGAAGCTAAGGGCCAAATAAGAAAGCCACTCCTACGATGAAAGTTGACCACAGAGGACAAAAACTGGACCTCACTGTATCCGTATCGGTCAGTTGCGCGATTACTTCATCTGTTACTCGGAATAGAGCGCTGGGGGCCAAGTGGTAGTGGCCCCGCCTTCCGATTCTAAGGTCGTGGGTTCAAATCCAGTCGTGTACCAATGAGTTTTTCTGCCCAAAAATTTATGTACACTATGCCAGCGCTCTCAAACGGTGAACGAAAACATCGTGAGGAAACCGGCATGTCGTAGAAACTAAAAAGTTCGAAAATATGTGTCAAACGCACGAAAAGAGCCTCGTTGAGGCGCACTTAAAATCCTTTCACCACACTGGGTTCGAGAGAATCGGTGACACGATAAGAAGAAGAAGAAGACTTGGAATAGAAGCTATTGGCTTGTCAGTTTCTATTGAACAGGATCCTTATAACTACCCTTTCATTGCCTCTCCTAACACCCATGCTTTGAAACGTATAAGACTATTCGTCGAGTGACATTGGGATCCAATGGTGCTGGGGCCTAATTCTCGGGCCGACCAAGATTTTCAATGTCCCCTAAATACACATTGGCATTGCACAACCCCGCACTTTTTCTACGTTTTCCATATATCGTAGCTGTCGAGGCTTCTACGATGAGGTCGTCGATGAATTACTCAAGGAAATCATCCATTCTCTCTTCGAAAAGAAGCAATAAAATAAAATTGCAAAATGATCCGAGATGAGCCGAGAATAAGGCCCCTGTTGGCTAGCGCATTCTCGTATCAAAAGGAATGTTTTTTTTCCTACAACTAGCTAGTAGAACAAGCGTATGACCCACCTGATGTTAAGTGGTAACCATCGCCTATAACAAAGCATTGCCTCGTAGTCACGCATGTCAGGAACGTGCCCTATGATGCACCACCCCGCGTCCATCAACTTGAGGCACAGAGATGTTGCTTCACGGCAGAAATAGGCATGGCGGAAGTACTTCCCCGGACGAGCCACACACAAAGAGCTCTACTACTTTATCTATGTTTTGGGTATCTTCTTCTTCCTGTCCTTATCCTCCATTAAAAACTATTTCTCCATAAACAAGCCTCAGTTCAGCAGGGCTACCACGAGCTCCATATGGTTATGGCTATGGCTGTCAAATTGTGTATAGATAGGCTGACCCACACATTCATTTTCTTCTTGGGTTTGAATGTGTTAACAGTTAACACTGTTGACACAATTTTGACAGCCATAACCATAACCATATAGAGCTCATGGTAGGCCAGCCGTAGTCACTCATTTATTAGTAATATTGTTTTCATTAAGTATGCATATTTGGCCTTTTTTCCGCTACTCTTTCGGAGACCTACGTTCAGACCATCTTCTCTTTCAGGACACCTTTCGTCGACTACGATTGAGTCACAGCCGATAGCCTTCAAAACCACAATAAGGATGCATAACAAATGATTGACACCATATCTCATAACGGTCTTATTACCGACACCATAAAGCTTAGAATCGTGTCGAATTAACATAATCATTTAGCTTTCCAAACGCGTCCTGAATATGTATGAGTTTATCTGTTTATCGCTGTAGTAGAAATGGGTTAGATGTGTTTTGGTCACATGCATGTCACCATGTGTTTACGCTGCAATGTCTCTATGTCCCTAGTCCTACCTCAAAAGCTCACTTAACAACGTTCATTATAAAATATATTAGGCCGAGTTCAATAGGAATAAAAAAAGTTGACTTACTCAAGTGACTTTCAACGAGTAAACGCTCGCGTATAGCCTTGTGCACATCTGCGATAACGATGGCGATCAGCAGGGCTACCACGAGCTCCATATGGTTATGGCTATGTCTGTCAAATTGTGTATAGATAGGCTGACCCACACATTCATTTTCTTCTTGGGTTTGAATGTGTTGAACCTGTTGACACAATTTTGACAGCCACGAGCTCCATATGGAGCTCGTGGTAGGCCAGCAGTTTAATCATAAGGTTTTGCATACATCCGCATACACAGCCGCGAACTTTAACAGTGCGATATTTGACAGCGATACTTTGACCACCACCTCAGGCAATCTAGATTTGCGCAAGGCTTATGTGGACTTAATTAAGTTTTTAAGACTTGTCTAACTTTTAGGAAGTCCGTATAAAATTGCCGTCAGTGGTAACAGTGAAGTTACGTACTTGTCAGTTCACATTAAAACGATACCTGTCGTAGAACCTAAAAAGTACGTGTCAAGTGCACGAAAGGAGCCTCATTGAGGCGTACCTAAAATCCTTTCACCACACTTGGTTCGAAAAAATCACAATAACCAATAGTGTAGTTACTTAACTAATAGTAGTAATAGCTTGATCGTAACCGCAGATAATTACCGATAATCCGCGACTAAACCGCAAAGACAGTCCATTGTCGACGACGTTTAATTGAAAAGTAACTCTTCACACAATCAGGCGTTGACGCAGAACAAGACACGCTTATTCGTTACCCTTCCATTTCAACGCAGATAAAGCGGTCCCTACTTGCCGCTACTAAGCCGAGAAGCCGGTTTTTGCTTTTTCTAAGCTTATATAGTCGCTTTATCTTATACCTTTAAACGAGAAAATCTTATATATCTATATATATATATTTAGGATCTCGGAAACTGCGCCAACGATTTTCACGAAATTTTGTATACAGGGTGTAATCGTTAAGTGTGCACAGGCGATTATTCCGTAACTATTGCAGATATCAAAAAACTTTAAACTGATATCGAAAGTACTTTACCTAATGAGTAAAATGACATATTAATAACTTTTTAAAAATAAAACGAGAAATATCCAAAAAAATTACATTAATCACTCCCATACATTTAGTATGAGATAGTAGAAAGGTTTTTCAAATTGAAAAATACAATAAATTGGCGGGAACGAGAACCCGCGATAAAGAATTTGAATTTAGAACGAACACCAAAGAGTATCTTTCTTTTTGTTTTTATTTAGTATGTTGCTTTTCAGCTAGTTCAAATCAATACAATATTGAAACAAGGTTTATTATAAATTTGAAGTGGAAAGATAATTAATCTACACGTGTATCTACTTGAAATTCATTAATACCTTCATATCGTACATAATTATAAAATGACAAGGGTAAAATGAGTAGGTACTATTCAACTTAAAATAAGGAAACTAAAACCTTTCTACTATCTCATACTAAATGTATGGGAGTGATTAATGTAATTTTTTTGGATATTTCTCGTTTTATTTTTAAAAAGTTATTAATGTCATTTTACTCATTAGGTAAAGTACTTTCGATATCAGTTTAAAGTTTTTTGATATCTGCAATAGTTACGGAATAATCGCCTGTGCACACTTAACGATTACACCCTGTATAGGGGTTTTCGGGGGCGATAAATCGATCTAGCTAGGATTCATTTTTAGAAAACGACAAGAAGTTGGTGTTTTGCAATAATCAAACATAAACTCAATATACGACTGTTCCTGCCATCTATTGGCGATTGTGAGCAACTAACTGCAAGCTATTCCAGCAGATGGCGTTGTTAATTTTAACCCCGAGCGTAGCTCGGTCATACCAGTTCGTTGAAAATAAAACAAGTTGAAAATAAAACAAGTTGTGCTGACCGGATAAGAGCAGGAAGAAGAAGAAGAATTGGTACATTAAACCGCGAGCTGAATACCCACGATAACCATTGTAATTATCCATCCTCTTGTCCAGCGCAGTCATTATTACATAACCTGAAAAGCGCTCCATCATCAGCGCCAAGTCATCGTCATGAAGTCATCACAATTAGTTCAAGTGCCGTTAAATGATTCTTCAGATTTGCTTCATCATCGCCATTTTATAAATTATACTTTTTTTGGCCGAATTTAGTCGAGAATCGGTAAATTTTTCGATTGGCCTCTCAGCTCAGTTGGTAGTAGCTCTGTCTTCTGCGCCGTAGGACATGGGTTCGATTCCCACCAAGAACGCTGTGGTTTGTTCTCTGTCTGTGTGTTATATTATATTTGAAAAGTATTTAAAGTGCTCAGAGGTATGGCCACTAGCGGTCACCCATACAAATGGTGGCCGCGCAGATCGTTAGCTAAGTCAATCTTAGCTAGTTACGCCACAAACCCAAGTTCACGTTGGGTTGGATCTATTCATCTATATCATCTATTAAAATATAGATATTTTTTCCGAAAACCTCATCCATCTATAGTTTTTAAATAAAAAATAAAACAATGTGGCATTAATCGTAGATCTGCTACATGCGTCCATCCTAGGCATTCTGTCGCGGAATCCCATCGTTTAGTTTAAACAATAAACATATAGAAAATAAACAAGTAATTGACCTCTTGCATATTTGTTACCTAACCTAGAGGAATCAATAAAATTAACGATCTGCGGGGTCACCATTTGGATGAGTGACCGTTAGTTGCATTTACATCTTAGCGCTTCCTTGTTTTAGCGATCGCTTCCGGTTTTAGCGGTCGTTATAAAACCGATACATTTAGGCCTACCACGAGCTCTGTCTGTCTCTGACTCTGGTTTTGAGTCTGTGTGTGTACTCACCGTGTATTATACTGTGTGTATGACGTTTTGACGTAGGATTTATTTAGTCAACACTCACACAGACTCAAAACCAAAGCAGAAGACAGAGTCAGTCAGAGGTCGTGGTAGGCCTACTTTGTTACCAAAAGTTTTCCTCAAAAGTATCTTGCGAACTTGGGTTGGTGTTGACCAAATTTATTTGGATATTTTTGTGGTTAGATCGAAACTATAGAACCTTGATTGTCTGCTATTCAAAATTGATATTGGATTAACTTTACATAATACACCACAGAATCTCTTTTACTACTTACTACTTTTACTTTAGAAAGTGAAAAATATGATAAATAATTTACACATAAATTGTTCGTGTAAACGACATGTTTGTCGCAAAACATATGTGAATATTTGACAGGAGGATAATAACTCTACAATTTACTATCATCACCGACGCATTACCCTCACGATAAGGGAAAGTTTTATTATTTACATATCATCTTATTATATTTTATAGGATGCCGTAAGTTGAAGTATGCTACGCAGATTACTGTATTATTACTACGTAAACTCTACGTAGCACAAGATAGGTACAGAATCGTAAAAAAAATATGTTACAAAGAAGTCATATATCTTTTTATCAATATAATACAAACTATAGGATAGAACGTAGAAAATTTTACTTTGTGTACCAGTTTGTTAATAGGCGATTCACGTATATTCAATAGTCCATTAGGCCTACCACAAGCTCTGTCTGGCTCTGTCTCTAGCTCTGGTTTTGAGTCTGTTTGTGTGTTTAACAGTGTTATTATACTGTGTGTATGCCGTTTCGATGTAGGATATATTTAGACAACGCTCAAACAGATTCATCAGAGACAAAGCCAGGCAGAGCTTGGGGTAAGCCTTATGGACTATTGAATATATTTTTATGACTATTGAATAAAGTCAAATTTTCTAAGCTCTTAAATTTTTATTTTCAGTTTCCTAAACACGCTTCCAATTTGATTAGGAAACTATTTAATAAGGAAAATGCCTTGAAGGGTATAAATAGTAAATGTACTCACCAGCACTCAAAGCGATGGCATCCCACTCGATGGTGAACTGAAACAAGAGAAGGCACTTATAAAATCATCCATCATGTAGTTAGTCGGAAATGCTGCGACAATTCCCAAAGGTTTCTGTCGGAAATAGCATTACAAGCTGGAGCTTTACTCGCTGTTTTATTAGTTTATTTAAACGGGTTTTCTATTTATCAAGCTAAAACTAAATTATTTGGATGATCGCGTGAAATTGATTATAACACCAGATTTAAGGCGTTGAACCACCTTAATTCTTGTGTTAGAATCAATTACACGTATGAAGGAGAGAGAGAGAGAGTGATCGGCCATCGTTTTCATCATATAGTTCGGCCGTTCAGAGAATGCGTTTGACAGTTTGATCAGTTAGTCACAGTTAGTCACATAGTTAGTACAGCACTACAAATATAAAGCGCTGACATAACCTTGTAATAGCGCAGTATAGATTTAGAAAAATATTGTATAACAAGTTATTTGACACTAGTTTGGCACAAAATTATAAAATTCATTGATTATTGATTAATGTTGTTTTAATGCTCATCAATTGTTAAAACGGTAAACTACCAGCAAAAATATTTTTATCGTAACTGCAACGCCATTACAAAGTTACGTCGTCAGTTCAATCGCGACTTGTCAGGAACGCATTCTCTGAACGGCCGAACTATAATTTGGTTACTTAGAGCTCTGCTGACGCTGGAATCTCTAGTGATTTCTCTTCTTCAACTCATAACAATATTGATAACGATTATTATGATTTATTAAATTTTTGGTATTTTGGTGGCACATGCAAACATTCGCGATGGCGATCAGTGAACCACTATTAAATATGACAGCGATATTTGGCACTGATCTCCATCGCCATTGCCTAGATGTGCGCAGGCTTTTATGCGGCACGTTTTGACTATCTAATTATGTTCTAATAAATTTTCTTATAATTAAGATAATTTATCAATTCATATTCTTGGTTGTAGAAATCATCTTATTACGTGTCACAGATGTCGTAATGTCACTGATAGTAGGCTGCTCTGAAACAAGGCCATGTGACCGCAGATATTGAAGCGCCGAACACTTTCTATGATCAATGAGTTTCCCTATGACGCCTATTTTGTAAAATATGAAGGGAATAATAGACTGTGCGTAACAAAAATTCAACATTTTATGAAAAAAAATTCTGGATGTAAAACTTTTGTTTTTAATTTGTAAGTACACAATTCATGGATCAATCAACAAAATAAAGTATTTTTTTATTGATTTTATAGTGTTTACTACACTTAGGAAATCACAAAGATTTCTATAATGTCCCAAAAGTTAAGAGCCGAGCGGGATTTGAACACGCAACCTTCCCCTTGGTACGGGGCTGCGCTGACCACTGCGCCATCAGATCCTAATTGAATTTAATAAACAGTCAACGAATAACTCTTAGGGAGTGTTCGGCTCTTAACTTTTGGGATATTATTAAAAAAAAAAAAATATACTATAGTTCATGCATTTCACGAAGACGCGTCAGTTAGAGCATTTTGGCTCTTATTACAACCAGATAAATATCACTGGATGCGTCTTCGTGAAATGCATGAACTATACAAAGTTCATCGACCCAGGAAGTATTCTGGTATGAATCTGCGAATCGATACGTTTCCCAAACGGCTTCCGCTCACGACATTCATAAAGTGGCGAGACAACTGTCAGAAAGTCGAAGTATGCAATAATAACATCCACTGATGAGATATACATTCGAGAATAGGTACTTATAATAACGGAGTTATATTCGTTTCCAAATTGGGTTGAATTACGACAAGCATTCAAAATACTGGGTAGTGAAATGCCAGCGACTTCACTTGTAGGTTTTTTTTTTATAGTTTTTGCTGAAATCCTATTTTTAGATCATCAAAATCAAAAACAAAAGTGTATTTATTCTTTAGGATCGCAAGGATCACTTTTGACATCTCTAGGCTTTTCAGCGTATTAAGTCTCTCAAAAAATACAAATATTATTCAACCTTATTTCATTATTGTGTATGCTTCAACCCATAGATGTGTTCTTGTTATGCGTCGGCCTCTCACTCATATAATTACGAAACTTATAAATAAACACAAACTATAATTTCAGTAAATACACAGACAGACAGGATGTAAGCCACAACCACAGTTAGTTGTACCATAGCTCCATAGCTAATTGATGATAAATTATAGCATTGCTGTTTTTAGTTCCAAAACCGGTTTTATATGCAACATTATCTAAGTTAGTACTCCTACCTCATTAATTATATCACTATCAACTTATTAATTTAAACTGTTGAAAAAACTGAGATATCGTGGTATATGAATATGGAAATATTCATAAATATTGTTATTTAATACTAACATTATGCTGGCTTACATAAGTTTAGAATTAAGAAGGATACGATAAAGACAATAATTTACCCAAAACATATTAACCTAATCCATAATAATTGGAAAGCAGAAAACTAATCGAGTTAATTTGTGCGAGATGTATTTGGTTACGTGATTAGTGTCGCGTTTCCATTGCACATGACAGCGACAACGAATTTTTTAAATATTTCTTAACTTACGTACGTTACATAATGATAGAGCAGCAGAAATTTTTTTTTTTTGTATAGTAGTTGTATTTATGTTCATAGTAAGTTTCAAAAGAATAATCAATCAAGGTGTTCCTCATAAGTTGTTTTCCTCTACTATGATCTGTAATTTAACGGATTGTGTTTCGCCTGACCTACGTGAATAAATACATGTAGATGTATCATCATCATCAGCCTGAAGACGTTCTCTACTGGGCATAGGCCTTCCCTACACATTTCCAGGAAGAACGATTTTTAGCCCTTTCCATCCACCAACACGTACGTTTCGTCTACTATTTATTCTGTTGTCCAAATAAAGGTGTGCTTGCTCAAACATGTTAAACTCTATTAGAAAATATTTAGTTAGTCAAATATTTAGCCTAGTTTATTAAAAAACAACGATGAAAGTAATGTGCTAGTTATTGAGCTTTCCCAAAAGCCGTAAGCGAATGGAAACAAACAGCAGATCTCCTTGACCGTGACGCGGTCACCGAGAGCGAGAGTGGTGTACCGACGTCAGATCGCGCCGGATCGAGTAGTATCGACGATAAGTACCGTTCCAGAATACCACCGTTACTTCGACGATACTATTTTGAATATTTACATCATTTCTTAATTAAAGACGTCCACGTCCATTACTGAGAGCACTGGTGGTCTAGTGTTAGTGGCCCCGCTTTCCGATCCGAAAACCGTGGACTCAAAGTCCAGTCGTGTACCAATGAGTTTTTCTGTCGAAAAATGTATGTGCACGTAGTGCACATACTCTCAGGTGAAGGAAAACATCGTGAAGAAACTGGCGTGTTGTAGAGCCTAAAAAATATCGAGCAACACGTGTCAAGGGTCACGCAAAAAGGGCCTGCAAGCGGCCTACTTGCGGAAAAACCAACCCGCACATCAAGCGCGGATGATAAAAATTTGTCGAAAATTTTAGACGTCCATAACATTTTGTCCTTTGTTTTGTGTTTGGACCTTTGTATTGTTGTTAAGGAGCGCTAATAAATACCAGACCTTTAGGTCCGGTTTGATTGGCCATCTTGTACGTCAGACAGCTTTATCAGAAATATCATCGAAGTAAAGGTAGAAGGAAAGAGAGGAAGGGGAAGACCAAGAATAAGCTACATGAGCCAAAAAAAAGCTCGAAGCTCGCCGTCATGCGTCATGTCGTATAAGGAGGTCAAGGAGGTTACCCTCAGAAGAAGTACCTGGAGGAAAATGCATACATTACGCCGTCAAGAGCATTGCTCTTAAATAAGAAGAAGAAGGTCCGGTAGTTTCGAAGTTCTCGAAGTAGAATACACTCAGAAGAAGGTCTTCTTCTTATCGTCTCACTAATTCTTTCGAACTAAGTGTGGTGATAGGATTTAAAGTGCGCCTCGAGGCTCAAAGAAGAAGAAGATTAATAAGACGGAAGGAATATAAATCACTAAAATTAATTAATAATTTAAATATTACCTTAGTTTGTAAGAAAGTGATGTAAAAATAAAGTTTAATCTTTATTCAAAATCTGCGATGTTGTTGATAGAAAGGATATCCGGTCAAGTATTTTTCTACTTTTAATTTGTTTTATTTACTTAAAAGAGAGAGCTAAGTAAACAATCCTTCTCGCCTACTTACATTATAGAAAATGTCCGTATGACTTGGCACGTGTTTATGGTCGCATGCCATACCATAGCCACTCCATATGCGAAGTCTACCGGTACTGACCATAGATACATACAATATGGTGATTGGACTCCAATCGTTTCGAATGACTTATGGAAACGTGTTTTCACTTTCATTACATTTCGTTTGAATTATGTTATCTTATACCTTTAAACGAGAAAATCTTGTATATAATATATATATATATATACATATAGGATCTCGGAAATGGCACCAATGATTTTCATGAAATTTAGTATACAGGGGTTTTTGGGGACGATAAATCGATCTAGCTAGGATTTATTTTTAGAAAATATTGGCGTTCGGAGTTAAGAACAAACAACTTTTTCATAATATCATTACTCCTAGCGCCATCTGTTGCTCAGAAGCAAAAACTAAGCTCTGTGAGAACCTGAGAACTCAAGGGTTATATTTCACAGAGAACGCCATCTATTGTCGAGTTTTGGTACTAAAGGACTACGTAAACACAAGTTCCGAAAGTTTCTATCTAATTGCACTCGTGATTTTTTTTTAAATAACCAGTTCTTATTTTTTATTATTATGTAGTATGTTAGTAAGATCGAAATATATGATTTCATCATTCATAAGTATGTTATCAAAAAAATACCGAGCGAAGCTCGGTCACTTACTGCTAGTATTGTAATTATGTTGTTATGTTCTATGAATTTTTTTTTTTTTAAATTAATTAATATTTTTGATAATTATTATTATTCTGACGCATCGTTTTTTTTTAAATTTAACATATATCTATATTATGAATTTTGTATGTCGGTCTCCGACGAAGTATGCGAGCCACTTTTTCTTACATGACGATCAAATTGTACCATGCTTCTTGCAAATAAATAAATAAATATTTCATTTCATTGAAAATTCCATGAGATTATAATAAAATGGTGGGCGAAACAAACGTAGGATTTATTTAGTCAACACTCACACAGACTCAAAACCTTAGCAACAGATAGAGCCAGACAGAGCTAGTGGTAGGCCTACAGGTAAGAATGTTAAATTGTGTATGAGTACGTCACAGTAGGGGCGGACCCCACTCGCAGCTGCGTTGTCACTCACGCGCCTCAATACAACATTACTTAGCTGTCAATTAATCAATATAAACCGACAAATAAATAACTATTCATATTTAGTGTTTGATTTAGAATCTAATGCATAAACCTAAGCGCATATAGCCTTGCTTCTAGGCGATCTACGATGGCGATGACGATCAAATTCTACATACATCGGCACAAACTGCCGCTATTTAACAGAGATACACTGATCGCCATCGCAGGCGATCTAGATGTGCGCAAGGCTTGAGTTCGCGATAGAAACTGCAAATACCCTCAAAATTGTGTCTGTCCTGACATTTTACCGTATTAAATCATAATAAAACGAAGAATAGGCTGTATTTGTACGTATGTATTCTTACGTATTTATTTGGCTACTTCTTCTTATCGTGTCACTGATTCTTTCGAACCAAGCGTTGTGAAAGGATTTTAAGTGCGCCTCGAAGAGGCTCCTTTCGTGCACTTGACACATATTACTTACATATTACTATAGGTTCTACGATATGCCGGTTTCCCCACGATGTTTTCCTTCACCGTTTGAGAGCACTGGCATAGTGTACATAAATTTTTGGGCAGAAAACTCATTGGTACATGACTGGATTTAAACCCACGACCTTAGAATCGGAAGGCGTAGCCACTACCACTTGGCCGCCAGCACTCATTTGGCTACTACAGACCCTGCTTCTGGTTTTTTTTTCTCTTAGTATAGCAACTAAATTTACTGACCACTTGGGTTAAATGGCGCCCGACGTCCACCAATATTTATTAAATAACTTTACGTTTAAACACAGCTTATAGTTGGCTGCAAGGCATGCACAACTGAAATGTTATTAATAAGTACTACATAAATCACTTTAGCGGAGTATTGTTGTTAAAGAAATAGCACGAGCTGAGTGGTAGTCATAAATATTGTTAAACAATAGTCAAACTGACGCCTAGTGCATTTACTTACAATTTAAAACCTACTCATACGAAGTGGATTTTTTAATATATTTAATCTCGCGTCAGTTGGACGTCAAACAAGACTGTACATAAATTATCAGCTCCTTTCTTCTGTGACTAGACATTGAAAAAAATCCCTGTAGAGCGTGATTTTATAAGCAACCCTATATTTAATTTTGTTTATTTAAAAAGACTTCAACGCGCACAACTTGGTAATGTAATGTGTTCATTAATATAAAAATAACGAATTTGATTGAACTAGCTAGAAACTCTAATGCGCTTCTTTGGTTATAGGTAAATCGAGCCTCGTGTGTCATACCTTACCTGATTGTAATATTGTTTTCTACTGCAACAATGTACTTTTATGGATGTTTGCTCAATTATTACAGAAGAAGTTCATTGTAAATTACGCTTTTCCACAAAAGAAATAAGAACTCATTTGGCTTTTACAAAATCCATAGCTAGCTAGTCTTCATTCAAATCCCATCTAATCTCGACGAGTGAGTTTCCTCTGCTAATTATCAATGTCGCATTACAAATAGTAATGTCGAGTAAAGAGCATGACGATTATCAAACTAGCGGTAAGATGTCTATCAGTGCGGGCCCGCCGCCGCCGCGCCGTCGCTTTCTCGCCATTCCGTATTTCATGGTCCGTGCTCGCGTCTCTGGCTTTTTGAAGATACGGTGACAGTTAGAAGACGGCCGTTACAACTGTATCAATAAGTTACGTAACTTTTGGGAAAAAAGTTATATTATAAAGCATATGAATTAGCTTGTAATTGTGTTTTACTAAAGAATTATGTCACTTTGAGACAGGCGGATGACAGAAGTCTTCTCTGCAAAATGATTGCGCACATCTAGATCGCCTGCGATAGCGATCAGTTTATCGCTGTCAAAATTCGTGGCAGTTTGTGCAGATGTATGAAAACCTTATGTTGAAACTACTCGCCATCGCAGATCTTAGCTGAACGCTTAGATGTGTGCACGGCAAGGTATTTGAGTTCCACTGCATGGTATGCCTGCCATAATAAATTTGAATATTTGGCGTTTCCACGTTGCCGCGTAGTCTTTAAACAATACGTCAATCGAAACTTTGTTTATCATTTCGCAGAGAAGAAACCATTCGAAATTCCGTTATTTCGACTCTAGGACGAAATGTAGGTGGTTCTAACGTTTTCAGGGTATAATCTCCACGCCTTGTAGGTAGCGGTCGCCGTTAGCCCGGAAACGATGAAGTTGCCGTCAGTTTTCAATTTGTTGGTAAACACGACAGGAATTGAATCTGGAGACACAGATACGGTTCAATGGCGATTCGATCTACTTGCTCGTTTGATAACTTTAGATGTAAATAGGGGAAAGCGGAATACGTTCTACGTAAAGCATTTTTAGGCCGCTTCTTCTTCTTATCGTGTTACTAGTTCAGAGAGGCTCCTTTCGTGCACTTGACACGTGTTTTCGAACTTTTTAGGTTCTACGACATGACGGATTCCTCACGAATCTCACGATGTTTAGGCCGCTGATTGGTATCTAATGAAAAAAAAACATTCTGAAGAGTAGCAAAATTCTTAGAAAAAAACATAATAAAAGTTTCGAAACGTTGGTACACAAGGATACGCATCAGACTATACACTGCTAGCTCTTATGACCTTGCCGTAAGCGTCATTTTTCTTTGTGTTTGGGTAACCTGAGGTGTATCCCACTGTACAAGATAAGTATTTATCTTAAATTTTTTAAATGGTCGATAATGAAGAGTGCTCATGCGCGAACTTTGGATACAGAAGTCCTTCAATTAGACTTGCACAATTTTCTATGCCAATCAAACCTTAAAACTACTAGTTAAAGATGGCCTTCACAGCACTTTGTTATGGATTCGATGCTGGGTATCGACCGTCACCAGATACATACTATGATGTACTGATGTACCCTGTAGTATACAGGGTGGTTTTTTGAGAAGGGCGGTGATGGTCATGTCCAAAACCACAAGAGCATGGGAAAAGTCCTGAAAGGAGTCATGCCCTTAATCTATAAGAAGATAACTGCATTTTTTTTAAATTGTTTACTTTTGATGGAAAAGGACCGAATGATTTTTCAAACAAAATTACACCCTGTATTATTGAACTAATGGATTATGTGGCCGATAAGGATCAATCTTTTCAAAGAGTAAAAGGTGAGTTTCCTTCCGTGTAAAATTATAAAATAGTAAAAAAATTACTATTTTTATTCATTTTTAGTAAAACCACCCTGTATAGTAGAATGATATGTTAAAGAGTTGATAGTTTTCTCATCTCCATTCGCCATTTAAATCTTCAACCATACTAAATCGTTTTGCGAATAACGTTCTTATACTCCGCTTGAGGTCCATATTCTAGAGGTTATTTAAATACATTTGGCACACGCTCAATGCTCAGTAAATCGATTTTCATTACAATACATAGTTAAATTACTTATCGATTAAACAATTACTCACGCCCATTAATAATAATAATCGTTGAAAGGCTTGAACAAAGACTATGACTAAGGTCAAGCCTTTGACTATTAAAATAGATAGGTACTCAACACTCTCGAATGATTTCAACATAGGTATCAATCGTAATAGTTATTCGATTTTGCTTCTCCTCGGTTGGTTATAAATCGATTATTCGAATCGCGAAATAGAATCAAGTTTAATTCGCTGTGTGGGATGTTTGACGGGACTTATTTCATTTTAATTTATTAACGGCACGTTAATGAACATTTCTATTACGTATTAAGTATTAGGATCCGTATTATAGTCCGAAGTATTTAAAGCAATTATTCTTGAGTAAGTACAGACTCAAAGCGTGTTGGTAAGCTAGAAAACTAGTTGAAGAGCACCGCAACCATTTTCTTTAGTACAAATGACAGCTGACGCAACATATTTGACGTACACTTGACACTGGCGAGATTGACCGTCAAAATGACAGATAGGAGCAAAGAACAGACAATTTTATCACTCATTTTTTTCTACCAGATTTCTTGATTGAACTCTTCAATTTTTTCAAACAGTAAGTTTATTATTTATCGGTGTGACCGGATAGGAAAGCTTATAGTCAAAATTAGTTCATTGTTACGATAGAACAATGGCCGAGTTATTAGGAACAAGCGTCGCTGTAACTTGACTTATTTATGATTATTGCTTAAAAATTATAATTAGTAAGTTGATCGATTCTTAGAACACGCTGTGAGCTTATTATTTTTGTTTAATTATTTCATACATACACTTAGGTATATTTATAAAGCTCGTACTAATAGAACCAAAACTTCACACGTTCATATAGAATTAGCTTTCATTGCCAATACCTATGTTTTGCTTTAGTAGATTTTTAAGATTGACGATGATGTCAGGGGGTCCCAGGAGATGCATACTGTGAGATTCTGTCTGGGACCTCAAAATTTTTGAGATCTAAATTATTTTGTTTAAAAGGATAATCCAAAAAACGCTCGGAATGAAACCGTAAGCTTGTTGACTGCTTTTCTAGGCTAGGTAACGAGGAGCTATCTGAAGTGCCTTTTTTATAATTAGGCCAACATTATTTAAGTCTATTTTGTCCATGTATACAATCCATACTAATATCATAAATGCGTTTGTAACTCTGTCTGTCTGTCTGTCTGTCTGTCCTCCTGTCCGGCTTTCACGCCAAAACTACTGAACCTATTGAAATGAAATTTGGTACACAGATAGTTCAGGGTCTGAGGAAGGACATAGGCTACTTTTTATTGTGAAAAAAGGTTTACAAACCTTTTAAAACGTTATAAAGAGCATCACATTGATGTTTCTGTCTCACTCTGACACCAAAACACTCCGACGATCACCAATCACCAAATGCAATGAAATTTGGTACACAGATAGGTGAAACCATTAGAAAGGACATTTATGCAACTTCTTATTGCAAAACACTTATTGAAAACACCATTTTTCATGAGAATTACACTTTTTTGTACAATTGCGACGACTTTCGATCGAGAAATTTCTGTTTGTGTAGTGACTGACTGACTTTTTTTTTGTGCTGGCGGGGATGCAAAGTCTTTTCGCCAAGTCCTTATGACTGACTGATTGCCGACCAGCGTTGCCAGTGGCAGATAGTCATAAGCGTCGATGGATTGAAAAGATCGATATTTAAGCTGGGAACATATTAGGCGGACGCGGCTGTCAGCCGCGACTGATAGATATCTAGATAATGAATGTACACTGAAGTGTGCAAACTATCGGATGTAAGCCGCGGACGTAACCTTGAGCGTTCGGACGTCTGACAGAAACCTGGCAAGCCAGGTCCCGTTCGACTGTGCACACTATCAGTCGCGGCTGTAAGCCGCGTCCGTCAGCCGCGTCCGCTAAATTGTTCCCAGCGTTACAATGCGATACATCGAACCGACCCGATGTTTTGAAATGCTTTCGATATACTCGATGTATTGATGCTTTTTCGGTTTTAAATAGAAAAATATCGAATTGATTGCAAGCAGTTAATTTCATAAAACCTCAACATTGACCAGTTTAATTCTTTTTCTCTGTGGAAAGATCTTAACTCATGAGTTGGAAAACGGTGAAATCTGACCATTATATTTCAGATAAACTATTTATTTACTTACGTAGCCCAGTAGGCAGACTAAATGAGAGCCCTATAATTTTTATTAATGATCTCAAGATTCAGCTCATGTGGATGTTTTTTTTGTTCTAAGTAAATTACATTAAAGATTTTTCTCATGAAATCTCATTGAAAAATGTTTGAATGAGTCTTATTTTGCATGAAAGCTGAGTTGAAGTAGAATATCTGTTCTGTGACCTGTAAATTCTATTTATTGGTGTTTGTTATTATAGCGGCAACAGAAATACCTACACATATCATAACATAACATCATTTCATTTCATAATCTGTCATTCGATACATCGAAAGAATAAAGAAGATAGATCGATGTACAGCTCGATTTATCGAACAGGAAAAAACATCGAAACATGTTTTTTAAAGTCGGCAGCTAAACTGTCACTGTCACGTGTCAATATGTCAACTGTGACCATTTTTTCGTAACCTTTTACATGGCAATACTAATGTGTTTATGTGTTTCCACCTACGAACTCTATGCTCGACAGCTGGGTAAATTCAGGGTGGTATAAAATAATGATTGCGCGTACTATAAATAACAATAATAACGACGAACGGTTTGAAACCCACTTTTATGAATGGCAAATTAATAATTTTGAACTATTTTATAGATTTTGTCATTCTGAATCAAAAATAGACAAAATGCCGGTTTCCCAGAGAGGCAGAAACCACGGTTTACCATTTCCCATGAATCTGACTTACTTTTTCGTTTCAGTCATAATATTCTTCATAATAGTCGTCGTCTATGGTTGGTACTTTTTGACTTTTTACAAAAGATTAGGGAAAACAAGAATCGGAGTGTGCCATCATTACTATTACCCAAATTCAGGATGACTAAATAAATTAATTGTTTTTGTTTTGTTGTAGAGTTGATTTTGAGATTATTGCGCTAAAGAATGAATAAAACCATGTAGGCGCGTTGCGCGTTGTTCTTTTACAGCGAATCTGAAGGACGTAGCAGCAGTTACCGAAATAATGAGTAGGTACCTACAAATTATTATTTGGAGGCTCATTTGGAACAAAAATATAAGACTGACTGGTAAGTTTTCACTAAGCTTTATGTGTACCTACCTGCTGTATTTCCAATGTAAAATGTTGTTATTCAGATCTACTCAATCACTTTCTTACTTACATATTTGATTTTATTGTATTTGCAGAAGTAAGTGTCAGAGCATTATAGTAGATAAAAAGGTGTGAAAGTGTCTGTTGTACTCTGGTTAAAAAAATATTTCACCAGTCCAGTGTTTAACCTGATGGAGTTTCATCTCATCCGTTCCAAATGGGTACCAAGCCTGACCAATTCTGGTGTGGTCAGTCTGTTATCTGGGCCTGATTCAAGTACATAATATACCTATCATTGATCCTGAAGTTCCTAGAAGTAACAGCGGTAAACTTTGGTTGAATCGAGTGTGTTGGTAAAACTGAGTGAGACCAAGTTTCAGTTTTAATTTATGAGCATAATCTAAATAAAAACTACTTGAATGTAAGTACAACCGAGTCTGACTTAAAATTTAGTTGTATTACTGTTCTTAGATTATCAACTAGAATAAAAACCAGCCAAACAAAGCCTCCGGACCCTTTGCAGAAAATTTTGTAAAATCTTGGCCGACACAATTATTAAATAAATATATTTTTTTTTTAAGTTATTATTCTGTTTTTCCTTATTTTCTCTTCTACTTCCCCACAAATTAATGTATTACAAAGGGTGTAAAATAACAATAAGACTATTCTTGAAAGTTTGCATGGAAATATGTAAGGTTTATGTAAATGTTTTATTTAAGCTTGCGACAAGAAAAAAATGGGGGGGAAATATGCCTAACTGTGCTTACCCGGCGTCTGCCCGACTCTGACTGTGCCACATGCACTCGAATACAGATTTTTTTCGTTGGAAGTTATAAATGCTACCCAGTCACTATTCCAGGCGGACGAAGTCGCGGGCACAGCTAGTAGCTTAATATAACTAGTAATTGAGCAGTTTAGGTATAAAACACGTAACTCGTCTCTCTCGGGGCACTGTCCGGAACACGGAATGTGGCTAATTAATTAACTTACTATACGGCTAGGGATACCTTCCGAATCATGAAGTCGTGAAAAGACGGTATAAAAACGACCGGATAATTTTGTAAAATTAAACGAAAAATCCGTAAAACGATGATGATTTGAGATTGGTGTCAATACTTTGATAGGTAATAATACTAAAGATTATACAAACAAACAGCAACTACTCGTACCTACATAATATGCAAAACGTAGATAGTTATCTACTATTTATTCCATCAGAAAATTCCCTTAGTATAGGCTTGTTGAAAAAATATCGATACATCGATATATCGATATTATTTTTTCAATATATCGATATTTTTGAGCGATATTTAATAGTTCGATATATCGATGTATCGATATAAAATTCTAAGTATCGAAAAGGTATAAAAACCGATATTTTTTTCAGACCAATAAACATTTATAAGTTTTAAGATTAAAAAATCCCAAAAAGAAAATATTTTTTTTATACTAACATCTTTTAACAAATTATATTTTATGTATTTCTTGTTTTTGGTCGACTTGATTTGCTGTTTTATAGTTTGGTTTTTAAGTTGGCAACTCTGTTAGTCAATTTCAATTTCAACAGCACGAATATTCTCTGTCAAGTCAAATCATACCGATATATCGATATATCGATATTTTTTCATAAAAATATCAATATCGATATCGATATTTTCAAAAAACATCGATACGATATATATCGATACTTTATTGCATTTCCGACATCCCTACCTTAGTAGTAAGGAAAGGTTGTTCGGCTTTTTGAAAGATAAGGGCGAATGGAAACTCTGAACAAACACACAGACGTAAACTGAAAAGTCGGACAAATCCGGTCAGACTTTCGTACATATCGGTGTAGCCGTTCGTACATACAACCACACGTAGGTGTGTGTATGTAACCAACCAGTTCAAATTATATCACAGCCGATACTCCAGTTTTTACTGAATTATTTAATGTCCTCGTTTCGAAAACTGCATTGCATTCCCGTTTAGTTCTTCCTGCGTCGTTCTTCATTAATTGAAGAATTGTAACGTTCCCTGAATACAAAATTATTGAGGAGATTTTCAGTTCAACGCTTAACCTTACTTCGTTTGTTCATTCTACATAAATAATTTCTGCTCATTTAAATTTTCATAGGGCATGCAGGGCACTATACAAATGTCCGACGTGATGAGGAAACAAATATTTTCTGTGTTACATTTAACAAACGCGCTTCAAATTTCATTATAATATTGAAATCTACATAGAAAGCTTTTTCTCAAAATTTAAGTTTCTAAACTTACGGAAGTACAAAATATGTATAGTTACAAATACATGTACAATGTACATGTATCGCGTCACATATTTCCATTG
The DNA here is from genome assembly GCA_939531255.2 of Thera britannica. NCBI lineage: Eukaryota > Metazoa > Arthropoda > Insecta > Lepidoptera > Geometridae > Thera > Thera britannica. The sequence goes on along the minus strand of OW618043.2, from coordinate 8,650,508 downwards.
TATAAAAAAAATATGTGTGCGTCTCCATGCTTTCATCTCGATGCTTTTTTAGATCTCTCCAAGGACTAAATTCCAATCATTGTTGGTTCCATTTCAACTCTATAAATATCCTGCGTCCTTTTGGTCCCCCCCCCCCCCCCCCCCGTGGGGGACTTGCGAATTGCGATCCTTTCTCGAAAATAAGCAGACGTAAAACTGTGGTTTATTTATATTGGAAAGCTTGGAAATAGCTCGTCAGCTCCGGTTGCAAGGAGGTATGCCGCCTGTAGGGTGTTCTGTTACCATTTATTCCGGTAAGAAAAGGAACAATTTTCTGTGAACTTTAAAGACTGTGAACGAGAACCAAACGTAAACTTTTTGCCTTGCGCACATCTTAGCATTCTGCATTCTAGTATTTGGTGGCGATCAGTGAAATGCTGTCAAATTTGACAGCGTTTCTCGTAGATGTGAGATGGGTTTTTGAGATGGGATTTTGCCTGGGCATTTATGGACGTATTGAGTGAATGCCGAATAAACGTCCATTTACGCCCAGTAAACGTCCCAAAACAGGACTTTGCGCACAGTGCGCAAAGCTCGTATGAAGAAAATATAATTGTTTTGTATGGCATCAAATATCAAAAGGTACCGATGTGTATATTTGAATATTTCACGTATATTTTTAAATCCCATTAAAACCTGTTTGGGCACGATATGTTTTTGCCTTATCTAGAATAACTGAAAGCTGGGTAAACATTAGATTATGGTTTTTTATGAACATAAAATAATTGGTGAGCTGTAGGTACCTATTAGAGTGTATAGCAGTGCGCAGGCAGACCGTAGCACATTACTCCATGGTAGGTACACTGCGGGTGATAAGCTGTTATCTGTGACGCTAACTGGATTGTTTTCTTACAATGTTGGTTTAACATTCGCGATCTTTCTTATAGCATGGATATACAGGGTTATTCATTATTAGCTGCAAATACTCGGGAATTAAGTTTGCAACAAATAGAATAAAAAATATTTATGAAATTATTTTTTTTAAATTTGATCAAAAAATTGCATAATGATTGCCATGGAGAACAGGACGATGACCCACCCAGGCGGTGACTGAACGCAGAGTGTCGCTCTCGGCGCGCGGGCGCGGATCAAAGGTCAAAATAGGTCAGGCGCCAATGATTCCTTTATCGATTTTCTCGGGATTTTCATAACAAAACTTAAAAAAAATCATTTCATAAATATTTTTTATTTTATTTGTTGAACCTAATTCTTGAGTATTTGCAGCTAATAATGAATAACCCTGTATTTAGATAACATCAAAATTTAATAATCTTTACCGGTGATATGTTATTATGTGAAACAGCGATTAAAAGCCATTTAACTTTTTTATTTTCATAATGAACTAGTTGATGATTAGTTTAAAATTACATCTCTATATTGAATTTTCTTAATTTGAATCGAACTTTTATTGAATTTTATATTTTTTTATCAGAATCATTTTGATTAAGAATTTGTGTTATTTTATTTATTTCATTTTATTTCATTTCATACGTTTATTTGCTTAAAAATATGGTGGAAAGTACATAATTATTATGCAGATGTCAAGTGTGTTTAGCTGATGGAACAAACATAATTATGGTAACCAACCCCTACCTTTTATTGTTCTATAGTACCTACCATTATGTTTCTAGTAAAGCTGTTTGTTTTCCTTGAAAATAAAATAAAATAAAAATAAAATAAAATAACAAAGCATTGCCTCGTAGGTTGATTGATTGATCTAAATGTAACCAAAATAAAAGAGTAAATAATTTAATTTAAGCCATCATCATCATCAGCATAGAGAGAAAATCACTGCTGGACATATCCGTAGTCCCTTTATATTTTTAGGAAGAACGACAATATTTAATTTCCGGGAATTCGGTAGGTAATTCCCACGGTCTCTTTTTCTCTTCGATCGCTTTTTCGTTTGATTGAGGGCCGTTTCAGGGTTATTATTCCGGTTCGCAGTTACCGTCCGAGAACCTTCATCTATTGCGGTTTTCGGTTCCACGAGCTATATAATAAAAAATGGTTCTTACTTTTTCTTCTTGTCTTATCAGTTCATTTGAACCAGTGCGGTGAAAGTATTTAAAGTGCACCTCAAAGAGTTTCCTTATTTAAGTATTTAAATATAATTTGTAGGCACGTATTTACGCTGTATGTGTGCCTATTAACTTCTGATAGGGTTTATCACCTTTTTCCTCGAATAAATGATTGTGTAGATTTTAATTAATTTGGTACATTAACCTACTAACAACAACACGTGCAAACGATCCCCGTAATATTTTTAACTTACCTTTCCTAGAAGAAGGTAATTTTAACTTACCTTCATGAAATGATTGAATATTTTTAACCGGGTTTTTTATTCAAATAAGTAATTAAAAATTAAATCACTTACCTAGCTATTCCTAATAAATATCCTGCCACAAAACTTCTCGCATACCACTATTATCCTAATCACTGTCCACTTTAGTACTTTACATTAGGGCGCATTCATGAGTTTCTATTTATGAACATCGAATGCAGATAAATAACTTAAAGTTGGTGCACGATGAAGCGGCGGCGGCGGCGGCGGCGGCGCGGCGTGTACTAGCTTGCTTACTACTGTGCGGGGTGGCCAGCTGACGGGGGCTGTTTCAGTTATTTTATTTGGCTAATAAAGTTGATAGATCCAGACGAATTTTTAGAACAGTAGGCCTACCACAAGCTCTGTCTGGCTCTGGTTTTGAGTCTACGAGTGTTGACGCAATAAATCCTACGTCAAAACGTCGCACACACTGTATAATACACTTGAGAGCACTCACACAAAATCAAACCCAGAGCCAGAGACAAAGCCAGACAGAGCTTGTGGTAGGTCTACAGACATAATCGATTTGCGGGCTAATCATTGCACTTAATATATCTGCCAATATTCCAAAGTTTTTTGTTATACTTACACTAAAAAACAATAAAGGCCTGCGCACATCTAAGCGATGGCGATGAATCAATCAAAAACGCTATCAAATATCGCTGTCATATTTGACAGTGTTTCACTGATCGCCATCGCAGATCGCTTAGATGTGCGCATTAAGTTCCTATTAAATATTAAACTGGTTTAACAAAGTTAACAAAAAAATAGTCTGGGTATAGTTTGGTGGTTTGATTGTAGTGACGTGTTAAGGCATAACTAAGACTACTATTAATTCCTCAATTTTCTAACAGGACTTCATTTAATAGGAGATGAAATTGTGAATATTGTGAAACCATTGTCTAGATTCATCAAAAAAGTATCAAAGCTGGCAACATTACCCAGTACCGTACAGTATCGTAGCGTACGGAGATCTGGGAAAGTGGACGGTCTCATGCGAGAAGCAGCCTCGAAGGTCAAGTTCAGATGTAAGGCCGAACATTCAGGTTACGTCGCGTCGTGCGCTGCATTTTGATAGTGAGGCGGACTCAGAGCATTTTGAAATCGTTTTACAATCACCGGTAATTCGAACTGATTTGCATATTCAGCCTGTGCTTTAAGTATAGATATTGTGTTAAATAGTACACTTATAAGGTTTTATTTTGGTCAGTATTTGGTTCTGTCTGGGTGTTATGGTCTACTTAACCATTATTAATGCGATTAATGCATTATTAATCGGGAAGAAACTAATTTCCGGAGTGACAAATGAATCATCATTTTGTCACTTCGAACACTTTGAAACACTTTGTGATCTGACACTTTGAAATTTAAACTTTCTAAGTTAAGCCGCAGCCGGAACCTACTATTACCTTAGTAACCAGTGAAAATTAGGCGGCAAATCTCTAGAAATAATTTTCTAATGCTCTTGGCTCCATTCAACATACCACCGTCCACAGCATCTGCAGCACGTGAATTCATTTCAACATCTTCCCTCTCTGTCCATCTCTAACCCTCTCCATACGTCGGAGGGGAACGAAAACATCCGCACCACGCAAGTCTTTCACCCCTAAATTCTAAGGGCGCCGCCGAAATGTTTGAACAATCGATAGTTTTTTTTATTGCGGGATGAAATGAGGAGGTAATGCCTACTTTAGTGAGATTAATATAAAAGAGGGCGGAAAAATGCTAGTGCTGTTATTTTTATAGGGGTGGTTTTATTATTTATGATTGCCAAATAAGTACTTATAAAACAATCAAACATTTAAAGAATTATTAAAATAAAAAATAAAATAATGTATAATACCTTCTGTGCTTTTTGATTTTATAAAACTCAATTAAAAACCAAATGATCACAATTCTTCTTCTTATCGCGTCAACGATTCTTTCGAACCAAGTGTGGTGAAAGGATTTTAAGTGCGCCTCAAAGAGGCTCCTTTCGTGCACTCAATGATAGTCATAGATAGTGAGTTTAAAATGAAATAATATTGCATCTTATCATCACCCTCGCATCCAATCTCATTAGAACAGCCCAAAAAGTAATAAATAAGTCAGTCAGTAATAATGATAAGTTCAGATAAATAAATGAAATCATAGGTAATAAACGTTATGAAAATGCTCTTCGTAAACCAAGAACTCCATCTACGAGTATTATGCGACACCAACACATGCATAAATCATTTCTTTTTTTAATCCAGGTAAAAACATTAAGATTGTGAAATTTCAAATTTCCGGATTCTGTAGGCCTACCACAAGCTCTGTCTGGCTCTGTCTCTGTCTCTTTTTGAGTCTGTGTGAGTGCTGACTGAATAAATCCTACGTCGAAATGTCACAATCACACATACACTGGTGAGCACTCACATGGACTCTATAAACCATAGCCAGAGACAGAGCCAGAGAGAGCTTGTGGTATGCCTACTGATTAAATCGATAGATAAACGTTTTATTTGTTTTATCAAACACATAAAAAGTTAAAGTAAAATTACAGTGCAAAATAAAAACTACCCACCAACTAAAGATGGTGTGTGTGATGCAGCCAGACAAAAAGGTGAGCTATCAAAGCTCAGCGCATAATATTGCTCAAGAGCAAAGCACTGATTTTCAGCTATTACTCTTTGACGAGGATAAAATATATATTATCAAGCCTTCAAACTCTTAGAATAACTGGTTAATGTCCTCTATAACTGCTTTCAGACATCGTCTGCAACTTGGTGTACAGTGACTCAAGTGGCTTATCGCATTCATCCATAATCTCCGCTTCAATGAACTGAGGACTTGAAGGCATAGCTTTCAATACATACTCTCAAACAACCTTCATCATCATCATCAGCCTGAAGAAGTCCACGGCTGGACATAGGCCTCCCCTACACATTTCCAGGAAGAACTATTCTGAGCCCTTTCCATCCATCGACTTCCTGCGATCTTAACAATGTCGCCGGTCCATCTGGTAGGTGGGTGCCGCTTCGTCTTCCGGTTCGTAGTCGCCATTCGAGAACCTTTATTCCCCAACGGTTGTCGGTTCTTCGAGGTACATGACCTGCCCATTGCCACTTCAACTTACTAGTTCTACGAGCTATGTCGGCGACCTTGGTTCTTCTACAAACAAAATTACATCAACAGATTGTGTGCAATGTAACTTCTTACACTTAGTGTAGTAGATCTCTTTGGAGTAGTAGTAGAATTCTTTGTGAATCCGGGGGAGTACTACCACCTTGCCTATTTCTACCGTGAAGCAGCATTGCTGTGTTTCGGTTTGAAGGTGAAATTACTGGCACGTGAGGCTGAACATCTGTATGCCTCAAGTTGCTAGGTTAGTGCATCGTAGGGCACGTTTCTTACGTACGTGACCTACGAGGCAATGCTTTGTTATAGGCGATGGTTACCACTACTCAGCTCAGCCTGATGACCCCTTTATTCAACGAATGAAATATGACCCCCAGTTGATTCACCGCTAAGAATACCAGGGTCTGAAAGCTGGATCTGGATATTAACTGAGTAATAATTTCAGTTAATAATAGATCCCGGCATTCGGCAATTAAAGCCATCTTGGCCACACGTCCTTAGTATTTCAGCAACTGTCTTCGTGTTTACGAGTTAAGTACCAGGGTGACAGCCATTACAAGGAGTGAGGGGAACAATAAATATTCATCTAGCAACGTGCCACGTTGGTGTGGTGCATACAGTGCACGGATGTTATTAGGCACTTTTAAAGCTTTCAACTTTGTGCCACAGGCGATGGAATTGAGAACGAAGGAGAACCATTGAATGTCAAGCAGGATTTGATCCTATGCCTGTTCCCATCAAGTTTAGGGACAGGCATGAGATCAAATCTCACTCGGTCGATATCTATAACGACAGTTAAAAATTTTTTAGTTCGACTAACTTCCTTATTTCATTCTTTTTTTCAAATATTGTCATAATCATCAGCCTCAATTGGTACACTGTGGGCAATAAGCCTCCCTATACAACACTGAACAAATAATTCAATTTTTTTGTCATTTTTAGGTGAGTCTAGGTGCCAGTTCCACTCGACCAAGCCTAGAAGAACAGGCAACAAACTACGGCTTGGTTCCTTCCGTTTTTTTTTGCATGATTGTTTTACAAAACAGAAATAGTAATTGTAGTGAAATTCCAGTGTAGTGCCACTCCAAATTAGTGAGACGGGGCTGAGGCAATACAAAAGCAGAATAATAGTACTTCGTACATAGTTCACTGGAAGAGAATGCTCTCTAGTATTTAGTTCGCCTATGTACGATGCAATTTTTGTTTTAGCGCAAGAAATCTATCTATCTATAGATAGTAATAACCTAACCATGCATTCCCAAAAATTAACAGTATCACCAAGACAAAGGAAAAGAATGCACTAGAAGAATGTCGACGGTCCTCCCAGCCGCCGTCGTCATGTAAGTATCTTTTCATTACTCATACTCTGAAAGTAGGTCTGAAGTTGCCTGAGGGGCCTAATTGAAAGTAAAACTTTCAGCCCTAGGGAGAATCGCTTTCTACTGACAGCTGTCAAATTATAAAAAAAAACAAGTTCTATTTTATTCAACCATGTTCCAACTTTCTAAAGTCTTTCTGACTGCAAGGAGGTCGTTGAACCAAATTCCAACTTTTTATTCAGCAAGTAGGTTGGATACCCATTACAACGGTAAGAAGTTTAAAAAGTCTAATTAGAGCGCAATGTAAAATTTTAATTTAAATAACATAAAGATAGTATTAAATAAATAATATATCTTCTAAATTACTTGATTAATATATAGCTTCAACTATTTATTTAAAATAACATGGATTTGAGCAAACAATTTACCATTTTTTAAATTATGAGAATGAAAACAATGGCTGAATAATGCTGGCGAGCCGAAGCCGAAGGCCCGCCAGAGAAAAAGAAAAAAAAACCGGGAAGGCGGCAATTCAATCTTCATTTTCACTAATTTTTGTTTCATGTTTTTATTTTTACTTTCCTTGTATTCGTAATGAAAAGCACAGTGTTTACCTCGGGTGAAAGTCTTTTAAGTCCCTCAAGCTCCATTGGCGCCCTCGCTTATCTCGGGACTCAAAAAAACGTGACTTTCAACACTCAGGTAACACTAACAATGTACTATTTATTAGTGCGGTTATGATGTCCATGAACTGTAGTGATATCACTATTATTTGCCACTATTTACACAGTCGTTAACTACTCAAGTACATACCATACTGAAACAAATTTAAAGCCCAATAAATTGAATTTAATAGACATCTGTTTTGGCTAAGTGTTTATATCCTCACTTCGGACATCCAAATTCAAATAAAAACAATATTATAAAGTTACTTTCAAGACTTTATTACAAACCACACACACTGGTGTGAACGCAGCCTAAATCAGTTTGTTCCCAACAGTTCTGTTGAGTTATTTTCAAACATTCAAAAGCATAATCAGATCGGAAACGTCAAGATAGAAAACACACCTTTTAAATTTCTTCAAATAAACTCATACCGATGCATTTTCAAATAGATCGGGTATAGACGCTAACTGTTAGAATTTGAATTGTCAGCACTCGACAAACATGATTCATATTAGGAAAGCTAAAGGCTCAAATTAACCGTTGTGCTTATTTACTTGCTCAAACCAAAGTTGCATAATACTACTGCCTTAAGTCGGACCTATGGCGCAGAAGGCAGGGGTACTACCAACTGAGATGAGAGGGCAGATGTACTTACTTACTTTACTCTTATTATTATGATGTAGGTAAAAGATGATGGAGGTTCTTAAAAAAGACATCCTTACCAGTTGAAGACTTACTACTTTGTTTATGGGTTAAAGCTTTTAAAATAATTAATCTTACGTACAATACACGCCATTTTCAGAAGTCTATTACCCTCAGGTACATTAGAAATGGGATACTAATGCTACTCAGCTTATTGAGCAAACTCGTTAGATATCCAGTTACTAGCCGTACCTTATAAAACACGCCTAGTATGAAAGTGTACATTGACACACAAAAGCTTGATAGATATAAAAAATAAAAAAATAATCAGTACAAGGATCTCCAACGAGGGTAGTAGAAGCACGTGGACCACATGCACAATCCCTTTTTTAGTGGACAACTAATTTAAAAACTACGGAACTACGGAATATATTTTTTCTAAACTTTCATCTATCGAAGAAAGTACCCCCAAGTGGTTTGATGTTGATTGTACCTAGGGGTATTGTCCATGCTGCAGCAGCGCCAATAAAACCGAAAGGTAATCCACCCGTTTGCGAAACAAACACGGGAAGTCTAAAATATCACCGCGGAACACAGGAAACGACACAAAAGCTCCACTCGCCTTTATTTCCAGGTGATAAGGTTCAGAATGAACCCTTTTATCTAGCACAGGGAGGGCCAGTCTAGACATGCGTAAACATTAAGCCACAGGGTATCGTACAGTATCCGCAATGCGCTAAATGTGGAGTTACCTCCTCACTATTTTATGGATTCATTGAATTCTGGATTTCTGCCGTTAAAGGTGGCCTTAGTCCCATTGTCCAGCCTGAAGCTAAGCGTAAAATGTCTAAGCGATGGGTGCTTTAGATTCTGAAACATTTTTATTTTACAGATGAAACTAGAAAATTTTATAATGAACTCTGTTTTCCACCTGAAAGATGATTAAATTATCTGTTTTCCTAGCCTCATTAGATGCAACTTCCAACTTTTTTGTGCATCTAAAGATCAATCATTTCACAATCCCGTTTTTATGCTAAATGCGATTTCGTAAATCCCATAAAAAGCGTCAGTACCAGGAAAGCATCAAGAAGTTCTTTGATCAGATCGCATCGCGCTGACTGAAAGCTTTGATTAGTAATGTTTCAAATCACCCATTATCTATTTATGGTGTTTACATTCCCCGTTGGATGCACTTGCCTTTGTTTGCCTTAGCCGGCTTTATTTTTATACTTTTACCCTACTTATTGTTCTACGATGAGATTCTGTGAAAACTTAAACTGCATCTAAGAATAACAAGGAAAAAGTACGAAGGGCTCTTGAGAACTTATTAGGAATTTAACGCTTCAAAAGAAGTAGTAAAACTTGGATTCTTAATTATATGTGGTACATAAGAAGAGAAAAGTATTAAAAGCCACGGCAAAGACAAAAATCTTTCAATTAATTCAACCTTTGTTTTTGTTCCGTAGTTTCCTCGAATTTCTTTAATTCTTAATTGAATTTTTAGATCCTTTTTAGATTCTTTTGACTATTTTACCTGATGATGGTGATTATAATGAAGCTAAAAACAAAACAGTCTTTAATTTAATTCTAGCAAATGAACTACTTCAGGTACACCTAACGACCTTACCTTTTTGCATGTTGTCATACGACCAACTGCTTCAATAAGGTTTCATTCCAATGTCTATGGTTTATTTGTACAGTTGCTCGCTCTCAACACATAATTAAAATGGCGTCAATAGAGTGTGAAAGAACATAATTAATGTGGTTTTTCATTCGCAAGCCTGTGCTGAATAACATCAGCAGTACCTTCTTACAAAGGCTATGATTATGGACATAATGAATATTTTAGTTATGACAAATTTTGTTATTGTTACATTTTTCATTTTAAGTTACTGTAGGTACCTTTACCTGCCTACTAATTTGGCAAATTGTTGAATCACTATACTTAGCCGCAAACAAAACGTGGCTATACCTTCTTATTTTATATCTTTCTAATAACTATGGTCTACCTCAAATTTGCGCTCTTAGTCGTCCAAAATCCCGGTTTTATGCGCAAACGACGTTATAGGATATGGGCCTAAATTCAAACGCCAGCAACACTAAAATAAAACACGTTTCAAAAGACCCTAACCTAGGTATTAACTTGGGATAAAACTCCCAGGGGTCTATTCAGAAATTTTATTATTATGCACTGACTTAATTAGAATGATATTTGGTTTTTATTCCCTCGTGATACGGTTCATATTGGGTGTTAAATAACAATAGCCACAGTCAGCTCATATATAGGCTTTCAGTACAAAGGCTACATCCCCTAGCTAAGTGTAGCACGTCACTCCAACTGTGATTGCCATTCGTCATGTCTGCCGCCAGACACTCGAGGGCTCTTGTGTAGGGTCCACACAAAGTAAGCGAAATACGAGATATTCTTTGAATATTATAAAGTTTTATTTACAAAAACGTGTGCAATAACGCTGGAAGAATGCACAGCTTTTTTTAAAATATTTTTTACAAACCTGCGAAGGTATATTGATATGAAATTTGAAGAGATCTTACTCTTTCTTTCGGTAGATAGTCGATCTTATAACAAACCAATCATGTATGACAAAGTTCAGTTTTTCAAGCCATATACCTACGCTCTCATATGAATTACATATTCAGGGACAAATTATTATTACAATGAACTTTCCATATCCCACTGCTGGCCCAACCCTCTCCACTGTGTTCGGTCATATGAATAGTAATTAAAATTCGTAGCAAGCTTTACCATTCGCGGAGGACATCATCATCATCATCACTAGGCATTGGTTCATTCTCATTAAATGTTAACCGTGTGGTCTCCCTACTCTCCAGCCGCGTCTCATTCGCACCTCACAATCCTTCAGACAGACTTTATCAAGCTCCCACCATAAATTCAATTCTAATAATAATTCTAGAATTACAAAAGGTTATCAACCGTGATTCCTAGGCACGGTAGACATTTTTTCAGACACCTTGACTTTATAAGAAAGTTTAGAAAACAGATATTTGATATTATAACTGGCTTTGACTATACAGTAAATGTAGTATGAAGTTGTGAGTGATTATAGATCACACAAGTCTCCTTGATTCCACCTTCCGGTGCGAAAGAGCGGTTTCCTGTCCATCATCAGGAACCGCCACATTATCCTGTTATCCCGTTACAAGTTATTATCTACTGTAATTGAATTATTACACGCACGAAACATCTTGAGGATGTTAGGCTTTATAAAAATCTATTATTTAAACCTTTTAGGCAGATAAGATAAGAAGTTCTTCTCATGTCAGGAGTTCTTTTGAACCAATGTGGTGAAAGGATCCTTTCTGCACACATGACATGTTTTAAAACTCTTTAAGGTGAATGACACCATGCCGGTTTCCTCACGATGGCGATGTCAGAATAATAAGTATAATTTATTTTTCCGTTTGAGATTTTTAAAATAGTGAACGCACATTTTCTCATTAGTGCATGACTGGATTTGAACCCACGACCTTAGGATCGGAAGCCGGGGCTACGACTAGACCACCGAGTGTTCTTAGTTAAGATCTAGGTTATACCTGCTGCAATCATTAAGCATCTAATCCCCCCTTCATTTACCTGACGCAGTTGATCTAAAGTTATCTCCGGGATTACCCCGGCTTTTCTGTAATTCCCCGACAGCTGATGTATGTCCAGCTTTAGCTAATAAATAGATATCACACCGGTCGAGAGATTTCTAAACTATACAATTAATTTCGTGATTTATGATTCATAAAGCAGATTCGACTTATTCGATTACAAATCTAGATCTCAAAATAAACACAACTTTTTGCTAATTTGCTTGTTATCTACTAAATCAATTAATTTAAATATTAAGCACGTTCGTATCGACTGACACGATATTATGAGATGATGACTTGATATTCAAATCAAGATAAAATTAAGCGATAAGTATTTTTTTTACCTTATGATCATGTAGGTGTAGTAAGTCTATTTTATTACTGTGAAAAATAACAACCAAATTTGAACTTCATGGTCATTCTATAAGGACCGATTTTGCGGATGGCTGATGAAAAAAACGAACAAAAACTTGACAGTTGTTAATGTTAAATTTTGCATGTCACATCGTCATACACAATTGTCAAATATTTGATCGGTTGATTAGGCATCAGTGAAATTAGTCTTAACTCTTAAGTTTTAGTAGTACCTACCTACTAACTTGAAATAAAAATGTATAGGATCTAACCAAAAAAGATCAACAAATATAGTAATAAAGTATAGTAAATTAGCTATTGATAAAAAACTAGTTTTTTAATGACATTGGAATCGTAATCTGTATTATGATATCTAAAACACTGACATTTACACACTGATGTAAATAATAATGTTTTTTGTCGCAGAAAATAAATAATCATTGGAAAATAGTTTTTTTCAGGTAAAGTCTAGCGTTGAGCGTGTAAAATATTTAAATGAAATTATGAAATATTATTCATTAAGTATTTCATTAAAATACTTAATAATTATCCTTTTATATATCGTATATTATTATATCGTAATACATCGTACATAATTTAAGATTAACCTACTAACGCCCATGGCTTTACCTCTCTGGATGGTGTCATCCAGACCCACCTGTTAGTTAGTTGTTAGTTTTGTTTGTTTGGATTTTATAACAGGCAGTTCTGTGTAGAACTGCCTGTTATAAAATCCAAACAAAAATTTAAATATAAAATAGGCTTTAAAACTCATCTGTATTGGTCCAGTTGTTAGGCTAGAACGTGATTGAGCTACAAACACAGTACTTTACTAGAATAACTTCAACAGTTTTTATAGTCGTAGCGTTTGGGTGGTCGCCTAATACGTGTCGAGTTGATAAACAAACTCGCCCATGATGTTATTAATGGCGTTATTTGAAGTGGTCGCTATATTGCCACTTCCTATAAGCGGCAGGATGCGGGCATCCCTGAATAAGTGGCCTGTAGGACCCTTAACCAGGCATTGCCTTTGTTATTGGTTGAGCACTCAGCATTGTTTGATTTATGAATAGTTTCCTTTCCAATAAGATTTAAACGATAACTCTCTACTGAGAAGTTAGTAGCTTGTTAAGTGATTTCAACGTTTATAATCCACGCGGGTGGGATTTAGTAGTACTTAACACAACTCACTATAACTACGAAAGAAAAAGGGAAAAGTATTACTATTATTGAAAGAGAGAGAAGTATAGAAGTTAAGTAAAGAAGAACTGTCTATCATACTCTACTTAGTACTCAAATAAAGGAAATTTTAGATTGAGATGTTAGCAGAGAGGCAGTGAGGCAGAGACCAACAAACAGCAATGTCGTAGCACAAACAAAAAAACGCCCATTATCATAAATCGAAGGATGTTAGGTAGTTTAGATACCTTCAAGACTGCTAATGAAGCCTTAGATGCATATCTACAATCTGATGATGTGGGTGACATTAAAAAGAAATATTCTATTTCTGCTCCGAACGGTAACGCTCCACTGAGAGAGGAAGTGCGCTCGGGACAAAAATATAAATATTAGTTTCGCTGTCCGTCTGACGTTCCTCATATAGATCCATGGTAGCGAAGTAGCAATGGTTCCTGATGTTTGAAAAAGATGAATAGCGGACAGAAAGGACTAATTATAATGTTGGTCTAACTTACAAATTCTGATTTCGATGATAATCCTCACAATTCAGTTTTTTTTGTACAAAAATTGTAAAAAGCCGACTCTAAATTATAATCATCATCCAAAATTATGTCTCTCCTAGTTCAATTTTCTAAAAACTATTTCCATTTAGTAGCAAGTTCGTTTTAAAAAGAGAATTTACCGTTGTATTTATGAGTTGTATTGCATCACTAAATGTGAGGATGCAAATATAAAACATTATAAAAACAGGCCCAAACATAACACCTTGTGAAACCCACTTTCAACTACACACATTAAATAAGTTTTCCGCGTGTAATAAAAATGTACAAGATTAATATTTTTATAGCTTTGCTTTACTAGTTTTCTCGTGTGCCTATAATTTAACAAAGTTGAATATACATTACTTTTTTCATAGCTGGACCTAAAATTACAACCTGTTTTGAAAAATGAATTTGTTCTCGCTTTTAATTAAGCGATAACTTCAACATATTTAAAGCCTTGTGCAAATCTAGATCACCTGCAATAGCGATCAGTATATCGCTGTCAAATATAGCACTGTCAAAGTTCGCATTAGGGTGTGCAAACATGCAAACCCCTATGCTGGAACTGTAGGCCTACCTTGAGCTCTGTCTGGCTCTGTCTCTGGTTCTGGTTTTGGGTCTTTGTGAGTGTTGACTAAATAAATACGTCAAAACGTTACACACACAGTATTATGCACTGGTGAGCACTCACACAGACTCAATAGCATAGCCAGAGACAGAGCCAGATAGAGCTCATGGTAAGCCACTGATCGCCACCGCCATCGCAGATTTATACATTGATAGTAAATTGATTAATCACAAAGGTAACTATTGTTCGGATAATAATTTCCAAGTAGAGTGAGTGCTCGCATAGCGGTCCATGCGCATCCGCTCGACAGACCGGGCCGATGCGTGCGCGTGCGCACACCTCCATTGCTATGGGTACTATACATACTACCTAACATCGATGGATACTAAGCAAAGCAGTGACACGCATGGCACTCGTCCGGTGAGTTTACCGGCAGCCGGCACATCTTGATGCAATCGTATTGTTAGTGGGACCTTGCTTTGAGGCACATATAACTACCATTTGACTTCACTCTTGTCCTGATAAAAAGAAGTTTATATGATTTACCAGCGCACGGTTTTTTTTCCACACAACACTATCTAGCCCCAAACTAAGCAGAGCTTGTACTATGGGAACCAGATAGCTGATATAATACTTAAATACTTTTTTTTGTAAATACATTCATATTAGAATACAATGTATCCCCAGACACAGAACAAACGTCTATGTTCACCCCACAAATGTTTGTTCTCGGTGGGGATTGAACCCACGACCTACGGCGCAGAAAGCAGAGCTACTACCAACTGAGCTGAGAAGCCAGTCACCATATTGGGAACTAAGTATTTAAAATTTAATTTAAATCAATCGAGTCATACGGTTTGATTGGATACTCATTAAAGAATAAAGAATGCAAATAGATGAGGAAGTAAGAACAAAAGATAAAAAAATGATATATGATGAACAGGAAGTTACTTTTGTTACTACTTACTTACTCAATTACACCAAAATAAGTAAGAAGCCGCACAGGGCGTTTTAAAATGAGGATTAGCAAAACCTTATTTGCATTCCACAGTCCAGTAGCTTCTTTGACTAGTAGAAGACTGCCAATTACTGAATAGTAAGTGGCAGTCTTCTAAATTGGATAACCAATTGTCCACTGGCCCAGTTCTGTGGCCGCCGTCCGTGTCGTCATTATTGCAACTGGAGCCTCAAGCGTTAGTATCGAAGATAGAGGTGTCTATTATGTCGAGTATACCTACCTACCTACCCACGTACAGTACAGTGAGTACACACAATGCAAACATACAGTGTTCGAGTCGATGTCTTTGAAACAGTTGCGATCATAACATTGCTGCTAAGAACGATATACAATACATTTCAGTAAAAATATAATAGAAATATGTCATCTATCATCCCTCCTATTATGGAAAATATCTAGATTACAAGACCTTTCATGATCAAAGTGAGTTGTTTGAACAAAAAACATTTTGATTTTAACTTCGAGTAAATTTGACGAGGCTAGCATTTTATGTTTGAACTCAATAGTTATATCATCATTGAGCTGAATATCAACAATCGTATAGTCCCACTCAAGGCACGTCTACGTCGAAGTGACGGGCATGTACTAGTTTTAGCATATTTGCATGCAACCGTTGCATCATGGCGCGGTTCATTGGACGATTAGATTGTGTGCGATAGTAATCTCACTATAATTAACACAAGAGTTGTGAATTCCATAGTGCAATTTGTAAGAATCATCAATGTTTGCAACTGTTTGCCTTTCAGTTTATTTATTCCCACTGAAGTTTCTACATTTGTGTCTATTTTCCAAATTTAAATGCTTACTATTCAAAATGTGTGTCTCCCTCATGAGAAACTCAAGGAATGTTAAGCTCATTTTGATGAGAACTTCCAATAATCCTGCTACCTTCGTTTACGAGCGGAACACAAATAATAAAGCACAGCTAAAAGCGGCCTCCGATACGATGGATGGTAAAAAAAGACGAGCCCTTCCATCTTTAGAACATTCCCGCGAGATGACACCTAGTGGAGATACAGATTGAAGGGTAAATATGTATTTGATTTTAAATTCCAATTATGTTGTCATCTCAGGACGTTGATGTCATGGAAGAGGCATAAGAACATTCCATTACCGTAGAATGATGGAGTTGCTATAGGAACTAAGAGATGAATTTGTAAAAAAAACAGCTTACGACTGTAATCCCTAGGCATTGTATACATATCCTCTGAGATCTCTTTGGATTAAAACCACACGGTCTATAGTATCTTTTTTGATCCTAGAAATAATGCTCATGATAAGTTTAATGTGAAATCCTTGTAAATATAAATGGAAATTCCTAACTAAAACATTGTTGTGGCAGAATACGTTCTTTATTAACATTCGTCCTTTATCTAAAGAGCTAAAATGGAGGCTAATCTTAAAAGCGCTTGGAGATAACCCACAGGTCACAGACCATACCCTACACGGATAGCTATGGCGTTATCTATGGGCCCTAAGGGTCCACCCACGGACGCCCACGGCACAGCGCGAACGCACGCGTGTCTTGAATAGCGAATGGCACTAGGTGCTTCAATTCAATGTGCATAGTATAATAACAGGCTCGGAGATAAAAACCAAAGCTACATAAAACATGAGCCAATCGAAAGAACAAAAGAATGAACCGAAAGGCAAAGCGTAAAAAAAGCTCGTTTCGATTCAATACAGGCTGGAAGATGAACTGACTGTTCTTTGGAGTGTAAATTATAGTTGGTAATTTATTAAAGATACATAGGTATTGCTAATCTAAGATCAAACTAAATAATGAACGACTTCCAAGTTGTACTTGCCCCGGGTATTTCTGCATGAGAGATGAGTGACGAGACACCCGCTCTGACCCAAATCTACTGATGTGGGAATAGGACATTGAACTCGCTTAGAAACAAACGAATTGTGGGTTTGAAACTCAATCAGCACTGTGCGATAACGACTTTACTCCAAGTAAAGAAAACTTTGCTGATAAGCTGACAGAATAAGTCGTAAGTTACCAAATTTTCTAGATAATACTTATATTTGAGAATCCAGTGCCACAAGTACTCGGCATATCGAAAATAAAAGGTGTTTCGTCCTAGTGTTTTCGGCTACCGTGCATGGCCCATGTAAAAACTGTCATAATGTGACATCATGTGAGCTTCATTAAGTTTCTGAACACACACCACAAGCTTCCTGATTATAATAGTTTTCGGAAGCGAGAGATTTCACTTATTGTTGTCGAGTATTATTACATGTGGCATTGGACTTGCGGCCTTTGATGCGTGGGAACGATGTTCTGTCAACAATCACTTTAGGTATTTTAGTACAATTATGTTACAATATTATATCCCACGTGGTCTGTCACCGGGTTATTTTAGTTTTGATGACTTTATCAAGTTTTAAATTACATTACATATTGCTAGCTAGTTTAGTTTAGTTAGTTTAGTTTAGTTTATTGCAAAAATTCTTAGCTAACATTACAGACATATCCTATCCGTCACTTAAAGCTATGTACACATAAAAATATATAATTTTTACGTATAAAATGTATTTACTAGTGAGGAACCATCATCATCATCATGAGCCTAAAGAAGTCTGGACATATGCCTCCTTTATACATTTCCAGAAAAAACAATTCTGAGCCCTCTCCATATTATAGGAAACACTGTTCAAAGTAACATATCCATCACTTTTAGGTTTTTTGGCAGTTATTTCCGACTAGGAAGGTTTTTCAAACTTATTACAGTTTACAAGTGTATCTAGTTTCATTCACACTCGAATGAAACTAGGTACACTCACCTGCAATCTCATTCATTAGAATTAGATTAGTGTGGATTACCACAGTCTCATTCAAGCAATACGTTCTTCTTGCATTTGACAGCCTCCCATGAACTTGACTGTTTTCTATTCCAATCCCCACATTTTGATAAAACCTTCACTATACGGCCCATTCCTGTCAACTTTTTGTTTAGGTTCGTGAATAATAATTTCGTCCACGTCTTCACTGTCGACGGAAATCGCTATAAACAGTGAAACGGCTGTCGCATTATAATGCCAAGTACGAGTCGGCCCCGTGGAGGCACGTTCTGTGAGTCGGCGTTCCAGATTTGACGAGTACTTACCTACTTTATGCTGACGACGCACGCGGGTCAGGTTTTTACATAATATTATAGATTTGTAATTTAAACATAATATCTAGCAGAAATTATAGACATAATTATTGCGCATGTAAGTGTTATGTGGTGTAAAGCCTTGCGCACATCTAAGCGTTCTACGGTGGCGAATACTTAGTGAAACGCTGTGTAATATCGCTGTCATATTCGACAGCGTATAGATCTACGAAATGGTTCTATTATAAAGTGAAATTTATTTTCAGGGGCTTTTCCGTTCTGCCGTGAGCAGCATTGCTGTGTTTTGGTTTGAAGGTGAAATTACTGGCATCTGTATGCGTCAGGGGCAGCAGAGCAGTGCATTGTAGGACACGTTCTTGACGTGCGTGACCTACGAGACAATGCTTTGTTTTAAGCGATGGTTACCAATTAACGTCAGGGGAGGGTTGTTCCATCAGCTAGTTCTATAAAAAAACTATTGTTAAACCCATGTCTTTAAGTTTTGTGTGTATTTAAGCTAATCCTGGGTTTATTGAAAACCCCAGACTGAATTATTCAAAATTAGCTCCAATACTCTGACTTCTTCGACTTCTATTTCTGACGCAAGTTACAGAGCACACCATAACTTCTTTTCTATATTACATGCTCGAGTAAGCCTACAAGTTTGTTTTACAATTAACGCTTTGGTAGACCTCGGCCCTCTAAAAGACCCCACAAATAAACTAATTCGATTCACCAAACAGTCATAACCACACGGCAGGTGCCAAAGCATATGGTCAAATGATATCAGTCATAGTAAACAAGAACCAGTCATGAGTCGCGTGGGAGGCGTGGGCGAGTCCACTACGCGTTAGCTCACTTGTAGAGGAACTCATCATCTTCGGAAGGTAAAATAGTCATTGAAACTACTTACTAAAAACATCATGATACCAGCTTTGAAATTGAAACGTTTTAAAGTGATCGTATTGAATTCGGGAGTTTATATTACAATAACTAGAGTCAGTGTCAATGTAGGCATACCACAAGCTCTGTCTGACTCTGTCTTTGGTTCTGGTTTTGAGTCTGTGTGAGTGCTCACCACTGTATTATACTGTGTGTGTGACGTTTTGACGTAGTAGTATTTATTCAGCATTCCTGTGTGAATGCTGAATAAATACTACTACAAAGATTTTTATAATGTCCCAGAAGTTAAGAGCCGAGCGGGATTTGAACCCGCGACCTTCCCCTCGGTACGGGGCTGCGCTGACCACTGCGCCATCGGATCCTAATTCCTTAAGTGATTCCCTTAAGTGTAGTAAACACTATAAAATTAATAAACAAATACTACTACCTCGAAACGTCACACACTCTCTCAGTCAGAGCCAGAGACAGAGCTTGTGGTAGGTCTACTGATAATTCAGTTTCTTCCTAATTTGAACACCAAAAATATTCTCTTCAAAAATCTTTATAAAATAAATACTTAAACTAAGTTACACTGTTAAATTAAGTTAGTTAGTAGTATCCAATTACAGAATCGACACCTTGCATTAAGAAAGTAAGTATGTGCACGATTTAGCACACTCGCACTAAAGTATTATTAATACGTGGTATCCTACCAAACGGCTACTAGTTTTTATCAACTTCAATAAAATCCACTAACAAACCATTGACAGGAAGCAATTCGCCAATCCTTCGGTATGCAGGTACTTAATTACAATTGGGACAAAAACTTGAGCTGCTTAAACTTACGCTCGTATTCTTGTCTCTTCCTCAACTCAGACTTACATTAACTAGACTTATTTTTAAATGAATTGCTGTTATTGATTGAGTGAGCTTGTATCCCGGCTCACCTGAGAATACCATTTATTTCTTGCTCGCGTTCATTACTTTTATGCCTTGGTAAGTATTTATTGATAACATAACCCTTCTGCAGCAGTCGAACAAAAACTAGCACGAGCGAGCGCATCCAACTAACTTGCAAAGAGATCTGTAGGACTCTGTGTCTGGCTCTGGTTTTGAGTCTGGTGAGTGCTCACCATATTTTTTTATATTTAAATGTCTGTTCCTACTGGTCAGGGCTTTATTAATAATCCTGGCGTAGCGTTGGACTAGTTAATTCGTGTTTTGTCTCTTGCATTGACATGCAATTGTCAACTCGAACAAATGTGACAAAACACGGATTAACTAGTCCAACGCTACGCCAGGATTATTAATAAGGCCCCTAGTGTATTATACTGTGTGTGTGTGACGTTTTGACGTAAGATTTATTTAGTCAACACGCACACAGACTCAAAACCAGAACCAGAGACAGAGCCAGACAGAGCTCATGGTAGGCCTACAAGATGTGCAAAAAGACTCCTAACAAATGTATTTAACCCATTGAGGTTTATATGAAGTAAGTAACCTTTTTCTATGACATGTCAAAGTCAAAGTAAACAAAGTGGTTCTTCCGACATGACAATACTTAAGTAACAGAAGATTTACAGATATCTAATGTAAAAACTATGACAGCATACTGTTTGTAGTTGAATTGCAAAGGGAAAAACATTAGAAGCTTTTAGATTGAGAGAAGCAATGACGAGTAAATTGATTTTAAATGTAATATGCATGTACAATGGTCCAGGAAGATGTCAAGCACTTGCGTCTTTAACGTTCAATAAACTTTTTGCTTTGGTTTCTGTGGTTTCCGTTGAAGCAAAACATAAAATAGAAGGTCGTGTTGTCTGTGTCATAATTACCCCTGACTACCTAAAGTCTTGCGCATAAAAAGGAAGATTCATAAATGGGTAGGCTGGTCAACTGCTGGTAACAGGATTTCTTAGCTATTAGTGATGGTCACTGCAGCCAAGTCGGGCGGGAGTGCAAATCGAATGTCAAACCAACGTGTGGTGTGCCTAGGCAGTGCTGATCAGTGGCGATCAGCGTTTTGTAATGAAAGGAGTCCTATCACAAGACAGGACGCACCGGACTAGCAAATACATATCATTGCGAGTAAACTTATCACCCTGGTGCCCACTGCTCACAGAACAAAGTAGAACCGCCATGTGGCCGGAAAAGTGTCGCCAAAATACATGAGCATATTATGCTCTTTTCTCCATACAAATGACACAGTTTTTTCGGGAGTCGTAAAGTGATAATGCCTTGCAGCAGCGCAAGAATTACTATCCGAACAAGTTAAGCGACAAGATAAAACATAGAAATACTTTCTTAACATCTTCCTTCCTTCTTCTTAGAATCCTCATATTTAGTGATATTTTAAATATAATAGTGGAAATTTAAAACTGGCGACATCGGCTCCCATACAAACGGCGCATGATCGCCTTTCTACTGTATTCTGTGCTGGTGCCCAACACCTTAGTATTTTTTTTTACAATGTTCATCCGACGACTTTTAAAACTCATTGAAAGTCGATGGATGGAAAGGGCTGAGAGAATCGTTCTTGTAAATGCTTAGGAGAGGTCTATATCAAGCAGTGTATTTCACCGTCTGATGATGATGTGCTTGTTACCGCCGCATAGTTATAATTACAATTGAGTGTTGGTACCGGTCGAGTCCCGGTGCAGTTTCGTCAGTACAGTGGGTAATAACCACGTCGCTAATTACTCCGTCACTCTTTAATTTACCAATCAAATGATGTGTTACATAAGGGTGGTGTAGGTGTTCTAAATATTAGATAATTAATTAATCATGACACTAGGTAAATGATTGATTGAAGCCTCATTTGCTATGGACAAAAAAATTTGGATAATGAAGAAATCTTGCAAAAAAATTATGAATCTGAATATCTTGTATTTTTTTTTATAATTGGTTTCAATTATGTAACTTTAAATATTCATGAATATTTTGCCACAAATTTATCTGTTTATTGCAAAGGGCATTTAGACACGTTCAAAAAATTCGTGACACACCAAAAATCACGTAATTGCAGGCAATCTAACTAGTGAGACTCATTTGACAGATTTTTAGGAGATTACGTTTTCAATGGGACTGTTCCAGGAACTCATTGAATGAGGACAATGGTTGTTACCTGTTTGTTAGTAACAAGCAGGTATCCGCAACAATTTGTTACGATCGCAACCTGTAATGTTCACAATAGGGAATGAGGCAAACCCAAAAAACTGCAGTTAGGTACTGTTATTGGCAAATGTTGTTCACGACGTTGCAACTTTTATTGTTACCTTATTGTGAATTGCTTAGTGAAGTAATATGTATTGACTAGCATTTTATCATGTTATTTTTAAACGTTTTTTTAATAAACAATACTACACTATACACAATCAAATCATAGGAACGTTAGGTCTAGTTGTAAGTAGTTTTCTGTCTAGCTTATAAGTATTGCCTTATGAGTTACTAGCAAATTGAACAATTTCATCTTGGAATACTTACATTACGTTTTATGTTATATTTTTAAAATCCACGTAAAAACATTTAAATTCTATGAAAAATAAATAACACGCAGGTAACTTCTACTACCAATTGGATGTAGGAATTCAAGGTAAATTCTACTACAGCATCCTAAAAACTTGTCTGCCCATAAACAGCAACTCGAATTACTTCATCACGAACTCATACTGCACCCGAATGTGGGTAGATGTTTGTTTTTGTTGCATTTTAGGATATTTTATGAACTACTGCGAACGAGGTATGTTGATATGTTTAGATTAATATCGTTCAAGTTATTCTACAACATATATTATGTAGGTAATTATAATGAGTGAGCTGAACTAAGAAAGAATTAAATAATCAGGTGCTTCATTTTATAACATAAACCTACAGCCGATGGCGAATAATAGTCAATTGTTATATTTCAACACAGAATAGAAAATATTTTTTGAAGTCTAAAATAAATAAATCATTCATTAAACGAGCTTTGGTCTTGTATCAAACCAAACTGTTGGTCCCGGTACTTAAAACAATTGCACAAAAAAACTGACGAAGATGATTTACGACCGGTTTCGCCATTTCGTCCCAATTATTATGCAAATAGCAAACAAACAATCAATTAAAACAAAAACCTTGGTTAATCACATTAATTGCCCCAAACGGTAAAGTAAAACTTACCTAAATGTATTCACATGCTTACACACTCTCACTTTAAAAATTCACTGTTTACTTTCTCACTCACTATTTTTTTTTTCTAAAAAGTTTAAAGTCCCGCGTGTGTTGGTTGAATGCACGCGTAGTGGTTTGGTGTCTGAGAGACGTGCGCGCGTCGCGAATGACTGGTGCGTTATGGCTCGCTCCGCTCTCTCGTCTCGTGTCGTGTTTCTACTACTACGTGTCTCGTGTCCCTCGCTACCCGCTCGGTGACTCGCTTCGTTGGCCACCCTAATGCACGTTGCAGTGCAGAAGGGTTAATAATTAAATGAAGTGTAGTAATTTAAGCTTTTTTAGATAAATAATTACCTTTTACATAAATAATAATCTTAATTAGTTAAATTTTATAATATTAAGATGAAAATATGGGCACATATTGAGTGAGGTATCCCCCCTACATGTATGTAGGTAAATGAGATGACTATTTAGAAATACCAAGCTTAGAACCGAAGCTGCACGTCGAAATGCAAAAATACATTTTAGTCATAAAAACTTGTACTAGATACTTACCTACTTATTATAAATTTTAAGAAAATAATTCCATAACAAAAATATACAATAACAGAAGGTAGAGTAGAGTTCGGGTTCTAAAAGCAGAGGTTCAGAACTCAAAAATAAGTCGAAGTGGTTTACTAGGAATGTAGCAGTTACTTTGAATTTTTAAAAAAAAAAACAATCTATTTTAGTTCTATCCTGCGTTGCGCGGTTTGTGTCCATTATCGGAGGGCTGAGGACACCCAGGTTCAACGTTGATTAGTGCAATAAAATATAAATACCTACGTAATCCAGATAAAACAATACTTATGAGTTAATAAGTGCATTCGAGAAAGATTTCTAGCAGACTTTCTCATCTGCATAATGCCCCTAAAAAGATGTTTGGTCGGCGCCGGCGCATTCCTTGAACGAACAATGACAGCGCGATCCTGGCAGGCAGTAACGTAATAATTCAAATGAAATTTAAATTCTCATATTTATATGCAACTGCAACCTGTAATCTGCCGCGGAATCTTATTTATAAACTACGGAATCCAAAAGTTAATGATAATCATAGTTTTGACCGATTGGCTGGTCAGAAGTCAGGGCTGTTTTAGATGGGGAATGTTGACCATAAAAATGATGAAATATAAGTGAGCTTAATAGACCTTTATAATCGAACAACGAGTTTAAATAAAGATCCTTTCACCGCATTGTTTCTTAAGAACTGATTCCCAACGTGGTCCAGGGGGATCCCCAAGGGTCCACAGTTAGAGCCAATAATATTTTTTGGTCGACTGGGAATATAGTAAAAATGTAGCTGCAGGGCTGGAGGTCCACCGGAACTAGCAAAATTTTGAAAGTGGTCTATGAGAAAAAAAAGGTTGGGAACGTCTAATATAGAGAGAGGCACGATGAGAAGAAGACTAAAGAGATGTTAAATAATCATTCATTTTAAAGGAACAGAGGAATGTCGGGCTCTTCATCATCAGTCATCATCTATCGAGCTCTCCATCATCAGACATTGCCGTCGTATTTTAAGTTAATTTTTAATCGTAGGTGACTTGTTGATATGCCATCGTGAGAACGGAAATGGAGTCATAACAGTGATGTTTTGAGTCAGTGGATGACGCAGGCAGAGAAGTTCACTCGAGATGTGAGACTATGGACAATAAAGATGCTGCTGTGGAAAGATACATTCCTAGGCAGGTTTGTAAACAGTGCACTGGATGGGGTCGAGAATCGATCAAAGTCGATGATGGGCTTTATAACATCCAAGTTATGCTCTCTGAGCAGAGGAGAGCGCGCCAGAGGAAAGACGTATGTCCATCAGTGTACTTCAAAGGTTGATGATGATATTGATTAATTGATGGTTACAGCAGACCCGAGCATAATGCGATGGTCCAACGACATCGGAACGGCAGCGGCACCACATTAGAGTCACAGCTCATAATTTATTATTTTGTAAAAATTATCAAACAAAAACAGACTTGTTCTCGTAGAATTGGTGGAGCCTAGATTCACCTAGGTAAGCTGCTAGCATAGGGGCTGACAACCGTTCAACAACTTTTTTTAAATTTTTTATGTAAAAGATAGACAAACGAGTTTACGGCCCACTTGATGGTAAGCGGTCACCGTCGCCCATAGACACCAACAACACCTAGGGTGCAGTAGTTGCGTTGCCTACCCTGAGAAAGAAAAAACTTCTTGCTCGCACAAGTTTTTTGACGATGGTCTGCCCCTTAACTTAGACTTTCATTAGGAATTTTCCATAATATCGTCGCAGTTAGTTTTCCATTGCTAAGTGCCTAAGTAGAAGCTAATATCGCCCACTCCACCCCCATGCACACCTATGTTATTTTACTCATCTAGTAAATAATGCATTTTGTTTACTTACATTACATTACATTTATTTACTAACGTTAGGGTCATGTGCGCGCTTGCCTATGTATTCTTATAATGTCGGCTGTTGATAAATTAGACAAAAAATGTGTTTTTCCTATGCATAAAAGTTTGTAAAAATGTATGATTGTGCAAGTCAATATTTCTACAACAATTTGGACAAAATCATCTTTGCACTATTGCACTAAAAGTAAGTTTTGTTTCTCTAGTGAAAATAAATTCTATATATCTAAAAAAATATTTCGCTTACGCTCGGGATTCTATTGCAAAGTATTATTTAGATTCTAAACTTGCCTTGTAAATTAATAACAAACGGTCTCAACTCTACATTAACAATGAAATATTACCTATACAAGATGTTAATTAACACCTTCAATACAATTAAAAGTGACCATAAGACTTGTTTACGACTTTTATTTATTTCCTAGGGAACGCCTACGCCGAGTAGTAATCTAGGTTTACCTAACCCATTTAGTACGTCATTTTATTATTTATAACACAACAAAAAAATATATACAATCACAAAAGTACCTATTTAGTAGGTATAAGAATTATAATTTAAGGGTGTATTTTTAAAAGACGGAGTAATGCGGGGTAAAAAAATCATGAAAAAAAAAGTTTCTTCCAAAGGTTTGCTGGAAGAAAACTCTTTTAGGGTTAAGCTCGCCCATGTACATGTACATGTCCTTTGTTATTACTTATTTGTAAATATTTCTGTGTGCATTAAATTAATCGAATCGAGAACCTCCTCCTTTTTTTGAAGTCGTTTTTAAACCCCAATGAGAGTAGGCTCACCTACATTAGAAAATAACCATGGAAAAGTAGCCTACGAAACCTACTTTTCCCGGCTTTTCAAAGCGTTTCCCAACATGCAATACGCGGATCCCGGTCAAGTCTTCAAACGGAAGCAGGGCAGTAGGTATCGCGATAGCCTGCGGGAACTGCACTGAATGGGAGAGTCTATCTTACCCTGAATGCTCAAGTGTTCTTTTAAATTGGCTTTTTATTCCCGTCACGAGTACAATAAAATGACCAAACCAACCAACAAACAACGTCATTTTTGAAAAGTTGAAAGAAGGCTATAGCTGCATAGGGTCTATTTGTAGTTAAAACTGTTTTTCATCCTCCATTTCGTAAAGAGTATTTTTTTTTATACAACTATCTGATAGAACAAGCATATGGCCCACCTGATGTTAAGTGGTAACCATCGCCTACAACAAAGCATTGCCTCGTAGGTCAGGCACGTCAGGAACATGCCCTACGATGCACTGCATCAACAGTTATTTGTTCAGTAAGTTGTTAACTCTTTGTATGGAAATAATATGCTTGTACGAAATATTAGGAAAGCGCTCCTACCTGACACATTGAAGAACTTCTTACTTTCATATAAGTAAAAAGTATAAAAATGCGTGTACGCCATCGCCAACACACTAGCCAATACACGTGTGCACCTTGTAATTAGTGGAAAAATAACTCCTGAGATATTCCAAGTAGCAAAGTCTTGGCAACTTTGGCGCCTATTAATTTTCGCCCATCACTTCGGTCGGAATAGCGTCCATGTTGAGTGAGGAGCAACTTGAATAAAATCAACAAAAATGTAGGTATGTATGCTGCAATGCGGAGAAGCGGTTTCGGGCCTATTCAATCATGCACCTGTTTTGGAAAACTGCCAAGCCATTACCAATATGATGTGGTTCCAGTTTTTGCGCGAAACAATTTTTAGGAAAAATATTTTGGGGGGTAGACTACTAGGGTTACCTACTCTCAGAATAATTTATAATCATGGCGTTTAGTTTAGCCGTAGTTACCTTGCTCCGTTTCACTCGGCATTCCAGGTTCCAACCGCTCGCTTTGACTCAATGGTTATTTGGATAGAGGCTTTGCGGCCTGCGGGCAGCCATGGAGACCAAGGAATATAATACTCTCGAGACCGAGACGGTAGACGGTACGCGGTTGCTTTTTCCCGCTAGTATTTTAAACTCTTCCAGGGCTATTCCCTACTCATACCTACCCGAAGACCATGTGTCTACCGATGACAGTGACAGCTGTAAAATATGTCAATAAAATCACGAGTATGTTATGTCAAAGTCAAAAACATTTTCAGGGCTCCCCTCCCCTCCCTCCTCCCGCTTGCCGCAGTAGTTTTCGATGGAAGCCGTCTTCTGTGTGTAATATTTCTGTAGTTTTCCATGAAAGTCCCGAAAAGTTTTGCCAACCATTTTATACTTAGCCGTGACAATGTTCGCGAAGCCATATAAACTAAAATCAAACAATGCGCTGAAGAATTCTGAGAAGTAAAGCAATGTTTATGTTCGCGGGTTTTGTTGTCGGTTTTTGGGACCTCTATTCTTTTTATTTACACATTATTTTGCAGGAAGCACCTAGCTCAGCGTGTCCTAGATGAGCTCCCCTTCGCTACAGAGGAGAAGGTGAAGGAAATATTGCCTCCTAAGGGAAGTTGTACGTGTATGAAGATGGTGCTCCATTCTGGTGACTTTGTCAACGTGTACGCGTTAGATGGAATCCCAATGCTGATAGAGACCTCTGAAGGGCTGGTGCCTACGGTCTGTGCGCTGTGGAGAGCTCCCGAGCTGGTGCCCATGCTCACTATACACACTCTCGTGCTTCCTAAGGTAGGTTTGTTACACTTTGAATCACCTATGCATGGTCCAATCCACAAGCTAGAAGGAGCCATTACAGTCCGCTTATTGCATCACAGATCCAGAATGGAGCGCCACTGTACCTCCCAGGCGTGACCCTCCCGGCTCAGGGCGCCGGGTTCCCCGTATTCCAGTGCGGCACGATTCTAGGCGCTTGTACAGAAGACAATCCAGCGGCCTGCCTGGTGGGCAGCGCGGCCATGTCCAGTGCAGACATGCTGCTGAGAGCATCGTGAGTTATGTTCTGACACTGACATTATTCAATCACCTTTGGGAGAGAAGATGTGCTGATGCAACAGTTTTTGTAGTCTTTAATGTATTTCTGATTTTATTCCAATCCACCTAATTTTTAATAAAAAAAAATTATGTTTTTTATGACATTATCCTAGCTTTGAAATCAAGTTTTTAAAATATTTATGCATCTTGCCTTTCATGTCACATATTTATGGTTTTCAGAGGCATTTGTCTGGACACCCTGCATGTGTATGGAGACTCGTTATGCAAAGACCAGAAGTTCAACAAGATTGTGCGACCCATGCCGGCCGGCTCAGTCGCTGACAACACACCTGGACGCTTGACCAGGAACTTACAACAAGTAAACATTTGAACATCCTTGTTCAGTTCATATCTAAATTAATTGATTTTGTGATAATAGTAGTTCATTTCACAGTTATACAAAGTGCTTTCACAAAATAGTCCAATTGGTGATCTTATTGCGAGTAGCATCTCTTTCAAACAGCCATCTCAGCATCATTATTATCATTAGCCTGGGGAAGTCCACTGCTGGACCCCAGCCCTGGGCTGCTGGCACCTTGTCATAAATATCATCTAAAATCTAATGTAAAGTGAAGAGTGAGAGCCATAAATGATAATTGCCAGCCTATTTGTTGTAGATGACTCTTCAATCAAAAGAAGAATGGCCATCTCTCGGGCCACGTCCTGTTCCACCCATCGTCAAGCAATCCGCTGCAGTCCCACCTGTGAGCAACCAGCCCCAAGTCATACCCGTAGACACGCCAGAACCTGACACTGGAGACAATGAAGAGGCCGATGATACCATACTCACAGGTACCAAATAAATAAACAGTTGTGTAGGTATGGCCATGATCTAGGCAACTTAAAGGTTTTAAGTCTCATAGGCTTTTCAAATAGAAAAAAAACATCTGTGGAAGTTTTTTTTTTTTTATAATGTCCCAAAAGTTAAGAGCCGAGCGGGTCATAAAAAAATTATGAAAAACGCAAGGTGACATCTCTCGTCGATTCAACTGAATGCAACTTCGGTTATCGAGCAGGTTAGTTGACTATAACGTCAAAACTGTAGATGGAGCCACGGTCGCGTTAGTGCCGAACAGTCCCTAAGAGTTATTCGTCGAGTGTGATTAGGATCCGATGGCGCAGTGGTCAGCGCAGCCCCGTACCGAGGGGAAGGTCGCAGGTTCAAATCCCGCTCGGCTCTTAACTTTTGGGACATTATAAAAATCTTTGTGATTTCCTTAAGTGTAGTAAACACTATAAAATTAATAAAAAAATCTGTGGAAGTATTTCTACCAAGCCTATTTCTGCCACAATACAGCGTTCGGTTTGAAAGGTGTAATTGAATATCTGCATGCCTCTAGTTGAGGGGCGCAGGGAGTGCATCATAGGGCATGTTTTTAACGCGCGTGATTGTTGAGGCAATGATTTGTTAAAGGTGATGGTTCACACTTAACGTCAGTTTGACCACATGATTGCTTCTCTGTTTGCTCCTCCAACAGCTTTTCATATAAAAAAACAACTTATTAACAAATTCTTTTATAATGAGATCTCTAGTAATACTGGGCTTGAGCTCCGTCGATGATTTGTGGTGCTGGTTGCAGAGTCGTCCCGCCTGGAGGAGGCGATACCGTCTGATATGGACGAGCTGCTGAAGTGGTGTTTGCTGAGCTTCATCAAGCTGCAAGCCAAGAGCGTGGAGCTGCCACTCAAAACTAACATACTCTACAAGTCAGTAATCTCATTACCCAAAGAGTTTTGCTACCACATTCGATCTACCAAGTGTTGTTTTCGTGTGAGCAATGTGTCTCTCTCTTTTGAATGGAAAATTGATGAGACAAAAACTCGTTTCGATCGTTTCTACGTAATATTTTTGACGTTTCATCTTTTCTCCATACAATAGAGAGAGACAAATAGGCGAAACGAAAACACAATACAACATTTTGTAGACGAAATGTTATAAATAAAGTAGGACTTGCCCTTCTGATATTTTTTTGTACTTTACTCCAAGTACAATATAACGTCCCAGTAACATCCACCACACAAGTAATTGTTCTAAGTAAATAAAGAAAAAAGTAGGGATCGAACCCACTGTCTATAGCACTGAAGGCAGGGCTACTACCAACTGAGCTATGACTGTCCTTTGTATGGTAATAATGTATGCAAGTTGTATTTGGTTGGGTATGTGTGTAAGAAAGGAGTTTTCCGAATTGAACTCTTAAAGAGGCTGGTTTAATATTTTTACTAAAATACCGCTAAGCGAATGTCCTTTCCATCCGCTGTTTTTAGATTTGCGTAGATTCACTCTAAAGAGTTGTAGTAAGCTAACTTTTTCTTGCTCTCTCAAATGTCCTTTCCATCAGCTCAGCTGTTATTAGATTTGAGATTTGTAATAATAAGGGCAGGAAAAAGAAGAATAATCCAACTTTGTCTTACCTTCTAGAAACCACATCCATGTGATGTGTCCAACGGACCGTACATTGGATGTGAAGAAGTCTTCCTACAAGAAGGTCAGCAAATTCTTGGAAGCCATGCAACAGGTATCATTATTCAACAATCATTTCGATTTGTCCCAATGCCGGTTCTAAATTGATTAATTAGGAAAGTGCTAAGAATTCTCAAAAGATATCTACTATGCCTATGGATTTACCGTTGTATCACAGTAGATATATAAGCGTCTTTGGTTGTAGGTGTAGGGCCATTTTATCCAGAGTGCAGGAGATATAAAACAATTTTTTGAAATAAATAAATTTTGTGGACAATCCAACCAACTCTATCAAGCCTCTAACCAAGCAAAGCTTGTACTTTAAAAACCTGATAGCTCATACAATACTTATATTCTTTTTTGTATGTACATACTCAGAATACAATATAACAAACACCCAGACAGAGAAAATAGTACATTGTTACCCGAGGATTTAAAGTCACGAATTTATCTATTGCCAATGGAGCTCGAGTGACTTAAATAAGTCTTTCACCCGAGGTAAACACTGTGCTTTTCATTACGAATACAAGGAAAGTAAAAATACTCTGGCGCCAAACCCGTCTCGGGACTCAAAAACGTGGCGTTCAATCCTCAGGTAACAATGTACTATTGTTCACCACACAAGTGTTTGTTTACCCTCTAGCGCAGAAGACAGAGCTGTGAGCGCTATCGTATGCTTATAGTGCATAAGGAGATGTACAAGTATAAAGTGTGGTGATGTGTATATGATGTGTATGTAAGGGCGCGATGTGTTCAAGGAAGGCCTGGTGGAGGTGCGGGAGATAGAGAAGGGCGTGTCCGCAGTGACGGCGACCAACGCCGCGCATCCGCTCGTGCGCACTCACGCCGTACCCGATGCCGTCAAACTACAGGTAACTAACTATACAAACACAAACCCTCCCGAACCTGCGTCTTGTTATTTCATAATCTTCAAATAAAATTTGGAAATCATTAGCATCAGCTCTTTTCTATACTTAGTTGATAAATTGGTCGGGGATATTTGTATGTTCTACAGTTCACTTGTCACCATTGCATAGTAGTTTAGATTGAAATTTAGTTCTAACGTGACCTGTAAAAAGAACTACTACCTATACAAGCATTTACAAAACAGTTGAACTATCTGCAGACCATTGCAAATGATCTAGAGATAACTCAAGTGATCAACCAGCGTCAAATGGAAGCGTTTCCAAGAGGCTGGAGGCATTGCAGAGCTCGTCCAGGCGCGTACTACCAAGCCTATTTCTGTCGTGAAGCAGCATTGCTGTGTTTCGGTTTGAAGGGTGTGGGTGCCGGTGAAATTAATCTGTATGCCTGAAGTTGATGGACGGAGGGCAGTGCATCCTAGGGCACGTTCTTGACGTGCGTGATCTATCAAGGGAATACTTTGTTATAAGCGGGTGGGCCATATGCTTGTTCCATTCACTAGTTGTATAAAAAAAATTGCCTGATACTAACAGTATTGTATAGATATAGAGCATACGTTATGTTCCAGACGTTGCGTCCGGTGCCACAGAAGGAGTACACGCCGCCGCTCGTGCGAGAGATGTACTGCGTCACCGCCGCCGTACAGGACCTGCTGGACCACAGGTACCCCCCCCCCCCTCCCTTCCCCCTAGCCGCCACCAGCTCCGGGAACCTTGCCAATCAAGATCCCTTCTCGACCGAGCCCCGACTCTGAACTACTATTGTTCTCAATAGCTATACTTACCGGAATGTTACTATTAACTCAGGCACTGAAATTGGCAATGCTTTTGTCGATTTTTTTCAACTCTAACTACTTACCGCCATCGTCCGCACCACCTTTGCCCAGGTCGTCGTCGTCGCTGATGCTAAATATGATAATAAAAAGAATAATATGCAATAATATTCTAAAGTGTGTGTGTTAGCTAAGCTCTTCGAGAAGGCTATCCATGAACAACTCTACCCAGTCTTTAAGCACTCCTTCATCCCCCAGCAACACGGCTTTTTGAGGGGTCGATCTACTACAACTAACCTCGTAACTTTTGTTGATGCAGTTACGGCTCGGATGGAGTCGAGGAGTCAGATGGATGCAATATTTACAAACTATACATATATAGTAAGGCATTTGATCGTATCGACCATTCCATTCTTTTGGGCAAACTTTATGCAGCTGGCATACGAAGAGATCTGCTCCGGTGGTTTACTTCGTACGTAAATGGTCGCTGCCAATTGTGGTACTGAATGGATTCAAGTCCTACTTTTCTTCAATTTCTTCAGGGGTTCCCCAGGGTTCGATACTGGGCCCATTCCTATTCATTCTCTGGCACACTCGCCACACTCATGTATATGTGTATGTTAGACGCGGCACGGCGCTGACGGCGGCGCAGACGCGCGCGGCGCTGACGCAGTACGTGGCGGCGCGCGCGCTGGCCGGCCCGCGCGGCACCGTCGCACTCGACCCCACACTCGCCACACTCATGAACCGACCACAACAGGTACATATCATTATACTAAAGCTAATGTACTTCTTCTACTGCCTGCGTCGTAAAAGTAAAGTTAACAAAATGGCTGCATGGTTTCAGGAAACTGTGAAATGGGACGTGCTGATGTCGACGGTGCTAGGCAAGATGACCGCCAGCACGGAGATGCGCTTCTCAGACGGAACCGTCAAACTGTCCAAAACGAAGCTAGAACCCATCACGATGAGCGTAGCGGTTCGGAGTGGGAACAAAAAGGTAGGCAATATTAGGATTTCGTTAATGGCTATAATCAAGTTTATTCAAACTTTATGTGACCTAGACCAAGAAACAAGGGTTCGCGTTATATATGGACCTGACTAAAGCCTTTGATTAAGTTGACCATACCATATACTACCATACCGTACTAGTGTTTAAGCTTGAAACCTATGGTGTTAAAGTTTATATAATCCTATAGGAAGACAGCAAAAAATAAAAACACGCCTGTGTCGATGAAAGAATTAGTTACCACCTGGTTTAACTATATTCTAGAATGGGGTGTGTCCCAAGGTAGTGTTGTGAGACCACTTCTGTTCATAGTTTGTGATAATAATCTCTTCAAGATAATTAACTCGATTTAGAAGAATAATCGGGAGCTGTGTTTTTCAATTGTGATAAAAAATCAGGAGA
The DNA here is from genome assembly GCA_939531255.2 of Thera britannica. Taxonomy (NCBI): domain Eukaryota; kingdom Metazoa; phylum Arthropoda; class Insecta; order Lepidoptera; family Geometridae; genus Thera; species Thera britannica. The sequence goes on along the minus strand of OW618043.2, from coordinate 8,616,084 downwards.
ATGCTGTGCTCACACAGAGTGGGTATAATAAGTATTTTGTATTGTATGTATGTGCAGGTGACGCTGGTGTCTAACCTGGAGTCGTTCGGGTTCAACTTGTCGGCTCTATCTCACGTGTGCCAGCGCGGTGTGGCGGCCAGCGCCGGCGTGACGCGCTCCCCGGGCGCGCGCGCCGACCAGCTCATGCTGCAGGGGGACCAGGTACCTGCACCTGCCTCTCTATATATCACAGCTTATATTAGCTATCTGTTTCCCATCGTACATACTCTGCTTAGTTCAGAGCTAGATAGTGTTGTGTGTGGACAACCCTGTCCACAATATTTATTTTATTTATGCCACGTGTCAGCGCCGACGGGACAGAGCTGATAAAAAACAAAGTTGTGACCTAGCCATTTGTTTTGTCATAGGGTGTTATAAAATATTGAGAAAGACTACTATCCCTATTCAAATCTACCAAGCACGAATTTAAGCAGGGTCACGTAACTATAAAAATATAGTAAGAAAGTTTAGTTGAAGTGTGATAAGTAACAGTAATTTCTCTTATTCCAGACTCATTTCATGGCCAAACTTCTCATAGAAAAGTATGAACTGCCAAAGAAATTCGTGGAAGGAGCGGACAAGGCGCTCAACAAGAAGAAATAAATAAACTGTGTGACAGTTGGAACTCTGGCTAGGATGCAAGTGATACAAGTTATGTGATTTATTGAATAAAACTCAAGTTGGTTTCCTAATTAATTTTATTATTACAACTTAACCCTAAATATAATTAATTTGATTTTTATAAAAATATGCAAAGTTAGCATTACAAAGTTTGTCCTAGGCGACCTAAATCTAAAATAATTCATTTTGATATAGAATTTTATGACACATTTTGTTATTATTAAAAACGGAAGACATTATGACTAAAAAATTCAATAAAAGTAGTTTTTTATAGTTCCATCTAAAAGCAATATTACATTATGTATTAGGTGATAGGTATAATTATTTTCACATTCTACATTAAGTATAATTGATTACATAAAAATGGTTACGATAACTTAACCTAGGTACACACAATAGAGACACATACATGGATTTTTGAATTTGCGTTTCCATAATTAAAATATTAAATTGTTTTCTTAATAAATAATTTCTATTCTAGGATTAGGGTGGGTTGTTGTCCGTATTTCATTAAAACATAAATAATTCATTTTTAGTTCAACTGGGAACTCAGAACATGAAAAATAAGACAGTCTACAGCTAAAAATATGATCTAACCACAACCATTTACAAACAATATACTAACTATGATAGGTACTAGTAAAACAATATTTTCTTTCAAAAAGCAGCTTAGGACTTCATAGACATGAATTTGAATGGAGTTTTGAAAGGAATTAAAGATTTCCTGCTCTTTTTCTTATGTTCTGGGGGAGCCACCGGAGTGTGGGCCAAGGACTGGCGGAATGATGTAGTGGTCTCAGAGACTCGGTCCTCACTCACCTTGCTGATGCTGGATTCTGTGCTCCAGTGGCTCCGCGCAGACATCATGGACAACCTTGAAGAGTTGGAGTTTAGACTGCTCTTAGACGGGGTCTTCCTAATGCTGCTCTGATTAGAAATATCACTGAACACATTACTGATCTTGGCTTGTTTGGAAGGTGAAGAGTGACTCCAGTTCATGGCAGATCTTTTCTCACTGGTTATCTTATCTAAATTCAGATATTTGAACTGATTGATGTCTTTTTTGTCTTTCTGTGAGCTTAGTTTTGGAACCTGGTAGCCGTCCTTATCTTCATTATCAAGCTCATAGTATGTTAGTGTTACACTATCATCACTTTCCACAAAAGGATTGGCAGCTGTGAAGTGCACCTTCTTGGTGAACACTTCAGGGAAGATAGTTCGTCGAGGCATGTTGTCCTTAGTGAACTTAGTGGCTGTTACAACCATGCTGCTGTCTCCTGCATCTGCTGATAGAGAGCTATCGAGTTCTTCATAGCCGTAGCTCTTCCTGCGGCCGCGGGAGGCGGCGCGGCGGCGGCGGCCCCCCGGCGGGCCCCGGGAGCGCCACTCGGCCGGAGCCTGAGTCAGCATCATAGGTAGAGTTATGCCATTGCTGTCACTCTCCAGCAAGTCTTGAGAGTCATTCAGTGGAATAACTTTCACATTGGGGCTGCTGACAATTTCCTTGGAGATGAGGTCCCTCTCTCTCTGATTGAGGGACTCCTCGCGTCGTCGGAGCGCAACTAAGCGAGACATCCACTCTTTGCTGAATGCTTCCTCCGACACCAGCTGAGCGCGGCCGTAGTGCTCCAAGGCGTCACTGTATGGTTTCCTGCTACGGGGGACAAAGCCCGGCAACTCCAAGGCCAGGGCAGCCAGGGTGGGTGACAGGGAATTCTGATCCAACATTGAATTCATTGTTTCCAAATTGTGATTTCTTTTAGGACTAATATTACCATAAATGGGGCTTTCTCCAACATTGAAAATAGTTCTGGGCAAAGGCTGGATAGCTCTGCACAGTTCACTTGCTTTTTCAGAGTCGCACTTGTTCACTTTAGATGTAAGACTGAAATGTTCCACTGATATCAATATGTCACCCATGCCCCGAGGCTCGGTGAGGGATTCCATGTTGGTGAGCACCGTTGGGTGGTAGAGCACTACGTCGGGCTGTAGCGCGCCGCTGCGGTGCTCGGTGAGGAAGGCGACCACGTCTCGCAGGTCCTCGCTGTACTGGAACCCTGTGAGCTCGTCATGAGCGGCGCCGCGCGGGTGGCACAGCGCGTGCAGCAGCGCGCCCACCTGCTGCATGAGGGCGGCGGGGCGCGCGCTCGGCGTGAAGCAGTTCACACGAAACTCTCCCTTCTCGCTGACGAACACGGAGGATGGCGTGATGCTCTTCCCAAGCACGGCGGCGGCCGGCGGCGCGGGCGGCGCGCGACACCTCGTGCAGCGCCAGCCACAGGAAGCTCTCCGCGAAGCGCTTCTCCGCGACCTTGCATTCCTCCAGCAAGTCGTCCAAACTGCGCCAGGACACGTACTCGACCACGAAGTACAAGGTCTTGGTTGGCGCGTGCAACACGGTGTCGTAGTACCGCAGGAGGATGTCGCACTCGGATTTGCTTATTGTTTTCACTTCATTGACTACGTTCTGTATTTGTTCGTCGGTGAGAGCGCAACAGTTGAATGCTTTCCACGCAAATATGTTGTTGGTGACCTTGTGCCGCACTTTGTAGAATGTGCCGCCGCAGAGAATGTCCAAAACTTGATAGTCCTTTAATTTTTCCGACATCCTCGTTCAATTTACAACACTGTTGTGTATTTTTTTACATTTTGCGAGTTTTGCAACCGAAACAAAGCCATCGGTCTTTTGAAAAGTAACGACAAAACGACAGCTTAGTGTGACCAGATTAAACTTTACAAAAATACCGCGGTACTTAAAAAAAATACTTTGCCAATAAAAATACTCACGTGCCCCATGCACATGAGTATTTACACATGAGTATTTATTTCACATTTTTTGACGGAAAAGGTCAGGTTGCTAGTAGAAACAGATGCTTGCTATTTATTTTTATCAGACAGAGATAGTTAAATTGTAAACTACTTTATATTATAAAAAAAAAACGGTACAGTTTGGGCAACAGATATTGGACCAGAAAGAACCCGTTATTTCTTTGTCGGAGTGAAATTTAAAGTGCTTGCTGGGTATCTTTCAAATAACTTGCAACACAGCAACACACCGAAAATTGAAGAGCACAAAGTACATTTTCCTGAAGGGTTGACGATTTTTTGGAAAATAATCGTAAAATACCGAAAATTGAACGATTAAAACTAATTAAAACTGCTAAGTATATTATTGTGTACTACTCGTGGGTTGGATTCCCACCGAAAACATATAATTAGTGTGGTGTAACTGTTTGTTCTGTCTGGGTGTTACACTAAAATATATGTATAAATACTTTAGGCTTCAAACTACATTTTGACATTAAAATACATTCAACCTTCATTAAACGATCGTGAGTATCATGTCCGGGATACACGAGGCTAGTTTTTCAAGCCAGAATAGCAAGATAGTGATAGTAAGCTAGCAGTTCTAGCTTCGTATAAACAGAAATACCTTAATTTTTCATATAGCAGTGCCTGGTTTGGAAAACTAGCCTCGTGTATCCCGGGCATGAGTACAAGGCGAGCAAGTTTAATAATGATAAAGCAGCTATTTGAGTTGGCAGCGCTGCAACTGTTATGTTATGTATACTGTTTGCTATGGCTGTATGTTGAAATTGGCCAAGGAAACGCAAAAAATGACGTCAAATTGACAAAAAATTATTTATATGTATTTAAATTTTTATAATATACTATATTTTGTATTTTAACTTTTTAAATACCATAAAGATAATTTTTATTTCTCATTTGAATTACTGGCGATACAGTATTTTTTAATTGGTATTTCAATTAAAGCAATGTATGTATTTTGCCCAGCCCTGGTAAAGATAGTGTTGTGTGGAATGTCCAAAAAAAATTATATTAAGGAATAATATCTTCAAAGTTACTATTGATCTAAAATTACAATAAAACCTAAACTACCCTTATTAACCTTTAAACTCCTTGTTTCCAACCTCCTTGTAAAATACTGATTCTGGCCACACTGACCGTTAGCAAAAATAGTAATGTGATTTATGCGTTTGGCTGATAATATTCAATAAAAAAAAGTAATCATTAATAAATTGTTACAAGCTGTTAATATCACCTGTTCTTTTGTCAATTATTTAGAATGACGCTATTTGCCACCGGGCCGTTTGTTAATTGTTATTTTTATTGTTAGATCGAGCTTTGTATAATTTTAAGCTAACAACGTTATCAACTTTAACCTACTTACCTAGCGTGATAATTACAGTGTTATCTATTTTATTTAACAGTTACTTAATATATTATATGAGATGTTTCAAGGTGATCTTTGTGATGACAACTGAATAAAAAATGAATAATTCAAAATATATTGCCACCAAAGCCAAGGATTTTTTTTGAATGGACTATTCTATTGCTGGTCTGACGATTCATATTGCGCTACCTGAGCATCCAAGAAAAAATACCAACTTGCATATTCCTTGCAGTATACAACGATAAAACGAGGTTATAAACCTACCTCATTCGTTCTTCACTAAAGGTAGGCACCTCATATAAATTTTTCAATTGATTATTACAGTTTTATTTTTAACTTTTTAGTTCAATTAGTTAATAAAGCGTTTTTTTTAGTTTTTTAAACTATGTATATATTTTTTTTCATATTATTGCATTGTCATCGACCTTTGACAGGTGTGCAAAGTTTGAATTTCAAAGTAAATAGCCGCAGCCGTAATTACTTCGACGTCCGTCGCAATTGGTTTGCCAGGCAGCAATGAGCCATGAACCTCGATCACCAAGTGATCGTGGTCTACAATTGTGCATTGGCGGAGCCTGGCCCAGCACAGGCAAATGTGTACTGAAGCCTTTAGGTTGTGAATGATAACCTGTGTTATACAGTGGAGTGGTGAGATAAATATTTACCTTATGCAAGTTACCTACTTTATTAAGCCCTACCGAGTAGTACATTAGGCCCTCAGTATGGGGCAGGTTAGTCCTTGAGAGCTTACATAATCATGTGAATTTCAAGAGAGCATTATCTACCTGCTAACCTTTGGTTTTATAGATACGTTTGGGTAGAAATACCTATTCGGGATTATTTTAGAAGTAAAACAAGTCATTATTTTAAAATATTTTATTAGTGAGTATAAGCGTGTATGCGGCACAGCTGACTAGCAGTTTCCAAATAAATATCACATGATTCCATCCATCCTAAGATTGTATTTCAAATAAATATAAAGCCAATTTGAAAAAAGAAACTTATCTATACAATTGGTAGGTACTAGATGAACTGGTTACATTGAGAAATATAATAATTTAGATTTCTAAATAAAGTGAAAAGATACCTTAATTTTTGTAACTTTTACTGATTTCATAAAGTATTGTGCGAACATTAGCAACCTACCTACGCTATACTTCTACACTTTCGAAATACCTAAATAATAAATATTTACATTATTTGTATACAAGGATCATTGACTAGAAACCGTGCCTGGGAATGAGTCCACGAATGGTGGCAATGTATTGAGAGGGCACGGACGTGACGTCACACATCGTGGCCTGCATGCACTACATGCACTACATGCACTGGAATGGACAGTCTCTTTGGTAACACATTTGAACATAATACAATATTTGGATCACATCGCTTTGGAAATGTCTTCAGTAACCATCAACGACACGAGAGAGTTACAGTTTCAACTCGGTTACATAACTAATAAAAAATACTAAAAATTCATCATAAATACGAATTTAGCTGAATTTATGTACAAAATGAACATTCAACTATCTAATATCACGTGGCCATTCAAAGCACTAAATACAATTTTACAAAAACAACAACAACGGTAAAATAAAAATCTTATACAAAACAAAAGACAACCTAAATCACAAACTAACCAAAACTCTGGTAAAAGTGCCTGCGTTTATCTGAGCGGGTTCGGGTTTAGCCAGAGCTAGTGCTTCATGCATATATTATATAGGAGCGTCTCGTCTCCACACACACATACACACGGGACATACATCCTGCGGGATTGACGCAACTGAGATCAACGGAACGGATCGCCTCTTACGCACCTGTATACCAACGGTACTGTGACGACACAACATGCACATCGCGCTACACTACAGGCTAGGTACTAAGCTTCTCAAGCGAGCGGCGCCGGCGCGTTCAACAGTAATCGTATAAAAATATCGCGATAATAAATACAATAAGTCGATCTCGCGAGACCGATCGGGCAGGCTTAGGCCGCGGCTACACTTCACACCATCACCTCACGCCTTGTAGAGCGCAGCGAGCGAGCCGCGGCGGGTATCGGCAAGACACGCGATAAATACTAGAGTTAACATCTTAATTACATATCAGTGGTGGAATCGTAGATTCGGGTCGGTTACGATCTGAACCATTCCGGTAACTGTAATTTTCCAAGGGTATTGGTATCTGCTGCAATGTCGCTAGAAAATATAGCGTGAAACTGAAAACATGGTTTGGATGTAGATGGGGCTCTATTCATAATTCGGATTCGACCAATATTTCATTTCAATAGTCCATAATCACTCCGCCGAAGCGATGACATTATTTCAATAGAAAAGTAGGTTTTTTGAAATCGCAGTAGGTACTGTTACTGGCAATTCGGTTCTAGCTAACTGAAGGTCGGGTAAGTAGCAGACGTCGGAGGCCCTACCCTATGCAATCGAATCCATGATCGATGTCTTAAACCTTTCGATGTAGATAGGGTGTCGGCCAGCTTCTGATCCGCAATGAGCTAACGATGGCCGGGTTATAACATATACAGTAGAGTATAGCGGGTGGGGGGGGTGCGGCAGTACATGCCCGCCCCCTACCGCACGCCGGCGGCGGGGGGCGCGCGCGCGAGGCGGTGCGCGGTGGCGGCGCGCGGGGGGGGCGCGCGGGGGACGCGGCGCGCGGGGGGGGCCGCCTGCTCGGGGGAGGGGGGCGTCTTCACTAGCAGCGACTCCTTCACCATCTGCAAGGAGGGTCACAACATTTTTGATTAAAGTTTTACACAGTTAATATAAAAGCACAAGTTTCAAAGACAGTAGACGCGACCCTACGCTTCCAAGTAATAATAATGTGTGTAATGGAAAAGGTATGGTATTATAGTGGGTGTGTTACCTCCTTGTGTCTGGGAGGGGGCGGGGTGTAGGGGCGCGTGGTGGGCGGCAGCGGGAGGGGCTGCAGGTCCAGCAGGTTCTCGGCACGGTGCCGCGGCAGGCGCTGCGTGAGCGCCGCGCTGCACGTCGGCCGGCGCCGCCCCGCGCCCGCCACCGGACGCGACGTCAGCACCTCCACGCACCTGGAAGCACATCACCTCAATGTGAGCTACATAGTTATTGCGAGGGCTATGCCGTGGGTGTTAGGTTAGGATGCACTGACCCGGGCCGGGGGGGCAGCCAGCGCTCGTTGTCGTCGTCATATTGTGCGCGCAGCACGAGCGGGCGGCCGGCGTCGCGCACGAAGCTGTCGGCCAGCAGCAGGCGCCGCCGCAGCGCGCCCACGAGCGCCGCCTGCCCCGCCTCGCGCTCGCGCCGCTCCGCGTCGTGCGCCTCGCGCTGCTCCACCATCTCCTCGCGCAGGCACGCGTACTTAGACAGGCACTTTTTTAATCTGCAAACAGAAAGAACGACAATATCAACTTGATGCGCCGTAAAACGTCAATACATAGGACAATTTCATCTTGATGCGACAAAACAAAGCTTACACCACAATTTGAAAATTCAATTTCACCATCTCTGTGAAGGAAGGTTATAATAGAGAAGTGTATAGTGTACCTCTGCGTCTTGTGGTCGACCTCCTGGTGCAGCGAGGCGAAGGTGCTGGTGACGCTGGCCGCCGTCTCCTCCTCCAGGTCCAGCTTCTGCTGCATCTCCACCTCGCGCTTGCGCCGGGACGCTATCTCACTGTTGCGTTGCTGGAAGACAAACACCATAGCTTTAATAAGGTGCTCCAGCGCCTGGATCTGCGCCTCCAGCTCCTCCGTCTTGCAGAGTACGTACCTGCAGGATGATCTGGCTCTGGTTGAGGTTGTTGATGAGGTCCTTGCCGCCGCCGCCGCCCTGCACCAGGCGGTCCTCCAGCGCCTGGATCTGCGCCTCCAGCTCCTCCGCCTTGCAGAGTACGTACCTGCAGGATGATCTGGCTCTGGTTGAGGTTGTTGATGAGGTCCTTGCCGCCGCCGCCGCCCTGCACCAGGCGGTCCTCCAGCGCCTGGATCTGCGCCTCCAGCTCCTCCGCCTTGCAGAGTACGTACCTGCAGGATGATCTGGCTCTGGTTGAGGTTGTTGATGAGGTCCTTGCCGCCGCCGCCGCCCTGCACGAGGCGGTCCTCCAGCGCCTGGATCTGCGCCTCCAGCTCCTCCGTCTTGTTCCTCTCCTGCTCGATCACGCTCTCCGCCAGCAGGTGTTCGTGCTCGATGCTCTCCGTCTCCTCCTCACCTGCAGAACAAACATCATCTAACAAGCAATATCTGCAAATGACAGGCGCGTTTGCTCCGTGTTTTTATAAGGTGCGGTCGTGTAGAACAGCTGTCACCATGTCGTTGTGTTGGTTCAATGACGGTTGAGTAGATTGATCTATGAGGAGTAGCTGGTACTCACAGCTGTTGTCGGTGGGCAGGGCGCGGTCGCGGGGCTTGGGTATCCGCTTGGGGCGGCGCTCGCTGGCCTTGCGCTGCGAGATGAGGAGTCGCAGCCTCTCGATCTCCGCCTGGTACTCGCGGAGCTTAGCGTCCTTCGGGTCCTCGTTGCGGATCGGCTTGTTCTTTATCGCTAAGGAAATAAACACGAAGGACATGGAATTAATTACAATCACGGCTGTAATCTCCATGCGGGTGAGCAGTCAACCTTTATTTCTTTTTAGATTCGAGATCCATTACAAGTTTAAGGGAGGAAGTTGCAACAGGCACATCGAAAAACACCTCTCATATTTTCTGTTCAAATCTGTTGACATTTTGTTGGTAATGCCCTCAACTTTAGGGTCTCATGAAACTGGTGGAAGCTAGCTTACCTTTAGCGAGAGCACTGGTGGTCTAGTGGTAGTGGTCCCGCCTTCCGATCCGAAGGTCGTGGGTTCAAATCCACTCGTGTACCAATGAGTTTTTCTGTCTAAAAATTTATGTGCACTATGCCAGTACTCTCAAAACGGTGAAGGAAAACATCGTGAGGAAACCGGCGTGTTGTAGAACCTAAAAAAGTTCGAGCAACACGTGTCAAGGGTCACGCAAAAAGGGCCCGTCAGCGGCCTACTTGCGGAAAAAACTTGCCCGCACATCAAGTGCGGATGATAAAACTTGCCAACTTGCTTACCTTTAGCGCGATGTGCGTAGCGCAATGTGGTGATAGTTTCGTCGTAGTTGTAGGAGGCGGGGCCGATGTTCGCGATCATTATCGTCTTGCTGTTCCCGCCGAGCGAGTCCTGCAGGATCCGCGTCAACTTCGAGTCTCTGGAATGTTCCAGACGGCACTTGATGAATTATTACTTTAGGATACCCACGACAATGCAGCTCTCAGCAGCTATGTGGAAAGGCCGACGAAGACTGTTCGAGAACCTTTGAAAGGTCAGCAGCGGACCTCCGGCTTCAATAATAACTACTGCTATGAGGGTATTGAGGTGGCCTAAAACTTCGTCATCGGATTCTGCCAGGCTGATCAACAGCCTAGAAAGGCATAGCATGCTAGCAGCTAGTGTCGACATGTAGCACGGATAGACACCTGTAGGGCACGTGAGAGCTGTTCTCTGCGAGTGCGGAGATGACGTTCCCGAGCGAGGAGAGCGCCTGGTTGATGCGCGACGCCTCCCGCAGTCGGTCGGCGGACGCGTTGGTCTTGCGCTGGCGCTCGCTGCCTGCCAGGTCCACCAGGTTCAACTTGCCCACGCTGGAAGATAAAACAAAACAATATCACAATTCAATCCCCACCCATAGATACACTATATATTCCCTATAATCTCTTAGTACCAATTACAGAGTCAAGAATCAAATCCACACAAGGATGATTGATATACAAGTAACAATGACATCAAAATTAGTCGTCACTCAGCATATGCTATAGTAGCGAGCGCCACTATAACGCTGGTCTTCCGTGAATCTTTGAAGATGTCTAAGGGGAGGTTCGCTTGGGTCCTCCCCACGCTGGAGGACAGAAAGCGAACATTCATTTGGACAAACTGGAGCGAAAGGATATTTTAGGTTCGCGATATTATTATTCTATGCTTGAATATAATAATGGTAAAGCTTCAGAATAACTCGTAACGGCTATTGCAAGGCTCGAGCGACTTACAAATCCCCTAGACTTTGAAGAGTTTTCAACATACTTAATACAACAAGCCATAATCATCATAGCATTAAAACAATCATCCACATAAACAAAGTCCCGTTCCAAATAACAATTCCCACATTTCAAATGACCCTTTCTAACTCACTTGAGCTCAATCAAAAGGTCCCAAAGCCCTAGTTCCGACACCGGTACACGAGAGTGCAACGGACGCACTTCTATTGGCAGTTTCCTTCTCACGACCACTTCCCAACGCACACTTATTAACAAGGACGTGTTTATGGAGTTTTATTGTACGGTAACCGCTTACCATCAGTTGGGGTGTAAGCTTGTTAGCCCAAACATGGCATAAGGAATAATATGAGCTTAAAAAACTTGAGACATCGACTTCAAAGCCAATCTGGAAGACCTTTCCGATGTTTTTTGACGTGACAACGTCTTATAATTCGATGGAGCCTAGCCTAGATATAGGCTGCACGCACGAAAAAACATGACTCATGCGGCGTTACCTCGCTCGGAGGCGTTCCATTTAAGGCTTGAAGTGCAAGCGAGAGCGCGGAACGTGCGACAAAGAGGCACAATCGGCCTCCGCGTTCGGCAGCGTTCGACATCTGTGTTTCTCCTACTTGAGTGAGCGATGCGTCCGCGTGGACAGCTGTATGACGTTGTCACGTTCAACTATCGTCAGTAAACCGACTTGACAACCGATTTTTAGGGTTCCGTAGCCAAATGGCAAAAACGGAACCCTTATAGATTCGTCATGTCTGTCTGTCTGTCTGTCCGTCCGTATGTCACAGCCATTTTTCTCCGAAACCGTAAGAGCTAGACTGATGAAACTTGGCGAATAGATTATTAGTAGTTTATTTGATTAGTATTCTGTGAACCGCATTAAGATTTTGTCACAAAAATAGAAAAAAAACTATAAATTTTGGAGGTCCCCATACTTGAAACTGAAACTCAAAAATGTTTTTTTCATCGGACCCATACGAGTGGGGTATCTATGAATAGGTCTTCAAAAATGATGTTGAGGTTTCTAATATAGTTTTTTTCTAAACTGAATAGTTTGCGCGAGAGATACTTCCAAAGTGGAAAAAAGTTGGTCCCCCCCCCTCTAACTTCTAAAATAAGAGAATGATAATACTAAAAAAAATATATGTTGTACATTACTATGCAAACTTCCAACGATATTTGGTTTGAACAAGATCTAGTGAGTAGTTTTTTTTTTATACGTCATAAACCGTAAACCGCAATTTACCTTTAGACGAACTACAAGAACCTTATTATGTTACATCAAGTAACATAATATAAAGGTTCTTGTAGTTCGTCGTGCTACGGAACCCTTCATGGGCGAGTCCGACTCGCACTTGGCTGCTTTTTTTTATTTATAATCTGCTCACAAATTAAGAAGTTACGCGACCTTTTATATTTGAAGTCAGTTAAAAAAGGTGTAAGTTGGGTGTTGAACGGAAGATGTAAAGCCATGGGTGCATCCATACCTAACAGCAGTTGCGCAACACCCTAAGTACTTTCGCCCCACGTGGTGGACGCACTCGGCCGCACTCGATCGCACCTCACGGTACCTTCACGCGTTAGTAATGAGCTGCGCATGCGTTTCCTTCCTCGTCGTTAAACAGGCGCCAACTGCATTCACATTGCATTCACTTATCTAATTAAACAGCAGATTGCAGACGTATACTCATTAATGTCATTAGCATCGTAATGCATTACGTATCGTATTGTCTATCTTGCGACTCTATATAAATAATTAATGTCCAAGAGATTTGAGAGGATGTCTACAGTACTGGCGCCTATTTCATTTTCATTCAATTTATGTCGTACCTAAAGCATCTTCAATACAGTCAGATATTCCAACACTTCACAACAAACACTTAACAAGTCCAAATGGAATAGGCGTGAAAAATTTGGAATGAAATGAAATTACGAGATGGCTGAATTTTAAATTTCAATTTCCAAGACACACAGCCCAGAATATTTTCAAAGATTATTGTTATGAAAACATCAGATTCACATAACAAACAGGTAGATAAACAAACCCACACTAGTGGTGACCACTCTAACACGTAAGTACAATATTTACGTTCGTTAAATAAACTAGGCGCGCAGTGCAGTACTTGCCACTAATATTACGCAAGAGTTCTTGAAGCGAGGACTCCGCACTAGATCTATGGATTCTAAAGGAAAACATACTTGCTTACCACGCCTTTTACGCACGACTAAAATTCTGTCACCTCCGCCTAGACTTAAAATATAGACATGGTTATAGGACAATAGAATTCAAGGTGTTTCAATAATGTCTTAAGTCTACTAAACCTACAAAAGACCGTAGGTACTCATCACTAGACGATATGTGATGGAAAACACCAAGATTTTATTATAGGGGTATTATAATAGGACTTTAGGCAGACCACCCGCCCGTTGGTCGGATGACACTGTCAGAGTAGTTGGGCAGCAATAGCGGAGACTGGCACAGGACCGAAGAGAGTGGCGTATTAGGGAGGAGGCCTATACCCAGCAGTGGGTGCACACAGGCAGGGTAGATAGATGATAATTCAGAGCCATCCCGGTTTACAAGCATACTTTAGATGGCAACATGTATATTGTTTATGAATTATCCTCTATTATTATTAAAACGGTCTGGTTTTGTTGTAATGACCTTGAAATGCGGAAGAGCGGAAGTGTGACAGGCGTGCTAATCAGCATCAGTCCGCGTGTGGGCCACCGTCGGAAGACAGCCTGGCGACTTGCTAATTGAAAGCCCACACGATTTGTAAACATCACACCCGAATATGGACAGAACCACTTCCATTGAGTAAACTATAGTACGATTGGTGTGTCACTGAATATTATTGCATATTTGGCACACTTCGTATGCCTTCGTAGGCTCACGCCGATAAGGACAATAAGGGCATAACTTAAAACTTTAAACAGAACTTTTTATTTCAGGATAAATTCTCTTCCGTTTCTGGCAATGTTACTAATTGAGCAACGCAACGACTACGCCAAAAAACAGTGTCAATAATAATACGTATGCCAATGTTTTTGAGTTCATTTGGATTTTTGGATCAACTGAACGCAATTATTCACATATTTCGTGAGTATTTCTTTCTTCATCAAGGTTTGTCTTCCATGTACAGAGATTGCCCAGTCCTGGCCCGATGGCGGCAGGATGTATATGGCAACGAGCTTTCAGAAATATTGTACAACCTCGTTATGTAACGTAACATATCGCATTGTGTTGTGTACTAACTAGTATGTGTGTTGTGTATGTGTGCTTTTGTAGTCTGTATGCCTTGACATAGCCAAATAGGTCTCGGCTCGGCTGCACTGTTGACTTTGTAATGAGGAACTATTTTTGAAGTGAAAACTTCTTTAGCGGCGTTGAGCACTTTCTGAAATGGGTATAAAATCTTAAACTCGCGTCAGGATCACGTGACCCTGATAAAGCGTAAGACGGATGTTTTTGTAGAAATGTACCCTAAGACTACAACGTAGAGTTCATAATAAAAATCGAAAAAGCGTAAGACGGATGTTTTTGTAGAAATGTACCCTAAGACTACAACGTAGAGTTCATAATAAAAATCACTTCAAAACATTAAACTGCACGAGAATTGCCGACTTTCACAGAACTGCACAATTATTGTGCAATAATTATAACAAGTGAAAAAAAGCCAAGGATCTCCAAATTAAATTATTGCAAATAATAAACAATAAAAAGCGGAGTCAATATAATTCTTATTCTATAAATGCAAAGTTTTTGAAGTGAAAACTTCTTTAGCGGCGTTGAGCACTTTTTTTTTTGGGTCATGTAGGGAAGGTGAGATTATTTTGAAAGCAATATAAATTTTTCCCCCCTTTCCCTCTAGACCCCTTTATTATTTAAAAAACCTAAAAATGCCCTATTTTTAAGCCTTTTTTTTCGAGTGGAGCATTGCGGGGAGCGAAGCGAGCCGCCATGCGACCATGGGAACAGCGCGGCGAGCGAAGCGAGCCGTGCTGTGACTCCCCCCAAGCCCCCCAGAACCCCCTCCTCCTGAACCCGGGGGGAGCGAAGCGAGCCGCCACGTGACCACGGGGAACAGCGCGGCGAGCGAAGCGAGCCGTGCTGTGACCCCCCCTAAGCCCCCCAGAACCCCCTCCTCCGAAACCCGGGGGGAGCGACGCGGCGAGCGAAGCGAGCCGCCACGCGATCACGGGGAACAGCGTGGCGAGTGAAGCGAGCCGTGCTGTTACCCCCCTAAGCCCCCCAGAACCCCCTCTTCCTGAACCCGGGGGGAGCGTCGCGGCGAGCGAAGCGAGCCGCCACGCGACCACGGGGAACAGCGCGGCGAGCGAAGCGAGCCGTGCTGTGACCCCCCTTAACCCCCCAGAACCCCCTCCTCCTATGTCTGCCGTTTTACTTCATTTAGGACCTACTTGTAGGTCGCGCGACAAGGTCCCTTCTAGCGGTTCCGACCCGTTGAGGATTTGGCTTTACGTAAAATTTAGGGTTCCGTATAGGGTTTTGATTGGGGTTATACTATATTGAGGAATTTGATTAAATGGTCGACTTTTAGGGTTCCTTAGGACTTTGATTGGAGTTTCAACTACACTTAGAAGCTTGATAATGTTAAAATTTTTAGGGTTCCTTAGGACTTTGATTGGGGTTTTACTACATTGAGGAATTTGATTAAGTGGTCAACTTTTAGGGTTCCTTAGGACTTTGATTGGAGTTTCAACTACACTTAGGAGCTTGATAATGTTAACATTTTTAGGGTTCTTTAGGACTTTGATTGGAATTTCAACTACACTTAGGAGCTTGATAATGCTAAAATTTTTAGGGTTCCTTAGGACTTTGATTGGGGTTTTACTACATTGAGGAACTTGATAAAATAAACAACTTTTAGGGTTCCTTAGGCCTTTAATTGGACTTTCAACTACACTTAGGACCTTGATTATGTAAACAATTTTAGGGTTCCTTAGCACTTTGATTGGAATTTCAACTACACTTAGGAGCTTGATAATGCTAAAATTTTTAGGGTTCCTTAGGACTTTGATTGGGGTTTTACTACATTGAGGAACTTGATAAAATAAACAACTTTTAGGGTTCCTACGTTAATAATCAAGTTTTCACTTCTGCCGGCACTCCCGGAGTGCAACCCGTATTTTTTTTACTGACTAGTTTACTCGACTATTGCCTATTTCCATGTTAGTTTATGATGCTAGTGATATATCACGAAGCATCGCTCGCTAGTCTTACTCAAAGGTTTTTCACGCAAGAAAATATACCTCCGGAGCAAGTGGAGATTCTCAGCTGGACAGATTAGCAACTATGAGCAGATAGCTACCTAGCTACCTAGAATGATCAATCAGATATTGAACCATACTAAATGCATTGTTATTCTTTGGGTATTTATCTTGGAGGCTGCTTTTATAGTTCTTGTCTTGAATGAATTGACTGGCCTCTCAGCTCAGTTGGTAGTAACTCTGCCTTCTGCGCCGTAAGTCGTGGATTCGATCCCCACCGAGAATAGTACATTGTTACCCGAGTGTTGAAAGTCACGTTTTTTGAGTCCCGAGACGGGTTTGGCGCCAGAGCGATAGCGAGGGCGCCAATGGAGCTTGAGGGACTTAAAAGACTTTCACCCGAGGTAAACACTGTGCTTTTCATTACGAGTACAAGGAAAGTAAAAATAAAAACATGAAAGAAAAATTAGTGAAAATGAAGATTGAATTGCCGCCTTCCCGGTTTTTTTTTTCTTTTTCTCTGGCGGGCCTTCGGCTTCGGCTCGCCAGCATTATTCAGCCATTATTTTCATTCTCATAATTTAAAAAGTTGTAAATTGTTTGCTCAAATCTATGTTATTTTAAATAAATAGTTGAAGCTATATATTAATCAAGTAATTTAGAAGATATATTATTTATTTAATACTATCTTTATGTTATTAAAATTTTACATTGCGCTTTAATTAGACGTTATAAAAACTTCTTACCGTTGTAATGGGTTTCCAACCTACTTGCTGAATAAAAAGTTGGAATTTCAACGACCTCCTTGCAGTTAGAAAGACTTTAGAAAGTTGGAACATGGTTGAATAAAAACGAACTTGTTTTTTTTATAATTTGACAGCTGTCAGTAGAAAGCGATTCTCCCTAGGGCTGAAAGTTTTACTTTCAATTAGGCCCCTCAGGCAACTTCAGACCTACTTTCAGAGTATGAGTAATGAAAAAAATATTTGTGAGGTAAACGCAGATGTTTGGTCTCTGTCTCGGTGTTATATTGTATTTGAAGTACTTTTTTAGAAAAAAATATATACTATGTATTATATCAGCTATCTGGTTCCCATAGTACAAGCTCTGCTTAATTTGGGGCTAGATAGTGAAGTGTGGATTGTCCACAATATATATTATTACACAATATTTATTATTGTCCACAATATTTACTTATTTATTTAAAAAAAAACCTCTTAAATGTGGACTAGAGATTAGTATATCGCATAAGTTTCAATCGGTTTACAAAATGCACTCCAGCTCACACTAAGTAGGTATATACCGACATGTTATATTGTACAACTTTTAACGTGTGTTCACAAGTTCGAACACATGCTCTGAGTAGTGTTGTGAGTAGCGAGTTGAAATGTAACGCGACACGATTCTATTACTATTATCAGATTAGAGCTACTGATTATGCACCTTTATGCACAGATAAATGATGCTACTGTTACTACAGTACGTATGTCCAGTACTTATCTTTTAGCAGACGTAGGTAAGCTATTTTAAACCAGGAAAAAGATAAATTAAATTATAACATCATGAATGATAATAAGTAGGTACATTGCTTTTATTTTAGTAATATTTTGCTGTTAACTTTGTAATTTCTCATACACAGAATATAAGTACTACCTTCGTACTCATAAGTAATTGCTTGGTGTGATTCATGATACGTTTTAGTGCTAGTTTAATAAATAGCAAAATATAATTAATTTACAATTATATCTAGCGAGGAACGCACGTAACGATTATTTCATTTCCGATGCAAATAATGGCGGTTCCTGATTAATCGGTGGAAAATTAGCATAGTAAAAATATCTAGAATAGAAGCGCAACATTGTCACAAGAAAAACTACGAGTACCCTACATCCACAAGTAATTCTAGTTTTGACGGATAGCGTGATGTGACGTGTGTGCGTGGTAAACGAACATTGAAGTCTTTATAGATGAACAGTCAGCAGCCAAAGGTAATTAGTGAGTAAACATTACATACAAAAATCGCTACATACTTAAATGTATTAGTTTTTAGGTCATTCAGATCCACTTGGAAAGCGAGGCGTTAAGTCAACGTAAACCTTTGATTTTCGAAGTTTCGTACATACATAAGTTAGGGCCCTAGGGCCAGACAATATCTGTTTTTTTATCATTGCCTATGATATGCTTGATTAAACCATGACAGAATTTTATAATTTTTACTGTAAGAAGAGTCATTTAGAAAATGCTTTGCACCAAGCCGTTCTTCTTGGTTGCGTAGAAGTTTATCAAGCGTCCAGTCAAACTGAATATTGTGATTGCATTTAAAATCTCCATTAACATTGATGTGATCTAAGAGTATGTTCTAATCTAAATGCAAGTGGTTCTGATTCTGAAAGCAGGTGCTGAAACGTGTGCCGATTGACAAGCGGTGAAGTCGAGAACAAAGCAAAGCCTTCACGGCTCGTTGCTCTTCCTGCCACTACTATAGAACCACAGCCGTTCTTACTTACTGATAAGTGGGTATTATTTTATTCCGAGGAACGACAATCGATTTTGAGGACGTTTCGCCTGAAGTAATAACACAAAAGATGTGAAAAATATTACAATACCTAGATAAACCCACCAGGTATAAAACCCAAAATAGAATATGACATAAAATAATATTAGTAACGAATGCAGTAAAGACCAAAAACGTTGCAGCTTAGATCATCTCGATCGGTTTAGGAGTTGCAATGTGACTCAGAAGAATGCATTGAAATGTTATCGAGTTAGTCACGAGACGGGGGCGAGTTGGCTATAAATGGTAGGGAGCGGTTCGGCGCTGAAGGCTGAAAACGCGTTCGCAGTTCATTCACTCACATGCAGCTACTAGTACACTAGCGGGAAACTATAGTGAGGAAAATGTGAAAGAGTTGTATGAAAGGCTAAGCTGGCCTCTTTCGGATTCAGTGGGCTTATTTAGACAAGCCCGAAGGACATAATTATGCCCTTAGATATTAGGTTAGGAAGCAGAACTTTCCGAAACTATGCCGTAGTGCGAGCCACTACATTTGTTGATTCTTTTACCGCGACTACAACAGTTGCAAGTGCTGGGAATGAGTGGATGAGACTCGCGAGGGACCGGAAAGAATGGCGCTATAAAGAGGAGGCCTATACTCAGCAGTGGGTGCAAACGGGCTGATGATGATGATGATGATAACAGTTGGCATCCTTATCATTAGTAAGATTTTCATAAGAAATGCTATAAGTGAATAGAAATAGGTATTTTTTATAACTAATGCCTGATCTGAAAGCTGTGCGTCATAGTTATGATCGAGGGTTGAGGCTTTGTATTGATCGGAGCTTTTTATATGTCCAAATGTAATGACGTCAACATTCTAGTACTTGTCCTCTCTACATAGGTATAGGGCCACTATACCACAAAACAGATAGGTTTTGAGACTATAAGGATACCTTAGGTACATTCTAATAATAATAATATTATGTAGGTATATATTTTCCCGCGGTTACGTTTAGCACCAAATTGATTTGCCCCATTGGTGGTGCAGACGTAATTTGTATAATGAAACAAAATTCACATTTGGTTATTAATAACCTTGTTATTTAAGTACTCTGTTAATCAAGTTTCATTGTTCAATAAAAAATCGTAAAAATTACAATAACAGGTATAAAACAATAAACTTCAATACGCGTAGGTGTGTATCGATTAGACAAGAATCGATAGGGAAATTGATTGCAATTATGAGTTACTTCACTTGGATGTTGAATAGAAATAATTGTGAATATTATATCTTGTCTGACTGGTTTGAGATCATCTTTAGGAGATAAATAAGTTTCTACATTATCCTGCCCATGTGAAGACTACTAACCCCAGGTAGGAAAATCCGACCTAGACGAATAAATGACGTCATTCTAAGGTCAATTTAGAGTCAGTACTTTATTCGTCGATTAAGTACGTCCCACAGACGTCAATTTAGCGGCAGGTTTTTAGGGGTCGTGAATGTACGTTTTAGCGACGTCTCTTTACGTTCGTCCGTTGGTCGTCCATTACTTTCATAGTACGGTACGTCATTTTACTAACGTGTTCGCTCAAAAAAAAATTGAGTGCTTGATTTGTTATGTCTGGTAAAGTTGGTTACCTATTTGTTTATCCAAGTTTGTATTATTTATGGATATTTATTTTATTGCCTACTAAGTCCGCTAAAACACTTTGTAGGTAAGTACCTATCTATCAATCCACCTACTTCCTATAAAGCCTATTATTGCCTACCCTATATACCGTTCAGTTACTTAGTAGAATACCTAACTAATCAGTGCCCAGAAAATTCAAATCAAAATCATTGCGCTGTTTGCTATGGTGCTGGGCTGGATGACAGCGGGGGCTGCGTGCGGCGCGGGCGGAGAGCGAGTATCGTTCACCCCGCCCGCGCGCCCGCTTGCCACCCGTCCCGCTTGCCGAGCCTGTGACGTACTTCATCGCGTTAAACGTAACGCTAACTATTACTCCATGTAGGTAAAAGTAAACATTTAACAGCTATGTAATATCTACATAATTAGGAATAACAAATGAATGAATAATAACTAAATATTAACAACAATTAGTACCCGCTAGCAATAATTTTGCGTGAAACGAAACGTATAACGTGTTTTCCCTCCACTTTTAACGGTTGTTTTAGCGCCCGGCGTGGTACGCGGCATGTGCCTTGAGTGCGATGTAGCCAGCTTAAGGTTTTCGCCACTTCTAACAAAATAATTACCTATTTGAAATCAGAATCAAAGATTGAAGAATAATAATGTAGCGCGTAAAGGTAGGTAGGTCTCTCACTTGTAAATACTGTTGGAGTAGATGAGAGAATTATTATCTATTTCATTTTTGTATCGATTGCCTGGAGAGCTGGAGAGCTGGTATTTGTAGAAAAGCTGTCATTTATTCAGAGATTATGACCAAATGCGAACTCTAGTAACAGTGAGTAGTGTTAACAAAATAAATAAAAGTCTATCCATCTGACATTTTACTGCTTACATAATGTCAGATGGATAACTTTTGATTTTCAGCGGGGCAAAACAAGATAAATATTTTATGGGATATGCGCGTCCCGTTCGCAATTAGCGACTTTAACCGACTGTCTAGCGGTGTAGCGACAAATGCGACAATAACTTAAGTCGAGTGGGCAACATTATAACTCTTTCCATTCCTCCGCGTTCTTGCTGCGTTTCGCGTCGGCTTCAAGTTCTGTGCTTTATTTTATCAGTTATCTCTGAAATATCTCTTTTCTGTTTGTGTTGTGTAGCTGTGTGTGATAGGTAAGCTGAGCGTTATGTTTGCTGTTATACAATTTTCGGAAAACGACGGCGGTACAGTTTCTGTAGTGAACCGAGATTGGCTGACGCCTAGGCGATGCGAAGTCTATTGGCCCCCAGCCAAGGGCTCCAAGGCATTTGACCGATTCCTTGGCAATCAAACATCGCCTGACGAAAAATGGAAGCTATATGGGGTGCAAAGAGTTTTTTACGAGACTGGTATGTAATTTTTGTCTGCCTGCTGTTTCTACGTAAGTCACCACCCACACCGGTAATGTGGTGAGTGTGGTTCTTTGTCATAAACATCAATGCACGTGCCGTTTTTGTAATAGCCCTTTCAATTTTATTTGTGCATGTGTCTGCCTAACTTTTAAAATTGTCTAACCCGAGAAATTATCTTGTAAAAATCTATCCTACTTATAGGTGATGTTCTAACCTAGTTGTTAACAATGGTTGTTGGTTCTTGATAGTTGGATTGATACCTATTGAGTGCATGTTCTTGCTTGCTTTAGATGACATAGAAAAGGCAAAGAAAAAGTTGAAACTGGTGGAGGTGTCTTCTGATATACAGACCGAAGAAGAAACTGAGGTTTCCAAGAGGAAACCTCAGAAGAACAAACGTTATATTAGTAGTAGTGATAGTGATGAGAATGATAATTTTACCAGACCGCCACCCTTTAAAAAACAAGGTTAGACAATTCCCTTCTTTTCTTTGGCGATGATTATGTATGCTTAACCTATTAAATGCTAAGTTTTTGTTTCACAGTTTTAAGAACGCCACAATTCATTAATAAGTCTGATGATCCCTTAAATGATCCGACATCGGATCTACCAATACTGTCTGCCAGTTTGTTGCAGGGTATGTATAGCTAATAATATGATTTGAGAAAAAAGTTGATTTATGTAAAGTTAGCATAATTATTTAATTAGGTATAATTAAATACATACACACTATTATTCCTGTAACTGAGAGACTACAGGTCCTAGAGACTTGAGGAAGCTTTTAGTATGAAAATAAGTTCACACACGGGAAGTCAGCTTTCATTTTATTTAATTTGCAGGTTTGGAACAGGAGGCTGGAGCTGGAGCTAGTTCAACTGCTTGGCCCGAAGATATCCATGTTCTTGATACACGCAATGTAACTGCAACCACTGAACTATCTGGTATGTAGTCCTCTTAGTGAAAGAGCTATATGTTATAACATTGTATTTTTTTAGTTGTCATTTAGTAATTGTATGTTATGTTGTATTGGGTACGTTCTACCCACCTACTATCTGAGGCTGTATTTTTATTTAGTTTGGAGGGCACATACAACCCAGTTGTGGTAATCAGTGTGCAATGTTACTTCTTAAAAAATATGATGTTTTTTAGGATACCAATCTAAAGTGCTGTCTTTGTTATCTCTCATGAAAACGCAAAATGATCAAATCATACAAATGTTAAAGCAAAATCAAAATTGTCAAGGCACACTGAAAGAAGATTTCAAATTCCCAATTAAGACAGCTGCAGAGTTGCATGCAACGGAACAACTGCTGCTACTGAAAGAAAATTACGTCAATTTGGTAAACATTCTTTCATATATTTTACTACCTTACAGTACAGTACTTACAAAGTAGTATTTTAATTGAAATTAACATTCACAAACAATTAAAACACTACCTTCCTTCCTAAGCAGTCGAGTATAAATATGTTTAGCCAATCCATAAAGCCGGTCTTCAGACTCAAGGTCATTTTTAATGGTATTTATTTGATTGAGTATAGCTATCTCTAGATCGCAAAGTGGTCTGCAGTTGCTCAAATTTTCTACTACAATTTACTACTATATTTTACCTATAATTTAAATGAATTAGTAATTGAAGTACAAACATTAGGAACAAAATACATACATAAATGACTGATACCAAATTTTTTATTACAGGTATCCTATATTAAGATACTGGGTGGCAGTGATGCAGCCTCAAAGGTTTACCGCATCTTGAAATGGGCGTTTACAGACCATGTTGCTGTTCAATACAACTTTTATGGAAAACGATCAAATAAAAAGGCGTTTTGCCATCTGCGCATCCGGGATTGTATTGTTGGTAGGTACCTAAGTTTTTTAATAATCTATATAATTATTTATTTGCAACATTATGGTTACAGTACCTACATACGTTGTTTTGTTCTTAAAAATAATGGTTATTCATGTCATGTCATTAAATCTACACAAATATTATAAATTGGATAGTTTGTTTTTATTTTTGTATGTAATGATTCTACTCAAAAAATACTAAGCTGATTTCAAAAATTATTTCACCATTATAAAGCTACATTATCCCTGCATAACGCTGCTTTTACTAGTGATTCGCCCTGGCTTTGCATGGGAGTCATTTAGAAAAAGAAGGTGAATAATCTGAAGTCATTGCCTTTAAATTTTTCTACCCGTTCGAAGCTGGGACCGATCGCTAGTCTAGTATAAAAGTAATAAATGTCAGGCACCAGAATTAATTTTGGCGCGTCACTTGATTTAATTTGAATACTGCTGACTACGTTACGTAATTCATTTGTATTTTTTATTATTATAGAAGGCGTTGTTACCTCAACATCTGGTTGTACAGAAAAACAAGTAGAGGACTCCATAAAAGTCTGGCTCAAGCATGCCCCTGAACGAGTAAAGAAGAATGACAAACAGATTCAGTGTTAGTTACCATGACAGAAAAGATAAAGTACACACCAAAGGCTGTAGTTGGCCAACGGCAAATGTTGAGAAGGGCAAAGGAAGCAAAGTTAAGTCTTATAGCAGGGATAAATGCGCCTAGTACAGTGGGTAGTTTGCCATCTACATCATTGATTAATGTACTTCCCCAAAGTCCAGCACCACATATTATAAATGATTGTTCCTTCTCTATAGAACCTGAGGATTCTATAGATCTAAATGATGTACAGGTTATGCCTAATACAGATTTTAACAGCACTAGGGAGGATTTGAAATCAAAATTAATACACTGGGCAACTATTCAGCATCAAATACCACATAATGCTGTGGATAATCTACTCAAAATTTTGACTCCATTTCACCCAGATTTACCTAAAAATAGTAGGACATTATTTAGAACCCCAATAAATATAGATGTCACATATTTAGAAACTGGGCAACTTGTTTATTTGGGTCTGCTGTCAGAAATTAAGAAACAAATAAAATTGTTTGGTGGTAATGCTGAGAATAGAGAAATTAGTTTAAGTTTTAATATTGATGGACTTCCACTTTTTAAAAGTTCTAACACACAATTATGGCCTATATTGGCCCTGGTTAAGAATATACCTAATGCTAAACCTTTTCCCATTGCTCTTTTTTGTGGAAAAAGCAAACCTGCACCTTTACATGCTTACTTGGTGCAATTTATAGACGAATTAGCAATCTTACTTAGAGATGGGTTCTGCTTTGAGAATTTTCATTACACTGTTATAGTACATAGCTTTATTTGTGACGCGCCGGCGCGAGCCTTTGTTAAGAGTACAAAACAACATGGTGGTTATTCCGCCTGCGACAAATGCACCGAGCAAGGTGAATACCTGGGCAGAGTTATTTATCAAAGTGTGACAGCACCCAAAAGAACGAACGAATCATTCCGTGCAAAATTAGATGAAGACCACCATGTTGGAGAATCACCGCTCTTAGCACTTCCCATAGACTTGATAAACACATTTCCTATTGATTATATGCATAACATTTGTTTGGGAGTTATGCGTAAGTTGTTAAATGTTTGGATTAGTGGAGGTTTAAATGTTCGATTACGAAGTCTATCAGTGAATTCCATATCAGAAAAACTAATTTATTGCTCAAAATTTATACCAATTGAATTCAATAGAAAACCCCGAAGTTTAACTGAACTGGCCAGATGGAAAGCAACTGAATATAGAATGTTCTTGTTATATGTCGGTCCACTTGTTTTGAAAAAGATCTTGCCACGTTCACTTTATGAAAACTTTTTATTGTTTCATTCAGCTATCACTATTCTTTGTTCAAAAAAACATATAAATGAAATTGGTATAGATGTTGCACAAGAACTATTGCTCATGTTTATAAATCATTCCAAGTCAGTATATGGTTTAAAATTTTTAGTGTATAATGTTCATTTGCTATGTCATGTAGGAGAGGATGTACGTCTCTATGGCCCACTAGATGAATATTCAGCATTTCCATTTGAAAACTTTTTAAACACCCTAAAGAAATTGGTCCGATCACCTAATAAGCCCTTACAGCAAATTGTTAAAAGATTGAAAGAAATGGAATTTCCTAAGGTATATGATTCTGTACCAAAAACATGTGCTTATGATCGTTATGATTCTGGACCTGCTCCTGAGGGTAATGTTTTTGAATGCTTTAAGAGATTAGTATACAATAAATTCACATTCTATGTTGCATCATCTCGTGAAGCGGATTGTTATTGTCTTATTAAGAATAAGAAAGTGTTCAAGATATTTAATATTCTTAAAAATGATTGTTTCTTTGTCTATGGACGTGAGTTTGTGAACTATCAGCCATTTTATGAATATCCATTTAATTCTGTAACTATTGATGTAATGCAAGTAAAAGAACTTTCTAATTTTAAACTGATCCCTATCAGTGAAATATGTACCAAATGTGTGGTAATTCCTGATGAAAGTTATACTGTAAGTATCCCATTACTCCATAGCTAATTATTATGTATAATTAACTGTCAGCTGCACTGGAATGTATACAATTCCTGACTTTCAGGGAAGTATATAGCAGCATTGCAATAGACATTTACAGGGCAAATGCTTATGTGAACTAATGGGCTGAAATTCATAATTTTTTTGTTAATGTGGTTTACATGTATTTTGCAATGCCGTTATACACTTAGGTTGTTATTAATAATCCTGGCGTAGCGTTGGACTAGTTAATCCGTGTTTTGTCACATTTGCTCGAGTTGACAATTGCATGTCAATGCAAGAGACAAAACACGGATTAACTAGTCCAACGCTACGCCAGGATTATTAATAAGACCCTGAAAGTCAGGAATTGTCTAAATTCAACTGCAGCAGACTGGTACTACTTAGGGTTTAAGAGAGGTAACTCTATAATAACATGTACGTTCCCATTTTGTCTAACCTAACCACTAAGGTTAAATTTTCAATAAATTTTATAATTGCATGTATTTCAATTTTTTTGTATAAACCTAGGAGTACCTACCTACCCCTGTAGGAGGGTGGTGTGGGACGTACACCACCCTTTAAAGTACGTCATTCTGACGTCGGGAGATCGGTCCCAGATTCGTCCCCAGGACGCTACCAAAGTACGTTCTATGGACGTCATTATAGGGTCAATAGTTAGGGCCCAAACTAGTCTCTATTGACGTACGAAGTACGTCATTCCAGCATATCATTCCGGCCGTCACTCTGTGACAGCCTTAGTACGTCGGCAAAGGACGTCGTATGGCTGTGACAAATTGACGTCATCTGCGGAGGCTCCCGACGTAGTAAAACGACGTCAGGTACGTCTAAAATGACTGTAAGCGGACGTCAAACTGACGTAAAATTCCTACCTGGGACAGACTGTACCTGTACCGATGCCGACCTATGCTTACAATCATGTAGTTTAATACAGCCACAGAACATAAGAAAAACTACGCCTAACTGACCCTGTAACTATATTTACTTAGTAGGCGGGTAAGTATTGGAATACTACTTAGTTGGTGGGTGGCTAATGGTCCAAGCCAGCCCATCTGATGTTAAGTGGTAACCATCACCTACATCAAAGCATTGCTTCGTAGGTCACGTACGTCAGAAACGTGCTTTACGCTCAACTTTAGGCATACAGGAGTTCAGCCTCACGTGCCAGTAATTTCAACCACATTATACGCATATAGATATCGTTAAAATAGATGTATATTGATTTGAATTAATTGATCACTGCATTCGAGTAAATCATCAAAGCGGAAAGGGGGGCTAACAGCAGGCAGGCAATCACTGGTGGACCCACTGGCCATCACTAGGCTGCACGTGCCCTACATTACATACGACTTGCTCAATGAGACTCGTTTTGCGATAATTGGTCAATAGTTTTTATGCGCATGCAATACACAGATTCTTAAGCGATTTCGCGCGTTCACTCACTCTACTATAAGAAGTAGGTAAGTATGTACTATGTACTACATAATTTTTTAAAACACAATATTATATGAAAATATATTTATACATTTCATCGACACCAACCGCTTCCAATAAACATAATTTCCGTTATTAGCATTGATATTAATTTATTTCTAAAATCAATAAAAATATCTAATTCGCTTTGGATATTAGGGAATATAAAACCAATTAAGGTTTTTTTTTAATCGATTGAAATAGAAACGAGCAACGATTATCAAACGTTCAAATCTGCTTAGATACAGAAACCCTATGACGAGGGTCACAAAGGCCACATTGCAACAGTCAATATCACCAGTCGGTATAGTAACCGAGTTGTAGATAGTATTATGTGCCACGTCACGAGGGTATTAACAGTTTTTACGTGGTTCGTGACTTCCCGATCATTATAGAGTTTTTGCACCAAATAGGTTATTGGAACTGTGAATATACCTAGCCGTAAACGTTTATTTTATTGGAGGGTAACTTTAAGATGCGATTGAAAAATGAAGAGAACTGTACCCTGTATTTCTGAACTATGCCAAAACTATAGCAAGTTATACCCATAATGAGAAGAGAGAATTACATTTATCTAAAACAATTACTACAAACTTGGCAAAAATAAAAACACTGGAGTAAATATCCCTAGCAAAAACGCCACCTGTAATCGCTTTATTCGTAAGAAGGGAGTTATTTCTTTGCAGCGCGAAACAAAGGAAATGAACGTCTGTGAACCTACGAGTCCCTTAGCAGCCGTATATTAAATAGGGGGTGTTGCAGGGGCTAGATTCAAGCAAATGTGTCCCTTTGCTGAGCCAGGCGCGATTTAAGGCCGATTTGTTTATTCTGGATATTGAACAGTTATTTCAATAAGTTTAATTACACATTTGTTGATAAAATACCATGTTACAAGCAGCAAGCACCATCTTATGAATACTAAACACTGCGGTCGCCAGTTCGCATCTCAAACATGGTGACTACGACAAGCCCACTGAAAATATAGGTCAGGCATATGTCCAACAGTGGGCTTGGGCTTGGTTTAGGCTAACAATGATCATGAATGACAGAATAACAGGGCTAACTTTAGGCAGCGTTTAAAAGTATGAAGGCTAGTTTAAAAGGTGATTCAACACAATTCTTGTAATTGTAATATTCAAAACACTATTGTGTATGAAGCGAAAAGATGATATCAACAAAGAACTAACAATAATCGTATAGAAACGAGCAGCTGATATAATTTGTACAAGAAAGGGCGAATGGAAATAGGAAGTCGACACGGTATTAACCGATTAGCAGAATATATCATTGTCCTCGGTTATAGCGATTAAAGGGCGAACCAAAACTATCTAACTATACAAAATTATGGAACTAAAGCCAATGACCGAGAGTTCAATGGCAGCCCTAATAATAAGGGATGGCTTTCTAATGGTGACATTTCAAGATTAAATGTGCAAGTAGACATTGCCTCAAATGTATTGTAGGTGCATGATGTTAAATTGAACAATGATGATGCCGTGCAAAATCTGAAAGTGGCAAGCACCAAAGTTAGAGGCAAAATAATCCACCCAAAAAAAGTACCTAGTGACTTACAGCACTGTTTAATAAAAGTTGATCTGAATAGTGCAACAAGAGCCCTACCTTTCCTGAATCTCTTCATCACTTCCCCATGTCTCCATCCAGAAATCCAAACTATCACTCATAATAAATAGCTATATGGAGTACTTCAATCCAACGTTTACTTTTTAAACCAAATCCAGTACAAATACAGTAAATGTTAGAGCTGTGACCTACGTTTGATAATGATCACATCTGAAGGTTGCACTCGTAATACTGAGCCTTGCCTGTTTGTCTGTCTCGGCATCGCATCATCATAATTAGAGCAATCTAACTCGGCCCACTCCACTCCGCGCGATCTAACAGGATTACTCATATTATTAGAATTAAGCATGATTTTGTGGTAGGTGATGAAGGCCAGAACCATTACTTGTACTGAAAATGTGCCCGTCACTCATCTTTCACCCATTGGCATTATTTATCTCTTGGCATTTTTTTATAAGCAGGAATATTTAGCTCCAATCTAAAAAAAAAGAGAGCACTGGTGGTCTAGTGGTAGTGGCCCCGCCTTCCGATCCGAAGGTCGTAGGTTCAAATACACTCGTATACCAATGAGTTTTTCTGTCGAAAAATGTATGTACACTGTGCCAGTACTCTCAAAACAGTGAAGGAAAACATCGTGAGGAAACCGGCGTGTTGTAGAACCTAAAAAAGTTCGAGCAACACGTGTCAAGGGTCACGCAAAAAGGGCCCACCAGCGGCCTACTTGCGGAAAAACCTGCCCTCACATCAAGTGCGCATGATAAACTTGCCGAAACTTGCTCCAATCTAATGAGCGTACAGATTACAGAAACAACGACTCGAATTTTAAAATAACAGCAACGAATCAAACAAAAGTAAAATATCAATCTACAAAAGAAATTGGAGAGAATTTTCCACAAATCAACGAACTCGATGCCATAAGAAAGCAAAAAGTACGAAGTGAATTGTAAACAGCGAACGTTTACGTGATCATTGATAGCCTGCGAGAGCGCCGTAAAAAGCAGCCGCGTATCTATCGCGAGCGTGACGAGCCGCGGCCCGATGCGATACTTACATTACGTACATCACCTACTTTTAAAGTAGGGATGCTAACTCCCCCAACCCCGAAGACGGAACACATAAATCCGAAGTTTAAGAAAATATATTATTATTAAATGTAGTAGGATGGAGATCATGCTATAGAACCGCAAAAAGAATAAATTATACGATATGAACTTCAAGGCAGGTAAATACGATTATAAAAAACATGAATTGGAATAAAACATTACAAACAAAACAACGAACTTCCTTGTATTGTTTCTGAAAATCTCTAAGCCCCGTCCCAATCAAAAATTTGGCACAGACAGAGGATATTTGTGGAGGTTCATGGAGGTGATATTTGTATTCTGGAGACAGAAATATACTACTTTTTGTCTACTACATCAAACTAGAAGTTTATTCGTGAAACTACATCGATTGGTATCGGCCATTACAGTTTGCCGAACATTTTCTTTTGTTCTTAGTTTTAGTGTTGCAGAGTTTTTGACCCCTTGCGTAACAGTAGGGCTCGAGTATAGTACAATTTAATGTCTCCGTCTTATTCGGAATTCGTCAAATCTGTCGCATCCTTATTATCCCCAAGCCCCAAATACTGCGGCTATGACAACAGCTCGTCCCGGATCTCTGTTATTTCGATTCGGGAACCAGGACAACAGCCCATCACGACACAGGAATTTGGAAGACCGCCCGCATTCTTACGACCATTACTTAGGAATTGTGAACATTATTTACGATTTACAGTTTGTCGAGGCAAGGCTTGTTGAGTAGATCTCCATTGTTTTGTAGTCTAAGTCCATACCAGGCCAGAAATAATTAGGAATCTTAATAATTTTCATTTTAGAATTTAATAATTTTCATTTAGAATATAAGTAATTTAATTTCGGACGTGTCAGACAGAACCAGACAAAAAATTATTCAAGTTTTCACTTCTGTTGACTTTTCCACGATTTTATTTCAATCAATCGCCAGTAAAGACTATTAAGAATCAATTTATTATATTTTCTACGAACTCATAAAGGTCAACCTAATGGTAATGGATTTAAAAACGCATATACCTAGCTAGGTAGACCAAATTACCCTCACCTCACTCGAAGGCCACCGATAGACATCTACCCTCTAAATTTTAATGTACTATGGACTAACTGTACTCATGGTATTCGTAATGAGCCCTTTCGACAAAAGAGAACTGAATACTTATGTTATCACAATCTTTGGATCCTAAATATTTATTTATAATTATTTTTCCTAGCAAGATTGGGCATAGCGTCATGTAGCACTATGATATGGTAGTGTTGTGTGAATTGTCCACAATATTTATTATTTATTTATTTATTATTATATTAGGAAGATGAGGTATTCGCATTAGTATTGTTACAGTCGCTATGTATTTCTTATCTTATTTATTACAACAGCCTTCTGGTATAC
Source organism: Thera britannica (assembly GCA_939531255.2). Taxonomy (NCBI): domain Eukaryota; kingdom Metazoa; phylum Arthropoda; class Insecta; order Lepidoptera; family Geometridae; genus Thera; species Thera britannica. The sequence continues at coordinate 8,584,466 of OW618043.2, read as the reverse complement.
GGCGTTGTTCTAAAGCCGTGTAGTTATTCAAATGCAATCCGTTATCCGTTTGACCTCTAACTCACCTACTGGACTGAAGAGAGTCGTGGAGAGGGAGAACTTGAGAGGCTTGGTCATGTGCATCTGGCATCTAGAATCACCTAGCTTGACGTTTCAAAATGATCGTTGATTCTGATATAGTATATTTCATTACAAGTGCGGGAAGGCTGTCATTGCAAAGAGTTCCGACAAATGTCTACCCGAGCCGAAGGCGAGGGTTGACAGTCGGAACAAGTTGCAATGACGGTTCCGCACGTGTACTGAACGACTATTTTTAATACAGTTGCGAAAAAATTAAGCAATTTAATAAAATAATAAAAATACCATTTGCTTTTTTCTCTTCTCTCCACGCAATAAGTTCGTCGTATGTAGCGACTTTTTGACTTTTCCGGTAAAATGTTCTCCGAAGCATTTTGTGCAATTATACTGAGTTCCGGTGGTGTTAATTCAAAAAAACTAGGGTCGAAATTACTCATTTTGTGCAACAAACAAATAAACTCGCAAACAAAATTTCTGAAAAATGGCGCCAAGCGCCAACCGTAAAATATAAGCAGAGATTTTTTTTTTTCTTCACCCATTCTGGAAGGCAAAGGGAACTATACCCTTAAAGCCAAGTCTTCAGTAGATTTTTTTTATTGATATGAATTGAAAATGAAATTTAATGAGATGAAATGAAATGAAACCTAACATAACTCATTCAATCAAATCAAACAAACAACTTAGTTAAACAATTCTGTTAATGAAACAAATTAGTAGCTTCTTTTTAGAAATAATACGTATTTGCATGAATCATAAAAACTTCGATGAATTTTTTTAGTAAAAACTTCATGGTTGGTTTTTCTTTTTAGACATTATTTTGACAGTTGGGAAAGAAAAAGCACTAGTGCGGGAATGGTAAAAAAAAAGCACGCGTGTGTAATAGCCCACATCCCGAACGCTATACGTCCCTGCAATACGCCACTTTTTGAGCAACTGTATTAAAAAATAAATTATTCCTGAGTGTGACATTGACTTACCGGATCCTGTTGGTGTCCCGATGTGCGCTCTCGACAGTGACGAGGAAGACAGCATGCGATCGCGACGAATGCTCGTTCATGTCGGTGCGGGCCGCGGCGCGGTGCCGGTTGCCGGTGCGCATCACGCGGACCATCTCCGTCGCCGACTTGCACACCACTGACGTCATCTCCGGGATGTAGAAGCCGTTCAGCTCCTGCTGGAGGTGGAAGGACTTGTGAGGCAGAGGTTTGTATCGTAGCTAGTGTCTCATTACAATAGGTAGGTAGACAATCGTCCTGCCCATGGCCCTCTTTCGTTTTCCATCTCCCAATAAATGCATTTCCGTTAGTTTTCACCTGCTGAAGAATCTACATAACCGTGGCAATACTATCTACGTGAAATCAGGAATCATAGCCTCGGCATAGTTTCACGAAAGCTTTTGTCGTCGAATAATTTGTAAGACCATTTTGTCACAGTATCGACGGCGGCCTTGATCTTTCGCACCTTGAAATTTCTTTGTGCACCGTTTTATAATAGTCGTGTTTCAACAATGCTCTAAAACTGTTGTGAGATTGTGCGTTGTATGTATATTACGAATTAAATGTATCAAAGTTTGCACAATTGCTGGAAGGATCGTTTCGGCCGCATCCGCCGAACACGAGTACAAGGCTGTTATTGCGCATAGTGTTACCTATATTGAAATCATCGCTTATTCTGTACAAACAAAGCCAATTAAATTAAAAGTAGTATACTTATACTTTTAACTTACCTAACTAAAACAACAAAGATATCAAAACACAGATCTGTTACAAATTACCCAAATAACATTATTATAATTTCCCTTGACCCCGCACGATACATGTCATACATTGTAATTTGACCGGCCTTAGTTATCCACAACAATGCTTTATTAGAGCTAGTATTGTCCACTAGTACCGACGTCCCCGTGGAGCTTTCAAGGACTCGTACTGTGACCTGTTTTGTTCACCGGTGACAAATCAGCAAATTGGCTCGACCTGCGTGAATTAGGCTGATTGTCTCTTTTGCCGTTTCAGTGAATGTGGACTAACGTATAGTGCGATGTTCCTTTGAAATTATACCAGGTGATAAGACCAAATTACTTACATTCTTAGTAAAACGCGGTTACGTTATCGTTACGTATAATCCGATCTTAATCAAAGAGAAAAGATTAATTTGTAAAAAATGTTATTTCATTGTGACCAAAAGTATCGTAGATAAAATTCATACAGTAAATCTCTTATTACGTAAAACATCAGCTTGTAAAAGCGATCATGACATCAAACGAAGAGTTGGACTAGATCCAAACAAAACTCTTGTAAGATTCATAAAAAAACAGCAAAGAGTACGTAATGTGTTTGAGAGCGCATCAGTTTGTGATGTTTCAAAGACAACCGGAACACTGGAAAACCTATCAGAAGGCATGCAGTCTAGCTTAGCGATAGTAGAGTTAATATCGCCGACAATCGATATGGAATGACCGTATATCGATAGATACGTACATAATTTAATGATAAGACGACCTTGAAAGCACGTCAGGTGTTTAACCATGGAGGCATAACAAATAATGGAGAAGCTTCACTTGGTATTGATAACTGTCAGGTGGGGCTAGTGGAGACAGTTTCTGGGCTCTGGATGGGATACGAGATAGTTTTCTGATCTATGATATCGTCGCCATTGCTTGCAATATTTTAAGCACTGCTCAGCTTATAATGCCACATCCATCCGCAAAATACTAGATACTAACCGATTCATATTGATTCATATTGATTGCTAATTGCTATACTTTTCAAATGTGTTCAGCGTTTCAAATGTCAAAGCCAAAATGAAAAGAACCTCTTTTGCACACTTAGATTTTTTAGTAAGTATATACTTACCTGTAAAACCCGTAACTGTCCAAGGAAGTTTACTAGAATATGTCTCAAACTACATTTATCTTGGCAAACTAATATCTTTTGAAAAAACACGACACCGGGACGAACTGGAAAGAAGAGTAAAAATGTCAGGGAACAAATTCTGGGCATATAAAGAAATATTAAAGTCAAACTTACCTACGATATATAAGAAAAAAATTATGGACTCATGCTTGCTGCCATGTCTTTCATACGCAAGCCAAACCTGGATTTTTAACAAATTCACCGTTAATAAAATACAAACAACTCAAAGAGCCATGGAGAGAAGCATTTTAAATTTTAAAAGAAAAGACAGGCATAAGAACTCAAACATCAGAAAAAAAACAAATGTCATTGATGCTGCACACCATTGCCTAAAACTGAAATGGAAATGGGCTGGCCATTTAGCAAGAATGAATAATAAGAAATGGACAAAAATTGTAACCACTTGGCGTGGACCAGCCGGTAAAAGGAAACGAGGAAGACCATTAGAAAGATGGGAAGATGAAATAAAGAAAACTGCAGGAATAAACTGGGCAGAGATAGCCACAGACAGAGAGACATGGCAAGATCTGGAGGAGGCCTTTACTCGGACAGAGATCCGTGAATGAAATAATAAAAATAAATACACTAAAAGCACTAAAAGTTAAAATAAGAATAGAATGATAAAATAGTAATAATATTGATGTATAAATAGAAATGTATTAACAGTGTATACCTACTTAAAAATTTTGTGAAAATGTACTTACTTCGTTCATTGGATAAATAAAAGGCTATAATAATAATAATAATACTTACCTAATTGATCAATAAATAACAAAAAAAAAATTTTTGTTCGATCATCAATAGTTTTCGCAGCGCACGCGATGAAAGACATTTTATGCCAATTATTTTTACACCTTGGGCATTATTAAAGTTTTAGTAAGGATCCTTAACTTTTTTTAAATATAATATAGCCTATGTCACCCGGGGATATTGAAGTATTCAAATCGCTCCAGTAGTTTCTGAGCATATTCAATACAAACAAACAATTAGCTAATACATGATGTAAATGTTCATCATTAACGTTAGTAGTTCATCGTAAATGGGTGAAACCTTGCCATGCACCATCAAGTACAAGTGATGTCACCGGACGATTGGACATCAACTGTTCCTTCACATAGAGCTACCTAGTTCTGTGAGCGGTGAGCGGTCAAACTACTAGTCATGTATGAACTGCATGTATTGTTGAGGTATAATAGTACTCAGAAAACTTATTTTAGGGTAATAATTATTATTTCCTTTCAACCTAGACTCACCTAGCTTCAAAGTGATTATTTTTGATATTTTTTTTTTAATTTCTTAAAAATATTATTGTATATATTTTTATTTGTTTAATGCCATTTTGGAACTTATTTTAAATTGTATTGGAGTTCTTCGTTTTATGTGTTCACGTTTAAGCAATATTCTATAGGCCCTAGTTGATAAATTGGCCCTACAATCTAAGGGTCAGAGTTTGTAAAGGGTATCTAAAAAGTATAAGTATCTTTATCTAGTTGAGCACCTATTCCTACACATAATACGAAAAACCTAGGCAAGAATCGATATAGGTAATTTAATTCTACCGCATATATATACTGGTTAAGAAGTTTTTCTTATCGATTTGCGAAGTAGACTCGATTCACAACCTTCAAACAAGAGTATATTATTTACCAAGTTATATGTGGTTTGACCATCACTGCATACACAATCTATGGGCAAAATATAATATTGCGTCAAGAGGAAACACGTTGCGTCAATGTTGACTAAAGTCGCGATCAGCGAGTAACATATCTTCAGCAAACTTGTGGTTCCTTTAGCATTGGTAATGGCTTGTGAAATTGACTTTGCAAGGTCAACGTTTACAAATACTTTCTTGGTTGTTTGTAGTGCTTAAAGCTTCTTCTCTAGTGCTAATGCTATTGGTAAAATGGGTGTGTCTCTCAAAGACTCGCAAATAATGTACAAGTTCCTAAACCTATTACTGTATGCGTAAGCATCTTCCTTGGTTCATCATGAACGATAAAAATAAAAAGCAGCCAAGTGCGAGTCGGACTCGCCCATGAAGGGTTCCGTAGCACGACGAACTACAAAAACCTTTATATTATGTTACTTAATGTAACATAATAAGGTTCTTGTAGTTCGTCGAAAGGTAAATTGCGGTTTACGGTTTATGACGTATAAAAAAAAAACTACTGACTAGATTTCGTTCAAACCAAAAATCGTTGGAAGTTTGCATAGTAATGTACAACATATATTTTTTTTAGTTTTATCATTCTCTTACTTTAGAAGTTAGAGGGGGGGGGACCAACTTTTTTCCACTTTGGAAGTGTCTCTCGCGCAAACTATTCAGTTTAGAAAAAAACGATATTAGAAACCTCAACATCATTTTTGAAGACCTATTCATAGATACCCCACACGTATGGGTTCAATGAAAAAAAAATTTTTGAGTTTCAGTTTCAAGTATATCCCCCGAAATTTATAGTTTTTTTTTTATTTTTATGTAAAAAACTTAATGCTGTTTACAGAATACATCTACTCGCCAAGTTTCATCAGTCTAGCTCTTACGGTTTCGGAGAAAAATGGCTGTGACATACGGACGGACGGACAGACAGACAGACAGACAGACAGACATGACGAATCTATAAGGGTTCCGTTTTTGCCATTTGGCTACGGAACCCTAAAAACGATTCTTCACATCATGACTCAAGATTCTTCCTTGTTCATGATGTTACTGGACACTGCTCAATTTTCATTAGTGTTTAAAACAATACGCACTTGAGAAAACAAAATTGCTACCAGTTAAGTACTCTGGGATTTGAGCCCGTCTGATATCGTGCCTGGATGTCACAGCCTTTAGTCTATTTCTGGGCGAATAGTTTGATATTTTTAGATGTGGAGTGTCTTGAGGTCCACCACCAGCCAGACGAATAATACATTTAACCATTGAATACCACTGTATTAAAGTTTTAGCGGCAGTGTAGACAGAGTAACAGCATTAACAAAATGCACTCGATTGGACGCAGCTGAGAGCTTTCCCTTGACATTGGCGCCGCGCCAGACGTCAATTACCACCTTATCACTCCACTATCTGAGGCCAGGGAATACCTTCTACCGACTAGGTGCCATTGTAATCATGTATACATACCTATGTATACAAATATAATATCAGCTATCTGGTTCCCATCGTACAAGCTCGTTTAGTTTGGGTCTAGATATTATTAACCGCACCTATATATTTTTACCCCGGGGTTTAGAATTTGTCTACGATTAATGACCGTATATCCTATGTTTTATCACTATTCCTTTAACTGTGGGTGGGCTTGGGTAATGCCAGTTCTTTCAGAAAGATACGACGTATTTTGAATGAATGCGTGCAGTACTATAGAATAGAATAGTAGTGCATGCAATGCGTGCGACACGGGCCCAAACAATGACACTCCAAGATAATGCATTTCCTTTTTGGTGTCGCGTGCGTAGATGCATTGTTTGCGTTCATAAGTATCTGTTTACATGGCAGCACACTTCTGCTCATAACTTAGTTTTCAACGTAATGAGATCTATTAGGGATTGTATGCCAAGGCTGCTTGTGACGGCCGCTTTTTGGCCTCAACCTTGACCCCTGGTCGGCTAACTGTCTTTGGTCATAAAAAGCCGATAAAGCGAGTATTTGAAAGTAAAGAAAGCGTCGTTCGTGTAACTAAAGGTCACTCCAAAAGGTCAAGATGAAGGTGACTTTGGCAAAAGAAAATTCAACCACATGAACTGAGGACGGATGATACGCGTGTTCAATGCGACCACAACTTCAGTAAACTTTCATTGAAAACGAGAAAATCTACGAGGACGCATTTTCGAGCAGGTGCTAAAGACCTGCGCACACCTAGGCCGCTGGCGAACGCGATCAGTGAAAAGCTGTCATATTTGACAGCTAATTAGTTAGTAGGTGTGCAGGCCTTAAGAAAAAATCATGATATGTACTAGATCTAGTTTTCTCCGTAAAAGAAATAAACAAATACAAATACTCGTACATACCTGCCCTCGTATCGTGAGCTTCTTGCAATCCTTCGCCAGCAGATCCCGTACATCTTCGAGGTACAGTTCGACGTATGAGCAGGAGACGAGATGCGTGACGTCAGGCGAGGCGCTGTTCTCGATGTGCGCCCAGATGTGTCGGAAGGCGCGAGGGATGATGCCCTCGTGGTCGGGCGTGCCCTCCATGGTGTGCGTCTTGCCGGTGCCCGTCTGTCCGTACGCGAACACGCAGCCGTTGAAGCCGTCCAGCACGGACGCCACCAGCGGACGGACCTCAACAACAACACACACTCTTTTACATTTCTGACCCTATAAACTTGTGAACATTTATTTACAGATGATCGTATATTCTAGTATCCTTATGCAGCAATTTTCATGAACCAGTACCTACTGCAAGATCACCTCTGCAAAGTGGATCGGTTCATCTCATTGCCAAATCCCAAACTACCTCAATATGACCTCATCGGTGCAGCAGCTTTTTATAGAATCCCAAAATTTAGATAGAACGAACTGAAAGGTCGACTTCCGATACCGAATGACGTCACTTTACTGAATAAAACACACCATTTTTGCTAAGATTTACGTGAGCATTTAGGAAGTGAATGTAGGCCTATCATTAACACTAAATTTTCGGACAAAACTGAATTTGAAAAATAAAATTAACAAAGGATAGGGATAACCCGAATGACACCTAGCAATGGAAGTATCAGAAAAATACATGGTATCCACATAACATTAGGTGAGCCATATGCTTATTACATCAAATAGTTGTATACAAAAAGTCAACCGCGAAAATAAAACGGTATCTGAACACAACAGCAAACACGTGCGATCATTGTCGAATCATAAAGCTCAGCAATGTTCAACAACATTGTTGAGAACACCATTCAAACAATGTCGAGAGCACGTTTTCAAAATATTGACGGCATAATAAAGATGGACAATGATGTCGAAACAGCACTTAGCTGCCAGATTGCAGCTCGTTAAATGTAGCAGGTGTATTTAAACTGTAAAGTACAATCATTACGGAAGAGTCATTAAATGTACCAATTTACTTTATAGGGGCACTGAATGCAATCATAAGAATAGCGAATAGAGTATTCAAGTAAATGAAAAGTAGATCAAAGCAATGTACCTTCACACCAAGGAAGTATTATTTATATGCATAGCTACAAAATTGTTCCAAGTAGGAACATCTTCGGTAGATATTGACATTTGCATTTTCAGTTAATTCATCAAAGACCCATAGCGTAGCGTGACAAGGTCGTTTCGCCCACAGTTTGGTGGAGAAGACCTTGGTCAGCGAGGTGAGACTTGAAAGTCGAGGACGAGCCTTACGAGTAACTGCTGACGCCGTGTGGGATGCGCTTCGAACAGGATACCTTAGGTACCTTCCGTGACAGATTGTTGAGTATTTAGCAATATTAAGGCTGTATTGTATCCTATGTGCAAAATATCGAGCGTGCCATCATTACCTTGCTGATTATATTAAAAAAATAGGGTAATTAAGAAACGAAAACAGGGAATTGAACGATGATAATGATTCAAAAAACATGTTTTTTTCACGTTAGCTAGGTAATGGTGGTGTAAAAATTACATAGAACCAGTTGTAAACACGTAGGAAGGCAGGCAGGTGTCAAGTTCGAAATTAATTGGTCAATCAATAATATGAAACTACAAGAAGAACACAATCTATAAGACAAAGATGAATGGTTCGTTAAAGTTATATTCAAAGATGTTTACGAGTTAGGTGACAACGACCATGTTAAGGTGACAAGTTCAATACAAAATTAATCGCTTTCAGATACTTTGTTTTTTATTCTTAATATGTTGGAGACAGCTAGAAGGGTCAAGAGAGTCTGCAGTCTATAGAAAAACGATCATCATCAAAATCCTATATTTGGGAGGGTGTATGCAGTCGCAACGCACGGCAGGCGATGATCGCTGCTGTGCTGACTGTCCTCCTGTTGGTAGTACGTCCCCCAAGTCGTCTCACGACAACAACGAGGAGTTGGAGAGATGATATTATGTCGGGCGGTACCAGCAGGACATATAAAAATACTTGGTATTTGCTTTTTTACGAATTAGCAAGTTACCAAATTGTTCGTGTACAGAGATAGAGTCAACATGATTACCTCTTCCTTTATTTGAAGTCTGTTAAAAAGGGCCATGACGTGCGTGTCTAATCATAAACAGTGTTGGTGGAGGTGGAGCAAAGATCATTAGAAGACCATGATATGGCTTTGTAAGCTTTGTTTTGTTTCTGTAATTTGCGTACGACCTCCAGTTTTTATGCAACTATATGAGGAAATATGAGACCCTTGAAATTATGTACAATTATATAGTCACTGAGCGTGGAATGTAAAGGTGGGTATAAAAAATATGTTTTTGGCTACATTGTCATCATCAGCCTGAAGAACTAGCCATTTATTCTAGGAATAACGATTTCGGGTCCTTTACTTTCTTCACAAAGTCGATGTTAGGTCGGACACGTTATAATAGAAGCATCCTAAGTACTCGGTTAAGAAAATATTGTAGATGGGACAAGCGTTCTAAAATTAATACTTATATCGCACATGAAGAGCAATTAACTACATAGCACGCCTATAAAACAGCATCCGTCTGATAAGTCATGTGTAGAATATTTGGCAATATCGCTAAATACAAACTGATTTCAAAGAAATGGAGAAACAATAAAAGATACATTGTCCAAATTAAATAAAAACTTACAGAGTTGGTTGAACATAACCAAGGAACATAAAAACCGAAACCAATCTATTCACGCAAATTAGATAAGACAACCGAATTAAACCGTTCAAATCGGATTCACATTATTTAATCACACAAACCAATTCTTTGGTTTTATTGAACAAAGCTCGATCGGATCACTCTGTCCAATCATGGATTCATTGGTTGTTACTTCCTTCCTCGTAGTAATTAACTTTAATAAAGCCCAAAAGAACCTTATTGTATGTAACAAAAACTCATATTAGTGCCTATGATATGACATTTTACATGGATTTCTGGATAGTCTGCAAATGATATTATGAGAAGAATAGCCTGAAGTAGGCAGAATGTCGCTTTTTTGGCAACGACACGACAGTGTGTGCTGCCGCGTGCGTAATACGCGAATACGTGCACGAACGCTATTTCACATTTCAGTTTTGATAAATGTTAGAAATAACATTCACGTCATTGACTGGAAATAAATACTCTTCCCAGCCGGGTACCACGAAAAACAACTAAGACGCGGAAATAGAAGACAGAAATAAACTAGCTCAAATGCAGTCCTAGGGAGACCTAACCTTGAACGACGCGTCTCGAGCTTAATATTTTTATCTTCACAGCAACAGAAGTTCATCTCAATTAATTCTCCGCGGGAATGACGTCAAATTATAAAACAATACTCAGCGGGTGCCAATACTTTAAGCTCATAAAGTCCACAAGAGTTATGAACCATAAAATGTTCAGTGCCGACACGACCTGAATTTCCCTGAATGGCAAAACAATATCGCATTCAATAAACGAACGAGTAAACTCGTGATTCGATAAGCACAAACCAGAAACAATGCGAACTACAATACAAGTACAAATAAACAAGGTAAACAACGAATCTCAATAATGATGAATGACTGTTCCGAACGAGGGTACGATTCATGAGTTCAAGGAACTGAATTTACGAGGATCATGGTAATTTTAATCACCTGAAATTTCATCATTGTATGGGTTTGCTGTGAACCATATCCACGCCAGAGATCATCTACCTATTTTGATTGATAACCGCTGCCTATGGTTGTAAAAATATATATTAATTCAGCTGTCTGTCTGAACAGCTGGGTACACTTATTTTATTTTCGGTTACTTCTGTTTTAGTTTTATAACGTGTGCCATAATGTTAATAGATCACTTTTTTCATTTATAGGTGACTAACTAAGAAAGCTTGAGACTTGGCTATAGTGACCAGAGCCTAGTCGTGTTAGAGACTCACCATTTCATCATAGATAGATTGTGTGTCGGAGGTGCAGTCGTAGGCAGCATCGTAGGTGAACAGTTTGTCCTGCCCCTTGGGGTTGTATACCTGAACTGCGCCGCGTTCAGGCCACACCTTCACCACCTACACATCACAACAATATTAGAAACACAAAAAATCACAATAAATTAAATAATGGTTCTGCTCCCAGAGTTAGAAGCGTGATCCGACAGTTTCTACCTGGTATTCCATGTAGATTGTTATTTGGTCGAGCATTTTTTCTTTTGATACCTCATCTATTGTAATAGTGTCTAACTTCATTGCCAGGTTTGTAAATGGTATTTTTTAAGATGCAGTGATGGATTATTACAGAATTGTTTAGTAGGTACATAATTTCAAAAGTGCCTTCGACCAAGAAAATTTCGTTAAAAAGATACAAATGTTCAACATAATATGTACATGGGTATTAGTTAGTCATTCCTGTAACATTAGCACGATGAATCAGCTGAAACTAGCTTTTTGACCGACGCTTACCAACCACCGTTGACTTTAGTCAGAAAACCATTTAGATTTGCTACGAGTGCTTACACCAACGCCTGTTATACCAATACACCAGTAAATCAAAAAGTATAGCAGTGCATGTTCGACGCAGTAGTTCGCATCGGGTCGCGATGAATGAGCGTGGTTTCCTTGAAATGAATGATTAAGCTTTACCACCACCGTGTAACCACGTACACCACACTACTGTACTGTTTGAAAACACGCTCAGTTCAGTAGTTTCCTGTGCCTACTACCTACCCGTATTTGCATTAGTAAAGTGATATATTAAACTAGTAAGTACTACGCATTGGATTGGATTTGCTATGTTGTGTAAAGAATTCAAAATGCTTACATTTCTAGCCGTATTTTTCTGGAAGTATTTGATTCTCATCGACCCATCCATTGATTTCAAACTATCATGCAATTTACATTTACTAATTTAAATTCATCAAAGTAGACATAAGATCCCATTTCCACAACACAGCATTCCCATTCCCAAGAGTCTCGCTTCCCGCATCCCGAATCCACATTCCAGTTAGTGCTTTTATTTTGATTCCCAGTGAGCCTTGACCGCCAGTCCTAGGACCGTCAGACCTGTGCGGGAGGCTCCGTCTTATTACTGTCCACCGGCGCCGCAGCAGACAGCCGTTCGAACCACGGCTGCGAACGACTCTTCACCTTCTTCACCTAGTACACATTAAACACTATTCATAAGATGCTAGTAAATCAGATATTGAAGGGAGAGAAGTAATACGATAGCCTCCAAGAGACAAAGACGACACTTTTTACTGGGTTTAAATAAGTCACTCAACAACGTTACAATGTCGATTTAACATCATGCTGTTCTAAACAGCATGATGTTAAACTCCTAAATCATTACTTTCTATTTCAATGTTTGCTTAGATCATATTGCACATTGCACACACGTTTACAAGCAAACGGGTACAATATACATAATATTAATACCTACATGAATACCGAATAGTCGGGGCGTCGAAACAATGAGTTTTGAAGATAATGTATTGTACTTGTCGGTGGATAGCTAGCGAGCGTGTCAGGTAATGCAAATCATTATGGAGTGTTAACGACGCGTTCAGATCTGAGGATAAGATTATAATTATAAAGAATCATCAGAATAAAAGGCATCAATTAACTAAGTAACTGATCACCTCTTTGGTGCTGTGCTGTGTGCGACACAACACGAGCTCTCCGAGGAGCACTTCAATTCCTTTCACCACACAGGATTGAACAAACCAGTGACACTATAAAAGAAGAAGACACAACACGAGCACCAGCGGAAAAGGCGTGCGTAAAGCCTAAAATCTCCACCAACCTTAACACTTTACATAATCATCTAATCTGAACAGCTGACCAAGAAAAAACAAAGAGCAAATAATCGAGGAGGTAAATCGGCTGCTAAAATCAATCAACGAAAAAAAACCGCACGGTTTTATCGACGAAAAAACGATTAGGTACTTAGTTTTTTATTATTTGTAGTGCTTGAAAAGTATTGGTGGGCTGTTTCATAATGTTTACAAAAAATTCTAGAAGCCCTTCTAGATTAGTAGAATTTAGTCAGGCATCAGGTAACGATACGGCGTGCGTCATAACTTGAAACCTAGCACGGCGCGGGGCGGTTTACACGGACAGTTGAGCACGCGCCCGCGTTCGGCTGTTGTTATCGTGTCGTAAGTTCGTAACCACCAGCTGTACCACCCCTATGAACTGAACGATAATAGACCTAGTTTCCTTAGGAAATTATACACTAGCGGTAATTCAAATAGAACTTTTAAACATTACAATCAAATAGCTGTTTTCATAAAACTTAAAAAAACTGTTTTACCCAACTGTTATAATTCTAAACGATGATTTTGCAGATAGCTATCAATCATTATGGTTGGTGTGTGGTTAACTTGTTGTCTCGCGCACTTTGAGACATCAAAGTGCTGCTTGCCCTCTACCATCTGCAGGGACGTCATCATTTTCTTGCATGAAGAGAAAAAAAAAAGGGTCGTAACTGTCGCTCTCGTATAGGCCTACGAATCACGAACGCAAGTGCCTGTTGACCTCAGACGCTGTTTAAATCATCTTCTCATAGCTGCATAGGCCATAACTATCAATCACACAGTTCTCGGAATGAAAGAATTCATCGAAGGCTATCGGGTCCTAGGCTAGCACCGCTCCACTTAGGGCTCTGTCTGTCACACTGCATTCTGTGCAAGACTTACGACAACTACTATGCTTCTGTGACTACGCCATACTAACTATTGATCCTCTATGAATCTGCCATAGTAACTGGTAATGTAGCTAGGCCGTAAGCCCTAAGCGGTTGCCAGCAGATGTCTCCATATTAGTAATGGGTGATTAGTCGGCTCTCTGCGGGTGGTAAATTTCGTTATTCGCTTGTCAGTTCTTTTGCAAAGTTATGCTTATCTAATTATAGGAGAGACATTTTTATGTCTAAAAGAAATGGAGCTGGTTCTGATAACTATTGGACATGTTTGTGTAAAGAACATAATGGAGTGAATTAGTTTTACAGAAGACCGGTTACTTTGGCGTGAACGACGCACTACGATTATTATGTTATTTATTTAATTTAATTAATTAGAACGGTCTGGGAACCAATTACACTAACCAATAGGTAAATTACATTTGTTTGTTAGTGGCACCAGACTAATAATGAATTGATGAAAGCACACTTGCTTACCATCACACAGTAATAAGCCTTATGTTTTCGTAACAAACATAATGTGGTCTGATAGAAGCTATTATTGTGCAACGTTGAGTAAAACTGAAGGTCGATTTCAAATCTGTAAAATCTAAAATGGTCGGCTGTCTGAAACCGCTAGCTAGGTTTCACCGCTGTAAAAACCGTGGGTATTGGCAACTGATGAGCAAAAAGTGAGATAACAAGATGCTGAAAAACTAATAATGAATGAAGCCTTCGACTGCGGACCGCGGTCGTTGGCGAACCTTCTAGAAACGTTAAGCAACAAAGAGACAGGCCTTCGGGACCATACTGAAAGTGATGGCTGAGGCTGAATGACAACCGTATCAAAACTTATTTTACTTATTCACTCAGTTTGATAATTCAAGCCAAGCATCAAGGCAGTCATGGGCATAATTATGGTCAAAAGTACAAATTAAAACCGAGTCTGCAGTTTAGTCAGCAAGCTTTCCATTCAGTTATTTGCCAGCAATCCTATAATGAAGTGTAGGCACCTACCTTCCTATTTTGATAGTGAATCCACGTTGGTATGGATGAAGGACGCGTGCCAGATGATCGACGCACGCGCAGCCCTAGTATGGACAATAGCTCGGCTGCAAATGGACATTGTCGCTCTGCTACTATGATTGATACTACGTACTGGATGTCGGTCAGAATCAGATTAAAACTAAATAGTAAACCAATCCACTATGTCTTAAGTGGGTAACCTAGATTATACCTTCTAACCTTACTCATACTCATATTATTTATTGAAATTATTATGTTACATGGTGAGGTCTTCAAGCATAATCTTCTACCTACGCTACTACTACAAATTGTGTCCCAAGTTTAGGAAATTAAGTACCTACCAATGTTGAAAAAATTATTTGACACTATCGGCCTCTACTAACGGAACTCCTAGATAAACTACAAACCTTCCTAGGTCATGCCTGCTAATGCGTCACTGATCGATAGTATTGCACGCGTGGAGTCGCGACACAGACAAGTTATCTACCTAGGTACGATAAAACAAAACCCTACATTATGAAGAGTTCACGACAACAACCCTACCTGGAAGGTACCACAGAACACATAGTACCTACTTTTATGTAGAAATACACAATACTAGGTGTACAAGCTATACAACGCAAGGCAGTCAAAGCGCACCGAAGTTTCAGTTACCTATACAAAATTAAGATCTCTGAATGCCCTGATGACGTCATTAGATCTAGTTTTAAGCCTGTTTATGGATGTCATACCAATTTTAATGTACATACTATATTTATATAGTACATACCTGGCCGACATGCACCATGAACTCTTTTGTTTCAACTTACTTGTGTTGTGTGGGTCCTTGAGAGTCAATAGCATGCACAAAGGTCTAAGAAGGTCTAACCTACTTGTTTACTTACCTAAATCCCTACCTATTATACTGCTCTGTTCTGAGTTTGAGAGTATGCTGCATGCAATTCTAAATATTTTGCTTACCCTTTCTCAAAAAAGGAAGCAAAAGCCTAGCAAGATACTTTTTTAACAGACTTCAAATCAAAAAGGAGTAGGTTCTCAATTCGTACTCATTCGTAATAGGTACTAGCTACATGTCAGATAGGACCTACCTACATGTTTGTTACTGCATAACTTCGTCATTTATGAACCGATTTGGTAAATTCTTTTTTTATCTGAAAGGAAATAACTTCCAGATTGGTCCCATTGAAATTTTATCAGAATCAATTTAATAGTTTGGCCATAATGTCTGTTTCTCAAGTTTTTATAAACTTATTTTATCTTTCTTGGTAGGTAGTAGGTACCTTACCTACCTACAAGTTGATTTATTATTATTTAAATTTACCTATGAAACCTAGGATAGGTTTATCTAACACTTACTTAAGTAGAACTACCTACAAATTAGGTTATGTAGTCCATTTTTAATTCAGTTATAATAACAAATTATACCTAATTATGCTTGAAGCAGAAAATGAGGAAGAGAACACAGTTTCACATTTTCTTTATTAGCACAGGCTTAGGTAGGGTTACTCATTGATTCAGTTTGTAAATAAAAATAGAAAACAAAAGAATTCCTTATGTCCTAACACATTAGTCACTGTGTTAACATACTCTAACTGCCAGCACAATCAACCAGTTTTTAATTCTTAAGAACTCAATGGTTTTTATCAATTTGAGTATGAGTTGTGGGTGTTGAGGAGTTTTAGTGAACCAATGTGTCTCACAGAGCTTGGGCACGTCCATCAAAAGAGAAGATTTGCTACCAAAATAAGTAATTGTATCGGTGAGCTGTACAGCTCAGTTGGTATAGTAGCTCTGCCTTCGGCACTGGAGGGCATGGGCTCAATTCCCACACAGAACAAATATTTGCATAGTGAACTCAGAAGTTTGTTCTCTGTCTGGGTGTTATATTGTTTTCTAGGAACCCACAATCCACTGATATTTTTTTAGCTAACTGGTTCCTAAAGTACAAGCTTAACTTAGTTTGGGGCTGGATAGTGTTGTGTGGGCTGCCACAATATTATTTATTGATTCAACAGTGCAATAGTTTGAAGGTTTTTTTTTTCAAACAAGGACAAAACTTTGATCAAAAGTGAGAACAAAAATTTAATTTAAAAAACCAGAATGACAGTTTACTTTTGTTGCTGAGTGTACACTACACTTATCTAGTGACATCTGTTTCCTGATGATATCAAATAAACAGGTACCTACATATTTTTGAAAATTCAGAGTTCATTTACCTATTACCACAGAATAGAAAAAGTTACCCACATACCTACCTACCTATAATTACTATTATGGTAGGTAACACTAGCCCATATTCAGAGTAAGATTAAATACCTATGTACCTATTACTTCTTTGTCTAAAACTATACCTACCTATACCTAAGTTTCAAACCTGAGTTTATAAGCTGAGAAGGTAGTACATTTATATTATGTATAAATAAATTAGGTAGGTATATGGTGTTTCTTTCCACCCTTGGTTGAAAGCTAGTAGCACAGATAGAGTAGGTACTATTCACAGATCTATGGAATAGCTGGCAGTAATTAATGTAGTTATGTACTGATAGGACCTCCGAAAATCAAGGCCCATATAGTATTGTAATTCATGGTGGGTCTGCACATTGCTAGAGCCTCCTGAATACGTAAACCTACTAAACAAGATGATGCACTTGCACTTTTTACAGAATCCTAGACCTCGTTTTAAAAATAAATAGCAAATACTATTCCCGAAGGCGCTGCATCCAACAATCGAGCGAGTGACAATTCGAAATTACATCTTCGTGATACGAAAAACAGCAAAACATGTTATCAAATATGCCAACAAAAAATGTGAATCGACGCACCGAGTGTGCGCAGGCCTAGCGCCCAGTACCAACAACATCAATGAATGTGCTTACTTCTTCGTGACCCTCATTTTTCTCTTTCTCAGCAAGCGGTCGGCACCGCACCACCACCTTCACGCACTCGTTGAGAGCCGTGCGTGGTCGAGCAGACTTCTCCATCCTCTAACCAGCACTGTTCTTGCTGTTTTTTCCACGAACCCGACGCAAAGTCACCGATATCGATCCATTCGGAGAGCCCTTATCGGCATCACCTGTTCGCAAAACACGCACGAAAACTACACTATTCTCACAATAAATAAGATGCGACTATTAAAACCAATAGCGCACTATTTAATATATTTGCAAACAATATGAATTATATAAAATCGTAATCGAAATAACAAAAACAAATTTACATCCGACCGCTACAAGCGGAAATTTCTTTTCAACTGAATTGTTTGGTTTTTCATGATTTGTCATTTGCCGCTTTTTGTAAGGAATGAACAAAACTTTGGTGGGTATGGTACATAGAATGGCAGTTTATTTAGAACCATACAGCCAATGTCTACAAGACTTAACTTACTTTGTAGTATTTTTTTTATAAAAGCTCAATTTTGTAGCAGTACTGTACTTATCTTCCCTTGACGTGAAGTAAATGTTGCCTGCCATAAATAAACAAATTACTTTGTATTGTGTAATGGTAGAATAACCTGATGGTGTGCTTGCATGGAAATAACTGTCACTGTTATATCATGTTACTTTCATTCATGTCAGTTAGTCAGTATAATCAGCTGTTTCGAGGTTTCGACACTGGCAGAATTGTGGTTGTGGCATCTAGTCGCAGTAGCCAAAAAAGAAGAAGTGAAGTGAATGAAGCTTTCAGTTTCAGCAGTGTTGTTTGTTGATTACCTGAGAAAAGAAATCAAAATGTTTTTGCAGTTTCTTTGCAGCAAGCAAGCATAGAAAAGAAACCGCTCACTTTGCTGATGTATAGGAAACACAAATCTAATTTCACGTGAACATTCTACCTCATTTTCAATGTCTACGAATTTAGCAATTAGTTTAAAACGTGTGAACAAAGTGTATCATGAAGGGGTAAGTTTGTCGTCCATTCCATGTCCATGTCCTCCCTTTTTCACCTGCTTTTCCTCTCCGCTAGTTCTCACGCCCGTAACTGGTTTGGCTTGAGCGGGATTCTTGAATTCTGTATAAAAAATTGCTCCAAGACTTCTTCTGTTTACAGGAAATCATCGCTGGAGTGGTGATCGTAGAAAGCAGCAGTGAGATACGCCATGAGGGCCTCAACCTGACCGTTGAGGGCTCTGTCAATCTACAGATCAGCACCAAGAATGTGGGGATATTTGAAGCTTTTTCCAATAGCATCAAGGTACCAAAAAGGCTTTTTTTATAGAAAAGAATAATTCCACAGCACCCCACTCAAAACCTCCTTATAAACTTACAGCCAGTGAGTCTCCTCAACACTTCAATAGAACTAGCCCCTCCAGGAAAGATTCCCTCGGGCACAACAGAGATCCCATTCGAGATGCCACTGAGACCCCGCTATCCGGGGCTGCTGGAGACATACCACGGGGTGTTTGTGAATGTCATGTATGTGGTTAAATGCAGCATGAAGAGATCTTTCCTGAATAAGCCATTAAATACCAGCTGCCAGTTTTTCGTCCAATGTAAACCAGTGAGTATTTTATCCAGTTGTTGATTTCTTTTATGTATGGTATGTTTTATCTATGGTATATTTCTTTTATTTAAGTATGGTACTAATGTTGCCATTGCTAGTACAATGACATACTTTATATTTCATTGTACTTACATCTTTATATTTATCTGGTTCCAGGGGGATCCTGCTCCTGTTAAGCCGGTGCGCTGTGAAATAACCCCCTCGTCGATCCGCGCGGGCGCCGGTGCATCGGGCGGCGCGCGCACCAATATGCCTCACTTCCAAGTCTACGCAGAGATACACTCTACAGTGTGCCCTCTGGATAAGCCAATCACTGGCAAGGTAATCCTCCTCCTTGCTGTTCGATACATCGAACACATTTCATGAGCATCATCAGCAGTTTGACTTAAGTAGGTCGCTCGTGTCGCGAGCGCGGCCGGGCGATCCACGTAAGTCAGTGCACCAGCAGCAACCACACCAATCGCACTCATTATTAGCATTTACTCTGAGTTTACCTAATAAACTACTACAGTTAAAGTGAACTCGGTTGTATTAATCTAGCATCCCGGAAGTAGCTAGCGCGATTTCCTACACTTGCGTTAGCAGATAATATTCAATGTGAACGGCCTCTCAGCTTAGTTGGTGGTAGCTCTGCCTTCTGCGCCGTAGGTTTAATGTATGTCGCCAATTTAATGTAGGTTGATAAGAATTTGATTTATTTTTATGTTAATCATTTTGTGTGACGAATCTAAGCACATGTAACATGTATAGTTTATAGAGAAATAAAAATTAGAGAGAACAAATATTTGTGTGGTAAGACCAGATATTTGTTTTCAGTATGGGTGTTGTTAATTACTGTTGTTGCTTAATTTGGGGCTAGATAGTGTTATGTGGGTTGTCCATAATATTTATTTAAATGTACTGATTTAAAATTGGCCGAAGTCAGGCAGAAGAAAGAAGGGAGAGTTGCAAACCTTTTTTCAGGAAGTTAAAGCTGATGACACTGACTTCTCTTTATATTTATGAACTTGTGCTGTTCACTAAACGATATCCACATTTATTTCCAAACGTAACAAGTGCACGACGTTGTGATTACTTACAACACAGAACCAACGTTACAACGGCGCTTTTTAGTAATAGCGTCTTTGTAAGTGCCGCGAGAATTTATAATAAATTACCGTCTGAAATTCGGAAGTGCAACGAGTTTATGATATTTAAGACAAAATTGTTTAATTATTTAATAGAAAATACATGTTATTCAATTCAAGATTATATTGACAAAACTAACTACATTTTACTATTTTTGACATTACCTACTTCTAATTTGACTAATTAATTATCAATTTCATCATTTTATTGATTTTTATCATAACAATATTCGTAACTCGGGCATTATTTTTATTTCGTCCTGTTGTCTTATCTTACCTGTGTTATTTGTTTGCATGCTTAGCAATACATACTTAAAATATTTGTACGCCTTAGAGCAAATCACAGTGATACCTCAACAATTGAACCTATGTAACAACTATAAACCTGTGTTTCACAAATAAAGAATTGAAATTGAAAATTGGGGCGTCCAAAAGCGCGATTGGTCGCAGAAAACACCTGGACAAGAGACACACAAGACAGAGGAGGCTGGCAGAAAATGAAGGAGGCCTATACCCAGCAGTGGGTGATACCGGGCTGAAATGATGATGATGATTTAAAATTGAAGAATAAACAAGTCCATCACAGTTTCATTTTATTTTAGATTCGAGTAGACGAGTGCTCGGTGCCGATCAAGTCGATAGAGCTGCAACTGGTCCGCGTTGAGACTTGCGGCTGCGCTGAGGGATATTCTAGAGATGGTGAGTAGTTGCCTATCAATTGTATTTTGGAATTTGTGTTTGTAGAATTAATTATTCATCAATTGTTTTTGTTACAGCCACCGAAATCCAGAATATTCAAATAGGTGACGGCGACGTGCGCCGCTCACGTGACATTCCACTCCACATGGTGCTGCCGCGGCTCTTCACCTGTCCCACCACAACCACTGCCAACTTTAAAATAGGTATGAAGGTAACATTTAATCATTTAGAACAGAATTGCATTATTGTTGTGAACCTATTTATCAATTTATGACAAAATAATATGAAACTTAGCTAAATAATGGACTGAAGCATAGAACTATTCAACTAAAACTCAGTGAAATAAATGATTGTTTTTTGTTTCAGAATTTGAACTGAATGTCGCGGTAATTTTTGAAGACGATTATTTAGTGACTGAAAACTTTCCAATTTTACTTTTAAGAAGTAGATAGCTTTATGTAGGAATTCAATAAACGGTTTTTTAATTTCCGTGGTATTTCGCTGAATCCTTTCGTCTGCCTTCACAGCTCAGTTAGTAGCTTTAGCTTTTCCTTCTGCGCTGGAGGGCGTGGGTTCGATCCCCACTGAGAACAAATATTTGTGTGGTTTGTTCTCTGTGTGGATGATAAACTGTATTCTATGTACAAACAAAGTAATATACAAAAAAAAGGATCCGATTAATATGTCAGCTATCTGGTTCCCGCCGCAATACCAGAAAATGGTTTTTTCCATTACCCTCAAAGGGACTGTCCCGTTTAGTACAATTATCCAAAAACGAAATGTACATCTGCGACAGTGTACTTACGCCTTTATAATTTCCCAGTGGAAAAAAGTGGCATCTTTGTAAGACACTAATCAGAAATAACCGATTGCTACTCCTTGAAGCTACAGAAGGCACAAATTTGACACAAAATGTATTATTTTCTATAGGGATATTCTGAAGATGAGACAATTGAGACTGAAAGTGGCAAATAATTTTAACTTGATTTTAGTTTTATTAGTTTGAGATCAATACTACAACATAATAATGTATGTATGTGTCTTGGAGGAATTAGAAATGGAGATGTCAATACAGGGCTTTCCCCTCTGCTGGTCATATACCGACCTCGATCATATCCTTTAAATAAAACTGTTTTACTCGCAACTGCAGCCATTGTGTGTCGTTTCATGTCGCGAAGTGGAGCTCCGTGAAAATGGTGAATTGCATGGTAGTTTCTTGTAAAAGACGATCAGAGACATCAAACTTCCGGGAACATGGTATTTCCTACCACAAGGGAGTATTATTTTGTCAATTGTGTTTGTAATTTTGTAGAATTTTAGTTCAAAAGAAATACCGGTTGCGACAGATTAGCGACAGTATTACGACAGTATTGTCAAAGATTATACCTTGGTAGAAGGCATAGTGTTGGGAAAAGTTGAATGAAATTGATGAATGAATGAATGATAAAATAAACGTTAAATTATTATTATCACATAATGTGTTTTCTAATTACGTATTTGGTGCTTTTTAAACCCCGACGTAAAAACGACGGGATGTTATGAGTTTGCGGTGTCTGTGTGTGTGTCTGTCTGTCCCATCGTAGTTCCCGAACGAATCAACCGATTTTAATTTAGTTTTTTGTTTGTTTGAGAGGTGAATAGTCGGGAGTGTTCTTAGCTATTTTTGATGAAAATCGGTCCGAGATGGCTGCAGCCACGAAATATCGGATTACATTTATTCACAAATCCCACAATATGGTTATCTTAGGTACCAGTCATCAAACCCTCTACTCATCAATGTATAAAATAGGACATGACATCATACTCAAAAATAAAGTCGTGGGCGTAGTGAAAACATTTTTTTAATACAGTTGCTCAAAAAGTGGCGTATTGCAGGGACGTATAGCGTTCGGGATGTGGGCTATTACACACGCGTGCTTTTTTTTTACCTTTCCCACACTAGTGCTTTTTCTTTCCCAACTGTCAAAATAATGTCTAAAAAGATAAACCAACCATGAAGTTTTTACTAAAAAATTCATCGAAGTTTTTATGATTCATGCAAATACGTATTATTTCTAAAAAGAAGCTACTAATTTGTTTCATTAACAGATTTAATGATTTGATTGAATGAGTTATGTTAGGTTTCATTTCATTTCATCTCATTAAATTTCATTTTCAATTCATATCAATAAAAAAAAACTACTGAAGACTTGGCTGTATGGGTATAGTTCCCTTTGCCTTCCAGAATGGGTGAAGAAAAAAAAAATCTCTGCTTATATTCTACGGTTGGCGCCATTTTTCAGAAATTTTCTTTGCGAGTTTATTTGTTTGTTGCACAAAATGAGTAATTTCGACCCTAGTTTTTTTGAATGAACACCACCGGAACTCAGTATAATTGCACAAAATGCTTCGGAGAACATTTTACCGGAAAAGTCAAAAAGTCGCTACATGCATACATACGGCGAACTTATTGCGTGGAGAGAAGAGAAAAAAGCAAATGGTATTTTTATTATTTTATTAAATTGCTTCATTTTTTCGCAACTATATTAAAAATAGTCGTTCAGTCACGTGCGGAACCGTCATTGCAACTTGTTCCGACTGTCAACCCTCGCCTTCGGCTCGGGTAGACATTTGTCGGAATTCTTTGCAATGACAGCCTTTCCGCACTTGTAATGAAATATACTATTTTTGCCTATTTTATATTTCTCATACGTCCTGTGCAGGTTTCCAAAAAACCCTGTTGCTTGAAGAGTGGACAAAACTTTTTGGCCAAAAAACTACTTGGCATGCAACAAGAACGAGTGTGATTTGCTCGGAACATTTTACAGAAAGTTCTCAAACTCGGGCAAACAAACATCTGCGTCATTTCACCACAAAAATATTTGTTCTCGGTGGGAATCGAACCAACGCCTCCGGCGCAGAAGGCAAAACTACAAACTTCGCTGTGGTGTGAAGGCTGACGATGTAATGTGATTTCACTTTATATATATTTTTCAATTATTCAGTAAAAGACTAAACTTATGTGTACTATGCTATAACATGTTAAGAACTATTGATTCAAACTTATAACCATTAATAAAACATAACAACTAAATTCAGTTCTTTTATTTTCTGACTGTTACAAAATGTGAAACCTGTTGTGCATAACTTATTCATAACAATCACTATTACCTGTACCTACCTAAAAACCCATTTCATTCATTAGTTTATTCATCGTTCAATTTACCGGTCTTACTGAATGCCCATCACTAGAGATTATCCTAATGTGAGTATTGACACTGCGTAACTACGTTATATTTTTTATCTGTGTGCAAATTTTAAGATCGTGTGCGGGATTGTCAATGTGTGTGTTTACATGAATAGGATTTTGCTATGCGCGTGTGCCATGCGTGTTTACCTCGTCCCCCGTCAATTTTGGCAGAAAATATTGTTCGTGGATTTAAACGTTGACGCCTCCATTTCTAATTCCTCCAAGGTATGTGTAGATAATTCATAAAAATAGGTAATTGTTTTAATTTCATGTAAAAAGTATGCTTTTTTTACTTCAACTTCACGTTTTTTAATTGGTGAGCTGTAGTTTTTAAGTTTCTTGGGGTTGGCAACACTGGCTTGTGCTTGTTTGTCATGAATCTTTATACTTCGTTTGTTGTTTGTCATTTGTTTTGTTTTCGTTTCGTTGATTTGATTCGTTTCGTTCTGTATCGGTTCATTCGTTCTTTGTGTTCTTCATTTCTTCAAGCATATAATAGTCAGTGTGGTCAACGTAGGCGATTTATCGCCATTTAGGCTACTCAGGACTAAAATCGGCGACGAAAAAATCATAAAGGCGACTGGTCGCCTGTTAGGCTACTTCAGGGACAAGCCATTTAAATTATCCGAATCGCAAATGAATTGCTTTTATTAAAAATCATAGTGACCCTACAGTCTGTATGTGATATTAAATAATAGTGGCCACACTATTCTTGTATGGTTGGTTGTTTAGTTACGGGGCGGGGAATACCCAGAATTTGTCCTAGCCATTATGAAACCAAATTTAGGAGGCAATAAAGTGAAATGTACATGTATTGCTGTTAGTGACTACCGCAATTATATAAATTATGCTAACTACGTAGTTCAGGAAAATGTTTTGTCACTTTCTTTAGTTTCGTTCGCTTTGGAACTTATCCTGTCCGTGTACAAATTGTGTCCGTGTCCGTGTAAAATATTTTTTCCGTGATAAAAACATGGGAAAGCACGGAAAATATGTGAAGCATTATCGCGATGAAGGGCCTTGTCCTCCTGTCGTAAGCAGCACTTATATGACATTATAGGATCTCTAGGAACTGTCTGTGACGACCTTGGTGGCGCGGCGGGCAAAGGCAGAGGTTGTGGGTTCGATTCCCGCCTTGGGACAAATGTTTGTACGATTTACAGATATTTGTTCCGGGTGTTCTGGATGTTTTCTATGAATGATAAAAATGCTGCTTTATCATTCATAGAAATCACGCTGCTAAAAATGGTGCTTTATCGTTGCTGGCAGACGAACCAGAATCTTTTTAAAGGTTAGTAGGTAGTATAAATAAAGTTAAAGTTCAATTTAAACTACAAATTTATTTTATTTTATATTTCGGCTCCTTTTTAGGCGACAGAATCTAAAATTGGGCTACATTAGGCTACCTGAGCTGTGAAAAATGGCGATATCAGTCCCGGCGTCGTTGGCAACACTGATAATAGTATGTGATGTGCTTCATCTCTAACTACTCTACAGCCTTCTTCGCAAGTTTGATAACTACTGGGACTACTGGTTTGAAACTCTAAATAACTATGTACCATTTTCCTAACCAACAGCTGTATCACCACAATCCATACCAGCAATGTCCCCCACACGTATTAGAAGAAACGAAACTACAAAATCTGAATCCGATTTGCGAAGCTCAATACCATCATGTTTTAACAGAAAATGTAGGATGTAACCCACAATTGATACAAGTTCAAACTAATACTGCTGAGCAAGTACTACGTCCTCCGGTTGATGACATTAAAATGGCAAAAATAAAAAAAAATAAAAAGCTCACGACGAGAACCAAAAGTGATGACAGTAAGCAACCTGCCAAAAAACCGTTGGTGGATACCTCGACCTTCAGCATAGAGGAGAGGCTCGTGGCTGCAGTTTGGGTCCACGAAAGGAAACACACAAGTAGCACTATCAGTGAAGTAAGTCCTTAGCAATCCTAAAATTCAATTCAAAACTATGTTCAATTCCAGTTTATGTATAGTTTCACTATTTGTTTTGCAGATTAAGTACAACTTCAGGAGAAGGTTTGGCCGAGACCCGCCCTCCAAGACCACTTTATTTGCATGGGAGCGCAAGCTTTTCTCAACGGGAAATGTCTGTGATGCCCCCAGAACAGGAAGACCAGTGAACAGGTATTATACATGTAACCCATAATTCTTTAAAATCATTTCTGGAAAAATGGGCATAGCACTTGAAACCTTAGATTTATTCATTAGGCATAAGATTCTTTTTTGTAATAAGTTTAAGTAAAGGCTACTGCTGCCTACATGTGCTCTCCTTGCCACCAACGCTATAGACAGAGCCACCTCCCGGCGGTGGCGGCGTCGCTGCGCGCGGCGCCCGCGCTGTCGCTCCGCGCGCGCGCGCTGGCGCTGCGGCTGCCGCGCACCACGCTGCACTACATCCTGAGAAACGACCTGCGCGCCTCTACTCCCCACCACAAACCAGATGAGGAAGCAGGTGAGCATTCTATTGCTCTTACAATTATCTTCTCGGGACCCGATTCTAGCCTACAGAGTGGCTCTTTGCTGTCACAGCAGATCCCGGAAACTATAAAGTTTAATTGAATTGGAAGTCTTGTCAGCAGGGACGTAGCTCCCGCCGTTTCTGCCGTAACAACGTGCAGGTGCAAAATTTTTAAAAAATGTATTGTTTTTAAACAGGTAAAAAATAATCTAAGTACTTCAATGAGCTAATAATCTAAGTACATAAACGCAACGCCACTATTGTCCATAGCGGCAGAAACTTTAGAAAAACTAAAATCGTCATCAGCTATAAATGATTTAATAAATCAGTTTGCCAAAAAAAGGCAAGGAGAATGTATATTTAATTTGAATTGATTGTAAACATTTTGGAAAATAAATACTAAAATTTCTTTTAATTTAATGGAAATATTTTTTTTGTGTAAAATCTTTGCCCTTCAAAAGGGCCCCAAACAATTTTTATACGGGGCACGCCACACCACTGCTTGTCAGTTTCTTGGATATATTTAAATAATGTACCCTGTCAAAAAAGTATATTGAGCTAGGGTCGGGGCCCTGCCTCATCAACCTAACATGATTACAGCAGTCATGGTTTTCAAATTACTGTTGGAAGTACATATTAAAATGTATACAAAATAGTTGTAGTATGAACTGAACTTTGATCATAGTAGTACATTGATGATAAACAGCATGAGTAATTCAATTACTTATTATATTAGAATTAGCTGGCTGTTCAAGACATTCTATAATTTACAGTCTGTGCAAAAAATAATATTTGTTACAGATTGCGAGTCGGCAGAGCGTCGCATCAAGCAGCCGCCCCGCCCGCGCCCGCGTGCCGTGCACACAGGCGGCCACGGCTACACTTGAATAGCGATCCGATGTTCATCGTCTTTCCGCGTCCAGGTTATGTTTGTCCATGGAAATAAGCAGCTGGCAAGACAGTTGCCGGTGTGGAAATAAGCAGATCTGCGTTAATAAATAAGCGAAAAACTTGATTCACTAAACTGTGCTTCATATTTATTCATTTAAATATCAATAAGTTATTATTATTATTATTATGAGCCTACTATGTCCCACTGCTGGGCAAAGGCCTCCCCTAATCCCCTCCACTCTGTGCGGTCCTGTGCTGAGATGTTCCACTGTGGTCTGTGCTTATCGAGCTCGTAAAGTAAGATAAGTACAAAAACATAATGGACATTTAACATTTACACAAATAAAAATATTCACAAGTCTAAATCATGTGTAGTATTTAGTAAAACCACAATAATAGTTAGCAACACCCACTTCCTAGAGATGTTAGTCTTTAATAACATTGAGATTTCATAAAACATTTTATAATTTCGGAAATAACATTCAACATCTTTATAGGTACATAAATTATAAAAGAAAGAATTTGTTAGTTAGGGTGCTTGTACACGCTAAGAAAAAACGCCGGGTCTACCCAAGAATTCGTGTCGTAACTAGAAAATAACTGTGAACACTGCTCGCAGCGGTGCACGAAAATAGTTATTTGTTATACAAGAGTGCAAAGCTGCTTTTTAACCGCGTGCTCAATTTTGATGACTGAGCAAGCGCAGGATTCTAAAGTTTAACCACGAGCGTAGCGAGTGGTTTAAAAGTTAGAATCCTAAGCGTTGGCGAAGGAATCAAAAGAGCACAACGTGAAAAATCTTTGCACTCGAGTGCAACACGTATTTTTTCATTCCACCTCAGCGAGGAAATGACTAATGCAAAAAAGCAGCCAAGTGCGAGTCGGACTCGCCCATGAAGGGTTCCGTAGCATCAATTAACATAATATAAAGGTTTTTGAAGTTCGTCGAAAGGTAAATTGCGGTTTACGATTTATGACGTATAAAAAAAAACTACTGAGTAGATCTCGTTCAAACCAAATATCGTTGGAAGTTTGCATAGTAATGTACAACATATATTTTTTTTGGATTTATCATTCTCTTATTTTAGAAGTTAGAGGGGGGGGGGACCAACTTTTTTCCACTTTGGAAGTGTCTCTCGCGCAAACTATTCAGTTTAGAAAAAAACTATATTAGAAACCTCAATATTATTTTTGAAGACCTATCCATAGATACCCCACACGCATGGGTTCGATGAAAAAAATTTTTTTGAGTTTCAGTTTCAAGTATGGGGACCCCCAAAATTTATAGTTTTAGAAAAAAACGATATCAGAAACCTCAACATAATTTTTGAAGACCTATCCATAGATACCCCACACGTATGGGTTCGATGAAAAAAAAAATTTTTAGTGTCAGTTTCAAGTATGGGGACCCCTAAAATTTATAGTTTTTTTTCTATTTTGGTGTAAAAACCTTAATGCGGTTCACAGAATACATCTACTCACCAAGTTTCATCAGTCTAGCTCTTATGGTTTCGGAGAAAAATGGCTGTGACTCGGCCGGACAGACAGACCGTTTTTGCCATTTGGCTACGGAACCCTAAAAAGAACATGGCGCGACTAAAAGTAACACACCAAGAAGGTTCCGAGTATGAGTTATTCACAAATTTAAAAAGGTTGTATGATAATTTCGGCACCATTGAGGTAGAAGTAAATAGGTTGTGTATTCACAAACTTATTGAACACGATATTCTAAATTCAAATTTACTTTATCCTCTAGCGGATAAAAACGGCTTTTCCAGTCAGAAATTAAACAGCAAAAACACACTTTCAGAGCTGGTGGGATGAAAAAATCTTATCTGCGCAAGACACGACGCGGCGAACGTTGTTCCGGGCCGGGGGGGGCGGTTGCGCGCCCTACGCCCGACTGACGACTGCACGAAAAAAATCGTGTCGTGTACACATTTCGATTGGTCTTGTCTGCGGAAGACACGAAAAGTTTTCGTGTGTGGAACAGACAAAATTCTTGTCGTCTACACGAAGAATTTGTCTTGTCTGCCGCAGGAACGGCAAATTATCTTAGCGTGTAGCGTGTAGGGCGGTAGCTTAGAACTAAAAGGCAGCCAAGTGCGAGACGGACTTGCCCATGAAGGGTTCCGTAGCATCAAGTAACATAATATAAAGGTTCTTGTAGTTTGTCGAAAGGTAAATTGCGGTTTACGATTTATGACGTATAAAAAAAAAACTACTGACTAGATCTCGTTCAAACCAAATATCGTTGAAAGTTTGCATAGTAATGTACAACATATATTTTTTTTAGTTTTATCTTTCTCTTATTTTAGAAGTTAGAGGGGGGGGGACCAACTTTTTTCCGCTTTGGAAGTGTCTCTCGCGCAAACTATTAAGTTTAGAAAAAAACGATATAAGAAACCTCAACATCATTTTTAAAGACCTATTCATAGATGGGTTCGACACGTATGCGTTCGATGAAAAAAACATTTTGATTTTCAGTTTCAAGTATGGGGACCCCCAAAATTTATAGTTTTTTTTCTATTTTTGTGTTAAAATCTTAATGCGGTTCACAGAATACATCAACTCACCAAGTTTCATCAGTCTAGCTCTTACGGTTTCGGAGAAAAATGGCTGTGACATACGGACGGACAGACAGACATGACGAATCTATAAGGGTTCCGTTTTTGCCATTTGGCTATGGACAGGAAGGAGAAGGAGGAGTAGGACATGAATACTTTTTATCCCGAAAAAGTACTAGTATAGTATAAATATAGCAAATACCGATGCAAACATTTAACTATGAATAATTATACTATAGTGTAATAATAAATTTATCTCAAATAAAAATAAATTATAGTTTAAAAAGCTAAAAAAAAAACGCTTTTATAACTAATTTTAAAACTAAAGAGTTAAAAATAAAACTGTAATAATAAATTGAAAAATTTATATTATTGTACAAAAAAGCGTGGGGTGCTTTTTATAATAACTTCAGATATAATAAACTATTGATAAAATATTTACAACAATCAAAATCAAGCCCTTTTTCAATTAGTTATAAAAGCGTTTTTTTTTAGCTTTTTAAACTTTAATTTATTTTTCACGGTTTTTTTTTCATATTATTGCATTGTCATCGACCTTTGACAGGTGTGCAAAGTTTGAATCAAATCTGATCGTTCAAAGTAGGACAAAATCGAGCTCAAAGGGGTCGGTTACATACATACATACAGGTGAAGCTAATAAAAGCGTTATAATACATTTTGTCATAACCTTATAAATGTTTTACTTACATGAATCATGTAAAGAAAAATGCTTGCCTTGCTTGTTTGTAAGTAGCTATTGCATCCTCTAACTACGCCCTTGTGTAATAACCTACTATTACCTATCAATAGTACAATATATTATAACAACTATATAAATAATCTTGCTGGTGAAACCGCAGGTTTCATACTTTTTAGGGTTCCGTAGCCAAATGGCAAAAACGGAACCCTTATAGATTCGCCACGTCTGTCTGTCTGTCCGTATGTCACAGCCACTTTTTTACGAAACTGTAAGAGCCACCCTGTTGAAACTTGGTAAGTAGATGCATTGTGGTGATGTACCACAATGCTCTACCTGTGAACACGTGTTCACAGGTAGAGCGTCGTATATTGACTAATTGCATTCTCTTACATAGATACTAACATAGTTACAAGTACATCACCACAGCATTCTGAGAAACATATTAAAATTTATAATAAATTGGCAATAAATTTTGGGGTCTTCAAACTTAGAACTGAAACCCAAAATATTTTTGTCATCAAACCCATATGGGTTATCTTCTTCAAAAATGATATTATCGTTTTTTTCTAAACTGAATAGTTATTGCGCGAGACACTTACAAAGTGGTAAATTTTGTCGGTACCCGGCTAATTACTTTCCACGAGCGTAGAAGCTATTGCTTCTTTGGGTCGTTTTTATTATTTTATTTCTCCAAGCACACTGTTTTTGCGTAGTGCGCGCGTTCGTTCGGTGCAGGAGGCGGCGCCGGCCGCTCTACCGGAAGCGGAACTGCACGAGAGGGATGAGCAGCGCCTCCCCCTCCCCCTCCCCCTCCCTGGCGGCGGCGGCGGCGGCGTTCTCCTCCTGCGGCGCGGCGTAGTTGCGGCACAGCCCGTAGAAGTGCGCCGGACGCAGGTTGCGACGGAGCGCGTCGAACCTGACACAAGCACACCACAACCATCATCTCCGGTTCAGTCAGGATTGTCGCAGTAGGACAGAGAGATGCTAGTTACCTCCAGCCGACGTGCGCCATGCAGCGCGCGCAGACGGCACACGTCCACCGGTAGCCGGGGAACCAGGAGTAGGCAGCGGAGCCGCGCCCCGTCAGCTCCGTGTTGGCGGCCGTCGTCACCGTCACTATGTCGTGCATGTAGCCGTCTGTAACACGAGGGAGGCGGCGCGTCAGTGCTCGCTCGGACAGTAGGATGGGGGGATGGGACGGGGGGTAACGCGCGCGGACAACGGACCGGGGTTGGTGTAGGTGGAGTGCACGCCGTCGCTGCTCATCGCGAACACGTGCTCGCGCCGCGCCAGCTGTGCGCCGCATCCGCCGCAGCACACCACGCTCGCCTGCAACAAGCAAGGCCAGCAGTCAGCAGGCCCCAGCAGCCGCGCTACAGCCGCGCTACAGCCGCACTACAGCTCGCACGCACCTGCTTGATGAAGTCGCACTCCATGTGCAGGCGCTCTAGCGTGTTGTCGACGGCGAAGAGGGCGCAGCGGTCGCGCTCCGACAGCGTGAGGTTGCGCGCCGCCCAGAACGACAGCGCCACCGCCTCCGTAGGCACCATGCGCTCTGACACATACACTCATATTAATGTTCACTTAATGCGCCAGGCATAGAAGGTTTCACCCGAGACGAAGCGCAAGGCTCGCTCAGGATGGTTCGAGTCGTCATTAGACGAGGTGAGTGACATGCGGCAGTGAGTTACCAAGGTTCAAGGTCTTGAAGTAGTCCTTGATGATGTCCCGCATGCGTCCGAAGTGGAACATGTCGTACAGGAACAGCGGCCACGGCGTCAGCATGGCGTCCAGCAAGCGCAGCGGCCGGTCGTGTCTGCGGGACCGACACAACAAGCCTCACAACCAAATACTAAAACCTCAAAATAAGTCACTTTGGGAATGCCTGGAATAACAAAAAAATTAAAATAACTTAATATTAATGCGCTAGAAACAAGAAAGCCAACTATCACAGGTTGTCACGGAGTTGCTCACCAAATTCATCTAAATCTATCAAGTTGCTAGCATTAATATCAAAACATCATAGCATTTATAATATTGTAGGATTTCAACAAGTTATAAGGCCATCAGTTGTCAACAGTCAGAGAGAGCACCCTAGTGGTAGCGGCCCCGCCTTCCGATCCGAAGACTGTGGGTTCAATGCAGTTGTGTCCCAATGAGTTTTTCTGTCGATAAATGTATGTGCACTGTGCCAGTACTCTCAAAACGGTGATGGAAAACATCGTGAGGAAACCGGCGCGCGCGTCGTAGAACCCTAATAAAGTTTGAACAACACGTGTCAAGGGTCACGCGAAAAGGGTTCACCAGCAGCCTACTTGTGGAAAAACCTGCCTGCACATGAAGTGCGGATGGTAAAATTTGTAGAATTTGCCGAGGGTCATTAGGTTTTTTTGAGATCGTTTTTAGGGTTCCGTAGCCAAATGGCAAAAACGGAACCCTTATAGATTCGTCATGTCGGTCTGTCTGTCTGTCTGTCCATGTCACAGCCATTTTACTCCGAAACCGTAAGAGGATTAAAATTTGGTTTGAACGAGATCTAATCAGTAGTTTTTTTAGGGTTCCGTAGCCAAATGGCAGAAACGGAACCCTTATAGATTCGTCATGTCTGTCTGTCTGTCTGTCCGTCCGTATGTCACAGCCATTTTTCTCCGAAACCGTAAGAGCTAGACTGATGAAACTTGGCAAGTATATGTATTCTGTGAACCGCATTAAGATTTTTACATAAAATTAAAAAAAAAACTAGAAACTTCGGGGGTCCCCATACTTCAAACTGAAACTCAAAAATTTTTTTTCTTCGAACCCATACGTGTCGTCGTGTATCTATGAATAGGTCTTCAAAAATGATGTTGAGGTTTCTAATATCGTTTTTTTCTAAACTTAATAGTTTGCGCGAGAGACACTTCCAAAGACGAAAAAAGTTGGTCCCCCCCCTCTAACTTCCAAAGTAAGAGAATGATAATACTAAAAAAAAATATATGTTGTACAATACTATGCAAACTTTTAACGATATTTGGTTTGAACGAGATCTAGTGAGTAGTTTTTTTTTATACGTCATAAACCGTAAACCGAAATTTACCTTTAGACGAACTACAAGAACCTTATTATGTTACATCAAGTAACATAATATAAAGGTTCTTGTAGTTCATCGTGCTTCGGAACCCTTCATGGGCGAGTCCAACTCGCACTTGGCTGCTTTTTTTTATACGTCATAAATCGTAGACCGCTATTTACCCTTCGACGAACTACAAGAACCTTCATATTATGTTACTTGATGCTACGGAACCCTTCATGGGCGAGTCCGACTCGCACTTGGCTGCTTTTTTTGTATTTGGCATCACATTGGGCGTAAGAATGAGTGTAATATAACTGACTGCGTGTCGTGTCGGCGCGCGGCGTCGAGGCTGGGCAGGCGCGCCGCGCGCAGCGGGTCCGCCAGCATCGCCTCGCCCAGCACCTCCACCTGCACCGCGCGCATCCTGCAACACCACAGCACAGTACTACACCTCACCCGTCGGTGCTCAATGCCATCTCAGTAGCTTTGCTCCAGCACAATGGCGACATTCAATGCTAGTTCAGAGCGAGACAGGCTCGCGCTCCTCGTGTGTAAGAGTAAGGTTGGTACTTGTTCCGTGGCGCGAGGCGCGGCGGCGCGCGCGGAGCCCGGGCGCGGCAGCGGTGCAGCGCGCGCGCCTTGTACCGCGCGGGCGCCGCCGCCGCCGCCTCGGCCGCCTCGAACACCTCGCACACCACGCCGAACCCCTTCCACTCCTGACTCTCCACGCTGCAACATTAACAGAACATCCCTATTCATCACTAAAACAACACGCGTGCACTTACAGAATATCATGTAGGTACTTCACTTGAATCCACTTACTGGCTCAGAAGGGCAAACAGACGGTCCTTCTTCAATGCATCAGCGATGGTGTTGGCGTCCCCGTCCTGCAGCAGCAGCGGCACCGTCTCCCCAGGGAACACGCAGGAGTGGTAGAGTGCGCCGGGCATCACGCCACACCAGCCCGCTTCCAGCACGTTACGGCCGCTCACCTCCTGCAGCTCCGGCCCCATGTACTGGAATTAACCGAGCCCTGTTACCCTTGTATGCCTCCACTTCACAACTAAGTTATAAAAGCTGCCGGCTACAACCTTTCGTAGGTATTTTTTTATTAATAATAGACAAGTAGCTATCACTGATATCTTTATGTCCCAGTGTTGAAAATACTACTTAGTGTCATTATCAGCAGCGTGTAATACTAGTGTCGAGTTCTAATGTTGATAGTACTCGACATTAGTATTAAACACTGTAGCTACTTGTCTATTAACACTGTAATTATTGTTGGAGATTTCAATTATCCATCTATAAAATGGCCGATCCTTGTAGACCAGCCCCAATCTGGGGCAGCAGAGCTTTTCAAAGACATGTTTATCAACAGTAATCTATTCCAACTTGT
The DNA here is from genome assembly GCA_939531255.2 of Thera britannica. NCBI lineage: Eukaryota > Metazoa > Arthropoda > Insecta > Lepidoptera > Geometridae > Thera > Thera britannica. The sequence goes on along the minus strand of OW618043.2, from coordinate 8,549,078 downwards.
AGATAGCCCCACAAGGTTCCAGCTTGGCAATGCACCCTCACTTTTGGATCTGTTACTGGTCAATGAAGAGACACTGATTAAGGAAATAGTTCATTTGCCACCCATAGGTAAAAGTGACCACTGTGTACTTGAGTTCAGCTCCCAGTACCAAGTAAAAGCTTCAAATAACCCCACCAAGCTTCGGCGATTCTACCAATCTATTGACTTTGATCTTTACAACACTGATTTGGCTGTGAACCTCGACTCAGTGAACCCATCTTGTGACACCAACGAGTTATGGACAGAAATCTTAGAAGCAATAAATGACACAACTGACAAATATGCCCCAGAAAAAAAAAAGCAGCCAAGTGCGAGTCGGACTCGCCCATGAAGGGTTCCGTAGCATCAAATAACATAATATAAAGGTTTTTGTAGTTCGACGAAAGGTAAATTGCGGTTTACGATTTATGACGTATAAAAAAAAAACTACTGACTAGATCTCGTTCAAACCAAATATCGTTGGAAGTTTGCATAGTAATGTACAACATATTTTTTTTTTAGATTTATCATTCTCTTATTTTAGAAGTTAGAGGGGGGGGGACCAACTTTTTTTCACTTTGGAAGCGTCTCTCGCGCAAACTATTCAGTTTAGAAAAAAACGATATTACAAACCTCAACATCATTTTTGAAGACCTATTCATAGATACAACACACATATGGGTTTAATGAAAAAAAAATTTTTGAGTTTCAGTTTCAAGTATGGGGACTCCCAAAAATAATAGTTTTAGAATAAAACGATATTAGAAACCTCAATATAATTTTTGAAGACCTATCCATAGATACCCCACACGTATGAGTTCGATGAAAAAAAAATTTTTGAGTTTCAGTTTCAAGTATGGGGACCCCCAAAATTTATAGTTTTTTTTTTATTTTTGTGTAAAAACCTTAATGCGGTTCACAGAATACATCTACTCACCAAGTTTCATCAGTCTAGCTCTTATGGTTTCGGAGAAAAATGGCTGTGACACGGCCGGACAGACAGACAGACAGACAGACAGACAGACAGACAGACAGACATGACGAATCTATAAGGGTTCCGTTTTTGCCATTTGGCTACGGAACCCTAAAAATTAGAACTAGGACTAACAATAAACGGTGGATTGATGAGGGTATTCTCAAACTGGTTGCAGACAAGAAATTGCTATGGAATAAATATAGATTGTCTGGCTCGGGTGATGACTATATCAAATTCCGTGAGGTGAACAACAGGTGCGTTGCATTAACTAGAAAGCAGAGAAGTATGTATGAATCTAAAATTCTGGAACATGGAGACAAGGCTTTCTACTCTCATATACGTCGTTGCACCACTACTAAGGTTAGCATCCCACCGGCAATTAGAACTTTGCAACGGTGATTTGGTTACAAATGCTGCTGACATAGCGGAGGCATTCGCCGAAGAATTTTAGAAGGCATACTCAGAAGAGCCCATTATAGATCAAAATGTTAGAATTACCTCTGACACTTATGTAGAGAACAGTTTGTGTGACATATCATTTACAGTCAAGGATGTTGAAAAAATCATATCAAAATTGAATACTCAGTCAGCCCCAGGACCAGACGGATTACCATGTATAATTTTTAAAAACTGTGTGAAGACCCTAGCTCCGGCCCTGGCTGAACTTATGAATAGGTCATTTGAAACAGGATATCTGCCTGAGGACTGGAAGCACGCCATAGTAACACCAATTTACAAAAAAGGTGATAAGACGCAGCCTGAGAATTTCCGTCCCATAAGCCTCACAAGTGTTGTTGTTAAAGTTATGGAAAGAATTATTTGTGAACATTTAACCCGGTTTTTAAGCCAAGAATGTATAATCTCAACCAGGCAGCATGGATTTGTACGGAGAAGATCAACAGTTACAAACTTGCTAACCTGTGTACATGCCTGGAGCAAAGAACTGGATAATAAGAGGCCGGTAGACATTGTATACCTGGATTTTGAACGCGCGTTTGACAAAGTACCGCATGAGCGTCTCCTAAAAAAACTGGACCACTTTGGCATTCGTGGTACGCTGCTTAATTGGATAGCTAGCTATCTTAGAGGCAGAACATTCCAAGTTCGTGTGGGAGATTCTCTGTCACAACGAAAGCGGGTACTGAGTGGGGTACCCCAGGGATCAGTGCTCGCCCCCCACCTCTTCGGAATATTCATAACAGACCTGGTTGACCTCATAGATTCAACATCTGCCTTTTTTGCTGATGATGGCAAGTTTTTTGCCGATCCTATCATCAGCTCTGGACAACTGCAAGAAGATCTGAATCGAATCCAAGACTGGACTAAAGATTGGATTATTAAACTTAACCTGTCAAAATGCAGCATTTTGCACCTTGGTAGAAATAACCCTAAAATTACTTACACCTTAGATGGGAAGAACCTGGCCTCAGTAAACCTACAAAAGGATCTAGGAGTCAACATTGCATCTGATTTAAAGTGGGAAGAGCATATCACCTCGATAATTAAGAAGGCCAATTCATTTGTCTATGTGATCCGTAGATCATTTCAAGCTATGACGGTTGAAGTCTTCACTAAGATTTACAAGACATACATCAGACCGTTGTTGGAGTATGGTTATCAAGTCTGGAGTCCGTACTTCCAAAAAGACATCAATTTACTGGAAAGTGTACAGAGGAAGGCAACCAAGATGCCTCATGGTCTACGTCGTAAGTCTTATGAGGAGAGACTGCTTGTGTTACGCCTCACTACTTTGGAACAAAGACGACTACGTGGGGATCTCATAGAAACATACAAAATTTTGACGCACCAGTACAGCCTGCCCGACATACAGAATATTCTCATAAGGAAAGAAGACAGGCCATCACGTGGGCACCATCTTAAATTAGTCCGTGCCCTTACCAACACACATGTGGCACACAACTTCTTTGGTAACCGGGTGGTACAGAACTGGAACAAGCTGCCTGAGAGCGTGGTTTGCGCTGACTCTGTCAATGGCTTCAAAAACAAACTTGACAACTGGCTACGAAATAATAAATTAGTGCTTAAATATTGACCAAAAATGACAATGACAATATCAATTAAATCAAATGACTATAACTCAACACTGTTTGACGTAGACACATCAGCGAAAGCTGCTCGTCTATAAATAATAATAATAAACTCTGCGGTCATGATTAGTTTACCTCTACGGGAGACCTTTAACAAGCTGTAAACTCTAAGATTATGTTGAATAGATAATAACTGAACTGATACTTGAGGTAAAATGTTGTTCCAGCCTTATAAGCCGGGTAAAAATAGATTGCTGTATTGATTTTTGCCATAAGTTCATTAATTATTAACCGAGTGCCTGGCCGCTAGCGTGATATCGAAATGTTCCTCTTCAGCGCTCTCTCCGTCGTCAGCTTCCATTTCAATCGGTTCCTCCTCCAGGGGCACATCCCCAGGGTCTTCCTCGTCAAATATTTCAGCGTAAATAACTAACCGACCGCCGCCTGCGCGCTCGCCTTCATTTGCAGCTGGAAAGAAAACAATACGCTTAGCTTCGTAAAACGTCATATTTGATTTGGTTCTTGAGAAGCACTTACGATTGTTATCCATGATTAGAACTTTTTTTGTCTAGAAAGTGTAGAATGTCGATTCTAAATAGCAAATAGTGAAATTTAGTTTATTTTTAGCGAACACAAAAACACCACCACACAGCAGTCAGCACACACAGCACAGCACACACCACACCACAACAAACAAAAGTAAAGTGTCTGAGAGAGTGTCACTGTCAATGTCAAGCCATGATTGTCAATCAAAGAGAATGTAAATTAAAATTCAGTTTATTCTGTAATATTGTGATAGAGTTTACTACTGGTTTACTCTATGGCGTGCACACATCCTAGGCAATGGCGATGGCGATCAGTTGGTTGAAACGCTGCTGGTCGGACTGTAACTTTTTCGTTTTGCAGAATGTGCAGAATTTTTCATCTTTTGTCGATGTTATTCATCAAAAAACCATATTGTCATTGTCAAATGCCAATTTTTCTTTATAATCTGTCTTTAGGTCAATGTAGTTTTTTTCCAGATAAATGTTCTAACTAAATATTTGTGGTATAGTAAGTTTTTGTTTGGAGAAATCATTTTGGTTTTTATTTTCTAATATGTTCGATTTTCTGTAACATAATACCGGCCATGTTCTTATTACTCCATCTTAAGTTTATGACACTAGCATGAAACGGACACTGGCAGAATTGTGGCTTAAAGTCGCAGTAGCCAAAAAAGAAGAAGTGGAAGTGTTGTATTGAAATGTATATGTGTTCTGTGATTGAAATTCATGATTTCGTGATCGCACGTCTCGTGAGGTGATAATTTACGAAAATATCGAAATTGTGCTGGAGAAATGTGAAACAAAAGTGAATTGTTACGAACAAATAAGCAAAATGTATCGTAAAATAGTGTGGTGTTATCTAATTGTATTGACATTGCTGGATATATCGCTGAATACTAAACTCTCTGCCCAGGGAAAAAGCCATGGGAATGGTAAAATAAAATCGATTTTGTATAAATTCAAACTCATTTGTGTGAATTTTAATCATAAATCTAGATAAACCTGGTATTAGAATGTGCTAGGTGGATGCAGTATGTAGAATAGCCACGATATCTAGGTATGTAGTGCGCTCGACGACGAGACGGCGCGGCGCGACGCGGCGACGCGGGTGGAGTGGAGTAGAGTGGTCGGCGCGATGTTATTTTAGATCGGGGCCGGGACGTGTTTGTTCGTCGTTTTCTTTCACTATGTTTACGGTATTTGTGTCTCTGGGAGAGCAGCGCGGGCGCCAGCGCACGCGGCCGTCCCACCCGCCGCAGCCGCGGGCCGAGTGCGCCGCGCGCGTCGCGCCCGTCGCGTCACGCGCGCGCCAGATGTTCACCTACCGCCTGTTTTTTATGACCCCACTCTTGGTTGGTGGCTTTACAAAAACTACTTGTCTTGTACCAGTAACCATGACGTATGATTATATAAAAATTATCATCATCATCCCCCGCCAGCCTTAACCCACTGCTGGGCATAGACCCCTCTTGCCATTCCATACGATCTTGGCCTACCCTCACCTATGTCAGGGATCGAATAAAAAGAGTAGGCTGATATTTTGAACACAACATACCCCATGATGTATATGATGAGATGTGATACCTATTTTCTTGTATGTTTGTTTGCAGGAGTGTCGGTGCATGAATCGTTGATGGAAGGAATCTCCCTTCAGGTAGGTCTCGCGTTAAATTAATAACTGTGGATATTCTTAGTAGAATTATAGTTAAATAAAAAGTAAAATAACTGAATACATGTACATAAAGTTGAGTTACTATATTATTATTTTAGGCGGCAGTTTAACATAGTATTCGTCTACCTTTAAAAAGATAGATTAGTATAATTTATTTACTTCTAAAAAATGATACATCGTTGCATATGTTATAATTGAGTGAAGTTGTTTCCTTGTCATTCTATTTGTAGAATATCCTCAACAACAGAGTAGCGGTCATTTACCTCTCGCACAAGCAAGGAGATGTGATCATTAACTATTATAAGAGAAGGTCTATGTTTCAAATACAGTCGGAGAAGAAGTCAAAACTGAGCTTAAATTGTATGCCAAGCTCAAGCACCGCTATCCTTACGAACTAGCCTGTGACCTCATGAACCCTGTCGCAACAACTTGCACAAGGATTAGGAGAAAAGCTCCTCAGGACTTTATATAAAAAAGGAAACATTTAAGATGGATGCGCCACTGGGCACATACCACTCAAATAATATAGAAATTTCAAATAATATAGACATTTTGAGCTCAACACTTTTAAAAACTTTTTTCCATAATGTAGCCATTCACTCAATTATGCAAGATATCTGGCAATACCATTTATTCTGGGTCTGTCTGATTAGACTACAATTTGCCCTAAGGTTAGGTATATTGTGCAGGACTAATATTGTTTCTGTAGTATTGGGAAAGGTCAGGATCATAAAAACAACCATGAACCCCTTCCACCTTCTTATATTCTATTAGAAGTCCTCCAAAGGATCCTATATGGTAGTCATAGTGGACCTATGAAGTATTTAGTTAGTCATTATTACAAAGTCCACTTTACTTTATTTACCAAGTTAGGTGGATAACTGACCTAACTCAAGCTCAATACTCGCACAGGCACATTCCAAGAATAAGAGGAGATAAAAAATATGTATACCAAGTGTTTTTAAAGTCCCTATGGTTTTATTAAATATTATCTTAGCTTGCTAAAGCTCCATTGAACTGGAAATGCATGATGCTGAGGTATCGTCAAGCTTGCTTAAAGTTATCCTTGTGGCCTAACATACAGCTTCCCACGTAGATCTTTGAATATGACGACATGTCTTGTCAATCTATTCCAAGTGAAGTGTCATGCATGTGAAGTGAAGTTCTTCCATGCTTGGCCGGGTGGAACTAGCACTTAGACTCACCTAGCTTTAAGATGTCTATGTGAAAGAAATCCTTGTGATGCAACTGAATAAACATTATTTCGAGTTTGACTAGCATTAGTTAGTAGTTGTGTATAATGTTGGTGTGTGTGTGTGTGTGCAGGAGTGGGGCGCGGAGTCGGGAGCGACGGCGGCGGGAGGGGCGGCGACGGCGGCGCTGGCGCTGGCGCCGCGCGCGCTGGCGTTCGGGCGGCGCGCGCTGGCGGCGGCGCACGTGCTGCGCGTCACCATCACCAACACGCACAACGACACGCTGCACCTCGCCTCCGTCGCCGGCACCACGCCCGACTTCCACGCATCCTTCTTCGACTCCAAGGTACTATCCTATCCTATCCCACTACTCACTAGCCCTACTCTCTACTCTCATCCTCGACTGGTGGGGAGTCAAAGTTCTCGAATGGCGATCACGAACCGGAAGACGAAGCGTAGGGCCACCGAACCGTGGCAGTCGGTGGATGGAGAGATCCTTCTTCCTGGAAGTGTATAGGAGAGGCCTTCGTTTAGTTGAGGACTTCCCAGGCTGATGATAATGATTATTCTCTTTGTAAAACCGTTCTCCTATCGAACTAATACTGTGAATGCGAAAGTTGTAAGTTTTATGACGGAATCACGCCCTAACCGCTGCGCTGCCTGGATCGATCTAAGTGGTATTTGCAACTAAATTGTAACCTAGTTACTTTTAATCCATTTTACCCGAAAAGAGTGGGTACTAGGAATGGGAAAAATACTCTGGGACCGCTAGTTTATCATACTTTGAACTGCGAAAAAAAGCTAGGTATAAAAAATTAAAACTTTTCAAATTGTTCCGTGTGATTGAACTGAATGAATGCGTGTTTATGTTTGAGCAGAACTCGATTTTTATTTGAACGATCCATTCGATCCGGGACGTTCCCTCCTTAGGGACTAGGAAATGTCCCGAATTGGAAGATTGTATGAATTATTTAATATAATATGGTTTATGCAGAAGGCCACTCTACATACCTATATTCAGATAATATAGATTGGCACCTCAGGCGTTGCATGTATTATGTATACATCCACCTGCAATTCAATTTAATAAAAAAAAGCAGCCAAGTGCGAGTCGGACTCGCCCATGAAGGGTTCCGTAGCATCAAGTAACATAATATAAAAGTTCTTGTAGTTCGTCGAAAGGTAAATTGCGGTTTACGATTTACCTATGACGTATAAAAAAAAACTACTCACTAGATCTCGTTCAAACCAAATATCGTTGGAAGTTTGCATAGTAATGTACAACATTTATTTTTTTTAGTTTTATCATTCTCTTATTTTAGAAGTTAGATGGGGGGGGGGACCAACTTTTTTCCACTTTGGAAGTGTCTCTCGCGCAAACTATTCAGTTTAGAAAAAAACGATATTACAAACCTCAACATCATTTTTAGGGTTCCGTAGCCAAATGGCAAAAACGGAACCCTTATAGATTCGTCATGTCTGTCTGTCTGTCTGTCTGTCTGTCTGTCCGTCCGTCCGTATGTCACAGCCATTTTTCTCCGAAACCGTAAGAGCTAGACTGATAAAACTTGGTGAGTAGATGTATTCTGTGAACCGCATTAAGATTTGTACACAAAAATAGAAAAAAAAACTATAAATTTTGGGGGTCCCCATACTTAAAACTGAAACTCAAAAATTTTTTTTTCATCGAACCCATACGTGTGGGGTATCTATGAATAGGTCTTCAAAAATGATGTTGAGATTTCTAATATCGTTATTTTAGAAGTTAGAGGGGGGGGCCCTCTAACTTCTAAAATAAGAGAATGATAAAACTAAAAAAAATATATGTTGTACATTACTATGCAAACTTCCAACGATATTTGGTTTGAACGAGATCTAGTCATTAGTTTTTTTTTTATACGTCATAAATCGTAAACCACAATTTTCCTTTCAAAGAACTACAAGAACCTTTTTAGTATGTTTCTTGATGCTACGGAACCCTTCATGGGCGAGTCCGACTCGCACTTGGCTGCTTTTTTGAAGACCTATTCATAGATACCGCACACATAATATGGGTTCGATGAAAAAACAATTTTTGAGTTTCAGTTTCAAGTATGGGGGCCCCCAAAATTTATAGTTTTTTTCTATTTTTGTGTAAAAATCTTAATGCGGTTCACAGAATACATATCTACTCGCCAAGTTTCATCAGTCTAGCTCTTACGGTTTCGGAGAAGAAAAATGGCTGTGACATACGGACGGACAGACAGACAGACATGACGAATCTATAAGGGTCCCGTTTTTGCCATTTGGCTACGGAACCCTAAAAAGATGCCCGTGACGACCTGAATAAGAAAAGAATCAATAAATAAATATTGTGGACAAGCCACGCAACACTATCTAGCCTCAAACTAAGCAGAGGTTGTACTATGGGAACCAACATTATGCGTTCACCACACAAATATTAGTTGTCGGTGGGGATCGAACCCACGCCCTCCAGCGCAGAAGGCAGAGCTTCCACCAACTGAGCTGTGAAGGCAGTCCCGGTTGAAAGATTACGGTGCCCAACCCAGTGGTGACAGTGTGTCCAGTGGCTGGTGCCCATGCCCACCACAATAAGGCATTGATACAAATAGAATGAGCCCTATTATGAAACATTATCGCGTTCATTATGTACTCTAATAAACCTACTTGTTACTATTATTATTACTAGCTGCCTGTCCCGGCTTCGCACGGGTGGACATTTATTTTTTAAACACATAAATACAGCCTATGTTACTCAAGGTGAACTACGTGTTAACTACGTCCAGCAGTGGACTGATATAAATTGATGATGATGATGAAAGAACATTCTATAACGTTTAGGAGCACTATTCTCTAGAACATTTTGTCCAAATCTAGAATTCAGAACCGTTTGCATGGGTATATTTGAGTATTCTAGATAATTCTGGATTACTAACGTTTGGGTGGGAGCATTCCGGATGCTAACCGACTTTAAATTTGATTATTCCAGATCATTCTAGAGAGTCTATGTGCATTCTGTTCTCGTCAAAGTCGAGAATTTTCTGAAAAATCCCTAAGCGATAGAAAGGGATAGACATATATAAGTCCCTACGTGATAGAAAGGGATAGACATAGATTTCGAAACTTTTGTAAATTAATAACACCTAAATATTGAATAAAAAGTATCCTATCTTTTAAGTCCGACCATATTAAAGGCAGTTGCAAAATTTTATCGAAATCCGCTCAGTAGTTTCGGAGTTTATCGCGTTCCAAATTGTGACACGAAAGATTTATATATATAGACTAGCTGCTTGTCCCGGCTTCGCACGGGTGGACTTTTTTTTAAACACTTTTTTTAAATACTTATAGCCTATGTTACTCAAGGTGAATATAGCTTTTCAATAGTACATGTACCAAGCCATTTTTTTTCCAAAGACAATTTTCGTTACATAGTTATATTCATTCATAGTTTTTGTACACATACCTATTACTATTATTATTATTCTATTGGTATAATGTCTTGGGACGTCCACTTGAGGGCAAAGGCTATCCCTCTGCAATTTCTCCTATTTTGAGCTAGCCGTCCAAGTTGCACCCATTATTCTCATTATGTCGTCCCGCCATCGCATTGGTCGGAAAACACTTCACTTTGATTCTCTCTCCGATCTTTATTCTATGGATACCAGAATGGAAATGACGCTATTCACCGAGTTCCTGCTTTTATACCTACAACAATCGAACTTTCCAGTACTTACTGCCGGCAATCGAAAATTCTTGAATATAATGTATACCTACCTAATTCTGCGGAAGTGTTGAAATCAAAAGCAACCATTGCTACAACAAAATAAAGCACAATTCCGCTCGCACCTACCTGTAATAAAACTACATCGCGCTTCTCTTTCTAACACGCAACTCTGTTGCACTTGTAACGCTAGGGTTGTCAACACGTGTTTTCGAACTACTTCTTCATGACGTGAGTATGTGATGTAATACTCACTTACCAGGTAGGGTAGGTAAGCATTGTAGGTATCAACCATGCTAATGTTATTTTTAGAAATGGTTGTAAATCAACTAATTAGTCCGGGAGTCATCAACCGATTTTTTAAGTGTGTTCCACATTTTCCCTTAGCGAGTAAGTCAGTGATGAATCAGGTTGTTTAGAAGTCATTGATTGTTGAAAAAATATATTAATTATTTCGCGCGACCCGGGGCGCGGCTAACCGGCGAGACGTGTAGTGACAGCCCTGTGCGTTTCCTACATAATAATAAGAGCGCGCCGTCCGAATGTTCCCGAACCGCGGAGTGATTTTCTAGAAGAAGTCATAAGTTCGGGAAAACCAAGAAACGAAAATCGAACCGTTTGCATGGGTACCTTGGTATATTTGAGTATTTTAGATAATTCTGGATTACTAACGTTTGGATGCATTCCGGATGCTAGCCGAATAATTTCAGTCTTAAATTTGATCATTCCAGAACCTCAAAGACATTCTAGAGCGTTCTTTCATCGTCAAAGTCGAGAATTTTCTGAAAAATCCCTAAGCGATAGAAAGGGATAGACATATATAAGTCCCTACGCGATAAAAAGGGATAGACATAGATTTCGAAACTTTTGCCCCTTATAAATTAATAACACTTAAATATTCAATATAAACTATCCTATCTTTTAAGTTGGACCATATTATAGACGGTTACAAAATTTTATCAAAATCCGTTCAGTAGTTTCGGAGTTTATCGCGTTCCAAATTAGGACAGGAATTTTTTATAGATATACCTAGATAGATTACGCTCTATACCGTAGTGCTATTATTTATTCTATGTCTACGCTATTACGATATCGGAACCGGCTTGTTATACGTTTCAATGTTTAATTATGCCTAATCCTTTTCACTCTACTTTAAGTTTTGGCGAGTACATTAGGGGTACTTCGTAGCCCATGATATTTAAAATGACTACTTACCGCAAACCTACGACCTTCACCTCGGATGATGGTTTCATTGCAAGCCATCGCCATTGTCTTCTGCCTGCTCATCCGGTTGTACATTTGATTGGAATCTTATCGATTTGGTTTGCTCGATCAAAATACCTTCTTGCCCCTTAAAATGATAATTATGTCATCATACCATAGGCCTAGTGCGGCGCGGCGTGGGAATCACTCCACGACGAAGTTGACGAACGATTTCAGTGATAGATAAAATTGTCTTAATCCAACACCAAGTTGTCATTAGGTTGTACATGATTGGATAGTGAGGCTGTCGTTTATTTTAAGCATGTGTGAGACCGAAACAGGCTGGTATGTAAGTACTTACGGTCTCGCTGATGACCGGTTGACAAGTAGATTCATATTCTTAGTCACGTGGTCACGCAGGACACCACCAAATTAGTCTTCGAAGGACAGTCCTACATTGAAACAGCCAGATGTGATAGGCAGCTACTCGTAGTTCCGGTTGTAAGACATTATCTACATTATCGTCCATTATTGTTACAGCTTAGACGTGTTCAGTTCATGGTATTGTATGATGTTGATGACGAATGGACAACGTGAAGTGTAACACGTATTCTCGTCGGTTTCGTTTCACTTTAGTTTTGTTGATGTAAGCACATTGCTGTTGTCAATTATAATAAATAGTAAGCACTGTATTTGGATGTTGTGACAGTTTTGTATAATACAATGCTCAAGGTCGGGGCAGTTTCGTCCGCCGCCGCACGTCTCACAAAATCCTAATTACGTGAAGGCGATTCCGATAAGAAATAGCAGAACAAAATAACATGCAGCATCCAATAAATCATCTAAGAACGGATTAGTAAAGTCATATATATTGTTAATGGATCTCATTTCTAAATCCTTTGTTCCTATATAAATTCGCTCGTTACGCGTAAACTTGTTTCGTCGTTTTTGTGAGATTAGCGGCCGTACAACTAACTATTGTTTCATCTATATCGATTGTGGCGCAATACGCTACGCATCGTTGTATTTATGTATTGTTTGTTTATCTATGCTACATGTGTCCTAACACCTCCCGAGTGGAAGCCGCTACCGACCTGAATGAAGTCGTTCCGTCCGCAATGTGTTGCTAAGGCAACATGGTGCTCATGTCTTGGAGTGTAGTGAGCCGTGCCAGAGACAGTCAGGACATGCCCGCCTCATTACTTGCCATGCATGGAAGACGATGACAGATCAAGTACCACGAAATGACAACGAATTTTAATGCCAATAAACTTCCAATTGTATTTTTAGTCTGAACCAAAATAAACAAATTACAAGTGTAGCTGAGAACGAGCTAAAGATCAACAAAATAGAGTGTTATTTTTAACCACGTTTCCGCAATACAGATCTGTGGGACAGTTGTGAACTGTATAGCTTTTCGAAAACATTCAATAAGGCTTGTCACTTGTCTTGTCTAATAGGTACCATTACTTATCTACTTCGATCAGTAATAGACTCGACTTATCTACGTATTATGTTGTTATGTCAATGAATCGCTCCTCATTATAATGATATCTATTCTACTATTTGTGTTGTGCATATTATATTTATTGATGTGATGATAAAGTGATTAATGAATAGAAGTCCAAGCACATGTACATGTACAAGTACCTACCTAGTACAAGCTCTTAGTGCGGGACTCTTCCGGGGGGCCTACTACTATGCGTTAGACTACGTTGATGTGTTTCGGTTTGAAGGGAGACTTTTATTGGCACGTGAGGCTTAACCTATATAGATGTGCCTCAGGTGCCAATACAGGTGCGTGAGATGCGAGGCAACACTTTGTTGTAGGCGATGGTTACCATCATTAACATCAGGTGGGCCATATATAAATGTTTGTCCTCGGTGCACGAGGACGATCGAACCCACAACCAACAGAAGAAAAACAGGGTAAAACTAATTAAATTGTGGAGGACAGAAAGTAGGGAAAATAGTATTATGTGTTTTGATGAGCATAACATTGTGTATCGAGGTAAAATACATTGTCGAGGACAGCGAGTGCGGACAATGATATTATATTGGTGATCGTGTTCGATATCAAGCTGAATGAAGAGGCACAAGCTGACGTGCTCCTTGTATTACTAACCACCCCACCACCCCACCGGTACAAACAAACAATCGGTATAGAGTTGTCTGCGCGATGCCCATCCACTAATACACACTATTCTATTTTAGTACCTACCTTCATGTAATTTGAAAGCATCGCTCATACAATATAACTAATAATTAATAAGTAATCAACTAAGTTAGGTATGCCTTACTTCTAGTTGAAATTAGAGTTCGTAATAACGCGCCTTCATTGAAGCATCGTCTGAACAAGACGACAGTTTTTAACTAAAAGCTTATTATTTTTTCCAAGTTTTAAAATATCGAATGAGAAACTGAACGAATTCGTGCGTTATGCCGAAATAAAACATGTTATCGAATGGAAGACGAGTAGTACGATATGCTGATGAAATGCTTGTGCATGAGAATGAACGCGATTCTAGTACTACTGGGTGTCTCGCCCGAGGTACGTCACACTCACTGCATACATAACATAACGTATACATAATATCATTTGAATGACATCGTGGAACTGGCCTAGACCTAGACTCACCTAGCTTTAAGACTTTTCAAAGTGATTCTGCCATCTCTTACCTAGTGGTAAGAGATGGCATTTGATTTGTTCTTACCTAGTTGTAATGGCAAACAGTGACAGAGCTAACACACCTGACAACAATGCTCCAGCATTGTTATCATATATTTTGTCAGATTCTTTGAGAGAGCTTATTTATTTGATCGCGTTAATATATTAAATTGTTTTATTATGAGCCTCCTGGGGCTCAATTCTAGACCAGTGACTTTTTATGTCACGGTAGATATATATCTCAAGAACTGTCAAATTCACTAAAGAAAATGACAGTTCTTGTGATATGTATAACCTACCGTGACAAAAAAGTCACTGGTCTAGAATTGAGCCCCTGTATTCCACTAGTGGGCAAAGTCAAAGTCCTGTGCTGTGAGGTGGCTGCTGAGGTACATTCCGGTACAAGTATCTACTTATAACTTCAATCCGATCCGAGCCACTAAAGAGCGATCTTGTAACTCGACGCATCAGTATCACACAGGGAGCTATTTCAACATTAGAGTTCAATGAACTGATGGCCTATTCTAAAAGATAAATTTCTTACTTTTTTACTGTATTTTTTTTTTAATTTTTATTCCAATTGATTAATGGTTCGTCCATGATCAGCAGGTTATGATTAGATCTTTCTCATTATGGAATTGAACATTAAAGTTGATAAAAAATAAAGTTAGTACCAAGAGTTGACCCAAATAATTAGGTACTCGTTCTTAATGGGTCTCTGGTACCTGATGTAATGTTATCAGATGTTGCGTTCTAATTTCGATTTAATGAATTGGAGTAAAGAGCACTTCTGTTATTGCCACAATACACAACATTCATAAATTATATAGTTTTGGCTATAAAATATGCTTAGTGATTGGGCCCTAAAAATTAAGCTAATAAGTGTAGGCATACATATTAATAATTTTAAATGTTAAGCGACCCTGAAAGTATGTTGCATAATTATGTTAACATTGAAATATAACAGAGCGCTGGTGGCCTAGTGGTAGCTGCCTCGCCTTCCGATCCTTACGTCGTCAGTTCAAATCCAGCCCTGTATCTATGAGTTTTTCTGCCGTATAAATTATGTAGGTACATTATGCCAGTGCTCTCAAACGCTGAAGGAAAATATCGTGAAGGAACCGGCATGCAGTAGAGCCTTAAACATTCGAAAATATGTGTCAAGTGGACGAAAGGAGCCTCTTTGAGGTGCTCTTAAAATCCTTCACCACATATGATTCGAAAGAACCAGTGACACTATAAGATGAAGAAGAAGATTAAAATATGTTAAAGCAATATTGCTAGAACTTGAACCAAGCCGTAGTTTTTTGCCTGTTCTTCTAGGCTTGGTCGCGTGGAACTGGCACCTAGACCAATTTTATTTGAGGGCATGGCATGTTATGGTATGGTTGTTGATGCACGTGTGTTGTACATGGCAGACGTTGGCTTCCGGCGCCAACACGTCGTTCAGCGTGGTATACCTCGGCCGGCGCGAGGGACTCGTGGCCACGCATCTCTATATACACACCTCCAAGGGCGTGCACAAGTACCCGGTATGTTACACACACACACACACACACACACACACACACCTATTGACAGCCAGCCAATCGGTCACTGGGACGTCAGGTGACAGAGAGTAAACCACTCACTGTGACGTCAGGTGACAGCAACCATTCACTTTGACGTCAGATGACAGCGAGTAAACTACTCACTCTGACGTCAAGTGACAGCAGAGTAAACCACTTACTTTGACGTCAGTATCCGAAGTCCCAGTGCATTTACAACATTTCGTTACCAAATGTTGTTTTCGTTTCGCCTATTTGTCTCTGTCTATTGTATGGAGAAAAGATGAGACAACAACTCTAACTACGTAGCGTATTTTTGTCGTCTCATATTTTCTCTATGCAATAGAGAGAGACAAAAAGGCGAAACGAAAACAACATTTGGTAACGAAATGTGGTAGCAAAACTCCGACTTCGGGTTCAGGTGACAGCGAGTAAACCACTCACTGTGACGACTTCTGGTGACAGCGAGTAAATCGCACTCATTTGGTTACACTGATTCCAAGTGAGAGCGAGTGCGATTTACTCTCTGTCCTTCTCACAATGATGTCAAGTGGGTGAAAGTGCAGTTTACTTGACGTCAGTGATGACGACGCGAGTAAAGCACACACAGTAATACTGGTTGTATGTGTGTGTACAAGTGGTTTAGATGTGTGTGCGTTGTGTTGTATGTGCAGGTGAGTGCGGTGGGCGTGGCGAGCGCGTGGCGCGTGTGGCCGCTGGTGGGGCTGCGCGTGCCGCTCAACGCCTCCATGGAGCCGCTGCTCACCATCTACAACCCCACCCACACCACCATACAGGTAACCTCAACAACACACTCATTCTCTAACGTATGCCACGCGTGCTCCACTTCATAAAACGTCATAGATTGTTCATATAACGTATGTAAATGTTTTTTTGACGTGACAACGTCTTATAATTCGATGGAGTCAGCTGCACGCTCGAAAAAACATGACGTCATGCGGCGTCACCTCGCTCTGAAGCGTTCCATTTAAGTCTCGAAGTGCAAGCGAAAGCGCGGAGCGAGCGACAAAGAGGCACAATCGGCCGCGTTTGGCAGCGTTCGACTTCTGTCTCTCTCCTACTTGAGTTGTATGACGTTGTCACATTTAAGTATCGTCAGTAAACCGACTTTACAGACAACCGATTTTTTTAATAACATACTTACTTGGAATACAATGTAACACCCAGACATCTGCGTTCACCCTCCAGATATTTGTTGTCGATGAGGATCGAACTCGCGCCTTCTAGCGCCGATGTATAACCTAGGCCGATCTATAAAGGTAGATGTATAACCAAGTGTAGATGAGCTGTAGGTGGGGTTTGTAAGGTGTGTTTGTTTGTCAGATAAGCGAGGTGTACTCGTCGGGCGCGTGGCTGGGGCTGGCGCTGCCGGCGGGCGGCGGCGAGGCGGCGCGCGCGCTGTGGACCCTGCCCCCGCACTCCGCGCGGCCCCTCGTGCGCCTGCTGGTGCGCCCGCCTGCGCACGACTACAGCGCCGCATACATCAGGTACGCAACCACACACCCTACCCTCGTGCGGCATGCGGCATACTCGAGCTAACGCGGGCGGGTGTGCGTGTGCAGGATCAAGGGCAACATGACGGGCGGCGGGCTGGTGGTGGGCGTGGAGGCGGCGCGCGCGCCCCCCGGGGAGTACCTGCACCCGCTGCACGTGCGCCTCGGCACGCGCGGCTCCAGGGACAAGCCGGACACGGTATATACATACACCATCCCATCACATCACATCACATCACATCACATTATACCTAACGCACAACTATAGCCCATCGACTGTTGTACAGTTGTACGTGGAGGCGGGCACGAGCGACAGCGCGGGGGCGCGGCTGGAGGCGCACGTCACGGGGGGCTGTCCCGCCCCCGCCGCGCCCGCCGCGTCCCCCGCGCCCCCGGGAGGGGACGCCAGGGGCACGCACAACGGTATGCATCTACTATTGTTGATGTACATCAACTATTCAATAGTAACTTCTGATGCAATTGCCAGTTTGTGTGGTAATTGCGCGCTTATAAAATAATGCTAATTATAATGTTAAAGTACTGTGTGTTGTGTGCAGGTGGAGGGGTGGGGGTGGGGGCGGGCGGTGTCGGTGACGCGAGCGGCATCACGGTGGAGCTGCTGCGCGACCAGCTGGCGCCGCTGCAGCCGCTCACGCGCGCCGCGCATCTCACGCTGCACTGTCAGTATACCCAGCGGCACCGCATGCTATAGGGGGCAGGGGGGAGGGGGGGGCAGCACGGTGGAGCTGCTGTGCTGCGTATTTCACGCTGCAGTCAGTGGAGGGGTGGGGGAGGAGGGTCATGAGCCCCCCCATTATAATGTTAGATGTCAAATTGATAGCGTTGTTTTTTTTTCATATTTACTTCTTGATTAAACCGTCTAAGCCTAAATGAAAAAATAAACAAAATCGCGATCAAAATTCTGTAAGCAAATATCAATTCAATGAATGATTTCAGATGCAAAAATGTGGAAGAACTACGAGAAAATGGTGAGCGGAGAGACGAACGGGGGCGCGGCCAACGGGGGCGCGGCCAACGGGGGCTTGGGCGACGGGGGCGCGCTCACGCGGGGCGAGACGTTCTGCTCGGGCGTAGTGCACGTGGGGCGCGCCAGCATGCCCTACAGCCTGCGCCTGCTGCCCGGCACGCTGGTGCTCGACCCTCAGGAAATGCAGTCAGTACCCGCGTGCATCCTATGTGTATAGATGTGTTTTTACGTGACGATACACCTTGTATTAGTCGTTGTAACTCCGCGTGTCGTGTCGTGTTTCAGTTTCGTGACGTGCAACGCGGAGGAAGCCATGAAGCCGCAGACGCTGACGGCTCGGAACGAGTTCCCGGAGGCCATACACATCACACACGTCGACATACCGCCTGAAGTGCATCTATACTTTCATGTACGTACACACACACACACACACACACCCACAAACACCCATGCATACAACGAAGTGATTTTATTGAAGGCACGTACGACTATCTCGTGGCAGCACGTCGCCGTGGGGCCGCGTGCCCTGCCCTCGGTAACGGCACAAAACAAATTTGTATGTACTTCACTTTTCATACCTACGCTCGGCGGTCGCACTAGGGTTGACAACTTTGGCCTAAGCACAAAAACACCGTGGCAGTCGCACTCGTATTAAATACGAGAACAAAAAAAAACAGATAAATTTTATCTGTTTGATTTATTGTTGAGAATGACACAGGAATAACGAAAATATAACTAATTCAAATTAGGTAAAATAACGACAATAATTCAAAGTATAATGTCGAATTTAAACAGTTGTAATAAATTTTTTGTTGCTCCATTTTTACATTAAAAAGTTGAAAGATACGTATCTCTAGTGGATGACAGTCGCGCTCGCAGTGCTCCCAGCTGGTCCAAGATATAGTGTTTGTTTGCCACGTCTATGTGTGCGTTGATCTTGCGCACTTTGTTGATTTCGTTCTGGACGTATTGTTGAATGGTAGCGGTGTGTGTATAATGTGTGTGTGTGTGGTTGTCACAGATGGAGGTGTTGACGCCGCTGGTCGTGGAGGCGGGGGCGTCGGGCGCGGCGCTGCGCGTGCGGCTGCGCACCCCCGCCCCCACGCCCCCCGCCCCCGCCGGCACAGCGCCCCCCGCCCCCGCGCCCCCTAGCCTGCGCACCTGGCTCACGCTGCGCACCAACCTGTCGGATTACACGCTGCCGCTGCTGCTCTACGAGGGAACACTCAAAATAGTCAGTTGTTTAATCATTTATACACATGATTTTCATTATCGTTTCAAAAGTAAGCCACGTGAGATCTGAATCCGCGACTCATTCCTTTGTTGGACGAAGGCCTCACGCAAATTTTATAGAATGGTAACTTTTATTTAAAAAAAAATGAAAACAGGGCTAGATTTATAGTAGAATTGGTAGGATAAGCTAACGCGGGTGTTTGGTGCGTTCCAGGAATGGGAGTGGCCCAACTCTGAGGACGGTACTCTCCGGCTGGGCGCGCTCGGCACGTCGCGGCGGCACGCGGTGCGCGCGCGCCTGCGCAACGCCGGGCCCGTGGCGCTGTGCGGCGTGCGGCTGGCGGCGCACCTGCCGCGGGGGGAGGCGCACTTCCACCTGCAGGAGGGGGCGGAGGGGGGGGGCGCGGCCTGCGTGCCGGCCGGCGCGGCGCACGACGCCACGCTCACGCTGCTGACGCCGGCGGCGGAGGGCGCGCTGGCGGGCGCCGCGCACGCCCACACCGCGCACGGCCGCGCCTCCGCGCACGTGACGCTGCACGCGCGCCGCGGCTCGCTGCACGCGCACGCGCTCACCCTGCCGCCCGCCGCGCCGGTACGCACCTACCCACTGTCCACTCTCCACCGCGCACTATAGCAGGGCGCGCGTGCTGTTGTCGTAATAGGCCATGTGTATTGCAGTACGTGTGGGCGAGCGCGCCGCTGGAGCTGGAGAGCAGCATGTCGGTGCGCATGCGCGTGCTGCGCGTCACGCCCGCGCCCGCGCCCGCCGCGCCCGCGCTCTCCTTCCTGTGAGTACACTAGCGCCGCGTGTAGTGCCGCGCACTCGGCACGCGCGGCACTCGGTGCATGATGCGTGTGTGTGTTGGTTGCAGGGCGTCGGGGGAGCAGGAGGTGGGCCCGGGGCGGCGGGTGGTGGGGCGCGTGCAGTTCGCCCCCGAGGCGCTCTGCCAGCCGCACTGCTGCACCGGCCTGCAGCTCGACACGCCCGGTACGCGCCGGACGAGTGAGAGGGTGAGGGTACGAGGGTAGAGTGCACGGTGTAGTAACGTGTTGCGGGTGTGTGCAGAGGGCGCGGCGTGGCTGGCGCGCGGCGCGCGGCAGGACGCGGCGGCGCTGCACGCGGACGCGGCGCTGCAGCGCGCGCGGCACAGCATGCACGCCCCGACCCTGCACAACTACACGCTGCTGCTGCACACCACCGAGGTACCGCACCGCTACCTTACCTACCTATGGACACATCCACTGTGCGCCGCGCCGGCTGCGGCACCGCTTGTTGAACGTGTCGCGTGTGCAGGTGGTGCAGACGGCGGTGTCGGTGACGGCGCGCACGGCGTGGCCGGCGGTGTGGCGCGCGGGGGCGGGCGGCGAGGGGGGCGCGGCGCGGGCCTCGCTGTGCGGCGTGGGCGCCACGCTGCCGCTGCACCTGCGCGCGCACAACCCCGCGCAGCGCCCGCTGCTGCTGCAGCCACGACTCGCCGTGCATCCGCTGCTGCTGTGAGTATCATGAAAAAAAACATATAAAATAATATGAGTAACAAAAATATGATTATGGAGTAACTCATGGGAGCTAACTTTGATGGCCAAGATTTTAAGATCCTTCGTGTCGGCTGATCGAGTTCTAGAGTCACAAGTCACCCAGAGCCCTAGTGCCCGCGCGGTCAAGCCACTATGGTTTAAGTTTACCCAACTATGATAGTGACCGTGCATAACTTATGTCGAAGGTTTAATGTGTGTTTGTAGGGGGGGCGGTGAGGAGCACGGCGCGTGCGTGGGGTGCGTGTGGTCGGCCCCCTCGTTCCAGGTGGGGGAGTGGCGCGTGACGCGCGGGGGCGCCGCCGCCTACCGCGAGGGGGGCGCGGGGGGCGCGGGCGGGGGCGGGAGCGCGCCCTACCTGCTGCTGCAGCCGGGGGCGGAGGTCGAGTTCACGGTCACGTTCGCGCCCACGCAGCCCGCCGACCTCGCCGCCTACTTGTATCTCAGGTAACTGACGCGCCTGCCAACTATACAGGACGTATAGGGCACGCTGCAGAGCTAATGTGCGTGTGCTGCAGGAACAACCTGACGGTGCTGGAGCGCGTGCTGGTGACGGGGCGCGGCGTGCTGCCGAGCGTCGAGCTGGCGGGCCGGCGCGCCAACTCCTCCGCGCCCATCCTCTTCGAGGTGACGGAGTGCGGCGCGGGCGGCGCGGCGGGCGGGGGCGCGGGCGTGGCGCGGCGCGCGCTGGCGGTGCGCAACACGGGGCGCGTGGCGGTGCGCCTGCGCGGCTGGCGCGTGGGCGGCGCCGCCTGCGTGGGCGCCGCCTTCCGCCTGCAGCCCTGCGCGCCGCTCACGCTGCAGCCCGGGGAGAAGCACACGCTCCATCTGCACTACGCCGCCGACTGGACCAACACCAACACGCAGGTAACACATCACACACACCCGCACCCACACCTGCTGCTCCACACTGCAGCCTACATCACAGAGTCGGAGGCTCGAAGGACCTTCGATGTCCGCGACATCGAGAGAATAAAGATGTTGGTTCGTTGCACATGTTTTATTTTACATTTTGCTACGACGTTGATGAGTCACGAGGCGGATGTGGGCTATCCCGCGTCCGCTCGGTTTCCACGCATGAGCACTGAAAGGCAAGTGCATGCAAAACTGGAAATTATTTATTTATTTATTTTTTAATACAGTTGCTCAAAAAGTGGCGTATTGCAGGGACGTATAGCGTTCGGGATGTGGGCTATTACACACGCGTGCTTTTTTTTTACCATTCTTGCACTAGTGCTTTTTCTTTCCCAACTGTCAAAATAATGTCTAAAAAGAAAAACCAACCATGAAGTTTTTACTAAAAAAATTCATCGAAGTTTTTATGATTCATGTAAATACGTATTATTTCTAAAAAGAAGCTACTAATTTGTTTCATTAACAGATTTAATGATTTGATTGAATGAGTTATGTTAGGTTTCATTTCATTTCATCTCATTAAATTTTATTTTCAATTCATATCAATAAAAAAAATCTACTGAAGACTTGGCTGTATGGGTATAGTTCCCTTTGCCTTCCAGAATGGGTGAAGAAAAAAAAAAATCTCTGCTTATATTTTACGGTTGGCGCCATTTTTCAGAAATTTTCTTTGCGAGTTTATTTGTTTGTCGCACAAAATGAGTAATTTCGACCCTAGTTTTTTTGAATTAACACCACCGGAACTCAGTATAATTGCACAAAATGCTTCGGAGAACATTTTACCGGAAAAGTCAAAAAGTCGCTACATGCATACATACGACGAACTTATTGCGTGGAGAGAAGAGAAAAAAGCAAATGGTATTTTTATTATTTTATTAAATTGCTTAATTTTTTCGCAACTGTATTAAAAATAGTCGTTCAGTACACGTGCGGAACCGTCATTGCAACTTGTTCCGACTGTCAACCCTCGCCTTCGGCTCGGGTAGACATTTGTCGGAACTCTTTGCAATGACAGCCTTCCCGCACTTGTAATGAAATATACTATTACAGTTTGTGCCGAATCTGTGGCAACGCAACTGTGGCTATACAGCCACGAGAACGCAATGTGTACGATAGATGAAAGAGTTCTAAATTCAAACAGCACACCGTTTCATACAACATTGCCGGAGCGAGAACGCGCCGGGAAGTGATTTTGGTTTTTCAGTCTACGTAAATATGATACTTCGCGTGTTCTATATTCAAAAGTAATGACAATATTTCCGCGCATGTTTAAGAAAATAGTACATTATTGCAAAGGCAGCGAAATAGGCAATTGCAGGTCGAGTATGAGTTTGAAGGCCGAGCCGCAGGCGAGGACTTCAATGATACGAGACAGGCAATTGCCATTTCGGCCGAGGCATATATAGTGCTTTTCTTAAAAAAATGCAAGGAAATAAAAAATAAATTTACATAATAAATTTATTTTTAATTAACCAAATAACAACGAACTCCGCTTTACCGCCATTTTTTTTTTTTTTACTGTTTGTGCCGAAAGGTTAACGCTTCTGTGGCTATACAGCCACGAGAACGCAATGTGTACGATAGATGAAAGAGTTCTAAATTCAAACAGCACACCGTTTCATACAACATTGCCGGAGCGAGAACGCGCCGGGAAGTGATTTTGGTTTTTCAGTCTACGTAAATATGATACTTCGCGTGTTCTTTATTCAAAAGTAATGACAATATTTCCGCGCATGTTTAAGAAAATATTATTATGTATCAGTAAAAATTTACTTGAGTTTCACTATTAACCAGGGTATGCGGACAGTACCCACCTATCTGGTTCCCATAATACAAGCTCTGTTTCCTTTGGGGCTTGATTGTGCTGCGTGGATTGACCACGATATTATTTATTTATTATTTAACCTATGTGTGCTGGTGGAGCAAACGGTCAGCATTATGGTTCACCAGCAGCAACAGGTCAGGCAAGTGAGGTGAGTGAGCGGTGCGTTGTTCCAGACGACGCTGTCGGTGTCGGTGGGCGGCAGCTGGGCGCGCTGGAGCCTGGCGGGGCTCACCCCCGCTCGCCTGCTGGCCGCCTGCGCGCCCCCCGCGCCGCACGCCCCGCGCGCGCCCTTCGAGCCGCACCTGCGCGCGCTCGCGCTCGCCCTCGCGCTGCTCGCCCTCATCGGTACCCACGCACACACACCTACCACCCTTCATCATCGCCCTCCAATTACTTCACTACCACCGCGAGACAACATTGACGATTCAACTTGATTCTACCGATAGCTCGTTACTTATTGTAGTATTGGCGACTATTGGTAACATCGGTTTGTTGTCGTTCTAGGAGCGGCGGGTCTAGCGGGCGCGGACGCGGAGCGCGCGCTCCGGCGGCACCGCAGCGCGCGCGAGGCGCAGGGGGTGCAGGGGGCGCCGGGAGCGTGCGCGCCCCTCGACCTGCGCTCCCTGGCGCGCGCGCCCTCCCCCGTGCCGGGCCCGCGCGCCGCGCCCCTCCCCGCGCCCCCCGCTGCGCCCCGCCGCCGCCGCGCGCCGCGCCCGCGCCTGCCGCCCGCGCCGGCGGACGCGCACGCCGAGCGGCTCGCCTTCGAGCGGTGGCGCGCCGCCCCCCCGCCCGAGGACGACTCCCGCTCGGACGAAGAGGGTGAGGCGGAGGGCGAGGGGGCCGCCCCCCCCGCCCCGCCGCCGCCGCCGCCGCCGCGTGGGGACGCCTCCTCGTCGTCACCGGACTCGTCCCCGCCGCCGCTCCGGGACAGGTACGAGTCGGCGCGATGACCTTCTCTCCGTTATTCCGGTCGCTAGTGGAGGAGTAATGTCTGCATGTTGTTGCAGCTACGCGTTGCTGCCGCGGCGCGTGGAGGCCGAGCACTCCTCCAGTGAGGAGTCGTCGTCCCCGGGGGAGGAGCGTGCGCCCCCCCCGCACGCGCCCCCCCTCTTCGTCGCGCCCGCGCATGCCCCTACTAGAGGTAAGTTTTCCACATGTTGCTTTAACTGTTGCACATCGGTGCAACGATGTCAAAAAAGTAAAAGCCACACGCATCAGCATTTCAATTCTATTACTTATCAAGTTTATTATATGATTTTTTATTACGAATCCAGATTTATCTTCTCTGTTAGGTTTGGGTGTTATATTGTATTCAAAATGTAATGTGTGTGATGTGTCGCAGGGTCCCGGCAGCGGCGCGAGGGTGCGGAGGCGCGGCGCAGCGAACGCAAGGCAGTGGAGAGCCACGCGCACGAGCTGGCGGCCAGCGGCGCCGCGCCCCCTGCGCCCGCGCCGCCGCCCCCGCCGCGCCCGCCGCACCCGCGCAAGGAGCGCGCGGCGGCACGGCGGCGCAGCGAGCGCCCCGCCTCCCCCGCGCCGCGCGCCCCCTCGCCAGCGCGCCGCACGCCCCCGCCGCCGCCGCCGCCGCCGCCCCCGCCCCCGCCCAGCGCGCAGCCCGCCGTGCGCTGGGGCGCCAGCTGGAGCGACGTGGTGTCGCGAGGGAACGTCGCCAACAACAACGAAGGTACGACCCATCCTGCCGGACCCGATTCCGTGATGGAAGCGAGGGCGACCTATCTGATCTGAACCTTAGTGATCGATATGTATATAGGCGTGTTCTTGTACTAGTACGATGTATGGTTGTGCAGGCGGAGGAGCAGGCGGGGCGGGCGGCACGCTGGCGCCCATCGGGTCGGACGTGCGGCGGCGGCTCGGCTCGCACTCGCTGTTCTACTACGGGGGCGCGCCCGCGTGGCCCCCCGCCGCGCCCCCGCCGCCGCCCCCCGCGCCCCTGCCCACGCCCGGTCAGTACCTGCCGCGCGTCATCGATCACGCGCACGCGCACGCGCACGTCACGTGGAACGGAGGTTTTTATTTTTTCTGTTGCGCTCCTTTATTTTCACCGCTTTCGAACGCTTCTTTGTTCGTTTATGATTTGTAATTTAGTCCGGAAACGGTCGTGAGGGTGCGACCGTTGTCCGGACGTTAGTGAAGAACGCTCGTTGACCGTGGCTCCGTTCGACAGAGGAGGGCGCTCCGGGCTACCGCTCGCTGGAGTCGCTGTGGGGCTCCTCGGTGGAGCCGATGGCGCCGGGCGCCGCGTGGCTGTGGGGCGCGGGCGCGGGTGGGGGCGGGGCGGGCCCCCGCGCGGCCCCTCCCCCCGGCGCGGACGCCGTGCGCCCCCCGCCCGGGTTCCCCGCGCCCCGCGCCGTGCGCCCCTACGACCCCTTCCAGTCGTTGGCCTCCATCTGGACCCCGGCGGCGCTCGACTGGCGCCTGGACACGCCCACTCCGCCCCCCACGGCGCCCCCCACCGCCACCCCGCCCCTCGCCGACCTCCAGCTGGACCCCCCCGCCAACTAGACCCGCCGAAAGATGGAAGAACCTTATTGCACGACTCGTTTGGATGCCGTTTCAAAATATTTTTACTCATTATCTGTTATTGTAATGTTCGAGTCTGAAAATGATTAAAGTCTATTGTAGGAGTTCCGCAATGGAGGTAGATGAGAGCTGCGCGACTGAATGTAACGTAACGCATAGCGAAGTGCTTAGCGAGTGCCGAGTGCCGAGTGCCGGGGGCCGAGGGGTCGTCACTTATTAATGAATGCACTCGATTGTATACCGACCGAGATTCGTTTCATCACCTTTACTTGAAATACATGTGAACTCCAGACGCGGATACATTCAGTGGCACTCCCGCAGTGGCGCAGGCGTGGTGGAGTGGTGGAGTGGTGTGGAGTAGCGGGGGGAAGCGCGGCAGTGAACTAGTCATGTCCTGCACTGCCTGTGTTTCACTTCAAATCTTTTTTGCCTTTATATTTGTATTCTAAACTTACTCAACAAGTTGTTCTCAGTCAAGTACATATTCCTTTCAATCCTAAATGTGGTAGGTACTAGCTCTAATAAACTAGAACACAATAATGATCAAACTTGCTGAATGGCCTTCCCGGAGGCTCGGCGTCGCTCCGGTAATGCTCCGGGGGCGCGACCGAGCTTACATCAACCGCGTATGTTTAAGACTGAATAAACGTACATTTTCTCAAGTGTTTTATTGTTTTATTTTTGCTCACTCATTTTTAAATTATCTTAGGTAGATAGGTACCTACTAGGGCATGCTCCCGGGAAGTATCAGTATCGAAAGTACCGGGAATTATCGCTGATTTTGAACTTTTCCAGTACCGGTTCTCCACGAAGGAATTCCCGATACTTTCGATACTTTCGATACTGATGACAATGATCAATTATTGGTGTTTTACGATATAAATAAATGACGATAAAAAACACTTGCCATGCGTTCAGTTTCACTTTTCTGTATACATTGCTAGATATTTTGACAAATTACAAACCTATAATTTACATCATTCAGATAATATCTCAACAATTTCGGACAAGTCAAACCGAAAATGACATGTTTATTTTACCTGAATTGAAGATTGTTTAATATTGTATTTTAGTTAGATGTTCGTTACTATTTATGACAAAATCTGTTAGAAAAAGAACGAAAATAACATGAACGGCTTTCTATAACAAAGATGGAAATGCTTTTACGTTCAACTTACGCCTTGCTGTTGCTGATATTTCGCTATACCTTTGCTGAGCTGATTTAGTTAGATAACGTACATACCTAGTTTGTTACTGTTAGTTCTAACTGTTGATTTATTTGATGGATATTCGATTTAACTTTGATATAACCTAGCTCTGATTGTTGCGTGCACGCACTGAGAGTTTTAGTATTATATTAATGAAGAAATACGCGAAATAAATGTGAATATTTCGTGTATTTTGTGGTTGAGTGTGGGTTAATTTACGGTTCTGAATAAAAATAGTTATTTGTTATACAAGAGCGCAAAGCTGCTTTTTAACCGCGTGCTCAATTTTGATGACCGAGCAAGCGAAGGATTCTAAAATTTAACCACGAGCGTAGCGAGTGGTTCAAAAATAGAATCCTAAGCGTTGGCGAAGGAATCAAAAGAGCACAAGGTGAAAAATCTTTGCACTCGAGTGCAACACGTAACTTTTCATCCCACCTCAGCGAGGAAATGCAAAAAAAAACATGGCGCGACTAAAAGTAACACACCAAAAAGGTTCCGAGTCTGAGTTTTTAACAAATTTAAAATAAATTCGGCACCATGCAGGTAGAAGTAAATAGGTTAAATTATGTTTTGAATTCACAAATACACCAAGAAGGTTACGAGTGCGAGTTTTTAACAGATGAAAAAAGGTTGAATGATAAATTCGGCACCATGGAGGTAGAAATAAATAGGTTGTGTATTCACAAACTTAGTGAACACGATATTCTAAATTCAAATTTACTTTATCTTCTAGCGGATAAAAACGGCTGAAAGTGTGTTTTTGCTGTTCAAAATCTGACACTTTCAGAGCTGGTGGGATGAAAAGTGTTTTTTTCAGTAGTTTTTCTTTCATTGTATATCTATACGGTCAGTTTTATTAAAAAAATAAGTCAGTATCGAAAGTATCGAAATTCCCGGGAATTCCCGGTTCCGAGCCCAGTATCGGGTGAAAATTCCCGGTTCTGAGAATGGTTCCGATACTGCATGCCCTAGTACCTACAGACTACCTTAACTAATATATTTTCTAGCTGACTGTATAGCTTACTAAGATTTGGCAACGTATGGTGTGTTCTAGTAGTCCGTGCGTGATAGTAATAATCTGTGAATGTGACCGCAGCGGCCCGGCATACAGAATAGGATTCCTCAATTCTAAGGCTATGAAAATAAAAATTAGTTCAGCATAATTTCTTTATTTACAACTTGAATTATACATTAACTTAATACATACATAACATTTAAAACAATGTTAACAGCTCGCACATTCCAACCACAATGATTGTTAAACATGTGGTTATACTCGATACATTTATTGCATACACATGGTTTAGTTTAGGTACAAGTTCTTAGGTGTTAGTCAGTATACACAGTAGTTGGTACATAAATTATATATTAATTATTCCTCCATGATCACCAACTGAAGAGCTCAGCTTTAGTTAGGGTTTTGCAG
This sequence comes from Thera britannica, assembly GCA_939531255.2. NCBI lineage: Eukaryota > Metazoa > Arthropoda > Insecta > Lepidoptera > Geometridae > Thera > Thera britannica. Next base: position 8,520,301 of record OW618043.2, on the reverse strand, counting down.
TTTTATTTACAATGCGGCATCCTTGAACAATAGTCCCTTTCTTTTATTGGCTGAACTTATTGGTGGCCTTCCTCTTGCTAGCTTACATCCAGTAATGTTATTGACGGAGAACATTACTGTCATGGGTATTCGAACAGGCATCCTGATGTGCACTATTACACATCACTAATATCTGTATTTAGTGGAGTAGTCTTTAGGCGAGACTACGAGACCTCGGCCCTTACGAGCCCCTCGGTACACTGTCTCGATGATGTCAATCATTTCTTGTTTGTCTTCAAGAGGCCAGTTGATCTTGTTGTTGTTTCCCGTTCCCAAATCTATCATGATGTGTTTATTGCGGAAGAAGAACATCACCGTGCATGGGTCGTACAACTCGTACCTGAAAAAATAATTTGTTTGTTAAATACAGACTGAAATGATTTTCAAAAGTATTGCTGCCTATTGTCAAAGCAAAAACAGTGCCTATCTACATAATTACTACAGTCATTATTTATTTGCCTCATGGGTATACTTTGCTTTGCATGCTAAATGCAAGCAGTACACTGAGGTCTTGGGTATCTTTATGTTTAAATGAAATAATGTAAATGGCGTACATTTTGTTGAAGTCTGGCACGGCGGTGATGTCCACCAGGTAGATGACGGCAAAGTTCTTGACCTTCTCGGCGATGCTGTACAGCACCTCGTCCATCTTCATGCACGTGGGGTCCCAGTCGTGGCCGAACCTGATCACCTGAACAATTACATTTTGATGTTAGCTCAATAGTACTCATTAAGTAAGATCGTATTAATAAGTTTAGTTTTTCAAAAGCAAGGAAACGAGCTCGAAAACTCACCACGACACGATCTTCTTCAGAGAGAATGGCTTGATCCACCTGCCAGCCGTTGTGTAAGTGTCCTAGCATGTAACTCATGGTGAGATAGTTTAGAAAATCTTACGCCAATATTGAAGGGACAAACAAAGCAAATTAGAATTAAAACGCAAAGCGAGTTTTATTGCAATTAGTAAATCTTTTACACACAACACAAACGATCTTTTTAAAGTATTAAATAAAGCTTCTTCTTCTTTTTCGCTTTCATTCGCTCTTTTTTGGCATCTGTCATTGTCAACTTCTTCTTAATGAATGACATCTGTCCATTTCGGAAAAAAATGTAATATTGCTTTGTAATAGGCAGCTGAGATTAATGATAAATTGATAATACCTACTATTACATATTCGGATAAATTTTGTTATTTTGTTGAGTAATATAATGAGATTAATGATAATATATTACAAAGTCGAGTCAGTCAAAGTCGAGTCGGCCCTACTTGGCTTTGAAAACAAAATGATGGTCTTTTGTTTTCAAAACCATCAGAAACCTTTTCGATCAAATCAGAATATCACTATAGTACACTTTTATTCCACCTCTAAGAAGAATATGTATTCTTCGAAATTACACAACAAAACTTATACACCAGAAAAACAAATAAAATGAAAAGGAAGTGACTATTTGTACGGGTGCTGGATGAATAAATTATATTTATTCGTAGATTTATTCAATTTTATAATGAGTATATTCATACTGATATTATTCAAACTCGGGGCACCCCGACCTATGTCACAAAAGTAACAGTAGGTTGTTAGGTTTTTTTTTTTATTCCTACTAAATTTCAAGAATGGTGCATGTCAGTGCAGAGAGGACCCCTCCCCCGTCCCTACTCCTCCCTAACAATACTAAAGCCAACCCAAATTTTAGCTTTACTACGCCTTAGCGACTGTAAAGTGTTAAAAATCCAGATTCAAATTCGGGGCACTCCGACTTAAGTCACAAAAGTAACAGTAGGTTGTAAGGATTTTTTTTTTTATACCTACTTAATTTCAAGAATTGTGCCCCCCTTCCCCCGCAGTACCCGTATTAATAATTATAAATTGTTCGTACGGTAACCGTATTAATAATTATAAATTGTTCGTACAGTACCTGTATTAATAGACTCAGTCAAATGAAAATGCTATGTGACTTCCCAAAATGACAGAATAAGAATCCCATTGTCAACTTCAAGTCAATGTTATATTCATATCATGGGGATTAGTTTTCTGTCATTTTGGGAAGTCACTTAGCTTTTTCATTCTAATGGTTTTTCTGGTGTTATTTTGAGTTCTGTTGTTTAATTTTGGTTGTATGTATTCTAGCCAACATTATTTTTAGCATTGCTATTCAGCGTGACAATGCCACCAGCGTCTTGGGGACGCTTCCGTCTGGCACTGATTTGGATCAGTTGAGCTATCTCTAGATCGTTTGTAACGATCTGCAGATAGCTCAACTGTTTCTTGTGTATTTTGTACACCATGATGAGCTCTGTCTCAGGTTCTGGTTTTAAGTCTGTGTGAGTATTGACTACTACTCTTATCGACTATAGTCTGTGGTTGAAACGCTCGCCAGTGTTGCCCTTCCTTTGAAGTCCGCCCGAAAAACCGCCAATTTTCGCCGTATCTAAATTCTGGCATTTCCTGTGTCGCGTAGTAAGGGCGCTTGTACACGCTAAGAAAATTTGCCGTTCCTGCGGCAGACAAGACAAATTCTTCGTGTAGACGACAAGAATTTTGTCTTTTCCACACACGAAAACGCAACAACGTTCGCCGCGTCGTGTCTTGCGCAGATAAGATTTTTTTCGTGCACCGCTGCGAGCAGTGTACACAGTTATTTTCTAGTTACGACACGAATTCTTGGGTAGACCCGGCGTTTTTTCTTAGCGTGTACAAGCGCCCTAATGCGGATATTTGTTAAAATAATAACACTATTGTACTATGATACTCCTGTAAGGATAGGGCAATGGATATATATAAATAAAATAAAATAAAAAAATAAATAAAACATGTTCTGTGCGCGACTTCTAAAGCGACGACGGGACGGACGACGGACACAACATGGCTCAGCAGCACTATTTAATGTAACATACTGATTTCGATTCTTGTTAAGTTGAGATACAATATGGTATGGTTAGACCGGGGAATTTTCAAGGCACTTTTTTGTTTATTTCATCTGATTCATCTTGTCACAGATAAGATAATACTATACTAGTAATCTTGTGTTTCTGTGAAGGAGAGTGGTGAAAGGAAGTAGGTCCGATGGATTGGCTTTACAAATAAAACGTCGTCTTATATCTTCCACATCGTGTGTATTTGTACAGAATCAATAAATATTACACAAACTCAACATGTGCCCACGCACACCATTATTACCTATGTACTATAGACACTGTACACATTAAGTACCCATTGTAACTACAGGTAAGTAGGTAGGCTACCTATCGATTTAGATTATTACCTACCCTAAAATAAATACTATGTCTCTAAATATAATGTTTCATACTTAACACAATTTAAACAACTTTAACATCTTAAAATACTCATAATAAATAGTAAAACCTACCTACCTACCTAACCTTAATACACACCTTTTTTGTAATTCTAGTATAAAATTAAGGACTGATTCAGCAGAGGCTACTAACAAAAAAAAACAGTGCTGCTAACACTAGGCCTCTGCTGAAGCCGTCCTTATTTATTCTGGATGTTACAAAATGGAGGTGTATAGAAGGTAAGTAACTTACATAATTCAAATTGAATAGGTGGATGTACAGATCGCCATGCTTGTTAGCACCGTCTTTGAGCTTTTCGTTACATATGTTTCAAAAATATACCTATTAGGTAGGTACCTACCGAGAAGGTACCTTACCTACCGTTGGAAAATAGGAGGAAGAGGAAGGCCGAGAATAAGTGCCATGAGCCGTGACGTGAGCCCAACATGAGCCACTTCACAGAGAAGGTCGCTGTCTGCTGTACCTACAGGGAACTCAAGGAGACCGCATTAAAACACTCAATTGGAAGAAACTGCATCAGAACCCGGCAAAAGCCGAGTGAGCTCTTACATTTAAGAAGGTCTACCAAGAAAAATAATACAATGTTTTTGCACTTGTACCTATGTGCTTAAATTTACCAGGTTTACATTTTTTAATAGATAACAATAACAAACAATAGAGTATAAATTAAAGATTTCATGACTATAGCCTTAACATATTTTTTTTTACAATATTATTGTACTTAATCGTAAGGTATTCTTACATCTATGTAATTGGCACTAAGTTTTATAGTTGAGCTGGCGGCGCCACGCATCGATACTGTGTGTACTTACAATCCGGGGATCTAAGTACTATTATAAATGTGTGCTAGTGTTCTCAAACGGTGAAGTAAAACATTGCGAGCAACGCGGCTCGCTTCGCTCCGCTCGTGTCCCGCGTGTGTTCCCGGCGCCCACTGGTGCCCACTGGTGCCCACTGGGGCCCTCTGGGCTGAGCTGCGAGGACGAGGCGCCAACTGGGATCTATCACGGAGGTTCCTGCTATACCTCGTGCATCTACTATACTAAACGAACGGAACTGAGCTTGTTATTACAATAACAGTCAGGAATACAGACACACAATTGCACTACCATTTAGGTAACCAGTTATAAGTTCTTTTAATGTCGGTAGTTCCATAATTAATTATCTAAACGCGGAGACCTAAATCTATAAATACTGGAAAGTACTAACCGATCGTACTCAGTAGGTATAACATACTCGTACATACTTATTTGATTCATAAAATACAATATAAATACAACGTTACAAATACTACCTACTCTTTTATAAATTTGTCTAAATAAATACTTCTCTGTCGTAATACTCGTTTGCTTTACTTACCTATATAATACCTATAGTTGCGTCATGGATGCATTAATACTGTACAAAATAAATAAATAAAATCTACATCACTGCACTGCACTGGCTCGCTTCGCTCGGAGCTCGGTAAGTAAAGTATGCATCACATGCCTACAGCATTCACTCAGTGGCACTAACACTGCATCGCACTACCTGCACTGTGCGCGCCTTCTAATGGACGGTACGTTAAGACACTCTGTCGGCGTGAGCGCGGGGCGGGAGAGTGGGAGGAGGGGGGAGTGGGGGGGGGGGGGCTCAGCGCGAGTCCTGCTCCTCCAGCTGCAGGTCCGTCTCCGCCGCCGAGGGGATGGTGTGCAGCGCGCGCGCCGCGGGGGAGGGGGGCGGCTCCTCCGCGCACAGCGCCGGCTGCCGCGTGAGGCGGGGGCGCGCCACGGCCCCGGGTGCGGGCGGCGGGGGCTGGAGGGGGGCGTGCGGGGGCGCGCCGCCCGAGCGGGAGGTGCGCCAGGTGCCGGTGGAGGCGGTCGCGTTGGAGCCGGACGAGTCGTTGCGCGACGACGACAGGTTGGAGTCCTGCGAGGTCTTGCGCGCGATCAGCCACGAGGCGGCGCGGCGCGGGGGCGGGGGCGCGGCGCCGCGGTACGCGCGCCACGAGTCCGAGCGCGACGAGCTGAACTCCACGGACGAGGACACGGAGCCGGCGCGCCGCGCGCCCGCCGCCGCCTGCGCGCGCGGGGCGGGCAAGGGGGCGGCGGGCCGCGCGCGCCGCCGCCACGCGCCCCCCAGCCAGCGCGCCAGGCGGGCCCCGCGCGCGGCGGGGGCGGGCGCCGGCGGCGGGGGCGGCGGCAGCAGGCGCCGGCACGCGCACGCGGCGCCGTGCTGGCGGCCCGAGGAGCGCTCGTTCAGCGAGTTGGTGTTGGCCGGCGTCTGGCGGTTGCTGAAGTTGGACGAGTGCCGGCAGCGGCCGATGCCGCGCGTGACGCGCGACTCCTCGATGGCCTTGCAGACGAGCGCGCAGTCCTTCTTGAACTGCTTGGTGAGGATGGCGTACAGGAAGGGGTTGCAGCACGAGTTGAGCGGCAGCACGAACACCGTGAACACCTTGGCCTGCTCCAGCGAGACGAGCTGCGCGCCCGCCGCCGCCGTCAGCGCGAAGAAGGCGACCGGCGACCAGCACAGGAAGTCGGTGAAGACGAGCAGCGCCATGCGGCGCGCGATGCGCGAGTCGTTGCTGTTCCAGGCCTGCGAGCCGCGGATGGCGCAGTACATCTTGAGGTAGCAGCCGAGCAGCACGAGGAAGGCGACGCCGTTCACCGCCAGCAGCGAGACCACGTAGGCCAGCGCGCCCGCCGAGCTCGTCTCGAAGGGCAGGCACACCGCGAACTTGCGGTAGTCGGAGACGCCGAGCAGCGGCAGCGTGGCCGCCGTCAGCGCCAGCGCCCAGCCCGCCGCCATGACGCAGGCGGCGTGCCGCAGCGAGAGCCGCTTGTTGAGGTGCATGGCGTGCGTGATGGCGTAGTTGCGCTCCAGCGTGATGACGGCCAGCGTGTACACGGACAGCTCGGAGGAGAGCACGCCCAGGAAGCCGGCGAGCCGGCACGCGGGCGACATCTGCCAGGCGACGGCGTGCGCGCGGAACTCGCCCAGCGTGCCGGCGTCCACGACGGCCAGCAGGCCCAGGTACAGGCCCATGCAGAAGTCGGCGGCGGCCAGGTTGCAGACGAGGAAGCGCGGCACGTCCATGCGCGCGCGCGAGCTCACCAGCACGAACACCACGGTGCCGTTCCCGAGCAGCGCCAGCAGGAACACGCACCACACGCCGCAGCGCAGCGTCCACCAGTCGAACAGGTCCACGCACGGCAGGAAGGGCCCCGGCAGCGGCAGGCAGCGCACGCCGCGCGGCCGCCTAGTCACCCCCGCGCCCCCCTCCTGCACCCCCGCGCCCCACGCCTCCAGCAGCGCCGCCAGCCGCGCGTCCGTGGCGCCGGACACGTTCACTGCGGGACAAGCGCGAGCTCCGTTAGATGCCCTGCAGCACGACTACCTAGCGCGGCACGCTTCGCATACGCACGGTGGCTCCAGATGTCGGTGGCGTTGGCCCAGGCGGCGAGGTCGGCGCGCGGGCCCGGCACGATCACGAAGTCCGTGGGCGCCTCGTCCTCCCCCTCCGCCCCCTCCGCGCCGGGGGGCCCCGCCCCCACGCCCGCGCCCCCTTCCATCAGCGGCATGAACTCGCAGCAGTGGTACGCGTACGACAACACCAGCGTCTACAAACACGGTAAGGGTCCATCCATAACATACGTCTCACGAACAATGGCGAAAGGAGTAGGACTTACTAAGTTTTGTGACCTCACAAAATCTAATCTGCGTTTTTTGTTTTATTTAAGGTTTTTGTATTAATTTACGTTGATTTGGAGGCGTCCATTGATTACGTGAGACGTTTAGGGTGGGAGGAGGTCAAGCCGAATCTTGCGTGGGGGAGAGGTGCGGTCTCAGTAAATACGAAGCTTTTTTTATTATTATGTTCACAATTTTAGCAATCCGAAAAACTGCACAATTATGTGACGCCACAGAAGGGAGGGTGAGGGTGGGGGAGGGAGGGACAGAGGATGGGCGTGGGCTGGGTACCTGTATGCGCGGGAACAGCTCGGGCGGGTGGAAGTGGCGCAGGTTGGGGTTGTTGTGCGCCTTCAGGTGCAGCAGGCGCTGCAGCCCCGCCGCCGGCAGCCACGGGAACACGTTGTTGCCCACGTTCCTGCAACACACACACACACACCCGCACACACCATGTACACACCACTCAACCGTTACAACTATTATTAGTTCACTATGGTTTGCTTAGTTACTCACAAGTCTTCAAGTTTCGAAATGGGGACGAATGTTTCCATGTCGATGTGCTCGATCTGGTTATCCTCCAAATTCCTGATAAAAAGAAAGAATCGACGATCAAGCCTTGTAGCCGAACGCCATCAAACAGAATAAAGTGATACCCGCGTCGTTTGGCCAAGTATGTGTCAATTATCGGATAACTCGGTTCGAGATGGTACTAACTAGGCTATATTCTCTCGCCAACTAATTGACGGTTGACAGTTCGCGAGAGTAGGGTCGAACCGATCTTACCAACTGTTTCATGGATAGGACCGCGCGGAAGGACCCCTACCTTCATCTGTTCTCACATTCTGCTATTTATGGTCCCATTGGGAAGGCATTCAATGGACAATAAGGTAACTTTTGAATATGCAAGGAACAGTTAGCGCGAGGTGCTGCGCCAGCATCGGGACGGACGGTAGAGTAACCGGCGCGGCGACGGGTTACTTTTATTTTGCGTGTTTATTGCGGTGTCGTTGGGAAAACTTCGAGGATCACAAAAGTTTTTGGAACAGACATTTTATGTTGATGGTTGATCTGGAATAGGATATACAGCAGGTAGATCTATGGTACCCAACGGTATGTAGTAACATTGCCCAACTAGAGAAGATCCTAACTAGACCGTTTTAATCAAATCTAGCTTTTACCTCCGACTATAAAAGGGTGAATTTGGGTTTCCTTATCGAAATCTCAAGAGTGGAATCCAACGTTAGAGTAACTTGTAGATCATTTAAAACAAATGCATCTGGTGTCCCGCAAGGCAGTGTTCTGGGACCTTTTCTATTTCTGATGTACATCAACGATCTTCCAAACGCTACTAGTCATGTAACGATCTTGTTTACGGTTGACACAACCTTAATCATAAAAGGTGAGGACAGAACCACGTATGAATACGAAATCAGAAATGCCCTAGTCATCAATTGGCTAAAGGACCTTTAAATTAATTTAGGTAAAACCAATATTATACAATTTCCAAATTATCAGCGTAAAATAGTGGACAATAATAGCGCGTTGTGTGTAGTGGATAGTGTGGCGGGTGGTGGGTGTGTATGAGACTGACAGCACTTGCAGCAGCGGCGTGTCCCAGAAGGGCGCGCGGGGAGGCGGCGCTGGCGGTTGGAGGCGAGCAGCAGGTCCTGCAGGCGCGCCAGCCGCGTTGTGTGTAGTGTGTAGTGGATAGTGTGGCGGGTGGTGGGTGTGTATGAGACTGACAGCACTTGCAGCAGCGGCGTGTCCCGGAAGGGCGCGGCGGAGAGGCGGCGCAGGCGGTTGGAGGCGAGCAGCAGGTCCTGCAGGCGCGCCAGCCCCCGCAGCGCGCCAGCCTCCAGCGACGACACCGCGTTCATCGACAGCTCCCTGCACACACAACCCCACACACACACCCATATACTATGTGACAAGTTCATATTACTAAACATTCAAAGTCCCCGACTAAAACCTGTACATTGGTGTACATTCTACTGATGTGAGATGTGATAAAAAAATTTGCGATAGAAATACGTTAGCATCACCTTTAAAAAATTAATGAAGTATCGTCAGCAAACAGGGAACTCATTTACGTACATTATAAACAAGAAGGGACCTAATATCGAACCTTGTGGAACCCTTGTGGAAACCAAAAATTCTTTCACCATTGGAACAAGAAATTATTTTGCTTTGTCTAGTTGTATATTTTGCGCGCGCTGTGGCGTCCTGTAATTAGAGAGACACAACGCACTGATTACTATACATTTAAGATTGTTCATTTATACTATGTGATTTCTATGTTGGATGCCCTAAATAAATAAAAAAAAATAAAAAAAAACCCCCATGTCAAGGACTGACCCAGAAAATCTCTCACCGCCAACATCAACTTTATCTATCAGATATGTATAATTGTTTAAGGTCAATAGAGCGATTTCGACTGCCGTAATTTTTAAGTTTTGATATTAATGTACCATGGCTTAACAGGCAAAAGCTTTGGCCAGATCGCACAATCACGCCTTGTGAGTTTCAACATTTTTGAACGACTAACTTATTCTATTGTCAACTGTGGTGTAGCAGGTAGTATTCTCTATCTAATTTGAGGAAAACTGAGAGCAGAACATTCGTTGTCATCGGAAACGGTGCCTTTGAAACGAGCACCAAGTAAATGGATTTCAATGTGTAAGTTAAGAGCATTTCGTTGTTGATTTCGTCTCTAACATATTCTGTTGCATCATGGGTGGGCTGCCAGTAAATAAAGATGTTCAGAATCTAGACGAGAGCTATGAAGGTGTAGTGTAGGTGTAGGGTAGTGGATGGCAGTGGGATGGGTTGCGTTGCGTCTCGTGAACTCACAGCAGGCGCAGCTCGGCGCAGGCGCTGAGGTCGGGCACGTGCGTCAGGTAGTTGCCGCGCACGTCGCTGTAACACAACACAACACAACACAATCACTACATGTCATAACACAACACAACACCACTCCGCTTCTATTCATTATCATTACTTTGTCCATTAAAATAGTAGGTTTACGTTTTTTCGAACTAGATGGCGCTCATAAAAGTGTCACGATCCTAGAACGCGCTATCGTTGCGTCTTGAGATTTGGTAGACACTTGCTTGTGAATTCAATAAACGGAAGCTTCGCATTGCACGAGTAGTTGGTTGTTTTATTTATACATATAGAACCCGATCTACCACCTAGCAGGCTATACGTCTGTACATGGTCCTTACGAGTCGGAAGTACTTATCGTGGATTTATTTCCGCGGTATTTTTGAATCAACGCACTTGGGAAAGTGGTGGATCGCCACTCAGTGCTCACCGGGCGGAGTCTCGGCCTAGCTTGGCTTTGACATCTGTCACGGGTGGTTGGATAGCAGTGGTGTGTGTGAGTGTGCGTGTGCGCCTCCACAACCAGTCCAACCAAGGAGGAAGCGGCAGCAGGCGCAGCAATTGGCTGGCGCCAACTTGCTGATCAGTGCTTGACGCGGACGTCAAGCAACGACGTGCGCAGCAAGCAAGCACCTACCGGAGGAGGCGACAAGCAAGCGACGGTGGTCACAAGGAGTGACGTATACGCCGCGCTACCGACGTCACAGCTGTGACGTGGGAGGAAACGTCATTCTTCGGCAGTGGAGTCAACAGCAAGTGGTAAAGAAGTGTAATCGTGAGTACATTGACTTTATTAGTGTTCAGTTCAGCAACATAGAAAAATTCAAGAAAATTTTGGACTTTAAAAAATTTGTGCATGTTTGTAGATTAGACTTAGAATAATTTCGTAAAAAAGTAACCGACGGGGAACCTACGCCCGATTTTAGTCAGACTGTTGTAAAGTTTAAACACTTGTAAAATTTTAAAAATTCAGAGTTCACTTTGTACTAAAAATTACTTGTGTTTGGTAAATTGTTGATTACAATGTCTTTGTCATCACTGATAAAAACACAGTCAGGCTACAAGTCTATGATAGACAAGGCTTATGCCAATTTTAGAAAATCCCCTAGAGAGAGGCTACTTAAGGAGTCCTATTTGCTTACCATATTAGAATCGTTGGAAGAAAAATGGAAGGTTTTCTCGGCTAATCATATTAGAATAATAGCCGAAATTCTTACTGACGACTTAGTTTCCAATCAGTACATAACGAACAACATTTATGAGAGTGTTGAGGAAACTTACATTGACTGTAAAGCAGGGATTAAGGAATGTTTAGCAGGTCTAAAGCAGCAAAATGCACCAGTCGTATCGAATCCAACGTCTCAGTCGAAGACAGACAATTGTAATGTGAAATTGCCTAAGATATCAATTCCTACTTTTACTGGGTTATACTCAGAATGGACTACGTTCAAGGATCTGTATGAATCATTGGTTCACAATAATACTTCAATAGATGACGTTCAAAAAATGCATTACCTAAAGGGTCATCTATCAGGAGAGGCCGAACAGCTATTGAGACATGTTCCTATCACAGCTGCTAATTATCAGGAATCATGGTCAACGCTATACAGTAGGTACAACAATAAAAAATATTTAGCTAATTGTTTACTGAAGCGATTTGTGAACCAACCGAGCTTAGCAACCGAGTCCAGTAGTGCTTTGAAAAATCTTTTGGATGTAACTAATGATACTTTGAATGGGTTGAAAAACTTAGGTATTGATGTGAATTCTTGGGACACTACTGTTATCTATCTAGTTAGTTCAAAGTTGGATGCCGAAACGCGTAAGCTTTGGGAATCTAACATCGGATCATCAGACGAGCTACCAACTTTGAAACAACTGAAGGAGTTCTTGGAAACAAGATTCCGATCCCTCGAATTCGTAGATACAAAAAAGGTTACGAAACCAAGCTATAGCAAAAAACATGTATTGCATGCTGTAGCGACTGGTCCTGACGCTCAAGTAAAATGTATTTATTGTAAAGGTGAACACAAATTGTCAAACTGCAAACAATTTGCAGGTATAGAGTTCGATAAGCGACATAATTATGTCCAAACCAGCAGGCTTTGCTTTAATTGTTTAGGCAGCAACCACTCCGCCAACATTTGTCGGTCAGTGCTTAGATGTCGTATTTGTCGGAGAAAGCATCACTCATTGCTTCATCCGAACCAATCGGAACCGGGTACGTCAAAATCAGAGGTAGAAGTTGAGGTCACTGACGCGGTTTCGAGAGTTAAGGCATCATTAGAGAACCCTGAACAAACAGCAAAACTTGCAGCACACTTTTCGAAGAAGGTTTCTTCGAGACAAATTCTGCTGGCTACAGCTCTCGTTGAAGCTGAAGCAAGAGACAAAAGAGTATACACTCTTCGAGCTCTGTTGGATCAAGGCTCTGAGGCATCATTTGTCACAGAGTCAGCTGCTCAGTTACTTGGTTTGAAGAAGATAGCTAGTAGGAGTAGTATCACTGGATTAGGCGGCGACAAAGGGACATTAGCGTCGAAGTATGTCATAATGATTAAAATCAAATCGCGTCATGATCCAGACTTTGAAGTCCAAGTACGTGCGCATGTGCTTAGTGCTATAACTAGCCTGCTACCATCAGATAAGGTAAATCATGTGGAATGGCCAGAGTTGGCTGAGATCACTCTCGCTGATCCTCAATTCCACACGCCGAGCAAAATAGATATTTTGCTTGGAGCAGACGTGTACGGTCAGCTAATAAGAGAAGGTCTGATTAAGGGACCCAAAGGCATGCCTACAGCTCAATGTACAGCCTTGGGTTGGATCATTTCTGGTCCCACACATCATGGAGATGAGAATCAGAGTCCTTCGCCGCAGTGTCATCATAGTGTCATTGTGAGCATGCACGCGCAGACCGATGACAACGAGTTATTGAGAAAGTTCTGGGAGATTGAGTCCAATGTTCCTGAAAAGAAGATCCTCACGTCGGATGAGCATCGTTGTGAAGAAATTTACGCGCAGACCACGGTTAGAGATGACAGCGGTCGGTACGTAGTTAATCTACCATTCCGAACAGACAATCCAACATGTCAACAGGGCAGGTCCAGAGATCTTGCTATAAGAAGATTTCAGCATCTAGAAAGGAAGTTTGAAAAAGATCCTGAAATCAAGAAGCAGTACTCGGAAGTATTTCATGACTATTTGAACCTAGGTCATATGGAGCGTATACCAGCGAATGATTTACGTAACCCATCAGCGGTTTACCTACCACATCACGCCGTCATACGCAACGACAAAACAACAACCAAGGTCCGAATAGTATTTGATGCATCAATGAAAGGTACAAACGGTGTCTCATTGAACGATGATCTTCTGGTAGGTCCCACGTTGCAACCACCATTACGTCACATCATTATGCGATGGAGATTGCATCCCATCAGTCTCTGTGCTGACGTCATCAAGATGTACAGGCAGGTGAAGATTTCTCCAGAGCACGCTGATTTCCATAGGGTAGTGTGGCGCGACGAATCCGCATCTGAAATAGAAGAATATCGATTATTACGAGTTACCTTTGGCACAGCATCAGCACCTTACCTTGCAGTGAAGTCCTTGCAACAGGTCGCAGTTGATGAAGGCGCGCAGTATCCTGAAGTATCTGAAAACATAAAGAACAATTTTTATGTTGATGATTTAATGACGGGCTGTCAAACGATTGAAGAAGGGCTGAAGTTGTACAAAGACATGAAAACGGTACTTACCAAGGGAGGCTTTCAATTACAGAAATGGATTAGTAGTTGTAAGGAGTTGGATAGAGAAATTTCAGATAGGGAGGTCAAGGTGGGAGAAAAGATTGATGAGGAACAAGGAAAGAAGGATATAAAGATGGATGAAATAGTGAAAATATTGGGTATTAGTTGGGACCGGGAAGGTGATGAATTTAAATATTCTGTAGTACTTCCTGCGCAGCAGACTCCGATCACGAAGCGACGGGTCATCTCAGACATTTCTCGCTTGTTTGATCCACTAGGTTGGGCAGCACCTTGTGTTGTCACTTCCAAAATATTCATTCAGAAGCTATGGCTGTCTGGATTAGAATGGGATGAAGAGTTAACGCCAGAACTATCAACAGAATGGCACACATACAGACAGAACCTTTTGGAGACGAGTCAGTTTAGCATACCAAGATGGGTCAACACCAAGACTGATGACCTGTTAGTTGAGTTGCATGGGTTTTGTGACGCATCAGAAGCTGCCTACGCTGCTGCCGTATACATTAGAGTAGTAGATTCACAAAACCATATCAAGACTAGTCTCATCACGTCTCGCACAAGGGTGTCTCCAGTGAAGCAACAATCAATTCCCAGACTGGAATTGATGGGAGCAGTACTGCTGTCCGAGTTGATAGTAGAAGTAGCTGAAGTCATGAGAGTTGCACAAACTCATATTCATGCCTGGACGGATTCAACGGTAGTATTGGCTTGGCTCAGTAGCCATCCAAGCCGCTGGTCTACCTTTGTCGGAAATAGAGTTTCCACCATACTCACTCTGCTGGATAATTCACATTGGGCTCATGTCCAATCTGCTCAAAATCCTGCAGACATCGCATCCAGAGGAATAACTCCACAAGAATTAGCCTGCAGTGAGTTGTGGGCACAAGGACCAACGTGGCTGAGACACGAAGCAATTGACTACACAAGACCGAAAGCAATCGCTACAAGTGTAGATCAAAGAAGCATCAAGGCTCACGTTGGGACTGAAGAAGCTAAGGAAGACCCTTTATGGACGAAGTTTTCTTCGTTACTAAAGCTAGTGCGAGTTGTTGCTTATTGCAGAAGAGTTTTGAAATGGAAGCCTAAAGGAAATGGTGAGAAACGATATGAAGCGTATCTGACAAAGGAAGAAATAGAAGATGCAATGAAGATTTGCATAAAGAAAGTCCAGAAGCAAGAGTTCAGTGAAGAGTTAGAAGAAATCAAGAAAACAGGAAGAGCCAAAACCAGAGGAAAGTTGAAGTCCCTCTGCCCTATAATCGACGATGATGGTATTTTGCGCGTAAGCGGTCGAATACAGAATGCAGATTTGGAAGAGAATCTGAAACAACCCATCATCATGCCACACGACAATCATTTTACCCATCTTCTGATAGCAGAAGCTCACAAATCAACACTGCATGGAGGTCCCACAACAATGTTGCACTATTTGCGTACCAAGTTTTGGATTATATCAGCCAAAACCCTTGTAAAAACTTTCGTACGCAAATGCGTAAAATGCAAAAGATATGCAGCAGCTGATCAAACCCAAATGATGGGCCAGCTGCCGGCCAGTAGAGTCACTCCAGCACGAGCTTTTCGGCACAGTGGGGTGGATTTTGCTGGTCCCATTAGCATCCGGACGTCAAAAGGCCGCGGACACCAATCGTACAAGGGGTATATCTGCCTCTTCATCTGCATGGTGACAAAAGCAATCCATTTGGAGGCCATAAGTGACTTGTCTTCACAAGGTTTTATAGCGGGATTTAAGCGATTTGTTGCCCGTAGAGGAGCTATTACCGACGTCTGGAGTGACAACGGTACAAATTTCGTTGGTGCCTCGAAAGAACTCCGTCATTTGGTCGATGTAGAAAGGTCGTCAGCAGCTGCTACTGAAATTAAAGAGTGGTTAGGGAATCAAAGCGTCTCTTGGCACTTTATTCCACCTCATGCCCCCAACTTCGGTGGCCTATGGGAGGCGGGAGTAAAGTCTACGAAGTATCACTTGAGGCGAGTGATCGGTACTTCAACCCTCACATATGAAGAGCTGTCGACAGTTTTGGCCCAGGTAGAAGCATGCCTTAATTCTCGACCGTTGTCAGTGATGTCAGGTAGCCTAAACGATCCAATGCCTCTTACACCCGGTCATTTCTTGATCGGTGAACCATTGGTAGCGGTACCTGATCGTAATTATGAAGATTTTAATATGGGTAGTTTGAAACGTTGGCAGGTTACGCAGCGTATGCTGCAAGAATTTTGGCGGAAATGGTCGCAAGAATATCTAGTGCATTTGATGCAGCGACATAAATGGAATAAACACATTCCAGAACCAAACATTGGTGATATTGTCTTGGTTAAGGAGGACAATTTGCCTCCAGCTCGGTGGCTTTTGGGAAAGGTCACCGAAAAGCATCCTGGTTTGGACAAAATTTGTCGCGTTGTCACACTCAAATGCAATGATTTGTTTATAAAACGTCCTGTGTCAAAATTGTGTATGTTGCCTGTGTCCACTTAAAATGTAGATTTTTTTGTGAAGTTCATATTTGTTAAGTTTATCGAAGTATTTTTTTGGAATTGAAGGTTAATACGTTTAAGTTGTTTATACAGTCCACATTGTTGTAAGAAAATTTGGTAGGTATTATGTAATATGCTATATAGTTATCGTTAGGCTCGCACCGCACCTCATGGTGGGCGGCATTTGAAGTTGTTAAGGACATTTACCATGTCCTTGGTGGGCGGTATGTCCATTAAAATAGTAGGTTTACGTTTTTTCGAACTAGATGGCGCTCATAAAAGTGTCACGATCCTAGAACGCGCTATCGTTGCGTCTTGAGATTTGGTAGACACTTGCTTGTGAATTCAATAAACGGAAGCTTCGCATTGCACGAGTAGTTGGTTGTTTTATTTATACATATAGAACCCGATCTACCACCTAGCAGGCTATACGTCTGTACAACTTTATTGTATGGGCATTTTTGTCAGCATGCGATATAATATGTCAGCGCCGGCAGCGCGCGTGTATAGTGTAGTGTGGGAGGGGGGAGGGTACTTGCAGCGAGCGCAGCTGCGGCGCGGCCGTGCAGAGGGCGGGCGGCAGCGCGGCGAGGTGCGCGTGCGCGGCGCGCAGGGTGCGCAGGCGCACGCAGCCCTCCAGCGCCGGCAGCGCGCGCAGCCCGCGGGCCTCCGACAACACGCTGCAACACACACACACCATCACAATACGTAAGCGGACACATCATCCACTGCATTGGCATCGGAACTGAACCACCATGTCCAAATTCAACTCCTAAGATAGAGACGTTTTAATTCCGCTTGCAAGCATGACTGAAATTATAATAAAACCCCTTTTTAATCACTATTTATGTGTTTGAATTTAGAACCCACCAATATGGTCGACCTCCATCTCAAAACTTTACAACCTCCTTGCGCCCAAAATATTGATTTTGGTCGAAATTTTTGACAAGGAGTTTATCATTGGATTAAATACTGTTTTGTGTTCTTTATTGTCATACATTATTATAGTAAATTGGCGCTGATTTGATTAAGTAGGTACAGGAGATTCGTTTTCTGTCATTTTGGGAAGTCACATAGCTTTTTGATTTTAATTGTTTTTCTGGTGATGTTTTGAGTTCTGTTGTGTAATTTCGGTGGTATTTTAACCAACATTACTTGAGGTTAAGCGCAATACACACTGAGCCCGCCGCCGGGTCGCCGACCAAGCCCGGCGACACAACCCGGCGGCCTATATGAAATGAATAATGTCAGCAACATGACATGCGCCCGCGCGCGTTGCCCGCCGACATGTTGGCGGCTTGGGTACGCTACGCCTGCGCTGCTACGCTCGCCGGCTCGCCGCTCAGTTGCCCGGCGACGCTCGACTAGTAATGGGTAACTCGTCTATTTTAATCGAGGATGAGGGAGGCCCTCGTTTCTCCTCGTGAGGCGCCTCACGAGTACCCCTCAATTGAGGAGAGGAGAATTGAAATAGCGTTAGAGGTTTACGGTTGACATAAAGCTGCGCGCCGCTCATCGTTCATTGTATAATAATAAGTACCTACTACCTACCTATAAAATTAATGTTACCTGTTCTTTATCCACGATATTTATTTATTTTATTTACTTAACTCATTATTTACAGTACTAAATAACTTAAAATTACGTTTTAATTTATTACATGCCAATTTAACACGTGTAAAACCTATATTTATTCACACTTCAATCTTTCAAACACACTCATCACATCAATGAAGATAACACCTCATTATTTCCTTTCGATAAAATTCCTCATTCCTGAAAGCCTCACCTTACCTCACAACACCTCAATTCACAGACCTCCCTCAGTAACAGTCCTCACTCGCTCGCCTCACTCATTCAATCCATGACGCACAAAACAGTCGAGTCACTCTTTACATGTGAGCGAGTGAGCCCAGCCGGCCAACACCAGCCATCCCGCTCGCTCTCATTACACGCGGCGCGCGTCAGTGAGTGAGGAATACATACAATGAGGTGGTTCAAAGTTGAAAAACGAGGACCTCTTTCATTTTGCATTTTGAGGAGCTCAAATGAGGTACCTCATGAGTGAGGGACTCATCACTACGCTCGACCTGTAGTGACGTGCTTGTCACTACAGGTCAATCACTGACTGCCAAATAAATTTCTCATCTCAAGCCGCCGACATGCACATATTACAGATAATAATTGATATTTTGTATTGTTTTAATAGGGAAAATAACGGCGTTTATTTTTAACTCATTAGTTTTTTTGTTCATTAAAAGTTTATTTTAGACGACTATTCGCCGAATGCCGAATAATACTAGCTATTATTCGGTATTCAACGAATATCAAAAAAATGTCGAGTAATGCCGAATACCGAATAATAGCGAGTATTCGCGGCAACTCTAGCTAAGACCTCAAGTAATGTTGGTTAAAATACCACCGAAAATACACAACAGAACTCAAAACAACACCAGAAAAACAGTTTAAATCAAAAAGCTATGTGACATCATTGAGTTGTTGAGTTAATGAAAGTGAAGTTGGCGAATATACTTACCTAGCATTAAAATTTATCCTTCCTTTTTTTCAAATCATATCAAAAGTTATTTATTTTATGTCTTATATCAATAGTATATTTATAAACAAAGTGCATAGTTTTTAATCCTTTTTCTTTTTCTCGAGGTCATGGTATTTTTTTTAAGGTTCACAATCCGGCCTATACAGAATTTCACTGTATTCTAAAATCCTAATCTTAATTGGCTGTTCGGCCTTCTAGATGCGAACACAGCATAAAGTATAGTAATGCAACTCTTGAAGCGACATTTCCTCCGACACGCCATTAAAAAGAACTGTAAAAGTTGTAATAAAGTTGACAATCATCTTATAATATTATCTCCAGATTATAATATCGGAACGAGAGGAGGTTCATACGGAGCGAGAGGAGGGGTGCCTATTGAACTTATAATGTAGGTACCTACATGACGGATACGACTTATTTGTTGTTTTTGATTACTTTTAAAATAGTTATGTACTAAATAACACGTATTAATTAAAAAGATGGAGAAACAGACTTCATGGCCAAACTGCCGAACCGATTTTGATGAAATTACTATGGAATCAATCTGTAAAAATATATAACGCGATAACAATACCTAATAGCAGTTGTTGAGAACAGAAGAGGAAAGATGATTGGCCATCTTGTACGACATGACAGCTTTATCAGAAATATTATCGAAGGAAAGGTAGAAGGAAAGAGAGGAAGAGGAAGACCAAGGATAAGCTACATGAGCCAAATAAAAGCAAAGATCGCCGTAATGTCGTATAAGGATGTCAAGGAGGTTGCCTTCAAAAGAAATA
This sequence comes from Thera britannica, assembly GCA_939531255.2. NCBI lineage: Eukaryota > Metazoa > Arthropoda > Insecta > Lepidoptera > Geometridae > Thera > Thera britannica. The sequence continues at coordinate 8,500,789 of OW618043.2, read as the reverse complement.
CCTGGAAAAAAATGCATACATTACACCGACAAGAGCGTTGCTCTTAAATAAGAAGAAGAAGAACAATACCTAACAAATACCTACAAACGAATTGAGAACCCCCTCCTTTTTTATTTGAAGTCAGTCAATAGGTACCTGTAACCTAGGCATACACGTTATTCTCCTCGGAGCGGAGGCTGTTATTAATTGATTTCTATGTGACGGAGGACGTTGATCAAAACATCACAATATAACAACCATAGCTCCGCACCAGCCATGGATTAACTAGGTATCATTCACATCACACGCATTGTGTTGTTGTTGACTTACCTTGCCTACTTGTGGCGTAGAGTTCCTTAGTGAAATGTACTAGACGTATTCCACACAATACTGCTAAGTTGACAGTGACAGTTCACGTTGGTTGTTCTCCTATTTCGACGTGTTTGCACACCTCTACCGCCAAAGATGTCGGTGACCTACCTACCTAAGTTGTAAACCTGTTTTGGTTTGAGAGTCGTCGAACTTTCGGGATAGCTTGCTGACCTGATTAGGGTTCACCATGTAACGTAGATACATTTTAGACGTATCTAGTTTCTATTTTAATCATAAAATCAGTATTTTAAAGGTACTTTCCTACCTACATATCATTAGGTACCTATGGAAAGTAGCTTCAATTTGAACCAAAATTAAATAATACCAACGTCTGTGCCTCGCAGACTTTGCTTTGCTTACAAATCCGAGCGCGTCGGCTCGGAGTTACTCGGGCGTGTTCGTATAGCGCGGTGCGCGAGCGCCTCGTCGCTGCCACACGGCCACACCACAACCGCCATTCCCCGGTCGGTCGCGGTTGCTCCTACACGCTTACGTTCTGAGCGTGTCGTTTGCCGAGCGCCGCCCGACCGGGAATCACTTTGAGGAACCTAAATTCTATTCCTTTATCTAAATAATCTTTTCTTACGTAGACATTATATCACTCTCGTAAGCCATAATGTAGTAAATTCAGTTTTAAACCCGTATATCGGTAAGTGTTGAACAACCGTCACAAAAATATTGTAGGTAGGTTCGTGGCATTTTCTAACGAACTTTTATTTTATGTTTCTTTGTGTAATCTTTCTTCTTTTCAGCTTTAGCTTGCTTTTGTTTTAATGAGCTAGGTATCTAATCTTTTATTAGATATCCTATTTCACATTAACTTCACATTTTGTTCATTTCATGTCATTTTAATTTTTGTAATTTTAAATTCTTTCTTTCTCATTTCATTTTGTAAACTCCGCTCTGATTGTGACACCACACACCACCTCGTACTCACCTCACCTCATCATCACGTTTGCTTCGCAACGGCGGTGGTCACAATCAGAGGGTAATGAACCTGGACCTGCTGGTGACACCTACTATGTTACTTTCCAGGGTTCAATGTTACGACTTCAAAATTGGGACTTCAATGTACGGATTCAATGTACGGATTCAATGTTCGGACTTCAACGTTCGGATTCAAAGTTGGGATTCAAAGTTGGACTGCAAAAGTTGAGTCTACAATATTGGGAGGACCTATTCGTGTTCCCCGAGTCACCCATCGACGTCAACTACGTGTGACCACGAACTCCTTCTGTCTCCTTCTGACTCCTTCTAGTACCTCGGCCGCCGAAGCAAGCCGGCCGACGTCTACAAACTTGAGGGGAGTACTTTTCCACCTCCTACTTGGAAGCAACCGTCAAATCAGTGACCGGGCAATTGCAGAACCGTTAATAAATTTGTATATCGTTTTATTGCGTTTCTTTTAAAACCAATAGACGTATCACTGGCGCCCATACGTGTTCTTGGTCACTGATTTTGCTTTCAGGTAGGTTGTGTGTTTTTTTGTGGTTGTGTGTGTTTTTTATTTTATTTTGTAAAACGTTCTTTCTTTTCAGCTTCTTTATTTTTGGTTGCCGGTAACTAAGGTGTACGTAACGTTTTTTAAGTATTTTGTTTGCAACTTAAAATACAGGGTGCAACAAAATTAGTTGATTTTTGTGTCTATTTTTTTTTTTTTATTGATTTATATATTGTTTAATGACTGTTACCGTTACCAGCACCTTCTGTTTTGTAAAATACATATTTTTTTTTGGTACAGTCGGCACAAAAATTTTGTGTAATATTTTTTTCTTCTCCTTTCATTTTTTTATTGTATGTTTATTTCGTTCGTACACATTAGTTGCATTTAAACGCTTTTTTTATTTTCATTTTTGGTTGCAATATTTTCATTTTTTCTAATTGAAAAGAAAAACAACCAAAACGTTACTCAATTTTTCAAACCTTACTGTAACAGGCGGAGTATTTTGTTGTTTTTTTTTGTTAGTGACTTATATTATACGTTGTTCAACTTTTACCGATACTTTTTTTGACATATTTTTTTTAATTTCTAAACTTTTTTGTTCTTTAAGACCTTATGTCATAACATTTTTTTTTTTACTTTCGCGCATCCTTCCACCATTTTGGATTATGTATTTGTTGGGTTTCAAGTTCATATCACAACTTGAACCCTGTTGATGTGTGAGTGCGTCAGTAATTTTAATACACAGTTACTGCCGCTATATTGAAAGCGTGAAGTATGAAATATGAAGCGTGAGGTATGCAAGATGATGAAAGTTATGAATATGTAGGCAAATACTCGCTTTTTTTCCTTTTAGAAGCTATTTTATTATTTCATTTATATAAAATCTGCAACTTTCCTTCTTTTGGCGATCGACACTAACTCGCACACACTGGGACCTTTTTTCCTTATAGTGTGCCATATGTGAGCAAGTGTAGATTTTGAAAGAATTGTGAGCTTTAGCTTTTGGACTTGCACATTATTTGTAAGATTTCAAACTTTACGTCTAGAGTTTACCATGCGGATTTTATCCTTTTAAGAAATAATAAAATCCTTCACTAAGCGCGGGGGTATTGTAACGTAGATACATTTTAGACGTATCTAGTTTCTATTTTAATCATAAAATCAGTATTTTAAAGGTACTTTCCTACCTACATATCATTAGGTACCTATGGAAAGTAGCTTCAATTTGAACCAAAATTAAATAATACCAACGTCTGTGCCTCGCAGACTTTGCTTTGCTTACAAATCCGAGCGCGTCGGCTCGGAGTTACTCGGGCGTGTTCGTATAGCGCGGTGCGCGAGCGCCTCGTCGCTGCCACACGGCCACACCACAACCGCCATTCCCCGGTCGGTCGCGGTTGCTCCTACACGCTTACGTTCTGAGCGTGTCGTTTGCCGAGCGCCGCCCGACCGGGAATCACTTTGAGGAACCTAAATTCTATTCCTTTATCTAAATAATCTTTTCTTACGTAGACATTATATCACTCTCGTAAGCCATAATGTAGTAAATTCAGTTTTAAACCCGTATATCGGTAAGTGTTGAACAACCGTCACAAAAATATTGTAGGTAGGTTCGTGGCATTTTCTAACGAACTTTTATTTTATGTTTCTTTGTGTAATCTTTCTTCTTTTCAGCTTTAGCTTGCTTTTGTTTTAATGAGCTAGGTATCTAATCTTTTATTAGATATCCTATTTCACATTAACTTCACATTTTGTTCATTTCATGTCATTTTAATTTTTGTAATTTTAAATTCTTTCTTTCTCATTTCATTTTGTAAACTCCGCTCTGATTGTGACACCACACACCACCTCGTACTCACCTCACCTCATCATCACGTTTGCTTCGCAACGGCGGTGGTCACAATCAGAGGGTAATGAACCTGGACCTGCTGGTGACACCTACTATGTTACTTTCCAGGGTTCAATGTTACGACTTCAAAATTGGGACTTCAATGTACGGATTCAATGTACGGATTCAATGTTCGGACTTCAACGTTCGGATTCAAAGTTGGGATTCAAAGTTGGACTGCAAAAGTTGAGTCTACAATATTGGGAGGACCTATTCGTGTTCCCCGAGTCACCCATCGACGTCAACTACGTGTGACCACGAACTCCTTCTGTCTCCTTCTGACTCCTTCTAGTACCTCGGCCGCCGAAGCAAGCCGGCCGACGTCTACAAACTTGAGGGGAGTACTTTTCCACCTCCTACTTGGAAGCAACCGTCAAATCAGTGACCGGGCAATTGCAGAACCGTTAATAAATTTGTATACTGTTTTATTGTGTTTCCTTTAAAAACCAATAGACGTATCAACCAGTAGGTAAACTATATTATTTTAGTATTCTGTTTTCCCGAACTTCACCCGTAATCCCTCAAAGGAAAGCACTTAAATGACAAAGTGTTGTAATGTAGGTAAGTATCTCTACATAGCTTCTAACTTCCAATAAAAATATATTTATCAAAATCGGACTACTACGTAAAATGTAATCCGTGGGCATGGGTAGGTAGGTCCATACTAACAACACGCGTCGGCTGAGACCCTCCTGCATTCGTCGCTATGTGCTCTGTGTGTCTGTATGTCTGTATGTCTGTCTTCGAATCCGCTATCTCATAAACCAAACCACGGATTTGATGCGGTTTCACCATGAGCTAGTTAAAAAAAATTATGTACCTATCATAGAAATACTACATTGCATTAAAACTATCAAGTTTTTTATAACATGCCAAACCTAGTAAATAAGTATAAAAAATAATTTTTTTGCAAAGTCGCCCAAAAACAAATGGTCTCGGATACCGGACGGAACTTTAGCATATCACACGGCAACACTGGCGGACGAGCTTCCGGACGCGGCGCTATCTGCCGGCGGGATGGCGGTCCACTTCCGCCGGAAGCTCTATCGGCGGACGTCGCACGGACGTGTGACGTCACAGACTTCTAACCCTCCACATCGTTTACTAAAACAACGCGAACTTTACTCTGAGAAATATTGAGAGTGCTGCATGACGCATGCCGGGTGAGGGTGACCGGCTCGACTCACGAACAACAGATGCAATCAATAGGCGTAGGTATAGATATTGCGCGGCGTTATTACGTAAGTAGTTAACCGGGTTCTCGGAAGAGGTGTGATGACTAGAACGGAAGCGCACGGGCAGCACTAGCGCGTACGAAGGATGCAACGATGGAATAGAAGAAAGAAAATAAAGATGGCGGTCTATGATTCGGTGTCAAAGCGTTGGGGTTTCAATTCTTTTGGGATGAAGGAGTTTTTTCAATTAATGTTGACTATTGAAGGATTGTGTATGTTTAATAGTAGGAACGTACGTATACCTTACCTAGTGTAGGTTAGTACTCGTATCGTATGTGATACTATGAGTCACAAGACGAGACAAGAGTGCACTCAATAACTCATGCTGTACTACAATAAACTTGCCTACCTACCTACGAGTACGTACCTACTGGCACAGAATGTATAATAAATAACTCTACGTATTTAGATCACATACCCCTCCTCCATCTCTACCCCTAGAAAGATAGCAGGTACTTCAGTCAGGCCGGGGACCAAACTGCGTCGAAAAAAATAACGGGGGACAATTCAATTCATTTATTCATTTACAATTAATTAATCTTATTTGAAATGTTATATCCATATCTTAAACAACGTGTTACACGTGAAAAATAGAATTAATTATCAAAGCCAAAACCCTAGCAAGCTGATAGGTCAGGGAACTAGATTATTTAAGAGCGCATCGAGCAAACAAGGCGGACGTAAAATAGGTATTTACTGCTGCTCGCTAGTTGTGTGCGTTCTCACGCACACAATGATAGGTTCGCTCGACGCCGTTTACACCTAGAGTGGCAAAAGGAGGTAGCCTATGATTTGAAAAAAAAGTTGTTTGGTTGAGTGACTTAGAGAGACTAATATTTTGTTATGTCACTATTTAAACAAGAAAATAATATTCATTACACGGATATGCAAAATCTGAAGTCAGTTTCATAATTATGTTTTTAATTATGTTTTTTGCTAGGCATGAATGTAGATGGATATAAAAGTGAATGTAGGTCTAAAAAATTAGGGATAGATTGTGTGAGAGATTACTGAGATGGCGAGTGATAGGGGAGAATGGAAGAAAAAGACATGTTGTGCCGACCGACCCCACCTAGTGGGATAAGGGCAGGAAGAAGGAAAAGAAGCACTTTTTGGTGTTTATTTGTTTCATTTTCAACTATATTCCTATATTGTGAATTGGACATTAGTTTTTGAATGCAAGAAAGCGGCTTCATTTTTTTCTAAGAAGTCGATATGGGTATCGTTTAATAGGTTTTAGCGGCTCTGATTGTCAAATGGACATTAATTTTTGAATCCAAGACGGCAGCTTTATTTTTTTCTTAAAAAATGGATATGGGTATCGTTTAATAGGTTTTTGGGGGCTCTGATTGTGAATTCGACATTATTTTTTGAATCCAAGATGGCAGCGTAATTTTTTTTCTTATAAAATGGATATGGGTATCGTTTAATAGGTTTTTGGGGGCTCTGGTTGTGAATTCGACATTATTTTTTGAATCCCCCCGCCAGCACGTCCACGCCCACGCTCTCCACGCGGTTGCTGTTAGTGTTACTCACAGGGTGAGTAGATGCGGCAGGTCCCGCAGCGCGTGGTGGTGCAGGTGCGAGAGCGGGTTGGCGCGCAGGTCGAGCCGCGACACGCGCCGGCAGCCCGCCAGCGCGTCCGCGCCCACGCTCTCCACGCGGTTGCTCGCCAGCGACCTGACGACACACGTAACAACACTGATCGACTACTCACTTTCGATTAGATGCTCCTACTGCAGGTGCACATGGCATTGTATTATTTAGTTATGATACTTACAGATCTTCCAGTAATGGCAGCAGCTGGAGAGCCGGAGGAACCTCTGTTAGTAAATTTTCTTCCAATCGCCTGTCGAAATGGAATAATGTTGTCAATATAAGGTAATTACAATAAATGAAATAACGTTCACCCACTCACAGGCAAAATTAACCACACACCTTAGTTTTTCTTGTTTTTGATGTAAAAAAATGTGGCAAAACCTACTGTTGCATTTTATTGTATAGCTTTGGTTTACATTTGTAATGAAATGAAAGATAATATTGTTTTCATTGCTCATACTCGGAAAGTAGGTCTGAAGTTGCCTGAGGGGCCTAATTGAAAGTAATTGTTTTAGCCTTAGGGAGAATCGCTTTCTACTGACAGCTGTCAAATTATAAAAAAAACAAGTTCTATTTTATTAAACCATGTTCCAACTTTCTAAAGTCTTTCTAACTGCAAGGAAGCGAGGAGGAGGAAGGGGGAGAGGAGGGGGAGGGAGGGAGGGGATTGAACCAAATTCCAACTTTTATTGAGCAAGGAGGTTGGAAACCCATTACAACGGTAAGAGGTTTATAAAGTCTAATTAGAGCGCGATGTATAATTTAAATTTAAATAAAATAAAGATAGTATTAATAAAGAATATATTTTCTAAATGAATTTATTATTATTTAGCTTCAACTATTTCTTTAAAATAACATAGATTTGAGTAAAAAAATTTACCAATTTTTTAAAATTATGTAAATGATAATAATATGACGAAATAACGATCAGTGCTGAAGGTTATGTTTAGAAAACCCTATAGGTACCCTACCAAATTGTTATATGCGCTCGCAAAAACATTGACAGTCCGTCAACTATATTTACACAAAGCTATTTTGTTATATCATAAAATGTATACATGCCCTCTTTATCAGCCTAACACTGCCATCAGCCGTCGGCCAAAAATTTATATTCCAATGTTTAAAACCAAGTTTGCCACTCGCTTTGGCAAGTTCTCTTTCCCTCTTATTTATAAACACATTACAGCTAAATGCGATATCAAAGATTGCTCCCGGTTTGGTGTTAAGGTGAAGATGAAACATTGGCTTCTCACTCTCGACTACCATGAGACGGAAGCCCTTCTGGCCGTGGTCTCTTGATTTTTCAGATTAATCTTTCCTCTCAACTTCACACGGTATTTTCCCCTGCCACTCTCATACATAACTGCTCCCTATACCTCTCACGCCTAAACACACACACTTTGTAATAACTTTCAATCAAAATTGCATACTCTTACACCTTTACGCACCCTTCGAAGTTCTTGTGTTTTCCAGACTCTATTGAACCTGGCGATATCAGAAATCTTCGTACTGCTTCTCGTACTGTATCTGTGTATGTACCATTTTTAAACTGAATTGTATTCTTATGATGTTAAATGTTTCTTCCTAATTTTTGTAGAACTGTCTTGATTTTGTTAATCTATAACTATAAGTACCGTATTTGAAGATGTAATGTCATTTTGTTTAATTTTTGGTAGTAATTGTGGTTACTGTTCACATTTTATTATTAGGATTTATTTTTTTACTGTTCCTTACCTTTTAAAATCACGTCTTTTTGTTCGCCACTTTACACATTTTGTAAACTCTTTTAGGTCTCCCGCGACACAGGCTAGTCCTAGTGCGGGGTCCATTGTATATCTATTCTTGTAAACTGTTTTCTCGAATAAATATTTTTGTATTGTATTGTATTGTTATAATAATGGCTGAATAATGCTGGCGAGCCGTAGCCGAAGGCCCGCCAGAGAAAAAAAAAAGCGGGAAGGCGGCAATTTAATCTTCATTTTCACTCATTTTTCTATCATGTTTTTATTTTTACTTTCCTTGTATTCGTAATGAAAAGCACAGTGTTTACCTCAGGTGAAAGACTTATTTAAGTCCCTCAAGCCCAATGGCGCCAGAGCGTAGCGAGGGTGCCTCGCTACGCTCGCTGAACCCGTCTCGGGACTCAAAAACGCGACTTTCAATCCTCAGGTAAAAATGTACTATTTAATAAAACCATTTATTGAAAGCGTCTGCCATGCCAATTTTATGCACGAGTTCTTGAGCAGATGTGCCTGGAATAATCGCATTCGTATCTTTTGCATATTATACGACTACCCTCATCTTTGGAACAGTACTACTGATGAAGGTAATGTGATCATCAAGAAAAATTACAAAGAGCCGAACCTAAGATTGAACCCTGGGAGACCTCGCGTTTTATATTATGGACCTACTGTCGGTGATCTTGTCGGTGTATAGGATTTTTAATTTCAACAAACTGTTTCCTGTTAGATACGATCTTACGAGACCCCTTACTCCGTAATGCTTTAGTTCAGCAATTGATATCTCATTATATAGGGTGTCCCATAAGTCAACGTCCAGCCGAAAACATGACAGCTATCAGAAAAATTTCAGATAATTACATTACCCAACTTTAACCATCGTAATTTTACACATTTTTTTCATTGCAAAATGTGATTGGCTTTAATTTCATTTGAGGTAAGTAGTTTAAAATAAAAACTGTTCAGGAACCTAGATAAATACAATACAAATACAATTATTTCAATAATATAGTAAAAATCTGCTTAAATTAGTAATCATTTTGGTATTACGTTTGTATGAAAACTCGCGCTCCGCCCCGGCCCCTTTAAAGATCATCACGAAGTGTTAGTTTTTCCTGTTTTTTTTAAATACTCATAACTCGAAAGTTACGACAAATATTTTTTTTATATTTTTCTGATAGCTGTCATGACTTGGCCCATCGCCCGTTTTCGGCTGGACGTTGACTTATGAGACACCCTGTATACGGTATCAAAGGCAGAGGATAGGTCTAAAAATAGACCAGCTACCTTAATTTTGCTTACTAGGTATCCTATCGATTCACTTATTAGCAAGTGAACCGCAACAAGTATGTGCAGTAGTTGCGAGTAGAGACTGTGCGGTGCGTGTGCGTGTGCGTGTGCGTGTGCGTGTGCGTGTGCGTGTGCGTGTGCGTGTGCGTGCGGCCGAGAGAGCAGAGAGCAGAGAGCGCACCGAGTTCGTATCGAGCGTACGTAGCGCGCCTCCATTCATCACGATCACGTGGGTTGCTAGTTCAATACACAACGTGCGATTTGTTTGCACTCGCCTTTCACAAACCGCCGCGCCCCCCCCCCCCTCCCCCCCTCACGTCCCCTGCGTCCCTCGCGCGCCCCCCTCCCGGCAATGAATCACGCACTAAAGCTCGTTTATATTTCGTCAACTCCATTCGAAGAACACTTTGAGGATAATCTGGTCAAAATTGCTCGTTGGTGTAATATTTAAATGTAGGTGTAAGCGTGAATGTATTTTTTTGTTAGTCCGATCGACCTACAAAAATACAAAACCTCTAGGAATAGGAAGTGAACAAAAAGACTTGGGAAACCCGACGCCGACGGCAACGAGTTCTAGTGTTTGTCTGTCCACGTCCACGTTCATGGCTCTATTCGTTTCGTCATGTGCCGCGCGAGACGCGACCTAGCCTAGCTTAACATAGTGATAGCCTTTTAGACCATAAACCTATGATAAAACGTACCTCCGCTCCGCGAGTATCGTATGTAATGTAATGGCTAATGGCCCATCACGGCACATCACAAGGCCGACCGGCACACGGTCACCCTTGACAGGTTTATGGACGCGTAATATACACTATTATACAACCTTTCCGGGTACTTTAGCCGGTCAATCTTTATAAAAGAAAGCTTAAAGTTCCTCGCGTGATTGAGAGGTGGCGTGTGTTCAGGTTGTGACGATGAGTGAGGTAGGTAGGTATAGATAGACAGAGGTACTCACAGCACGCGCAGGTTGGGCGTGTTGGCGAAGGCGCGCGCAGAGATGTGCGCGATGCGGTTCCTCTTCAGCACTCTGCAACAAACAAATGGAAACCTTCTCAATATCTATATTATATACATAAACTCAAGAACGGCAGAACAGATTTGGGTGAAAATTAGTGGGGAGGTAACTTAGAACCGGGAGAAGGACATAGGATACTTTTTATCCCGAAAAAGCAACGGGAACGGGGCGTTATGCGAACGGGCGAGCGAAGCCGCGGGCGGCCACTAGTTACATATACATATAGGTAGGTCATAATATAGGTAAGGTACATAGGTCACTCCATTTTTTTGGTTGTCGTGGGTACATAATATAGGTGAAATATCTGTGTTTGTGCGGTGCCGTGCAAAACTTCGCAAAGCGGTTTGTTTTGACGGATGCGAACATCGAGATAATCCTACTGATTGAATGAATGCGAAAGTTAGATGTTTGGATGTTTGTGGCTGACACCCGCCCTGACGATCGGACTGTAAGACCATTGTAATGCCCCAGCGGGGCTCATGTTCTGGACGTTATTACCCCCTAAGATCTATGATACACATGAAACAATGAATAAATGAATATGAATATCTATGCACTTCTTACTTTCCAATCCAAAGCCCTTCGCATATTTTTATTATTGTGTTAAGGGTCATTCCAGGCTAACTGAAACCACGACCAAAAAAAAAAACTTCACTAAATAGACTTTATTTTAATCAGAACGCATAGTAAAAACCCCATATTTAATGAATTGACAAAAACCGCTAGAAAAAACAACCATTTTCTACGATTTTTTCGTACTGAAACACTGAGGTGCGCTTATTGTTGCGTGGTACGTTTTTTGTTAATAGATTGTTATAACTGATAACGTCCGTTTTGTTTGTGCCACAGAAAGTTTTGGCAAGCAAAAGTTTACCGAAGGATCTATTCTTTTGCCTGGCGAACATAAAACAGAAATATATAAGTCAATTACCGATTTATGACGCCTCGAAGATACGTATGTCTCAAGTCCCGACCGGAACGCAAAAATAGACGTTTAGTAGTTCTAGCCTAAAACTTCTGAACCTGCATTGAAAATAGCTTCCAGAAATAATAAGAAGCTAGGTAGCTATTATTTAGGCATATTTGCGAGCAGCCAGGAGATAACCAGAATATTTTAAGGGTGATCAAAGTTTGATCCCGACCGCCGCGCTAAAAATGCGAGGTTAAAAAAATTTTAATGCTTAGAGAGTGTTTTTGGGCATGTATTAGTGTGGCATAGCGTTAATAAGCGATAAATAAAACTTTTTTTGGGCACCAAAATTTTGCCCCAACCGCAATATTAATGCTTTGTAGAATTTTTTTAAATTTATTTTTAAGTGTTACGGAGCTTGGTTTTAGGGATGAATAAATACATCTTGTCATTGTTGTGGCATGCGCGTTCATCTTCATATTTAATAATATCCATGAATACGACACGTTTACTCAAATATTTACAAATTACTGACGTGCTTCCATACAAAATGGTTTTTTTTGTAACGGCTATGGTTATGCAAGCATTATAATTATGTTGGTGCTGGGTTTGCATATAAAATTGCTTGCTAAAAATTAGCTTTATCGCAAAAATATTGGCATTGGGAACATACGTTTTAGTAAAGATAAATAGATACTAACAATAAAAAAACTAAAAGAGAATTTAAGTACGCGGCAATCTGCCAAGGAGAAGCAGATGGTGAAGTACAAGTGATGTTTATGAAAGGATCTTCTGGAGAAAACGCTAAAACTTTCACGAAGAACGAACGCGATATTTCGTATGTTAGCATTGACCAAATATTGAAAATTTTAAACGAAACTCTCCTAAATGCATGCGGATATCGTATATATTACGAATTCGATGAGAACATCCGATGTTTTTGAAAAAATATAATGTGTAACTTAGATAAACCATGTATGATGTGTGTTTAGACTTTATCTCTTATTATAGTTTAATTGTTATTGTTGAATGCATCCTTAATTGAGCTATTTGACTGTATGAAAAAACTGGTTTGGTACTCGTCCCGACCGGAACAAATCCTTGTCCCGACCGCCGCACTTTTCCAAAAAAAATATCTAACTATTCTTATAGCAAAATGCTAATTTCATAATCATGTTCTTAAGAACAACTATCTAGGTACCTATAAAAAAAATGGTTAAGCTGTAGCACGTCTAGGGGGGCTGAACTTTACTAGTTTATGCTGGAATCTGGAGAGGGTGGTTGCGTACCTGTCCCGACCGCCGCGCTTTTTGTAGGTGGGATTTAACATAGTAAAATGATAAAATGTGGGCATTTTACTGGATGATATCCTTACACAACTATTAAACTACATTGCTGTATATTTATATTACCCAAAACTTATATAGTTACTAAGCTACACATAAAAATATGACAAAAAATGGAGTAAAACTGTCCCGACCGCCACCCTGGAATGGCCCTTAACCAACTTTAAATAAAACAGGAGGTTCTAAATTTGGTTGTATTTTTAGGGTTCCGTAGCCAAATGGCAAAAACGGAACCCTTATAGATTCGTCATGTCTGTCTGTCTGTCTGTCTGTCTGTCTGTCTGTCTGTCTGTCTGTCTGTCTGTCTGTCCGTCCGTATGTCACAGCCATTTTTCTCCGAAACTGTAAGAGCTAGACTGATGAAACTTGGTGAGTAGATGTATTTTGTGAACCGCATTAAGAATTTAACATAAAAATAAAAAAAAAACTATAAATTTCAGGGGTCCCCATACTTGAAACTGAAACTTAAAAAATTTTTTTTCATCGAACCCATACGTGTGGGGATCTATGAATAGGTCTTCAAAAATTATGTTGAGGTTTCTAATATCGTTTTTTTCTAAACTGAATTGTTTGCGCAAGAGACACTTCCAAAGTGGAAAAAAGTTGGTCCCCCCCCCTCTAACTTCTAAAGTAAGAGAATGATAATACTAAAAAAAATATATGTTGTACATTACTATGTAAACTTCCAACGATTTTTGGTTTGAACGAGATTTAGTCAGTAGTTTTTTTTTTATACGTCATAAACCGTAAACTGCAATTTACCTTTCGACGAACTACAAGAACCTTATTATGTTACATCAAGTAACATAATATAAAGGTTCTTGTAGTTCGTCGTGCTACGGAACCCTTCATGGGCGAGTCCGACTCGCACTTGGCTGCTTTTTTAGGTATGCTATCGCATAACTTCTTCATTGATCATAATTTGAAAAAAAAAATTTTTGTCTGAAAGCCTACTTATTTATTTTTAGATTGGTCCCATAGAAATGTTGCCAATATCGGTTCAGCAGTTTGGCCTTGAAGTCGCTAAAGTTTCTGAATTTTTATAAAAAATTAAATCGTATAACATTTCTCACACATTGTTTTCGTCCACAATCCGAGCGCATTGCCGCGACATATTACTCTCGGAAAAAGAACGATTCATAAAGGAGCGATAAGTTATCCGTTATCCTCCGAACGACGACGGCAGAGTCGATGTTTGTTCCACTGGCTCCCCCCCCCCCTCTCCCCCCCCCCCTCGCCTGTCTCAGTCGGAGATGCGGCCGGAGACGATAATATCGTACTTTATGAACTATCCCGCTTATGGAAAATTATCGTTATTGATATTGTCTGAAACTCTGAGAAAGCTATTGATATTATTGAAGCGTAGACTCAACTGCCTTACGACCACGAGGAGTCTTTAAATGAAACGGACGGAGCATCGAGAAGCAGCGGTAGGGGCGCTCATTTGGAATAAAAGTAGAGAATGAAAAATGATATAGAGTTAACAGGTAGTTTAATGTACGGTCGGTAGCTGCTATCGAGTATGGTAGAGTCACGGGAGATATCATTGTCCTATAGCATTATGTTGGTTGAGCCTAGCATTTTCCGTCAAGGGAGACCGAATACTTCATAGTTAATATCGCGAGCGATAAAGGAATCGCATAATGAACCGAATGATCATAATGATTATGTTCGTCTCGTCCCGTCTGCCAGCCAGCCAGCCAGCCAGCCAGCCAGCCAGCGCGGCGCGGCGCGAGCACCCTCCTGCAGGGCACGGGGGCGCCGGGGCATCCACTCGGGGCCCCCGACTCGAGGATTAATCCCCACTAATTGGTCCCTGGAAGCGGATCGAACGAGCCTTTTTATTCCCGCTTTGTACGAATGAAAAAGAAGCTTTATTATGGTGATTCGCGTCGCGTCGCGGCGCCGAGTTAATGTTCGTTCCGATCGTAATCTCTGAATGGCATTGCGTTGCAGTGTCCGTCGTAATGAAAGCTTTTCGCCGTCCGGGAACAAATTAAACGTCCAAGAATTTAATTTGCTTGTCCTCGGACTTTATACAGTACTGGCGGGAGTTGGGAGAGTGTGTTTATGTGCAAGTGAGGTCTGGCGACCGGCGGCGGGGCGGCGGCGGCGGGGCGGCGCGCGGCGATGCCAATAGCAGCAATAGCTGGACGACATTATCACTTGCCGCGTCCTTAGTGCGGAGCGGGGCGGGGGCGGGGAGGGGGCGCGCAGGGGGGCAGGGGGGGGAGAGGACCAATACACACTCTAGTCGTCTGGCTTCTGCAGATAATGACCCTATCCCGCAGTAAAAGGATCGAACGACTCTCTCCGTGGTAAGAGTGTTTATTCGCCAGTTGTGGACTCGTTCAGGCGTCGTCGCTACGAGGAGGCGATAGGTATCTCGTAGTTTTTATCTTCATAGAGTTGGTTTGCGAGTGCGACCGGCCATGCTCATGCCGACCACATGACTGACTGTGCTAATAGTCTAAGATCCCGCTATAGAAAGACCTTCACCGAGCTGATTATTTAATGAAACGTATTTTATATTTAATTAATTATAAAATATTTAATTAAATATAAAATACGTTTTGCCTATCAAATTTCAGTCCAGGATAATTATGTAAAATATTAATTAATAATTTTAAAAAAAAATTAAACTTTCCACCGGTTTGTTTATTAAACAAATTCTATACCAATCGAAAGTACCTATAGACCCCAGTATTTTTATTCAATAAACATACCGGTGCAAAATGCTAGTATCGATTTACCTGTTTATACCTGGCTACCCGAGATTTGTGACCGGAAAAAAATAGGCAACCTAACGTTTGCATATTCTATGGTACTTTCGATTGGTATAGAATTTGTCTAATAAACAAACCGGTGGAAAGTTTTTTTTTTTTTTTTTTAATTATTTATTAATCTTATCCTGGATTGAAATTTGATAGGCAACCCATATAGAATATATTTATTGGCATGTTTAATTAAATATAAAATACGTTTCATTAAATAACCAGCTCGGTGAAGGTCTTTCTATAGCGGGATCCTATACTATAATGTCATGTATGTCATGCATGATGCATGTAGTGTCATGTCGCGTGTGAACAGGCTACTCGCTAACGTCACTGCTCCGCCGAGAAACTTTATGGCCCGAACACACCTAGTTCGCTGGCGGTAGCGATCAGTGAAACGCTGTCAAATATCGCTGTCAAATCTCAAATCTGACAGCGATATTTGACAGCGTTTCACTGATCGCTACCGCCAGCGAACTAGGTGTGTTCGAGCCTCTCGCCCGTCTGCTCGGTAGGTAGGTAAGGTAGGTAAACCTACACCTAAGAAGCTTACTCGGTAGGTAGTCTTAGTATACACGCAAATAAATACATTTCTATATTTGGAAAGGAACCAAAAGCTTTCAGCACGATAAAACGGTTTCCCATTGCCTCCTCTGGTTTGGCTATTGAATAGGCAGTTCGTTTGCTGAGTGCTCGTCGTCGATCGGCTCGGTACATTCGGCCACGCTTCTGTATTCTGTGCCTAAACCAATAGTTTTAGTGTTCGCTCGCGTTACCCTACAATAACTTTATGGGTCGGGACTAGGTAGGTAAGGTACATACGACGCCATAACGGTTAGACAAACTTTTATTGTACAAACCATTCTGAAAGCACTTCCCGGCTGAAATATGAACCGAACCTGTACAACAAAGAGACACGTAGGTACAGTCTCCCCCACCCCTATAGGTAGGTAGGTACCTACCGTATCTAACTATAACTATCTACCTCAAACAACTTTTTCGGATTCGAGCGAAGACAGACAAGCCTTTGGCAAAGCTTGACATCCACGCATAATAATATAATCAGAGATATTCACAAATCGGTTTATTACATCAATGTACATCGTTTATTGTTTTTGTTTTTCATTACCAACCATCGCGACTTGAGATTCCAAACCATATATCGTTTATCTATATATAATTATCTGTGGAGATTTCTAAGTGACAAAAAAGAATAGAGTACGCTTGAGTCGGCCCATCCCACGATGCATTCCCCCACAATTCGTGCTTTTGAAAGGGTTTTCCACTTAAACTTGTTTAAAAACTAATCTTAAAAATTAATGAGTGGAATGAATTTAGTGCCTCTAGTCAAGAAAGGCACCACTCAAATTGGGCACGTTTCCGGAGTGCCAAAAAACGCACTTTTAATATTTTTTGTTATGCAAGTGCAATCAAAAATTCCCTAGATACCTAAATGTAGATGTAGGATTTATTTAGGAGGATAAATTTAAAAATAAAAGTACAGCTTTACCCGGCTCAGAATTGAATGGATTAGTGATGACGATGAAGGGATCATTGAGTATCCGAGCCGAGCGGGGCGCGGGGCGGCGGCGGGGCGGGGCGGCGCGGGGCGGCTCGTTGCTGCGAGGTATACCTATACAACATAATCCTGAGACTTATCTAAGGAAATATAAACGTTGCTCTTCTTTTGTGTGCAGAAACGATTTAATGTCTTAGTATTATTACCGTGAAACGTTGGCCAAGATGTGTGTTGTGCAAAAAATGTAAACCTCACACCATTCAATATAAGCGCTTAAATGTAATAACGAGCGCTCGATTATCTTTGCCTTTGGCGAAGTAATTAGGGAGCCCATTTTCTTTATTTATGCCCCAATTTAAAGCTCGTTAAAAATTGGGCAGCATAATTGAAGGCATAATTTTCTATTAACTTAATTCATTTATCACAAACAAATAGGTAATTGTGGTGGCGGTGCGCCGGACGCATGGACCAGCAGCCCATTAGTACGGCTTTACTTTATTATACAGTGAAGTGAAAAGGGTCCCTTTCGTGTCGTTGCGCCATCGTCGGCATCGGTTAGCGACTCAATATAACGGCAGATTAGCTAAAGTCCGGATTATCGCCAGCTAAGAGGGTTCGATGACGGCGTGACATACACATTCGGATATTTATGTGGTTCATAAATCTGCGCATCGTCTTCCCCCCCCCTCCCCGACACCCCGCCCCCCGCCCCCTCGCCCGGTCGTAGTTCAGCCGTCGACTCCTGATTCTGAAGGTCGGGCACTCAACCGACCCTAACTATGGACATGGCAAATCTGGTGATTAAAATGTTGATGATTACGGTTCCTTTCAAGATTTTTATTGAATACCGAAAAAATAAACTTCCGCTGGACTGTTCTTATGTGTTTAGTGGGTAGAGTGATGGGTAGATAATATAGCATGTATAGTCAGTGCAGTGGAGCTGCCGAATGAGGCCGGGCCAGCTCTCACCCGCCGCGGGAGGCAGGCGGGGCGGCGCCGCGTAAACAGGAAACACATTATTGTAATGTAAATCACTTTGCTTCATTCTGGCGACGTTCATTAATTATCAGAATTAGGTTGTTTATTTAATTTATGAAATAAGTTTCCGGATGTGGGCGCGGCCGCACCTAGCCTCATAGATAGATAGATAACACTTTATTGTACACCACAAGAATAGGACATTACACATACCGAAAAACTAAAACTATAGCGAAGCACAATGACTTACCTCTGTAAGTCTACCGATGGAGTACCTACCACCTACCTCACGCACACGAGCCGAGCCGAGCAATACCATCGGAGCCACAGTTTTATTACAAGGAGCCGCTTACAATACGATAATACAATTGGGCTGTTTCTATGTCACGTATTTTTATCACAGGTTTAGTAGATGGTAGAAAACTTATAGAGCGTCAATACCTAGCCACCTACTGAGTAGCTACTACCGATACTCTTAATGTTCCTGATGCTGAGTGGTTCACTGTAATGGCTGATCAGTGGACCACCGAAGGTCACTAATCAGCCACAACCACCTGATGTTGAGGGTCAACATTAGATGGGGTGACCGCTTATAATCGGCTGGGTCGAAAAGGTAAACACTTAACAGCACTTAGCACTTAACAATAGCCGCGGTGACTAGCGCTGTGTATGATCTAAGTAGGTTTCGTAGTTAGGTGGTACACTACCTCCTCGCGAGTGGAGTGGAGTGTAGTGGCTACTATACTGTGGTAGTGGAGTTCCCTTCCCTTCCGCGCCAATCATCCGGCATTCAGACGGACGCGCGACTCGCATACTGATGTAGTCGCAGCTCTCGGAACAAGCAGTGTCCCGTGCCCAGTGCCCAGTGCCCCATGCCCAGTGCCCATGCCAACACCGTAGCATGGACCGTCTCTCAACAAGAGGGTCGGACGGCTGTAGCCTATCAAACAATCTTATGTAGAGCAGTGGCTCGACTATTCCACACCACAATTATTGTTTAGCTTCTAATATTTAGCCGTATTATAAATAGGCCGAGATTCGATATAAAAATGTTTACGCAAACTGAACTCGGCCACCAGCCGGCACGTCCTGTTTTTAAAAAGGAGGTTCTGAATTCGGTTGTATTTTTTTATGTTTGTTATAGCATAACTTCGTCATGTATGAGCAGATTTGAAAAATATCTGAAAAGTTATTGTCTATATTGGGCCCCATAGAAATTTCATCAAAATTGGTTTAGCCGTTTTGTTTCAATCTTTGTTACTGCATACCTCCGTCATTTATGAACCGATTTAGTAAATTATTTTTATCTGAAAGATAATAAATACTTCCAGATTGGTCTCATTGAAATTTAATCTAAATCGGTTTTATAGTTTGGCCATGAAGTAGGTTCGTTTTCTTATAATTATGTATTATTCAAACGCAATAAATACATACAAATACAAACTTCATCAGTTAGCAGGTTCACAAGTCAATGTGATTGTTCGGTGACGTTACCAATGAAATTGTAACTACATTATTATGTTAATTGAATAAATAAGGTGGTGGCAGGTGATGGAAGGTGGTGGCAAGTGATTGCAGGTGATGGCATTGTGATGGCAGGTGGTGGCAGGTAATTTCAGGTGATGGCATGTGGTGTCGGATGATGGCAGGTGGTGGCAGGTGGTGGTAGGTAAGGTACTCACAGGGTGTGCAGCGCCGGCAGCGACGGCAGCGAGGAGTCTCCCAGCTCCGACACCAGGTTCCCCGACAGACTCCTGCAACAAGCGCACCACATATAATATACTACATACAATACCTATCCTGCGTACTCAACTACTACTCGCGCACTCACTCACTCACTCTCACTATAACACACAACCGAAATACAACATGGGCCTCTATTTATTTTACTCTTAAAACTAGGTAAACTTAAAATAGATGCTTAGGTGACGCAAAAATAACTTAGCCACAATTTTATGACGACTTATTATTATTTTCTAGTTAGCCGATCAATGTACAACGGAACGGTATGTATTTTTGAAACAAACTAGTGGGTCGCTCCGAAAGTCCTAACTGAGTTGTTGTAATGTCCGCTCCAGTCTAGCCATTTCTTATTCCCCCATTTGTTATAAACTGACGACTCGGAACCTTCTTGGCGTATAAGTTTGCACTTTTGTATAACAAATAACTATTTTCATTGTTCACCTTCGCAGTTAGCTAAATAATAAATGTCCAGCAAATTAGAATACCTACGTACTGTACTATTTGGTAAACAGTAGACAAGTAAACACAATACAATAAATTAGCTGTTAAAGTGTTTAGGGCCGAAGTTTCGTCGTCGTCGCCCACTGCTACCGACGACAATAAGTAGAGTAAGTAAGTACCTACCTAACTACCTACCCCTGTAATACCGTGCGTGTCGCCGAATCAGCGAGGTGTCCCCCCCCCACCCCCCACCCGGCGCGATTAAACTCTAACTCGAATAAATCTTAAATAATTTCAAACTTTTTGAACAGATAACATTTTAATTAGGTCAAGTGGTAAAGATAGGTATCAACAAACCTAACAAACTGTGACTAAATGATTTGTTGTACAACTTATTTATTTTCGTGTCCGTCGCGCGTGGTATCTGAGCGTGAGTTTTGCGCCAACTTGCAACATAATCAGGCGCCAGTGAAATAGTGAACCGTAAGTGAGTTATTGCGTATTTGTCATTATACATGACGTTTATTTAGTCACTGAATGACGTTATGGGGGCGCTGAATGTATAACTATTTTAAGCGACGCACAGGGCGGCGGGCGTCAAGCAGCGGCGGCGGCGGCGGGGGTATAGTATGCGGCCGCGCTAGATTGATAGTATTCAATTTAGCGACAGTGGTTGTGGTGTGGTGTGGTGTTGGTGTATTTAATACAATACAATATAAATACACTGTATTATATTAACAGGTCGGCTCATTAAGTCCGCCCGCGGTGCGTCGGTGCCGCGGCACGATGCATGCGATGCAACACTGACTGACTCGTCACTAAATCATAGAGTAATGTGCGAGCGAGTATTAGTAGCGCTGCGATTGAGCAACCCCACACACACACACACGCACACATTGCAACATGCCTGCCTCTATCCCATCCGGCTGCGGTGCTGCTCCTCACCTATTTATTTTGCACGTCTGGATGCAGAATGTAATGGGCCCCAACTATTTATATTTTTAATTAATAACTATTGCCCATAAATTCCTGCGAGTGAATGATTATTGAAGAAAACGACGCCGTAGAATTAGTTCACCTGGGGTAATTCACCTATGTGAATTAAGTCTACGAGGAGAATTAAGTAGGTACTTACACTTATTTGTAGACTTGAATACCTACCCTGGCTAGGTCCTAACTAGTATTGATGGTTGTAACTGCAGCTTTAAAAAAACCTTTTATTTATAATTCTTAAATAAATAAATTTCTTAATATTTTCTGTTTAATAAAAAAAAATGGCAAACGTTAGTTGGATCTGTACTATGCCGGATTTAGCTTTACCAAATTGAATGTTGCATCAGTTAGTAGAGTAGGCGTGGGAAGGTCTGGATCATCTACCTACATATCTAATCTAGGCATGATACTTATTAAATCTGCGCCAAATGATCGCTCATTTCGGTGCTCATCCTTCATCCCACATCTGCTAGTATTAGTGTGATGCGTGATGGATGGATGGATGGATGGATGGGATGGGAGACTGGGAGGACGGAGGCTGCCAACTCGATTATGGATATCGTAATTCATATTCGGTCGGAGGCGTTCGATCGACAGCCGTCAATAGAATACATCTATGATAAATGATGTTTGATCTTGAAAGCTTTACAAAGTTATGTTTGCCGCCGCGCGCCGCCGGCGAGACGCATGAATGCTAAAGGCGAAGACAACCGTCAATGTACTTCTCGGTCGCACACTTTAACGTTTTAAAACGTATAAAAACACTGAACTTATTTGTCGAAAATAGAATATTTGCAAAAAAAGAATTTACACTGAAGAATAATTTGTGTGTGAAACTTGTGTAGGTATTCCAAAATGACACAATGTACCGTCGACAATATTTTTTTCATCCCACCAGCTCTGAAAGTGTGTTTTTGCTGTTTAATTTCTGACTGGAAAAGCCGTTTTTATCCGCTAGAGGATAAAGTAAATTTGGATTTAGAATATCGTGTTCAATAAGTTTGTGAATACACAACCTATTTACTTCTACCTCCATGGTGCCAAACTTATCATAGAACCTTTTTTATTTTGTTAAAAACTCGCACTCGTAACCTTCTTGGTGTATTTGTGAATTCAAAACACCATTAAACCTATTTACTTCTACCTGCATGGTGCCGAATTTATCATACAACTTTTTTAAATTTGTTAATAACTCATACTCGGAACCTTCTTGGTGTGTTACTTTTAGTCGCGCCATGTTCTTTTTTGCATTTAGTCATTTCCTCGCTGAGGTGGGATGAAAAGTTATGTGTTGCACTCGAGTGCAAAGATTTTTCACCTTGTGCTCTTTTGATTCCTTCGCCAACGCTTAGGATTCTAACTTTTAAACCACTCGCTACGCTCGTGGTTAAACTTTAGAATCCTGCGCTTGCTCAGTCATCAAAATTGAGCACGCGGTTAAAAAGCAGCTTTGCACTCTTGTATAACAAAAAACTATTTAGGGATTGCAATCCGGCAACACGGGATCACGCATTCCCGCTGGATCCGCAGCTTTTATTAATCTGCTGAATCCCGCGCAGGGTGTACAGTACAGTACAGTACTCACAGCGTCTGCAGGTGGTGCAGCGGCGCGAGCGCGGGCGCGGGCACGGCTCGCAGCAGGTTGCGCGCGAGGCGCAGGGTGTACAGTACAGTACAGTACAGTACTCACAGCGTCTGCAGGTGGTGCAGCGGCGCGAGCGCGGGCGCGGGCACGGCGCGCAGCAGGTTGCGCGCGAGGCGCAGGGTGTACAGTACAGTACAGTACTCACAGCGTCTGCAGGTGGTGCAGCGGCGCGAGCGCGGGCGCGGGCACGGCGCGCAGCAGGTTGCGCGCGAGGCGCAGGGTGTACAGTACAGTACAGTACAGTACTCACAGCGTCTGCAGGTGGTGCAGCGGCGCGAGCGCGGGCGCGGGCACGGCGCGCAGCAGGTTGCGCGCGAGGCGCAGGGTGTACAGTACAGTACAGTACTCACAGCGTCTGCAGGTGGTGCAGCGGCGCGAGCGCGGGCGCGGGCACGGCGCGCAGCAGGTTGCGCGCGAGGCGCAGGGTGTACAGTACAGTACAGTACAGTACTCACAGCGTCTGCAGGTGGTGCAGCGGCGCGAGCGCGGGCGCGGGCACGGCGCGCAGCAGGTTGCGCGCGAGGCGCAGGGTGTACAGTACAGTACAGTACAGTACTCACAGCGTCTGCAGGTGGTGCAGCGGCGCGAGCGCGGGCGCGGGCACGGCGCGCAGCAGGTTGCGCGCGAGGCGCAGGGTGTACAGTACAGTACAGTACAGTACTCACAGCGTCTGCAGGTGGTGCAGCGGCGCGAGCGCGGGCGCGGGCACGGCGCGCAGCAGGTTGCGCGCGAGGCGCAGGGTGTACAGTACAGTACAGTACTCACAGCGTCTGCAGGTGGTGCAGCGGCGCGAGCGCGGGCGCGGGCACGGCGCGCAGCAGGTTGCGCGCGAGGCGCAGGGTGTACAGTACAGTACAGTACAGTACTCACAGCGTCTGCAGGTGGTGCAGCGGCGCGAGCGCGGGCGCGGGCACGGCGCGCAGCAGGTTGCGCGCGAGGCGCAGGGTGTACAGTACAGTACAGTACAGTACTCACAGCGTCTGCAGGTGGTGCAGCGGCGCGAGCGCGGGCGCGGGCACGGCGCGCAGCAGGTTGCGCGCGAGGCGCAGGGTGTACAGTACAGTACAGTACTCACAGCGTCTGCAGGTGGTGCAGCGGCGCGAGCGCGGGCGCGGGCACGGCGCGCAGCAGGTTGCGCGCGAGGCGCAGGGTGTACAGTACAGTACAGTACAGTACTCACAGCGTCTGCAGGTGGTGCAGCGGCGCGAGCGCGGGCGCGGGCACGGCGCGCAGCAGGTTGCGCGCGAGGCGCAGGGTGTACAGTACAGTACAGTACAGTACTCACAGCGTCTGCAGGTGGTGCAGCGGCGCGAGCGCGGGCGCGGGCACGGCTCGCAGCAGGTTGCGCGCGAGGCGCAGGGTGTACAGTACAGTACAGTACAGTACTCACAGCGTCTGCAGGTGGTGCAGCGGCGCGAGCGCGGGCGCGGGCACGGCGCGCAGCAGGTTGCGCGCGAGGCGCAGGGTGTACAGTACAGTACAGTACAGTACTCACAGCGTCTGCAGGTGGTGCAGCGGCGCGAGCGCGGGCGCGGGCACGGCGCGCAGCAGGTTGCGCGCGAGGCGCAGGGTGTACAGTACAGTACAGTACAGTACTCACAGCGTCTGCAGGTGGTGCAGCGGCGCGAGCGCGGGCGCGGGCACGGCGCGCAGCAGGTTGCGCGCGAGGCGCAGGGTGTACAGTACAGTACAGTACAGTACTCACAGCGTCTGCAGGTGGTGCAGCGGCGCGAGCGCGGGCGCGGGCACGGCTCGCAGCAGGTTGCGCGCGAGGCGCAGGGTGTACAGTACAGTACAGTACAGTACTCACAGCGTCTGCAGGTGGTGCAGCGGCGCGAGCGCGGGCGCGGGCACGGCGCGCAGCAGGTTGCGCGCGAGGCGCAGGGTGCGCAGTGCGCGTGCGCCGGAGAGTGCGTCGGCCTCCAGCTCCGTTATCAAGTTGTCCTCCGCCGACCTGCGCAACACAACCGATCGTCAAACTAGTCGCTGCATCAAGGCGACGCAAGGCGACCCTTCATGTAAAGATGCCATCTCGACGCGTGCTCACTAACTAATGTAATCAAATTATGTCAGCCACATAATTGAACCAATTTAATACGTAACTTGAAGTAAGTTCAATTTACACAGATTTTTCTAAAGCGTTTGATCTAATCAACCATGATCTAGTTAGTTAAAAACTTTGACATGTGGGATTTGTGGTTCTTGGTTACGATGGTGTGATTCGTATCTTTAAAATTGCTCTTTATTAGTAAAACTTCGTGGATTTAAGTCCCCTGCGAGGATATTCCTATCGGGTCTACCCCAAGGCTCATCACCTTGACCTCTATTCTTTCTGTTTTGTCAACGATATTATGTGAAACTATAACATTAAACTATCAAAAATGGATTTAAGTTTGCCATACCTACAAAACCATTCGCTCTCATGATTTTACATTACAAGTCTGTAGACAGACATTGTACGGGAAACCAGAATCGGCTTTCGATGGATGTTTTATCGAGTCGCGAGTTGATTGTGGGCTGTCTGCGCCCGCTCGGTTTCCACGAATTTGCACTGAAAGGCAAGTGCGTGCAAACCTGTAAAGTTATGTATTGGAACTGGAACCTACCTACTTATTTAATGTAGCTTTCCTCGCCAATAAGTCTATATCTACCTAGACCAATCTAAGGCCCGTATTCTGAAACAGTGCTTAGGTCTGAGTCGAGCCTCAAGCACAGATTTTTGACACTTTTCAATGGAGAACTGTCATAAAATCTATGCTTGAGGCTCGACTCAGACCTAAGCACTGTTTCAGAATACGGGCCTAAGTCCCTCCCGATAAGTATTTGGACAGCGAGTGATAAACAACGATATTAATGTTCTGCGTGAGTATGATAAACGAGTTCTCGGCCCGGTCGGCGGGATCAGGATCGGCAATCTAACCGGCGGCGGCGGCGGCGGTGGCGGCGTGCGAAACTCGAGCGCGACTCGCTCGCACGCCGCGCCACGCCGCGCCACGTCACGCCGCGCCACGTCACGCCGCGCCACGTCACGCCGCGCGAGGGTCGTGCTGTTGCATGCAGCACCGGGCCAAGCCACCCACTCACCTTGGCGGAAGGCGCAAGGCGCATGGACGTCTACAGTAAATGAATGGGGACTCGGTAACATCCGATCATAAAACAAGCGTGCAACAATTATGGTAGGTAACATTTCGCAATGATGAATGCGGGCTCAGTAGATAGGTACCTCAACTCTCAGCTAGATTTGTAATGCTTTAGGTACCTACTTAACTAAATGTCGTGAATAGCCCGAGGGGTGAGGCGAGGTGAAGCTTGCGGCTTGCAAACTGGTTGTTACTCGTGCTGGTACATCATAACATTGCATTGCATCGTGGTGCCGATACTTAGTCTTCTCGAGTGGAGCCGAGAGCAGCGAGCGCGCCCCTCTCCTGCTACTCGCGAGGGCACCCGAGGTAGCCCGAGGCTGTCGAGGCTGTCCAAAGCCACTCGAGGTCGCGATTTAGCCGTTCATTGAACGTGCAATAAGGTGGATTGCACGTTGTGCGGTTCACTATTGGACATTGAACTAAATCAGAAGATGACCTCGTTCGTATAGCGCGCGTGCATCGCGTACCTACACACTCATACCTGCATGTCAATGTAATGTACCAACACTACGCAAAGACTCGTATGTGGGTAACTATACAGCTACCTAATTCAGATGACCCGCTTTACCACCGTATAGTCCCCTGTGCAGTTTAGCAGTTACAGCGCGGAAGACGGTACACCAAAGCGTCACTACAAAATTCAGTGATCTCCTAAAAGCTACTCACATAAAGGGAGGTTGTTGGCTACATAGCATGGCAAGAGAGGGGGGGGGGGGGGCTACCCTCCATGGGGCATGCCAAGTCACAACAACACGGTGAATGTTGTTGTGACTTCGAGAATTTAGATAGTCATTTAGAATTGTCACAAATTATAAGGCAGGTACAAAAAATGCTACCTTTCAATAAACAGGATTCATAAGTCGTTAATATAGCAAGTATAGCAACAGCAAGAAATAACTAATCGTTATTAGTTATTTCTTGCTGTTGGTTTTCCAAAAAATAAATAAATAAATAAATATAGTACTTGGTACTTAATGAAAAATAAACATAAAAGTTGTATATAAAAAATAGTTCCACCATACAGAACACCCCTCAAGGAGGCACGATATAAGTTATAATTTAAATGAAGCTCGCTGTGCCAATTCCATTTAATACATTTTGATAATTCTGTACACTCGGAAACAGCTCAATAAAATAATAAAAATAATTGCTCAATTAATAATAAGGTGAGTACACTAACAGAAATATGTATCATTATTTTAGACAGTTTAGCGCTTACAAAAAAAACATAAACTCTTTAAAATCTAAACTTTGAGTATATAGATTTATAGGAAGCTTTTACCAACTTTCGAATTCGCTTCTTAGTCAACATTTGTTAAACCGCTTTTAATGTCATATTTATAGTGTTATCGTCAATATGTAACGTAGCATACATTAGGCATGTTTATGAAGACCTCGGCGACATGTGAGCAATGCATTAGAAAGTAAGTCGAGTTATTAGGAAAGGAAAGGCAACCGGTCGATCAGCGATGCATCCCGCGTGCCTGGAGACACGCCAATTACCTACCCTGAGCACTTCACTCACTAACGAACGTGTCTCATTTAAAATCAAGTATTTACCTACCTACCTGCATAAACAGGTGATCGACAATCACAACACAACAAGGTCAAGGTGATATCGGTGAGTAGGTGCTCGTACTTAACTTACCTAATATATTCCATTCATTTAAACGAGCAAACAACATTACCTACCTATCTATATACACTACCGCATAATGATAGGTTATCACTTAAGCTAACAGTATATTGTAGTGATGGAGTGAGAGCAGCGAGCCGTGGTGTGGTGGCTTGCAATGCACGTGCCCTTCCCTCCGTACCATGCATGACGAGCGGCCGGCAGCACCCGGGGTGGAGCCGGCACTCGGCGCGCCCGTCACCGACACCGTCACGTTACGACATCGCTCGACATTGGAGGCCGCATCACAGATAATGCGCGCGTCTATATTACAGATAACGACGTCAATCACACTCCAAAAGCGAACGTTTACAATATTACAGTCAACTCGATAGACCCTACTCTCGGCTAGATACGACGGCGGCGACGGCGACATTACACACATTTTCAATAAATAGGTGCCGCTCGTTCCAGTAGCATGGGCACTGGGCACTGGGCACTGGGCACTGGGCACTGGGCACTGGGCAAAGCACTGGGCACGCTGGCCGCCTCCCCCGCGGGCTGTTGTGCGTAATAAATGATCTGTCAGCTCTTCAGCACGATACCACCGTCAGAAGGTATCGTCCGCATCGCCGACTCATGCAACTGAGGTGTGGCCTACTCCGACCGCTTTCATCAAAGCGAGGTTTTGAATAAAGGTATGGTATGGTATGTGTCAGAACAACATGTACGTACTGTTAACCAGTTTTGGGAATAGGACATCTGTATTTGGATCAAGCAAGAAGTTACATCTCTAGTAGAGAAAAAGAAGAAGGGAGAGGATAATATGGCGTCGTTCCGTGTAGTTGTATTGTCTGCGGTGTAATAAATTCTAACAAAGTTGTAGCTATAATCAATGAAGAGTTTTCGTGCTAACAGTACTTACCTAGCTACTGTGTCAGTTAAAAGATCAGCGTCCGCATTGTAACGGCTGTTGATCCATGTAGAGTCAAGTACTGTCACACCCCTTTTATTGATTTTGAAAATACGACATTTAAGCACTCTAAAAATGTACCAAAATATCGTCCTTACAAACATCGTGGAGCCTCTTTCCCAAATGATGTTCGAAAACAGACATTCTAGCAAGGATTCTGCACCAGCACGAAGCACTCAACTGGCAGACCGCTCGTAAAATATACATTATCAGACGCGAAGACTGGCTCTCGTCTAGGCCGGACTAAGCGCAATGGACTAAACAAATTGGACGAGCGGGCCTGTCATTTTGAATTATATTATACTAAAACTGTATGGAACATCTTAGTATCTTTCTTTCATATAAAACTTAAAAAACAAATAACATAATTAAATGATTTTTTCAGTTATGACCTGACTAGGTAGTTCGTTGAAAGAGAGTAAACAAACAGCGTCGGGCGGCGCGTCGGGCGGAGGGATCCGATAAATCACTCTGTAGTCTGTAGTCGGTACAAATGAGCCGCGCTACATTAATAACGGCGGACGCTAACAAAGGGCGTCGCTACTCGGTGCGGTGCTGTGCGGAGTGGGGGGAGGGGCAGGGTGGGGAGCTGGGGACACTAGACCCACGCGGAGGGGGCGCACTACCTGGATTCTAATAGGTAGTGCAGGCGCGGGAGGGGGCGCACGACCTGGATTCTCATAGGTAGTGCAGGCGCGGGAGGGGGCGCACGACCTGGATTCTCACAGGTAGTGCAGGCGCGGGAGGGGGCACACGACCTGGATTCTTACAGGTAGTGCAGGCGCGGGAGGGGGCGCACGATTTGGATACTCACAGGTAGTGCAGGCGCGGGAGGGGGCGCACGACCTGAATACTCACAGGTAGTGCAGGCGCGGGAGGGGGCGCACGACCTGGATACTCACAGGTAGTGCAGGCGCGGGAGGGGGCGCACGACCTGGATTCTCACAGGTAGTGCAGGCGCGGGAGGGGGCGCACGACCTGAATACTCACAGGTAGTGCAGGCGCGGGAGGGGGCGCACGACCTGGATACTCACAGGTAGTGCAGGCGCGGGAGGGGGCGCAGCGCGTGCGCCGGCAGACGCCGCAGGGCGCAGCGGTCCAGCCACAGCCGCGCCAGCGCCTCTCCCGCGAGTGCGCCCGCGCCGATGCGTTCCAGCCGATTCGAAGACAGGTTCCTGCACATATATTATGATCAGAATAGTTACCAGGTGCAGGTGTAGGCAGGCAGGCCCCGGTACAGGGCACAGGTAGACAGGTATGCGTAGAAGGTACTCACAGGTCCCGCAAGCCGACGGCCGGCTGCAAGGCGTCGCGCGGTAGCTCGGTTATGTTGTTGTTGGACACGTCCCTGCAACAATGTACATGTATTATGAGTACACACATCATAGTCTTCATGTACGTATCGACGCGACGGAGATGTTCTGAAACTAGTGGAGAAGTTGAAAGTACCTTAGCAGCACAATAACATCTAAATGTGAGCTGACTGCTGCAGCCGCGGCTTTTGCCGAATTGCGGCCCAAGGTTTTTCGTTCACAGGACCTTAAACTTTCCACCAAAAATAGCGCATGTAAATGGCCGTGGTGCTACCAAACCTCCTTTATTCATCTGAGGGTCTTATACCGAAAGCGCATTCGTATAGTCAACAGTGAGTGGCATTGAGGAGGATCTGATGAGGCGACAGCAGAATATCACCTCCAATTCATTTCATATAAATCATAATATGAGGGTCATTATTTTCTTTATCAATAAGTTTCTGAAAAAAAGGAAAACATACGAGCACGTATAAAGCAGATCTGGATTTTATGAGAAAAAATGGTTACTCTAGCTAGACTCTAGAGGCATTATCCAGGGAAGAAATAGGGGACTACGTTTGTATGGAGAGTCGCCTGTGCGATGCCCTCTTAACTTAGAAATTTGTATTTTCTTCAGCTTCAAGAGGCTGTAGATCAAGTAGATAGTTTTAATAATACTCACGCGTTCCTGAGATATAGGGTCTTGACAGACCGACAGACGGACTGACAGACGGGCAACAAGTAGTAAAATGTAATATACATTTATATGAATATTAAGGGTTCCACTTTATCCGTTTCAGGTACGGCACCATTATTAAGGTTATAAGGTTTCATCCAATGATGTACAATGATACGATCTGTAATAATGTTTAGAGAGGTTGTTCGTCATAGTCTTTGATACAGGATAGTGATTGTAATGGAGTGCGTTATCACTTATCACTATCAATGTGGCAGGACTGGCCAGGTTCACGTTCACTGTACAGCGAGCGCCGGGTGCCAGGGAGGGGAGGGGGTGGGGGGTGGGGGGAGCTGCGAGTTATTGCAGCCATCCATCATCGCGGTCGCCGACACCGACTAGCGCCCCCCACCACCCCTCTCCACCCGCCGCACTCACACCCGGGGCTTTCCATTCACGAGGGCCGGCTTCCATAGCCTTTTTACCATCCGATCATGGACTTTGACTATTACTTTCAGGAATTTCCCTGGAATGTATGTAGCTGAGGCACAGAACAACTACTAGTGATGAGGTTACCGGGCCGTCAGCCGCGACCTGCATGCTGCGTGCAGCCTGCACTATGGTGCGGGGGTGCGAGGGGGGCAGGGGGGGCGGGAGGGGCGGGGTCCATCGGTTAGTGGACGCTGCAATAGTTGTGCTGACGCTTCGTCTGTTCCAAACATACCTACTTTAACACAGAATTGGTTTTTTATTCCCACCAGCTGCTCAGAAAGTGTGTTTTTGCTGTTCAATGTCTGACTGCAAAAGCCGTTTTTATCCTCTAGCTAGAGGATAAAGTAAATTTGAATTTAGAATATCGTGTTCACTAAGTTTGTGAATACACAACCTATTTACTTCTACCTCAATGGTGCCGAAATTATCATACAACCTTAATTTTAATTTGTTAAAAACCCGCACTCGTAACCCTCTTGGTGTATTTGTGAATTCAAAACACCATTCAACCTATTTACCTGCATGTTGCAGAACATCCTTTTTAAATTTGTTAAAAACTCATACTCGGAACTTTCTTGGTGTGTGGAGGAGCATCTGTTCAAAAGGTCGTATTTCTATGATAAACAAACTTTACAAAACAGAAAAAAACATCTAATTCCTATTATAAAAATTCTAAAATTAAATTAAATTTAGATCATTGTGAAGATTAAGACTACAATATTACATGCATTTTTTAAAATAAAAAAAATACACCATAACTTTTTTTTTACTTAATTTTAGTTCAGAAATAAGACTTATTGATCGGAAAAATCAGAAATACGACCTTTTGATTTGTCACTTCTAGAAATATGCCCTTTTGATTTGACCTTGCTCATCCATTTTCAATATGATTTTTACTTTATAATAACTTCCAAAGTTCAAAATTTCACAAATTTCATCTACTCGCATCGAAAGACAGAACGTCAAGAATAACATCTGTCAGTGTCATCTGTCGACGTCGTTAGAGAGATGCAGTCATTTTTTTTTATAGGTTTGCTATTGATGATGATATTCAACGTACAGCCGTCATCTTTTGACTCGATACCGTTATTTACAAGAACGAAACGATTTTTATCAAAGTTGTTATGTATGGAAAAAAATATGACCTTTTGAACAGAAAAATAAATAAAAGATGCTATTTGTAGAAGAAATATGCCTGTTTTGTTTAAAACAACCCAAGGGAACATTTTAATGCAGAAATACATCCGTTTTGATTGGAATCCAAGTTTTTTGGATTTTATTATATGGGAAATACGCTCCTTTACAAAAAGTTTTTACGCTCATTCGATGGAGTTTTCTGCTATGAGTTCAAAAAAAAATAAAAAGTTGAAAAGTGAAATACGACCTTTTGAACAGACGCTCCTCTTTTAGTCTCGCCATGTTCTTTTTTGCATTTAGTCATTTCCTCGCTGGGGTGGGATGAAAAGTTACGTGTTGCACTCAAGTGCAAAGATTTTTCACCTTGTGCTCTTTTGATTCCTTCGCCAACGCTTAGGATTCTTATTTTTAAATATTAGAATCCTTCGCTTGCTCGGTCATCAAAATCTTTGCACTCGAGTGCAACACGTAACTTTTCATCCCACCTCTGCGAGGAAATGACTAAAGAAAATGAGACTAAAGAAAACGGCGCGCGTAAAGCAAATTAAACTAAAAGTAATACACCAAGAAGGTTCAGAGTCTGAGTTTTAAATAAATTAAAAAGCGGCCAAGTGCGAGTCAGACTCGCCCATGAAGGGTTCCGTAGCAGCAAGTAGTAGTTAATATAATATAAAAGCTCTTGTTTTTTTCTATTTATGTGTGAAAATCTTAATACGGTTCACAGAATACATCTACGAGTACTTTTTTTCATTTCATTTATTGATTGCTCACATGTACATAAAATAAATAGCATTTGTTCATATGGTAGCCTAAGTCAGTGCATGCACCCTGTTGGGCACTGCACTACTTACCAAGTTTCAACAGGATAGCTCTTATTGTTTCCTAAAACAAGTGGCTGTGACATACGGACGGACAGACAGACAGACATGACGAATCTTTAAGAGTTCAGTTTTTTGCCATTTGGCTACGGAACCCTAAAAAGGTCGTATGATAAATTCAGCACCATGGAGGTAAAAGTAAATAGGTTTAATGATGTTTTGAATTAACAAACTTAGTGCACACGATGTTCTTAATTCAATTTCACTGTAACCTCTAGCGGCAAACGGCAAGAGGTGTAACCTCTAACGGTGCGAGCAGAACGGCTTTTGCACTCAAGGCCTGCGCACATCTAGGCGATCAGCTGTAACGCTGTCAAATATGACAACGATATTTGACAGCGTTTCAGCTGGTCGCCAACGCCATCGCCTAGGATGTGCGCAGGTCTTCAGATATCGAAAAGCAAAACAAACTTTTCTGAGATTGGGGGATGAAAAGGTTAGTTAGGGGATGATGTGCGTGTCGCGTCAAACTTTGTCGATAGCGTTGCATGCACCTACCTAGTGACGCACGCGGGTGCAGAGGGCGGGGGCGGGGGGTAGGGGCGCGGGTCATTGGCCGGCGGGGGGAGGGGAGGGGGAGGGGAGGGGGGAGGGGGGGGGGGCTCGCGCCTACGTCGTTGGTCGCCATCGCGGATCATTAATCGCTACCTTACACCCACTGTAATGCTGCTAAAGTGTTGTTGCCCCTTTCGCAACACAAACTCATTATTCGGTCATTATGTACCCGCACCGTACCGTACCCAGCTACCAGCTACCTAGCGTGGATCAATTGCTAATTATGTTCCTGTAACGAGTGGGTATAGCGCCCATTACACCGGTGTCCTCATCATCAGAGACAGCGCTCCCGTCGGGAACTCCTGCCCATTCCACATAGCTTTACGATGGCTACACTTATACTTAAAATATTTGTTTAAAAACTCAAACCCGACTACCTAGTGAAAAGCATGATCTAAAGATAATAATTTCCACATGCTAGCATAGCACGTCCCGATTGTCATTCGACTGCTGAGGATAGCAGCAGTGCTGTGCTGTGCTGTTCTGTGCTGGCTAACTGTAATGTGTGTCGGCAGTGCTCGTGCCCTCCAATCAATCCATGTTTGTATTCTTCAACCTATGCACTATGCACTATGCACTGCACTGCACTGATATACAGGACTATGGCTGGTTTACACAGTGCGAGCTAGCGTACGAGTAAGCCTTCCGAGTAGCTGCACTGCAGTTACTCGCACTGTTTGGACGTCACTTACGAGTAACTCGTACGTGCGAGTTGGTCAGTAGCTCGCATCCGAGTTACTTCAACATTTTTTGTTTTCACTCGCCTGCTCGCCCGGCAGCAACTCGCACATGACAGCGGCTTGTGCGTCGCTCGCATCGTTTGGACGCATTCGGCAGTAGCTCGCCAGTGCCAGCCGGACAGTTGTGAGTGGAAGCCGTGTTTTTTGTGTGCTACGCCTATGTACTAAATCGAGATCGAAATGGGTACGGATAGATGGTCTTCTGACAATAATATTTCATTCATGAAACTCTACAGAGAACAAGAAAACCAAGTTCACTCGACATCGCGACTCGACTCGGACTGAGCAGTAGCTAGGTGTGGAGTAGACAGCAAAGGCGAGCCGAGCTACTGGCGTACGAGTAGACAAACCGAGTAGCTGTCTACTGGCCAGGCAGCAGCACGCACTGTGTAAACGAGCCATAAGTTTGTCACAACAGCTATCAAACTCGCGTTCTCGACGTGAAATGGATATTCGTTGCAGTGTTTATTGTTTAATCGCTAGTAAAGCTTCTACAAAGACTCATCTAGCTTTAGGACGTTTCAAACACATTTGTTTTTTATATTATTTTGGTTTTAAATCGTGTATTTGTAATGCGATCCTCTATCTAGTAGGTATAGTTATTATAATTTGTTGTGCAGTTGAGTTGCTGAGTTTATGAGAGAGGGCGACCAATAGGTTACCTACCTATTGGTCGCCCTCTCTCATAAACTCAGCCTACTTAGTAGAAAACTTGCATTAATTTAAGCATCCTTTTTTATTCAAATCAAATCAAAATCTTAAGTTGTTTCATGTGTCATAATCATAAGAATAGTAAGTATGTATAATATTAATAACTTAAAAATAATAAAATAAAATAAAGTAATTAATTAATTAATCAATTCTATATAATAAAACAGTCTGCTGGCTCGTAGGTATCTCAGAAACGAATCATCCGATTGGTTTGTGGTCTACTTGATAGAAAGTTTTTTTTTTTTATGCAACTAAGTTAGCAAACAAGCATACGGCCCACCTGATGGAAAGCGGTTACCGTAGCCTATGAACGCTTGCAACACCAGAGGCATCACTCGCGCGTTGCTGATCCTTTAAATATTTTAAAACGCCCTTTTTGAAGAACCCCATACTGTAGTCGCTAGGGAAAACCGCAGAAGGAAGATCATAAGTTTAGTAGGTACCTACTAAGAATGTTTCGTAGCAACTAGCGATATACACGTAAGTATTGTAGGTTAATTAAAGTGCGATGCCGTGGACCGTGGACCGTGGGCCGTGGCGACTCGACAACAAGCACGAGGACGTTGCACTAGCTAAGCTACCCCCTCCTGCCTGACGCCGGTACATGCACGAACATGACATGTGGTTGTTGCTGATCTTCGGTATCATTGCGCAAGTGTCGTGTCTGCATGTTGCGTAACATTATAATGAAGTGCAGCGCCAGTGCGGGCGGCGCGCCCTCATTCCACGCGGGCGCAGTGACGTCACGCACGCGCTGTCTTCATACACACGCGGATACCATGAAAGCTCGTGAGCGCGCACTGTGTGTGTGTGTGCTACCGTATACCTATACCGACCTACATCCGCCTATAGCTAGCTAACATAACATATGCATATTATGCACCATGATAATATCGACAACGATCAACACACGTAGTGCAACCCTCGCCACTCGCTATATACCTAGCTGTACCCTGCTCCTGCTCACGTATGCTAACGAGAGCACTGGTGCTCTAGTGGTCCACTACCAAGTGGCCCCGCCTTCCGATTCTAAGGTCGTGGGTTCAAAATTCAAATCCACTCGTGTACCTACCATTGAGTTTTTCTGCCCAAAAATGTAATGTAAACTATGCCAGTGCTCTCAAACGGTGGAGGAAAACATCGTGAGGAAACGTAGGCATATCGTAGACCCCAAAAGGTTCGAAAATATGTGTCAAGTGCACGAAAGGAGTTCCTTTGAGGCGCACTTAAAATCCATTCACCACACTTGGTTCAAAAGAATCGGTGACACGATAAGAAGAAGAAGACCTATGCTATATGGTGTCGGATGCAGGTACGAGTAGGTACACGGCATGTGCGCGAAGCTGTAGTATGTCGCGACACGCAGCACTAGCTACGTCACCCGCCCGAGTCCGAGTAGGTAGTGACATTGTCGTCGGTACGTCCGACGCACAGCTGGCGCCGCTCGCCTCGTCAGTAAAGGTGATATCAGACGGTTCACTCGAATGATTGTTCACTCGAGTGAATGCTTCATTTTTTTTTCATTCTATGTTCACACGCCTTAGATGAAATGATACAGAAATGAACATTCATTGTTCTTTCTTTTAAATATGTCATCGAATGAAGTCGTACGTCTTGGAATTAACTTCGTCGACAACGTGATG
Source organism: Thera britannica (assembly GCA_939531255.2). Classification (NCBI taxonomy): domain Eukaryota; kingdom Metazoa; phylum Arthropoda; class Insecta; order Lepidoptera; family Geometridae; genus Thera; species Thera britannica. The sequence goes on along the minus strand of OW618043.2, from coordinate 8,464,021 downwards.
TCCGTCGGCTACAGGACTCGAAACAAAATGGCCGAATCCGAATGAACGTTCTCTCAGTGTTCAGACCGTTCATTTCTCGTTCATTCGGAGTGGGAATGAAAGATACCGGATGCCAATATCCAACACTGTTGGATCGGTTCACTAATGAATTCATTCGGCACTCGTGTTTCATTTTTTGTTCAGACATTTCATTTCGAGTGAAATGTACCGAATGAAAGGTGAAAATGAACAAAAAATGAACCGTCTGATATCACCTTAAGTAGCGCTACTCTACTCATGCAAGTACTTACTCACACCGACACCGACATTGGTTGCTAATGCTGAGCTAATAAATGGTCGCAACGAGCCGGTTTCACGATGGATACATACATACATAGAAAACAACAAATTACTTATAGTAAAGGTAGGTACTTAAAACTATTGCCTCATACAATCGACGGCCTTATCGCTAAATAGCGATCTCTACCAGATAACCTTTGGATGGAATGGACTTGAGATATTTACAAGGGGAATGATGGATGGGAGGTTTGATGGAGTCAAGATATTGAACGGTAATCTTCAGTAAGTTGGCACAGGTGAGGTGAGATCGGTGAGGTAGATAGTAGTGCCAGTGATGGGCCGAATCACCGAATGCGAATAATCAGCCGAATAATTCGGTCGAGTCAGAATTGGAAGAACTTTGTCCGCCGCATTACAAACAAACAAAAATAACAAAACAAGTTGCCAAGATAAGAAGCAAAATCAGCCTTTCAAAAAATGTTATAGTAGATTAATAGCCAAGTGTAAGGCATCAATTGCAACCCGAGATATTTAGGCGCACGAGCGCAGCGAGCGACGCCGCCTATAGTTCGAGGGTGGCTCCAGAGGAGTCTGAGTGAGCCACTGTTGCGAAAATGGCCAATGACTGACGGAAGATGCGCCTAGTTCAGAGGTCCTAAGAGTCCCGGTCGTAGGTATTGCACGTGTTACGAGCTGAGGCAAGTCCAAGTACCGTGGTAACGGTACTGCTACTGGGTGGTGTGTGAGGGTGTGTGTGTGTGTACTCACAGCAGCAGCAGCGTGCGCGGCAGCGGCGGCAGCGCGCGCAGGCCGGCGCCGCGGCACTGCAGCGCGCCCGCCTCGCGCGCCGCGCACGCTGGCGGTGCTGGCAGCGGCGGCCCCTCCGCCAGCACCGCCAGCGCCGCCGCCAGCGCGCTCAGCGCCGCCAGCACGCGCCGCGTCCCGCCGCCCATCCGCCACGGCACGGCCCTGCACGCTCTACCCGCCTGCTGCCGCCAGCACTGACACCGCGATCGTCGATCGCATCTTGCCTAACATCAGCGAGCACTGACGATGACGACGCACCACACTCGATGACCGCGCCTGGGTACCTAGCTCCTCGAGCGAGGGGATCCTGGAGCGGGTAGGTACTCAGGTGGGTAAACAAACTTTCGATACGCTATCCCACAACACCGCACCCGGCCGAATGCAACATTGCAAGATCAGTAATGATTATAGGTAGGTAACTAAGTAGTTGTTGTAAATAGAAAAGCACAGCACAACACTACTTCACTGATAGTACGTAAGTATTGCAGGGCAGTCGTCTAGTCGTCTAGCGGAGACGGAGAGCGCGTGTGAGGGGACGAGAACGCGCGGCGACACGTGCGACCCGACTGGAGCGCGCCGCTTCATTGAGGGGAGCGGGAGCGGGGCGGGGCGGGGGAAGGGCGGGGGAGGGGGAGGGGGCGCCACCAACACAACAGTATGTATGGGACAGCTGTTGTCAGTGCTGCCAGCAGTTTTGACAAAAGTCACCATAATAGGCAGAATGGGAGATTTAATAACAGTTCCAAAACACAAAGTTCGTCCAAGCTAAATTTGCATGTTTTCGTGTAAAATAGCGTACCTCTACCTAATCTGAGTAGGTACTTCCATAATTTATTTCATGAAAAAAAATATGAAAAAGCAAAAAATTTACCGACCAGTAAAAAAACCTTGATGCCAAAGAAATTCTTAGAGATAGGATGGGAGCTCTTGGATCGTTGGTTATCTTAATTTAAAGTTTTTTTGTGTAGCAAAAACTAAGCATTAAAGAAAAAAAAGTAAAAACAGTTTTGGAATGTCCAAACAAAGTTCTTTCAAATGACATGTAACTTGATTTTTTTAGGGTTCAGTAGCTAAATGGCAAAAACGGAACCCATAGAGATTCGTCATGTCTGTCTGTCTGTCCGTCTGTATGTCACAGCCACTTTTCTCTGAAACTATAAGAGCTATACTGATCAAACTTGGAAAGTAGAATCCTAATGCGGTTCACAGAATACTTAAATTAACCGCACAAAAATAGAATAACACAATATATTTTTTTTTTTTCATCAAACCCATACGTGTAGGGTACTATGTATGGATAGGTCTTCAAAAATGATGTTGAAGTTTCTAATATTGTTTTTTTCTTATCTAAATAGTTTGCGCGAGAGACACTTCCAAAGTGGTAAAATAACAGCGCTGACCGGTTCTGGCAGAATAACAGCGCTGAGCTGCCGCTGGTGGTGAAGCATTACGCTGAGCTAGAGCCGATTTGCTGCAGTAGCACACATACACTAACCTCTTTTTGTAGTTTCTATTATGTTTTAGTATGTATTTTTTTTTTAAATGTAATTTTTCTTTAGTTGTAATTTTCAATGTCAAAAATGTAATTTCTTTTTAGTACTTTAGTTTGTAATATCGTGTATCTTTCTTTGTTTTCATTTCTTTTTATTTATTTATTTTTATTTTATTTATTTATACACATTGCTCTATCTTTACAGGGGTACCCTAATACGATAGCGCAGCCATCATCCTCCAAATTTCAGATTTAATAATTATACAATCACAAAAAGTTAATAAATAATAAAAAAAAAAAAAAAAAAACGATAATACACCCCGGATCCAATCAATCAATAGTATTAAAACAACAAAACAAAAATAAGCATTCTAACTCTAGGATGAAGCTTTTACGAATTCGCTCAAAGAACATTGAAATACGTCAATATTTTCTGCCACTAGATTCAGTGTTTTAATGGTTCGGATGAGAGGTGATTTGCCCAACAAGTTGGTTTAATAGTTGGTTTAGTCTTATTTTAATAGTGTGTATATGTGCTGAAGCAGTAAATAAATTAATGTCTATGTCTATGTCTAAAATGTGTGTCCCCCTGTAATTTCTAAAATAAGTGTGTTTTTGCTGTAGATACAGTGTCTGACTGCAAAAGCAGTTTTTATCCGCTAGAGGATAAAGTTAATTTGAATTTAGAATATCGTGTTCTGTTCCCTAAGTTTGTGAATACACAACCTATTTACTTCTAGCTCCACGGTGCCGAATTTATCATGCAACCTTTTTTAATTTGATAAAAACTCGCACTCGTAACCTTCTTGGTGTATTTGTGAATTCAAAATTCAGCTTTTTTAATCTCCGTATATTTTGTGTGGAAGATGTTTGCTAAATAATAAGATTTATTTTTGAATGTGTTCTTTTAATTAAACATAAAACAAATAATTATTACAGTTAGTTAGCGTGACTGAACTAGGAGAGAGTGTTACGATAGAGTGTATTACGGCAGAGTAACGAATTTGTCACTCGGTCACCTTAGATAAGCTTTATAACTTAAACAATATGCATGTAGCTAGCTTTGTTAACAATGGGTAACGCTACAAAAACATCATTAAACCTATTTTCTTCTACCTACATGGTGCCTAATTTATCATACAACCTTTTTAGTAAAAACTCATACTCAGAACCTTCTTGGTGTGTTCCTTTTAGTCGCGCCATGTTCTTTTTAGGGTTCCGTAGCCAAATGGCAAAAACGGAACCCTTATAGATTCGTCATGTCTGTCTGTCTGTCTGTCCGTCCGTGTCACAGCCATTTTTCTCCGAAACCGTAAGAGCTAGACTGGTGAAACTTGGCGAGTAGATGTATTCTGTAAACCGCATTAAGATTTTTACACAAAAATAGAAAAAAAACTATGAATTTTGGGGGTAATACTTGAAACTGAAACTCAAAAAAAATTTTTTCATCGAACCCATACGTGTGGGGTATCTATGAATAGGTCTTCAAAAATGATGTTGAGATTTCTAATATCGTTTTTTTCTAAACTGAATAGTTTGCGCGAGAGACACTTCCAAAGTGGATTATTGTAATTTAGTTGAACAAATCAAAGAGTTTATATCCAATTATGACGCCTTTTTCATTGATTTTGGTATTCAATAAATAATGCTGGACAATTCACACAACATTATCTAGCCCTAGAATAAGCAGAACTTGTGTTATGGGTGCTAGATAACTGATATACCTACATAATACAATACATTACATGTATAGATATTTTTTATTTTTATATAGAAAAGACCAGAACACCCGGAATAAATACCTGCAGATCGTACAAATATTTGTTCTAAGGCGGGAATCGAACCCGCAACCTCTTGCGTCGCAGGTGGACATTCGCCCACTGCACCACAGAGGTCGTCAAATCGTCGTAATTCATCGATAGGTTAGTTAATGTCGTTACTTCTCTAGTCACGCACACTAATACATATCTACAGCTGAACACTAACAAAAAACGGACACGCTTTGAAATTTATTTATCCATCCCTAGTAAATAAAACATCCTTGTTGGCAACTTGCTAAAAATGAAGACTTTGTGTTAGATTCATTGCGGCCAACATCGAAATGTTTACGTCTTATCACCATGTCAATTTGCCTAGGGTAGCACGAACACGAAGTAAAAAGTGAAGCTAACACCCAAAAGCTTGTCAACTCTCAGAATCAGAATAAGCCCTCTGGGGCTCAATTCTAGACCAGTGACTTTTTTGTCACGGTAGATATATATCACAAGAACTGTCAGTTTCTTTAGTAAATTTGACAGTTCTTGTGATTTAAATCTACCGTGACAAAAAAGTCACTGGTCTAGAATTGAGCCCCAGGTCATACATAAACCGGTCCCATTCATTCTAATAAAATTGCACAGCCGGTGTTCCAAAGACTGGGGTAGTAGGCGTGGTATTGAGCATGTCAATGTCAACTATCTGCATCATGTCCATGTCATAATAAATGATTGGTCATGGTGATTGGTTTTCGAGACGCCCTCTGGTGGACGGTGGAGAAAGCATACTGGCACGAGGAGACGGTTTAATTGAAAATCCCTAAGGGCCTTATTAATAATCCTGGCGTAGCGTTGGACTAGTTAATCCGTGTTTTGTCTCTTGCATTGACATGCAATTGTCAACTCGAGCAAATGTGACAAAACACGGATTAACTAGTCCAACGCTACGCCAGGATTATTAATAAGGCCCTTTGTGTTCCCTAATCATGAGAACTTGGCTGAACCTCACAGTAGGCATTGGAAAAGAAAAATGATCCTACAGCAATCGAAAAATGCTTCTTTTCGCAGAATAGTTTCGAATCACGAGCTAGAAAATTATGTATTATATTATTATTATCGTTTGTACAGTCATTCGAGACATGACAAAACGCACGGATTTTTTATTTTAGTTTTTAAATAAATATACTCAATACTCAATACTCAATACTCAATACATTTATTGCTTTACACATGGTTTAGTTTGTACATACATAGTTTTTAGGTGTAAGTAGGTATCACATGGACCCTGCATAGGGTATAGCAAACATGGAGGCAGGCCGAGGTTTTAAGGTAAGTAGGTAATTTCGATTAAATTATAATATATGTAGTTATCTTGATATTTAGGGTTGTGATGTACCTTATCTTGGTAGGTAGGCATATCATTCGTCATGGCAATGAATTCTTTGTCTTAATGTGAATATGATGGCATTTTTTTTTTTCTCGATGAAAGGAAACTTCAAATGGAAAGGCGCGAACGTTTGAACATACAAGTTAACAAGGTTAGGTTAGTCCTTTTTGTTAGGTTTGACTATTTTTTGTTAGGTTTGACTTTTCTTTTGTTAGGTTAGGTTAGGTTTTTTTTTTTTTTTTTTTTTTCCTACTTGTTGCCTCGTACCGAATGTCGTAATGATTATAGACTGGGGGCCTTTTATTGCTATCTACATCTTATTCTAATCTACTCTAATTGGCTTTATACAGGGAAAGGTCCTCTGAGGGTTTCAGAGTTCTTATGCAACTACTTACTTCTACCTCATACTCTTAAGTTTACAATACTATTTGGGGATGGGATAGGGTTAACTATCTTAAATCTATTTTATTTCTATCTTACTCTACATTATTACATAAACATTTTTACCTTAATATCTAACAGTTTATAGTTTGGGTATATAGGTTAGGTTAGGTTAGGTTAAGAGTGGAGGAATTGTGCGGGGTGATGCGCGTAACACTTGCACGGTCGCGCGAGTGCCAGCGGCCCCCGCACATGGTGGTTGAATGGTGAATTTGATTGAGGGCTGGCGCATGCGAGATGCGGGAGGAGACGCGCCGCCCAATATGAGAGGGTTTTAATCGTCAGTCGGGTCGCGGATGGTTTTAGTTCCCGTGGCCTGGCATGAATGGCGAGAGAGGTTCACCGGAGAGGTTTTAGTCGGTATTCCGTAGCAACGGCGAGTCCGACATAATTCCGGCCAACCCAGCCGGTCTATTCGTAAATGAATTTCCTCTTCGAAACAAAAAAAAAAAAAAAAAAAAAAAAGTTAGGTTAGGTTAGGTTGGGGTCGCGGGAGGCCGTTCGGAAAGAGGCGAGGGACGCGATCATCCACCATTGGACGGAGGACCTCGCCTCCGCCGAGTTTGGCCGCCGAACATTGGACGCAATTGGGCCAGTCCTGCGGGACTGGATCGAGCGGCCACACGGATTTTTGTCGTTCCGTCTGGTGCAGGTATTATCCGGCCACGGGTGCTTCGGCACATACCTGCACCGGATCGGAAGAGAGCGGGGCCCGATGTGCCATGATTGTGGTGCGGCGGAAGACACGGCGCAGCACACCCTTGAGGTGTGCCCGTCGTGGTCTGAGCTGCGCCAAGAATTAATAGGTGTTGTTGGGCTGGACCTATCGCTTCCCAGTGTGGTGAACTCCATGTTGGGAAGCGAGGGGGCCTGGGCAGCAGTCGCCTCCTTTTGTGAGGGGGTGATGTCCGTAAAGGAAGCGGCAGAGCGCGCGCGGGAGGAAGACCCCCTCGCCCCGCTATGTAGAAAGAGAAGAGGAAGAAGAAGGCGACCACCTCCCTTCTCCTCAAGTGTTGGTGAGTGGCGGGAGTAAGGTGTGGAGGCACCTTCTCCCGCATTGCACGCACTCACCAACTCCGCTGGATGGCTGGTTGGACAGTCGCTCCTCCCCTGAGAGGGAGTTGTGCGGGCCCGCCATAAGGTGGGCAGTCGTCGGCGGGGGACTGGATGTAAAGGCTCTGCCAGTTTCCCAGTTCCCCTCCGCGTAGACGATGCCGGAGCGCCGCTGGGTCGTTTAGTGGGTATACCGGCCTTCACGGCCGGGGAGTCCCACATACCCCCGCCAATCCTCCATTGGTGGGGGATGCGTAATTGCATTTTTCCCAGCGTAAAAAAAAAAAAAAAAAAAAAAAAAGGTTAGGTTAGGGTCGGCCTCTTTCTGCGAGACCGTAATGGTCCAGAAAGAGGCTGCCGAGCGGTATCGGCCCTCTCGCGATCCCGGAGGAGGAGGCGGAGGCGGGGCGCTGATGGCCAAAGGGGGTAGAGTGGTATCCCCTGCCAAACAGGGGACTTTTCGGGTCCGCGGGTGGTTGGAGTGAGGGCTCCGGCTGTCCAGGATGCGGATCCCGGGAAGGCGGCGTCACTTGTGGCGAGTGTCGTCGTAAGCACCGCGAGGGTGCCGGGCGTGGCTATGGGTGCCATTCCCGGGACAGTGCTTTGGCAAAATGCGAGAGGGGTACCGGTGCGTTCCGTATGGAGATCCCGGAACCCCTTGACATGCATGGAGGCTGGCCACCGGGTGGTTTTTAGTGGGTCGTCGGAGTTCCGACATCCCCACACACCCCAACTGCGCTCCCTCAAGCGTAGTTGGATGGTCTGTTTGCAGATTTTCCACCCGTCAAAAAAAAAAAAAAAAAAGATTAGGTTGGGGTGCAAGGTCGGGTAACCTCCACGTGGTGCACCCTGGTAACACCATGAAACACTGCCGCAGAGTACTGGGGTAGTGTTTCATGGTGGCTAATAACCCGACACGGGGCGGCTTCCCCGCGCGTCCCTTTGATAAGCAAAGGGCGCAGTGGGGGGCGAGTGGTCTGATGGAGAGCGAAGGGTTGGTTCGTCCCACTCCCGAAACTCTCCATCTATCCATCAAGGGCTGGGTGGCCTGGTTGGCCAATCATAGTAACTCCCTGTACATGATTGGCAAGCTCGGCCACTTACGTGTTTGGAGGCCACAGAGCGATACCAGTGGGACTGGTCGCTAGGGATGGAGGTGGTAAAAGGTTGCGGGTTTACCTGTAATCTGGAGCCACCGGCCCCAGGCGGGGGCGAGTGGTCTGATGGAGAGCATCCAACTCTCTATCCATCCATTAAGGGCTGGGTGGCTTGGTCAGCCAATCATCGTAACACCCGTACATGATTGACTGGCTTTGCCACTTACGTGTTTGGAGGCCACGGAGCGATACCAGTGGGACTGGTCGCTAGGGATGGGGGCGGCAAGAGGTTTCGGGATTTCCTGTAGCTTTGCGCCGCCTGCCCCGAGAGGGGGCGAGTGGTAGCCCCTGCCAAACAGGGGCCTTTTTGGGATCAGCAGCTGGTCGGGGCGAGGGTCCTGGCTGGCGGTCATGCGGTTCTGGGAAGGCAGCGACACTCTTGGCAAGTGTCGCCGTGAGCTTCGGGGGTGGCTATGGGTGTCATTCCCGGGATGTGCTCTTGGCAAAATGCGAGAGGGGTACCGGTGCGTTCCGTTGGAGATCCCGGAACCCCTTGATATGCATCGAGGCCGGCCACGGGGTGGTTTTAGTGAGTCGACGAAGCGAGGTCGTCAACCTCACACTACCTTAGCGCATCCCTCGGTGCGTTAAGGTGTCTGTGTGCAGATTTCCCCCCGACACAAAAAAAAAAAAAAAAAAGGTTTGGTTAGGTTAGGTTAGGTTAGTTAGGTTAGGTTAGGTTAGGTTTTTTTTTTTTTTTATAAAGCTATCCTTTGGATAGCACAAATGGTCCCGCGGACAAAGTCTGAGACTGTTTTTACCGGCTTATGATTATATACAAACGAACTAACGAACTAGAGAGAAAACAGACATTTAGTATGTGTTGTTTACAGTTTTAATGCAAACTACGTTTAGCTATAAAGAAAACAGACTAAATAAATTAATGTTGCTGACAATTAATAAATGCAAATAGGTGATACGGTTATCTAAACTAATTAAATGGACTAGAGTAATGGTGTTAACAGTTTTTTATGCTTGTATTGACTAGATTGAGTTTGACTATTTTAGCTTAATTGCTAATCGGTTAACATATTTAAAAGAAACATATTTAGAACTATAGAATGACTCTATTTTAGAGTGCTAAGAGCATTATTCACGTAAATTCCTTGCGTAACGTCTGCTGGTTGTTTAATATTTTTTAAAATATAAAGCCAACAAGTCTTATCGACAAAAGAGATTTAGGTAGATGCCTAGCTTTATTTTGAGTCTACTGTACAGTTTTGTGGCCACTATTTTCCACCAGGATTTTTGCCTCTCAGGGATAAATGACCTGGGCCATGGTCATCATGAGCCAGGCCGTTTATTTGGACAGCTTATGTTCTTTGGCAGTTAGCAGTGGTAAGCTATTGTCGACCTCGCCAGTGCATCCCACTTCCTCCTGATCGCACACTCAGGGCTGAACGCATTATGGTCCGCCTTTTCAGCCCCGGCGTGCTTGCAGTTGCAACAGGAAGGGGTTGCACCGGCGAGCCACTCATCGCACTCCGTCTTCATGTGGGGGCCCCCGCAGTGGCTGCACTTCACGGTGTTCTCCACACAGAACCGTCGTCCGTGGCCGTAGCCGAGACACAGCGAGCACTGTACGAGTGGCGACTGGTCTGCCACTCGTACCCGCTGGAGGTCAATGACGACCGTTTCTGCGTGGACCAGGCGCTGCCACACCCCGGGGGACACCCTCATGACGACGTGTTGCGTTTCGCGGTTTCTAGTGCTTCTTTTATAGGCTATTTCAGTCTTATTTTCCTCCCTGACTAGTTCCTTCAGAATATTGCCATTTTGGGTCCAGATTGTGAGAATCACAAAAGGATAGTCAAATAATATAAAACGTGTGCAGTATAAAATATATTTAATTGAAGTAAAGCATGTCAAATTATAAACAACATTTTCTTTTAATAAATTATAACTAAAGAGATCTTAATCCAACACACCCCCTTAATTAATAAAAGAAAACGCTTCTAACCCCAACCCTGATACACACAAATAGTGAGCCTGCTTCGGCAGGGATTTCGTTAGCACATCCGCCAACATATTGTTCGTAGGAACGTATTTCAACACTATATCAGTATTACATTTTAACACATTCCGTATAAAATGACATCTTATATCAATATGCTTGCATCGAGAATGAAAAACTGGATCTTTCGCTAAAGAAATAGCGCCCTGATTATCTGCATATAAAGAAATCTTTGCGTACCTGTGTAACTTGATTTCAGTGAGCAAACTATGCAGATAGACTGCTTCTTTCATCGCTTGAGAAAGACTGACATACTCTGCCTCGCATGTAGAAGTCGCAACGCTTTTCTGTTTTTGACTTTTCCACGATATGCATGCACCTCCTAAAATAAATGCATACCCAGAATATGAGCATCTATCCAAGAGACAGTTTCCCCAATCTGCATCAGAGAAACCTACAACAGATTTTTCAGTTTTCTTGAACACAAGTCCATATTCTTGCGTTCTTTTCAAATATCGCAACAGCCGTTTTGCTGCTTTCCAGCATGTTATATTTGGAGTATTCGTGAACTTTTTTTTTTTTTTTTTTTTTTTTTTTTTTGACGGGTGGAAAATCTGCAAACAGACCATCCAACTACGCTTGAGGGAGCGCAGTTGGGGTGTGTGGGGATGTCGGAACTCCGACGACCCACTAAAAACCACCCGGTGGCCAGCCTCCATGCATGTCAAGGGGTTCCGGGATCTCCATACGGAACGCACCGGTACCCCTCTCGCATTTTGCCAAAGCACTGTCCCGGTAATGGCACCCATAGCCACGCCCGGCACCCTCGCGGTGCTTACGACGACACTCACCACAAGTGACGCCGCCTTCCCGGGATCCGCATCCTGGACAGCCGGAGCCCTCACTCCAACCACCCGCGGACCCGAAAAGTCCCCTGTTTGGCAGGGGATACCACTCTGCCCCCTCACGGGGCGGGCGGGGCGGGGCGGCCGTTAGCGCCCCGCCTCCGCCTCCTCCTCCGAGCGGGATCGGCCCTCTCGCGATCCCGCTCGGCAGCCTCTTTCTGGACCATTACGGTCTCGCAGAAAGAGGCCGCGGCTCTCCAGGCCGCATCGTCTGCCAGCATAGCTGCTACTACGCTTGGCAGACAGAGATCCTGCCCGATCCTGTTGACCAGGATTCCGCGCTCCGTGCTCCACGCCGGACATGATTCCAGCGTGTGCTGCGCGGAATCCGAGTCCCTCCCACAATGGTGGCATTGTGGTGTCGGTTCGCGTCCGATCCTACTCAAGTACTCACCGAAACACCCGTGTCCAGTGAGCACCTGGGTTAGTCTATAGGTGACGTACCCATGTTCCCTCCCCAGCCAGGCTTCGAAGTTTGGCGCAATAGCGCCGACGACGCGTTGGCGCGAACTGCGCGGCTCATCGAGCCGCTCGCGCCACGTCCCGAGCGCACGTCGGCGCTCCTGCACCCGCACTTCAGCAGGCGCGGTTCCGCTCCCGTCATCCTGTCGGAGACGAACGTACACACGTGCGTCCATCTCCGCCAAGATGTCGAGGGGCGGGAACCGCGCCAGAAGGGTAGCCGCCTCGAACGATATGGTCCGGTATCCTCGCGCGATTCGGATGGCCATAGGACGCTGCAGGCTGTAATACAACATCCTGTAGCGCCTAACACCCGCTAGTCTCCCTGACCAGACGGGTGCTCCGTAGAGAGCCATCGAACGCACGACCCCGCCATAGAGGCGGCGGACGCCCTCCCTGGGTCCCCCGAGATTTGGCAGCAGTCTATGCAGAGCACCCACTACCTTTTGAATCCGGGGGACGGAGCGGCTGAAGTGCTCCCCGAAGTCCCAGCGACTGTCCAGGGTGAGGCCAAGGTACTTGAGGTACCGCCCCACCTGGACGTCAACGTCACCTACGCGAACCGACATGCTGGGTGGTTCCCTTCCCCTCGGGAGTTTGTGGAACCACAGCGCCTCAGTCTTATGAGGCGCTATCCGCAGACCCAGCTCGTGGATCTTGTCCACGACACATGCCACCCCAAGCTCGGCGAGCCCTTTGGTCCCGTCGAAGGAGTCTCCGCCAGCAAATACGAGTGTATCGTCCGCGTAGCAGACCACTCGTACGCCAGTCGGGAGATCAACGCGCAAGACCGCATCGTACGCGAGATTCCACAGGAGGGGGCCCAACACGGACCCCTGCGGAACCCCGCACGACACTTCCCTCCGTACACGAGTACCGTCCCTGCCCACATACTGCACACATCTGTCACGCAGGTAGGCGCCAACTATGCGCTGCAGGTAGAGGGGCACTGCGTGAAACACGAGTGCCTCCCTGATCGCCCTCCAGGGCAGAGAGTTGAAGGCGTTAACGATGTCTAGTGACACCGCCAACGCCCTCCCGCCCCGGGACACTACCTGGTCCGACAGCGTACGGACGCGAAGAATCGCGTCCACTGTCGAACGCGCCTGCCGGAAACCAAACTGGTCATCCGACAAGTTGGGACCTTCCTGCCACAGATGTGCGCATAGACGGGCGGCAATTATTCTCTCGAACAATTTGCCGACCTCGTCCAGCAGGCAGATGGGACGGTACGCAGAGGGAGAGTCTGCGGCCCTGCCATCCTTCTTCAAGAGGACCAACCTTGCCTCCTTCCATGGCTGGGGGAAGACTCCGGAGCGGAGGCAGCCGTCAAACAACTGCCTCAGCTTGTCCCCCAGTCCAGCAGCTAGAGACAGCGCCAAAGCCCGACCCGGAATCCCGTCAGGGCCAGGCGCCGTGTTACGAGCCCTGAGACGCTTTACGGCTCGGTCCAACTCCTCGTCTGATACCCCCATTTCGTCGACCCAGATAGTCGGGTCCGACGAAGACACGGGGGCATGGGGACTGTCCTGGACCCTAGGGAAGAGCGTATCAACCACTCCTCCCACGAACGTAGGGTCCAGGGTTTCCGTCAGTGGAGGGACCCATGGTCGGAGCTTGCCCAGTACAGTCTTGTACGGGCGGCCCCAGGGGTCCCTATTCAGTCCCTCGAGGAGTTCGTCCCAAGACCGAGACCTGGCTTCGGCTATGGCGCCTTGGAACGCCTTAGTAGCGTCTCGGTATACCTCGTAAGCTCTAGCCACCTCCACGGCAAGTGCTCGCCTTCTTCTCCGGGTTCTAGTGTACTCACGTCGGGAGCGGAGGCACGCCTCGCGTAGCCTCTCGAGCTCAACCGACCACCAGTACACCGCCCGGCGCTTGGTGGGCCTGGCTCGGGGCATGGATACGTCGCAGATCGACGTCATCATTGTCCCGAACCAGGCTGCCTCCCTCTCAGGATCGGGCAAGATCTCTTGGCCTTCCGGCCAGGCCGCGACGATGGCAGCGGCTTCGAGCAGATCCCTGTCGAGCCGATTGAGGGCCCATCGTCGCGGCGGACTGCTGCTGCGGCGGGACGCACGGTCGGGGGGACGGATGGCCACATCTAGGAAGATGTGGCGGTGGTCGGATAGTGTGACCACCTCTTCCGCTACCCTCCATCCCGACACCAGGCGGGTGGCCGAGGGAGTCGCCCATGAAAGATCCACGATCGACTCCCCCTGCCACCGCACACATGTGCTTACAGACCCCCGATTAAGCAACCGGAGGTCCATACCCGCCGCCCATTCTAAAATGGTCCCTCCCCTCGCGTTGTCCTGACGACTCCCCCACTCACGAGAGTGAGCGTTGAAGTCACCCAGGACAAGGACGGGACGCGGCTGGCATCTGCGAATGCAGTTTCCCACCGCGTCCAAGTACGCCTCATAAGCAGTGAGGGCACAATTGGGAGAGATATAGCAGCCCACAACGGCTAGGTGACCCCATTCCGTAGCTACGAAACCCTGACCCTTCTCCAGAAGAGTGCAGGGGGGGTCACCTTGGCCACCGCCCCAGTAAATAGCGACGAGCCCTGATACGTCTCCGAACCAGCGAGGATGGTCCGGGATACGATAGGGCTCGCTCACTACGGCAAGGCCAACCGAAAGCTGCGCGAACGTCTGCAAGACAAGGTCTTGAGCCGCTCGGCAGCCATTCAGGTTGGCCTGGAGGACTCTTATGGTGTAATCCATTAAGAGGCGTCCATCCCTTCCTGGGGCGGGGCTTGTTGGCCCGACTGGGCGGCCCCCTCTGTTGGGGCTGCCCTGCCTTCCGGTGCTGGGGCCGAGGGAGGAGGAGGTCTCCTCTTGCCACGAGGAGGGGTGCAATTCTTGCTCCCCATCCTGTGGTCGGCCTTACAGCCCATGTCAGCACACAGTGGACACCTGCGTGGACGCGTGCACTGGCTTGCCCGATGATCGGGCTCCCCGCACGCGTAGCACAGGTTAGTGCGGTCCACCGTGCTCTGACACATACTGCGTACGTGCCCGTACTCCAAGCACCGGAAGCACTGGAGTGGTCTCGTGGTCAGATAATCGACCCGAGACCTGACCCAGCCGACGACGACGTGCTTTGCCGCTGCTAGCTTCCGCACGGAAGCCAGTGGACAACGGACCCATACCGTGCCCTGGGCATTGGGTGAGCGACGAATGTCGCCCACCCGCACGTCGTTAACCGAGCAGCCTCCGGCCTCGGCAACAGCAGTCTGCACCTCCTGAGGTGTGATGCTGTCGTCGAGGTCCTTCAGCCGCAACTCCCCCGTTTTCACCGGGCGCGCAACACGCACACCCAGATCGGCGAGAGCCACGCCCATGCGTTCGGCCAGCCGGTCAGCTTTGGAGGTGCAGTCAGGCCCTGACACCTCCAAGATCAACCCTCCAGTGATGGCCTTCTTCGAGCGGACTTGGTCCACTCCGAAGTCGGCCAACTTTATTCGGGCCTTTGCGGCCGCCATAACCGCAGCCAGAGTGACGTCCGATCCCTCCGGAACCGTCAACGTGATCGCCGCAGATGTTGGCAGCCGCGCGGGCTTCGACGTGAGACTCTCCTTTTCCCCGCCAGCCTTCTTGCGGGCCTTCTTGCTCGCCTTCGGGGTGGCCTTTGGACCAGTCTTTGGACCAGCCTTCGGGCCGCCACTTGGGCCAGGTTTTGGGCCGGCTTCTGGGGCCGGCGGTGAAGCCGTTGCCGGAGGCTTCTTTGCCCTCTTCTTTCTCCCTGTCACCGTCGCCCACGAAGACTCGGGCACCCTCGGTGCCCAATCCTCCGCAGTCTGCGACTGCACGGGTGGCAGGGGGGTTGCTGGTGCAGGTCGGGCGTTAGCCTTTCCCTTGCCAGCCGGCCCTTTCTGCGCTGCTGGAGCAGTGGCACCCCTTTGGACCGAAGTAGGCATGGCACCCATAGCCACCGCCAACTTCCTGTCCATCAAAGCGCCGATGCGCTCCATGAACCGGCCTTCCCAGTCCCCAGCGTTAGGTGGAGTCACTGCCTCTGGTGCAGCCATGGCGGCATCAGCACTGGCCCGTGAGCTGGCCATCTCCTCCACTTTGGCTGATAGTGCAGCCATTTGGGCCCGCAACTCTGCGTTCTCGACCTCGAGCCTTTTGACGTTGGCGTCAACCGCCTGACGGGTCAAAAGCTCAGTCGAGATCGCTGCCGCCCTCCTAGCAGCCACCCGCAGACCCTTGATAAAATCGCCCTTCAAGCTCTTGGACTTGTCAGCGATTTTCTCAATGGTCTGAATTTGGACCAACATGCAGGCGTCCAGCTCTTGTGAGCGTAGCGTCCGCATTTCCTGCGCCAGATCTTCGGGGGAAGGCAAGTTTGCCTTCGACCGCCTCTTCTCCGGTAGAACATTGGGATCGAAGACCTCGTCTTCCTCCCCCCTGTCCTTGAGGAACATGGCCCGCTTCGACCCCTGCGGGTCCGCGGCGGCACTTCCATCCTCTGCTTCGGGCTTTCGCCCTCGCTTCCGAGCAGCGCGGGTAGCAACACCCGACACTGACGAAGCCAGAGAGGAGAAGGACGCAATTGAGCAGTCCGACTCTTCCCCCACATCACTCGCCATAGACAATGGCGTTGCCGGTCTCGCGAAGCTCCCCTTCGCCGAGGCCGCCAACCTCTTCTTACGTGAGCTCCCAGAGCCCACGGAGCGTTTGTTGCCCCCCCCAGAGTACGAGGGGCAGGATGCCGAGGCATCGCGGGACTCTCCGACGTCGAGGACGCCGGTACCCGCCTGGGGTTCTTTTTCACAAACAGCTCTTTCCATGTTTTTTTTTCCTCTTTATGGGGTGAGGTCCCCAAAGCGCAGTAGCGGCTGGTTATCCAACCAACCCACCTGGGTGGCAACCCCTCCCTGAACCCCTATAATCAAAAGTTCACGGAGGATTTGCCAACCAGGTGATTTGTCACGCTGCGGTGCCGCTCCAAACATCGGGTTTTTTTATTGAGGTGAACTCCTCGCAGCCCGGGTAGCAACGCCAAAGCCCCTAGACGCTGGCAAGGACGAAATTCTCCATAGCCTGCTCGGTTGCATTGCAAGCACGCCGAGCACGTCTTGCTTCATCCAATGCGCCCTCTGCTAATCAGAGGGCGAGGAGAAGCTCCTATCCAAGTATTCGGGCGAGAAAAGGTATGGATTAGCATCCCTTTTCTCCCCTTCCTACCCTCTAACAACACACACACACACTCACACTCTCACCCACACACACACACCCCGAACCCCCCCTGGTGTTTTGTCCACGTCGGTGTGCCGACAACTTCACTGATGGAAGCTGTCGGCACACCGATACCCCTATCCGCAACCCGGGGGACGCGCCACGTCGGTGTTCACCTCACCGCCCACTGGGACAACCCAGCAGGTCCGTGGGGAGTATTCGTGAACTGTGCCAACCTGACTACTGAATTTGCTATGTCTGGTCTGGTGCCCGTGGCCAGATACAGAAGACTTCCTATCAACTCACGGTATGGCCACTCTGCATCATCCTTTCCACATTCCTCTCCATTTTCAACACCAAACTTCTGTCCGACTTCCATTGGAGTGGAAACAGTTTCTTTGCAATCTTTCATGTTAAATTTTTTCAACAAATCGTTGACATACCTTTGTTGTGACAATTTAATGACGTTTCCCTTTTTGACAATGTCAATGCCCAAAACATAACTTGCCAGTCCAAAGTCTTTCAACTCAAACTCTTTGGACAATTCCCGTTTGAAGTTTTCAATACATCCTCTTTGACTACACGCAACGAGAATATCATCAACGTAGATCACAACGAACATCTTCGTACCATTTTCATCAATGTCTTTAAAATAAAGACATGGTTCATTCACAGTAGATTTTAACTTCATTTTTCTCAGCTTTTCGTCCAACAATATGTTCCATTGACGTCCAGCTTGTTTCAAACCATATAAAGATTTTTTTAAACGACAAACATCACCTCCTGCTTCAAGATCTTCCAACATCTTTTTCGCTTTGACCTTCAATGCAAAATCCTCATCTTCTGAATTGACTAGCTTCTGCAGACAGTCTTTCAACAGCTGAGGTATCTTCATGTATATTTCTTCATCAAGAAAACCGTTCAGATATGCTGTTGAAACATCCAATTGATGGATTTCCATATCTAGTTCAACCGCAAGTGCTGTTAATAATCTGACAGTATCAAGTCTTGCAACTGGAGAAAAGGTATTATGATAATCAACACCATACCGCTGACTAAAACCTTGCGCCACAAGTCTTGCCTTCTTTTTCTCCGTTTTGTCAACATTTACTTTTGTTGTTAGCACATAACGACAACCAACGACAGTACGATGTGCAGGTTTCTTTACAATATCCCATGTCTCATTTTTCAGTAAACTTTTAACTTCCGACATGATGGCTTGCTCCCATCCATATCTTTCGTTTCCTGCTAGAACTTCCTTCAAACTAAACTCTGCTGCACCTACAAAATCATCACAGTCTGCGAATTCATCAGTTTCTTCAACTGTTTGAATGTCCGGTTCCACCTCTACCATTCGGTAAACCTTTTTAGGACGACCTACGCCACTTCTGTCCATACGTGGTCTTCCAGGTCCTCGTTTCACGACTCGTTCTTGAACCTCTTCTTGATGCGTAGGATCCTCTTCAACGGATCGTATGCCAATATCACCACTACCAGATCCACGGTGAGATGGGCCAGCATCCATCCTCAATTCTATCGATGGTTCAGGTGAAATTATTGGATGTTCTCCATCTGGTCCCATATCATTTGATTGATTTTCAGGGTACCTTTTTGAAATAATTTCTATTTCCGCAACCTTTGGCTCCTCAATAAATATAGGTTCATCCACCTTAATGCCTGTATGAGGTTGATCAGTTTTGAACGGATCAATTTCGAGATTTTTCGTAGAAGTTTCATGTTCATGAAAGCGAACATCTCGTGATATGACTACTTTCTTATCTTGAGGAATCCAGACTCTATAACCTTTAGCGTTCCTAGGGTATCCAACAAAAACACCTTCCACACTTCGAGCGGCAAACTTACGTTTTTGTTCTTTATCCAAAACATGTACTTTGCAGCCGAACTTCTGAAAGTAGTGTAGCTGGACTGGTTTTCCATACCACTTCTCGTACGGGATTTGTCCACCAAGAGTACTCGATGGACATCGGTTCCTCACGTGGCACGCCGTTACTACAGCATCAGCCCAGAAACCTGGTGACAATCCGGACGATATCAACATACACCTTGCCATTTCTACGAGGGTTCTGTTCATCCTCTCTGCAACTCCATTTTGTTGCGGAGTTCGAGGAGCGGTCAGTCGCCTTGATATTCCCTCATTTTTCAAAAATACATCGAAATCTCGGTTACAGAATTCACCTCCGTTATCCGTTTGTAAATATTTAATTTTTTTTCCGGTTAGTTTTTCCACAAAACTTTTATATGTTACAAAGTTTGTAAGCACATCATTCTTTTTAGTCATCAAGAACACTTCGCACCAGCGTGTGCTGTCGTCAATAAAAGTAACAAAATATTTTGCGCCTCCTATCGCTTCAGTTTGTATAGGGCCTACTACGTCGGAATAAACGATTTTTAAAATATCATCGCACGGTCCACTTGTTCTGTGAAAAGGCAACGCGCTCATTTTTCCTTTCATACAAATATCGCAATCGTGAAATTCACGGCTGTCTATTGCTCCACTCTTAATGCCGGAATGGATTAACACCTTTGATAAATCTTTCGCATTGAGATGACCTAAACGCTCATGCCACAGCCACGCATCATTATTCGAGGCCACAGATACAGACTCAGTTTTCTCTCTTACATAGTATAAGCTCCCTGAACGATCCGCGACAAACTGAACTTCACCTTGACTATTTGTAACTACAGCTTTATTCTGACTAAAAGTTACTACGGAACCCTTATCTGCAATTTTAGCCACTGAGATCAAGTTACTTCGCAAATCCGGAACATATAGCGTGTCTGACAATGAGACTACTGTTCTAAGCTCATCTTTACATGCAGACAACGTGACGACACCCTTACCTTGCACATTTGTAGTGGAATTTGATGCCAAATTTAATATACCAGTTGTAGGTATCATGCCATTTACAAACTTACTCGCATCGTTACATAAGTGTGACGTACACCCACTATCTAAGATCCAGTTTTCCTTTCCACTGTGAACAGCTCTACATTCATCTGAAACACAGTTAAAATTTTCAAAACTAGTATCAAAAACAGTCCTATGTATATCACCATCACACTCATTTGACACACACTTCACATCTCCTTTCTTAGGACATTCAGATGCTTTGTGGCCTAGTTTATGGCATTTGAAGCATTTGAACATAAAACCCTTTGGTTTTTCCGCGCTTTTCTTATTTTCCGACTTTCCCTTGGCAACCATAGCTCTGTCCGTCTTTGGTTGATGTCTTGAGCAACTTTCCTCCAATATCTTTATCTTCAAAGCTTCTGGGTCTGGAATCGCATCCCGAGATTCAATTGCGCATCTGAAGTTTTCAAAACTTGCAGGCAAGCTGTATAACAACATAATGGAGAAAAGGTCATTATGAATTTCCACATTCATAGCATTCAATTTATCTTTAATTCATCATAATGACGTCATCATCTTGCTCAGACTTCGCCATAGTTAACTGCTTCAGCAGGGTTGCCTTCCTGGCTGGTCCCTTCGAAGCGTAAATTGACTTCAACTTGTCCCAAACTTCCTTCGAGGTTGCGCACCCTCTTACGTGTCGCAACTCACTCGCACTCATCGATAATATGAGGTCTGCTTTTGCTTTTGAGTCATTTGACGTCCACAACCGTGCAGCCTCCGAATCAACTGGCTTGGGTAGCAAGCCGGTCACATAGACCCATGCATCGCTCTTTACCAGGAGAGCCTCTGCATGTACGACCCAACTATCGTAATTTGATTTATTCAACAAATCGATCCTTACACTACCCGTTGCCATTTTTCTGATTCCCTCGCTCTCCGTTTACTTATTAAACATATCCTGGGCCCATAACCCTTGTGAGAATCACAAAAGGATAGTCAAATAATATAAAACGTGTGCAGTATAAAATATATTTAATTGAAGTAAAGCATGTCAAATTATAAACAACATTTTCTTTTAATAAATTATAACTAAAGAGATCTTAATCCAACACAGATGGCTTTTATGATGTCCTCATCTGTGTTATAGGTGAAGACATTCTTTAAAATTACGAGAGGATCCTTGTTCTTCATCTCTACAACCACCAAGTACTCCTCTGCCCTCTTGAGCCTTTCCTTCACTTCTTCTCTTTCCCTCTCAGTCCTGCACCCTACAATCAGTTCAATCACCTTCCTGTCCTTGGCTTTCCGGATCCTTTCTATGACTATTCCTCCTTCTTTCGCGTTTATAGTCTCTCTTATCCTTTTCAAAACAAGAGACCGTGGAGAAGTGTTGCCACTGTGGGGGCCCCCACATGCGCTCCGAATGCGCAGACTGGCTCGCTGGTGCCGCTCCATCATGCAGCAACTGCATGCATGCGAAGATAGACAGGACTGACCATAACGCCTTCAGTCAGGACTGCACAATCCGCAGAAAGTGGGAGGCACTGGCGCGAGCCACGATAGCGTATTGCTAAGGTGGTCACGGGGGTCTTACCTGCACAAACCAGCGCGAGGCCATACCTAGCAGTTCAAGCAAACTTGCAAAGAAAGGGACTAGCAACTCAAGAGCTTATGCTTGAAGGAAGCAAGAGAAGGATGGCTTTCGCGCTGATTCAGGAATCATACATCGGGGCTGTTGGTGAAATGAAAAACTACAAAGGAGCAAGGATATACCAGTGCACAAAACGAGGAGATAAAGTTGTAAAGGCAGGAATAGCAGTCTTTGATAACGACATTGACGTAAGACAATATCCAGACCTAACAACAACAAATATCGTGGTTGTAAAAATGCGAACAAATGCCTGGGAAATAGCTGTAGTTTCATTTTACTTTGAACCAACAGAACCAATCCAACCATACCTGGAACAACTCAGGAAAATAGCACAAAGGTTTCCAATGGGCAGGATCCTCATAGGCGGCGACGCAAATGCAAAGAGCACCTGGTGGGGCAGTGGAAAGATCGATGACAGAGGGGAAGAAATGGCTGGAACGATGGAAGAGCTGGGCTTTCAGGTGCTCAACGAAGGAGACATCCCGACGTTCGCCACAATGAGAGGAAACAAACTCTACACTAGCTTCGTAGACATTACGGCCTGCACGACGGATCTGCTCAACCTGGTGGAAGACTGGAGAGTAGACGAGGGCCTGACGAGCTCCGACCACAACGCATTACTCTTTAATATAAGACTCACGAAAGCAAAAGGCACAAGCATCCAAAGAACAACTAGAGTATACAACAGCAAAAAAGCTAATTGGCAAAGCTTTCATGAGAAACTGACCCAATTAAAAAATGATAACCAACTACTAAAAAGCGAAACAGATCAGATTAGCGACAAAATAGAATTAGATAATAAAATAGAACAGTACATAAAAAATAATAGTAAAACCAGGCAATGAAAATATCCCAAAAATTAAAACAAAATCACAAGTTAACTTACCATGGAGGTCGGAGGAGCTCGCCTTGATGAAGAAAGGAGTCGCCACCAGGAAGCGAAGAGTCCGTTGCGCAGCGCCGGTCCGCAGGGAGAGTGTCGTCGATGAGTACCTGAAAGCAAAGCAAGAATATGAACAGAAAGTAAAAGAGGCACAAACCAAGAGCTGGAAAGAGTTCTGTGGAAAGCAGGATAGGGAAAAGATGTGGGAAGGGATTTACCGAGTAATCGGCAGAACGACCAAAAGGCAAGAGGACTTGCCACTGGTCACGGAGGGGAAGGTTCTCAGCCCGAGAGCATCTGCGGAAATGCTGGCCAAAACATTCTACCCGGAAGATACCGAGGAGAATGACAATGGTGACCATCAGCATATTAGGGAAAAAGCCGACCAAGTAAATGGTTGGGAGCATGCTGAAAATCATGACCCACCATTTACCCCTGAAGAGGTAAAAACCGCAACCGAGCACTTCAACCCCAAAAAGGCCCCAGGATCAGATGGTTTGACTGCAGACATATGCAAACACGCAATAACACACGATCCCGAATTATACCTATCACTGGCCAATAAATGTCTTGAGTACGGCCACTTCCCCAAAATCTGGAAGACAGCGACCGTCGTAGTTCTCCGTAAACCAGGGAAATCTGACTACACGGAAGCCAAGTCATACAGACCAATACTGCCAGTGATGGGCAAAATTCTGGAAAAGATGGTCATAAATAGGTTAAAATTTCACGTCCTCCCTAAATTAAGTAGCCGTCAGTACGGATTCATGCCAGGTAGGAGCACGGAAGACTCTCTCTATGCCCTCATACATCATATACGCAACAAGCTAGAGCAAAAGAAAATAGTAACACTCGTATCGTTGGACCTAAAGGGGGCTTTCGACAGTGCATGGTGGCCAATTATCAGGGTCCGCCTGGCGGAAGAAAACTGCCCCATAAACTTAAGAAGGCTAATAGACAGCTACCTGACGGATCGTAAGGTGCAAGTTAGGTACGCAGGGAAGGAAGTTAGCAGGCTTACCACGAAGGGCTGCGTCCAGGGATCCATCGGAGGGCCAATCCTATGGAACCTGATCCTGGACCCGCTATTGAAGGGACTGGAGCAGCGAGGAACCTACGTACAGGCCTTTGCTGACGACGTCGTGCTGATTTTTGACGGAGAAACAGCACTGGAGGTCGAACGACAAGCAAATGCCGCTCTCGCACATGTTCAAGAGTGGGGTGTCAGAAACAAGCTTAAATTCGCACCACACAAAACCAACGCTATGGTTATCACTCGGAAACTGAAATATGACACCCCACGACTGAACATGGGTGGGATCGACATCTGCATGTCTGAAGAGGTGAAGATCCTGGGACTCACGATTGACAGCAAACTCACTTTCAATAGTCACGTAACAAATGTATGCAAGAAAGCTATTAACATCTATAAACAACTGTCAAGAGCCGCCAGGATCAGCTGGGGCCTCCACCCAGAAGTCATACGCACCATTTATAATGCGGTAGTCGAGCCCGTCATTATGTATGCGGCTAGTGCCTGGGCACCGGCAGTTCGCAAACTGCTAGTGCAAAAGCAACTCAACGCCGTTCAGCGGGGCTTTGCACAAAAAATGTGCAAATCCTACCGAACTGTTTCCCTTAACTCCGCGCTAGTGCTTGCTGGCATTCTGCCTCTCGATCTCAGGATACAGGAGGCAGCCGCCCTGTATGAGACCAAGAGAGGAGTCCCCCAGCAAGCACTAGGAGATAGGGAGATTGAAAAAACGGCAGCTTTTGCGGAATCACTTCACCCGGCGGAACATATGAGCCTGAAATTCGTGTGCCTGGAAGACCAACAGCAGGTGAACATCCACAGCGAGTACGCAGTCCGGATGTTCACGGACGGCAGCAAAATTGAGAATAAAGTCGGAGCAGCGCTATCCGTATGGAACACGCACGCTGAGACCAAAACCCATAAATTGAAACTGTCGTCCCACTGCACCGTCTACCAGGCTGAATTACTGGCCATATGGAAAGCCACGAGGGAGATTCTAGCAAGCTCGGAGGCGAGCTTCGGAGTTTATAGCGACTCAAGGTCATCGCTGGAGGCGATAACCAACTACGCCTCCACCAACCCTCTAGCCGTGGAAATACGGAAGAATCTTTATCGCGCCACAAAAGAGCAGAATAAAATTGTACTTTTGTTTTGGATAAAAGCCCACGCCGGTCTAGAGGGCAATGAGCGAGCAGACCAACTTGCTAAGGACGCAGCCCTGAAAACCAAAACAAAGCCGGATTACGAACTTTGCCCAGTCTCTTTCGCCAAGAGAGAAATACGAGCAGCAACTTTAACAAAATGGAACGAGAGATATAGAGTAGGTGAAACAGGTGCCATCACCAAAGTATTTTTCCCCGACGCGATCGAAGCATTTAAAATAGTGAGGCAGGTTGGTCCAACCGGTGTACTAACACAAGTAATGACGGGGCACGGTGGGTTCTCCGAATACTTGGCACGTTTCAAGTGTAAGGACAACCCATCGTGCGTCTGTGAGCCTGGTAAACCGGAAAGCATCGAACATGTGCTTTTTGAGTGCCCGGTCTTTGGCAAAGAAAGATACGAAATTGAAACTAGATATAATATACAGTTAATATCAGTAAAAGATAAAAATATTAGAGATAAATTCCTAGACTACTGTGTAAATATCGCAAATAAAGTAATTGTAAGAAATAAGGATAGATAATTTTTGCTGAATATATATATTAAAATATATATAATATCAGCAAAGTAAAAACATCATGTCGTAAATTAAGATTGTTATAAATATGTAGTAAAATAGGTAAAATAAAATTGTTAAAATAGATAGCGTAAGAGATATAAACTGTAAACTAGAATTAAGATTGCCCCTAAGCACTGTAAACATTATAAAAGAGACCATCTCTTTCCCATCATATTGTAACCCAGATTTAAGCCTTTTCGATTGTTTAAAATAGATATAAATAATATGAATGTAATTAGAATTAAGAACCCCCCCTAGACCCCAAGAGGGTACGATAAGCCTGTAGCCCTGTAAACCTGTAGATAGAATTAAACGATACAAACGTCTTTGATTTCGTCAAAGGAACTTTATAAAAAAAAAAAAAAAAAAACCTAACCTAACCTAACCTAACCTAATCTTACTTAACATAAAGGAACAAGAAAAAAAAAATGTAACCTGACCTAACCTAACTAATAAAAATCACAGCAAGCAATAGTAGCTTCGCCATTGCATGTTGCACCAAGCCCACCAGAACCATCTGGAGTATCCAAAAATAAATTCTCAACGAAAAGAAAGAAAAAAGAAGTTAGGTTAGGTTAAGTTTGTTTTTTACCTTCTTGTTACCTCGTAGATTAGGTAAGGTTTTTTTTAAGGGAAAAATAACGGAGAAGAGTGGCTTACTTTAATCATTTTAACGGTTTTTAAGATTTGTTTCTCAAAAATAATATTTTTTATTTTATAAAGATTAATTAAAGGATAGAAAAAGTCTCTGGCATCACCAGAGGGACGTCGCATTGTCGTCTCTAGAACGACAAAAAACTAATAAAAATCACAGCAAGCAATAGTAGCTTCGCCATTGCATGTTGCACCAAGCCCACCAGAACCATCTGGAGTATCCAAAAATAAATTCTCAACGAAAAGAAAGAAAAAAAAAGTTAGGTTAGGTTAAGTTTTTTTTTTACCTTGTTACCTCGTAGGTTAGGTAAGGTTTTTTTAAGGGATAAATAACGAAGAAGAATGGCTTACTTTAATCATTTTAACGGTTTTTATGATTTGTTTCTCAAAAATAATATTTTTTATTTTATAAAGATTAATTAAAGGATAGAAAAAGTCTCTGGCATCGCCAAAGGGATGTCGCATTGTCGTCTCTAGAACGACATAAAAAAAAACTTAACCTAACCTAATCTTACCTTATTACCTAATCTACGAGGTTACAAGTAGAAAAAAAAACCTAACCTACTAAAAAATTAACCTAGCTTTTTTTTTTTTTTCTTTGAGTATGTAATTTTGGATACTCCAGATGGTTCTGGTGGGCTTGGTGCAACATGCAATGGCGAGGCTACTATTGCTTGCTGTTATTGGGGTCACAAATCGCAGCACGCACACGCGCTTGCGCCAGTTTATTTTTTAAATTCAAATTCCATTTTTTTTTTTATTTTAAGATTTTATTTATTTATTTTTATTATTTTAATTTAATTAATTGGAATGGTCTGGGAACCAATTACACTAATTAATAGGTAAATTACATTTTGTCATTCTAATTACATAATTGATATCTATATTCAGTTATATCGCTTTGAATCGTCTTAAAGTTTGGAAAGTCTAGGTGCCGGTTCCACGTGACTAAGCCTAGAAAAACAGGCATTAAACTGCGGCTTGGCTCCTCCGTTTTTTTGTTTGATCCTTATACAAATCGAAAATTATCTGCCTACACGACACTCTCGCGTAGTCGAGAGAGGAGAAGATGGACCAACGACATTGTAGAGGTGGCGGAAGGGCTGAACTTGACTAGTGCAAGATCGCCAGCAATGAAAACTTACGGCGGAGGCCCACATCTTTTTTTGAGTCCCGCAATCAAACAAAACTTAACTAAACATAATAATGTCACTAACAGTTGGTGACCGAGTTTGGTAAATTGTATTTTTTTAGAAATTATACTTAAATACCAATTACGCGATGTAATGATGAAATATGAACTGGTTAATTAAATAAAAATCACGAGTGCAATGAGATTGAAAATAAATAAAATGGCGCTAGGAGTTATGTTTTTAATGATAAAGTTTATTGTTGAAAACACGAATAGAACGATATTTTCTTAAAATTGATTTCTTAAATAAGTTGTATTTTCATAATTAATTTTATATAGTACATAAGTATTATCTAGGTCTTAGGTATCTAATAAATTATATGACACAATCAAATATTATGTCTGTACCTACTATGTCTTCTCTTTTTAATCATTTTTCTACCCACGTGGTAGTTTTAAAAATTATCATTATCACTTTTTAAATTAATGCGATCGTTATGCATATGGAAAACACGGGTATCAGTCTGCCCGTGACCACGGCTGTTGCAACACAGTCGAAACGTCGGGAAATAATAAAGGTAATCGCGATAAATACCCGAGTTTTCCATTATAATTATTATCATTATAAAAAATGTAGCTCTTTTGTGTTTTATTATTATTATTAGTAATTTTAAATTATGATACTGTAAAAGTCAAATAAATCTTTATAATTGTGAATAAAACCTGCTATAAATACAGGTAGAATATAACACGTGCGTGCTTCAGTAATACTGTTGGACGTTGCGTCGCGTCCTCATCGCAAATATTATGATACTTTAATAAGAATCCGGCGTCGATCGATGTTGTACTGGGACTCGCTGTGGATGCTATTATTTAGTGAAAACTGAAACAAAATAATATGTTGTAAGCATACTGATCATTTATGAGGAAATGCGGTTGGCCTTGAGTACATACAACATAGCCCTCTGTTTCCTCTCTTACTGGAATAGTACATTGTTACCCGAGTGTTGAAAGTCACGTTTTTTGAGTCCCGAGACGGGTTTGGCGCCAGAGCGTAGCGAGGGCGCCAATGGAGCTTGAGGGACTTAAAAGACTTTCATCCGAGGTAAACACTGTGCTTTTCATTACGAATACAAGGAAAGTAAAAATAAAAACATGAAAGAAAAATTAGTGAAAATGAAGATTGAATTGCCGCCTTCCCGGTTTTTTTTTTCTTTTTCTCTGGCGGGCCTTCGGCTTCGGTTCGCCAACATTATTCAGCCATTATTTTCATTTTAATAATTTAAAAAATGGTAAATTGATTGCTCAAATCTATGTTATTTTAAAGAAATAGTTGAACGTACGAGTACGAATGTAATAATTAAGCCGTATAAGGGATCAACACTCGAGGATAGTAGGCAGTGCTAATTTTTATCATATTTTTTATAAATATTGTTGACATCGATGATATATTAATAAAGTAATTTAGAAGATATATTATTTATTTAATAATATCTTTATGTTATTTAAATTTAAATTTTACATTGCGCTCTAATCAGACTTTTTAAACTTCTTACCGTTGTAATGGGTTTCCAACCTACTAGCTGAGTAAAAAGTTGGAATTTGGTTTAGCAACCTCCTTGCAGTTAGAAAGACTTTAGAAAGTTGGAACATGGTTGAATAAAATAGAACTTGTTTTTTTTATAATTTGACAGCTGTCAGTAGAAAGCGATTCTCCCTAGGGCTGAAAGTATTACTTTCAATTAGGCCCCTCAGGCAACTTCAGACCTACTTTCAGAGTATGAGCAATGAAAAATCACTTCCCGGCGCGTTCTCGCTCCGGCAATGTTGTATGAAACGGTGTGCTGTTTGAATTTAGAACTCTTTCATCTATCGTACACATTGCGTTCGCGTGGCTGTATTGTATAGCCACAGATGCGTTTACCTTTCGGCACAAACTGTAAAATAAAAAATAAAAATCGGGGGTAAAGCGGAGTTCGCTGATAATTGGTTAATAAAAAATAAATTTATTATGTAAAAGACCCTTTTTAGGGTTCCGTAGCCAAATGGCAAAAACGGAACCCTTATAGATTCGTCATGTCTGTCCGACCGTGTCACAGCCATTTTTCTCCGAAACCATTAGAGCTACACTGATGAAACCTGGCGAGTAGATGTATTCTGTAAACCGCATTAAGATTTTTATACAAAAATAGAAAAAAAAACTATAAATTTTGGGGGTCCCCATACTTCAAACTGCAACTCAAAAAATATTTTTTCGTCGAACCCATACATGTGGGGTATCTATGAATAGGTCTTCAAAAATGATGTTGAGGTTTCTAATATTGTTTTTTTCTAAACTGAATAGTTTGCGCGAGAGACACTTCCAAAGTTGAAAAAAGTTGGTCCCCCCCCCTCTAACTTCTAAAATAAGGGAATGATAAAACTAAAAAACATATACAGAGTGGATACGACAGATGGGCATTAAATTACACTACGTACACTATACGTGTTAAGCATTAAATCGATACGGTATAAAAATAAAAAGCTACAAAAATGAGATTTTTTTTATTTCAAACAAACTAAATAGCTTACCGATCCGAGTAAAACGCAAACACCCTTGATAGTAAAACGCGCTCCGGCAAGCGCGCGACATGCCCAGGCAGGCGGCGCGGCAGCCGGGGCGATGACCTGGCGCGACGCGAGTGGAGGCCTGAGCCGCCTTTGAATTGGGTAGGTACGATCACAACAACAAACGTAAATAAAAATCATGTCAGTGTATTCTGACGCCGTGTAAGTTACACGAGGCATTGTTGAACACACAAAACCAAATTTTAATAGTGTGTCATCATCACATCACAATAAAAAACAGTCAATCACAATAAAAACAGTAACACTAAATAATAATAATCCCAAGTTACGTATCCTGTCACAATAGAGAAAAGAAATACTGTCCTAAACTTATTTAGTGTCCTATCACAAATTGCCTTCGCTTTCAATTCGTTAAAATAAAAACGTAAGCTTCCGTGTTCCGGTAGGTAGGCACATCCGTTCCGAACGGTCAGCGGTCGCGAACTGAAGTTGAAAGTAGTTAGGTAGCAATAAGAAAGAACGCACTGACCTATGTCTATTTCTTTTACCCGCGGGATTTTTGCTATGTCATTGTCTCTCTCTATGTCACTCTCGTAGTGAAAATGCGAGTCTGTGTGTGTATTACTTGCGTCGGAGTGGCAAATACGCTTCGTAGGTATAGGTAATCATCTGCTATGAAAAATACATCGTGTTCCAAATATGAAAAAACTTGAAAAATTATTTGCGGCTAAACTACTGCTCCTAATTAAAAGATTTTTGGTACTGAGCTTGAAAATGGTGCCTAGTATATGCAGTTTATTTTTTGTCTCATCAGTCGTATCCACCCTGTATGTTGTACATTACTATGCAAACTTTCAACGATATTTGGTTTGAACGAGATCTAGCCAGTAGTTTTTTTTTATACGTCATAAATCGTAAACCGCAATTTACCTTTCGACGAACTACAAGAACCTGTTTCCTGTTTATTTTCTGTATATTATGTTACTTGATGCTACGGAACCCTTCATCCGACTCGCACTTGGCTGCTTTTTTTTATTTCCTTGCATTTTTTTAAGAAAAGCACTATATATGCTTCGGCCGAAATGGCAATTGCCTGTCTCGTATCATTGAAGTGCCTTCAAACTCATACTCGACCTGCAATTGCTTATTTCGCTGCCTTTGCAATAATGTACCTACTATTTATGAGCACAAACTTATTTATCTTTCTATGTCTCTATGTTGACAGCTTTGCAGCATTATATCTAATAAATATCTATTTTCATTTTATACGTTGGAGTCCGTGTTTCCTCTTTAAACCGCCTTATAAATTAATTATAAATAAATAAATATATATAGCAGGTATATTTTACGTTAATGACTTAGATCGATCTTGACGAAGCACTCGCAGATAATTTAAACACTCCATAAATGTATGGTTTACAATGTTTTGTACTAATGTTATTAGTTTCGATGCTATTTTTTGTAATAGTTAGTTTTTATTATAATATTATTGTTTTTTTTTTTTGACATTTCCAAGTGTACCATGGTATCTTACTGGAATAAAATAAAATGAATGAATGAATGAATGATCAGTCAACACGGGGGATTGGGCGGAGTGCGATATTGTTTTTGACTGGCTCTCAGCTCAGTTGGTAGCTCAGCAGTAGTTCTGCCTTCTGCGTCGTAGACCGTGGGTTCGATCCCCACCGAGAACAAATACTTTTGTGGAGATTATAGAGGCTTGTTCTCTGTCTGGGTGTTATATTGTATTTACAAAAAAAAGTAATTAAGTATTATATCAGCTATCTGGTTCCCACAGTACAAGCTCTGCTTAGTTTGGGGCTAGGTAGTGTTGTGTGGATTGTCCGCATTATTTAATTTATTTTGTTAAATGAAAATCTCTCGTGCCCGGTGCACTGCGTTGTTAGCGATTGGTAGTGTACAGATAGTACGGTTGTAGGCAATAAATATATCGGCTTTTCGGTTTCGTAGAGCGCTATCTCTTTCTGACGCACGCTACGTCCTATGAAGCCGGCATCACTGTATGTGCAATATGAGTGGTGTAGTAGTATACTGACAGGACTGCGTGAAGTTCTCCCCGAGTGCGAGGAGCTCCGCCAGCTGTGCGAGCGAGTCCGCCTTATGCTGCAGGTGAGCCAGCGCCGCCAGCCCAACCACACTCGACCCGTTACTGGAACATGAGGCATATTGTTTGTTTTAATACTTACTACTAGTTGATGGAAGAAGCATATGATGTGAGCGGTAACCATCGCGTATAACAAAACATTGTTTCGTAAGTCACGCGCGTCAGGAACGTGCCCTACAATGCACTGCCCTGCGTCTATCAACTTGAGGCATACAGATATTTAGCCTCACGTGCCAGTAATGTCCCCCACACCCTTCAAACCTGTACACAGCGATGTTGCTTCACGGCAGCAATAGGCATGGTGCTAGTACGCACCCCCACGAGACATACAAAGAGCTCTACTAGTACTAAAGCCCAGTGACGTCACATACCCCGACAGGTCGGAGAAGCCGAAGAAGGGCGCCGCCTCCACTCGTGCGCCGCCATAGCTCTGTAACACAACGTGGAAATGAATCGAATAAGTATATCCTTAGAAAGAAAGAAAGAAAAAATAATTATTTGCAAAGCAAAGCAAAACTCACACTAACAATATTAACTTAACAACTTATCACTAAACTACAGAGGTGAGCTTTGTGCGTCGCAAAGCGGACTCTGGCTCAGGATAAAAACTACAAAATCGGTTGTCTGTAAATTTGGTTTACTGACGATAGTTGAACGTGATATACGTCATAAGAAACTAGAAAAATCGATTTAAATACCAAACTACATGGAATTGCAACTGAATTGGGAACCTTCTGTCTTGGAAGTCAGTTAAATAAAATATAGTTTAAAAAACTAAACAAAACACGCTTTTATAATTTTTAATTAACTTTTAATTAAACAATTTTTAATTAACTGAACTAAAAAGTTAAAAATAAAACTGTAATAATTAATTAAAAAATTTAAATTATTGTACAAAAAAGCGTGGGGTGCTTTTTATAATAACTTCAAATATAATAAACTATTGATAAAATATTTACAACAATCAAAATCAAGCCCCCCACGCTTTTTGTACAATAAACTATAAATTTTTCAATTGATTATTTCAGTTTTATTTTTAACTTTTTAGTTCAATTATTTATAAAAGCGTTTGTTTTTAGTTTTTTAAACTATATTTTTTTTTTACTTTTTAGTTTTTTTTTCATTTTTTTTTTCATATTATTGCATTGTCATCGACCTTTGACAGGTGTGCAAAGTTTGAATCAGATCTGATCGTTCAAAGTAGGACAAAATCGAGCTCAAAGAGGTCGGCGAATAAATACACTTCATTTCATTTCATTTCGGTTAAATACAAACAAACAGGTGCAGTTATAAAAAGAACAAATATAAGATGAAACTACATCAAGTACATCCTGAGGAAACCGGCATGTCGTAGAACCTAAAAAGTTCGATATTATGTGTCAAGTGCACGAAAGGAGCCTCATTGAGACGCACTTATAATCCTTTCACCACACTTGGTTGGAAAGAACCAGTGACATGATAAGAAGAAGGCCAAGTACTGACCAGGAACAGCAGCAGAGCCACCACGACACCGAACACCAGGATGGAAGCACTCCGGGAACACATGCTGGAGGGAGGGAGATGTCGATACGTGCACGCGGCGGGAGAGAGAGAGAGAGACTGCACGACACCAAGAACGCACGCCCTTATATACTAAGACATGGAGATATTAACAATACAACAACGTCGATACTATTGTATTTAAAGACTGTTAGTTCGTCTGTTTGTATATCGAGTCAACGCGGTGCACTTTACGCTACAACTTTTCTCTAAAATCTTTTTAAGCTATAATAAAAAATCTAAAATTCGATTCTAACGTTGTGGTTTCAAATCCAGGAGTGCATCAATATGTTTTTCTGTCCAAAAATGTACGTGCACTATGCCAATACTTTCAAACGGAGAAAGAAAACATCATGAGGAAATCGGCATGTCGTAGAACCTTAAAAGCTCGAAAATACGTGGAGGTGAATTAAAATCCATTCACCACACTGCGCATTGGTTCAAAAGGACCAGTAGGACAATAAGACAAGGAGACAGTAAGACAATATAATTCATATTTCTCTTGGTGACGACTGGACCGATTCTGCTAATTCTTTTTTTGTTGCGATTGTTATTGTCTGGAAAAGGTAAACTAACGAAACAATTAAGAAAACGTAAGTAAAGGGAACAGGGCGAGCGAAGCCGCGGGCGGCCATTAGAATACTAATGGCCGCCCGCGGCTTCGTTACTCACACGACTCTCTCTTATATACAGGGTTATTCATAATTAGCTGCAAATACTCAGGAATTAGGTTCAACAAATAAAATAAAAAATATTTATGAAATGATTTTTTTTAAGTTTTGTTATGAAAATCCCGAGAAAATCGAAAAAGAATATCCTTTGGAATCATTGGCACCTGACCTATTTTGACCTTTGACACGCGCCCGCGCGCCGTGAGCGACACTCTGCGTTCAGTCACCGCCTGGGTGGGTCATCGTCCTGTTCTTCATGGCAATCATTATGCAATAGCCGTAAAAAAATTAATAATAATAAAATTTTAATACAAAAACTTAAATCAAAACTAAAAAAAAATCATTTCATAAATATGTTTTATTTTATTTGTTGAACCTAATTCCTGAGTATTTGCAGCTAATTATGAATAACCCTGTATAAGAGAGAGAGTCGTGTTAGTAACACGTTTTATAGCACAAGAACGGCTGAACCAATTTGATTGAAAATTAGTGAGGAGGTAGCTTAGAACTGGAGACGGACGTAGGATTTATCCGGAAAAGGTAATGGGAACGAGGTGGGCTAAACCGCAGGCGGTCGCTAGTTATAATATATATAAAAAGAAGAATAGATTACAGTAGAGATATAGTAACAGCAAGAGACCTTGCGGCGGCGCGGCCTAGCGCCCACAATGGCGGCGCCCGCGCACATTGTGTACAGGAGCGGCGTGAAACAAGCGTGTCCCGAGTATACAGGCGTGCATACATCACTACACTACACTATACAGTACACTACACTACACTACAGTACAGTATAGTACACTACAGTACAGTACAGTAGTACAACGGCGGTATTATGCACTTGCCTTGACCATCATACCGCGCACGACGCCACTCTACATATCATACTATATAAGTATATAACTATGCAATTATATAGAAACACTCATCCATCACGCGCTCGAGTCGACGTGCTAAATGTGAACTAATACAATTTTAAAACGAATTCCAAAGTAGCAGATCATAATAACTATAACTAGTAGTAGAGCTTAGTGCATGTCTCGTGGGGGTGCGTACTACCACCATGCCTATTGCTGCCGTGAAGCAACATCGCTGTGTACAGGGTTGAAAGGTGTGGGTGCCGGTCACATTACTGACACGCGAGGCTGAACATCTGTAGCCGATGTGCAATATTTGTTGCCTACTACTATAGCTCGTGGAACCTCCGGCCGATAGGATATGTTTAGGACGACCACGGACTAGAGAACGAAACTAAGGAGACCAACTATCCGTCTGATGGACCGACGACATAGTGAACGTTACAGTCGATAAAGGGAGCTGGGTCATCCTCTACGGTGTACAGGGTGTTTCAGAACTAGTATTATGCTTGCCGAGTGGGTTATTTTTCAGTATTCGCGGGGACGCCAAATATTCTACGACTTTTGTAAATTCAGTGATTTTTATTGGAAAAATAAGCAGTGGTTGAAATGAAATGAAATGATTTATTGTTTGCTTGAAGAATGGTTGTGTACAAATCTTAAACTAATTGTGTTCACACTCCTCACCGCTTAACTCGGCATGCAAAAATAGAAATAACATAATTTGAATAAAATAGAAATAACATATTTTGCAGTGGTTTCATCCCTCGTTTACTGGTGGCCTACCACAAGCTCTGTCTGAATTTGGCTCTGGTTTTGATGTCTGTGTGTGTTCACCAGTGTATTATACTGTGTGTGTGACGTTTCGACGTAGGATTTATTTAGTCAACACTCACACAGACTCAAAACCAGAGCCATAGACAGAGCCAGACAGAGCTTGTGGTAGGCCTAGTAAACTTTAGGCGTGATTTCGCTGCTGTGTGTGTGTGAGCTTAGAAGTAAGCTCATTCCTTCTATGTAAATTACTGAATTGACAAGAGTCGTAGAGCACGTTGTAACCATGAGTGTAGAGAATCATCCCCGCCTTACGAGGAACTAGCCAGCTTTAGGTCCGGGACATCCTGTAGTGTTGTGAGCACTCCTAGCATGTGGTACATTCCGTGGCGGTGGCACTCGGTGGCGGTGGCGGTGGCGGTGGCGGTGGCATACCGCCAGATCCACAAATCGAATTCAGCAAGAGTTTGTGAATGTTCCCCACTAGTAGCATCCCCGGGGGGGCGAGGCGGGGCGAGGGGGGGTGCGGAGAGAGAGGGGAGAGAGGCGGAGGAGCCGTCAGTCGGCGGCAGCGGGCAGTGTGCCGCGAGCGCGCGCGGGGAGCGGACGTGTCGCGAGCAGTGCCCGAGCACACAGTGTCGTGCGGTGACGTGTCGGTTACATACGGTGAGTGAACTAATACTCGGGCCTTTCATTGTTTGAGCAAACACATCATCATCTAAACCGTTTGTAAATAGTAGAGGAAGCTCCCTGTGAGGATGAACTACTCGGCTATCCCGAAACCATTTTGTTCCCATATTTAAATGCTAATCGCACACAAGCTTACCCATTTCAGAATACTAAATAAATACCATGAAAATATTTTGTTGTTCTCTAAAATGCTAAACTTTTTGTAACGAATTTTTGGGCACATTTAATAATGCATAATATTTTTATAACATTTCTATAACTCTATATTATTTTAATAAAAATATATATATAATATAAATTTAATCACTACAATCTCTTTGAAACGTTTTTAAAACTATGATATTTTTAACTTTTATTATTCCATCGATTATTTGTATGTGTGCTACCTACCACTGCTATGAACAATAAAGATGCTGAGTTTCCATGACTTTCTCATCATTTAAAGAAGCAAACGGTTCCCGCCCACCCTCGGAGGCTCTCGCGGGCTCCATCAATCAGATCCATCCGTCAGGCTCCGACAGAAAAGTTTCAATTGGAAAATGTTGAATAATCAATCACGCAGGAATAACACCAACCCTTGCTCCTTGCTCCTAGCCCCTTATCCCTTGCCCCTAGGAGCTATCCCTCAATCACAGACATGTATCCCGCAGGACGCCATAACTTTGCGAATATTGCAAACATCACCGAAAGTAGTCAAATGTTTTGTCCTTTAAGGTCCTTTGAGAATAGAGACCGCTATAGAGAAGTTGTAAGTTTGGAAAGAAATGATACTTTGGGGTTTGCGGTGACGGTTTAGTTATAGCCAAGTTGGAGTCACCCACACACACATGATCTATGTACAAATATAAGTATAATAGGAGAGCCTTATATCCGCGACACAGTTTTTAGCACGTGCGGATATCATCGTTTAATTTGTTCCTGTGCTATTTGTTAAAGCTCCAAACAAATAAATTTTGATTGATTTGATTTGTTGTATCCTAGGCCCACATTTTTATTCATAAGATTAGAAACACTGACTTGATGAAAATAAATATTTATAGAGCAGATTGTAAAAAATACTGTTGTCAAGTTTTTACTGTTGAATGAACAAGGAACCACGTCACTAACTTTAATCTTCTCTCATAAAAACTGTCTGAAGACGTAACATTTTTCTTGTCTTTTTATCGGGCAACTCCCACGTTTGATGACGAAAATTATAACGATAATTTTTAAAAGCCTTTTTAGCTATTCAAGGCTTTGACGTTTATGAATGCCCTCGAGCAAACCATATTAATATTTCAATATATTTTTTTATTATTTTCATAGAGTGTTTTAATAGCAGCTCGTAGCAGAGCGTCTACGAGTATGCTACGAAACTACATCTCGTAGCACGCGTCGCACCAATCGCTACGGTTGCAGTGAAAATTACCAAACTGAATAAATCACAAAATGAAAATCTTAAAAACAACCAAATAAAATATTCTTCAATAAATATTCTAGTGCTCATTCATAATGATCCTATACATAACCCGTCCTTTAGCTTACTAGGCCGCTAAGTCTGTTGCCATTTTTATTTGTTGACAAAGTGCTGTCATTTTCAAGCGACTGTCGTCAAGAGACGAGCCGCTTAAAAGTGTCAGACATTAGATTATGGAGGGGGGAGTTTTTGTTTAGTTTCTTGTCTGTTCTAGGTTGTGTTGGTCGCTTGGCGGCTAGATTTCTAAGATTGAGATCGTTTTGGTTTGAACCATTCGCTTCATAAATCATTGAGGGCCTTAGATGGATGTGTGACGTCACTTGCGGCGGTGTAATTGATCGTCAGTCGGAATCTCGGCTATTTGTGATCCATCAACATTCTCCAGTAGGCCTACCACAAGCTCGGTCTGGCTCTGGCTCTGGCTCTGGTTTTGAGTCTGTGTGAGTGTTGACTAAATAAATCCTACGTCAAAACGTCACATACAGTATAGTGTGTGTGTTATTGCGCGAGTGCACAGACTCAAAACCAGAGCCAGAGACAGAACCAGACCGAGCTTGTGGTAGGCCTACAGTACCGGAGAAAGATCATTCATCTCAGTAGTGCCTCGTTGATGCGAACACTATCTCTGTTGTCACTACTATCTAGAAATAGCTAAAGTTTAATTTATGTTATATTTTAACGTCATTTTGAATGATTAATTTCTTAAAAAGCCTTGCGCAAATCTAAGCGATCTGCAATGGCGATCAGTGAAACACTGTCAAGTATGACAGCGATATTTGACAGTGTTTCACTGATCACCATCGCCAACGCCTATAATGTGCGCAGGCCATCAAGGCACTCAGTTTATAAGGAATTGGTGGTGCTCTGTTCTTTTTACTAATGACAACTAAAGATTCTAAGGTAGTGGGTTCAAATTCAAAAAATGTTGGTACGTCTTCTGACTCTAAAACACTCGTGGGTTTGAATTCCATCCACTTTAATAATTATTGGTCGTTAGAAAATTAGCAGTTTTTTTAATTAACTTACCTATTGTTTTTTCAAATGATTTGAATTTGTTTGTTATTTTCATAATGAATATAAATAACACTTGTCCTATCAGTAAGAAGTCGCGGCTCCGCTACAGTCTGCGCCATCACTCGGCGTGAGCTCAGCGCCATCAGAGATTCACCGCACGTCGTAATCTTACCGAAATCAAATCAGTGGTCAGCACGTGACGCGCCTGTACCCTCCCCCCCCTCCCCCCTGTACTTCCCCCGCCCCCCCCCCCCCCCCGTCCCGCCCCCCGCGGCACCAGCAGACATGCCATTAACATATCGAGGCAACACAACACAGCACCATGCACTCTGAACACTGCAGCCTCGTCAGATTGTGTTGCAACAGTGGCTAAACGACTCTTTTCAGTTCACATAATAGTACCAAATACAAAAAAAACTAAAACTATAAAATATCGCGGAACATACATGCGGGTGATTTGGGTGTCCCAAAGGGTGTTCTTTCTCTGGACTTTCGCTTGACACTATTTTATTGGTCATTCTGTATAATAAGCCGCATAAATGTTCACTAGAAGTCTAACGTAAAAAAGTACAGTTGAATCACCTTAAAAGCAAATTTAGGTGCCAGCTATACGTAACCAAGCCTCGAAAAACTGGCAATAAACTTGGTTACTACAGTTTTCTTATAGCTAAGAAGTTTAACTTACAGTTAGCTCGTATTATTCTTGATTTTTGTCAGAACCCTTGATAGTCTGTCCTTGTCTGTTACCGCGGACTGTAGGCAGCTATCTCCTTCGCTCCATAAATTCTCGCTGAGCGCTGTTTTATTGCAAACTCCTATAAACTCAGTTATTTGACAGTTTTACGGCGAGAACAGTTTTAAGACGAGGAAATTATATGATAACTTTAAATAAGAAACAGCTGCTATTCCTACTTCCGAAACTAAATGATAATATGCCATTAAACCAAAGAAAAAGTCCCGTAAATAGGGGCATGGGTAAAGATGCATAGTTCTCTTTGGCTACACGGCACTAAACTAACTGTGACCGCATTTGTGACGTATAGCTGGTCTCTCTGTTACTGTCATGCATGACATATAATTAACTAACATCATTTACTGATATTTAGTATATTATACTAGAGAAAAATTAAGGACTTTTTCAGTAGAGGCTACTTATGATGGCACTTAACTTTGATTTGTTGGCACCAAATTGAATAGGCTTAGATACGATCTTCGTATTTTCAACAATTTGCAACATAATGAGAGTTTGTTGAACTGTTAGCTATTGAAGAGGGCGGCAAGTGATTGGAAAATTACTAACGCATTAAGGCTTCCAGTGCATAAGGTATGAATATTATCTCTTATAGCTAATACTTATTAAACCATTAAAAATAAAACTATAAACTGAACCATCAAAATTTTCATCTGGCAAAAATATCATTTCACCATAAGAATAGGAACAGAGCAAGGCAAATCTTAAAATTTTAGCCAAAACACCAATAAAGTAATTAATTCCGGAGTTACTCAAGTTAAATCCAATTATATTAATTTAATTTCGCCGTTGACTGTACAGTACATAACACGTGAAGCGCGGGAAGTGTGAGTGTAATTGGGTCATTCGAAGTGTCAATGTCACTTTGTGCGGCAGTACCGCCTGTCAGATCAAAGCTGACATTAGATCCGTCTCCAGTAGCACGCCATGCCACTATATGCCACTCTTCTTCTTCTTATCGTGTCACTGATTCCTCCGAACAAAGTGTGGTGAAAGGATTTTAAGTGCGCCTCAAAGAGGCTCCTTTCGTGCACTTGACACATATTTTTGAACTTTTTAAGTTCTACGATATGCCGGTTTCCTCACGATGTTTTCCTTCACTCTGTCTCTGTCGTTATAAGATGCCTTCATAGAGCTCTACATCCATTACTCGCGAGGTGTTCATTTGTGGACGGCTCTCAAGGTCGGCTATTATGCCGCTGACTACCCCTCCGCCGGGTAATCCCCTCGCACGGAGCGCGGCGCGGAGGGTCGACTACTAGTTAACCTTCATAGTTTATTGGTTACGACATCTGAGAGCCTTCCCCATTCCTACTGTCCGTATTATTAAATTTGACAGCAATTAACATGGAAATAACGTCAGTTTATGGCGAGGTATACTTGGTTGGAATACCAAGTTCAGATTTGCACGAAGTCAACATAACAATAAATGATTTTGCCTTCGTAAGGTCCCGCAATGAGTGTGCGGGGGGGTGAAAGGGGGGGGG
This sequence comes from Thera britannica, assembly GCA_939531255.2. Classification (NCBI taxonomy): domain Eukaryota; kingdom Metazoa; phylum Arthropoda; class Insecta; order Lepidoptera; family Geometridae; genus Thera; species Thera britannica. The sequence goes on along the minus strand of OW618043.2, from coordinate 8,423,261 downwards.
GGGGAGGGGGTAGGTAACCGTTTATATGACGGTAATAGCGTCTTAAGGTTCCCTGACGAAGCGGCAACGCCTCACTTAGCGAGGACATATCTGTAGACATTAGACGGGCGCGTAACGACGCTCGCGCTAAATTAAACGCGCACTTGTCTACTCATCCCACTTCTGAATATTATCTACTTTAAACTAATAGGAAGTCATATCTGCGAGCGGCACTCTAGTATGACGCTCTACAAGTTTATCTTATGCCATGCCATTGCCAGTTCCAACAGAACCTCATTAATTGCATCAAGCATACAGTCCATTGCTAGTAACAAAATAATTATAAACGTGATAATTATAATATAGTAGTTCAATAAGGAATATATCCAATTAGTGTGATACAGGTGTGAGCGGCGGCCGCTAATTAGCGTCGCTATGTTGCAAATGCAGACTGAAATAATGTATGAATGCAGTGAACGTCCGCAACACTAGAACACCACTTACTATAGTAATAGTGTTAAACCACTTCTGAAATAATGTCAATACATTTATTTGAAACACCAGAAGCTACTTGTACATGTAGACTGGCCTTTAAGCTCAGTTGGTAGTAGCTCTGCCTGAGCCGTAGGTCGTGGGTTCGATCCCCACCGAGTAAATATTTGTGTGGTTAACGCAGATGTTTGATTTCTGTCTGGGTGTCCACTGTCCAGTGGCTGCAACCCTATTCAGTGGTGCAAGGTGTACTAAATGTATCTTAATAACAAGCGACCGCCCGCGGTTTCGCTCGCCCCGTTTCCGTTAATTTTTTCCTCTCTTTCTCCGCTTAGGGAAATAATTTTCCAATTTCCTTCTTAGTGCTCCCCTACGCTATAAAATAAACATACCCTCCAAGTTTCATGCTCTTAGGACTTACGGTTTAGGCTGTGCGTTGATTGTCAGTCAGTCAGTCAGTAACGTAAGAGTTTTAATTTAGATAATAATGATGAGTTATTGGTACATGTATGTTTTTGTGGATTTAAAACAGAATTTACATTATTTACAAAAACTATTACTAAACAACATGAAATACCTAATTAAAAAGAAAAAATAAAAATTACATTTTATAAGAAACTAGAAAATTTTATATGAACTCTGTTTTCCACCTGTAGGTATTACAGGTAGAAAACAGAGTTCAGATCACCGACCGCAGGCAATGTGCCCAAAAGGCTGGCAACGTTACCTCTTTGAATAGCTAAGCTAATTCTTTGCCCTAGGTAAGCGCCAGCCCTTTGGTCACCAGTCTCAACCACCAGCCTCTTGGATAATTCTTCGAATAGAAGCCACGCCTCTGGACCCCATGGTCCTAGCGTTTCCACCCCAAAAGGCAGAAATATGTATCCATCGCCGATTGATGCATATTTCCGCCTTTTGAGGTTTTCCGCTGCCGTTGCCGCCGCGCCCGCCGCTCTTGAAGTGGACGATACGTGTGAGGCAGCCAACGTATAAGTTATTGTAATATAATTGAGAGTTGTATGCCTCACTCGCAGTATAATATATCTGCGTGGATCCCGCCATAAGCCAAAAGGCAATCCTTTGAATCATGATAGACTGAATACTTTACTGGATTTCAGCTGTCTGTATTACATATCCCGCGATGTGGTTTTTGTAGAGTTTTTTAAAGGTTACATTTATTATATTTTTTCCCTTTATTCCTCCTTTATTTTTCCCTTGGCTACGTATTATTGTAAGACCAGTGATCTGTACGATGTGAGGCTTATACGACAAAAAGCTTTCCAGTCGGTCGCGTTCTCTATACTTCACAGCACATCTAAGACTAAATATGAATAAACATTGCAAGACATTCCACAAAACACTATTTAACCTCAAACTAAGCAAAACTTATGAGTTATGAGATAAGACTCAATTAAATTAACCACATAACATGAGGTGATCCATCGCTAGCTTTGTCTATTTTAAATTTAAAGGTGTTTTAATATAAAAAAAGTAACTGTATTTTTTTTAAATCTACAGCAAAAATTCTTAATTCTGACAAAAATGATTTGTTTACAAACATTTCGTATATAGTTCAGCTGAAGTCTATACTTCACTCTGTACTCTATAGTTCAGAGTGAAGTAGAGCAGTGCGGGTCACAACTCGAGGCTTTAAATGAGCATTAGCATTGAAATGGCGGCGCATAGCCCGCGACCATTCTAGAGCATTCCAGAGCAACCACTCCACGCAGACCTCCTTCCGAGAATACAATACAACGGGGGCAGGGTCACTGCTGATCGGTTTATTATGTGAACTGTTACTATTCTACCGATTTAAAATAGCTCGTATAAATAGCCTTTTATCAAACTATAAATCCAGTTGAGCAATTTGAGGCTTTGCGAAGTTGAGCTATCTTAAACTTCAGCCTGAGTCAGACTATAAAATTAAACTATAGTAACTCTGTGTGCTGTAGATTTCGCGAGTACTCTAAAAGTGAAATAAAATCTAAAATTTCAGTAAAATGCTTTACTGAAATTTGAGATTTTATTTCATCAGATTTTCGTAATTTTTTAACGGACTTATAAACCGATTGATAAAGGTTGATGATGGTGATAATGATGATGTGGTGACGTCACAGTGCGGGGTCCCCACTGGTGCTGTGAGCTGGTGCGGTGAGTGGCTACTTGGTGAGGATGTACGTCCGCACTGGATGAACGGGCCCAAAGACATGGGCCGTCAACGTATCCTATACACACCTACCCTCAGCGTACAGACTGCGCCATTATTACCATTACAGTAGGCATACCACAAGCTCTGTCTGGCTCTGTTTCTGACTCTGGTTTTGAGTCTGTGTGAGTGCTCACCAGTGTGTGTGACGTTTTGACGTAGGATTTATTTAGTCAACACTCACACAGACTCAAAACCAGAGTCAGAAACAGAGCCAGGCAGAGCTTGTAGTAGGCCTACAGTTATTAAGTTTATTAATTTCCCTTACTCTGGATGTACGAGAGAAATAACATTGACTTGCAAAATAACCTTTGATCAAAACGTATCTTCAAATGTAGGTTACAATTATAATTTCGGGAGTCATTGAAAGCATCAGGAAGCCTTACAAATTTGTTGATAATAAATAATAATAAATATTGGTGACAGTTCACACAAGATTATCTAGCACCAAATTAAGCCAAGCTTGTACTATGGGAACTAACTAATAATAAATATTATAGTTGTATAATTTTTTTTGTAATTGTTTGTTGTAATACTTATGTACCTAGAATACAATATAATAGACAAAAAACAAACATTTGGGTTTCACCACACAAATATTTGTTCTCGGTGGGTGTCGAACCCACGATTTTGCTATGTTCATGTATTTGTTTGTTGACAGTACGTACGGGCAGTAATCATAGCCCACGGTCCGTATGTCACGTATGTGCACGTCACTCATACATCTCCATAGTATAGTATTCCGATCTCCTCGCCACCTGAGCACTGAGAGGAAACAATACCAACAAATTGAGAACATTGTACGAACAAAATGACACCTTATAACCCTCTCTCTATAGGAGCCAGGGTACTTACCTACTGACTTATATTTGTTGATATACAGGGTGTCCCACGGATATGCCACATGGAGGGAAAGTACCTTCAATATTGTAGATGGAACATTTTACTAATAGAAAATATTATTTTAATATAAAAACAATTTAAACTGGATTCATAGTTTTTTTTAAGTATTTGATAAATAGTTAATTAATTTTGCATAAAAAATGTTGAAATTCATGGTGTTTCTTTTATTTCTAAGCAAAAAACATGAAACTTATATTTATACCTTTATGATGAAACCTTTCAATCGGTATGATAAAGCTACAGGATGAATATTTTTCGCGTGTAACGGGTTTGATTCCCGGGTTCAACCATGTAATTATTTAGTATATGAATGCAGTTAAAATTGTTTTTTAAATTCACATGATTTCATCTATTAATAAATGTTCCATCTACAATATTCAAGGTACCTTCCCTCCATGTGACATTCCCGTGGGACGCCCTGTACATCTTATCTACTTATTTTTGTTGAGCTATGAATTAGAACAATAAGTAATAAAAACGTCGTATTTTGTAAGAGAATCTAAGGTTTTGTTCTTTTGCATGTCAAAGGCTACAAGCGCACTGGAATGTAGCCCGCTCCTTTTAAGCTTTTTGTTTTTGTCAAGAAGCAGTATAGTATAGTATAGTATAGTATAGTATAGTATAGTATAGTATAGTATAGTATAGTATAGTATAGTATAGTATAGTATAGTATAGTATAGTATAGTATAGTATAGTATAGTATAGTATAGTATAGTATAGTATAGTATAGTATAGTATAGTATAGTATAGTATAGTATAGTATAGTATAGTATAGTATAGTATAGTATAGTATAGTATAGTATAGTATAGTATAGTATAGTATAGTATAGTATAGTATAGTATAGTATAGTATAGTATAGTATAGTATAGTATAGTATAGTATAGTATAGTATAGTATAGTATAGTATAGTATAGTATAGTATAGTATGGACGGAGAAAAATGTGATTCTATAAGGATTCGGTTTTATCATGAACTTAAATAATCAGTGCAGTTAATCATTTTTAAAGTTAACATTATGACGGGTGAGTGAAAATTGTATTTTTTTGGTACTTCTAGTAGAAGTCTCCTACATAAAATTATTTTTGGTAAAAGTAATTGGATTTTTCCATGTTCACTCAGCAGGTATGATATCAAATTACAAATATTGTAGGAGCCTTATTGAAGTGCACTTAAAATCCTTTCACCACACTTGGTTCGAAAGAACCAGTTAGGTACACGATAAGAAAAACCTGCATTATAACATTGCTTGGTAAATTTTGCTGGTAAATGTGGTTTTTATCTGGATTAAGTTAGTTGCAATATAAGCGAGTAGTTAGTGCGGTATCTATTCGTGTACAACTGGCGAGGGACAAAGGAGTCAGGAAGGAGACCGCACACAATATTCTTCCTGCTCGTGCCTTCAATGAGAAAAACATGTTTACCCCCTCCCCCCACCCCTTGCCTCTCCCCCCCACCCCCCACCCCCCCCCTCGAGCCACCGAACCGGATAAACGCACTTCCCATCAGACGATACCTTTTCAGCACAAACAAGTTTAAGCGAGTCTTTTTCAAATTATAACTTTGACTAGTAAACAGTACAGTCCACTCCCGCCGTGACGTCACCGTCGCCGCTAGGGACCGCTTACATAGCTTAGCAAGGCTTAGCACGGCTTAGCTCACAAAAGCAATAGGGTACTTAGGAAGTTTAAATTATGGGACGATGAAAACCGGAACAATATCACAGGCGTTTATTTGCTCACAATAACATGTTATGAATTGTTTTTCGCATCGAGATATAAGTACTACGTACTAGAGAAGCTACGTCAAATAACTGAATTGTCCTATTCTTCGTAATTTGTTCTCGGCAAAAAGGTTATAAGCGCCATGTAAATCACGGCACTTACGCGTTTTCGAGAGAGAGCGACTGAGGCGACTGAGTGAGGTGCGGCGCGATCGCCGCAGTTGAACGAGACAAAGTAGGAATTTACGGTGTCTTCTCTAGTACGTAGTACTTATATCTCGATGGTTTTTCGTGTAAATTCAGTTGTACGTACTCACGTAGATATAATTTATCTTCTAATATGAGTATTGATGAGTGATCTATTGTATTTGAAACGTTTGACACCTTAAACTCTTTTGAGAGCTCTTAATTTGTATAAGTAACAATGATTCTCACAGACTCAAAACCCAAGCCAGAGACAGAGTCAGACACAGCTTATGGTAGAGCTAGGTACTTATTGCACAATACTTCTTGCAAATAAATATATTTCATTTCATTTTAAGGTTGTGTTGTGAGTACCTAGATGTGGGTTGTATGGCGTGCCCTTCATCTATCATGCACGTCGTGTCCCACAGAGCCGACACAGATATTACTTGTTTAGCGACGCACGCTCGCCTAACAATACCTCACACACATCTCTCTATGATATTACAAAAACAAGGTCTGCAGGCCTACCACAAGCTCTGTCTGGCTCTGGTTTTGAGTCTGACGAGTGCTGTCTAAATAAATCCTACGTCGAAACGTCACACACACAGTATAATACGCTTGTGAGCACTCACACAGACTCAAAACCAGAGTCAGAGCCGGACGGAGATTGTGGTAGGTCTACTGTTATTATACATTTCCTTTCGATCCCGTCGTGAGATGACGATAAGGTTCTTGTCGTGACTACTTTGAACCAGTGTGGCGAAATGATTTTAATTGCACCGTGCTAGAGGCTCTTTTTGTGTTCTAGATAATGTTTTAGGAATCTTTTAGGTTTACTTCATACCGATTTCCTTGCTATGTTTTCCTTCACCGCTTGAGAGTAACGTGACACATACCTACACTTTATAAATAGACATGGACATTATTGGACATTCAGGACAGAAAAATTACTAATGCACGACGGGATTTGAACCCTCGATTTCTCAATCGGAAGGCGAGGTCGCTACCACTAGGCTTCTACTCTTCGGTGAGACAGGCTGATCAAACCATTTAAAATGAACTTCCTTAAGGCCTGCGCACACCTAGGTCACTGGCAATGGCAATTAGTGCAACTCGTCAAATTTGACAGCGATATTTAACAGCATTTCATTGATCGCCATCGCCAGCGACCTAGATGTGCGCAGGCCTTTACTACTCAATAACTGGCAGTGGTCGATAACTGACCGGTAACCAGCGTTGTCAGAATGTTACTTTTGTAACATTTGACGTCACTTTTGACCCTCTCATGTTACCTCCATGTTACACGCCTCAATACAAAATTGACTTCAAAAATATTTTACCGTGAAATTGTCCTAGTAAAGTAGTGTGTCGTTTTTTACAAAATGTATAGTAATGTTACTTTAAATGTTAGTTTTTGAGGTGTTTCATGTTATACGTATTAGAGTATCTGCCAGTGGCAATACTACCGGTAACAGTAGGCCTACCATGAGCTCTGTCTGTCTCTGGTTCTGGTTTTGAGTCTAAGTGCTGACTAAATAAATCCTACGTCGAAACGTCACACACACAGTACAATGCACTGGTGAGCACTCACACAGACTCAAAACCAGAGTTAGAGACAGAGCCACACAGAGCTCATGGTAGGCCCACAGATCCAGTAGTGGTCCGGTTAACGGCGTCGTAAACAAGTCGCCCTCACGCATTACACATGAACCCGGCGTTTCAAGCGACACCTCCGGAGGGAACGCACTGTGACGTCACTACACTATATGTTGAGCCGCTCCAGTCACTTATCACACTGACACAACTTAAAGCTGCGTTACCACTGACTCGGTGTAAAACTGCCCTCTAAGCTCAGTTAATAGTAGCTCTGCCTTCTGCGCTTAGAGGGCGTGGGTTCGATCTTTTTGCGTGGTGAACAAAGTGTCGGTTCTCTTTCTGGGTGTCATATTGTATTCTAAGTATGTACATAATACACAAAAAAATATGTTTATGAACAATATAACAGCCATCTGGTTCCCACAGTACACAAAGATACTCAAGTTACTTAAAGACATAGAAAAATGACGCTTACAACAAGGACTTAAGAGCTAGCAGAGTATAGCCTGATGCGTATCCTTGTGTACAAGTTCTGCTGTATTTGGGGCTTGATAATGTTGTATGGATTGTTCATAATATTTATTTATTTTATAAGACGGTGCGTCGACGATTTTGATTGCATGCCATAAAATTATAATTTTAAGATACCAACTTTACTTGTCGTATATTATACTTGTGTTATAATCACTACGGTATAATATAGTAATAGAGGGAACGTTCCAATTTATAATTAACGGCTTCAAATAGCAATAATATTCAAATGAGTCCCGACTGGGCTCTCGTTAAATCAGAGCTTTCATCCCCGCGGGATAGTCAAAGTCATTGATGACGTCACAATTATGCACCCCTCCTCAAGTCCTCATGTGACTATTACCCCCTCCCCACGCGTGTGTGCCCTCACGCATGAGTTCGTTTCATTGAACCCCACTGTCAGTTATGTCTCTATCAATGAATATCTTAATTGTCTGTTTGTTTGGTTTACTGTTTCCTTGTCGGTACAGTCATTGACGAAAATCCAAAAACATTTTCTGGTTTTTAGAATTATTTTGATATGTAATTTCGGAAATATTTTCACACAATATCCAGGCTTTGAAAAGTATAGCTTTGCTTATATTTTTTAATAATCAGGATAACTTATTAATGTTACTAATACCTACTATAAATGAGAAAACTAAGGAAGCTGGAAGAACTTACTTACCAATTACGCTTTAAATGCTAGATTAATTTCGATGAAACTTGTAAACGTTGGTGGACATAGTTTGAAGCAAAGTACAGCCGTAGACAGAAGCTAGCAATAAATGAAAGGGCAAGTGAGATCGTCGACATACATTGAATAGCACGAAAATGTCTACAGTATCGCAAATAAATAGCTTTGCTTTATTTCCTCTGCAACAGTCGTTACACCGTACGTCTGTCCCAACAGCTCAGACATGACATAGCACACACCTGGACACAGTCATCCATCTACAACAAATCTACAAAATAAACAAAGTTAGCGAGTGCAAAAACATTTCAAAAATGGAATAAAAAAAATATATATATATATATATATGCAATAATCATATTGCGCATGCTGTCAGTATGTCCGTTTGTCGGCTGAGTCGTGTGGGGGGCTGTAATCACGAGTGACAGCTACGATACCATCCATGACACTGGGCATAGTAAGCAGTATCTCATTTTAAAAACGCCATGTGGTGAAGACAATAATTGAATAGCCCGCTGCAGTTTTATTTTACTCTGTATAACTGACTTTTAATTCTATAACTGTAGCTCTGTAGGCCTATCACAAGTTCTAACTGGTTCTACTTCTGGCTCTAATTTTGAGTCTGTGTGAGTGGTGACTAAATAAAACCTACGTCCGAACGTCACATACACAGTATAATGCACTAGTGACCACTCATACAGACTTTAAACCAGAGCTAGAGAAAGAGCCAGATAGAGCTTGTGGTACGCCTACTGATAATAACACTGATCATAATGTATAACAGCATTTTTTGAATAAAAGCCTTTTAATCAATAAATGCTGAATTAAACGTTAGTTCATTATAATTATAAAGAAGTTTATAGATTGATATCTCCATAGTTGCGGTGAACATCCTCATAATAATAGTAACGTAATAAAATTCCGTGTTTAAGCACAGACCACGTGTAGTTGCGCTACTGTTGTTGCAGTACTACGCTAGTGCTCCCTCGGGACACTTACTCGGAGATTTCCCGCCGTCTCGTCTTATTGTCCGACTCCTTGTGAGTCCTTGTGCTCCACTCCTTGCTCAGTGCACTCCTAGCACTCAGCGCGTTAGTCTTTTACTTATAAATGGTACTCAATGAGTAGGAGTGTTAGCGCGATGAAGAGGCATTGTTTCACAAACGAACAGCGCCCTCTAGCGGACACCCTTGGAACTCACTCTCAATGAGTTCGGTTATGTAATTATAAAGCTACTTCCGCTAATTAAAATATTCATTATTCGGAATTAGAGAGAGTTTATTAACTTGTAAGGAATTCCTAAGATAAAAGTTATCTGTCGGCTTCTAACGGCATTAGGCGGCTGAAGAGGGCTCACAGTATCTTGTTACCAAATATATTTCTAACGGAATTCCAGTACAATTTATCTCGCAAAGTCAAATATTATTAATTCACTTGAATAGCAAGGATCACTTTGAAACGTCAGAGCTAATAGGTGAGTCTAGATGCCAGTTTTACGCGACCGAGCCGACGCAAGAACAACCAAAAAATGTACAGTTTGGTTCTTCTATTGAACTGAAACCTGAAGACCTACTGACAAGCTCTGTCTGGCTCTGTCTCTGGCTCTAGTTTGGAGTCTGTGTGATTGCTCACCAATGCATTATACCGTGCGTGGGACGTTTCGATGTAAGATTTATTAAGTCAGCACTCACACACTTAAACCAGAGTCAGAGACAGAGCCAGATAGAGCTTGTGGTAGGCCTACTGGCGGGCTTTTGCATTTTTGAGGCGGGAAAACCAATGATCTCGTCATCAAAGTCAAAGTCAAAGTCAATAGTTTTTTATTCAGTACGATGCAAGAATCACTTTGAAACGTCACGCGTCACGTTTCTCGCGTCACGTGGGAGGTAATTGTTTATATTTTCACTTCTGTCGGCATTTCTGGAGTGCCATCATTTAGTTGTAAGATTTCTCTACTAAATAAAGTAACAGAAAAATCACATTTAACTCTGACTTCAATTGTCTTTACCCTTGACAAGCTCATTCATTCGACTGCACTTAATAAGATAGTGTTATTGATGTGAATAGGCAATAAATATGCGTCTGAGGGCGCCGCATCCGCGAGGGAGCCTGCACTCACACTGGTTACATTCACTCGAGTAGGGCACACAGGGGCACGGCACATTTATCATATTATCATGCACCATATTTATAGCAAATAAATATATTTCATCTCATTTCAATTTAGTAACGGTGGTCAGTAGTCATGTAACCCCAAAATCAAACAAACACTTAACCTCTTTTAACCCCCCCCCCCTCCTCCCGCGTGACGTGAAGGCGAGGAAGGGGAGGGGGGGGGGGGCTGGGTACTCGTCAATAGAAAGCATTTGACATCGTTAATGAGAAAACTTTCGCGATGACGGAAGCATGTTTGTTTGTTTTTATTCACTTACCATGGCATGGGGGTTCGGAGTTCTGTGATGGTATACCAACTCTTTGATCTTTTACATGAATATTTAATAATATTGAACGACTAAATAATAATATTATCCAGTCTAAAATAAGCAAAGTTGTGCTAGGGAAACGAGTTATGATAAATACGGTCTTAGAAACACAGTATCAACTGAAGTCTACGTGCATTCGAGGAAGATTGATTCTCCCAATGACGTCGGTCCATCAGGCGTAAAGACTTTCCATTTTTAGGGTTCCGTAGCCAAATGGCAAAAACGGAACCCTTATAGATTCGTCATGTCTGTCTGTCTGTCTGTCTGTCTGTCTGTCTGTCCGACCGTGTCACAGCCATTTTTCTCCGAAACCATAAGAGCTACACTGATGAAACTTGGCGAGTAGATGTATTCTGTAAACCGCATTAAGATTTTTACACAAAAATAGAAAAAAAACTATAAATTTTGGGGGTCCCCATACTTCAAACTGAAACTCAAAAAAAATTTTTTCATCGAACCCATACGTGTGGGGTATTTATGAATAGGTCTTCAAAAATGATGTTGAGGTTTCTAATATCGTTTTTTTCTAAACTTAATAGTTTGCGCGAGAGACACATCCAAAGTTGAAAAAAGTTGGTCCCCCCCCCTCTAACTTCTAAAATAAGGGAATGATAAAACTAAAAAAAATATATGTTGTACATTACTATGCAAACTTTCAACGATATTTGGTTTGAACGAGATCTAGTCAGTAGTTTTTTTTTATACTTCATAAATCGTAAACCGCAATTTACCTTTCGACGAACTACAAGAACCTTTATATATTATGTTACTTGATGCTACGGAACCCTTCATGGGCGAGTCCGACTCGCACTTGGCTGCTTTTTTATTCATCCTTGGGTCGGTTTATTAGCCGAACCAATATTTCTAAACCAAACACAAACTGGAATGAAATCCACAGGAGTTTTCACAAGGAGGATAAATAAGAAAACTTAGAAATAAAGATCAAATTTCACAGAATTGATGGTAAACTTCAATTATATCAGAAAGAGTACCAATAGTAGCGTGTAATATAACACTGCATGCACTTCACTGCACTCCAGAGAATACTACATCTCTTCTTATGATGGCGGAGTGTTACTACACCAATAAAAACAGACATGCCCTGCACTTAACTGAACTAGTCTTGTGGACGCTAACACTAACCCTATCCGCGGTCACCCACCTCACCACAAGCAGTAGAGCGCGGTGCCAGTTTACCTGATAGCCACCGCCATCGTTTTTTAGAGCTGAAACGTTCTAAAAAATTACTGAATATTTGACAGTGTTTCACTGATCGCCATCGCCAGCGACTTAGGTGTGCGCAGGCCTTAATTAAATATGTGTCTTTAATTTTTTGTTATTTATTTAATTTCAATTACAATCAAATATGCACTTAATAATTATAAAATTAATTGCATTCTTAGATCTAGATTCGCAATCAAAACATGTGAATATGACATCATGAATTCTTATAAGTAATAAAGATTCTTAAACCGAATCATTGAGTGTTGTACGCATGCAACACTCAATGATTCGGTTTAAGAATCTTCTTAAACCGAACTTCTATTTTTTTAATTTTCAGTTTTTCGACAGATTAATTAATGTTTATCAAAGTTCCTTTACATTCCAGCCCGAAAAAGCGATTCTATCTGTGTTTTAAAAAAACTGGCTAGTTACCTCTCTGAGTCACAACCAGAGCTCTAGCGCGGTGCCAACAATATGTGTAAAAACAACAAGTATGTCCGTCCGTGAAACATAAAGCAACCTCTGCAATAGTAACAGAGTTGATTTTTTTAAATACAACTTGTTGATGGGACAAGCATATGGCTCAATAGGCCACGCCAGTCAAGAACGTGCCCTACGATGCACTACCCTGCGTCCATCAACTTGAGGCATACAGATGTTCAGCCTCACATGCCAGTAATTTTACCGGCACCCTTTAAATTTACACACTTTACACCCTTCAAATCGAATTGAACAAAGCCGGGTGCTGTAGCGTAGTGTGTAGTTGGCAGCGCTGGTTATAGCCCCTATCAGCGTACAAGTGTTCCAGTGGAATTGCATTCGTAACATACGACTATTGTTACTTTTGCTTCGAGAACATTCTCCGAGATTTCGCTTACAAAATATAAAACGTAATTTTCGTAAGCTTTTTGTGTAAATTCTAGAAAGTACGCTTTGTAGGCGTCTCGAGCCCGATTAGCTTCTAAAATATACAGACTAAAATAATCTTATTACATTTTAGTATTTTCTTGTTAAATCGTTATTGATTTTGCAATAATATTAATAAAGATTTTTATGATGTCCCAAAAAGTTAGGAGCCAAGCGGGATTTGAACCCGTGACCTTCACCTTGGTACGGGGCTGTGCGCCATCGTATCCTAATCACACTCGACGAATAACTCTTAGGGATTGTTTGGTACTAACGCGACCGTGGCTCCATCTACAGATTTGACGTTACAGTCTACTGAAAGTCTTTGTGATATCCTTAAGTGTAGTAAACACTATAAAATCAATAAAAATACCAAGTACTTATTCGACTGTACATTGTATAGTACGGTGTAAGATGTGCATACGGAACCCACCGCCACGAACTATAACTGCTACATACTCTGTGGCGGTAGGGTTCCGCGGAAGCGAACTAAACGCTTCCTTCCACTCGATCCGTACTCAATGCGATCGCCACCCTCTACCACCCTGTACCACCCTGTACCACCCGCTACTTTACGAAACGCTCACTCAACATGTATTACACAGGGTTCAATATCATGCATTCTTTAGATTGTGGTATTATATACTTGACATATTTTTTCTTTTATCTATTATCATCCATGGCTGATAAGGCTTCACAATATTAATAGATTGGAAAAAATAATCAACAATATTAAAATCAACGGTACCACTTACCATCTGGTGGACTGTATGCTTATTTGCCGGCTTGGCACTTCAACTAAAATCTATCAATCGTTCCTATAGTAGGTACAAAAATTCGTAGGGGGTCAAACCAAGTGTGAGGATTTCAAGTGCACCTCAAAAAGACTCCATTCGTGCACTTGAAACATGTTTTTGAACTTTTTGGTTCTACGACATACCGGTTTCCTCACGATGTTTTCCTTCACCGTTTGAGAGTATTAGCATACTGCACATAAATTTTTTGTCAAACTCATTAGCTACCCCTTTTTTTTCGAGTATTTAATGGCATTGAATACTATAGTCAGTTGAGGTACTGGGTCCCGACCATGAGGTCTGTATACCAGGTAGAATTGACCCACACATTCATACTTTGACCCACACATTTAAACCTAAGAAGTTATTAATGTGTAGGTTAGCAGACTTGTACACACATTTGTAATTTAACTAACATAGATGATTGTCTTTGGATGTGTACCAAACTTTTTCTACTTCTAGGACTTTTTTTTCGGAAATGTAAGATTTTTTCGATATTCCACGTCCACTCGTTTAGGCCGGTAGCACACACACGTTTGGAATGTGTTTGAACGGCCATGTGGCCGGAAAAGTGTCGTCAAAATACATGAGCATATATTATGTCCATACATGCTCCATTTCTCCATACAAATTCAAAAGTTTTTTCGGGAGTCGTAAAGTGAAAAATGCCTTTCAGCAGCGCATGAATTACTTTCCGAACAAGTTAAGCGACAAGATAAAACATAGAATTTTTTTTTAACATAATTCTTTCTTCCTTTTTCTTAGAATCCTCATATTTAGTGATATTTTAAATATAATAGTGGAAATGTAAAATCGGCGATATCGGCTCCCATACAAACGGCGCATGATCGCCCTTCTACTGTATTCTGTGGGGACAGGACAGCTGGACAGCACTGCTGTGTTGTATGGTTTCGACGCCTTCGAGTCGCCGGATCGGTTAACGGAATTCGGAATACCAATGGCCAAACCCGACTGCTGTTGCCGTCCTAAGCCTTGGAAAAACTTTAGATAAGTTCAATATTTTATCTATAGCTTGTATGTAGGTATAGTTCGTCCAAGATAAGTTTGCATTTTTCGAAAAACTGTGGCATTCAAACATTTATATTTGGAAATACCTAGGGCTAGATTTAGGGGAGGGCAAACAGGGCAAGCACTCAGGGCCTCCACAAACGGAGGGCCCCCACAATAGAAACTTCGGCAAAAAAATCTTTCAAATTCCGACAAATTGACACTAGTAAACATCTTTCCTTTGATATTCCTTTTTTCGCTGTGTTACCTTTACCTACAGTACGCTGTACTTACATGATTATATTATTGTTGAATATTAACAGAAATAATTTATCCATATTTGTTCACTCCAATCAGCCAATCAGTAAAATATCAAAATCTGAAATGGCTCATAAGCACTTGCAATTTTTCTATTTTTCGGCGAAAAAAGCTCGGGAGGTTCCGTCCATCAACAATAAAATTTAATTTCAGGTAATTCTTGCCTCCGATTATAATTAATGTAAGGTTTTTAGATACTAAGAGAATCTACTTGATTTCACAATAAATTATTTATTGGAAAACTCGACTCAACTTTTTTTTTCATTTTATTTGGTAAATAATTTGGGGCCAGGGGGCCTCCACGTTGCGTTGAGGCCTCCACACTTCTAAATC
The DNA here is from genome assembly GCA_939531255.2 of Thera britannica. Taxonomy (NCBI): domain Eukaryota; kingdom Metazoa; phylum Arthropoda; class Insecta; order Lepidoptera; family Geometridae; genus Thera; species Thera britannica. The sequence goes on along the minus strand of OW618043.2, from coordinate 8,407,908 downwards.
TGGCCCTGGAAACACCGCATGTGTTTCCAGCTTCAAAAGAGGGTTTGATACTTTTGTTTTGAAAGTTATTGCACCTACAATCAGATTTTTTCTCAATAAAGAATGGTTACATTTTCGTGATGCAGTGCCAAATTTGATACAAAACTGCCAGACGGCTATAAATAACATAAAATAAATTAAATAAACCTTTATTTTACTGTCTTTAAAAAAAACAGCATTGCTTAACTTAACTTGTACTAACTCTTACTTACTAAATATTACTAAGAAAAAGTTTATTCTAATAGGACACCGGCACAGCGTGGCAGTACATGGGTCGGGTTGTCTTTGGACAAAGGCCTCCTCCAGGGTTTGCCATTTAGTGCGGCCCAAACCTGATCTGTGCCACTCCGGGAGCTCATCTTTCCATCGCCTTAGCTGCCACTCTCTGTAGCGTTTTCCTCCTCGTTGGTACCAACTGTACAGTCTTCCATTTATCTTCAGCCCATTTACTTCTTCGTGATTTCATCATGTAACCTGTCTAGCCACATTTCAGCCTTCGGATTTTGGCAGTGACATTCTCGACTATAGTTAAGTTTCCAATGTGTGTAAGTCTTTTTTAGTCCTTTAGCTTCACGTTTAGGATGCTTCTTTTTATTCCAAGTTGACAGACTTTTAAACTCTGGTGGTTTGCTTTGGTTGGAGCCCATGTTTGGCATCAAAACCACTATTATATAGTGGTTTATTATTATTATCTAAATATATATAACTCAAAGGTGACTGACTGACTGACTGACATAGTGATCTATCAACGCACAGCCCAAACCACTGAACGGATCGGACTAAAATTTGGCATGCAGGTAGATGTTATGACGTAGGCATCCGCTAAGAAAGGAAAATGGAAAATTATTTTCTAAAGAGGAGAAAAAGGGGAAAAATGGTTTAAAGAAAAATCAACGCACAGCCTAAACCGTTAGCCCTAGGAGCATGAAACTTAGAAGGTATGTTCCTCTAATAGAGCAGAGGTGCACTAAGAAAGAAAATAGGAAAATTCTTTCCCTAAAAGAAGAAAAAACGGAAAATGATTTTAAGAAAAATCACAAAAAATAACTTTACAAAATACGCAAAAAAACATTAAAAATTTTCAGCTTCCGCAGCATCTGGCACCAGGTTCGATTACACACAAAGGTTCACAAACAAACAGATGATAACCACTACGACAAAATCACGGGAAACATCTATCATACTTAAACTAAACACTGTTGAAAAAAATCAGCTCCAACAAAACTCACCTTAAAATTCAAATACACTCTAAAGCACAAGCTCAAATCTATGGTAACTAGCAGTTGTTCATGTCAAATTAAAAAAATCTGATACGATTATACACCAACACGCATACGAAACCCCAAATTAGCCACTAATCCTAATATATATCTAAATATATATAACTCAAAGGTGACTGACTGACTGACTGACTGACTGACTGACTGACATAGTGATCTATCAACGCACAGCCCAAACCAATGAACGGATCGGACTAAAATTTGGCATGCAGGTAGATGTTATGACGTAGGCATCCGCTAAGAAAGGAAAATGGAAAATTATTTTCTAAAGAGGAGAAAAGGGGAAAAATGGTTTAAAGAAAAATCAACGCACAGCCTAAACCGTTAGCCCTAGGAGCATGAAACTTAGAAGGTATGTTCCTCTAATAGAGCAGAGGTGCACCAAGAAAGAAAATAGGAAAATTCTTTCCCTAAAAGAAGAAAAACCAGAAAATGATTTTAAGAAAAATCACAAAAAATAACTTTACAAAATACGCAAAAAAACATTAAAAACTTTCAGCTACCGCAGCATCTGGCACCAGGTTCGATTACACACAAAGGTTCACAAACAAACAGATGATAACCACTACGACAAAATCACGGGAAACATCTATCATACTTAAACTAAACACTGTTGAAAAAAATCGGCTCCAACAAAACTCACCTTAAAATTCAAATACACTCTAAAGCACAAGCTCAAATCTATGGTAACTAGCAGTTGTTCATGTCAAATTAAAAAAATCTGATACGATTATACACCAACACGCATACGAAAACCCAAATTAGCCACTAATATAACATAAATCACAAAAAATAGCGAAAAAAAAATCATTTAAAAAAATTTCAGCTACCGCAGCATTTGTCACCAGGTTGTAAAACACACAAATGTTTACAAAAAAACCAATGATAACCACTAAGACAAAATCGCGGGAAACATCTATCATACTTAAACTAAACACTGCTGAAAAAAATCGGCTCCAACAGCACTCGCCTTCAAATTCAAATACACTCTAAAGTACAAGCTCAAAACTATAGTAAACAGCAGTTGGTCATGTCAAATTAAAAATCTGATTCGATTATACACCAACACCCATACGAAACCCCAAATTAGCCACTAATATAACATAAAATCACAAAAAATTGCTTTACAAAATACGAAAAAAAAACATCAAAAAATTTTCAGCTACCGCAGCATTTGTCACCAGGTTTTATTACACACAAATGTTTACAAAAAAACCGATGATAACCACTAAGACTAAATCACGGAAAACATCTATCATACTTAAACTAAACACTGCTGAAAAAAATCGGCTCCAACAGCACTCGCCTTCAAATTCAAATACACTCTAAAGTACAAGCTCAAAACTATAGTAACCAGCAATTGGTCATGTCAAATAAAAAAAATCTGATAAGATTATACACCTACACGCTTACGAAACCCCAAATTAGCCACTAATATAACATAAAATCACAAAAAATAGCTTTACAAAATACGCAAAATAAAACATTAAAAAAAATTCAGCTACCGCAGCATCTGGAACCAGGTTCGATTACACAAAAAGGTTCACAAACATACCGATGATTACCACTACGACAAAATTGCGGGAAACATCTATCATACTTAAACTAAACACTGCTGAAGTCATGTCAAATAAAAAAAACAGATTCGATTATACACCAACGACGAATACGATTGCCCAAATTAGCCACTTCAACAAAATCACGAAAAAGAGCTTACAAAATACGCAAAAAAAAACATAAAAAAAATTCAACTACCGCAGCATCTGGCACCAGGTTCGTTACACACAGAGGTTCACAAAAAAACTGATGATAACAACTAAGACAAAATCGCGGGAAACATCTATAATACTTAAACTAAACACTGCTGAAAAAAATCGGCTACAACAGCACTCACCTTCAAATTCAAATACACTCTAAATTACAAGCTCAAAACAATGGTAACTAGCAGTTGGTCATATCAAACTAAAAAAAACGAACTCATTTATCCACGCGGACGAAGTCGCGGGTATCAGCTAGTTATATTATAATACTTAATGGACAAAAACCAACAAATCACATGACAAAGTATCAAAATGATTTGATCTACCTACTCGTGAACTCCATTCAACTCTTCGATTTCTTGTAAATACTGTCGTTTTTGTTTGAGGACAACGTCGTTTTGTTCCTTTATATACTTGTATTTATTAAGCACAATATATTATATGTCCAGCACCACCTCACCTTCACCTTTTATTGGTTTATACATCGTAAAAATTTTAATTTTTAGAAAAACATCCGCGGTGCAATCAATCTGACAGCTTCTAAAAATCTAAACCATCATAGTTTCTGATAAAAATAATACACAAATGTTTTTAGGAATACCAGTGAAAATAATTTGCAGAGTTAGCTTGGACCGACTATATTATTGTTTTTTATAATGTCCCAAAAGTTAAGAGCCGAGCGGGATTTGAACCCGCGACCTTCCCCTAGGTACGGGGCTGCGCTGACCACTGCGCCATCGGATCCTAATCACACTCGACGAATAACTCTTAGGGACTGTTCGGCACTAACGCGACCGTGGCTCCATCTACAGTTTTTGACGTTATAGTCAACTAACCTGCTCGATAACCGAAGTTGCATTCAGTTGAATCGACGAGAGATGTCACCTTGCGTTTTTCATAATTTTTTATTAATTTTATAGTGTTTACTACACTTAAGGAAATCACAAAGATTTTTATAATGTCCCAAAAGTTAAGAGCCGAGCGGGATTTGAACCCGCGACCTTCCCCTCGACATTATAAAAATCTTTGTGATTTCCTTAAGTGTAGTAAACACTATAAAATTAATAAAAAATATATTATTGTTGTTTTGAGGCACAGGCCGTCGATGACCTGTCAATAAAATAGAAACTGTCACTTTTTATGGGTGACAGGAAAACCAATGTTGGAAAAACTACCGACCCGCCCCGGTTTCGCATGGGTGCAATGTTGTTACTAAATATACTATAAACAATGTCATTTTATACAACGTTCACAGCTTTTTTGTCATTAGACCATATAAATAATTATGTTTTTAGGGTTCCGTAGCCAAATGGCAAAAACGGAACCCTTATAGATTCGTCATGTCTGTCCGTCCGTATGTCATAGCCATTTTTCTCCTATATCTATGAATAGGTCTTCAAAAATGATGTTGAGGTTTCTAATATCGTTTTTTTTCTAAACTGAATAGTTTGCGCGAGAGACACTTCCAAAGTGGTAAAATGTTAGTAACTTCTAAAATAAGAGAATGATAAAACTAAAAAAAATATATTATGATGTACATTACTATGCAAACTTTCAACGAAATTTGGTTTGAACGCGATAAGTAATTATTATAACGCGCTAGTGAGTAGTTCTTTTTTATACGTCATAAGTCGTAAACCGCAATTTACCTCTAGACAAACTACAAGAACTTTTATATTATGTTACTTGTTGCTACGGAACCCTTCAAGGGCGAGTCCGACTCGCACTTGGCCGCTTTTTTAAGAGGTTAATGTCTTCGAAAATAATCATTTATATAATGACAGCCGACTTTTCTATTATACTGACTTGACTAAAAACTAGGATTCATTTTTTGTCATTTTGGGAAGTCACATTTTGGGCATTTTCATTTTAATTGTTTTTCTGGTGTTATTTTGAGTTCTGTTGTGTAATTTCGGTGGTATTTTAACCAACATTACTTGAGGTCTTAGCTTAAAGTGTTAGCAGTTGGAATTAATATGTATTATGTGATATTCTGATTTGATCGAAACTGTTTTAAATGGTTTTAGAAAAAACGACCATCAATGTTGTTTGCAAAGCCAATTAGGGTAGGGCCGACTTGTCTATTGACTGACTTGACTTGATTAAAAACTATTTTATATATGAAACATAATTATATACTCACTCGACACTGGCAAAATTGATCCAAAATGGGCAGATGCCATTAAATTAAGAAGAAGAAGACTAAAAACTATTTTATCTATGTAATATATCCTCATTTGACACTAGCGAAATTGTACCAAAATGGACAGATATTATGAGAAAGAAAGTGGTGCGTGAGCCGTTTGAGCTAACCTGCCCAAACACAGATTGTCCATAGACCGTAACAGTTTACAAAATTTTCAGGAAGATAATGCGATGCCTGATCACAAAGATGTCAGGATTTAAACCGGTGTTGCTGCCAAGATCATCGCAACTTTCATTGCAAAGTAAAAGGAAACATGACTCCAAACCATGACTCCAAGACTATATACGTGCATATTGAATTCCTCGCTACGTCTCCGACTAAACTGCACTTTTGCTTTAATGTATCGTACTTATCTAGTGTGTCGTGGTAATTAATAAAGAGTTATCTATCTATAATAGCTAGAGTACCTACACTTCACGCCCAAGATCGACGTAAAATATATAACTGATATCTTCTATCGCTTAAAGGTACCTACATTTTGTAACATGATCAATACCAACAAAAAAATATAAGAATGGAAAGAAATATTTATTGTAGTGTTTGCTGGCTGCTTAAGAGAAAAATATGATAACTTCGCACAAGTAAGAAGTCGCAAATGGTAAAAACATCAGCACTGCAGGATAAAAGGTTCTACCTTTTATCCTGCAGTGCTGATGGCACGATATTCATGAGAAACTAATAAGGAAAACTCACACGGTTTGTTTGAATATTAGATTGTAAAGAATTTAACCGTTTTGTTGAAGCTTTAGGCTGGAGTCACAGGACAACTTTACGAACTGTCCTTCTTCTCAGGTTCCAGGGTTGATGGTGTTGTCGACTGGAAAGAGTTTCGAACCCAAGCTAGGACTAGCTTTAGATTATCGAGAAAATATTTTCACGTCGCCCCTGGGACAATGATGCGATGCTCGGTTTAGGAAGGCCGTGTTCTAGTAGGTACCTATTAACAACGCTGTAGAGACAAGGAATTTTTCATTATAATGCGGCTGTTTTTCTGAAAATTTTAGTAAAATCAAAATTACTCCAATCAAAACAATAACAACCGCGTTGATTATAGGACATGAGTGACGTACACTGACACTTCAAGTTGACAATGGGTTGTAGGGTTGTAAAAGTTGCAACTTATAAATACATGATTGAATACTTTATTTATTAAAAGTGCAATTATGTATATAAATTCAAAAAAATTATAAGCGTATATAATAATCAAATAAACTTCCAAGTAAAATTATCCTCGGGTTGAGCAGACGGAAAGGTTTTAAGGTTTATGTTTGCTTTTTTTACCTATAAAAAAAAGCGGCCAAGTACGAGTTGGACTCGCCCATGAAGGGTTCCATAGCAACAAGTAACATAATATAAAATTTCTTGTTGTTCGTCGAAATGTAAATTGCGGTTCACGATTTATGACGTATAAAAAAAACTACTTACTAGATCTCATTCAAACCAAATAATGTTGGAAGTTTGCATAGTAATGTACAGTGGCGGTTTGAAAATGTTCGTCAGTTTTTAATTTGATTCGTTCAACGTATCACGAGCACATTATTACCTTTTGAAACTGAATAGAAGAATGCACTGAGTTAGAGAAAACAATGTTTTAACTGTTCGTTGTCAAAGTTCAAAATCATTCAGATCAAAGTTGTTTGACTGTCTATCTTGTCAACGAGACTATATTTATGTTTTGATGAACCTTAAACTTCTTCCTGCTACACGATACGATAGGTAGTCATCATTGGAAAAACAAATCCTCTTGCAGAAAGGTTGCTAGATATTTACATAGATTATAGTTTCTATCGTAGTTTTCAATAAAGAGTATCTATAATAAGAGTAAGAGTGTTGTCAATGCTTACGTAAAAACAAGCAAAACCTTATTCTATAGCAACGTGCAACGTCACGTGTTAATATGTTGGTACAATAAAAATTCATTCTTGCAATCTGGTGCAAGCGAAAACCGACTCTAAGGTGACGAACATTTTCATTCCGCGACTGTACATCATATATATTTTTTAGTTTTATCATTCTCTTATTTTAGAAGTTAGAGGGGGGGGACCAACATTTTATCACTTTGGAAGTGTCTCTCGCAAAAACTATTAAGTTTAGAAAAAAACTATATACGAAACATCAACATCATTTTTGAAGACCTATTCATAAATACGCCACACGTATGGGTTTGATGAAAAAAAGTTTTTTGAATTTCAGTTCTAAGCATGGGCACCCCCAAAATCTATTGTTTTTTTTCTATGTTTGTAAAAAAATCTTAATGCGGTTTACAGAATACATCTACTTACCAAGTTTCATCAGTGTAGCTCTTATAGTTTCGGAGAAAAATGGCTGTGACATACGGACGGACAGCAGACAGACAAACATGACGAATCTATAAGGGTTCCGTTTTTGCCATTTTGCTACGGAACCTTAAAAAGGTGCGGCTGTTACCAAGTATACTGTACTGAGGTTTGAGGCTGCCCTCATAATAGTTTTTATTTCTCATACAAGCTGTATCACTCTTTTTCACCACCTATAAGGGGTAGATAAGTATATTTGAAAAATTCCAATATAGGTTCATTCAATAAAGTAAAGTATTTTATACAAGCTTAAAATAAGTCTAACATTAGAAAAAATTTAAGAAGAAGAAGAAGACTGTATATTTGTGTATATTTGAATACATTATTGCAATCCCTATGCGTAAACGGGCCAATACAAAAGTACAGCAAATTGCTGATATTTGTAAAATCTTGCTTATCTATGGTGATATTATTCCCCAATTTGCAAGTTCAAGCGACGTTCAGAAACTATGTAATATTAATAAACACATATTTTACGGTAACTTACGGTTTTTTGTTTCTATACAAATAATAATCAATGAATCCATAAAATATTGTTTTTACTTCATTCAGCAATTGAATACGTTGCAAGGTATTTGCCTAAGTTTAAATATTGGTACATTTCACTAGAATTCGTATTTTAATAATTTGAAGATGACACGAACTGCATAATGCTAGAAGAGGTTTTCGAATGTCATCCTGGTAAAATTTTTTTAACCTGGCGTAGATCTACAAGGGTCCTTAAGACTCAGCGGGGCAGTATTTGGCTGCTGCCTGCACCTGCACTCGCATAATACCTATCAAAATACACATACTCACGCACATTTGAGGATTCTCCTGTGAAACCCTGCCTTGCGGTCCTAGCTTGTGGCTGATAAAATAAGTAGTGCCTATCAATAGAACTCTCAAAAACACACTCACATAATATTCCTCACCTCATGTGACTAAATAAGTAAATCACATAATTACTGACACAACTGCATCCATATAGAAATATGGATATGATTACGTCAGTTGGATCATAATGACCCACCGCAATTCCGATGTGCCTTTTTGCGAGTTTATCTCCGCCAGGTTAAAATTATGGTTGTCAAGTAACGGTGCTGCCGTGTAAGTGCTTTGCGATAAATCTATCGCATATTAGTATACAACATTCGTCAATTTTAAACGCATTTGAAAGTTTAATATCTTACTTATGAATAAGCGTTCTCTTGACTTTCAATGACACCAAGATAAAATAACATCATCTAGTATTTAAAAAACATAGTTGTTCAGAAAAATAGAGTAAACTATAGTTAACAATAGCTAAAACAATTACTAACGACGAACAAACATTTGGTACCACAGTAACGCACATGCAGTTAAAACCAACTATAAACTAAATATGCATGAAATTCCTGAAAATTTTAGTAATTTTCCAGAAATCTGATAAAAAAGTGTCCAATTTCGCGAAAAATGTGGCAAGATTTGATGTCACAAACGTGAACACAGTAGGTATGGTTTACATGACGTCACCGAATGTAAACATATGGTTTACAAAACACACACATACACACGTGTCTATAAGATATTGTGTTCGAAATTCAAAAACAAGACTGTTAACCCAAGAACGTGCCTCTGCCAAAAACAACATAAGTGAAGTTATACCATTTTGATTCATAACATTCCAAAAGGACATAACTCTAGCTGCATTCTAAACTAGTTTTTTCAGCTTCATAAAAGGTATAACTTTACTTTCGTACAAGCACGTGTTTAGTTATCGAGTAATTTTCACAACTAAAAAGACACCAAGAACTGTGTGAGTGTAAACTAAATAAATCCTACGTCGAAACGTCACACACACGGTACAATACACTAGTGAGCAATCACACTGACTCAAAACCAGAGCCAGAGACAGAGCCGGACAAAGCTTGTGGTAGGCCTACTGACCCGCGTGTGTTGAGAAGGCAAGGTCACTTCTACTAGACCATCGGTGCTTCATGGCAAACAATATTTATTAGTACTATTTTTATGAACAACGGAATATTTAACATGATATAATTTTGCGAGTTTCGACTCCCTAAATCGTTGTAAGCTATAATGAAAACTGTTTTCAGCGTAACATTAATCATAAACCATTGTTAAAATTATCAAATTGTCAGCATAGGACCTCAATCTCTGGCAAACAAGGTCACAAAGATGTTTTTCATCAAGCTTGCTAACTTTGCCAAGCAATATCTGCAATGAATATAGCCCTTAATGCAATTTGCGTATAACCTTATCATCATCTGAGGCAAATAGTGATGCAAATATGAAATAAAAATAAAAGGCAACTGTGGCGCTGGTTTTCTTATTCATCTGACGCGACGAAAAGGTTAAATCCTACGTCAAAACGTCACACACACAGTGTAATACACTGTGGTCAGCACTCACACACCAGCTCCAGACATATGTCCAGAGACATATGTCCTTTATGGTAGCCCTCCAGTACTGTATTACTATGCCGTGGTGAGTGCGTCGTTAGCGAGTCCTCAGCCCCTGCCAGCGATGGGGTCACAGTGCCCTACACTACACTACACTACACAATGCATGTAGGGCACTCGGCTAACTATTACTCGTACGTATTTATTATAGGGGACTATTCAAATTAAATAAACAATCTTTGCCAAAATATTTTATTAAATTACTTACAATCTGTTCGAATAATGTCTGTAAAAGTTTATTTCGAGTACATGAAATGGTTGTTGATTTACCTACAAATGGTATTACAGTATTTTTTTGTGTAAAAAATGTTTAGGGATTTGATTTAGTGGGCTTTCCAAAGTTGTATCGATTCTTCTAATATTATTTAAAATAGTGTCACATTATTATCGTTCTGCAGTTGATTAAACGATTTAAGACGTTGGCTTGATATTGCATGTTTTAGAATACTATCGAAAATCTTTTCCCCGAAGAAAATGTTCGTTGCATTTGTGCTATAAATAAGCTCTTCTACGAATTACTCCTTCCGTAGCTGGTGCTACGATCTCGTAGCAAGTGCTACGGATTGATAAAAAAATAAAATGTGTTCTACTAGACAAACGCTGCTCTGTAGACAAATCTACGCAAACGATAGCGGAATTATAAAGCGTATACGCCAAGTTTTTGGTAACAATTTCATTTTTTTATAACTGTGATTAAACTTTGCAGTTTTTTCAAAAGCCTTTGTAGAATTAAGTCAAAAAATCAAAACCAAAATCATAAGTGTCATTTAGTAGGATTGCAAGGATCATTTTGAAACGTTTTAAAGCTAGGTGAGTCTAGGTGCCAGTTCCACGCGACGAAGAATAGGCAACAAACTACGGCTCGGTTCCTACTGTTTTTTGATATGTTGTTTTGTTTGCAGATGCTTCCCCCCCGGAGATGAGTGCGCTCCCCCCCTCCCCCGCGCGCCGTGCCCTGTGAGGCGCCCCCCCCGCTCGTGCACCCCCGCTAGCGCCCTAGCGTGGCTCCGGCGTCATGCCGCGCGTTCACTGCTGGCCGACGCGGCGCCTCCTTCTTCCTTCTGTACTCTTCTTCTTCCTTCTTATCGGTGAGTTTACTCTACTTTTACTTTACTCTAGGTGTACTTATTAATAAGCTATTGACTTTTGACTCTCTAGTAGCATTACCCCACAAACCTTTTTTTCTTTAGTGCTATTTATAATAATTAGACTATGTATTTTTTAAAAGATTATAAATAATAAAAAAAAATTATAGCTTTTGTTCAACACAACGATTTTGACTGGCAGAACACAAGCTACAACACGACTTTTGTATATAACAAAAAAAAAATAGAGTCCCAAATCCGCTGAGCGGGATTTGAACCTGTAACCTTCTTTTCTTTTGATATTAATATCGTATTCTCTATCAATCACGTCAAAATACAGTTTACAGCAGAAACGATCAACGATGTCTTTAACAGTTCATTATTATGTGGTACGCAAACTATTAAGTAAGTTATTTACGAGACTAGCTACTGTATAATCAGTACATTGTGCCGTCCTGCACTAATTCAATAAGCAGTAATGAAGAAGTTCTTGTTCGTGTCTCCGGTCGCGGTACATTGCGGGCTTTGAACACAACTCGCAGTAAATCTCGGAACAAGACGCGCAATGGTAATGAATCTCATTAGAATGTTCGTGCCGGAGTGTGCTCGTGGTACGAGGATGAACGATTTAACTTGAAATAAAAGTTTGAGCGTAGTGAGTGATGCGTGACGATTTAAAGCTCGGAAGAGTCGAGAGTTACGACTTTTGGCGATGTGTTTTTGAGTCGTTACTCGACTTTTCCTTTGCTATAAAAGTTGTTTACGGAATTTGCCCTTTAACTAAAAATGACAAGTATTTAGGTAGATACAGAACGCTCATTGAATTTCTGTCTCTTGGAAATCAGCTGCTTAGTGGTCTGGGTTCTGATAATTATTGATCAGTTCTCTGCACAACAGCAACAGGCGTAATGGTTTCTAGAACCTAATTTCAAAAAAACAAAACGAGTACGTAGCATAAAAAACTGAATCTATTTAAAGACCTACCTGTTGGATACATGATATAATCGAGAAAGAGTTGATTATTTATTTGGAACTTTGGACGCACGGACGGCGTCTAAGCAAAATAAATCGTAAAAATGACTGACTTTACTTCTCTAAACATCCCTGGAACAAGTACAGTCAGAAGCGTAAGTACAGTTGGTATTGTTTGACATTCTTTTGCACTTTTCGAGATGAAGGTCCCGGAGTTAGCTACGGTTTCATTTCAGTTGCAATCTTTACTGAGCTTTTGTTCCTTTTTTCTGATGCTAAAATAAGACAGACAGCGTAAACTGCTATACAGGGTGGTCGGATGCTTTAAATATATATAAAAATTAATCCCATTTTTCTTGGTCACGCCTTTATGCGTGAACGGCTGATCCGATTTGGACTGAAAATAGGTAGCTTAAAACCAGGAGACAGGTATGGGATACTTTTTATCTTCAAAGAAAGGAACGGGGGGAGGGGGGGGGGGGGAAGTACTGTGTTGATTTCAAAAATTCTTCATCATTGGAAAGCTACACTCACCCTGAGTAACATAGGTTATAATTTTATGTGTTTAAAAAATAACTGTCCACCCGTGCGAAGCCGGGACAGGCCGCTAGTTACAAATAAAACAAAATATTTATGACAAAACTCCTACCACAGTTTGAGTGACCTTATTCCTCGATAAACAATGTATCCACGTGGCGTGTTCCCGTGACGTGGCGCCATCTTGTACAACAACAAAAACAACAACAACAATCTGAGTAAACATCACCTCCCACAAACAACACCGCGGCTGCCCTTTTGTAATCTGTACTGGTACCTTCTCGCACTTCACCAACGAATACCTACCTACGAGTACATCCTGAAGCTCCTCAAGCAACATCAAACGTTATTTGTATTACCCGTAGGCCTACCACAAGCTCTGTCTGGCTCTGTCTCTGGCTTTGAGTCTGCGTGAGTGGTCGCCAGTGCATTATACTGTGTGTGACGTTTCGACGTAGGATTTATTTAGTCAACACTCGCACAGACTCAAAACCAGAGACAGAGCCAGACAGAGCTTGTGGTAGGCCTACAGCGCTGCTCTATTGTGCTGGTAAATTAAATTATAAACACAATATCAGTTTCAAATCTCTGTTTACCAAAGCCGAGTGGGATGTCACACGATTACAAGACTATTATTTACCAACTTAAAAAAACTGAAGATTTGTATGATGTCACAAAAGTAAAAAGCCGAGCGGGATTTGAATCCACGACCTTCGCCTTGGTACGGGGCTGTGCTGACCGCTGCGCCATCGAATTGAGTGTGATACTCAACAAATCATTTTTATTTCCTTAATATAAAAACTGACTGAAATACGTTTATTCGATTTTGTACTATTTTTTAAAAGATAATAATATATTGAAAAAAAAAAAATGGTACTTTAAAATCAATAAAACATTTAAAAAACCGATTCTAAATTGAAGACAGTGAGCTCGTGTGTACCTTTACTAGTGTACCTATAGCCTTGTGCACATCTAGGCGATTTGCGATGGCGATTAGCGAAACAGAACAAAAAATATATGACAGCTATGTTTGACAGTGTTTCACTGATCGCCATCGCCTAAATGTGCGCAGGTCTTAACTATAATAAAAATTCCGTAGAACAGCAGATGTGAAAAACGTGCTTTTTATAACTCTTAAGTTTAAGACGAAACTAGTTATTAACGTGTTTAATTAAACAAAATGTGAGTATTAGAAGTAGTATAGAAGCTATTAGTGCCGCGTCGTAATGAGCGAAGTTCCGCAGCACTCGCAAGAAGTGCACGCGCGGCGCTACACCCGCTGGCGAGCCGTGCCCTACCCCCCCCCCCCTTACACCCCCCACCCCTTGACGCTACCCCCTCCCTTCTGTCTGCCCGCTAGTACTGCTAGTACAACCACCGTGATGACCACTTGTAATAACTACGTGCGTGACCTACGAGGCCATGCTTTGTTACAGGCGATGGTTACCACTTAACATCAGGCGGGCCATATGCTTGTTCCATCTGCTCGTTGTATAAAAACTATTTTTTTTTATAAAAACGTCAGCAACCCAATTTTTACTTCTTGATTACACAGATTATAAAATGATTTGTTTATTTGAAAATTCAGTTCTACATTAACTGAACTGCAAAATTTTTTTCATAGTTCTAAAAAAATATCAAAAACAGAGCTTAAAAGTTGAGTTATTTTCAACTTCCAACGTAATCTAAGCAAGGTGGGAAACAAGGCTAATTGAATGGCGACCATGGAAGACAAGGCATAAATTTCATTAAAATCGGTTTAGCCATTTGACAATGAAGTCGGTTTCTCAAGTTTTTAAACTTGAAAATTTTTAGAAGAGGCTTTTGTCCAGATGTGAACTTTTTCGGGCTATTAATGAGCTTTTTACCAGTCTGTTCCCAAACCTTGCGTAAACGCGTATTTTGATGTATGTAGGGTACGGGCTTGATGTTGAAATAATAAAGGTTCTATCCGGACGCGAGCCTCCCGCCCGCGCGAGGAATAACTCAATACATAGTGCTCGTTATGGAACTCGAACCCGCGCCCTCATTCTTCCATCATTCTTAGCACACGCTAACTACATTTTGAATATCACTTCGTAAAGTTAAGCCTTGCGCACATCTAAGCGATCTGCGATAGCGATCAGTGAAATGCTGTCAAATGTGACAGCGTTTCACTGATCGCCACCGCAGATTATAAAATAAATATTATAGGCAATCCACACAACACTAGCTAGCCCCAAACTAAGTAGAGCTTGTACTATGGGAACCAGATAGCTGATATAATACTTAAGCATATTTTTTTTGTAAATACATACTTAGAATACAAATTAACACCCAGTCAGAGAAAAAACATTTGTGTTTACCACACAAATGTTTGTTCTCGGTGGGGATCGAACCCACGACCTACGGCTCAGAAAGCAGAGCTACTACCAACTGAGCTGAGAGGCCAGTCAAAATCGCTTAGATGTGCGGTGACCATCGCCTATAACAAAACATTGCCTCATAGGTCACGTACGTCAACAAAATGCTCTACATCCATAAACAGACAGACAAACATACAGATGTTCAGCCTCATATGTTAGTAATTATTCCGGCACCCACACCCTTCCGATGCTTCCCACCACTACTCTCACACAGTATATAAATACGACTAACTACTCTGAAACTCCTTCACGAACAGCAGGCGAACCATAAGCTCTGTCTGGCTCTGGTTCTGAGTCTGTATGAGTGCTCACCAGTGTATTATACTGTGTGTGTGACGTTTTGACGTAGGATTTATTTTAGACAGCACTCACACAGACTCAAAACCAGAGCCAGGCAGAGCTTGTCGTAGGTCTACAGCTCTGCTACTAAAATATTCAGATTGAACGTAAATTGAATCCGAACACAGAATCAATAACTGGAGATTCTGTTTTCAGCCGCCAAAGTACAAATTAAATTAAATTAATTCGCTTCAACCAAAACTAGCCAAATTACTGTTAATTTGAGCTTCCAAATGCTGTGCTGTGTCGTTCAATATGTATGTGGTTTCAAATGTTATTCTAAAAGTAACCTCCATTCATCACTACATGTTCGTGATCGGGTTAGTAGATAAAATGGCGCAGGATAAGTGATCCTTATGATAGCATGAATGGTATCACAAATATCACTTTGTAACGTGTTAAATTTTTGTTCATCAAACCCATACGTGTGGGTTATCTAGTGATAAGGATAAAAATATATTTGACTAAATCCTATGTCAAAACATCACACACACAATATAATGCACTGGTGAGCACTCACACAGACACAAAACCAGAGCCAGAGACAGAGCTCAAGGTAGGCTTGCTGATACACTTCAACTGACAAATTCATAAACATTTTAGAATCTTGTGCCAATTTGTTCACTTCAAATTATTTCTATACGTATTCTGACCCTATTCTTCAAGCTCTAAAGTCTTGCGTACATCGAAGCGTTCAGTGGTGTCAATATATGAAACGCTATCAAATATAACAGCGTTTAACAGATTGCCACCGCTGAAAGCTTAGATGTGCGCACGTCTAAGGAGTGCCTTAAATCTTTTTGACAAAACATTTTCCCCTAAAAAGTAGTAATTTGACACATACATGCTCTCATATTCTACCTTCAGTCCGTGCAATAGTAACATTAGATGGCGTCCCTTCAGTCTGTGTGTATGACATCGGGATGACTAATGTGTCCGAAGCCTACTGGAATAAAGAGCACGGGGCGCGCGGTGACGTCACGGACATTGCGCGAATTTATGCGTCCAGCTGACAAGTTCATTCACCCGGAATATAGCACAGCGTACCTTACAATCAGCTAGGTCACTCTATAACATCAGTAAAACAGACAAAATTCGTTGTATTTGTCTTCGTAGCACCTTCTACGGCGTAGAGGATGGCTACGGAGGTCGTAAATGAAAAATAATCCCAAACATTTAACTGCGAGGCAATAACTTGAAATGAAATGAAATATATTTATTTGCAAGAAATTTGGTACAATTTAGATCATAGGGTATATAAAAAAGTTGCTTACATACTTCGTCGGAGACTGACATACAAAACGTTTCGCAGAAAAGTGTTGTCAATACGTCCATCCATCTATCTATTTATTTATATTATGTAAATAGTAGCGTAGCTAAATAGATAGAGGCGTTTTAGGGAGGAAGCCTATAGGCCTCCTCCTTAATACGCCACTCTCTTCGGTCCTGTGCCAGTCTCCGCCATTGCTGGCCAACTACTCCGACAATGTCATCCGACCAACGGGCGGTTGGTCTGCCTCGTGATCGCTGTGCGTCTCTTGGCCACCATTCTGTAATCGCCGTTGTCCATCGCGTAATTTGACCACATTATTATGATATTATATGGTGTGTGAGCCAGCTGTCCAGTATGCACTGTGCGTTAGTCCAGTAACACCCTCGTATTTATCTTAGTCACGGCACCTTATCCCAAATCCAAGTAGAATCCTCGCATCAAGCGTCTTACAACACACATAAACTTACTTGCTCCTTTAACATCAGATGGCTCATTATTCTATCAGAAAAAAAATGCTATTACAGAAAGCTGTACCGAGCCAAAGGCGTCAAAAGTTCTTTCAAACCAATTGTGTAATAAGAAAATTTTAAACCATAATAAAAAAAGTAAACAGGCTTTTGCATCTATTGTAGATGATTTATATAGCGTCACAGGCAACTGGTGATTACACAAGCCCTAATCGCGGAACGTTATAGTGCCTGGGACAGGATTTTACACAGGACAGCTTAGTCGGCCTAATCCACAGGAAAGACATGGTCAATACGTGTGGAGCTGACTAAGCCGCGGGTTTCCTCACGATGTTTTCCTTCACCGTTTGAGAGCACTAGCATTTTGTACATAAATTTTCGATGGAAAAACTCATTGGTACACGACTGGGTTTGAACCCACGACCTTAGGATTTAGAAGGTGGGGCACGTTACTACTAAAGCACTTGTGGCCTAGTGGTAGCTATGCTAATAACGTCGTCGTAAAAGTCATCAAAAAACTTCATGAAAAGTCATAAGACCGTGAAGTGGAGTTCCATCGTTTCCTATCAAAATACTGAAAGAGGATGTAATAATGTTAGATATCTGTCCAATGTCAAGAGATGGCGCCACTTTGTACTCAATATCTCCACGAGATCGTCGACTTGACAAGTGAAATGAACTTCTTTATGAGTTTCATAAAATCTATTTCGATTGCGGGTTTTATTGCGATTTTGTTCTTTTGAACACGGTTTTATTATCTTGGTATTTTTAAACAAATGTCAAAAAAAGTAAACAGGCCTTTGAATTGAATTTATAGATGATTTATATAGCGTCAGAGGCAACTGGTGATTGCACATGCTCCTACTTACGTGACGCTATAGTGCCTGGGACAGGATTGTAGATGGAATAGGCTTGCCCAGCACCTATACCATCCTGACAGCTTAGTCGGCATAATCCACAGGAAAGACATGGTCAATACTAGCAGAGCTGGCTAAACCGTGGGTTTCCTCACGATGTTTTTCTTCACCGTTTGAGAGCACTAGCATTTTGTACATACATTTTCGACAGAAAAACTCATGGGTACAACTCAGACAGCGCAGACAGATAAGTTAAAAATGATTTGGTAAGTGATCTCCAGATTCTAGACTTATTAATACTCAAGAGATAAGACCTTAGTATACCATCTCTAGCTTAGATTGATTGCCTCAGGAGATTATACGAGTAAGATGTAATATTAAATATTATGATATCTATTTTATTATAATCTCTAGAATGAAGGCTTTTCTACGGGACTTAGAAACTAGGCTTGGCTATTTACTCAAAAACTAATGAATTCTTAAGTAGCATTGGCATTAGAATTATGAATAGTTTACTCGGATCATCTTAGCGGTCTGTATAGATGACAATAGAATTCAAATTAAAATATTGATAAATTAATCCTCTCAATTTGCTAAAATATGAATTTTAGCTAGTATTTTCTAAACTGTCAGTATAGAAAATAAACTACGGTTGCAGGCAATAAATATTGCACATCTGCTTTTCTGATTTCGTAGAGCGTTGTCTCTTTCTAATGCACACTACGCCTTAGGAAGCGAAATAAGCTGTTTTTGAAAATAGAGTAGGTATCTGAAAAATATTTATTAAATCTCATTAAATCAAACTCCCCCCTCTCTTGTTTATGTTCGATTCTGTCAACTCCAAGGTTGCCTGGTAGAGATCGCTGTTAGCGATAAGGCCGCCCATTGTTTTACTGTGTACTTTTATGTTTAAGCTTAATACTGTATTCCTATATGTGTCATAGTAATCAAAAAGAGTTATCTATCTATCTATTACTAATGTAGGCTTGTTAAAATGATACTTGAGAAAACCTTCTTTGGTTCATATTACTGTGAACTCCACAATCCAAACCCTTTGGTAACCATAAACCAAAGCCTTTGCGTTGTAACCGAGTACCGTAGTACAGTAACGGGAGCGCGGCAAGCCCTCCGCCGCCACCCGTCACGCGCGCGAGCTCGCGACTCGCGCCGAATGCCACTGATTTAATTATACTGGATTAGGAAGCACCGACCACGAGGTAATACATTTATCTAGAGATGCGAAACTCCCTTTTAAATACTGAACACAGTCTCGGCTTCAACTTGTTAGAACTTGTCAAAGTCAACAACAATTAATGTTGTTTTTTCAGCTAAATTGCAAAGATTATACTTTGCTTTGTGTCATCTTAAAGTTCGAAGTTTTTTACTCTTTTATACAATGAATTAGATAAACAAGCTTGTGGTTTAATTAATATACGACGGTTACCATAGGTTATGGAAACCTACTGAAAGTTACTAAGCCCACTGGAAGAATCACAAGCGCGTTGCGAACCCTGTAAAAACATTCAAACGATATTTTTTTAAGTATTTATTTTTCTGCTATTTTGACTGTTGGCTTTGAATACCTAAATAAACAACCAATAAACCTAAAATAAATTTAACAAAATTCAGTTAAAATTAGAGCAGGGTTTTTTTTTCTGTGTGAATTTTCAGTATCATATCTATGTGTCAGGTTGAGTATGTGTTGTGTTGTGATCTCGGCTGCTACCTACAGATTATGTAGATAATCCCCCGATGAGCACCTCGCGCTATACACTACTATGTACGAGTATATAGCCTATAGACACGAGTAGCTTTTCGAGTATACATAATGAAGGTTTTTGCTATTTGGAAGCTTTTGCTAAAGTTTCATAATGTAGTTATGAGTTTAGCTATTTTATAGAGATTATATGAACGATTTGTCGCGACATAATATAAAGATCCAGAGATATTCCATCAGTTCCATTCAATCCGAGCGATGGGACGCTTGTTTAATACAAGAAGGGGGGTTACTAAAGGGGTGAGAGGGGGATGGTTTTCGGAAAAACAGCCCCGAGTTTTATGGCTCGGAGCGATGGAACGCCATTTGTAAGGGTTCCAGTGAAACCGACACTTGACACTGACGAACCGACACCACAACACTAATATATTAAAATAATGTTGTTTTCCTTCAAAATATGACGACAAACTTGATAAGAGCCAATAAATAAATGAAACTTGAGTTACGTTTAAGCCTTGCGGGCAACTAAGCTTTCTGCGGTGGCGACAACGATGTTTCACTGATCGCCATCGTAGAACGCTTAGATACGCGCAAAGCTTCAGTTTTTTGCCTGTTAGTTCTTTATGCATGGTAGTCGGGGTAGAGGGGGGGGGGCAAGTTTCGGCAAGTATAAAATGCGCACTTGATGTGCGGGCAGGTTTATCCGCAAGTAGGCCGCTGGCGGGCCCTTTTTGCGTGACCCTTGACACGTGTTGCTCAAACTTTTTTAGGTTCTACAACACGCCGGTTTCCTCACGATGTTTTCCTTCACCGTTTTTGAGCGTACTGGCATAGTGCACATAAATTTTTCGACAGAAAAACTCATTGGTACACGAGTGGATTTGAACCCACGACCTTCGGATCGGAAGGCGGGGTACCACTAGACCACCAGTGCTCTCTCAAAGAGGGGGGGGGTCACGGAGTTAATTATACAAAAAGCTAATTGAGGCGAATTAATAAGAGGCTTACCGCGCGCCGTACATCCTGATTAAACACGGCCATGGCTGTTCCACAGACAAGCTCGCAAGGGAGGGACGACATTAAGGAGATTACTTTTATGATCGACATTCCACCTCATCTAAATAAAGTCATCATGAATGAAAATAGCAGTTGGCCTACCACAAGCTCTAACTGGCTCTGGTTTTGTCTGTGTGAGTGCTCACCAGTATATTATACTGTGTGTGTGACGTTTTAACGTAGGATACTGCTATTATTTTAGATTATTTTTGATTTGTAAAAGGGTCATATAGGGACCCTTTCTAAAAACGGTGGTAACCGAGCCGTAGTTTGTTGCCTGTTCTTGCGTCGGCTTGGTCGCGTGGAACTGGCACAGCTTTTAGACGTTTCAAAGTGATCTTACTGAATAAACACATTTTTTATTTTTACTCAAAACCAGAGCCAGATACAGAGCCAAACAGAGTTTGTGGTAGGCCAACTGGTGGTCTAGTCAAAGCGACCTTCCTAACGTCGTGGATTCAAATTTAATCCTGGAACAATAATATTTTCTGTCTATAAATGTTTATGTACGATACCAGCACTGACAAACGGTGAAGGAAAACATCGCGTAGTAGACCTTAAACACAAGGATCCTCTTTGAAGCGCTTATAAAATCCTTTTACCTTGTTGGATTGAAAAATTGTGACCAAGATAAAAATATGGCTTCCGCCTGCGGCTTCACTCGCATGATATACGACTAACTAAGGCTGGTCGTACACTATCATTGCACCCGCAAGGCACTATCGACCCGATAGTGACCATCTGTGAGGTGTACGGAGCGTATTGGCAGAGTGCCTTCGGGTGGTTTTCTGGCAGATTTCATTTTATGATACTGTCCAGTTATTTTTTATCCTATTTTGTTTGTATTAATTAGTGTAAGTGGTCGCAATGTAGACCGTTCTATGTAATTAAATAAATAATAATCATTAAATTGGCTTAATAAATCAGAAATATGCTAGTGATGATATTTAATTTCGAATTCTCCAAAATTAACAAAATAACTTTCTCGAAATAAGTTTTCTTAGAAATCTAATAACGAGAACTTCAAAGCGCTTCTGTGAAACACGCCTATAAATAACTGATAAGAATTACTTTAGTACGTCTTTTCTACGAAGAATAAGATGGTTAAACCAAAATAACCAAAATATTTTTGATTCGGCAAATAGTATTATTCCATAAATAGAAAATTCTGCCTTTAGCATAGGGCACATTCTGATCAAAACTGGCAAAATGTATTATTGTGAAGTTTT
Organism: Thera britannica; assembly: GCA_939531255.2. Lineage (NCBI taxonomy): Eukaryota > Metazoa > Arthropoda > Insecta > Lepidoptera > Geometridae > Thera > Thera britannica. Next base: position 8,385,909 of record OW618043.2, on the reverse strand, counting down.
GCGATGCGAACTCCAATGAATAGAGAACACTAACATAGACAATATGTTGTTTCCTCTGGATGCGACAGACGCAACAAACATCACGTCAGTTATTATACACTCGGATACGCATCAGACTCAACAGTTTGGAATTTAAACTTACCGAATCTTGCGAGAGTGAGACATGTTGTTTTTAATCCTTCGTTCTACTAACGTGTCACCATTGCGCCGTTTCTTTCCCACAGTTGTCTGTATTGTAAGAACTATACATATTTTTTCATTTGAATTGCGAGGATCACTTTGAAAAGTCTTTAATAATATGAGCGTAGAGGAAAGCTCCACGCAGCCAAGCTTATAAAAGCCAAGCCTGTATGTAACGTAGTTCTAGGTACATGTGTAGCCTGTGGCGGAACATCCTACGCCACAACTCGCTAGATAAAAATATTAATTTTTCTACTGCACTTGGGCCAGCCCCTTACAATACTGGTTTGTGGCTCGACCCCGCGCGCTCGCCTACAACGTGACGTCACACGGCGCGGCCGGCGGCCGACCGGCAGCGAGCGACAAAGACACACGCTCGGCTTCTCGCGACTACTGCACGCGCGCGCTTATTATTATATTCGTTTCGCTAGCTTGCTTAATATCATCTACTTATTGTATCTAGTGCTTTCATTGTATTTATTTCTATTTCATTATAATCATTCATTTCCATTTCTCAAATCTTCATTTCACTTCCGCATTACGAGTTCTATTTACTACCTATCCCTATGAGGTAGGTACAGCCTAACAACCACTCGCGTTATAACCAAACTTCATACTATAACTGGTGACCCTACGACGAGCCTCATCATCGATATTGGACGACACCTTTGGAGTTCGAAGATTTGTTCGAGAATTTACCAAGAACAAGGAATTTCAAGTTTGGGGTGTGGTACAAGTAAAAAGTGGTGAGCGATTTTTTTTTTGATTGAACATGTCTATACATAATGAAGAATTTCAAGACGCAGAAGTGGTTGCTGGACCGGAAGTACTAAGAGTAGGTGTTAGAGTACCACCTTTTTGGCCGGAAGAACCTGCACTTTGGTTTGCCCAGGTGGAAAGTCAGTTCACATTATCCAAAATAACTACTGATGAGACTAAATTTTGTTACTTGGTTTCTCAACTTGACCATCAGTATGCAGCGGAGGTTAAAGATATAATCACTAGTCCTCCTACGATGGATAAATATCTCAAACTTAAAACTGAACTAATAAAGCGTCTATCAGCTTCGCAGGAAAAGCGCGTGAAACAGCTTATCATGCACGAGGAACTTGGCGATCGGAAGCCGTCGCAGTTCCTACGTCATATGCAGAGCCTAGCTGGTCCAACGGTTGCCAAGGATTTCTTGACTACAATTTGGTCAAGCCGTCTACCACAGAACATACAGACGGTAATAGCTTCTCAATCTGATTTGCCTCTAGAGAAACTAGCTGAACTAGCAGACAAGGTGCACGAGATAGCCCCTGCAACTCCTCAGGTGGCAGCATCCAGCTCCAGATCTCCAGCTTTTTCATCTCAGGATGACCTGTACAGGCAAGTTTGTGAACTCACCAAGCAGGTAGCCAAGCTCACAGCACAGATGTCGAGTGGAGATTCGCGCTCACGATCCCAGAATAGAAGAAGCTACCGATCTCGCTCACGCTCAAATTCACGCCGACCAAGACAGCCACCACCGGACCACCCTCATTGCTTTTACCACTACACGTATGGAGCCGAAGCTGTAAAATGCAAAGAGCCTTGCAGCTTCAAGTCGTCGGGAAACTCTCTGGGCGGTCGCAAGTAGCGGCCAGTGACTGCCCTCCATCTACAGGCCGTCTCTTCGTTACTGACTGTTTTTCAAAAATACAGTTCCTTGTGGATACTGGTTCCGACTTGTGTGTTTTTCCACGGTCATGTATCAAGACGCCCTGCTCAAAGACGAAGTATGACTTGGTAGCAGCAAATAGTACGGTAATACATACCTATGGTCCCATTGCACTATCTCTCAACTTAGGACTTCGACGTGCCTTTACCTGGACTTTCACGATCGCTGATGTTAACCGCCCTATCATCGGTGTTGACTTCTTGAGTTTCTATGGCTTACTCGTAGACTGTAAGAATCAGCAGCTTATTGACAGTGTTACTTCTCTCTCCGTAAACGCTCTTCGCTGTGCTTCTACCGGCGATCTTCCATCTATCAAAGCTGTCAACGGTGAATCTGAATTTCATGCGCTACTCCGTGAATATCCTGAGATCACAAGACCAGCAGGTATGAAGTCTGTCCCTAAACACAATACCCTTCACTATATCAGGACTACACCAGGACACCCAGTTTCTTGTAAACCGAGACGCCTAGATCCGGTGCGTTTCCAGATAGCAAAGAAGGAGTTTGAAGACATGCTATCGAATGGCACAGCCAGACGTTCTGAGAGTCCTTGGTCTTCTGCGCTTCACCTCGTGAAGAAGAAAGATGACGGATGGAGACCCTGCGGTGACTACCGAGCACTTAATGCCAGGACCATTCCTGATAGGTACCCCATCCGGCATATTCAGGATTTCTCTTACCAGCTGTCAGGATGTTCTGTATTTTCAACGGTAGATCTAGTGAAAGCGTACAATCAAATCAGCGTAAATCCAGATGATATTGCTAAGACTGCTATAACAACGCCATTTGGATTGTATGAGTTCCAGTACATGACCTTTGGTCTACGCAATGCTGCGCAGACCTTCCAGAGGTTCATCGACGAGGTACTTCTTGGCCTGGAATTCTGTTACGGGTACATTGACGATATTTTGATCTTCTCATCTTCTCAAGAAGAACACAAGACTCATCTTCGTCAACTATTCGAACGTCTCAAGCAGTATGGAATATTGGTAAACACTTCTAAGTGCGTATTAGGACAGCCAGAGGTAACTTTTTTGGGATACCAGGTGTCAGCAGCCGGTACTAGACCTCTGGACATCAAGGTTCAAGCTATACAGGACTACTCTGTTCCTAAAACGGTCAAAGATCTTCGTCGCTTCCTAGGAATGCTCAATTTCTACCGTCGTTTCATTCCTAACGCTGCTCAACTTCAAGCGCCTTTGAACGCCATGTTGGCGGGACCCAAGATTAAAGGTTCTCAACCCATAAATATGACTGCAGATCTGTTACGTTCTTTTGAGGATTGCAAGACATCTCTATCTGAAGCTACTCTTCTTGTACATCCAGATTCTTCAGCTGACTTAGCCATCGTAACAGACGCTTCTGACTCAGCCATAGGTGCTGTCCTTCAGCAACGCAAAGATGCTAACTGGCAGCCCCTCGCTTTCTACTCGCACAAGCTATCTAGCGCTCAAAAGAAGTACAGTCCTTATGATCGAGAACTCTTAGCCATCTACGAAGCAATAAAATACTTCAGACACATGGTAGAAGCCCGAAGTTTTTCTGTTTTTACCGACCATAAACCACTGACGTTCGCCTTCTCAATCAATAAAAAGAAGTGTTCTCCAAGACAATTTCGGTACTTAGACTTCATTGCCCAATTCACTACTGAAATCCGTTACATACCTGGAAAGGACAATGTAGTCGCTGACGCTCTCTCTCGCGTGGAAGGTATTTCTACCATAGACTACCAGGTGCTTGCACGTTTTCAGGATTCAGATCCAGAACTGCAAGACCTGATTCTTCACGGCTCCACCCTGAAACTAGAAAAGCTGAAACCTTTAGACAGCGACGTAGCAGTCTACTGTGATACTTCTACTGCATCACCTCGTCCGTTCATCACACCACAGCTTCGTAAACAGGTTTTTGAGATGATCCACGGACTACATCATCCAGGAGGAACTGCTACTGTGCGACTGGTTACACAAAGATTTGTGTGGACAGGGATACGCAAAGATTGTAGAGAGTGGTCTAGGCAATGCTTGCAATGCCAAAAAAGCAAGGTTACCCGCCACACCAAAGCTCCGCTTTCCTCCTTCCTTACCCCTTCCTCGAGGTTCTCTCATATACACCTCGACATTGTCGGCCCTTTACCTTTTTCTCATGATTACAGATACTGTCTCACCGTCATCGACCGATACACGCGATGGCCTGAGGCAATGCCATTGAAAGACATCACAGCTGAGACCTGCGCTGCTGCCCTGGTGTCTGGCTGGATAGCCAGATTCGGATGCCCTGCTCGCGTAACCACTGATCGCGGACGCCAGTTTGAGAGCCACCTTTTCCAGTCTCTCACTGCCTTGGTTGGTGCGCGTCACTTTCGCACCACTGCTTACCATCCTGCGGCCAATGGGATCGTCGAGCGTCTACACCGGCAACTCAAGGCAGCAATCATGTGCCACACTACTCCACAGTGGACTGAAGCTCTTCCACTGGTACTTCTTGGCATGCGCAGCGCGTGGAAGGAAGATCTGCAAACATCAGCCGCCGAACTGGTATATGGTGAGGCACTACGCTTACCTGGCCAGTTTTTCTCTCCGACTGATGACATCACCACTGCTGACATCACCCAGTATGCGTCGCGCCTTCGATCACACATCCTGAAGCTGACACCAAGATCTACTGCGTGGCATACTACGTCACCTTTCTACTTTCCTCGGGATCTCGACAGCTCTTCTTACGTGTTCCTGCGCCAGGATCACGTGCGTCGCTCACTGGAACCTCCATACGCTGGCCCCTACAAAGTACTTAAGAGACAACCAAAATTCTTCACCCTGGACGTCAAAGGCAAGAGCACGAACGTCACTGTCGATAGGTTGAAGCCAGCGTATACGATGAAGGAAACTCAGAGTACAAACACTGAGACGACTACAACATCTCCAACGAGCCAAAACACTGCTGCTCCAACAGCGCCACCGGTTGAGAAGAGGACCCGGTCAGGACGAAGAGTACAGTTCCCTGACTTTTATCGACCGTAGTCACGGTCTAGCAGGGGGGAATATGTGGCGGAACATCCTACGCCACAACTCGCTAGATAAAAATATTAATTTTTCTACTGCACTTGGGCCAGCCCCTTACAATACTGGTTTGTGGCTCGACCCCGCGCGCTCGCCTACAACGTGACGTCACACGGCGCGGCCGGCGGCCGACCGGCAGCGAGCGACAAAGACACACGCTCGGCTTCTCGCGACTACTGCACGCGCGCGCTTATTATTATATTCGTTTCGCTAGCTTGCTTAATATCATCTACTTATTGTATCTAGTGCTTTCATTGTATTTATTTCTATTTCATTATAATCATTCATTTCCATTTCTCAAATCTTCATTTCACTTCCGCATTACGAGTTCTATTTACTACCTATCCCTGTGAGGTAGGTACTGCCTAACAACCACTCGCGTTATAACTAAACTACATACTATAGCCTAATGTGTAGCCCACTGCACTAGTGTGCGGATGTGAAGCGTGACGTGGCGCCGTCACGACGGCGGCGGAGGATGAAAGAGCAACAAAGGAAGTGAACAAAGACTTGTATCTGAGACACGAGACACGCCACTCACAACACCACACAGTCTAAGGTATATACAGGGTGTCCCACAGATATACCACATGGTGGAATAGTACCTTGAATATTGTAGATGGAGTATTTTACTCAAAAAAAGTTTTATTTAAATTAAAAAAAAACCAACTGCATTCGTAATTTAATATTTTCTCATACTGAGCATTTGATAAATAAATTGATTGATGTTATATTAAAAATATTTATAAATAATAATAACAATAAAGTTTATTTCAGAAATAGGACATTCAGAATAACAAATGGAGAATAACATTTACGCAAAAGTGAGTTGCTGGACAATGTGCATAATGTGATTCTTCTGACGCTGTGTTATTTAGCAAAAAATAATCCTTGTGAAGCCTTTCGATCGGTATGATACAACTTCAGGATGAGAATAGAGGCATATCCGTGGGACACCCTGTATAGTCATATATCTAATACTAGTATACAATATCAATATGTATTTGTATGGGTCGCAGCTGATTCTGAAAGGCTTCATTGTTTCCTCATGACTGAGACGATGTTGTTGTTTAGCTCTGACATTTTGTTGCTATCCAGCCTCATTACTAATAGTACATTGTTACCTGAGTGTTGAAAGTCACGTTTTTTGAGTCCCGAGACGGGTTTGGCGCCAGAGCGTAGCGAGGTCGCCAATGGAGCTTGAGGGACTTAAAAGACTTTCATCCGAGGTAAACACTGTGCTTTTCATTACGAATACAAGGAAAGTAAAAATAAAAACATGAAAGAAAAATTTGTGAAAATGAAGATTGAATTGCCGCCTTCCCGGTTTTTTTTTTCTTTTTCTCTGGCGGGCCTTCGGCTTCGGTTCGCCAGCATTATTCAGCCATTATTTTCATTTTCATAATTTAAAAAATGGTAAATTGTTTGCTCAAATCTATGTTATTTTAAAGAAATAGTTGAACGTACGAGTACGAATATAATAATTAAGCCGTTTAAGGGATCAACACACGAGAATAGTAGGCAGTGCTAATTTTTATCGTATTTTGTATAAATATTGTTGACATCGATGATATATTAATAAAGTAATTTAGAAGATATATTATTTAATTAATACTATCTTTATGTTTTTTAAATTTAAATTTTACATTGCGCTCTAATTAGACTTTTTAAACTTCTTACCGTTGTAATGGGTTTCCAACCTACTTGCTTAATAAAAAGTTGGAATTTGGTTTAACAACCTCCTTGTAGTTAGAAAGACTTTAGAAAGTTGGAACATGGTTGAATAAAATAGAACTTGTTTTTTTTTATAATTTGACAGCTGTCAGTAGAAAGCGATTCTCCCTAGGGCTGAAAGTATTACTTTCAATAAGGCCCCTCAGACAACTTCAGACCTACTTTCAGAGTATGAGTAATGAAAACATATTTACTTTATTTATTATTACACACACATAAACAACATTTAGAAGACTAAATTTAAGACATACTAGGCAACTTTTTATCCGGTAAAATGTATGGTTCCCCTGGAACGGCTGAATAGATTTGGCTGATAATTTGATACTTTTTATCCCGACAAAACGGGAACGTAGCGAGTAAAGGCGCGTATATTTCTTGTCCAATCATGTAACCTGTTCAAGTCCTTCAGCTTTCTCTTTATCCTTACTTTGTATCCTAGGTCCAGCCCTGCCTGTGATTACCCCTCCGCCCTTGACAGTGACCTTGAGTCCGTCCCTGTGCCGATCTCAGTAACGGCCGTAAAGCCTTCTCGCGGCTATTTACATACGCGCGGAGATTAAACGAGCCGATCTAACTACCTACCCCCACCCCCCACCCCTACCCCTAACCTTAACCTAACCTACCCTCCATTACTGCGCTAGGGTATTAAGGAACCTAAAAAGGAGATTGGCTGTTTAATGTTTTCTTCAATTCAATCTTTGCTTGAATGCTTTGTGGGTGTCCGATATTTTGTGGGAAGTGGGAGTGTTTACTCTCATATAGCCTCATGTGGGGTGGCGGGGCTTACCTCAGTTCCCCCAGCACAAAAGACAAAAACCTGGTAGGAAGTAAATTTTTTTTACACCACTAGCTGTCGGAACGAGCATATGACCCACCTGATTTTAAGTGGTAATTATCGCTTATTACAAATACAAAACATTGCCTCATGCGCTACGATGCAATTTGAGGCATACAGATGTTCAGCCTCACGTGCCAGTATATCACCGACACCCACACCCTTCAAAACGAAACACAGCGATGTCTATGGCAGAAATAGGCATGGTCGAAGTAATATGTAAAGAATAAGACTAATTTAGATCTAGTATCTACAAATATTTAGTAAATTTGAACAGATTCCTAGCAAGCCTATAAAAATTACGCATGACAGTGCATTGTAGGGCATGTTCCTAACGTGCATGACTTAATGAAATAAATTAAAACCTTGATAATGCCTTGTAATAGATTATGGTTACTTAACATCAGGTTCTCATAGGTTCGAAGGACCGACAACCGTTGGGGAATAAAGGTTCTCGAATGGCGACCACGAACCGGAAGACGAAGCGTAAGGCGCCCACCCACCAGATGGACCGACGACATTGTTAAGATCGCGGGAAGTCGATGGATGGAAAGGGCTCAGAATCGTTCTTCCTGGAAATGTGTAGGGGAGGCCTATGTCCAACAGTGGACTTCTTCAGGCTGATGATGATGATGAACATCAGGTGGACCATAAAGCTTGTTCTATCAACAAGATGTATAAAAAGCTTTTGAGAATAATGGTGTCGATGCCACTCGGTATTCCCAAACGTTTTCAAAGCTTAAGTTAATGTTCATCTCATCGTGCGTGTTCCCTCTACCCTCCCCCTCTATATCCTCCTTCATCCCCTATCATCCCTCCATCCTGCTGAGAGTGGGATCCCAATGAGATGGGACGCTCAGGAGTTTCGTTCAGCTCGGCTTTCGTTATAAGGCTCGACTGTACCACGCCTCTGTCACTCCGTGCTAGTCTTTTTCTTAAATTTAAGAGCTTAGCTCTTGTCGGGGTTTTGATGCAGTTTTCTCCAATTGAGTCTTTTGAATGCAGACTTGACTTCCTTATGCGACATGACACCTTTCCTCATACGACCTTTTCTTTTATCTGGCGCATGTAACTTACGTTTCCCTTCAACCTTTCCTTTATGTAGCTGTCATATCGTAGAAGATGTCCAAAAAAATTTTATTTTCGATTTTGTGCCGTCTCAACTCAAGTATTACTCCCTTTTTCTTTACTCACTGTAAGACCTCTTTAGTTAGTAGTTTTTCTTTCCGTGCTGAAGTACACTGAGAGAAATCATACGTAAGCAGAAAAACCGAGTACTAATTAGTCTAAAGGTTGGTCGCGTGCATTCGTCTAGATTTTTGTTTAAATTGTGTTGAAAAACAGTGAAGTAGGCTTTGTGTTGTGCTGTTATTCTGTGACGTCAGTAAGGGTCTCAGTCGGCGGCGTGTGATTGGCTGCTCCCGGAAGGCTGTAAAAATTAGCTTTCATGTATCGTGTAGGCCTACCATGAGCTCTGTCTGGCTCTGGTTTTGAGTCTGTGTGAGTGCTCACTAGTGCATTATACTGTGTGTGTGACGTTTCGACGTATGATTTATTTAGTCAACACTCGCACAGACTCCAACCAGAGCCAGAGACAGAGCCAGACGGAGCTCGTGGTAGGCCTGCTGGAGGATATCTTTAATAGTGATCCATGGAGCAGCTTCCGATAGATCTCCGCTTATCTGATGGTTTGGTTTGGAGGAGGCGAATATTTGAGTTTGTGCCGCGTTAGCTTTGTGTTAGAAGTGTGCTATCAATCTAACTTTACATAAAATATTATGTATTGTGTTAACATGCTCAATATCTACTGTAGGGTCACATCGATGGCGATGGCGATGGCGATTAGTGAAACGCTGTCAAATATCGCCGTCATATTTGACAGCGTTGCACTGATCACCATCGCAGATCAGGAATTTACATCTCATCGTGAGGAGCTTACAATCACTATAGCCATACATACATACGGCTTTATATAAAAAGGTATATAAGTATCAAATCAGCTATCTGGTTCCCACACTTCTGCTTGGCTTAATTTGGGGCTAGATAGTGTTGTGAGATAGTCCACAATATTTATTTATATTTATTTCCCTTACTTTTTAAAGCTAGGTGAGTTTAAGTGCCAGTTCAACGCGAAGCCTCTAGGCTTTGTTAAGAAGAATAGGCAAGGAAATAACGGCTTAGTTCCTACCATTATTTGCTGGAGTAATACCTACCTCCAGAGGACAATATAGGTACTCCACACAAAAAAACATCATTTAACAAATAGTACATTGTTACCTGAGTGTTGAAAGTCACGTTTTTTGAGTCCCGAGACGGGTTTGGCGCTAGAGCGTTAGCGAGGGCGCCAATGGAGCTTGAGGGACTTAAAAGACTTTCACCCGAGGTAAACACTGTGCTTTTCATTACGAATACAAGGAAAGTAAAAAATAAAAACATGAAAGAAAAATTAGTGAAAATAAAGATTGAATTGCCGCCTTCCCGGTTTTTTTTTTCTTTTTTCTGGCGGGCCATCGGCTACGGCTTACCAGCATTATTCAGCGATTATTTTCATTTTCATAATTTAAAAAATGGTAAATTGTTTGCTCAAATCTATGTTATTTTAAATAAATAGTTGAAGCTATATATTAATCAAGTAATTTAGAAGATATATTATTTATTTAATACTATCTTTATGTTATTTAAATTTAAGTTTTACATTGCGCTCTAATTAGACTTTATACACTTCTTACCGTTGTAATGGGTTTCCAACCTACTTGCTGAATAAAAAGTTAGAATTTGGTTCAACGACCTCCTTGCAGTTAAAAAGACTTTAGAAAGTTGGAACATGGTTGAATAAAATAGAACTTGTTTTTTTTTTTATAATTTGACAGCTGTCAGTAGAAAGCGATTCTCCCTAGAGCTGAAAGTTTTACTTTCAATTAGGCCCCTCAGGCAACTTCAGACCTACTTTCAGAGTAATGAAAAAGTCATTTTCGAAAAAAACATAAAAAAAAAAGATTCTAAGAAATACCTTTTTACTTCTTAAATCTAAGTGTGTTAGTGCTAATGCCGACCAAGCCTGGAAGAATTGACAATAAAATGACTGGTAACCCCAATAACTACCCCTAGTAACCTACAGAGGTAAAGTGAGGTATGGATAAGGCTCTGTATCGATGTAAGACAAGCGCTTGACCCGCACAGAGCTCTGCAGGGGTTGGCAACCTGCGGCGCTGATCGGTGGCCTCAAGCCTTTCAGGGGTCGACAACATTTATACAATACGTGCCTGTTGATCCCGCACCCAGCCTATACACCTACCTGATTTGGTAGGCTTTGAACAGGATGAATAGACTGAGGTAGAATTAGGAAGTTGAAAGATTAATTTGAATTTTTAGCAAATTAATAGTCTTCAAAGATACTATAAAGTATCAAAATAGGCTGTGAATTTTTTGAAGTATAAAGCTTTGCGCAGATCTAAGCGTTCTGCAATGGCGATCAGTAAAATGCTGTCAAATATCGCTGTCATATTTGGCTTGAAAGATGAAAGTAAAATTGCTAAATATTAAATCTTCCCTGCATTTGACATCCAATCAAATCACAGTCAGAGGGCAAATCTATACTAATCTCGGAAACTGCGGGTCCGAATTGAAAAAAATATTTTTGTGTTGGATAGTCCATTTATCGAGGAAGGCCTATCCTTTTCTAACACGTATTGACTTTTCCATGTCCATCCTTTTCTATCACATTCGATTTTGATAAAAATAGATCTCCTAAACGTTCTAGAATGTTCTTTAACGTTCTGGAATAATTTATAATAATAAAATTTCCGGGCAACACCGGGCTTCGCTGCTAGCTTATAATATTTTTGTACATGCTTGACGGTACAGTCTAAGATGTGCCACAGCACTGGCTGGTAACTGTAAGGTTATTGCCACGTAATTGATATGAATCTGAGAGCTTAAGTTTCATTCTATAAAATTATATTGAAGACGAATGCACTCCTTCTTAGGAAACTAGAGCTTCATCCACTAATTAGATGTGGCGAGGGTGAAAACCTAGAAATATCGTGATCATGGCTGAAAATAGTATCAACTTTTTATAAAAGCTATACTTTTAAAAGTAACTAACTAAAGAGAAATCGAACCCACGTCCCCCGTCTGGCAAACGGTTTAACGCAGCCCTATCTCAAAGGGAATGCAGTGGGTTTGAATCTTTATTATAACACTAGCGGCCGCCCGCGGCTTCACTCGCCCCCTTCCAGTTGCACCTCGTTCCTGTTACTTATTCGGAATAAAAAGTTTTATGTGTTCCAGGATAAAAACTACCTTTGTGCTTAATTTCATCCAGATTCGTTCAGCCGTTCTAACGTTATTGAGTAACAAACATCCATCTATCCATACAAACTTAAATATTAGTGGAATTATAATATGAAATACTCCTTTAATTTTTTTCTCCATGGAAAATAAATTCCATTTACAAAATAGATAATTTTCCAAGTTCCGTGTTCCTAATCTTAACTAATTGGTCTTATCTATCGGCTTAAATTCCTACGAATCCCTGATTTTCTTAACTATAAATTTTCCAAATAAGTACAGTTTAAGACAAAACCGCGTCAAATAAGCTTTTAAGTTTACTACCATCTCTTCGCCCTAGCTCTGTCAGCATAATCACAATAATACTTAAACTGTACGAGTAGATCCAGCCCCTCAATAAATAACCAAATCCTACCCTAGACGGGGATTACACCAGTAGGCCTACCATGAGCTCTGTCTGGCTCTGTATCTGGTTCTGGTTTTGAGTCTGTGTGAGTGTTGACTAAATAAATCCTGCGTCAAAACGTCACACACACAATATAATGCACTGGTGAGCACTCACACAGACTCAAAACCAGAGCCAGAGATATAGCCAAACAGAGCTCATGGTAGGCCTGCAGAGCCCCAGTAGTTAGTTCCCTTCCACACGCGTTACCGACCCAACGGGTATTGATTGCGTCACGCTAAGCCCTTGCTTAGTACTGAGCACTTAGTTTAGTACAGGGTGCGCTGACTACTTAGATTAAGTACAGGGTGATTCACTGGCAATGGATCGAAAGGGTAAATCTCACAGTTCAGTTAAACGGTATTGCTTTTTGAATGACACGCATCTAAATATCAAACAGTTTAATTAAACAAAAATAGAATCAATCAATAATTATATTTATTTTCCAAGATCAATGTTGTGGAAGATCTGAGAGGATGTCTAACGTGCTTGGAGATGACAGTGGCTTTAGTCTTCGTTACAATTTACAACAATTGAGTTAAAAAAAAGAGAGACAAAAGTATAATCATTGTTTTTTTTTTAATTTAACATGAAATTCAGAAACTATTTGATTTAGTTTTCTTACTTAATACTAAGTAATCTTACATAAGTCTTATTTTACCTATTAAAAAATAAGTGTGTTATTTTGTTACCTTCGTAGTAAGGTAACAAAATAACACACCGACACCACCGAGACAACCCGACACCGAGAACAAATATTTGTGTGGTGGACATAGATGTTTGTTCTCTGTCTGGGTGTCATATTGTATTCTAAGTATGTATTTACAACAAAAAAAACATAGTACACGTATTATATCAGCTATCTGGTTCCCATAGTACAAGCTCTGCTTAGTTTGGGGCTTGATAGTGTTGTGTGAATTGTCTATAATATTTATTTATATTTAAGCATGGTACTGAAGGTTCGCCATCAATGTTTTGTTATAATTATTATAAGTGTTATCTTTACTAAATACAAATGTAGCAATAAGGCTCTATCAAAACTAGTAACCTAGTTAATGAGTGAATCAAGTTGAGAGCTAAAATAGAGTTAAATGAAGCTACTTAATATAAAGGCGTTGAGCACAGATCGAGTTAACGACGATTTGTCGTAACCGCTCGTTACCAACCTATTACTAGCGCGAGTGTGCCTCACAGCTCAGGGCGAGGCAGCGCGATCATTACAAACAGCGGTAGAATCCAAGCCGTAGTTTGTTGCCTGTTCTTCTAGGCTTGGTCTCGTGGAACTGGCACCTAGACTCACCTAGCTTTAAGACATTTCAAAATGATCTTTGATATAAGTGAATAAAAAAGATTTTTGAACTTGACTTTTTCTGAAAACTTGTCTGTTTTAATAAATAAATACTCCAAATATGAATATTCTCTAAACTTAAGGGCCTGTTCACCATTTTTAGGGTTCCGTAGCCAAATGGCAAAAACGGAACCCTTATAGATTCGTCATGTCTGTCTGTCTGTCTGTCTGTCTGTCTGTCTGTCCATCCGTATGTCACAGCCATTTTTCTCTGAAACCGTAAGAGCTAAACTGATGAAACTTGGCGAGTAGATGTATTCTGTGAACCGCATTAAGATTTTTACACAAAAATAGAAAAAAAACTATTAATTTTGGGGGTCCCCATACTTGTAACAAAACTCAAAATTTTTTTTTTCATCAAACCCTTATGTGTGGAGTATCTATGAATAGGTGAATAGTTTGCGCGAGAGACACTTCGAAAGTGGAAAAAAGTTGGTCCCCCCCCTTTAACTTCTAAAATAAGTGACTGATAAAGTTAAAAAAAATATATGTTGTACATTACTATGGAAACTTCCAACGATATTTGGTTTGAACGAGATCTAGTCAGTAGTTTTTTTATTATACGTCATAAATCGTAAACCGCAATTTACCTTTCGACGAACTACTAGAACTTCTAGAACTCTATGTTATATTACTTACTGCTACGGACCCTTCATGGGCGAGTCCGACTCGCACTTGGCCGCTTTTTTAACTTTAAGACTTCACCATGTAACATAACAATTGCAATAAATAATATGAGTATGAGTATAATATTTGGCCATTTATTTAATGAGTCACAAGGACTTTAAAACGTCATACAACTAGGTGAAAAGCAGCCTTCAAAGGTACAGCTAGCTTTCACAGTTTTATTTGTAAACCCCGTTTAATTTAATTGCTTCATTAAAAGTATTACACAAATAATGTCGAGTGCACCAGCTACACAGCACAGCTCGATTCGAAGTAAAAGAGGTGCCATTAACAAAGTCCAATGACTTTCCAAAGTCCGTGGAACAGTAGTCTCATTTCGTTGTCGTTAGTTCACCAGCTGCTCTGCACTCAGCTGTGGCACTCAGTAACTTGCGTAAATACAAGTAATTGCTTTTACTTGTCTTTCTGTACACAATCGTGCAAGAGAAATTTGCAATCTTATGTCTTTGATATAAGGTTGAATGTCCTGAGAATGGGTAGCATTTTTCTGTGTACAAAAATGAGTGGGTATATCTTTGGAGCAAATATTGCCGATCCGATGTATTACTGTGTCTTGTGACTTTATTTGCGTTCTATTATTCCTTATGGCCTGAAACTTTATTAAAAATATTCCATACGAACGAACGAGCGACAAAGAGAAAGAAAAAGATTACACATCGTTATACATAATATAATGTAAGTGAGTGTTGTTACATCAAAAGTCTGTTCTATATAGACTAGAGCAGACGTCCTTGACGAGACTACTCTTATGAATAAATTCCGCCCACTGAGTCCCACAGAGTCCCACCGAGTCTCACCGTGTCTCATTTTATTACGCTTTTCGTCCTATTTCTAACAAAGACTTAGAAACACCAAATTGAAATACCTTTTCTTATCAATTTTTCGTAAAGACATTTTATTATACGTTCTTGTGACACAAAGCCTTCGAAAAACTTTTAATATGAATAAGTAAAACCTGAATTCTTGGAAAACTTATATCATTTTACAAGCTATTTGAATTTCCCCCGGGCTGGGTGTCGAACCCACTACTTCCTTCGCTCGATGAGTCCGCAGCAGTCGTATAGCACGCGCACTAAACACACAGTCGCCACTCTGACTACACACGGAGCAGTCATATAAAGGAGCAATTGGACGGCACTCAAATCAACATTCTCAAGTGCATTATCTCTAAATCCAGCGAGAATTATCCTGAATTAGCCCCCCCCCCCTCCCGCACCCGCGGGGGATGGATCAAGGGGGAAAAAGAGGGGGAAGGTGGCAAATTGTGCAAGAAAATATTGCGCTTGAAAACAAAAACGTCACGTGCCGATATCTTCTTGGCAACCTCGTAGATATACACAAACACAAAGCCGAGCTTGTACTATAGGATATAATATTTGAATACTTTTTATTTGTGAATACCTACTAAGAAAACAATTTAACACCCAGTCAAAGAACAAAAATTTGTTCACCGTGGGGATTGAACCAACGCCCTCCAACGCAGAAGGCAACCATTACCGACTGAGCTATGAGAGCTGTCTGTAAATTAGATTATAGATAAATATTACCCCTGAAACTTGCTCAAATGTCTTTATTTTCTTATCTTGTAACTCGTTTTTTTATTTTTAACTCCTGGCTGCGTCCCTGTCTCTCCCCCCCCCCCCCCCTGGCTCCATCCCCTCCCGCCCCCCCGGCGTCCCCTTGCTCGTTGTCGTTAAGTGGTTCTAATAAATCAGTGGTTGTCGGCGGCACGCGTCGATTGTCTCCGCCCGCGCCAATGTGCCGCGACCGAGCCAAGCGAACAAAATATATTATAAGCCTGTAGGCCTACCACAAGCTCTGTTTGGCTCGGTCTCTGGGTTTGGGTTTGAGTTTGTGTTAGTGTTGACTCAATAAATCTGACGTCGAAACGTCACACACACAGTATATGTAATACACTGGTGACCACTCATACATACTCAAAACTAGAGCCAGAGACAGAGTCAGACAGAGCTTTGTGGTAGGCCTACTATTTTCCTACTCCTAACCCTATAGGGATAAGGAACTTAAAATGTTAGTAGAGATAATATGATAAATGAATCAATAAATATTAGGAACAATCCACATCTATTCCCAAATTAAGCAAAGCTTGTACTATGGGAACCATCTGGTTAGTAGTACAAACTCTGCTAAACTTGCACAGACACAGACAGAAAACTAGAGCCAGAGACAGAGTCAAACAGAGCTTGTGGTAGCACTGGTTCGAAAAAACCAAGTGACACGATAAGAAAATAAATGTGATATATTTAGCCACACCGTTTTCATTACTTTGATGATCGTTTTATTTGCTACAATTTGTTTGATAAATTTTCTTAAATCCCTCGCGATATTCCACACAAAGTTCCTTTTAAATAGCCGAATGTATCGCGCGGAATGAATGAATGAATGAATGAATGGTGTGAAACGAGTCGTTATCTGTTATCTGTGTTGATTGATTGCTGACACGAGCTGACAACATTCACGGCGGGGCCCAATTGACGATGTATTTTAGGACTTTTGTGATTTCATCCATTTAATGCTTCAATTTTACATATATTATATAGGACTGTAGATAGAGAATTATTTATTGCGCTAAAACAAAAATTGCATCGTACATAGGTGAACTTAATTATTCTCTTCTTTCACTAAAGTATTCTCTTTTTCTCCAGCATTTTTTTCTTCTGTTCTTCTCTTATGTTGCTATTTTAACATAAAGTCGTAAGTGCAGGTCGGTAATTTGACTTAAAGACCTGTGTCCCCAGACACAGCAGACAGGGCTCAGTTGGTAGTGGCTCTGCGCCGTAGGTCTTGGGTTCAATCCCCACCGAGAACAAATATTTGTGTGGTGAACACTGATGTTTGTTCTCTGTCTGGGTGTTATATTGTATTCCATTGGTTCCCATAGTACAAGCTCTGCTTAGTTTGGGGCTAGATAGTATCCTATATCTTATTTTGATTTTAGTGAAACGTAGCTTTCTAAATACCTAAGACGTATTTTAGAATAAAATGCTTTGTAGACAAAAAGGAAAGAAACATTATTGTGACCGCGAAAATCTGTGAAATTGAACAGTCGAGGGTAGAATTTTGATAAACTCTCGTGTCTAAATGATACCTACACCACTTACCATTTAGAATAGTGTCCCTTTTATAAGATTGTAAATCCCTTTTAGCAAAACTCTCTCAGACCTCCAAAGTAGATTACCTTCAAAAAAGGTTTCTTTAAATTGTGTTCGGAAATGCTAGGACCTAGAAGGCACTACTTACAGGTGCAAACCCACCGCGGCGCATGGAGAGGTTACGCACGTGTGTTGAGCTTCGCGTTGTAAGAAAATGTATGTGGTTGATAAATTTGATAATAAGTACTGGCTGTTAGCAAATAGCATTAAAAAAATTTAAAAATTAAAAAATTACCGTTGTCTAAAAAAATCATCAAAGACGTTGTAAAAACTAATTATTTAATTAAAAATGTGCTGTGGTTACAATTGCAGTTGTATTATTTGAAATGGTGCCGTGGTCCAACTGCAAAGTTAGTTGGACCATGGCCCCTAGTAAAGGCCCGTAGTCCAACTAATTGGACAGATCAGTTGGACCACTACCCCGAAACGGTTGTTTCCACTGCAACCCACGAAGAAACTACGCACGAATTGACGTCATTGACACACGCGTGGCGTGTTCGAATACTCAACGCTGTTAACGTGGATTTACGTTTCAACTGGAATACTCGAATATATGACCCACGACTACGTACAGCTCGCTTATCGCAGTTTGTCCGTGGATTGCAGGGGCGCGTGCGCAGCCTCTCCGTGCGTTGCGCCACGCTATACATACTCTTCGTGCACTCCAGTGGAAACTTTGACCCACGTTGTCAAATAAATTAATACACGCAGCTACACTACACCGCTCCTTTAAGGCCAAGTTTGTAACTAAGAACATAAAACGTAGAAGAACCAAGGTCACTGATGTAGCTCGCAGACTCACAGTAAGTTGAAGTGGTAACGAGCAGGTCATATAGCTCGATGCTCGGGTACGTCATAATACGTCTTCTGGGCTTGGTCGCATGGAATTGGCACATAGACTCACCTATGAAATTACTGGCACGTGAGGCTGAATACCTATATGCCTCCAGTTGATGGACGCAGGGCATCGCGTTCCTGACGTGCGTGACCTACGAGGCATTGCTTTGTTATAGGCGATGGTTACCACTTAACATCAGGTGGGCCGTATGCTTGTTCGATAGAACAAATAATCGATACTATAGTTCGATGATAATCTTGTTACATTTAACAAAAAACCTAGCTTACGTTTCAATCCAATTGATTCTTGCAATCCAACTGAATAAAATTAAATACACTTTTGATTTTGGTTTTGATAGTGGTTAGGTAACTCGCAGTGATTGCTATGAAATGCTCTGCAGAGATAGGTACTACTGGTAGATGCTATATTTATTTGTGAAGTTAGCATGACAAAGTTCCTTTGTGAGTGGACGTCCCTCTCGGCTCGACTCGACAAGCGATGCAAAGCGACAGATTCCATCCAATCGGAATAAATTCCGATTGCGTTCGGAATAATTCCGATTGCATTCGGAATTGCAACTGAACGATAGTAAAATGCATCCGCTTTGGCTCTTTGTGACCGTTCTATACATTATGCTAAATAAATAGCTTTCGTCTGCAGTTCTGATTGGGGAGATAAACTTCATTTATTTAATAACTGGCGTTCTGTTCCGGTTTCGCACGGTGGATATTTATTTTTTTAACACTTAGATATAGTTTATGTTATCTACTCAAGGTGAATGTAGCTTTTCAATGGTGAAAGATTATTTGAAATTGTCATAGTAGTTATTCGTCGAGTGTGATTAGGATCCGATGGCGCAGTGGTCAGCGCAGCCCCGTACTGAGGGGAAGGTCGCGGGTTCAAATCGCTCGGCTCTTAACTTTTGGGACATTATAAAAGTCATCATAGTAGTTTTTGAGTTAATTCATTACAAATATACCAAAACACAAATCTTTCCTCTTTATAATATTAGCTATAGATTAAAAGATTAGGTATAGATAGTATAGATAAATAACCTACATAGTACCTATTCCAGGAGTTTTAAATTTGTTTATTAATTAATTCGCTATTATATGGAAGTGCCTATCTTTTTTAATCTAAATGGAATCTAATTTGATACTCGAAACTTTATTTAAATGTCTCAAAGTTATTAAAACAGTTTTTTTTTCAATAGGTAGTAGTTTGGTGAACTACTTGATACCTACTGGTTAGCTAATGGTGACCATGTCTTGTCTCAAGCACGGGCCGCGTGCGAATATCCATAGGCCTACACTTTATTATCGGAATTCCGGAATACTCAACAAATAACCGAGCCTGTGATTGTCTAGTTTAATTTCCAACTAAATCAAAGCCTTATTCTTGAAGACATTGAGTTGAGATTCGAGTGTCGCGCTCCTCGAGGGCTAATCCGCACGATCAACAGAATTGAGTCCCCTCCGGGCCGAGCTGATTAGAGAGGGGAGTCGATGGAACCGCTTTCAAACTGTCGACGTCTCGAATGAAAAACAAACAAATAGTTTGGCTATATATGCACGAACAAAGAACATTCTGTAGGAACCAATATCGAAACACATTCCAGATATTAATAAAAGGAAGTCGACCAATTTTCTTAAAACTCAACAACGGGGAACTGATCTCAATTTGCTTATTTTTAAAATATGCTGCCGCAGGAAAGATCATTTTGAGCTTGTAGTGGCGGAATTAAAATGTTCGTCGATTATCAACATGATTTTTTCAACGTATCACGATCACATACTACCTTTTGAAACTGAATAGACAGAATACAGCGATAAGTTAACGTCACAAATTATGTCAAAATCTGTTCATGATCAAGGCACTGGTGCAAGCGAAAACAAACTCTATTAAGGTGACGAACATTTTCATACCGCTACTGTACGAGTAGAACTGGTGAGTAGTAGAAGACATGATCCGTAAGATTTGATTGAATACTAGCGGCCTGTCCCGGCTTCGCTCGGGCTGTCATTTATTTTTTAAACACATAAACATAACCTATGTTACTAAGGGTGAGTGTAGCTTTCCAATGGCGAAAGAATTTTTGAAATCGGCACAGCAGTTTCTGAGTTTTTTCATTGCAAACATGCAAATCTTTCCACTTTATTATATTAGTATAGATAGTATAGAAAACATTTTTTAAATGGACATTTTTAGCAGCAAAAAATGTTTTTAATGTTTTTTCACTTATAAATATCGATAGTATTTAATTTTGATCATCGATGGTCGACAGCCTCGTTCCTAGTGCAGGGTTGCTTCGACATTATTCGGTGCGTCGTAGCGCAGACAATCGTATTTGAGATCGGCAAACGAACATTTGCGGAACATTTGCGTTCGGGTTCTCCTCACTAGACGGGTATGAAGCGCTTTATAAAGACTATTTGCTGGAAGACAACCATGGTTTTCTGGACACAATCAAAATCTTCCATTTTATTCTCCACTATTTTTGCATATGCCACACCACGTTTACGCACACTTGTATGACCAAAACTTGAGTTTATCCTTCCTATTAAGTGATTACAGAGAATGTCTACTGTGCCTAGTAATTATAGTCTTTTAGACTGATATTGTTTGCTAATTTACTTAATGATATTAATACAATTCTTATTTTACCGCAGCAACTGGCTCTGAATAAGTGTTACAACAATTTTTCCAGTCTTTTTCACATCACTTTTCTGTACATGAATGGCATTTTCAGCGTCCCTTTGACGCAACGTACGGAAACTAAACGTCATTTAGAAGCTCGATCGCAGTTCCAATCGAATCTTGTAAAAGAGACACGAGTGCAGTAGCCGTGTTTCCATTTCACGGAGGACGCTCAAAAGAACGGCGCAGAATTACGCTCGTTCATTCACACAGCGGATGAGTGAATGGAATAGTGCAGGGTTGTCACACTTGTGTATTTTTATTATATAAGTTTGGTCTTTACTGTTATCAGTATTGTAAATCTTATAACCAACAACTCTTATAATTATGAAGATCTAATAAGCTACAAAAAATGAATTCGTTGCAATCCTAATTACAAATTCAAAACCTAATTTATTTCCAAATTTTACGCAAAAATACTTTTGAAAAGCTTTTCTAAATTACACGAGTGAAGAATCTTCTTTCCAATTTACAACAAATAATTTATTCTGAAGGTTGTACTTAAAAATACACTTTACTTTGTCGAAGCTTTTTATATTGAAGTCTAGTTCGTAATTTAACCCGTGCACGGTCCATTTATTATTCAGATATACTTAACCCTAAAAATTATCTTGTGAACGTTGGAATGAACCATTAATTTCACCCTTTAAATAAAAGAAATAAGTCTGCAATGAAAAAGCCACGAGTAAAAGCAATTCAAAGCGAAAAAACAGAGTTCATTGAAGCGGCAACCCTACCCCCTCCCTCCTTCCCTCTCGCCCCACCCCTCGCCCCTCGGTGCCCTTCCTCATCCAATTTAAGCTGTATTGAGACTTTGAACTCGCCTGCAGCCGTAGGCAGACACTTTTAGACTGTACGAGAGACACAGTCAATAATGGCCCAGTAATAGAACTCTATCAAATTCTGGATACGATAGTTTGCTTTAAAGTCTAAATCAGAATATACATAATATGGCTGTCATATTTTAATATTGGGCGAAAATATTTTGTGTTGTAAGCTACGTAAAATACATATTTTCGACAAAAACGACGTCAACAATCAAAACAGGAAATCTCTCCAAAGTTTAGGGTACGTGATAATTTTAAATTATAAGCCACACAAAAATACAGTACACTCTACTGTGCCCTTTTTTTTAATTCAGTTTATTTTATATCAATTCTATGGTTGTCCGTACCACACCTCTCGCACCCATGATATTAACAGAGAGCTGAGTTCGAGTTGTACTACTGGTAGTGTATATACTACGGCATTGCCGAGGCACTTCTAAGTGAATCCATCCGGCGCGGGGATTGATGTGGGCTTTCTTTCAAAGCGATCCCTAATTGCAAGCGGTTACTTACTCCGGCCTGAGGGCTCCACTTGCTAGCCACGAGCTTTCTTTTTATAAGAGGAGCTTTTTATTGGCAGCTTTGGTTTTCATCATCGATTACAGACATCACTTCAAGTCTTGTCAAAACCTTGCGTACATCTAGCGCGATGGCGATGGCGATCTGTGAAACGCTGTCAAATATGACAGCGATATTTGACAGCGTTTCACCGTGCGCAGGCCTTACCATATCTGACGTAAGTGTAACTGACGATAGTGAGGTCACTATCGTCAGTTCTTTCCGAGAATGGTAAACATACCACTGTGTTTTTTGAATGAAAACTAGCATTTTTGTCTGTCTTTTTACGATTGAGACTTTAATCTCTAATTTAAAAATAGTACCTACGTAAGTACTAAAGGATGAATAATATATAACATGAGTACCTACTACCACCTACTATAGAACATGGCTGAACTTCTTAATTTGTACCATCCTGTAATTATAACCTGTGTTTCGCAAATAATGATTGTATTGTATTGTATAGTACATAATATATTAGGTAGGATCTAAAAAGGAAAATTTAAAAGCTGGTCTGTATAAAGTACAAAGTCAGAAACATTCAAACAAATATTACTTATTTTTTACATACATTACTCGTAATATTAATTTTCTAGTTTCTTATAAAATTTATTTTTTTATTTTAATCATTTCATGTTTTATAATAATAGTTTTTATAAATAATGTATATTCTGTTTTACATACCTACATCTTTTATCCTCAATTCCGTTGAATACCTCAAAAAATATTTTCAATGAAAAACCGCACAATAAAATACCCAAACGCTTTCCTTTTAACATTTTGATTCAACATGATTACACTCGATCATCGAATCGGGAAAATAATTTTATTAACCACAATTCAAATTATAAAATTGCCCACAATGCTCAGTATGTCAACTCCAAACTAGCCAGAAACTAGAAAAAAGTTTAACAGAAGGTCCTCTAATTTGTTTCAAATTACGGGTACAGAGGGGAAAGGGAGAGGGTAGGGGGGGAGAGGGGAAGCCATCAAACAAAATGTTTGGCAAGTTTTGTGAAGACTCATCATTTTGAGGTTATCGCTTAAGGGTTGCTGCTAAAAGAAAATGTTTCATCAAAGTTATGAGAATTTCTGGAGAGAAAAGAAACGTTTATGTAAAAAGCTTCTTTAGTTATTCATCTTCAGAAGCACCATGAATTTAATTAAAGCGTAAAATTCTTTATACCAAAATTATGTTGAAAGGAAACACTTTCTCCTAAAATAAAACTCGTAGTTTATTTTTAAGTTTTTATGCAGTTTTGATGTACATTGTAAACTAAAATTTTATTACTTGGTTGAGATAATAAACTTAATCTAACTTTATCACGAACACAATAAAAATTATCTACAAGCTAGGTTTTATTCTTCAGTTCTCATAAAAAACTTATCTCTAACAACTTATGAAAGTTATCCTCCCCCTAAACTAATAGTGGCAGCCCTAACCACCTCCTCCCCTCCCCTCCCCGCGGTAACATTGTTTGCAAACACGCTGATAACGAACAAAGGATTGTGTGCCACTGCGGGTATTGTCTACACTGTGTCATTGTCATGCCACAGTGGAGCTGAATTATAATATTTTACAGAAGTTTCACTCTTACGATGTTATTTTGAAATTTAAATTTATACATACTAGCCTCTACTCGTGGCTCAGCATGCTGAGAATAATATAGGGTACCATTAGAAGATTATTTAAGGACTTCTGTTAGGCGTAGTCAGAGGTACGTCCAAATATTTCATCAGCACAATTTTTAAAATTTTAATTTTTCACAGGCGTAATTTTTTTTAACCTTAAGTTTCTAATCACTACTTCATTTCGTTTCAAATCTTACATTAAGGAATGTAGTAAGGAACTGCATGATCTCATACCACCATCTCCCTTCCACTATAGGACTAGCAGACGCACGGCTCAGTACCATCCATACCTGGTTACATACCACCCATTCGCACTAAGCGTTTTGGCTCAACCTTTACTAAGCGAACCTCCAGAGAAATGGAACTCATTGCCGTCGGCTGTTTTTCCTGACAACTACAATCTGGGCCTCTTCAAGGCAAGAGTGAATAGGTGTCTTCTAGACCATCCTGCTTCATCGTCGGCTACATCGTGGCTTACCATCAATTGAGATTGTCGATTGCACGAAAGGAGCCTTTTTGAGACGCACTTATAATCCTTTCACCACACTTGGTTCGAAAGGGTCAGTGACACGATGAGAAGAAGAATTGAGATTGTGACCAGAGGATGTTCTAAATAATACATTTTTTAAGAATCATAACTCACTTAGTATGGAGAATAAATTAGAGAGATGTTGAATATAATAACGTTAGAGTTATAGTACTAGCAGTGCCGGATTAGCCACGTAGCAGGAGTAGCAAATGCTACGGGCCCCGCGAGTTTGGGGGCCCCGCGCTCCAACGCCTGTCTGACCGTTGGATATTAATTTAGATAGGAGCTTATAATATCTTGCATGCCTTATACGCGAAGCGCTGCCTGCAAAACTTGATGCCAATACTTTACCTTTGGCACAACGTAAAAAGCAAAAGCACTATAAATGTGAGCCATTTTTGAGAAAAGTTGTTTTGACATTGCTTCGAAACTGTGACGTGGCGCTGTGTGCAACTCACGTGGGCACTCAGTTTTTTATTTAATAGGTACCCTAAACTTGAGAATGTAGGTAAAGCAAACCAGGGGCCCCTTAACAGAATTTGCTACAAGCCCCGCGCCGGCTTAATCCGGCACTGAGTACTAGTTGGGGAATAAAGGTTCTCGAATGGCGACCACGAAACGGAAGACGAAGCGTAGGGCGCCCACCCACCAGATGAACCGACGACATTGTTAAGATCGCGCGAAGTCGATGGATGGAAAGGGCTCAGAATCGTTCTTCCTGGAAATGTGTAGGGGGGGCCTATGTCCAGCAGTGGACTTCTTCGGGCTGATAATGATGATGATAGTAACTACATGGTAGTCTGTGTGGGCGCGTGATTCACCGCGCGCCGTAATTGTTGTTCCGAGTAGAGTACAGACAATGGAGGGCGGCGCGAGACGACAAATGTTTTAGGTAATTTGGAGGATATTAGCGAGGAATTTGGATGAAAAGAAAATGGTGAGAACACTTTCGTAGATTAGCAAATGATTCATCTTTTTCTTCATGACGCTTCTAAACAAAACAGTCTCGTCTCAAGAAAACCTCTTTCAGGGTAAATTATTATGTATTGATTAAAAAACTAGTCCTAAGGTCTGACATTGTCAAATTTAAATGCTTACTAAGGAAATAAATATGCTGTATACATTTACATAAAAATAACTGAAAAAACCTACGAGTAGAATGAATTAGACACAAACTTTTAATTAGGTGACGTAGATACACTTCAAAATGTACGCGTAAAAGATATAAACAATTTGGTCTATTTCTGTTGATTGTGTGTTTAGAATCTTAAGAGCCTTATTCACAAACAACAAAAGTATTCTCCGTTGATATCTAAGTGAGAGTTTGTTCCGGAAGTATGCAGGGGATTACGGGAGCGGAGTTTTTGTTTTTAAATGAAAAACCCGCGTTAAAGAGTGGTCTTATTTAAGGGGCAGACCGCTGTTGATACAGAGAGAAACTTATGTTAAGTTTGATTGAAAAATCACGAGCAACTAACTAACTAAACTTTGAACGCAATCCGACTGCACAATGCTTAGCATAAAATAATACAATAAAAAAAATATACGGTAACACGTCTTCTAACTACTCAGTAGTAGTAGTAGTATGATAGATTTGTAGCAAGACGTGTTACCATAATATTTTACTTTTTACTGACTTTTTTTTTTTACTGACTTACACCTAAGATTTATGTATGTACCTAAACTAAACCATGTTTATGCAATAAATGTATTGAGTATTTTTAGTGTTCTTTTTTATGCAAAGCCAATACAAAAACCAAAAAAGAATTTACCATAAATAAGTTTAGAGAATCTATATCTTTTAATAGGTTAAAATGTGCGAGCGCGAAGTAGTTTCATGGTGTTCATGGCATTCATTCAATGGTTATATAATACAATTGATTTCTTCAAGAGTCGTTGATGAATACGGCGTTGATAAGTTTACCCCTTGCCTGAGGATCCCTTTCAGCGAGGGAAGTTCGTCCATTGATTGCTCCTGAAGTTTCGTGAGTTTTTGTTGACTTGTGGTTAGTATTCGTAGTGCGGACTGTTGTGGGGGGTGGGACCAAACATGTTATATCTTTTTGATTGTCTTTTGGGTCGGTTGGGTTATATGTTTTGTTATGTAGAAACAAACAAGCGTTGAAACTGTTTAATTTCTTTAATACCAACCGGATGAAATTGTTATAATGTTGTTTTTGTAGGTAAGACGTTTCAATGATAAATTGTGGCACAAAGGTTAACGAAAAAAAAATTCGGCACACAATTTTTGCAAGAATATAAAACGGATAACCCCATAAGTCCTAACAAAAGTGTATAAATCAACCGGCATTGCGAATAAGCACAGTAAGCCACCCCCCTCCCCCCCCCCGTCCCACCCCCACCACATCGATGCAATAAAAAGAAACAAAAAGCCTCCATAAGCTCCGGCGGAAGTGTTCCTTCAGCTTCGCAGAATGGATTCATTATTTTAAAATCATAATACAAGCTAATGTATTCATAGGTCGAGGTTAAAAACTTCCCCCTCCCCCCTACAGTAGGGGGGTAAGATATCTCATCAATATTAAACCGCGAGAACAACAATTTGTTGATTACAATATTATACAAAACGGTGGTTATTTAGCGACCGCGACGTGGCGGCCCCAAACAGTACCTCAACTTC
This sequence comes from Thera britannica, assembly GCA_939531255.2. Taxonomy (NCBI): domain Eukaryota; kingdom Metazoa; phylum Arthropoda; class Insecta; order Lepidoptera; family Geometridae; genus Thera; species Thera britannica. The sequence continues at coordinate 8,358,737 of OW618043.2, read as the reverse complement.
ATTTATTTAAAAGGCTAATTAATGGTCACCTTTATCTATATTCACACGCTCATTAATTTCCTGTCTTCGACTGGATGGGGTCAGCTTTTTTTTTAATAATGCATGACAGATTTGTTTCTCTCTGCTTTCTTCTGTTATTTTGTTATTCGCTTCCTCGTATCCTATAGAAAAAGATGTACTATTTAAAAATAAATATTTGGCGTTTTACAATGTTAAGATCGCGGGAAGTGGGTGAAAAGGGCTCAGTCGCATTGCCTAAAAATGTAAGGAATACGTTTTTTAGGTTGATTATAATAGTGTAGTATAATAATAGTGTAAATACAAGTAAAATATGAAACTAGTGTCTTATATTATTCAGATATTAATTTTAATTTCTCATATTTTAATTTTGTTACAATATAAAATAATAAATTTTTCTTTTATTAATAAAAACCATTTCTTTTATATACTGGCTGGATGGAACAAGTATTCCTTATTCCTAAGCCCGCCTATTTCTCTTTCTCTCTCTCTTCCAATAACGGACATTGTACATCTGCGGTAGAGACTTCTCAAATGTAATAAAAATCAAAGAATGTGTTAGTTTAGGAAGTAGTCCCACTGGATGTCGTGTACTGTGCACAATAAGTTCGAAAGGCGAACGGTTCGCGAACTAACGAGTGCTATTCACAAGTCGCGGGCCCAGACGAATATCTTATTTCATTTCGTGTCAATACACCAAACAGATATTATTGGTTATGGTATTTAATGGCCAAAAGATGGAACAGTAGGCCTACCATGAACTTTGTCTGGCTCTGTTTCTGGTTCTGGTTTTGAGTCTGTGAGTCAGTTGACTAAATAAAACCTACGTCAAAACGTCACACACGCAGTAATGCACTGGTGAGCACTCACACAGACTCAAAACCAGAACCAGAGACAGAGCTCATGGTAGGCCTACTTTCATTGTAGGTTATTAAAAAATAATAATTTTAGAAAAGCAGCCAAGTGCGAGTTGGACTCGCCCATGAAGGGTTCCGTAGCATCAAGTAACATAATAAAAAATAAATAATAAATATTGTGGACAATTCACACAACATAAAGGTTCTTGTAGTTCGTCGAAAGGTAAATTGCTGTTTACGATTTATGACGTATAAAAAAAAAACTACTGACTAGATCTCGTTCAAACCAAATATCGTTGAAAGTTTGCATAGTAATGTACAACAAATATTTTTTTTAGTTTTATCATTCTCTTATCTTAGGAATTAGAGGGGGGGGACCAACTTTTTTCCACTTTGGAAGTGTCTCTCGCGCAAACTATTCAGTTTAGAAAAAAACTATATTAGAAACCTCAACATCATTTTTGAAGACCTATTCATAGATACTCCACACGTATGAGTTCGATGAAAAAAAAACTTTTGAGTTTCAGTTTCAAGTATGGGGACCCTCAAAATTTATAGTTTTTTTTCTATTTTTGTATAAAAATCTTAATGCGGTTCACAGAATACATCTACTCGCCAAGTTTCATCAGTCTAGCTCTTACGGTTTCGGAGAAAAATGGCTGTGACATACGGACGGACAGACAGACAGACAGACAGACAGACATGACGAATCTATAAGGGTACATTATAGAGACATTATAGACTTTAGGGGTGTTATTAATAATCCTGGCGTAGCGTTGGACTAGTTAATCCGTGTTTTGTCACATTTGCTCGAGTTGACAATTGCATGTTAATGCAAGAGACAAAACACGGATTAACTAGTCCAACGCTACGCCAGGATTATTAATAACACCCTAGACGTTGAATTAGATGAATCTCGTATTAACGGGAGACTTGTCTACAATGTGGTGTCGTAAAAGGGCTGATGTTGAAGAAATTAACCCTCACTGCTATCGGCCAAGACCCGAACATTTTATAAGCCCTTAAAGAAGGGTAATTCGTAATTGGATGCTTCCAGAGCTCCCGAGGGAGAGAGACATAACAGAACCGTTATAGAGGGAGATTATCGAGTGGGACTACTTTAGATTAGATAAGTTCAGATAAGTTTTATTTGAGAAGGTTTATAAGAACTATAAATCTCTAGTTCTATTCTGGAGTATTGTCGACCACGTTATTCAAGGCAATATACGACATACGACAGTATAATATATTATGTATTCTTTGATATTCATACTGGTTGGTGCCATGAGCTAAATGCATGAAAAAAGCCTCTTTAGGCACACTTAAATTATTTTCACTACACTCAAAAGGTTCAAAAGCACCTGCCGGCAAGGAGTGGAATTTCTTGCCGGCGTCCGTCTTGTCGAGCAATACTCAATACTCAATACATTTATTGCATAAACATGGTTTAGTTCAGGTACATACATAGTTGTTAGGTGTAAGTCAGTATCACATGGACCCTGTGTATAGGGTAAAGCAACATAGAGGTAGGCCGAGGCTTATACACAGTAGTTGGTACGTACGTATATTAATAAAGATTGAGAAATTCCAGGAATTATAATGTAGATAGTTTGTTACTTTATTTTAAATTTATAAGCTTAACCACCTACAACTTGGACGATTTCAAGACAAAGGTGAAAAGGTATTTTCTGGGTGAGCGTACTACACCACCATCTCTCAACAGCATGTGAGATTGCGGTAAACGCAAGCCTGCAAACTGTAAAAAAGAAAACTAAAAAGTAAAAAAAAAAAATAGTTTAAAAAACTAAAAAAAAAACGCTTTTATAACTAATTGGACTAAAAAATTAAAAATAAAAACTGTAATAATCAATTGAAAAATTTATATTATTGTACTAATTTTTTTTTTTTTCATATTATTGCATTGTCATCGACCTTTGACAGGTGTGCAAAGTTTGAATCAAATCTGATCGTTCAAAGTAGGACAAAATCGAGCTCAAAGGCGTCGGTTACATACATACATACATATAAACTTACATACAGGTGAAGCTAATAAAAGCGTTATAAAAAAAATATGATTGTAATTGTTAGATATAGTATGTTCTGTTCATACCTCGGCAATGTTACATAGCTTGCTAGTCGCCTGTCCTCGGCAGATGTATCGGCAGGCGGCGCCGGAATAATTGCATTTCAGGGAAGGAACGGAGGAATTACTCAAAATTAAAGCCTTTCGGGAAACCTTTCAAAGAATTCACTGAAAATAGACGTTTCCGACGACTCGGTATGTGGAGATTGAACTCTGATTTGTCGAATGAATAAATAAAATAGGATCATGATTCTTGGGCATGGCAGATAATCCTCACAGATTTTTATGGTACGCATTATCATGAAAGATAAGAATCACTCAAACACAATGTGAGTGATTCTTATCTTAAAGTTCTTATCATCTAAAATTCTAAAATCTAAAAATTCTTGTCTTATTCTTACTCAATTAAAATTTATAGGTACTTCTAATACTAAGCTTCAAAATCTATTTAGAAAAATCTCTACCTGAGCAACGAACATACTCTTAAGGCCTGCGCACACACAAACAGACAGCCATTACCTTTAATACTAGGTAGATTGTTACATACGAATGAAACGCTGTCAAAGACAGCATTTCACTGATCGCCATTGCCAGTGACCTAGGTGTGCGCAAGCCTTTTCACACACAAAAAGACAGTCATTACCTTTATTAGTAGGTAGATTGTTACATTATGACAGTAAGTGAGCTTTGCAATAGCTGCTTACAATCGAGGTAAGCCTAAGCATTCTACTTTACATCATTCATGCGAGATAAAAAAACATTTCAAATAGGTATGCTTATGTGTAATTTTTATTAGAGAAAAATTATACTTTTTTTATACTACTAGCTATTTTATACAACTTTGGTGGGTCATTATGATGTTCCAAGTATAATGACCCACCAAATGTTCCTGATGTGATGGAAATATTCAAATTAATACTAAAATATTTGCATCGGTATCTGATTGAGTACAACTAGGACTTGCCCATCTGAAGGCCTACCACAAGCTCTGTCCGGCTCTGGCTCTGGTTTTGTGTCTGTGTGAGTGTTTACTAAATAAATCCTACGTTGAAACGTCACACAGTATAATGCACTGGTGAGCTTTCACACAGACTCAAAACCAGAGCCAGAGATAAAGCCAGACATAGCTTGTGGTCGCCCGGCGCCGGTATGGAGTACGTGGCGGGTAAATCACCTCGTCGCGGTATAATGCTACTTTTATTACTATTTTATTGCTTGTTTTCGTAAAGTTGGGAATAAAGGCAATTTGTAGGCGCGCGCTCTGATTTGTTGAAACAAGTATTTCATGAAATATACTGCAATTATTCAGAGAACTTTTTAAGTGGTTTTACTCGATTTTTTATGCGATTTCTGTAAAAGTTCGTTGAGTTTGAAGTTGTTGGCATTAACCCCCGTTTCGCAGTCGGGAAAGGACTAAGACTAAGGACAGAGATTATTGCAGATAATAGAACAATAAACATTATTTAATATAATTGTGTAGGTTGCAGGAAACACCTGGACAAGAGACGCGCAGGACAGGGGAGGCTGGCAAAATATGAAGGAGGCCTATACCCAGCAGTGGGTGATACCGGCCTGAAATGATGATGATGATGAATATAATTACAAGTTTTAAAAACTAGAGAAACCGACTTCATTGCCAAACGGCTAAACCGATTTTAATGTAATTTGTTTGGGACAATCTGGACGTAAGAATAACCTTCCAAATAAAAAAATAATTTTCTAAACCTTCTTAAATGACGGAGGCATGCAGTTACAATGGCAACACCGATTTAAATAAAATTAAAATGGGACCAATCTGGAAGCAGTACCTTTCAGATAAAAAAACAATTTTTCAAATCGGCTCACAAATGACGAAGTTATGCGGTAACAAACATAAAAAAAAGCAGCCAAGTGCGAGTCGGACTCGCCCATGAAGGGTTCCGTAGCATCAAGTAACATAATATACAGAAAATAAACAGGAAACAGGTTCTTGTAGTTCGTCGAAAGGTAAATTGCGGTTTACGATTTATGACGTATAAAAAAAAAACTACTGGCTAGATCTCGTTCAAACCAAATATCGTTGAAAGTTTGCATAGTAATGTACAACATATATTTTTTTTAGTTTTATCATTCCCTTATTTTAGAAGTTAGAGGGGGGGGGACCAACTTTTTTCAACTTTGGAAGTGTCTCTCGCGCAAACTATTCAGTTTAGAAAAAAACTATATTAGAAACATCAACATCATTTTTGAAGACCTATTCATAGATACCCCACACGTATGGGTTCGATGAAAAAAATTTTTTTGAGTTTCAGTTTGAAGTATGGGGACCCCCAAAATTTATAGTTTTTTTTCTATTTTTGTGTAAAAATCTTAATGCGGTTTACAGAATACATCTACTCGCCAAGTTTCATCAGTGTAGCTCTTATGGTTTCGGAGAAAAATGGCTGTGACAGGGTCGGACAGACAGACAGACAGACAGACAGACAGACAGACAGACAGACAGACAGACATGACGAATCTATAAGGGTTCCGTTTTTGCCATTTGGCTACGGAACCCTAAAAAAACAACCGAATTGAGAACCTCCTCCTTTTTGATTGGCAATAGGTTAAAAACAGATGTTTGGTATGTTTAAGAATCGAACTCATAACCTACACCACTACTGTCACCTATTTTTTTTTTATTATATTCTCTGAACTAAATATTAACTATTTTCTAAACTGAATATTGTACTTTACGGCGCTCCTACGCCGAAACTATTCATTTTAGGGAAAAAAAATTAGAACATAAATTAAAGCAAATTTTCTCTACTTCTTATGTACGTAACTTCTTATGTACGTACTTCTTATGTACATAAGTATTATATCAGTTATCTGGTTCCCATATAACAAGCACTGCTTAGTTTGGGGCTAGATAGTATTGTGTGAATAGTCCACAATATTTATTTATATTTATCTATGTGTTCTACGCGCGGTGGCAATCAGTTAAACGCTGTCAAATATCGCTGTCATGTTAGACAGCGTCTCAACTGATCGCCATCGCCTAGATGTGCGCAGACCTTTTGAGATCTGATGGATAAATGTGACCGATGTTTTAACTATAAAATGGGTCCGTACCGTTTTAAATTGTGATGTAACTTGCATTAAGTAAAATGGATAAACACACACATAATATTATACATATTTAAAATCTTTTAAATCTTTGTCAGCAGTAATGCTTTCAACAAAGTACTTAGTGAATACGAATACAACGTTACCCACGTTTAAATAAAGATTTGAAGCATCATTAAAGCAAATCTCTACTTTTATTTTGTATAGATATGTTTTTCCTGTATAATGCGCCGGAAAGGAATTATTAATCAAAAATCTGATTTTGGGCGCCATTTTTTCAATATGGCGGCGCGAGCGGCAAACATACGAGGTGGCAAAGTTGAAATCTGGAAAGAGCATAATATATCAGAATCTATATAATTACCAATTTTCAAAACTCCCGGAAAACTTTCTAAGTAAAAATACCAAATGACAAGACTATTGTGCGAGAGACACTTCCAAAGTAACATGTGAGTGCTGTCTAAATAAATCCTACGGCGAAACGTCGCACACACAGTTTATTACACTGGTGAGCACTCACACAGACTCAAAATCATAGCCAAGGACAGAGCCAGACAGAGCTTGTGGTGGGCCTTCAGCTACTGTCCGATACAGACTGTCCAGCGGCTATTACCCACGGTTATTGCCGATAGTAGTGGCACCGGGCCCTTATTGGCACTCCAGCGATGGGCGTTATTGCCGTGCCGGGCGGTATTGGCACACCGCAGCCTTATTGCCGCCGATATTTATCGTCTTGTGACTACGATAGTCAATACCTTCAGAATGGACATAATTGCCCTTACTGACAATACAATCTTGGATATTAAGCCTGGCGCACATCTTTGCATTCTGCGGTGGCAATCAATGAAACGCTCACCCTCAGCTATAACATGAATAGGTTCAAGAAAAATGTAAAAAAGTTCCTTCAGGGTAGTTAACGCAACGACAGCACCCTTGGTGTTGTGGGCGACGGTGACCACTTACCATCAGGTGGGCCATACTCCCGTTTGTGTATCATAAAAAAAAATAAAGCGCTTTACTGATCACCACGGTCACATCTAAGCGATGGTGATGACGATCAGCTGAAACGCTGTCAAATATCGCTATCATATTGGACAGCGTTTCAGCTGATTCATCGAGAGCCATCGCCTAGATGTGCGCAGACCTTTATAGATCTGATGGATAAAACTGACCAATGTTTTAACTATAAAATGAGGCTGTACCGTTTTAAATTGTGATGTACCTAAATTGCAATAAATAAAATGGATAAACACTCATATAATTCTAAACTTATTTGAATTGTTTTAAATTTTTGTCAGCATTTAGTGAATACGAATACAACGTTACCCACGTTTAAATAAAGATTTGAAACATCATAAATCAAACTATTTCATTAATAAATTCCAATTCATCCTCTCTACAAATTCCATTTATCTCCATAAAGTCCGTATAACACAACATTGTAAGAGCGTCCTCTTCACAAGCGAGTGTAAGAGCAACCGCGCTGAGTGCACAAACTGCGCTAACATTGTAACGACGTAACTGCGCTCTCTAAACTTGCAAGTCGCGGCCACTTTGCATTCACACAAAGAAATATCACGAAGAAAACATTGTGTGTGCGGTACACTGCGCACTTTACACAGAACAGTTATTCTATGACGTAAGTTTACCAGCGATGTAGATTTGAATTAAAATAGCAACCGCCGCAGTTCACTGTGAGAACGTAAGCACGTTAACTAAAGTTGAAATAAAACAGTATTCAGAGGGTTCACTTTGCATGTCTTATGACTTGGTGGAGGTTTATGAAAAAAAAAACATGTAACAACGTAACCAGTGGATTCATGTTCAAAAATTGTGTTGGACATTGTACTTTGGACAGCAGTAGTGCAAAGCAAAAAAATATGCGTAGTAATAGTAGGTATATAAATAAATTGCAAATAACTGGTTATTGTGAAAGGGTTTATTTTTTGTAGATACGATTCTTTGAAATAGTTATAAATGCATATGTAGTTATTTTTAAGGATTTTATTGTGTGTGTGTTTCTAGTGGACACACACACAACACAACTAGTGGAAATATCTAACTGGTCAGTGCGCTAAAAACGTGGTGTGTGATGCATTGCGGTTTTTCATCAAACAAAGCGAAAAACCTTTACTTTACTAGTCATAAAAACTTCGTGAAATCGCATACGATTCAAACTTATCCTTCTCCATTTTATGCAAAAAGAAGTTGTAGTTGGTTTTATTATGGAACTATTTTAGAACCACGTTTATATAGGGTTATTCATTATTAGCTACAAAAACTAAGGTTCAACAGATAAAATAAAAAATATTTATTAAATGATTTTTAAAGTTTTGTTATTAAAATCCCGAGAAAATCGATAAAGATCATTCTTTCGAATCACTGGCGCGGTGTTACATCTAACAGTCCATTTCTAATCAAAGGCGAGCCGCTTGACCTTTTTAGACCGTGCCCGCGCGCCGTGAGCGACACTCTGCGTTCAGCTACCGCCTGGGTTGCAATCCGTGGCAATAGTAGCAATAAGTCGTACAGAAAATAATATTCGGCCAAACAAAAATTATTCACGACCCAAAAATTAGGCCCTTTCAGTTTGTGTGGCTAATAATGAAAAACCCTGTATAGAGGAAGAGCGTTCAAAGTAACGCCACAAAGTATACGAGAATAACAAACAAACCACACTGTCCGGTGTTATCGCAGTGCGCAGTGCACATTGCGGGCTCGGTACCGAAGTTATTGGCTTCCGCGGTCCGAAACCAGCAATGGAGATTATTGGTGCTCTTACTTTATGTTCGTGCGAATGTTCGCAAATTGGTCGACAGTTAGGAATGTTATTCGAAAACCAAAATACATACAATGATATTTTAAAATGAGGACCTTTTTCTCGATGTTAGGACACATGGTCCACCTGGTATTAAAAGCAATTATGTCTTTTATAAGTACATAATATATCTGAAAACGAAAACACAAAAATTAAACATTACTACACGATATTGCTTCACTTTTATTTCTTTATAAAAACAATATATTCAATATTAAATAATTGGGTATGTACGAGTACCTATAAATGAGGCGCTCTTAAAATCCTTTCATTACACACACGTGACACGACAAGACTTATAAAATAGGTAAAGAATATAACCTAAATACGTAAAGCTGAATTTTTCTTCGTAAAATAAAAAAGGCCAAAGCTATCCTTAAATCTAAACAGAACCAGAAGTCAAGACGCCACGCCAGGATAAGATATACAGGGTTATTCATTATTAACTGCAAATACTCAGGAATTAGGTTTAACAAATAGAATAAAAAATATTTATGAAATTATTATTTTTAAATTTGATAAAAAAAAATTCAAGTTTTTGTATCAAAATTTTATTTTTATTTATTTCTTTACGGTTATTGCATAATTATTGCCACGGAGACAGGACGATGACCCACCCAGGCGGTGACTGAACGCAGAGTGTCACTCACGGCACGCGGGCGCGGATCAAAGGTCAAAATAGGTCAGGCGCCAATGATTCCTTTATCGATTTTCTCGGGATTTTCATAACAAAACTTAAAAAAAATCATTTCATAAATATTTTTTATTTTATTTGTTGAACCTAATTCCTGAGTATTTGCAGCTAATAATGAATAACCCTGTATAGATCTCTAAATTAAAAGCTCGATTCGTCCCGACGCGACGGACAAACGACCAGTTCTAGAATAATAGCATCGGAATCTAGAATGTTCGGTACCCGTAGCACTAGTCTGGCCTAGATCACTCGCGGTGGCGTTTAGTGCATCGCTGTCAAATATTGCACTGTCAAAGATCGCGGCGGGGAATGTATGCGAACCCCTATGCTGAAACTGATCGCCATTCTCAGTCTGTAACCAGTAGACTTCTACATTCTGATGATAATGATAAAAAATAATAGTTGAAGAAGTACTAAAACATAGACATATATTTATTTGCTGCTTCAGACACATAATAAACTTAAGAAATAAAAAAAGCAAAGAAGCATTATTATCACAGTACACAATGTATTACAAAAACATACTTAAGAAACATAACACTCTACATAAAAAAACATAACTTAAGAAAAAAATACATCTAGGTAACAACATACCTAACTACCTGTCCAAGCAAATTTATGTTTATTTCTATGTTTTCCTTTTAGTTTTAGTTGTTTTTTTTTCTTATTGTTACCGCTAGGCCAATAAGAAAAAAAGTTAGCTTAGAAAAAAAGGAAAAAAAAGAATAAGAAAACAAGGTAGCTTAGACAAACCTTTGTAATTACAAGGTTTGTCTAAGCTGCGATTCTTGTATGTGAGTCGATATCGTTAGGAAGTGGTGCTAGAGGTATAGAACAAATGAACGCATTGCAATCCTCACCACACTCACACAGTAAGAGTGAGATAGACAACGAAAGAGAGAGATTCATTAGGACTGCAGATGTTACGAGGTATTAGTGATCACACATTCACTTGCAATCTGTACTGAGGTGTGCATCTTTACCAAATACTGGTAGTGGACTGGCCTTTCAGCTCAGTTGGTAGTCGTTCTGCGCCGTAGGTCGTGGGTTCAATCCTCACCATATTTGTATGTGAACATAGATGTTTGTTCTCTATCTGGGTGTTATATTGCATTCTAAGTATTTAAAAAAAATGTGTTCTCAGCATGTATTATCAGCTATCTATACATATAAAATATAAAAATAAATATATTTTTTTTTATAAAGAAAAACAGAGATAATGAATTTATTTATGAAAAACTGCAAGCATAGGATATGCTTGCAGTTTTTCATTAATAAGTTCAATGATTTTTATATCTTTTACTAGGTCAAAATATATACAAGCGCGAAGTTATTTCACGGTGCTCAGCGCCTTAAGGTGTAACAGTGATTGTCACAAACATCTAAGCCAAAGTCAAAAGCATTTTATTCAAGTCTTTAAAGTTTAACCTATTATTCCTATCCCACATTACAATAGACCGTCACGTGTAAGACATAAGGTTCAAAATGGCGGTGTTAGTCTAACATAACCATCAGTATGCACTTTGAATGGTGACCTCTCTGTCTTCTGTGTACCCACAGCACTAGTTTTCAACTATCATAAAGCTTTGTTGAACGATACTGTTCGACGTTTAGTTACTTAGACCTTCTGATCAGGAGGGAAAATAATGGCGTGCCCACTATATGGACCGATGACATTGCATCGTGTCAGTCGGGGGATGAAAAGGGCTTACGATCATACTTCATGGAAATGTATAGAAAAAGTCTTACGTCCAGCAGAGGACGTCTAGGTTTGCCTATTTATGTTTTAAAATATTAAAAAATACCTAACTTATAAGGCATCATTTGCATATCACTAAAATTGATTTGTTTTTTTTTTTTGGTTTTCAGTCATCCATATTTTAGTAAAGGAAATAACTGATGCTAAGGGTACAGGACAAACGCTAAGTTAAGATAACAAATGGTTCACAGAGAGAAATATGGTTGTTGGAGAAATAGTCGCGTTAAAGCGGGCTTATAATATTTACCGAATAGATGAATTTTAGAATAATAAAAATCACTGGAAATTCTTTCACCACACTGTGCACTAGTTTGAATGTTGTGATACGATAAGAAATAGATGAAATAGACCGACCGATCGATCTTCTAAATCGATACTCATACTTTATTTATCAAAGATGAACAGTTTTTTGCTGAAAATTAAATAATTATACGTAGTCTAATCGCTAAAAGTGATCTCCATCAGGTAACCTTGGCCCATAATCCGTTTCATTAAACTTCAAAGCTTATTTTTACTTTGTTTCTAAATAAGTTGAAAACTTCTAAGCTACTACAAAACCCAATTTTAAAAACTTCACAATACATAAAGCAGTGTCGGTAGGAAAGTGTTGTTTTTTCAAACTAGTTAGTGAACTGTATAAATAGTACAGAGCGAACCAAACATAGAGCAGGCAAGTTTCAGAGAAGTTTCCACGTCCACGGACGAGTCCATTGTGCACATGTGGACGAGTCCATTGTCCAGTCGTGGACGACATTGTGTGAAAAGTGTTATGCTGTTAGCACTTTTTAAATTGCTATTGAGTATGCTACTAAGGCGAACTACGAGTATTATTATTTAGTTCTTTTATATTTTAGCTATAACAAAACAACAAACTGATCTTAATCTTAGTTGGTAGTATTTCTGCCTTTTGCACCGTAATTCGTGGGTTCAATCTCCACCGAGAACAAATATTGGTGTGGTGAACACAAATGTTTGTTCTCTGTCTGGGTGTTTTATTGTATTCTACGTTCATGTTTACATAAAAATAATTTCCCATAGCTCTGCTTAATTTGGGGCTAGAAAGTGTTGTGTGAATTGTTCACAATATTTATTTACTTATTTCTGTTGGCCTTTGCCCAACAGTGGGACACTACAGGTTAGTAGTAATAGAAATTTATTTTGCAAAAATATTATGGTTGAGGCCACACATTTTAATTTACCAATACTTTTCTTCTAATAATAAAACTGGTGAACTAGTCTGGCATATTGCATCGTAGGGCACGTTCTTGACGCGCATGACCTGCAAAGCAAAGGTGGACCATAGTTTTATCAGCTAGTATGAAAAAAAAACGTTTTCTTATTGCGCCACTGGTACTTTAAAAACAGTCAATGTGGTGAAAGGATTTTAAGTGAGCCTTAAAGAGGCTTATTAAGTTGAAACTATAGTATTACGGACAATATGTTGTCTGGCATGGTTGCAGTGTTGCGTTCATCGCTCGGTATCGACCGCATGTGTTCAAATTACACCGGTGTTTTAAAACCTGCGCACGCCTAGGTCGCGTGATTCTAATTTTAAAAACTTAAGTTTTGTATAGTAAGCGTAAGCGCATCTATGTAAGAGTTATTTGAAATTTGTCATTTGATTTGAGTTGATTAATGTTTTTTATCGCTTAGGCTAGCTATAATAAAACTATTATTTTAGAAAGAATTTTCTATTGAACTGTACCTTCCATTGTTTAGGGTAGAACTGATATATTCGAAGCATAGCGGGACCTTTTGTTAGGTATTTTAAAATCCGAGCATATCGGGAATCGAGCATAGCGGAACTAACCGGCTGGCGATGGTGATCAGTGCGACGCTGTCAAATCTGACAGCGATATTTGACAGCGTTTCATTGATCGCCATCGTGAGCGACCTACGTGCGCGCAGGCCTTTAACCGATACAACAACACAGGGAGTTTTCAACTTTTTTTAATCGATTTTTATGAACAACTGGATATTTAACATGATTTGATTTTGTGAGTTTCGACTCTCGATGTTTCAGTAGGCCTACCACAAGCTCTGTCTGGCTCTGGATTTGAGTCTATGTGAGTGCTCACCAGTGTATTATACTGTGTGTGTGACGTTTCGAAGTAGGATTTATTTGGTCAACACTCACACAGACTCAAAACCAGAGCCAGAAAGAGCTTGTGGTAGGCCTACAGAAACTCCCATTTGATAAAGGTCTGTGACATTTCAACCTTTGATTTTGTTTTCATTCTGCTTAAAACCATAAAATATCACTTTCAAGTGCCTTTGACTTTGTATATTGTTCAAATAAACACATCAACAAACATTATGCCATTGTATAAACGAACAAAGCGGCTGAAAGAAGCCTCAAAGGCTTTCACGGATGTTAGTGAGCTTTTATCCTATTTAGAAGCATACTTCAACTTTTTATTTTTATATTCTCAAACGCTAGGATTAAAAATTAAACGCTATTCCTTGCATAATCTATGCTAAAAAGATTATTGCAACATCACTAATTAGTTATACTTATAATAAATTATTCTAAGGTCGCGGGTTTGAATGCCGTCGTGTACCTTTGGATTTTTCTGTTCGGAAAATTAGCGCTTTAGCACTGCTATTCAGCAAGGCAATGCCGCCAGTGCCTAGAGGACGCTTCCGTCTGCCACTGATTTGGATTAGTTGAGCTATCTTTAGATCGTTTGTAACGGTCTGCAGATAGCCCAACTGTTTCTTGTGTATCTGTTGTGCTCAGTATAAAATACCTTGAATTACATTACACAGAGGCGTCTAAGTGGTTCCTGAAACCTGCCACTTTCAGGTATTTCAGGAATATCTAGCATTTTAAATTCTTATTTGTTCTATAATAAAATATCAGTCAGGTATATTAATATAAAGATCAGTCAGGTTAGAGGGAAGTCAGAGTATTATTATATTATTATGTACACACGTCATGATGAATTAAGTGCCTAAGGATTAAAGTCCCTATCTGCTTTCTTTTCACTTGCTTCTTAGAATTTTCATGACAGTCTGCAAGACCATTGACGCTGTAAGTTTGCTAATCATATACATCGATATTCGTATCGATACATCGCAACACTAGCACATAGAAAACAAAACCATTTTATCGCAAAGCCGTAGCTCTGCGATAAAATGGTTGGCCGTTGCTTTGCTACGTATAGCGCTACGAAAAGTGCTACGCAGTACTACGAAATAGCTACGTCAGAACTGCTACGAGTTTTCAGTTTATGTGCACCGTTTTTATTTCTGTTCTCCGACTCAACTCAAATTTTAAACTATACTAAAATTAATGTGTTGCAATTTTATTTTCTACATTTATTTGAAGAATTTTTATTTTTGTGGAAAAACATGTTGGAAATAATAAACGTACCTGTGGCAAGTGTAATTTAGTCGTACCTCTCACTATTTTAGCAGCAGTAGTAGAGCTCATTGTGCATGTCTCGTGGGGGTGCGTACTACCACCATGCCTATTGCTGTCGTGAAGCAACATCGCTGTGTACAGGGTTGAAGGGTGTGGGTGCCGGTCACATTACTGGCACGTGAGGCGAAACATCTGTATGCCTCAAGTTGTGGACGCAAGGCACGTTCCTGACGTGCGTAACCTACGAGGCAATGCTTTGTTATAGGCGATGGTTACCGCTTAACATCAGGTGGGCCATATGCCTGTACCATCAACCAGTAGTATAAAAAAAACCATTGGTGTTAAAGAAAATGGTATCGAGAACTTTCCAATTTGATCTTAACCATAGTATAATCGCGAACACACGTTATTATTTTGTGCAACGATGCATCGTTCGCTTCTCCAGTACTATTTATGCATTATGGATCTTCTCTATCTATTTATGGTACCGTTTGCGTTGTTCGTGTCGTGGTAACGGCGGCGTGATGTCGATATCAGGTGATATACGTCGCCTCGTGCTTCACAAGACAACGAGGAGGAGGCATTTACGACGCAACAACAATGTCTGCACAAATAGGATGGATTTCAGATACATAGGACAGAGACAGAGACTTCCGATGAGCTTTTGGGCCAGTCAGTGGCTCCCTCATTATTAAAATAATTTGAAGGAAAAATAAGACGATGATTTTAAATGTATTCAGCGCATATCGTAGATCAATCAGCAAAATTTTCTTTCAAAATACAGGGTTATTCATAATTAGCTGCAAATACTCAGGAATTAGGTTCAACAAATAAAATAAAAAATATATATGTAATTATTTTTTTTTTATTTTGATTTAAGTTTTTGTATCAAAATTTTATTTTTATTAATTTTTTTACGGGCTATTGCATAATGATTGCCATGGAGAACAGGACGATGACCCACCCAGGCGGTGACTGAACGCAGAGTGTCGCTCACGGCGCGCGGGCGTGGATCAAAGGTCAAAATAGGTCAGGCGCCAATGATTCCAAAGGATATTCTTTGTCGATTTTCTCGGGATTTTCATAACAAAACTTAAAAAAAATAATTTCATAAATATTTTTTATTTTATTTGTTGAACCTAATTCCTGAGTATTTGCAGCTAATTATGAATAACCCTGTATACAAATATTCTTTATCGTTCCAATATCAATATCAAAATATTTTTTATCTTTAAGTATTTTTAGACTATGCCGTACTTTGCTTTAATTTCTTGGTTTCGGCAAAAGCGGCCACCCTTTCAGTACAAAATAATAAAATAACATTCGTTTCATAATATTGTCTATGCTTAAGAAAACCTAAAAGATTTGTTATGATACGTATTTTATAAGGTCACATGGGAATTGTTGGCGAGTAAATACAGCTTTCTGAGTCACGAGTACTTAAAATAATTTCACGTACTTCATATTATATTCACATTAGTAGGATATGAGTGAATTGAAAAAATATGTTACATCCCGTTCACAAAGTGATACCTATCAGATACCTACCCATTTTGTATGGTGTTATTATTATTGTTATTATTTTTATTTACAAATAAGTTGATAAAAAAGCAAACGGCTCATATGAAGCGGTTACCGTAGCTTTTTGTAGAACCCCATGCTATAATCCTTAGGGAAAACCTCAGCAGAAAAAATCAAAACATGCATAGTCTAAGAGCTTATTAACAAACGATGGGGACGGCATAGTTATTTAATTTTTCAGAAAGTAAAAAATATAAGTTTTTGTGTTTTAACCATAAACACTGGTACAGTCAGTTGCACTAAAATCACATTTAATAACTTCAAAAACTGTATCATTAATTCTTAAAAAATATCAGTTGAAAGTTCAATTTCAACATTAAGGGTCTCATTAATAATCCTGGCGTAGCGTTGGACTAGTTGATCCGTGTTTTGTCTCTTACATTGACATGCAATTGTCAACTCGAACAAATGTGACAAAACACGATTTAACTACTCCAGCGTTGCGCCAGGATTATTAATAACACCCAAAGGTTTTGTCTAAAAATCATTTGATAAGATACAAATTGAACACTCTTAAGGCCTGCGCACACCTAAGGCGCTGGCGTCAGCGATCAGTGAAACGCTGTCAAATTTGACACCGATATTTGACATCGTTTCACTGATCGCTATCGCCAGCGACCTAGGTGTGCGCAGGCCTTTACTGTGGACTGTAGATAATACGGTTAGCAGACGGCGACACCAGCGCCTCTTGCGGCAATCACATTCAACTCCAGCTTCACGGCTAATGTTAGTGATTATCTCAGATTATACAGATAAGATACGCTTAGCGAGATAACAACGAGATAACATTGCTTTTTACACCTCGCCGAAAAGTCTTTTGTGAAAATAAAGGTTTCACTTTTCTACTTACGCAGCTTTTTTAACATTGCCTTTTTGTTCGTAAGTTTGTAAAGAGATGAGTTTTTAAATGTAAAAAACCTTTTACTTTAGACATCCAAAGTCAGATACTTTGCTACCATTTATTAAGTCTTGGCACGGGAACCAAACCTGCACATATCGCCACTTTTACGCTTTGCAGGTATACTAGACATTTATGTACCGTCTGATCAAGGACTTTCACTTCGTTTATTAAAACCCCTATTGTTTTAAGAGCACTTAGTTACGTCAAAAGTATAACCGAATAACAATAAAATTTCAAAACATAATTTGTGTTGCATGTGAGAATGGTGCTGTCAAAGACACGCCCGAGCTAAGCGAGTTATCGTCGCATTCATTTATTTCTCTCACTAATAAGTTAAAGACAAAAGTTAAATCTAGTTCATAACTTCACTTAAGAGCTGGTACCGAAAGAGGTTTTGAAGTTAAAAACTGTAGGTACGTGTGAGCGAGACAACACTTGACGTCACGTTTACAATAATCTCTGCTTCTTCTTCTTATCGTGTCATTTCAAACAAATTAATGATCTTAATGATAGTAAAATAGAGTAGAGTGTTCTGAAGGCTACACTATTTGAGGATGCTACACTATTTGACTACTTGCGCAAAGACCCTTCTCGAGCAGATTTGCATTAAACATTGTTGTGATTTCAGGTGGTCACAGCCAAAACAAGATGGCTGACCACCTTATACACTTCCCACTTACGACCACGGTCACGTTGAACTGGCATCAAAAGACTTAGCTTTAAGACGTTTCGTGTCTTTTAAAAAGGCAAAACAATTAAAGCAATATACTTGCTTCAAAATACTGTGGTAAAAGAATAGAAAGGTCGTGGGTCTAAACTCCACTCGGCTCATAACTTTTAGGACAATAACAAATCTTTAAGAGAAAGATGCACAATTTTCATGGTTGGAGTAAAAAGAGCGTGTTTAACGCTAGCTGTCAAATGAATTACTTTCTTAAGGCCTGCGCACATTTAGGCGATGGCGATGGCGATCAGCTGAAGCGCTATCAAATAGTAGACTTTACTTTTTATGCGTGATTTACGAGGCAATGCTTTGTTATAGGCGATGGTTACCACTTAATAATATGTTAAGTGGTAACCATCGCCTATAACAAAGCATGGTGCAAGCAGGGTGGGTCATATGCTTGTTCCATCAGCAAGTTGGATAAAAAAACACACTCTTTGATTTAAAATAAATCAAGTTATCAAGAAGACTTTGTAATAATAAACCAGCTGTGTTGTCCCCACTGTGCGCGACCTGTGAAGTGTTTTTAAACTTTTTATGTGTCCCCGGAAGAACATTTGCGTTGGTAATGCGATGCAATATTCATGGCGCTAGTTAGTAGCGCGAGTCGCGACGTGCTGCTTTCATGTTACGGATTTTTTAAGAAGATTCATGTTTTTTGTAACTCTACTTAATAAAAAAACGTAGTTATTGTGATTAGGATCCGAACCTTAAAAGAGTAGTCGGGCGAGAATGGACTAAAGTGGGAGAAAGACTTAGAGGAGGCCTCTTTGTCGAAGGACAATCTGTTTCTTTAACCGATCGCCACTGAAATATAATGTTTTTATTAGTATTTGCATCAGTAGTGCCAATGAGACAATTTATTTATTTTAAAATCGTTCACTTTTATTTTTGTAGTCCTTTTACTTACAGTATATTCTATGTACCTATGTGTGTACTGTGTATGTATGTTGTGTGTAATGTTTATGTCAATAAAGTTATTTTGTATTGTTTGTATTGTATTGTATTGTACACAATACATACATAATTTCGACTATATTTAAGTTTTATATATTTTTAACTTTGTTACAACTAATTGAGGTATCTTCTCCTTCTTTTTTTTTAATTTAAGGGCTTAAGCTCTTGTCAGGGTTCTGACGCAGCTTTCTCTAATAGTGTCTGTCTAATGCGGCCTCCCTGACTTACTTATACGATATAACAGCAACCTTCTCTCTTATCTATCTCATAATACAATGTCCTAAATCACACGTAAATAACGTGAGGTTGTATAACGTGACAATATTCAATAATCCCCGCCACGTATTCTAATTCACTTATTTCTCACTTCCCGCGTTGATTCCCGCGGTAATTCCCGTGGTAATTCCCGTGACATCAAATATTCATTCGCTCTATTGATTGTATTATATTGTACTTTCCCCCCTTCACTCCTTCTCCCCCCCTTGTCCCCCCACTTGGGATGGAATCAGGTTAAACAAGCAATTGTTTCAGCTTGTGACATTGTGGCGTGTTTATTCAAATTAATACATACTTTATTCATTTTCCATTCGGTTTGTACAGGGGACAATAATAGTACCTACAATTTATACCACAAGCTCTGTCTGGCTCTGTTTTTGAGTATGTGTGAGTGCTCACCAGTGTATTATACTGTGTGTGTGACGTTTTGACGTAGGATTTATTTGGTCAACACTCACACAGACTCAAAACCAGAGCCAGAGACAGAGCAAACGGAGCTTGTGGTAGGCCTACAGAGCTCTTTCAATAAAATTTTCTACTTAGAAGATTAAATAGTTAGTTTATATGATAATACGCATCGCAATGTCAGTCAGATGGACCGACGACATTGTTAAGATCGCAAAAGTCGATGGATGGAAAGGACTCAAAGTCGTTCTTCCTGGAAATGTGTAGGGGAGGCCTATGTCCAGCAGTGGACTTCATCAGGCTGATGATGATCATACGAAATAGCTGTGTGGACTAAAGTTTTCTCTCTAATTCCTGTGCTGTAGGTTGTTGGTTCGAGTCTGATTCATGACAAAAATAAAATCGATTAGTGTGATGAACACGTATTATCGACAAAGTACGGCTATCTGAGTTCCATGGTACAAGAGTTGCTTTGTTTGGGGCTAGATGGCGTTATATGTATCCGCCAATAAAGGCAAAGTTTTACAAAGCTTACAAAGTGCGCATATATGCGTAGTTTACCAATTGTTCCCAACTCATAAGCCTCACTGAGAGGGGGAGATAAGGGGGAAGAGGGTAACAAAGGGGGTAGAATAGAGCGTAGTGAGTGACCTTCAGCGTGGGCCGACCGATAGGATCAATTATTACCGCAAACAGCTAGCTCACTATTTTTTTTAAATTGTTTTGTACCCGGGAGTTTTTTACCTGTATCAATGTCCCCGTGATTTTCGCCCTGCAAAAGGGGCAACGGGATTAATGAATTTTATTTTTATGAAACAACGGGATATTTAACATGATTAAATTTTTCATCATGATGCATGTAACTGTGCCGAAATATCGGAAGTAAACTCAACAAAATTTTCATAAAAATAGTGTTAAAAACCATGATAGTTTCAAAAGTTATCCAATCAATGATTTTTTATTGAGATTTATGATGCCTAGCAGTGGCCTTAGAAATTGTAATCACAAGTCTTTTGAATAATTTAATCTAAGTACCTAGCTCATTCGTATTTAAAATGTTTTTATTTTGTGTAAACTGAAATGTTTAGCATTTCAAGGCTATAAATCTATCTAATTTTATGTTAGAGCTTCAAATTTTTTTTGTGTCTTCTACTATATTCAAAGTAAACAGTTATCTATGTTAATTCTTGAGGTATGTTTTTGTACATAAGCTATCCATATTTTTATTTTTAGTTAGGAGTGAGCTAGCTGTATTGCATATAATACCGTCGGGTATACTTGTGAGAAGACGTTTTCAAGGAATATATTCACGTTTATCTGGTGAATGCCGCCGGATTAGAACCTACTTTCAGGGTTATTATAGAACAGTTTGGTATTATCTGCTTATTTAGTTGTTTGGATGTTTTATTGTTTGTATACAATGATTTATTTTTGCTATCTATGTACGTTTCGTGTATCTACGTGTGGTCGTTTATAAACTGTAGTAGTATGTGTAGTAGTAGTATTTATTTATTTATTTATAGTTCTTACATAAGTACATGCAAATTTTAGTTTGAATAAGCAATCAAATTTTTGTAGAAGCCCTTATGGCACCGCCTTTTCGAATTTCAATAAAATCCTGTCCATCCAAAGGTTGTCTGGAAGAGATCGCTCATAGCGATAAGACCGCCTATTGTACTTCGCTTTAGTTTAACTATTTTTGTTAAATGTGTAATGTCCTATTCTTGTGGTGTACAATAAAGTATTATCTATCTGTCTAATGATATTATCTCGGGTATATAGCGTATAGCTCCATCAGTCTACTTTCTCGCGTCGGTTTAACAAAAGCTTAAAGCAGTGGCTTGAAGTTTGAAGATGAACTCAAATAAAAAGTACGAGACAAGTTATTAAAGAACTAAAGTTATGAAGAGCTGAGATCAAGCGAGCTTATACAGCGCTGTATCTGCTGGATAGTTTCCTTTTAAAATTCATAACGAACTTTGTTTTACGATAGATAAATTTTGATAAATAAAACTTGTCAAAAGTCAAAAGTGTACTTAATCAGTATCGAATCGATAGGATCACTTTGTAACGTCATAGAATAGAATAATAAAATAATAATTTATTTGCGAAACAAGCACTTACACTAATTTATAATAAACTAAAAAGAAAAAAAAAGAAGCTAGCTCTTAAAGCTAGGTGAGTCGTGCCAGTTCCACGCGACCAAGCCGACGCAAGAACAGGCAGCAAACTACGGCTTGGTTCCTACTGTTTTTTTACGAGTCTGTTCAAGGTTTATTTGATGATTTGTAGGTGTCTGCACTAAGATGGTTATCTCTTCCTAATTTTAAGAGCTTAGCTCTTAAACACTTTTTAACACTTTTTAACTAATCAGTAGGTATGTACATACGAATAAGTAGGTATACCTAGGTATCACTCGTAAAATTCTGAGGCACGGTAGATATTCCTTTGGATCGTTTCGTGTAAAGTCTTTCTATACTTACTAATATTATAAAGAGGAAAGATTTGTACCTATTTTTGTATGTTTGTAATGAATAGGCTCAAAAAGTACTGGGTCGATTTAAAAAATTCTTTCACCAACAGAATGCTACATTCTTCAAATTTGACATAGGCTACATTTCATTTTGAAAAAAATTAGGGATCCTTGGTAAAATTTGAACAATGTAACCGAAGGTGTAGAAAAATGAGTCTTAAAATGTTTTTCGTCGAATGCGCTGTCTATCCCGTGTGAAGCCGGGCCGGGCTGCTAGTATACTATAAACTGCTCTCTCTTATGACTTCTTTTTTGGTAAACGACATTTTTCTTTGTTT
The DNA here is from genome assembly GCA_939531255.2 of Thera britannica. Lineage (NCBI taxonomy): Eukaryota > Metazoa > Arthropoda > Insecta > Lepidoptera > Geometridae > Thera > Thera britannica. The sequence continues at coordinate 8,336,399 of OW618043.2, read as the reverse complement.
TTATGTGTCTTGAGCTGTATCCTTCTGTAAACTAAACAGCTAACTCCTCCTAAACACTGAATACAAAATAAACAAAACCTTTGACAGAAATAAGATTCCAGCTTTCCTTTATTGGAATAATTGTAATTCTTTCGTTTCTTTGTCAATTTATACAATTCGACCGTGAACCGACCTTCGCGGAAAGCTATTCCTCGGCTCTAGGAAACGACGGCTGTCTTTTATCACATTTAAAATATAAGTTCAAAAAGCTTTAGAAACTAACTTCATAGGCAAACTATTATATTGATGGGACCAAGAAGTACCTTTCAGAAAAAAAAGAACTTACTAAATCGATTCATAAATGAGGGAGGTATGCAGTAACAAACATTAAAACAAAACAGCTCAACCGATTTTGATGAAACTTCTAAGGGACCAAATCTACTAAATATTAGTTATCGGATAAAAAAAAATCAAATCGGCTCATAAATTACGAAATTTTGCTATAACAAACATTTAGTAAAAACAGAACCTCCTTCTCTTTGATTTAAAGTCGGTTAAAAAGAAAAGTGACGGTATTTCCTTTCTTTTATCATACGAAAAAGCGTGAGTTTGTTGCCTGTGTATACTTGGTCACGTGGAACTGGTACCTAGACTTATCTAGCTTTAAGACGTTTCAAAGTGATCCTCGTGATTTCAATAAACTTTAGAAACAGTGTTAAAAAAGATTTAAGCAATGTAACAGTTAAATAATAACTTTACTTTTCTCTCTTTTTATTCCTCATCATCATTTTATGACCGTTATATAACGGGCTCCGCTTTCTAAAGGCGTAACTACACAGTTTCACTTGACCTATATTGGAGATCTGTGACGTCACTCGGAGCTTACGAATGGATTGACAAGAGGTCGAGCCTTCATCATACACAAATCCTAAGGTCGTGGGTTCGAATACGGTAGTGCAATAATAGGATTTTATGCCACAAGCTTCTGTGCGTACACTCGTTTGGTATCGAGATGTTGGTTTTCTGTTAGTCGTCGTAAGGCTATTTCCGTTTTTGACGTGACAACGTCTTATAATTCGATGGAGCCGGCTGCACGCACGAAAAAACATGACTCATGCGGCGTTACCTCGCTCTGAGGCGTTCCATTGAAGGCTTGAAGTGCAAGCGAGAGCGCGGAACGAGCGACAAAGAGGCACGCACGGCCTCCGCGTTCGGCAGCGTTCGACATCTGTCTCTCTCCTACTTGAGTGAGCGATGCGTCCGCGTGGACAGCTGGATGACGTTGGCACGTTCAACTATTGATAGTAAACCGACTTTACAGACAGCCGATTTTTTTTAATAGAAAATTAGTCAAAAACCCAATGATAGGCAAAACCGGAGTTGCTAAATACATTTACATTAGACCATGGAATATAACATGAGACCACGAACCGGAAGACGAAACGTAGGGCGTCTACCCACCAGATGGACCGACGACATTGTTTAGATCGCGGGAAGTCGATGGATGGAAAGAACTCAGAATCGTTATTCCTGGAAATGTGTAGGGGAGGCCTATGTCCAGCAGTGGACTTCTTCAGGCTGATGATGATGATGATGATGAGACTTTGGAATCCAACCGCCTCCTCTACAGATATAGTCAGTCAGTTATCCACCACACCATAGAGGCTGTCTAAAATAACTTCTTAGAAAATCCTCATAAATATACAATGAAATTTATTTAATCATTTAACAGATCTAAGTAATAGAACCGCTCGACTCATGTTACTTAACAAGTTAAGTTTGATTTAAAGCGATTTCACCTAAATAATTTAATTAGATCAGTTTACTTAGCTTACGTAGGTATATAACTTAGGTAGAGAATCAAAACAAAGCTAAACACAAACACGTTACGTAATACGAATAAGTATTAATCAAGTAAATTCAGGCTTTGATTAAAGAGCCTTAAAACTTAAATTAGTGAATGGCTAAACCTTATGAAGATTAGTGGTAGCGGCCCTGCTCTCCGGGCCTAAGGTCGTGGGTTCAAATGCGTTCGTGTACTAAAGAAAATTTTAGGTGCACTATGTCAGTACTCTCAAACGGTGATGGAAAACATCGTGAGGAACTACACCGGCTTGTCGCAGAACCTAAAAAGGTTCGGAAATCATTCTACGACAATTTTAAACATTGTTACAAGGATTTTAAAATCCTTTCACCACACTGACTGGCTTTAAAAAGAATCAGAGACACGATAAGAAAAAGAGAGAAAGAGTTGACGAAGAAAGCAAAGATGAGGAAAGAATGGAGACTTTTGGAGGAGGCCTATACCCTTTTACGACATGACAGCGACCTTTTTTTTATCTGGCTCATGTAACTTATTCTTGGCCTTCCTCTTCCCCGGTTTACTTCAACCTTTACTTCAATTATATTCTTTATGTAGCTGTCATGTCGTAGAAGATGTCCAATATCATATTATTGACTCTTTATTTACACACAATAAAAAAAACTCCTCAGTCCGTGTCAAATCACATTCTATAAAACCTTTGTCGTAAATATTCTACCTAATAACACTGCCTTGCGACCCGTGAACACATTTTTGATTCTGTTATATCGATCACAAACAAAACTATCTCTCCTTACATCCATACAGATAAGACTCAAAATAGCTTAGCAAGCTCCTTTAACTGCCCATTAAAGAAATGAAGCTACGGAAATGGAATTAAAGTTGAAAATCGCTTGGATATTATCCTGTCAGGACCTTGTTCATATTAGCTGAAAACTACTGGTATCTCCCTAAGTACATATCGTTAAGGTTCAAAGTTGCTAAGCAGACAAAATAGCCTTAGATAATCACAAGGAAGTATCCTCTTAAGAATAAGGTCGAATATCCCTTAGCCGGGGAGGTCGGGGTAAGTTGGGCCACATAAGGCGAGAGACGTTTGAAGAATTTTAAGTGGCAATAAGATACGGCGATAACATCTTACAAAAACCATGCGCCTGGATTTATTTACATACTTACCTAACATGTACTTGCCTGAGGCGACGGTTTTATGTAGATATCTTCATTTAAGTACATCAAAGGCGATCGAGTGATGAGGCCTTTAGGGGTAGATATGGAAAACACATAACTGCCATACGTGGGCATATCGAAATATAATATTTGAAGTTGCCTCCATAACTCGATCTCCAAATATTGTGCTTCTATATATACATATAATATGTAGTATAATCTAGATTCAAACTCCAGCTTCTCCCACATGGTGGGCGTAATTGGTAGCGTCTATTATTACTTTCTTTCACCGTGTTTCAGTGAATTTTGTGAGATAAAAACAAGCCCATATTTTTTGGGTCACGATAATTTTACCCATATACACTTGCGAGCTTTAAATTGGAAACGCTTTATGGCAAGTTGATAAAGACAAATTTTTACACAATTTCGGTGTGATACAATTTTTTGTGTGATACACCACAATTCATAGTTACTGCATAGAAAGATAATTTTGTTTGTAAAAAGGCTCGAAAGAACCAAACCTTTTTAGTTCGTGTAGTGTTAAAGCTATTGTGTAGCAATAGTACTACTTTTAATGAACACAAGAACAAAGTGTCGCCATAAGTAGAGACTGTAAGAACCCCCGATCCCAACCCGGTCTGCCGATGGACACATTCTTAGTAATATTTATTTCCATAAAATAAGTCAAAGCAAAATAGCTAATGAGCACAAAGTAGTATACTAATTTAGTGAAAAAAAAAAAAATTTTTCATTGAACAGAAATTGTAATTTCTTTATGAATTGTTTCCAGTTTAAAGCACGCAAGTGCCTACAATTATTTATCAGTAGGATTCGTGCTTTTTAAGTTCTCTTGATGCAGAAAAATTATGCAGTATATTCAGTACAGTAAGAAAAGTATTTTAGCAAAATGAGTTTTAAATGTTTTAAAATATTTTCATTTCTCTGTTATTCGTTCCGAGCGCGATCACGGCTGGGTTCTCTCTTCAAAAAGAACGTAAATAAAGCAAAGGCAAAACAGGTCATTACCCCGCCTTCCCCTACCTCCTCTCGTTAGGCTCGACCGTAGAGACCTACATACCAAACAGATATTTTTTCTGGTTCGTTGTAAGGGTGGGCCTTTTCAAAACTTTGCCTCAAAAATAAAAACTAGAAACATCAACGCACGCAAGGTATCTTCAAAAATGTATCTTCATTTTACTGCTTATCATATAAGGCTCTTAAGCCTTGCGCACATCTAAGGTCCAATTACCCGTTAAACGCGTTTAACTAAACTCGTTTATATGTCCGTACACAAAAGAAATGCAACGACATTGACAGGTCTTTAAGCGCGTTTAGAGAAAAATGTACCAACTGAATGCATAAGCGAGTTTAAACGTCAGTAGAACGCGTTCAATTTCAAGGGTGAAATTGGACCTAAGCGTTCTGCGATGGCGATCAGTGAAACTCTATCAAATATGACAGCAATATTTGACAGCATTTCACTGATCGCCATCACCATCGCCTAGAAGTGCACAGGCCTGCTTGCGTAATTAAAAAAAAATACCAGAAACTGAAGCCACACAGCAATACTTTCGTTATCTATCAATAAATAGTTGTCATTTCATTTCCTATCCAAAGACTTGGTTCCTTGAAATTGATTTTCAATAATATTATAATAGATTTTTATAATGTCCCAAAAGTTAAGAACCGAGCGGGATTTGAAGCAGCGACCTTCCCCTTGGTGGCGTCATCTACAGGTTTGACTGTAACGTCAAACCTGTAGATGGAGCCACGGTCGCGTTAGTGCCGAACACTCCCTAAGAGTTATTCGTCGAGTGTGATTAGGATCCGATGGAGCAGCGGTCATCGCAGCCCCGTACCAAGGGGAAGGTCACGGGTTCAAATCCCGCTCAGCTTTGTGAATTTTGGGACATTATAAAAATCTTTGTGATCTCCATAAGCGTAGTAAACACTATAAAATCAATAGAAACATTATAATAATTAAAAACATTGTCAAAAACCTTTATAGGTATTTTTCTTTTAAAAGTTTTTCCTCTTTTTCTCAGCTTGGTCATTTTCCAATTTCCTTTCTTAGTGCACCCCTATGCTATACAAGAAACATACCCTCCAAGTTTCATGCTTCTAGGACTTACGGTTTAGGCTGGGCGTTGATTGTCAGTCAGTCAGTAACGTAAGAGTTTTATATATTTAGATAAAGGTTTTTGACCTATACATATAATGGTGACAAACAAACAACACGACCAAGAGTGGTCGTTGATATCGTTCGCTTATAGCAACGTATTTTATCAAGGCTATTTCTAATTAAACTGTGCATTTTATAGGCTTTTCTAATTGCTATCATAAATAAGAACCTGAAACTAATTGGCGGCTGAAATTCACGATATTATGGAAGAACTTGCGCCGATCTCGAATAACAGACGACGAAAATCAAGCTCAACAACAAAACAACACCACATTATTGTTTGGGTATAAACGCAATTTCAACTAGTCTCTCTTCTCTTGTTGTGCCACTCTGGTTCTTTCAAACCAAGTGTGGTGAAAGGATTTTAAGTGCGCCTCAAGGGTTTACGTGCACTTGAAGCCTAGCCAATAAGAAGACAATGTAATAAGAAATTAAGTTTGTGTTTGACATTATCTAATTTGGAATTATTTATTTATTGTATTAAAATTAAATGATATAAGTTTACTCAAAGACTAAAAGAATTATATTTAACTTTTCAATATAATAATTGTTGAAAGCTTGTTTATTGAGGTATTACTCGATTTATTACAAAGAAATATAATACCATTTTTTAAAAAGAGCCTTTATTTTTCGAACAAAACATTGTTGTGATTGTGTTAGTGCGTCCCCCAACTTTATGAAACTTGTCGAAACTTGAAGGTGAAGGAAAACATGAAAACAAGAATTTATCAGTTATATAGAACAGTTAACGACTTACGAAGTAAAATTATAAGTTTCGGGCAAGTTATGGAAACCAAAAAATATTTTCAAACTTTACTAATGAGTTTGTTTTTGCACGAAACAAATTACAAAATCCTAATTGGAGCGGGAACTTTTAATATTTTATTAGAAAAAATACAAATGTAACCGTCGTCATCATCAGCATGAAGAAGGTTACTACTGGACTAAAATTAATTTCTAAAAGAAATAAATTAATATCGCAGAATTTTTATATAATTATAATTTTTTGTCCGTGGGGTTCCGGCAAAGAATAGGACCTCTCCATCACCTCCCGTGGATGTCGTAAAAGGCGACTAAGGGAACACAACCAGGGAAATGGGCAGCAGCATTTCCTGAATGTACATACCACCAATACTGCGGTCACCAATCCGCCTGCCAAGCGTGGTGACTATGGCAAACCCCCCCCATGATGAACACGAACACGAGACGGCCCCTAGTCCCCGGCAGTTCTGCTATTCCTGGCACAGGTGGCGGCCATGGTAACGGCAGAACAAGGGGTGCGAAGAATCTCCGGCAGAGATCCAGCCACCAATCCCAACAAAGACCCTTGGCCCTGGCAACATATAACGCACGCACGTTGAGGACCGACGAGAAGTTGATTGAGCTGGAAGAAGTGGTCAGTAAGTTGCGCTGGGATGTGATAGGGCTATCAGAAGTCCGAAGAGAGGGGGAGGACACGATAATCCTAAATTCCGGCAACTTGCTCTACTACCGGGAGGGAGACCAGCAATCCCAACATGGTGTCGGGTTTCTCGTCCATAAGTCCCTCGTCAATAACATCGTAAAGATCGAAAGCGTTTCGAACAGGGTGATATACCTTATACTCAGAATCACCAGTCGGTATTCGCTGAAGGTCATACAGGTATACGCCCCTCACTCGAAACGCCCGGACGATGAAGTGGAGGCAATGTATGACGATATTTCAATCGCCATACAAGCTTCGAAAACACACTTTACGGTGGTGATGGGGGACTTCAACGCGCGGTTAGGCGTGAGGATCGGCGATGAACTGAGAGTGGGGCAATTCGGATTTGGACAGCGGAACCACCGAGGTCAGCGATTGGCCGACTTCATGGAGAAGGAGGGACTCTTTATGATGAACTCCTTCTTCAAAAAGCGGTCGTCCAGGAAATGGACGTGGCTGCACCCCGGTGGACACAAACGCGAGATAGATTTCATTTTAACGACGAAAAAGCAGATATTCAATGATGTCTCCGTGATCAACAGGGTGAAAACTGGCAGTGATCACCGCATGGTAAGAGGCACATTGAATCTCAACGTCAAGCTTGAAAGGTCTCGTTTGGTGAAATCTACTCTTCGCCCAAGTCCTGCCCAAATCCAAAACCCCGAGAGCTTTCAGTTGGAGCTCGAAAATCGCTTCCAATGCCTCACCGATTGCGAAACAGTGGACGAACTAAACAACGGGCTGGTGGAAATTGTCCAAGCGGTAGGGTCAGAGTTCTATAAGACCCAACGCAAAAATAGAACTCAGAAACTCTCTGAGCATACTCTTAAACTTCTGGCAGACCGCAGTGAAATGAGGTTGCAGTCTTCAGTGGACAGGTCGAAATACGGCTTGCTCAATAAACAGATCTCGAAGTCCATGCGACACGATCTTCGCCTTTTTAATACTAATTGTATTCAAAAGGCGATAGAGCGCAATAGAGGCTCGAAAGTGTTCGCTAGAGATCTGTCTATTGGGCAAAGTCAGTTGACGAAACTGAAGACCGATAGCGGCAGCATCGTTTCCTCGAAGCCGGAAGTTTTAAGAGAGCTCGAGAAGTTCTATGGACAACTGTACACCTCATCGAAAAGTCCTGCTACCAGCACGACTAGCGATGCAAGAGCCCGTTTAACTCGACACTACACGGAAGATATCCCGGACGTCAGCCTATACGAGATTCGGACGGCTCTCAAGCAGCTTAAGAGTAACAAGGCACCGGGGGAAGACGGAATAACGACAGAGCTTCTGAAAGCGGGCGGAACGCCGATACTTAAAGTCCTTCAGAAGCTATTTAATTCTGTCATCCTCGAGGGTACGACGCCTGAGGCGTGGGGCAGGAGCGTAGTGGTGCTCTTTTTCAAGAAGGGTGATAACACTCTCTTGAAAAACTATAGGCCGATCTCCTTGCTTAGCCACGTCTATGAGCTGTTTTCGAGAGTAGTTACTAATCGTCTCGCTCGTAGGTTCGACGACTTCCAGCCTCCCGAACAAGCCGGGTTCCGGAAAGGCTTCAGTACCATAGACCACATCCACACGCTACGGCAGATTATACAGAAGACCGAGGAGTATAATCGGCCACTTTGCTTAGCGTTTGTGGACTATGAGAAAGCCTTCGATTCAGTCGAAACCTGGGCAGTGCTACAGTCGCTCCAGCGGTGTCAAATTGACTATCGGTATATCGAAGTGTTGAAATGTCTCTACAGGAATGCCACAATGTCTATCCGACTTCAGGACCAGAGTACAAATCCAATCCACATGCAAAAAGGGGTGAGACAGGGAGATGTAATATCTCCGAAACTGTTCACCTCGGCACTGGAGGATATTTTCAAGCTCGTGTCCTGGACAAGGTATGGCATCAACATCAACGGCGAATTCATCACTCACCTTCGATTTGCCGACGACATAGTCATAATGGCGGAGTCGCTGGAAGACTTAGGCACAATGCTCAGAGACCTCAATATTGTCTCCCAACAGGTGGGTCTAAACATGAACATGAGCAAGACAAAAATCATGTCTAATGCTCATGTCACACCCATGCCGGTACATGTTGGGAGCGATATCATCGAAGTTGTGGACCACTATGTTTATTTGGGTCAAACGATCCAATTAGGTAGAGCCAACTTCGACAAAGAGGTCAGCCGACGAATCCAACTCGGATGGGCAGCGTTCGGGAAACTGCGTCACATCTTCTCGTCGCAGATACCACAGAGCCTCAAGACAAAAGTCTATAACCAGTGCGTGTTGCCAGTGATGACTTATGGAACTGAGACGTGGTCGCTAACTATAGGCCTCGTGCACAAGCTCAAAGTCGCGCAACGAGCTATGGAAAGAGCTATGCTGGGAGTTTCACTACGTGATAGAATCAGAAATGAGGATATCCGTAGAAGAACCAAGGTCACCGACATAGCTCGTAGAGTTAGTAAGTTGAAGTGGCAATGGGCAGGCCATATAGCTCGAAGAACTGACAACCGTTGGGGAATAAAGGTTCTCGAATGGCGACCACGAACCGGAAGACGAAGCGTAGGGCGCCCACCCACCAGATGGACCGACGACATTGTTAAGATCGCGGGAAGTCGATGGATGGAAGGGGCTCAGAATCGTTCTTCCTGGAAACGTGTGGGGGAGGCCTATGTCCAGCAGTGGACTTCTTCAGGCTGATAATGATGAATGATGATGATAATTTTTTCAGGAAAAAAATAAGTTTAATAAGTTTAAATAAGGTTTTGCGCAGAATATTTTTAATGATGTTTTGGTTTTCCTAGTATACAACATAAAACCATAAGGTTTCATTTTCCTTCAGATATGTTGCCGAAAATCTTTAAGATTCCTAACAGCATCTGTTGTCCGCAGGTCCCCCCCCCTCCAGCTCGGCATGGAGCAGCTCCGAGCTGCCCCCCTCCCCGCGGGCGCCCCCCTCCCCCCTCACCCCCCTCTCGCCCCTCGCGGCCGCCGAGCTGGTCCGCGACGAGCCTCTCTACCCGCCGCTGCACGATGAGTCTTACCACCCCGACATACAGACCAATATCGAACAGACAACGCACCAGGAACCCACTGAGACTGACAACGAAACCAATGTACAAAGAAATAAGAGAAGCCAGGATTGGGATAAGACTCCTAAGGTGAGTGTTTTGAGCTTAAAGGGTATTCATTTTAGCAGACTGTGTCGTAACAATAAACATTATAATGTATAGAAGGTACATCTCTAACTGGCATCGAACACAGTGGGTAAGCCGGTCAGCATACTCTCACTCACACGAAGCTAGGCACTCGAAGTGACAACACGCGTTTTCGTCAGTAAAAACTTGAGTAAAACAAAAACAAATTAAAAGCAATCTAGTGCTGCATATATTTGGCTGGGATAACCACGTAATCGTTTTTTCATCTATTTATGTATTGTATGTTGTGAGCTAAGAAGCAAATAAATGAGTGTCTATGTCTATATAAAGCGCTGTCTGTAGCAAACCTAAGTCATAACTTGTTAAAAATTGAAAAGACTTTTGTTCCGAATAGCTTCTCTAGTACGCAGTACATCTCATACTCGTTGGTCGTGACGCATCAGAAGCCTAGATCCCAACATTTTACATAGTGACTCAAGAGAACACAAAATACGATGCATTACGGATGATACCTCTGTCTTTATCTACCTCATACAAAAGGTCTGAGACAGTAGATGTCGCATCACACGGCTCTGCTATAATAGGCCACACACATGAAAAGTTTTATGTAGATGGCAGCACGAGTGCCTTCCTTTTTTAAAAAAGAAGGCACTACAGTTACATCATAGTTGTCAAAATGGTATATCAGTCAGCTACACGTACGTGCGGTTGTTTTATGTACCAGTCTATGGTGTCACCATCTAACGTTGGTAAAAGCAGATTTTCTGTCCATTGTGAAACAACAATAGCCCTTAACATAGTCGTTCTATCGCGCATTCTAAGGAGCTTATAGGATGGTTCATAGGGAGAGCCTGTCAATCAATCAATCAAAAGAATTTTTTCAGTTCAAATCCAAGAATCACTTTGAAACGTCTTCAAGCTAAGTTAGTTTAGGTGCCAGTTCTGGCGTTTTTACGGTCATGCGTTCTGTCGCGCGATTGCTTTTGTAAAGTCAGTAAGAGTATGCGTGTAAAGGCTAATCTCGCTTGAGCGTGTGGGCTTCTACCACAATCTCTTACCTTTCCATCATCTTCACCCGCTAGCTTTTGCGTGCGCTAAAGGCCGCAGCTGTAATGCTGTTAGTTGTTCCAGCCGAGTGCTGCCGCTCGGCGCGTGAAGACAGGCGACACCATCCTGAACATCCGCGGCGCCGTGCGGGACGCCATCGGCGACGCGGGCGCCGCGCCTGGCCCGCGCGCCTCCTCGCGCCTCGACACCTTCGTCATCCGCCCGCACCGCCGCATCCAGCGCCCGCCGCCGCCCACCCTGCCGCCTAACAACCAAGTATGCATCTACTACTACACTGAGAGGGTGGTGACCTAGTGGTAGCGGCCCCGCTTTCCGATTCGAAGGTTGTGGGTTTTTCTGCCCAAAAATGTATGTACACTATGCCAGTGTTCTCAAACGGTGAAGGAAAACATCGTGAGGAAATCGGCATATCGTAGAACCTAAAATGTTAGAAAATATGTGTCAATAATATCAATCAAATACCGGCATGACCGAATGAACGATACATTTCCAGCACATAGGCAAGATAAATGTCTATATCGAAGAAATCGTATAACAGGTATCGAGTGAGAGCACAAGGCATAGAAAGAGATAGACTCCACATTCTATCGCAAGCTTTCACATAAAGACGTTGCGTTCTAAAACTACTAGTGTAAAGTGACAAGCAAGGCCACAGAACGAGAAGGCGTAAAGCAAGGGCGAGTTGCGGAGTGTGTGTAGTTAAGAAATGGTCACGAAATTAAACAGAAGATTTTTTTATGAGCGGAAATTCATCAAGGCTCTTGTGGATAGCCTGGATATTGCTTAGGCTTTCGATCGGGTCTACCACAAGGCACTTCTATTGAAGCTAACAGCTAACTGATTACTGGAGAAACTTTCAGCTGTATACCCAGTTTTTTATCGGAGCTTAGTATTTGTAGTAGACGGGTTCTGCTCTGATTATTATAATGCTGGTATCACACAGGGCTCTATGCTGTCCCTTACTCTATACAATCTGTATATCAATAATATGATGTTACATGCTATGACGAGTCTTCGTATAATACAATTTTGAATTAATTTATGAAGAAACAAACTGAACCTAAAACTTTGCTGTCTGTCTTCAGCCTTACTCTTCAGTTTCAACCGGCAGTTTCAAGTTTGTTAATTGGTTCACAGGTTCCTAAGCACGACCGGGAGTTGCTGGTGGAAGCACACTCCACAGCCAGGATCCCTTGCGACCTGGTCAATGCTACCGATGTGCAGTGGTACAAGGATAACGAGGTAACTTATTATTATGTCTATCATGGGAGATTGCACACTAATATTAATTATTCACTAGCAGCTGCCCGCGGCTTTGCTGGCTCCGTTACAATATCTTTAATTATAGCCTATGTGTTATTCTGATGTATTAGCTATAATAATGTAAAGTTTTATTAAAATCCATCCTCTTGTTTTTACGTGAAAGAGTAACCAACCCATCCATTCCTTCAAACTTTCGCGTTTATAATATTAGTTCCCCCAACGTTATATTTAACAAAAATGAGCCACAAAGCCGTCTGATTGAATAAATAAATAATAACAACAGTTGTGCTTCCAATTCCTTTGACATCCCTCCAAGGTCTTTGCTCTATTTCTGTGGATTTTCATGTTATACCTAATGAGGACTGATTCTGTTTGATTTTCAAAAACGGAGGCTTTGCCAAGGTCTATTAACATAGACATCAAACTTCAAACCCCAATTTGGCCGCTGATTTCGATATAGAAAAATACCAATTTCATGCCAAAAAGTTTATGTTATTGATAGCTCAGAGTGAAATCAAATTGGACAAGTTTTCCAAATTACTTTCGTTTTCAATTGGAATTCATTCGAGTGACATCTGATTCCATTCATCACTCTGATTGAATATCTCGACTTCATAAATAATATTTTTAATAAAAACGTCAAGCGCGGACCTGCAGCTGAGACTTTATCTTGACTTGTATAATTATGAAGTTCTTAAATTGCTGAAGAATTTCTTCATTCTATTCTGAAAACGAGTAATTTGCAGCTGTCTGTCTTCACTTAATTCATATACTTTTTAACCAAGTTCCAATCAAAAAGGAGGAGGTTCTCAACTCGGTTGGTTTTTTTTTTTTTTTTTTAATGTTTGTTACCGCATTACTTCGTCATTTTTGAGCCGATTTGAAATAGTACATTGTTACCTGAGTGTTGAAAGTCACGTTTTTTGAGTCCCGAGACGGGTTTGGCGCCAGAGCGTCAGCGAGGGCGCCAATGGAGCTTGAGGGACTCAAAAGACTTTCACCCGAGGTGAACACTGTGCTTTTCATTACGAATACAAGGAAAGTAAAAATAAAAACATAAAAGAAAAATTAGTGAAAATGAAGATTGAATTGCCGCCTTCCCGGTTTTGTTTTTCTTTTTCTCTGGCGGGCCTTCGGCTTCGGTTCGCCAGCATTATTCAGCCATTATTTTCATTTTCATAATTTAAATCTATGTTATTTTAAATAAATAGTTGAAGCTATACACTAATCAAGTAATTTAGAAGATATATTATTTATTTAATACTATCTTTATGTTATTTAAATTTAAATATTACATTGCGCTCTAATTAAACATTTTAAACTTCTTACCGTTGTAATGGGTTTCCAACCTACTTGCTGAATAAAAAGTTGGAATTTGGTTGAACAACCTCCTTGCAGTTAGAAAGACTTTAGAAAGTTGGAACATGGTTGAATAAAATAGAACTTATTTTTTTTTATAATTTGACAGCTGTCAGTAGAAAGCGATTCTCCCTAGGGCTGAAAGTTTTACTTTCAATTAGGCCCCTCAGGCAACTTCATACCTACTTTCAGAGTATGAGTAATGAAAACATATTTTTTTATCTGAAAGGTACTGCTTCCAGATTGGTCCCATTTTAATTTTATTAAAATCGGTGTTGCCATTTTTTTTTAAATATTTTTTTTAATGTTTGTAACTGCATGCCTCCGTCATTTAATGAACCGACTTAGTTTTTTTTTTTTTTTAAGGTTTTTATTTTTACGTCCAGATTGTCCCAAACAAATTTCATTAAAATTGGTTTAGCCGTTTGGCAATGAAGTCGGTTTCTCAAGTTTTTTAAACTTATAATTATTTTAGTAGCATTGCTGTGTTTCGGTTTGAAGGGTGTGGGTGCCGGTGACATTACAGGCACGTGAGGCTGAACATCAGTATGTCCCAAGTTGATGGATGCAGAGAAGTGCATCTTAGGCCACGTTCCTGACGTGCGTGACCTACGAGGCAATACTTTGTAATAGACAATGGTTACCACTTAGCATCAGTAGTAGTTGTAAAAAAAATACTAGTGTTTTTTGACGTGACAACGTCTTATAATTCGATGGAGCCGGCTGCACGCACAAAAAAACATGACTCATGCAGCGTTACCTCACTCTGAGGTGTTCCATTGAAGGCTTGAAGTGCAAGCGAGAGCGTGGAACGAGCGACAAAGAGGCACAATCGGCCTCAGCGTTCGGCAGCGTTCGACATCTGTCTCTCTCCTACTTGAGTGAGCGATGCGTCCGCGTGGACAGCTGGATGACGTTGGCACGTTCAACTATCGTCAGTAAACCGACTTTACAGGCAACCATTTTTTTTACAAGTACATCTGTCTCCAGCTCCTGAACCTGCCCACATCATCAGCTGGGTGGGGCGTGTGGCGTGAGACGAGCGCTGCGGGCTCCTTCGCGGTGGTGGGACGTGCCACTAGAGCTGACGCAGCCGAGTGGCGGTGCCAGGCGCAGGATACCACGGGACAGCCCACGCAGCTGCTTATATACGGTACAGCATTACACCTGTTGTCATCAGCTGGTTTAAACTTCGACAGTCCGACAGCATCAGCTGGATTTAGCATGTGACCTGCGGCTGGTATTTTACCCAGGACAGCTCGGGATTAGCCTTGCAATTGCTCATATACAGTACTTTGGGCAGGTTTAATAAGGGAAAGACTGATCACAGATTCAAATTAAACAAAAAGAAACTGCCTGTAGAAGTCATAAGAAAACGCACCATAATACTTAATACCGATCCTGTGTTTTTCCATCCACCTGCCTAAAATGGTGACTACAGTGAACTCCAGTCTTCTTTTCTCCTCATTGGAAGGAAGAGGCTTATTTCCAGCTGTGTACTCACTTGATGAATATGAAGAACTAGCCAACTCTTTTTCATGCTTGTTCTTTACAATCCTCATCATAATAGACAGCTATTCAACTAATTATGGCTAAAAATTCCCAGAGCCGGTCCGATCAGTGTACCTGGCCATGGATGGACGGCGACTGGACGCCGGCAACACGTGGGTGCCCGTCCGAGACAAGACTGAGCTGGAGGTGCGCTGTGTTGCTGAAGGTATCTCACTCACTATTATCATTTGAGCTTGAAATAAACCCCCCTTTAAAGTTTTAAATGGTCGCCAACGCGCTTGTGATGCCTCCAGGTATTGCAGGCGTCCATAGGCTATGGTAACCGCTTCCCATCGGGTGGGCCGTATTCTTGTTTGTCTACTTAGTTGCTTAAAAAAAAAGTCCTAATATTTTTTTTCAAGATTCATGTATACGAGTAAATAGATGATTTATGACTTTGATTTTAATGGGTTTCTTAAAGACCTACAAAAGTAGCCTATAAAATACATATCCAAGAAGAACGATTCCGATAATATACACTAACTACACACAGAACAGAGCTTAAGACAGGCAGAAAATGTAGGTACAACAATAGCTGTGTACTCTCTAGGCTCCGGGGAAGTACTACCCCACGCCTATTTCTGCCGTGAAGCAGCATCGCTGTGAATCGTAGAGCGCGTCTCTGACGTGCGTGACCTACGAGTCAATGCTTTGTTATAGGCGATGGTTACCACTTAACATCAGGTGGGCCATAATAATAAGCTTCCATCAGCTAGCTGTATAAAAAAAAACCAGTAAGCTGCAGTATGTTGCTTAATCCTGTGCCAGAAATGCAAAAGCCGGTTATTCCTGATCTGTTCCAGTAACCATACTATTTCCTCAGGTGGGGTCCCTCCCCCCGAGCTGACGTGGAGACTAACCGCGTTGGAGCCCACTCTCGACCACCGCCCCTATCTGAGGATACACAACACCAACTACTCTATCGGTAAGACCAACACTTTCCAACCCTCAATTAAAGATTTCACAAACTACATTACTGCAAACTGTTAGTAAGCCCACTGCTCATGGCTGCTGGCTTAGCTAAGCCAGATTATCATGGCCGGGTGCAGGAGTTTCATGCGATAGAATTTCAGACTGAAGCATCCTTGCGTGACAAACGTTGCGAGAAAATCGCCCAAGATTGGCTCGTGAGACTTATCGCTTACCGTACCTGGCTACTTATTCACCTTATTTATTGGAAAGCCAAGGACAGGTTTTTACGGATATAAAACAATTTATATAAAGTATTGATGTGAACGCCGTTATATAAGTCCACCTACTATTGAAGATATGAAGTAATGCATGCAGGTTTACTCGTTGTCAAAGAATATCCTGTTCAGCCGCTGCCTGACTGAACCAACACTCGTGACTACACACACTTAGAAGACTGGTACTCTCTGGTCACTCGTGGAACTGACATTCAAAGTTTTGCTGAATGGGAATTTGCGTATTTTTCTCAACAAATTGTGATTGGATGCTATATATGTTCCTTATGATCTTTCTAGAACAGCTCAGCTCTAGTGGTAATATTGGGAGGCGATAATGTACATCATGTTATTGTATAGACCGTTATTACGATGCCAGTTAAGCCACGTGCACACTGGAGCAATTCAAACATGATCGTCTGCTTTTTTGTTCTGGTACTGGATCCTTATACCTTGTCCTTGATACTTTAAAGAGCGGATCCGACTTGGATAGGTTAGGTTATGTTAGAATATAAAAATTACGCACAAGGCAAGCGAGCAGAGCGAGCGTGCTGCGGTAGTGGCCGCCGCAATGTTAGAAAATGTTTTTTCCCAACACCCTCAAGGGGGCTGTCCCGCTTAGTACAAATATCCATCGCTAGATAATAAAAATAATAATCGAAATATTAATCTGCGACAGTGTACATGGGCCTGTACAATTTCCCAGTGGAAAAAAAGTGGCATCGTTTTAACAGTGTGTGCATTAACTGGGCGTACATTAACCGGAGCCGTAATAATGTATGTGTTTGTGTAGAAGGGGTGTCCGTGTCGTCAGCCGGCGTGACGGCGGCGCGTGAGTTGCACAACGCCACGCTGCAGTGCGCCGCCACACAGCGCCGCCCCGCCGCCACCGCCACACCCGCCGCCACCGCCACCGCCACCGCCACCGCCACCGCCACCGCGCCGCTAGCCATGCACGCAAAGCTGGAGATACACGTCACCTGTGAGTATACATGATAATTATAAGTTTAAAAAACTTGAGAAACCGACTTCATTGTCAAACGGCTTAACCGATTTTAATCAAATTTGTTTGGGACAATCTGGACGTAAGAATAACCAAATAAAAAAAAAAATTTCTAAATCGGTTCATAAATGACGGAGGCAAGCAGTTACAAACATTAAAAAAAATATTTAAAAAAAATGGCAACACCGATTTTAATAAAATTAAAATGGGACCAATCTGGTAGCAGTACGTTTCAGATAAAAAAATATTTTTTCAAATCGGCTCACAAATGACGAAGTTATGCGGTAACAAACATTAAAAAAAAAAAAAAAAAATAAAATAAAAAAAAAAAAAAAACATACAACCGAATTGAGAACCTCCTCCTTTTTGATTGGAAGTCGGTTAAAAATACGACCGCGTGTCGGTACTTGTTGCTTCGTTCAGATATTTAGAAAGCAAAAACACACACCACAAGCACAAAAAGTACAGGGTTATTCATTATTAGCTGCAAATACTCAGGAATTAGGTTCAACAAATAAAATAAAAAATATTTATGAAATGATTTTTTTTAAGTTTTGTTATGAAAATCCCGAGAAAATCGATAAAGGAATCATTGGCGCCTGACCTATTTTGACCTTTGATCCGCGCCCGCGCGCCGTGAGTGACACTCTGCGTTCAGTCACCGCCTGGGTGGGTCATCGTCCTGTTCTCCAAGGCAATCATTATGCAATAGCCGTAAAGAAATTAATAAAAATAAAATTTTGATACAAAAACTTGAAAAAAATTTTGATCAAATTTAAAAAAAATAATTTCATAAATATTTTTTATTCTATTTGTTGAACCTAATTCCTGAGTATTTGCAGTTAATAATGAATAACCCTGTATAATAATGTGTGATAAGGAGTTGCCCTTTGAAACATAATTTTTTTTTGCACTACCCGTTAAGAATGTCCAAACTATACAAAGAGAATGCTCTCTAGCATTAAGTTATGATGTACAATGACATTTTTGTTTTAGTGCAATAAATAATTGTCTATCTATCTATCTATCGCCATCATTTTCTTGTTTTTATATTACCTTCTTTATGACAGGTATAATATCATTTTCTTCTTCTTCTTACTACATACTACTCACTTCAATCCATGTATTCTTTTAAATAATTCATCCAACTTTTCTTAGATCTACCTCAGCCTATCCATGCACATTTATATTTATCGGGCTAATTGAGAATGATTTTCTACAATTTTCACTAATGACAAATCAAAGCTAAAAGTTGTATATGTTTAATGCATATTTTAACATACAATTTCTGCTCATGAATATTTTAGTTATAACCACAAGTTATATCAAAACTTAAATAACCGAATTCATCAGATATGTACATCAAACACAAATTGGCTCACAACATCAATAAGAAGTTATGTATCAGAGTTACCATCAAATAGTTAACATATTCACGTGCATGCTAATCATCTAACCTACCACAAGCTTTGTCTGGCTCTGTCTCTGGCTCCGGTTTTGAATCTGTGTGCACCAGTGTATTATACTGTGTGTGTGACGTTTTGACGTAGGATTTATTTAGTCAACACTTTCACAGTCTCAAAACAAGAGCCAGACAGAGCTTGTGGTAGGCCTACTAAGTTGAAGTAACTACTGTTGGGGTGGATTTGCATGCAGAGGTCGTTCCCAGTCCCTGGGGATGCGCACGATGGAATATTATTTTAGAGCATATTTTGATGTATCACTCAATTCGATGGATGGCACACATTGATGACTAGAAAATATATTACCTAAGCAGAATTAAAAATATGTTTTAGGGTTCCGTAGAAAGGAAGAAGATTCGTCATGTCTGTCTGTCTGTCTGTCCGTCCGTATGTCACAGCCACTTTTTCCCGAAACTATAAAAGCTTATCACATAAAAAAAAAACCCATAAATGTTGGGGGGGACCCCCAACATTTACTAATAATACTTAGAACTAAAACTCAAGAATGTTTTTTTCATCAAACCTATATGTTTGGTGAATCTATGGATGTATGGGTCTTCAAAAATGATATTAAGGTTTCTAATAGGTATCTTTTTTTTTTCTAAACTGAATAGTTTGCGCGAGAGACACTTCCAAAGTGGTAAAATGTGTGTCCCCGTCGCCAGCCCCTCCCCCCTCTAACTTCTAAAATAAGAGAATGATAAAACTACAAAAAATATATGTTGTACATTTCTATGCAAACTTTCAACGATATTTAGTTTGAACGAGATCTAGTCAGTAGTTTTTTTTATACGTCATAAATCGTAAACCGCAATTTACCTTTCGACGAACTACAAGAACCTTTATATTATGTAACTTGATGCTACGGAACCCTTCATGGGCGAGACCGACTCGCACTTGGCTGCTTTTTTCTCTGGTAGTAGTAGAGCTCCTTGTGTGTCTCGTGGGGGTGCGTACTACCACCATGCCTATTGCAGCCGTGAAGCAACATCACTATGCTTCGGTTTGAAGGGTGTGGGTACCGGTGACATTACTGGCACGTGAGGCTGAACATTGAACCTCAAATTGATGGATACAAAGTAGTGCGTCGTAGGGCACGTTCCTGACTTGCGTGCCCTACGAGGTAATGCTTTGTTATAGGCGATACCACTTAACATCAGATGGGATATAACTATGCTTGTTCCATCAGCTCAATAGGCATGACGATTAATTTTAAAATCTCTTCTCTCATATTCAGAAGTATCTATTATGTCTAAAATATATTATATTTCTGTAGAAAATTAAGGTTTTTGTGCTAAATTTAAATTTTCAAATTCACGCCAAAACGCTCGCTGTATTTTGTAGATTTATTTTAACAAATAAATCATTTTTCAAAATCTTTGAATCCTTTTTCATTAGATCAGATCAATATTTTGGCGATACTTGATTACTGTCTTCATGCCTATTGTATAAAATATATATTTTAATGTATGGTTGTGTTAGATCCGCCGTCGTTCGTGATCTCCCGCTGGCCGGGGTTCGGCGTGGCGCTGTGGGCCGGCGTGGCGGCGGCGCTGCGCTGTGACGTCGACGCCAACCCCCCCGCGCGCGCCTGGTGGCTCAGGGACGACGACGATCCCACCAGGTACACACACACACAACCCCCCACACACACAATACAACACATCACACACAACACAACACACACAACACACCACACACAAAACAACACACCTACACACAACACAACACATGCATAACACACACCCAACACAACACATACATCACATCACACACTCATAATCAAAAACCAAATACCAAAGCACAACTCAAACTTATTCAGATACGCACTGACCACACTGTTAGTGGTTCAGAAAAGCAAAAGATAATTTATTGCTCAGGCAAAATTATTAATCTTTTATAAAATAAAACCTGTGAATGAAATAAAATGATTGCTTAAAGAGACTTCTCTCAAAAACTAAAAATGGCATCTCATTCAAAAAGTTATCATGATTATCATTATAATATATTATTATAATATATTATCAATATATATAATATATAATACAAAAATACAAATACAAAATAACTTTATTGACATAAACATGGAACAGTATACATGATTGATACCATAGGTTCCCGAACTAGTAAAAACTGTGTTTCAGGAACCAGTGGCTTCTCCCTTAATTTTACAGAAATTATGTCAGAGAAAAAAAAAAACATTGATATACTTAGGAAAAAAAAACAGTAGGTAATAATAATAAAGAAAAAAAAAAACAAACGTTACATTATTAATTATTTAGAGGCTACGTTCTTGATATTTAAGTATTAAAAAAAAATTATTTCATAAATGAAATCGTTCAACTACTTTATAATGCTCTTTCCACAAGCTAAAACAACGAATATAATTCAAAAGGTAAGTTTAGGTTTAATTAATAGCAAAATTAAGTCTACGCACAACACGCAAAAATATGTAAATATATATACTTAGTTATAAGTTAGGGGCATTAGTGTAAGAGAATAAAATTGTGATGTTAGTAGATAGGGAAGGTGGACCAGGTAGTGCATCGATAATCTATAAATTTTGAATGATTATAGTTTATTTAAAAATAGAATCCGTTGAGCATTTTCTCAACGGATTCATAATCAAATGTTTTAAGCCAGTTGTAAATAATCTTTTTTATTTTGTAGTTACTATAATCTTTGACTTTGTATTCTTTGTTAATTTTATTGTATAAATGTGGAACTAAGACGTTATATTGCTTTTGGGCGAATCTAGTTCTCACTCTGGGTGTGGGGCACTTGTCGACTCTTCCATAGGTGACCGGTAGCAGTGGAACTACTTTACTGTGATATCGTCTAAGACACTCATAAATGCACAGTTTTCGTACACTTAAGACATTCGCCTCCTCGTAAACAGCTGTTGTGGGGTACCTATATGGTTTGCAGAGAAGGACCTTCAGTACAGCGCGCTGTGCACGTTCAGCAACAATTAGGTGGGTTTTTGCAGCAGTTCCCCATACACTTATGCAGTACCTAATAATGCACTCGCATAAAGCTTTGTAGGTTTGAATAGCTAGTTTTGATTCGGCAACTGATCTAAGGTTCTTAAAAACATAAATGAGTTTTCTGACTCTTGACGCTAAAGTTGATATGTGTACATTCCACTTGAGTTCTTCATCTATTAATACACCCAGATATTTTATAGAGTTAACTCATGATAGACTGGCGCACTCGCACTGACGAACAAGGTTCCTGCGGTTACACGGGAAGGTGTGTATCTTGACGCTAAAATCGTTTCCAGGGGCTCCCTTTGCCGTCAAACTGAAACACATGTATTTAGTCTTGCTAGTATTTAGAGATAGGAGACTATTTTCAAGCCAGAGTGTTACTACTTAAAAAGACATCAAATTTAGAATTACTAAACTCAAAAGCTTCACCTAAGGAATCAGTTAACTTTGTCAATTCGTTTTTCTCCAACATAGGAAAATGCTTGTCTGAAAGTATTTCTTCACAAAATATGAGAGATGGCAATTCATCTCTCACTGTCGCTCTACCCTCAAGTCAAGTTTCATCTTTTGCACTCTTAGAAACAACCCCCAATGAACTATTTAATGTGAAAATGAATCTTAAATCTGATAGTGCACCCGGATGGGATAACATACCTACAAAATTTTTAAAACTAGCCAAACATATTTTGATTCCAATTTTGTGTCATCTTGTAAACCTATGTTTTACTACAGGAATATTTCCTGATCTTCTCAAACAGTCGATTGTAACACCGATACACAAGAGTGGAGATAAAAATGACGTAAATAATTACAGACCTATATCCGTATTGCCATCTATCTCAAAAATTATGGAAAAACTCATTAATGCCCGACTTTTACTATATTTTAATCACTTTGACATTTTATCAAACTCGCAATACGGATTTAGACAAGGACTTTCAACTGAAGACGCTGTTGCAGCAATCACTAACCTTATTGTGCAACGAGTCGATAGCGGACAAAGGTGCCTGGCGGTGTTCTCGGACCTCAAAAAGGCTTTTGATACCGTATCGGTGGAAATCCTTATCAAAAAACTGGACAATGTGGGAGTACGAGGAGTACCGCTAGCCCTACTGACAGATTACTTATGTGGACGTAGGCAAAGAGTAAAAGTTGGTGAAATAATTAGTGACGACGAGACTGTCAACTACGGTGTACCACAGGGCAGCGTACTGGGTCCAACTCTATTCTTGGTTTACATAAACGACCTTTGTAACCTCAAAATAAATAATGCTCATATCTTCTCTTATGCTGATGATACAGCTATTGTCTTTAGTGGTACTTCTTGGAATGATGTTAAAAAAAGAACAGAAGAAGGACTTTCCAAAATATCTAAATGGCTTAATGTAAATTTACTTACCCTTAACATATCTAAAACGAATTTTATGACTTTTTCCAAATATAATAGCAGCCAACCCAATTTCAATTATAACCTAAAGATACACAAATGTAACCTCATTGACGACTCTTGTGATTGCCCGAACATTGATAAGGTTACCGCTACAAAATACTTAGGAATTATGATTGATCAACGTCTATCCTGGCATGCTCACATCGAACTCTTGATGAACAGGGTTCGTAAATTGATTTGGATTTTTAAAATTTTACGTCATGTCACTTCAAAGCCCTTAATCAATCAAATTTACACATCTTTGGCTCAATCAATTCAAAATTATTGCATACCGGTTTGGGGAGGTGCTACTAAGACAAAGGTCCTGGAACTCGAAAGAGCACAAAGGTCTCTGTTAAAAGTCATGTATTTCAAGCCCTACCGTTACTCTACTGATGTGCTTTATCGAGATTCAGGACTTCTTTCAGTCCGGAAGCTCTACATCCTAAACACCGTTCTGAAAATTCATAGATCCCTCGAGTACAACCCTGAAAAACTCGATAAGCGAAGAAGATATAAAGTAGCTTCTATAAATACTGCTCGGTCCCAGTTTGCATCGCGGCAGTATGCCACTCGATCTTCCTACCTTTACAACAATATAAATAAAATTTTGAATATCTACCCGTTTAATCAATATAAATGCAAAAAATGTCTTAGTGAATGGCTATTGACACTAAGCTACGAGGAATCAGAAAAACTACTAGAAATTGTTTCGTGACGCACACACATACACACACACACTCACACACACCCATGCACACCCCGGGGTAGGCTTCCCTCTGTGCTAACCAGACTCTCAAGAGACTGGGAGAATCATGGAGGCCTACCCCCAACGCGCTCACACACACACACACATACTCAACACACCCTTACACGCACAACACACCCTCACACACACTCACGCACCCCGCACCTAATGTAAGCTCCGTATATAAATTAAAAAAAAAAAATGTTTTTTATAATTTACATAGCTTTAAGTCAAACAATTATATTACAGAAGAGCGGGACCCTCTAACACAGGTATTTCTATACTTAAAAGAGGGTCCCAAACCCATGATAATGTATTATAAATTAAGTTTACAGAAAATAAATATTTGTATTTGTATTATACTACTGAAAGACAATTCTCAGCCAGTCTTGCAACTTTTTGCCAAGATTTTTCATGTAGGAGCAGCACAGTGTCATCAGCAAACATTAGCAAGTCGAGGCCAGGCAAGGTAGTACAGCATAAACTATTTATGTATATGAGGAAAAGCATAGGACTAAGAGTACTCCCTTGTGGGACACCGAATGAACACACCGCGCTTTCACTCTCATAACCATCAACCCGTACTCGTTGAGTTCTTCCGGTCAGGTAGTCTGAAAACCAGGCCAAAGATAATCCTCTGATCCCCATATTTTCCAGTCTCACCAGTAGAATTGGAATGGAGACAGTATCGAATGCTTTCTGGAGATCAAGAAAGACTCCTAGGCATTTTTCTCCGCCGTCTAGGTACGAGGTAATTTTTGAAGTAAGAGTCAGTACTGCATCTTCAGTAGATTTGCGGTCCCTAAATCCATATTGGTGTTCACTCAGTAGATTATTTTTTTCAAGATACTGCATCACTCTCTTTTTGACTAATTTTTCTAAGACCCTATAAAGAGTTGATAGAAGAGAAATTGGCCTGTAATTAGACGGACTATTCTTTTCGCCTGTTTTAACCTAATAAGTAATTTAACCTCGTTACATTTATTAAATAAGCATAGATTTCGCATGTTTTTTTTTAAACTTTTATCATAAATCTTTTCTCACAGTGTAATCCCCACAATCTCGCCGCAGTCGGTCCATCCCTCACGGTCTTTTTACAGGCAACAAGGAATTATGTGACGGAGAAGTTAGCGCAAATTTCATTGCACACGACGACGCTGCAAGCACTGTGGCTTGCCGCTATTTTATTTTGAATTTCGCAAAAAGACGAGCGTAATGAAGTGTTAAAAATAAATAAAAAATTAGAAAATGAAAGAAAAAACGATCGTTCTATTGAACCTTTCAGAATCAAGAAAGAGGTGACTATCCTATATTGTCTGCACATAAAAGCGGCTGCATTTCTAAAACATGGCTATAAGAACCTTAAATATCAGAACTAGTTACAAGCTTTCTAACAAAAAGCTGCATTCAAATCGGAGCATTATGTTTAGATGCTTAACCACAGACAGAGAAACATGGTTAGGGTTTAAACTTAAAACTTTTTTCCCGGTCCGGGGCTAAAAATCCGTCACATAAAAGATTTCACCTCTTAGTAAAGAAGATAAAGATAAAGATAAAGATAAAGATTATTTATTTGCATAAACATGTGTTAAAGTGAAGATGGTGAAGTCGTGTCGCAGTCATGTGCAAGAGCCTCTGCGGTGAAAATTACTAACTGGACATAACCGAGTTACGCCGAGTTGGAGTTTTATTGAGCACTTGCTCTGCGCCGCGGCTTCGGTCGCAAGTTTTACTCTCCTAGGAGTTACGGGGAAGCTTCGTTTAAAAGGTTTATAAGAGTTTTAAAGTTTTAACGTTGTAGGATAAAGATTTAAAATACAGCTTTTTTTCAAAATTATAAAAGGTTTTTAACTCTAGTGGTCACCACCCAACAAAATGGTGACGGCGCAGAACGTTGCTTTACTTGGCTGATTGCTTAAAAATCACTTAAATATGCCACAAATATTGATTTATACACTAAAATTACGGAATATGCAATAATATCTTTAATATTAAACAGTAGGTACATCCAAAAAATCTGAGCTTAAAATTTACTATGATAACTCGTAGTACATCTACGAAATCTGTAGCACATCTACGAAAGTTCGTAACACGACTACGAAATCCCGTAGCACAGCTACGAAACCTTGTAACTTTATTGTATAAGCACAAAAGATTTTGTTAAATGCATCGACGTCGCCTTACAACGTAAATAGGATGAAAATAATCCATTTACGTTTCCTATCTCACATAAGCTAACTAAATAACTACCAATTTACATTCACGTACTACCTAAACGACGTACGAACTAAATTTGGCTCGAAAAGTTCCCGAATAGTTGCTTTAATAAAGTTAAAACAGTTGGAACTGATCGCAAACTAACATTATTTATTTAAGGAGAGTATAGGAGGTGCCTATGGCGTAGTCTGTGGCAAGGGCTCGCTCTAACTCGCTTACAACTCGCGTAATGTATGTGCTACGTATGGTTGCCGGGTTTATTTAATTTGCTAACGAAATTATGATAATTGTGTTTTTAAACTTTGATTTAATATTTTCTTAGAGCACTGTTGGTCTAGTAGCCCCACCGTCCGATCTTAAGGTCGTGGGTTCAAATCCAGTCGTGAACCAATGAGTTTTTCTGCCCAAAAATGTATTTACACTATGCCAGTGCTCTAACTTCTATAACGGTGAAGAAAAACATCGTGAGGAAACCGGCGTGTTGTGGAACCTAAAAAGGGTCATGCAAAAAGGGCCCACCAGCCTACTTGCGGAAAAACGAGCCCACACATCAAGTGCGGATTAAAAATTTGCCGATTTTTTTTTATTCGGATAATAATGATGTGTGTTTGTAGTTCCCCTCCGCCCCTGGAGGCGGGCGGCGGCGCGGGCGCGGCCACGCTGCGCTGGGAGGCGCTGGGCGGCGCGCACGCGGGCTGGTACCGCTGCCGCGCCTCCTGGCTCGACGCGGAGTACTCCAGCATCGGGTACTATCTCAACGTCATGCGTGAGTACTTACGAGTAATCATAATCTTTATTTTTCTTTAGACATTTTACATGTGCTTAGATACGTCACACAAATATACGTATATGATTAACATAAAAATTAAAATAAATTCTGATCAACACATACATTAAATTATGAAATTAAAGTAAAACAATTGTAAATTAAATTAGGTTATTTCCTATTTTATAATAGGAATATAAAAATAATAAATAAGTCACACAGGTAACTGAACACAAAATATAAATTTATCAGCCAGAGCTTCGTCAATTTTATGATAACTTTTAGATATTAATCTATTTTTAATAAACTGCTGTCATTTATAATTAGTAGTAATAGAGCTCTTTGTGAAGGACTCGTCCGCGGAAGTACTACCACCATGCCTATTCCTGCCGTGAAGCAGCATTGCTGTGTTTCAGTTTGAAGGGTGTGTGGGTGCCGGTGTAATTACTGGCACGTGAGGCAAAATATCTGTATGCCTCCAGTTGATGGACGCAGGGCAGTGCATCGTAGGGCATGTTCCTGATGTGCGTGACCTACGAAGCATTGCTTTGTTATAGGCGATGGTTACCACTTAACATCAGGTGGGCCATATGCTTGTTCCATCAGCTAATTGTATAAAAAAAACAGTTGCCCCTGACGCTATATATCATCTACTAGATGCAAAAGCCTGTTTACTTTTTTTTGTTGGGTCAGAGAAGAAATGAACCTTGGCAAATGAGATTAATCAATTATAGTAAGTACATTATTGGCTATAAATTAGTAGCGAGTTAGCCGAAACTAGCCAATTAAATCCAGCTATAAATTAGCATTGATCATTAGGCGGGAGGCAATCAATTGTGCTAGATTAATGACAGGTTAGGCCTCGGCTGAAGGCTAATCAGCAAATGAATTACCAGTAACTACTATTCACTACACTGTGCCTCTATACAGGGTGTAATCGTTAAGTGTGCACAGGCGATTATTCCGTAACTATTGCAGATATCAAAAAACTTTAAACTGATATCGAAAGTACTTTACCCAATGAGTAAAATGACATTAATAACTTTTTAAAAATAAAACGAGAAATATCCAAAAAAATTACATTAATCACTCCCATACATTTAGTATGAGATAGTAGAAAGGTTTTAGTTTCCTTATTTTAAGTGGAATAGTACCTACTCATTTTACCCTTGTCATTTTATAATTATGTACGATATGAAGGTATTAATGAATTTCAAGTAGATACACGTGTAGATTAATTATCTTACCACTTCAAATTTATAATAAACCTTGTTTCAATATTGTATTGATTTGAACTAGCTGAAAAGCAACATACTAAATAAAAACAAAAAGAAAGACTCTTTGGTGTTCGTTCTAAATTCAAATTCTTTATCGCGGGTTCTCGTTCCCGCCAATTTATTGTATTTTTCAATTTGCGTTAATAATCGTGATTGTTGCATTTATTGATTGAAAAATGGCATATTCCAATACAGAAAAGAGGGACATGTTAAAAATGTACTACTAAGAAATAAAATGTATGGGAGTGATTAATGTAATTTTTTGGATATTTCTCGTTTTATTTTAAAAAAGTTATTAATGTCATTTTACTCATTAGGTAAAGTACTTTCGATATCAGTTTAAAGTTTTTTGATATCTGCAATAGTTACGGAATAATCGCCTGTGCACGCTTAACGATTACACCCTGTATAGTGATTGATATCGTTGAATTTACGTAAAGAAATAAAGTACAATGTTGACAACCAAAAAAAAAACACCAAAGCGTGACAATTCCACAATTTTGTCGCTTTTTGACCTTCTTTTTGACATATCTGTCGTATTGTCAGCTTTATTAAACAGGGTCCTGGTTACCATAGTACAAGCTCTGCTTAGTTTGGGCCTAGATAGTGGATTGTTTATAATATTTATATACTTACTCAATTGATAATTACTTTTTTTTTAAAACAGATTATTTACACAAAGAAACTTACAATTAAACAAAATATTTACAAAATGTACAAAATACACAAGAAACAGTTGAGCTATCTGCAGATCGTTACAAACGATCTAGAGATAGCTCAACTGATCCATATCAGTGCCAGACGGAAGCGTCCCCAAGACGCTGGTGGCATTGCCACGCTGAATAGCAATGCTTATACGCTGCGCCAGATACCCACCAGCTCTTGGGTCACGCGTCGCTTCGATAATTACTAAATGTAGCTGTAACATTGGTAGCTGCTCCGGAAGAGAGCACTGAGCCGGTGCCGGAGTCTTCCACCGCGGGGGAGGGGGAGGAGCCGGCCGATCATCAGAAAGTAGAAGTGGCGGTCGGAGGGAACGTGCAACTGCACTGTCCTAAAGGTATAGAATACAGATGATGGCACGGTCTTAGTGACGGGACCTTTAGTTGTGTTCAGGACAGGGTTATAAATGAATGCTTATCCAAGCGAAATCACTTTTTCTTAAACATGCGCGGAAATATTGTCATTACTTTTGAATATAGAACACGCGAAGTATCGAATTTACGTAGACTGAAAAACCAAAATCACTTCCCGGCGAGTTCTCGCTCCGGCAATGCTGTATGAAACGGTGTGCTGTTTGAATTTAGAACTCTTTTATCCAATGCTATGAATAAAAAACAATTGGCGGTAAAGCGGAGATCGTTGTTATTTGGTTAGTAAAAAATAAATTTATTATGTAAAAGACCCTTTTTTATTTCCTTGCATTTTTTTAAGAAAAGCAATAAATATGCCTCGGCCGAAATGGCAATTAACTGTCTCGTATCATTGAAGTCCTCGCCTGCGGCTCGGCTTTCAAACTCATACTATTGCTTAGTCAGCTTTATCCAAAGGAAAGATATAGTACATTATTGCAAAGGCAGCGAAATAGGCAATTGCAGGTCGAGTATGAGTTTGAAGGCCGAGCCGCAGGCGAGGACTTCAATGATACGAGACAGGCAATTGCCATTTCGGCCGAGGCATATACAGGGTTATTCATTATTAGCTGCAAATACTCAGGAATTAGGTTCAACAAATAAAATAAAAAATATATATGATTTTTTTTTTATTTATTTTGATTTAAGTTTTTGTATCAGAATTATATTTTTATTAATTTCTTTACGGCTATTGCATAATGATTGCCATGGAGAACAGGACGATGACCCACCCAGGCGGTGACTGAACGCAGAGTGTCGCTCACGGCGCGCGGGCGCGGATCAAAGTTCAAAATAGGTCAGGCGCCAATGATTCCTTTATCGATTTTCTCGGGATTTTCATAACAAAACTTAAAAAAAATCATTTCATAAATATTTTGTATTTTATTTGTTGAACCTAATTCCTGAGTATTTGCAGTTAATAATGAATAACCCTGTATAGTGCTTTTCTTAAAAAAAATGCAAGGAATTAAAAAAGGGTCTTTTACATAATAAATTAGTTTTTTATTAACCAAATAACAACGAACCCCGCTTTACAGCCAACTTTTTTTTTATTTTACAGTTTGTGCCGAAAGGTAAACGAATCTGTGGCTATACAGCCACGAGAACGCAATTGTGTACGATAGATGAAAGAGTTCTAAATTCAAACAGCACACCGTTTCATACAACATTGCCGGAGCAAGAACGCGCCGGGAAGTGATTTTGGTTTTTCAGTCTACGTAAATATGATACTTCGCGTGTTCTATATTCAAAAGTAATGACAATATTTCCGCGCATGTTTAAGAATAATACATTATTACAAAGGCAGCGAAATAGGCAATTGCAGGTCGAGTATGAGTTTGAAGGCCGAGCCGCAGGCGAGGACTTCAATGATACGAGACAGGCAATTGCCATTTCGGCCGAGGCATATATAGTACTTTTCTTAAAAAAAATGCAAGGAAATAATCACAGGTGGTGGTGTAAGAGGTTAATTTTTTATTAACCAAGTAACAACGAACTCCGCTTTACCGCCAATTTTTTTTTTTTACCGTTTGTGCCGAAAGGTAAACGTTTCTGTGGCTATACAGCCACGAGAACGCAATGTGTACGATATAGATGAAAGAGTTTTAAATTCAAACAGCACACCGTTTCATACAACATTGCCGGAGCGAGAACGCGCCGGGAAGTGATTTTGGTTTTTCAGTCTACGTAAATATGATACTTCGCGTGTTCTATATTCAAAAGTAATGACAATATTTCCGCGCATGTTTAAGAAAAAGTATATTTTCCAGATTACAATCTGCATGATTATAGCATATCGGTCCGCTTCTACTGCATTGCAACACCCTTACAGAGTAAATTATGTATTGATTCAAAACTAGTTCTTAGATTTGATACTGTTAAATTTACATTTACAATTTACACAATTTTTTTTTTTTTAACTTATGGGATGTTTATTTTTTTAATTAACAATAATTTCAACCTTTGATAATGAGACTAAAAGTACCACAATCCCTTTTTAAGGGGATAAATATAGGGGATTTTGACACTAACCCTATTGTCCCACTGCTGGGTCTTTTCTAAATCCTTCCAACCGTATCTGTCCATCGCTTCATCCCACCATCCTCGCTCGAAAGTCGTCCCTCCAACACTTTCTTGACCGATCCCGACCTCGCCTCTTTCTGAAGACATCATGATTACCCAGTAGTCAATAAATATCACTCCAAATGATGATGATGAGCTGATGAAGGAGATGTTAAAGTTGAAAGCTGGAGATGTGTATACAAGATGTATGCATGACGCAGGTAGCGTGGGTTGCTGGTGGCGGCGCGTGCTGGGCAACGCGACCGACACGTGGGCACCCGCCGGCTCGCACCATGCACATGGCGTGCTCGGTGAGTACCCATATACCATGTACATATTTTACAATATAAGGCTATCGATGATGGTAGGTACTGGAACTGCATCACCAGAATCGATTCCCATAGCAAAACATGATGTTAGTAAATATGCTAAAAGTTCCAGGTCTGGGTGATGAAGTAATATTGCTACTTGTAGATAGTAATAGTCGCGATGCAGAGAAACCCCCAAAAAACTGTAGGAACCAAGCCGTAGTTTGTTGCCTGTACCTCTAGGCTTAGTCGAGTGGAACTGGCACCTAGACTCACCTAGCTTCAAAACGATTCAAAGTGATCCTTGCGATCCTACTGAGTAAATACACTTTTGATTGTGATGTGTCTGATGCAGGTATAAAGGACGCGTTGTACCAGGAAGACGGAGAGTACCGATGCGTGGGTGCACGTGGGCCCGACCTCATGCGGCTCCGGGAACTGAAGCGAGTCACACTGAAGGTCACTGGTGAGTTTATCAGTGGTTTTAGTAGTAGTAGAGTTCTTTGTGTGTCTCGTGGGGGTGCGTACTACCACCATGCCTATTGCTGCCGTGAAGCAACATCGCTGTGTACAGGTTTGAAGGGTGTCGGTGCCGGTGACATTACTGGCACGTGAGGCTGAACATCTGTATGCCTCCAGTTAATGGATATAGGGCACGCTCCTGAAGTGCGTGACCAACGAGGCAAAGTTTTGTTATAGGCCATAGTTACCATTTAACATACCCTTACTTCTTGGAAAAAGAACATGTGGCAGTGTTTTAGGAGCTACTAAGATGGAACTTTTCCGGATGGGGCTTGGTGTAACTTCCTCTATCAATGAAATAGACCAGCTTTTTGTAAGGAAGGAAATATTAAGTGCTGGCTTTGAAAGTAGTTGTATTGAGTAGACCCTGGTAATTTTCACTCCTATCCCAGAAGGAATTATCACCAAGTTTATTGTGTAACTTTTTCGTAATATTTTGGGAGCAGCCATAAAAGTGTAGCAGACTTTTAGTCATCATCTTCCTGCCCTTATCCCACGCTAAGTGCGGCACAACAGGTTTTCTTCTTCCACTCTCCTCTATCATTCGTCATCTCAGTACTCACTCCTTTTTCTAGCTCATATCATTCTTGACGCAGTTCATCCATCTTTTCTTTGGTCTACCTCTTCTATAACCACCATCCACATCCAACATTTTTCTTGTAATATGACCCTCATCCCTCCTCAAGACATGCCCATACCATGCCAACCTATTACTCCTCATCTTTTTCATCAGCAGCAGTTGCAGTCTTTTAGTCATTACAACGAATAGACCCTGGAATTGTTTTCTTTAAACCTAAAAGGACACCACGACTGACTCTAGTAACTGTCTCATAATACCCCAGGAGGCGCCACGGCCACAGCTCTGAGCGCGGAGCCGGCGGCGGGGGGGTGGCGGCTGGAGTGCGGCGCGTGCGGGCGCGGGGTGCGGGTGATGTGGCTGCGCGCGGGGGGAGGGGGCGCGGGGGGCGCGGGGGAGGGGGAGGGGCAGGGGGAGCGGGAGGAGGTGGTGCCGGCGGCGTTGCGGCCCGACCTGGCGCACCACTGCTGGCGCGCCGTGCTGCACGTGTCCGATCCCAGCGAGGTAACACGGACTACCAGGAAATTTTCTTTCTCTGTCACACATACATACATACATGAAACCACGCTTGATTTCCATGGGGGTTGGCAGAGATCAAGGATTTCTACTTGTTACAATCCTGACACACCTCTCTCGCTTCATTCACCCGCATAACATTCGTCATTATTATGCACGTCGGTTTAGGGTGTTCCTAACCTGACCTTTCTCTAAAATGTCTGCTATCTGATTGAGATACATGCGCCGAGGTCTTCCCCTTCCAGCAGTTCTATTTACACTCGCCTGATGCACCTGTTTTTAACCGACTTCCAATCAAAAAGGAGGAGGTTCTCAATTCGGTTGTATTTTTTTTTTTTTTTTAATGTTTGTTACCGCATAACTTCGTCATTTGTGAGCCGATTTGAAAAATTATTTTTTTATCTGAAAGGTACTGCTTCCAGATTGGTCCCATTTTAATTTTATTAAAATCGGTGTTGCCATTTTTTTTAAAATAATTTTTTTAATGTTTGTAACTGCATGCCTCCGTCATTTATGAACCGATTTAGAAAATTATTTATTTATTTGGAAGGTTATTCTTATGTCCAGATTGTCCCAAACAAATTTCATTAAAATCGGTTTAGCCGTTTGGCAATGAAGTCGGTTTCTCAAGTTTTTTTAACTTATAATTATGTTGTTTGTGTCCCATATAGTAGTTCTTTCTAATGTGTGTATTCTTCTCAGATCTGGTGCATAGCAGCCTCCCCCACAGGCGGCGCGGTGGCCGTGTTCCCCCGCCGCGCGCCGCACCCCTCCCCCGCGCCCGCGCGACACTCCGTGCGGGCGCTACACAACACGGCCACGGTAGTGCACACCACCCTTAAACACCACGTGATGCCACTCTTATACGTGCTGTTTATCCTGCTCTAAGATTATCGAGGATTGGTATATGTGGAAATAAGGTAATTTGTGAGGTTGAACATCTGTATGCCTCAAGTTGATGGGCGCAAGTGCATCGTAGGGCACGTTCGCGACGTGCGTGACCTACGAGGCAATGCTTTATAGGCGGTTGTTACCACTTAACATTAGGTGGGTCATAATGCTTGTTCCATCAGCTGGTTGTATAAAAAAATGTAGTAGATTGGTGTTGTTAGCTTGAAGAAAGAGGCGAAAGAGTGTATTTTTGGTAAGAGATAGACAGATCCGTGTAATTTACAGAGATTTGAGCTGGTGTTGAAGAAGAGATTGAATCTATTGATGCTGATAGTGCGTTTAATGTTCACACAGAAATAATGCAGTTTCAAACAGAAGATATAATCAATAAACGATGTAACGATGAAAGTTTACTCAATAACAACGTTGTCATTGTTATAACTATTCAAGTTAAGTTAGCTGCCTTAGGATCTGAGCAAGTTGGTACAGTGTCAAATCTCAGGTGCTGAAAAACACATTATAACAATGTTCAATGATTCTTCTCAAAAGTGCAAGAATGTGATGAAGGAACTCTTATAAATACGTCCAAACGGATCCACTTGCCGTTATACTATAGTTACTGCATATGATACGAATCTCTTAATTCTAGTCTTCGTAGCGTCTATTGTATAACTATAATCATAATTTATAACTCTAGTTATCCTATCTCCTATTTACTCGCTGCGGTCTCATTCCTATTTTATTATATTACTTTGGAAATTCATAATCTCTTGTAGCGAAATCTTTGGGATTCGTATGTAATTATTTACTGGGTTCAGAATAAACAGACGCAGCGAGTTTACTCATAAGTTTATCTTTCTTGTTACTTTTATTTCGTCTTTCCCTTCCCTTCCAAATTCCTTTTACTTTTAACGTAATTTAGAAACAGGAATCGAATGTGCCAAATTGTTGATATTTTGAAAGAATAAATAGATTTTTCTTATATTATGAATCGTGGATTGCATTTTGTTTATCTATGTTTAAGAATGAATAAAATTTTAGTGCAATGTGAACACCAATGGAAATGAAAAATATTATATAGTTAAGACAAGAATCGGCTAGTGTTACGTATGGAAAGTTCATAATGCTTATTGTAACGTCTAATTCAACGATGTTATTATTAACTTTATGATTAGTTTCGATGTTGTATGTTTTCTGATCTCTGTTAATTTTCCCGTTAGGTAGTAGGACTCGGTCATTGTTTATATTTTACATTTCACCACCAATCAGTTGTTATAATATCAAGCTAGTGTATTTAGCGCCTTCATGTATAATATTAGTCTCAGCAATAAAATTTGTGAACTTTTCTAAATTAATCTATTCGCTAGCGTAATCGTATATATTTTATATAGATGTCAAATTCTTAATAATATACTATGTATTGTATCATAGCTTAAATAAATCATGTAAAATGGATGTCAATTTTAGACGCTCGTTTAGATCGAGTTTTTGTATAAATGAAAATGTTTGCTACCACAATTTTTGCAACAATCTTAGTAAGATGTAAGAGTGCATTTTTATCGGATGTTTCAATGTTAATGTTATCGATGGTTAGTTTTGTATTAGATTAAGTTTCTCTCATAGCTCTTTCCATCTCAGTAGTTTTATCTCTTGTTACGGAAGCAATCTGCACTTGAGTATCATTGCTTTATTATACAATATCATCAATAATGTCTTTATTTTTATGTATAGGAAAAACAAATTTATTGTTATATGGCCCCCTGCATTACTGGTTTTATTTAAATTCTCTTGATTATACTTGATATTGCAATATGACTCAAGTGCGCATTGCCCTCTGAGAAATAGCAATAAGAACATAAATGTTATTGTTGTAAAGTATTGTGATATAATGGAGAGGCGCGGGCGCGTCGCGGGCCGAATAAACTTAATTAAAAAGAATTTAATCATTAATTAGTTTAGTTAGGTAGTAGCGAAATGTATTTTTGTACCGTTTGAATTTGTCAATTGGATATTTATGGAATACAGAGTTCTGTTCGTACCTGGAAGTGTCGATCCGTCCATTGCGGAATTAGATTAAGGAGCTGCGTAGTATCCTCTTCCTCCTCTCACTCTTCCTCTATCGCATTCCTCAGCGCGTTCTGAACTCCCAACATGTCCGTGTATGCTACAAAACCATATAATTTAGCCTTTTTGTACACAACGCTACGCAAATTTCCGATACCCGACGATTTTGTCTCCAAGCTGCTTTTCTTCTTTCTGTCAACGTGTCTATATCTTCCTTTCTCCTCTATCAATTGTCATCTCAGTACTCACTCCTTTCTTAGACATACCATCTCTCACACAATCGATTCATCTTTTCTTAGACCTACCTTTATATCCATCTACATTCATACCTAAAATTCTATTCTTCATATGACTTTTCCTCTCCTAATAAAATTCGTAGACGCAGCAACGCGTGCTTGTGTACGAACTTTTGTGAATTTGTATTGCGGTTAGTCACTCGGAGACTAAAATTGCCGGGTATTGAAGATTTGCCTAGCGCTGTTCACGATGGGTCTTATTAATAATCCTAGCGTAGCGTTGGACTAGTTGATCCGTGTTTTGTCTCTTGCATTGACATGCAATTGTCAACTCGAACAAATGTGACAAAACACGATTTAACTACTCCAGCGTTGCGCCAGGATTATTAATAACACCCGATGGGTTTTAGGCGAGTTTACTAACGTAACAACAAATACAAAGACAATGTATCGGAAAACATTTAGCAGCTGTGTCATGTTCTTTCTATTAGTGAACTAAGCTTTAGATATCTTCAGCCGAATGAATTAGATTATTTGGATCATCTGGATCGTAAGCGCCCGTGCACTATCTTCCCTTCTTAGTGGTCCTAGCTCCGCGGCCCCCGCCCTCTGCTCTTGTTTACGTCGGTGATGTTGTTGTGTCCGTTCTGCCTGTAAGCGATATATAAACACTTCAGCCGGTCTACTCTTGAACAAGATTCCGATCCCAATCTTAAGTTTTGACGGAATTTTGACAAAAATCCTATAAGTTTCTGTCACAATTCCGTCAAAACTTAAAATTGTGATCGGAATCGCGTTCAAGAATAAACCGGCAGGTCTGATTTTTCCATCTACAGATATAATCCGACAGATTAAAATATCTTTTTTTTTTAGATAAAATCCGACAAATTAAAATATATCCATCTCTATAGTCTTGTCAAAAACAAGGACTACAATTTTTTAATCGTCGAATAGCATAATTCCGTAGATGGAACAATCAGCCTTCTTACAAAATGCATAAGATATATCGTAAGAACTGCATAAAGTTGGTAAGAAACCAGAAAGTATTAAAATGTATATTTATTAAAACCACTCAGAATGCTGATCTAAAAAAATAAAGCAACCATTTTGTGAAACTAGTCTGTTGTCAAAGAGTAAAAAAAAAACATGAATACATTTTCAAATAGTTTTTTTAAATATCCAAATAACATTAAATATTGTCACCAAACTAGGAACCCTTTAACCAAATATTGCGCTCTGATAGTGGTTTTAGATCGGTGATGTAAAACTGTTTATCTGGTCGACTGTGGAAATGGTTTCAGAACGTATTTCCGGCGGCCATTGGCGAGCGGACGCGATGACGTCATCATTTCACATAACGTCTCTTAGCGTCCAACTTCGACTACATGTCGCGTTTAGGTGCCAATAATTTAATAGAATATATATTTACATTTATATACATAACGTTTACTTTGGTAATTGTACAGAATCCATATAATAATCCATCGCAATGTGTTTATGGAAACTTGTATACCGGAAAATAAACGATAAAAATATATTATCGCCGTTTTATTTGCGATCCCGAAATAAAGTCGGTCTAATTTGGGCTGTGAATTTCAATTTTATTGTACACAAGCCAAATTAGGTTCTGCAAACGGTGGTATAGAATCTATTTTGGTTCGTGAAAACACTTAATTAAATTAATTTAACTAAAAGTGCGTGGAACCGTCGTTGCGTGGAATCTGAACGCCGTTCGCTAACTTACGCAGTATTGGAAAAGGAACTTTTGTTTGCTGAAATTATGTGGCTGATATTATGACCAACGCTATTTTTTTTTGTTTTTTTTTTTAACCATTGTTGTTGTTGAAATATGTGATGATTTAGATGATTTAGAACAATTGGGTCTCTGACACAAAGTTTTATCAGCACAGTTGGTAGTAGTTCTGCCTTCTGCGCCATAGGTCGTGGGTTCGATCTCCACCAAGAACAAATAATTGTGTGGCGAACACAGATGTTTGTTCTCTGTCTGGGTGTTATATTACTTATCCTCCTCCCCCCTGTCACCCCCTTCCTAGGATGGGATTTAGTCCACCTTTGTAGCAAGTAAACCTTCTCCCCATGGAGAAGAAGATTATTACATACTGTCTCACTAATATTTGGAGTTTGCCACAACAACAGTAGATGACGTCCACAGATTTGTAAAAGCCCAGAGGTATATACTTATCTAAAGTACAATGTAGGACACTGATATATCGAGCAAGTTTTATCGAGACATTAGGAGTTGGAGCTGATAAATGAAGCGAATTAAACGAACACAATAAAGTAAAGCGTTGACTGGCCAACTTTATTGGCTTGTGCTCATTTGAGTAACTTTGGTAAAGTAATTCATAAACAACTTTGTTTCTAAAGACTCATTTTTCAGGGGGTACGATTTCCATACAAACTTAATTTACACAACTATGGGCGAATAAAGTATTAATGTACACTGAAATAGCTGTTATAGGCTTTTACAGTGGTCCTTATTACCGGCCAGTTATATAAAGTTGGAGTGGTAGCCGTTGGTCGTGGCAGTCGGGGCTTCAGAAAAAGAACTAACAGACTTTTACGACTATTTTGAAACATATGTTTTAAGCTCATTCACGTATTCAATGCCGAGTACCCGTTAGAAAGAATGACGAAAAAATTACTTTTTTGGTTTTTTATTAATATTTCTGTTATCCTACAGTTTTATCCAACTTTATATAACTGGCCGGCAATAAAGACCACTGTAAAATTCTATTACAGCTATTTCAGTGTACATTTATACTTTGTTTGCCCATAGTTGTGTAAATTCAGTTTGTATCGGAATCGAACAACCTTTAAGGAGTAATACTAACCGTTTAATAAAAAATGACATTCCTTGGCCAAGAGATGGATTTATTTTTATGTGACCAAAATTTTTTTCTATAGATTTAAAAAAATGTTTTAAGTCTGACAGAAGCTGTATCATGTTATTAAGTACAGAATAACATGGTAAAGTTTATATGCAATATGCAATGGCGATCAGTGAAACGCTGTCAAATATGTCAGTAATATTTAACAGCGTTTCACCAAGGTCACCGACATAACTCTTAGAATTAGTAAGTTGAAGTGGCAATGGGCAGGTCATATAGCTCGAAGAACCGACAACCGTTGAGGCAAAAAGGTTCTCGAATGGTGACTACGAACCGGAATACGAAAAGTAGGGCGCCCACCCACCAGATGGACCGACGACATTGTTAAGATCACGGGAAGTCGGTGGATGGAAAGGGCTCAGAATCGTTCTTCCCGGAAATGTGTAGGGGAGGCCTATGTCTAGCACGTGGACTTCTTCAGGCTGTTAATAATGATGAGTTGAAGAATAAATAATTCATGCGGTACAGTACAACTCATTTCATTTCTCAAGTACAAGTGGAAATACCACCGCAAAAGCAATACCGCGTACCAATATTGGGCGAAATGACAAAGTGTCTGCTCCCTGTCAGCAATATCTGTTGGCCTACCACAAGCTCTGTCTGGCTCTGTCTTTGGCTCTCGTTTTGAGTCTGTGTGAGTGCTGACTTAATAAATCCTACGTTGAAACGACACTTGCTTTGTTATAGGCGATGGTTACAGCTTGACATCAGGTGGGCCATATGCTTGTTGCATCAGCAAGTAGTACAAAGAAAAAAACACACATACATTATAATACACTGATGAACACTCACACAGACTCAAAACCAGAGCCAGAGACAGAGCCAGACAGAGCTTGTGGTAGACCTAAACCGCACCTATATTTGTTTCAATTCGCGAGCTGACTTGACGGCTGCAATATTGCTTCAAGTGCAACCACGTGCATAAACTGTTGTAGAAGATTGTATTACTTGTATTTGGCTGAGACATTGAAACCAAAAATACAGATACCAATTTAATATAATCAGCCCACATTCACCACACATTTGTCTAATCTTGCGTCGGCTTGGTCGCGTGGAACTGGCACCTAGACCCACCTAGCTTTAAGACGTTTCAAAGTGATCCTTAAAAACCATTGAATAAGGACTCTTGAACGCGCCACTCTTTCCGGTCGCGTGCCAACTGAATCCAGCTCTACTGTCTTGGCGATATCATCTGACCATAGTGACCGGTAGGTATTAGACATGTTTAAACCTTCGAGTTTGTATGAAAAAATCATAAATATCGTGTGGAATAATATTTGTATTAATTCATTTACATTCATTCATTAATCCTTGAACAGTATAAAGGGTTCAAAACAATCTAATGTTTACTCTTAGAGGTGTGTCACATCATCGTAGGAAGTAGAAATTAGCGGTCTCTGCCTATCCTTTGGAAAAAGAGGTGTGATTTTACAAATGCTTACATGTATATTACCCCCTAAGACCTATAATACACATGAAACAATGACTAAATGAATATGAATATTATATTCTTATCTATGGCAGATTTTTAAATCTTTGACATAAATTCATCCAGCGAATAACTATATTCGTCGCATTAAAGGTTAAAGGGTTAAGGGTCTTAGCAGAATAACAGCGTCTGCTGAATAGTGGACAATATGCTGAGCTAAAGACCCATTTGCTTCTATGGCATACGGCATACGGCATATTGTCAAAGCTAAAGCATGTATTTTTTGTATTTGTAAATTAATAAATGTCCTGTATTCTTTTTAAATGTAACTGTCTTAGCTCTCTTATAACTCATAAATCCATGTTCTGTTAGTTTTTTTAATTTTTGCCCTTCTCTTTTTATCATGTTATTACTTACGTAAACTTATTTATATAATAGTTTTTTCATTTATTTATGTAGGTATTGTATGTTGTGTGCTAAGCAGCAAATAAATGAGTGTCTATGTCTATGAATTAAAATTGTCTTTGTTTTTAGCGTACAAAGGGATGGATATATTTTTATCTGACGGATTATATCTGTTAATTGAAAAAAATGCCTTTCGTCATACAATTTGGAGTTTTAGTCCGTGTTTTAGCTCAACATGATATGCCACATAAATAGCTTAAAAACGTCACAAGCTATGTTATCACAGCAGCACTAGTGAAGTTATCCGTGTAAGTAATGTGACAGCCCCCCCCCCCCTCCCCTGCAGGCGGCAGGAACCGGACCTCATAACTCCAGCGGTCTGCTAAACAATGGCGTCGCGCTATGCAACATTATATTACTACTTATCATCTACGTACTTCTTCTTATCGTGTCACTGATTATTTAGAACCAAATGTGGTGAAAGGAGTTTCAATGCGCCTCAAAGAGGCTTTCGTGCACTTGTCATATATTTTCAAACTTTTTCGGTTCTACGCTATATCGGTTTCCACACGATGTTTTCCTTCACCGTTTGAGAGCACTGGCATAGTGTACATACATTTTTGGGCAGAAAAACTCATTGGTACACGACTGGATTTAAACCCACGACCTTAGGATCGGAAGGCGGGGCTACCACTAGGGCACCAGCGTCGATAGCTCGTAGGTCTGGTATAACGAATGAACGTACGGTTGTAGGCAATAAATATTGCACATAGCTTTTCTGCTTTCGTAGAGCGCTATCTCTTTCTGACGCACACTACGCTCTATGAAGCCGAAATTAGCCGACGTGCCTACTATATAGTATATTTAGCATATTTGTTGCCTACTACCTACTGTAAATGTACCTACTGAACCATCATTGTTGAGCGAAGCGTCTCAGTTTCTAGATTGGTCAAAATTGCTTTTGTCTGGACGTCTGCCTGTTCTAGCCTACAAGTCGGATTTTTTAACCAATCCGGTCAAAACTTAGAGGCAGAAAAAGGCAGAAAAACTCATTGGTACACGACTGGATTTGAACCCACGACCTTAGGATTGGAAGGCGGGGCCGGTACCACTAGGCAACCAGCGCTCTGTATCTTTGTAATTGATGCGAGTAAATGC
Organism: Thera britannica; assembly: GCA_939531255.2. Lineage (NCBI taxonomy): Eukaryota > Metazoa > Arthropoda > Insecta > Lepidoptera > Geometridae > Thera > Thera britannica. The sequence continues at coordinate 8,294,099 of OW618043.2, read as the reverse complement.
CTTTTCACACAAACACGGTAGGAACCGAGTCCTATGATGTTGCCTGTTCTTCCAGGCTTGTTTACGTGGAACTGGTACACTCACCTAACTTTAACATACATATTTTGAATTTGATATTACCTAAAACATTTATCTTCGATTATTTCATAACTGAAATCATCACAATTTTTTTACTAACCAAGAAGTTTGGTTTGGCCTTTCGTTTCCCTCAATAACTAAACCGATTTCTTTAAATCGTTCCTGTAGGTCCAAAACAAAGGAACTATCATTTATATCCCCTCCCCCTCTACTGACGCCCCTTCCCCCCAGAGGTCCATTTCATTCGATTTGATTTATAAAACGAACACGCACACATCGACAACTTGCGTGTAATCTACATTGCTACACAAACTCCTTGTTCTGTGTGTATGTTTGTTTGGTTTGAAATTAATAAAAAAATATACTGATTTCAATCCTGTTTATAGGTACGGTCTTTTTATGTTAATGTTATTGTCCGTGTAAATATTTTTTTCTACAAACACATAGGAAAGGTCAGTAGGCCTACCACAAGCTCTGTCTGGCTCTGTCTCTGGCTCAAGTTTTGAGTCGGTGTGAGTGTTGTCTATATCCTACGTCGAAACGTCACACACACAGTATAACTGGTGAGCACTCACTCAGTCTCAAAACCAGAGCGAGAGACAGAGCCAGACCGAGCTTGTGGTAGGCCCACAGTGATCGACTTTTTCTAGCTGATAATGAGGGTGATAAAATAAAAAGTGCTTGTAATAATTCTTCAGAGCACTCAATGAAAAATCGTCAAACCAAAAGCAAAGTTATAAGTTGTTTGTTTAGTAGTATCACAAGTATCTCTTTGAAACGTCTTAAAGCTACCTAAGCTCTGGGTGCTAGCTCCACGCAATCAGGTTTAGAAGAACAGTCAACTAACTACGCGCTTCCTTCCATTTTTCGTGTTTTTTCTAAGTATCTTAAAGTAATTTTTAAAGTGAGTAAAGTCGCGGACAAAACATTAGTATCATTTATAAAGGCACCCACACATGCGCGAAGTGTAATCGTGTGTGGAGATTCATCAGTTTGGACAGGGGTGGACATCATTGGTTAGGGTTGCCACTTATCATGTATTTGTCACTCGACAAAAACGTCGCCATGTTGGTTTCATGGTGTTGGTATTTTTGATTTTTCTTTAATTTCGTCGCTTTTTGATTGTGACACTTGGTGATATTTTGAGTGCAAATACATTGAATATTATAAGACTATTTTATGTTTGTATCTAGTTCAAAATAGAAAACTTTTGAGTTTTTATTGAAATAAAAAATAATTATGATATTCTGCTCTTGGTTGTCAAATCTGAATACCTAATGATTAAGAGAGTCTTGGCTATGTATTATTAGAATTGCCAAGAAATAATACACAAAAATTAAAATTAGGTCAAACATTCAAATATCCCGTGCTTATCCACTGAAGGCTACCACGGCTAGATAAGAAGAAGAAGAAGAATTAATCAGAATAACCATTTTAAGCTAAGTGGCTAAATAATAGGTGACTCGTACTACTCGTAGATACTACTCAGCATAAAATATTACAAAAACATGTTACGAAGAATGCTATCTACTTACACAATCTTTCAAAATTACTGCCCAAGATTTATGTGCACAAAAAATAGCAATTCTTAGTGAGGTTGGCAGCCCTGGCCGTGCCCGAGGAGGGCAGAAGGGAAACTCAAGTTTTTGCTCGGACTCAGATAAATCATTCGCCAGATGATAACGCTGAAAACTACGACTCAGCGAAACGCATCCTTTAGCTGCTCAGTGGAGCTTCTCCTTTAGCTATTCAGTAGAATGCTGCCTTTAACTGCATAGTACTCGTAAAACTAGGTTGACAGTTTGTTTGCTAGATTTTGAATTAAGTTAATCCGAATTGCGTCTTGGGGACGCTTTCGTCTGGTACTGATTAGGATCAGTTGGGAACTCTAGATCGTTTGTAACGGTCTGCAGATAGCTCAACTGTTTCTTGTGTATTTTGTAAATATTTGTTTAATTGTAAGTTTCTTTGTGTAAATAAATGATTTTAGTTAATCCGACTACTAATATTATAAACGCGAAATTTTGTAAGTATGGATGGATGGATGTTTGTTACTCTTTCACGTAAAAAATACCGAATAGATTTTAATGAAACTTTACAATAATAATAGCTTATACATCAGAATAACACATAGGCTAATTTATAAAGATATTGTAATAGAGAACGGATGTAAGTAACGGGAACGGGGCGAGCAAAGCCGCGGGTGGACTCTAGTATCAAATAAGCGAGTGAATTTTTGGGTACGGTAGATATTTTGAGAATGTATAAAGGAGGTAGTCAGAGACACGTCTGTTCATTTGAAGCATTTCCACCATTTGTGGTATTTCCACTGAAGTTGGTTGTGTTTTCTTTTCAATTACATTCTTCATAATATTTATCTTTTGACTGAATTTCAAACGAAATTCGACAAATTTGAGACCAGAATAAATTATTTCCCAGAAACAAGTAAAATATACATTTCTTGAAAATGGCGTAACTGTCGAGCTTAGTAGAGTTCCATTATTAATTCACAGGGTTCCGTGATGTTTTTGTAAAACCCAAACATTAAATTAACCCAAAACAAAACAAAGGTATTATTTATTCGCGGAATCGTAACCGAAACATAGAAAAGCTCGTTAGTGGTATATCTGGACCTTAAAATGCGATTAGGCTCAGTAAAAACGTCTGGACCACTAATTGAGAGAGTTTATGGTAATGTGATTGGGTACCGCTTTGAATGAATACTTGAAAGGGTTACCGACGAGTTTCGCCAGCTTTTTGACCTTCCGACCGGACTTTTTATTTAAACGAAGGTTTTTTAAATATTTATAATAGGTTTGAAGGCCGAAAGCGTGATGGGTCAATGACAATGAAGGTCGCAGGAAACTCCTGGATGAGACGCATAGAACAGAGGAGGCTGCCAAAAGAAGAAGGAGGTTTGACTGGCCTCTAGCTCAGTTGGTAGTAGCTCTGCCTTCTGCGCCGTAGGTCGTGGGTTCGATCCCCACTGAGAACAAATATTTGTGTGGTGAACGCAGATGTTTGTTCTCTGTCTGGGTGTTATATTGTATTCTAAGTATGTATTTACAAAAAAAAATGTATTCAAGTACCTATTATGTCAGCTATCTGGTTCCCATATTACAAGCTCTGCTTAGTTTGGGGCTGGGTAGTGCTGTGTGAATTGTCCACAATATTTATTTATTTATTTATTTATTTATATACAGTCAGTTGGTGATACCGGCCAGAGGTGATGATGATGATGAAATTTGAAGTAGCAAAGAGTTTAAACTGTCCCAAAAGTCTGTGCCATGTGGGATTTGTACAACCTTTGTACGGAGGCGTGCCAATCACAATGTAAGGCGCAAATTCTATAGTACCTACAAAAGCAAATTATAAAGGAATTCTCAAAATTCAACTCTCAACTGTAGGCCTACCATGAGCTCGGTCTGGCTCTGTCTCTGGTTCTGGTGTTGAGTCTGTGTGAGTGTTGACTAAATAAATCCTACGTCAAAACGTAACACACTCACAACGACTCAAAACCAGAGCCAGAGGCAGAGCCAGATAGAGCTCATGGTAGGGCCTACTGATGCAAGAAATTATTAAAAAATACAAAAAAATCATAAACCACTATTACTAGTTATTTGCCATAAAACTTAAGATTCCGTTTCCACAAATTTACATCAGACCCCTGAAGCACGGTACATTTTAGATCTTAAATATAGGCAAATACAGACTTAATTTTAAATTTTAAATTTTTTTTTTTTTTTAATTATTAATTAATCATAATTATCCTGGACTGAAATTTGATAGGCAACCCATATAGAATATATTTATTGGCATGTTTAATTAAATATAAAATACGTTTCATTAAATAACCAGCTCGGTGAAGGTCCTTCTTCTAGGGATCCTATACTATAAGTAATTAGGCTTAGGTCATAATGTTACTGGTCGTCTGCTCGAGTCGTCAAGTGCAAAACTTTACTCATTAAACTCTCTGCCTACCCCCATAGCTCAGTGCTCAGTCACTTGACAATACCTATGGACGGGTATGAACACCCTAATAACACATAAAAGGTAGGTATATACAGGGTTATTCATTATTAGCTGCAAATACTCAGGAATTAGGTTCAACAAATAAAATAAAAAATATTTATGAAATGATTTTTTTTAAGTTTTGTTATGAAAATCCCGAGAAAATCGATAAAGGAATCATTGGCGCCTGACCTATTTTGACCTTTGATCCGCGCCCGCGCGCCGTGAGTGACACTCTGCGTTCAGTCACCGCCTGGGTGGGTCATCGTCCTGTTCTCCGTGGCAATCATTATGCAATAGCCGTAAAGAAATTAATAAAAATAAAATTTTGATACAAAAACTTGAAAAAATGTTTGATCAAATTTTAAAAAAATAATTTCATAAATATTTTTTATTCTATTTGTTAAACCTAATTCCTGAGTATTTGCAGTTAATAATGAATAACCCTGTATACATATACGCTACATATTATAAATATAATGGTAGATGTCAAAGGGAAGGTCGAGGATTGGATTCTCAGTCCAAAACTTTAGATTTTAATGCCGACAATCCACACAACACTATCTAGCCCCAAACTAAGCAGAGCTTGTACTATGGGAACCAGGTAGCTGATATAATACTTAAATACTTTTTTTTTTGTAAATCTAATATATAAAACTCTTACGTTACTGACTGACTGACAATCAACGCACAGCCTAAACCATAAGTCCTAGAAGCATGAAACTTGGAGGGTGTGTTTCTTTTATAGCATAGGGGTGCACTAAGAAAGGAAATTGGAAAATAATTTCCCTAAGCAGAGAAAAAGAGGAAAAACTTTTTAAAGAAAAATCAACGGAGCATAACGGCTACGGGGCGAGCGAAGCCGCTCACGCGGGCGGCCGCTAGTACATACATAGAATACAATATAACACCCAGACAGAGAACAAACATCTACGTTCACCACACAAATATTTGTTTTCGGTGGGGATCGAACCCACGCCCTCCAGCGCAGAAGGCAGAGCTACTACCAACTGAGCTGTGAAGGCAGTCAATGAAAAATGAGAAATTCAATGAGATATGAATCTTTTTTCCTGGAAATGTATTAGGCAGGCTTATTTTCAGCAGTAGCCTTTTTAGGCTTTTTCTTCTTATCGTGTTACTGGCTTTATTCGAGCCAAGTGTGGGGAAAGGACTCTAAGTGAAGAGATAAAAGATAAAAATAAAAGAATTTTTTTTTTGTGCACTTGACACATAATTATTTTCGAAAATGTTAGGTTCTACGGCATGCCAGTTTCCTCACGATGTTTTCCTTCACCTTTTTCAGGCTGATGATGATAAATGATAATGATGAAGGCATTGATAATCGCCCCACGATCTACAGATAAGATAGGGAGTCCACGAGCAATCCTATATTTATTCCGAAAGGTTTTACAAAACAACACAGATACGAAATTTTCCCTGAAAATTATTCCTGAAACTCCCGACCCAAAGTCTATTGTCATCGAAATAATAACCCTAATGAAAGGAAAAACAATTGAAATGACTCCATCTGAAGGGTTGCTTGTAAAATCAGCGGATGCCCGGGGGAGGGGGAGGGGGAAGGGGGGATCGGATAAAAATTAACCCTTTCTTCCGGCGGGGGGGCGGGGGGGTCGAGGGCTGATTGTGGACATTTTTTATGAAACTGTTGCAAGTTAGCGGGTTGTTGCTACTTTCTTCTTCTTGTCGTGTTACTTTAGTTCTTGGACACTAAAACTTCACTGCTATTATTTTAGATTTGTAAAAGGATCATATAAATAAACGGTAGGAACCGAGCCATAGTTTGTTGACTGTTGCGTCGGCTTGATCGCGTGGAACTGGCACCTAGACTCACCTAGGTGATTCTTGCAATCCTACTGAATAAATACACTTTTGATTTTGTTTTTTTTATCTTGGGAATCAGTGTGGTGAAAGGATAAGTGCGAAGAAGTCCCTTTCGTTGCTACGTTATTATTACATATCTTACGTTCTCGATGTAAAAGTTTCGCCCTCCGAGTTTTATAGTTCATGGGTGCAAGTCCGGTCGAGCATCAAAAAGTGTTTGAGTCCAAAAATGTATGTACACTATGCCAGTACTCTCAAACGGTGAAAGAAAACATCGTGAAGAACCCGGCATGTCGTAGAACCTAAAAAGATCAAACTGGATAGGTTCGTGATTACATTATGCATTCCGGTTCGTAGTCTCTTTTCTAGAACCTTTATTCCCCAACGTCTGTTGGTTCTTCGCGCTAAATGGCTTGCCTATTGCCACTTCAACTAATTTTCTTTTCATGTCACTGCTTCTTTCGAACAAAGTGTGGTGAAAGGATTTTAAGTGCGCCTCAATGAGGCTCCTTTCGTGAACTTAGTAATCAAACTTTTAAGGTTCTACAACATGCTGATTTCCTCACGATGTTTTCCTTCACCGTTGTAAATACATACATTTTTGGAGAAAAACTCGTTGGGTTGGTTGGAAGTGGTTGGACTTGGTGGTTGATTTGGTATGACTGGAATTGAACCCACGACCTTAGGACTTACTAATCCTACAAAGTATTAAATAGTCGTAATTTCTAAAATACAAATTTCTTTTACGACCATTTCTTTTCAAACTTGGTATCTGCCCGAGTTATGACTACCCGACTGCGCCTGCAAAGGAGGGGTAATGATTTACGTCCTGTCGGATTACAGAGGATATTAATTGCAGGACTTACTTCCTAACGAACACTTTTCACTTACTTTATTAAATTGGAGTTTTTTGAATAATTATAATTAGGTTTTTTAATTAAGCTAAGCAGGAAGCTAGTTTATAGAAGCTAATTGCCTAAAGTGTCATACTTTTAAAATAATCCATGAAAAGTGTCTAATGGGTTAGTCAGAGGCACGTCCAGACACAACATGAGGCAGTATTTTGCGGTTGTTCCATACGAGAAAAGTCACAAACACATCACCACTGCTATTTAAAGTTTTGATTGATTATGATGATTTCCTTCACCGTTATAAACACAACAAAACAAACTTTAAGATTTTTTTCTACTCTAAACGCTGCATTAATTTGCTTCTTATTTCATCATCATCAGTTTGAAGAAGTCTAGATGTTCCAGAAAGAACAACGTTGAGCTTCCTCCATCCTATCTACCGATCTTATCAATGTTCCCGCGGGATAGATTTGTTTTTAATCATAATGTATTAGAGAAAGTCGTATTTATATTATAACTCAAGAACGGCTAATCAGATCAGAGACGGACATTGAATACTCTTTATCCCAAAAAATTAACGGGAACGGGGCGTGCGAGCGGCCGCTTGTATAATATAAACGCAGTGTTTGAGTTGGCGCGGGGAAGTTTCCTCATTACGGCGAAGATACACCGATGTACTGAGACAGCTAGATTGCTTCACAGAGCTAAGCCTAGCCTAGGACGTGCTCGCGTGCCTAGACTTACTTACTCAGTGGAGAATGCACAGAAAAGTAGAAAAAATACAGATTTAATAAAATCGGTTGTCTGTACAGTTGGTTTACTGTCGATAGTTGAGTAGACAACGTCATCCAGCTGTCCACGCGGACGCATCGCTCACTCAAGTAGGAGAGAGACAGATGTCGAACGCTGCCGAACGCGGAGGCCGTGCGTGCCTCTTTGTCGCTCGTTCTGCGCTCTCGCTTGCACTTCAAGCCGCGCAATGGAACGCCTCAGAGCGAGGTAACGCCGCATGAGTCATGTTTTATCGTGCGTGCAGCCAGTTCCATCGAATTATTAGACGTTGTCACGTCAAAATCAACGTTAAAGGATAATGGGAAGTGGTTTTAATTCAGTTTACAAGAATTGCACTTACAAACCCATCATCGCTCTAAGCGCTTCGCTTTTACTTTTTTAGTGCACATTGCCTATAATGGAACTCTTTACCGTCGTCAATATTTCCGGAGCATTACAACCTTGGAATTTTCAAGTCAAGAGTGAACAAGTGGATTATAGATATGCGTGCATCCTAAGGCTGCATTTTCACTTTGCATCAGATTGTGATGGCAGTCAAAAAAAAACAAGCCTTTGCATCTAAGTATTGTAGATGATTTTGGCGTCAGAGGTAACTGGTGATTACAAAAGCCCTAAATCACGGGACGCTATAGTGCCTGGGACAAAATGGTAGTCAAACGTTTAGCTATTCATAATTAAAAAAAATACAACAAAATTATAAGGAACTAAGTACTAGTTCTTAAAGCGTAATCCGCAAATGAGACATTATAAATATCAGGCGGTATAAATGCATGCCTAAATGATAAAAATGATGTAAGTATGCACAGGTGTATTGCAATGTTTATATTAAACATTTTCCTTTAAAAGTAAGTATTTAATTTAAAACATTACATTTTTTTTTTCTAAACGTAGTTCGCTAAACCCCGTTGCTTTCAGGAAACAAAAGCTTAACGCAATAAGGTAGTAACTGAAGAATGTGTAATAAGCTGGATATCTGGGAAGCGTTAACGTTAACGTAAATGCTAGACAAAAGAGCGCTAAGCGCGTTAGGTGCTTACGTACTTAGTGCTGAAATGAAAACCCATTCTCTTTTACTATAGGTGTCGGATTTTACAAATAGTTTTTTTTCCAAACACAATTTAGAAACATAGTTATGCGATCTTTAGATAGATAATCTTATACCTTTAAACGAGAAAATCTTGTATATATATATATTTAGGATCTCGGAAACTGAACCAACGATTTTCATGAAATTATGTATACAGAGGGTTTCGGGGGCGATAAATCGATCTAGCTAGGATTCATTTTCAGAAAATGAGTCTGTTCGGTAAAAAAAAACTAAAAACATAAACTGAGTGACTGCTCCTGCCATCTACTGACGATTGTGAGCAACTAACTGCAAGCATGTCCAGCAGATGGCGTGGTTCAGTAAGAATAAACCAGTAAAGGTAATAATACCTATGGCTCTTATGATTTCTTAAAAATACAAATTAGCGAAAGAAAATCCGAGCGAAGCTCGGTTACCAACTAGTTAAACTATAAAACCATAAATAAGTTTGCAATTTTAAACCAAATTGTATCAAATTAAAATAAACCCTAATGACGTAGGTAGTGCAGCAGTGCGGCACATACAGCACTAACTGGCCGCCTGATTGCTGAACAAAAGCTCTACACAAAGGAATAAAAAATACGAACACACAGCGTAATCAAACTACACGTATGCAGTGGGTTAACATTAAATGGATGGGGGGGGGGGGGGGGGGGATACCTAAAGCAAATAAAAGGGAACCTTTGTCATGATGTGTCATTATTTGTTTCAAACCAGGCAGTGTAAGAAATGATTTGAATTGCGCCTCAAAGAGGTTCTATTCGTGCACTTGACGAATTTTCTCGAGATTCTACGACATGCACGATGTTTGCCAACACCGTTTGATAGCACTGGCATGCACATACATTTTGTAATAAGCGATGGTTACCACTTAACATCAAGTAGGCCACATGCTTGTTCCATCAGTTGGTTGTATAAAAAAGAAAGAACAACCAAGGTCACCGACATAGCTCGTAGAATTTGAAAGTAGGAGTCCCACCAACTAGATGGATCGACATTGTTATGATCGCGGGAAGTTGAAAGAAAGAAAGAAAGAAAGAAAAACATTTTATTGACCATATGACTACTTAATAACTAATTACAACAGGTAGTAACTTATTAGCAACTCAATAAAGGTCAATAAGGCCCTGGCTCAGTATCTGTTGCACCGTGTAGGTCACCCCACTCAGTGCAACACTGGTATTCTGCCAAGGCCTACAGACGAGTGAAAGTTGCTGGCTCAGAATTGTTCTTCCTGGAAATGTGTTAAGGAGGCCTATGTCAGTAAATTCTACTACTTTGCAGTGAACTTCTTCAGTATGATGATGAAGTAGTAGAATTGGCACAGAAAATGCCTATGAAAAGTTCACACGTAAAACTGGCCTGTGTACTTGACCTACTGTTATCGCTCTACACTGTACCGCTGCAGTTTTGATTGCACAAAGCGACGAGACAGGTGGCTCCAATCATGAATTCCATCATATTTTTAAAGGAAAAATTGTCAAACAAAGTTTTCGGTTTCGCTTTGTTACGGAGTGGTCAGACGTGTCCAGCGGAGCTTTGTGCTTTTCCAGGGAAAAACCATTTTATAAACAAATATGGAATAGGTTTTCAGAACGGAATTTTTGTTTGTGGGTTTGCATAGCTACGGATGAACTTAGGTTCAACAATAATAGAGCGAGCTACGAGTTAAAAATAACATTTATCGTGAATAACCGACTCATTCCTCGTACGTATCTAGTGTCTTGTAATTTTTTTTTTTTTTGTGTTCTGTGTGACATCTGCGATCAGTCTTCTGACTATAAGCAGGTTTGGTGTATGCGCTGGACATGTTGGGGAATTGCTCCAGTGATAATTCCCCCCTTCTTTTTGAAATCATATGTTGAGTTCTATGATGTGTTGTTTTAATTTTCTAAAACAATTTGTATGAAATAAAATTAAATCATTTTGAATTTGTCATGTGGCGCCCAACGTGGGGTTTTTTGCCCCTTTTTGGGCGCCACTCGAGCAATAATCATAAATTAATATGCAAATTGATTGTGTTTAGTATTCACCAACACTACCAATTATTATTTAATTTAGATTTTGACAGGGATTTGTGAAATTAGAAACAGTTAGAATGTAGTAACAGATTGAAACAAAGAATGTAAAAAGAGATTAGGTTGTTGTTATTGAAAAATAGTTCCCTGATTATTCGTCGACAACACAGACGCTGGCAGGCACAGTGCGGTGGAACAGACAGTCGTAATCCGTCAGCGTTGCCGCGGTCCTTTGATAGATGGGACAGTCAATCATGCTCAGCTGTGCATAGAGCATACATCTACCTACGCATCTAGTGCAGGCATTTCGGATTGTAAAATATGTGATTTATTACGTCTGGCTTAGGGTATAATTTTGTTTGACTCCATCAAACTCGGGGCTGTTTTAACGTGCCTCTTGCGGTTACCCGCAAATTACCGCGACTTGAATTGGTGACCGCGCAGAACGTAGCTTAACTTAGTTGATCAAGGGCGTCTTTACGAGCTTACGGTGTACTTACGGTACCTATTAAACTGATTCTGTAGGTGTGACTTCACCGTTTTCAATTCTAGTCACTTCTTTCTATGCCGTGGTAAGAGATCACTCTCAGCGATAATGTCGCTCATTGTTTTGCCTTATTATGTACTTTTATGTCCTGCACTATCGGTAAATAGAGATGGCTCAGAATCGTTCATTTTGGAAATGTATAACAGAGGCCTCCAGCAGTGGACTTTTCAGGCTGATCTTCTGTACCTACTTTAGTTCTGTGTGGTGAGTATGACAAGTTTAAAAACGTGTGGGAAGTGCACAAAAAGAGCCTCTAGTTGGCGCACTTTAAATCCTTTCACCACTGTAGAAGTAGAACAATTCGTGAAGGGGAAGTACTACCACCATACCTATTTTTACTGTGAAGCAGCATCGCTGTGTATCGGTTTGAAGGGTGTGCGTGCCGGTGATATTACTGGCACGTGAGGCTGAACATCTGTATGCCTCAAGTTTATGGATGCAGGGAAGTGCATCGTAGGGCACTTCCCTGACGTGCGTGACCTACGAGGCAATGCTTTGATATAGGCGATGGTTACCACTTAACATCAAGTGGGTCATATGCTGGTTCCATCAACTAGTTGTATAAAAAAGCTGGTTTGAAAGAACCAGTGAAAGGATGAAAGGATGAGAAGAAGAAAAATATAAAAGAGTTGTTATTTATCTTTCTTAACTCAAATGTCTATATAGTTTGTTATGTTATCTATCTAGGATGATCCTATCACAGTCCGAGTAAAAAGTAATAAATAGTCCGTCACACGATAGAGGCGGCCGCGTGAAATATGAAGTGTCACCCGTCCCATCGGCGCGCAATATACCAGTGCGTAAATCAGGATGTACGTGTATAGGTATAGTGTACGCACTGGGGACTGAAACGCGACGTACTTTTTGCCGACTACGTTCGTATAGCATGCAGAAAAAGATACTGTACATAAAATAATATTGCAACAGGCTATGTAGCTTTCTCGCTATAATCTATTCTGTTGTAATATATTTTTTTGCGCTCAGTGTTTCTATCATACTGCTATTACCGCTTTGATTTACTTTTTCATTCCAAGACTTGATCCCATGGAACTAGCTGGCAGATATAATGAAACTCACTTCTTTTCGTAAAATAGGCTGTAATAATTACTCCACGTTACACTTTAATATTTAACAAACTGACATACATAAAGACTACACTTTAAGTTGTATTCCGAACTCATGCCAACGACCGACTGACTCCAATCCTTCGCTCCCTGCCATCGCCAACCGTCTATCCCCACTACTTTACCAACCAACGTCAAGGAGGGAGGGAGTTAGTCAGTGTTGCCAACGGCATTTCTATGAAGTTGACAGACAATTTCACAAACAAATATGACAAGTGTCATCAAATATCATAATAGTAATTTCTATTAACCATTAAAATTAGAACTATTATTGAAATTCATCACATTCGGCCATCCGACACTGTGCTTACTCTGGAAGCACATGCTAAGTGCACAATATAATAATATGATAACTTAATAAACAAAGCCTGAATTCAAAACAAATAATGAGAAAAGATGACCATTCAAACACAATCCAAAAAAAAATTGAAAGTCTAACAAACAAAACTTGAATTTAAAACAAATACTTAATAAGAAAAGTTGACCATTGAAATACAATCAAAAAAAAAAAATTGAATGTCTAACAAACAAAACTTGAATTAAAACACAAATACTTAATGAGAAAGGATGACCATACAAATACAATCTAAAAAAATCTAATGTCTATCAAATTCGGCCATCCGACAGTGTGCTTACTCTGGAAGCACATGCTAAGAGCATAATGATAACATGATAACTATGTATATGTATGACTAAACAAAACTTGAAACTTGAATGACTACCAAAATTCAGACAACTTATAAGAACAAATTAAGACAAATCCAAAATTACAATATAAAACTTGTAAACAAAATGAAATTATTAAGTAGAAGATACGAAGACACCAAAATAAATCTTAATCATTTCTTAGAATAAACAGATATTAAAAATATAATTCTATCTAAAAATAATAACAGTTAGATATCCCGTTTACCATATTCAAAGCCTGTATGCAAAAAAAATTAACGAAATAAAATTTCTAAGATAATATAACAGTTTTGTATCAGAAAAGTCTTCGCATCCCAGCCATAAACAATGCATTCGGGTAAAATATTATTTAAATTAAATATTCCTATAGCATAAATTATACTCCGATTGTGATAGGAAGACATCTCCATGGTTAAAAATACAGTCAAACAGTTAATTGTTTTTAAAAGTCAAATAGTAATTTGGTCTCCCTACTACAATATTCACGTTGACCGGATTGAGAGGGTCCAGATAAAGTTTCTGAATATTTTAGGTTACAGATGTGGTCTTAATAGGAAATTGCCTAACTATACTGCAAAGCTCCATCATTTTCATTTATTGTTATTAGAAAATTGTCGCAAATATCATGATCTACTGTATCATTTCAAAATTACCCACTCGCATATCGACTCTCCTTGCTTACTTTATCTTATTAATCTAATTATAAAGCCTAGACCTCGGCAACCCTTTCACAACACTTTCGCCTTACAAGTCCATTCAAACAACGCCTCTTATTATAACCCCGTTGTCAGAATGTGTCGCCTATTTAACGATTTATTGATTAAATACAGTGATAAAATTCATATCTTTAACAATAATCTAAATAAATTCAAGAATGCATCTTTGGCCACTCTTTCATTAGAGTGTGCCGAAAACTCAAATCAGTTATTTAATTAATTCTGCATTCTCTTCGAGTCTTAACTCGAAGTGTGTGCACTTACTGTAATAAAATAATTGTATGAGTACACCTAAGTTCCAAGTAAATGTTAACTTTAATCACCTACTACTAGTTAAGCCTGGTTACACGCTATTTACTAACTTTCCTGTTCTATGCATTCTGTGTACGCATGTTTTGGGGTACTGTCTAGCTCATAACTTAATAGTATTTATGCCTGTAAATTATCTATTGTACTCTGTTTTGTGTACCTAATAAACAAATAAAATAAAATATAAAACAAAATAAAATTGTGGTAATAAACTACATAATTCTTCTCCTTGCTACGTAACTCGCGGCTCAGCCTGTTACTACGGCACCTTCAGGGGCGCGTCATGGCTCAAGCTGCTGATGTGGTGCCTTCCGTGGCGCATCACGGCTCAGACCACTGATGCGGCGCCTTGGCGCATCACGGCTCAGGCCGCTGATGCGGCGCCTTCCGTGGCGCATCACGGTTCAGACCACTGATGTGGCGCCTTCCGTGGTGCATCACTGCTCATGCTGCTCATGCGGTGCGTCACGGCTGTGTCCTGTGACACCTTCTGCGGTGCATCGCTACTAACTTTGCCTGGAGTTTTAAGGATCTGAAACTCATCATAAAATTTACAGATCTGCAAGCACACTGTGAATAAATATATTATCATTCATCTGCTTTATATCTAGTTGAAATGAATAGGTTTTCCAATTGTGAAATAATTAAAAAGTAACAATATATTCCAAAAATATAAAACACTAAATGTACACTATCCACGGCATTAAGTTCTCTGTACTTAGTCTTGCACTTTAAATACTACAAAGGATACGTTTAACTTAGCTCAGTAAATGCATAAAAACGCCATCATTAATTCTGACAGCGAAGAACTTATCAACTTGAATTTCTCCATACCATGCCCTGCCATGGCACTGCAGGCATGTACTAGTAATGTCATCTCCTCATTGTCCTTGCTGAAATGCAAACATCTTCTCGACAGTGACTGTTTCGGTACGTAAACAATCTAGTCGTTCAGGTTTACGACGCACTAACTTTAATTAGAATCTTTGTCCAATTTGTATTTAAAACTGTGATTCAGTTGTAAAACTGAACTGTTAAACTGTAATTGAACACCTAAAACTGTAATTCATCTTTAGTTAATCTTAAGTTGATATTTTAGTAAGTAGTAAGTCTTTTATAAATCGCTTATCTTTAATTTATAAATAATTCACATTTATTTTCTTTTAAATTCATTTTTAATTCATATTTAATTCATATTTAATTCATCTTAAATTCATCGTAAATTCATCGTAAATTCATCGTAAATTCATCGTAAATTCATCGTAAATTCATCGTAAATTCATCTTAAATTCATCTTAAATTCATCTTAAATTCATCTTAAATTCATCTTAAATTCATCTTAAATTCATCTTAAATTCATCTTAAATTCATTTTAAATCCATCTTAAATTCATCTTAAATTCATCTTAAATTCATCTTAAATTCATCTTAAATTCATCTTAAACTCATCTTAAACTCATCTTAAACTCATCTTAAACTCATCTTAAAGTCATCTTAAATTCATCTTAAATTCATCTTAAATTCATCTTTAACTTATCTGTAATTCATCTTTTATTCATCTTTAATTCATCTTTAATTCATCTTTTATTCATTTTTTATTCATCTTTAATTCATCTTTAATTCATCTTTTATTCATCTTTTATTCATCTTTAATTCATCATTAATTCATTTTTAATTCATAATTAATTCATTGTCTTTTCATCTTTTATTCATCTCCAAAAACTTATATAATCTTAACCCAAAATCTTTACTTATAAACCAAATCCAAAATCCGATCTTTAAATTACTAAACTTAGAATTTTTGAAACATTTGCGCCTTTTGAGACTTTTGAGACCTTGTTAACATTTTGAACATTTTGAACATTTTGAACATTTTGAACATTTTGAACATTTTGAACATTTTGAACATTTTGAACATTTTGAACTTTTTGAACTTTTTGAACTTTTTTGACTTTTTGGACTTTTTGAACTTTTTGAACTTTTTGAACTTTTTGAACTTTTTGAACTTTTTGAACTTTTTGAACTTTTTGAACTTTTTGAACTTTTTGAACTTTTTGAACTTTTTGAACTTTTTGAACTTTTTGAACTTTTTGAACTTTTTGAACTTTTTGAACTTTTTGAACTTTTTGAACTTTTTGAACTTTTTGAACTTTTTGAACTTTTTGAACATTTTGTACATTTTGAACATTTTGAACATTTTGAACATTTTGAACTTTTTGAACTTTTTGAACTTTTTGAACTTTTTGAACTTTTTGGACTTTTTGAACTTTTTGAACTTTTTGAACTTTTTGAACTTTTTGAACTTTTTGAACTTTTTCCAAACAGATCTCGCATGGTTAATTAATTTCAACTTCTAGGCGTACATAGTCAAACTGAACTCACTTGTCAAACTGAACTCACTTGGTTTCAAAATCAATTTCATCTTCTAAGGCGTACATAGTCAAACTGAACTCACTTGGTTTCAAAATCAATTTCATCTTCTAAGGCGTACATAGTCAAACTGAACTCACTTGGTTTCAAAATCAATTTCAACTTTTATGGCGTACATAGTCAAACTGAACTCACTTGTCAAACTGAACTCACTTGGTTTCAAAATCAATTTCATCTTCTAAGGCGTACATTGCCAAACTGAACTCACTTGGTTCCAAAATCAATTTCATCTTCTAAAGCGAAAATAGCCAAAATATACTCACTTTGTTCCAAAATTTTATTAATCTTTACTTCTATGGCGTACTTAGCCAAACACAGATCCCAAAACACTTTCTTTAGACGAGCAGTAATTACGTTCAATGGCCTGGTTAAGTCCCCAAACTAGATCTGTTTGCTCAAAATCACCAAGAATTGCTACTTACATTTTGTCAAAATGCCGTTTCGAGGAAGTCCCCCAGGTTCCCTAGGTTTTTTTTTTTATTGTACTTTTTGTTTTTCTGTTTTAATTGTAATTTCTTAAAAAAAAATTGTATCTTCATTTTATAGTTTGTCTACCTTAGTCTCTCGTTACTTAATATCATTTTTTTTATTTTTTTTAGCTCCAATAGTCTTACTATGTGAAACCTGTTTAATGGACCCTAGTAACAGTTGTCGTTTTAAATTATCAATTAGAATATAAGTATCTACTGATTGTTTACCTAAGAAATAATAATAAATAAATAGTCTACAATGTTGATAATTTTAGCTCACTTTGCTTCAAAAACTCGCTTTAGAGGGTAGGCTTGATCATGATCATTAACTTACTTATTTTAAATCCAGCATGGTTAGACATTTGCGGTTAGAGGCTACTCAAACTTTACTGAGCTGCTATGGTATTAGCAGTACATGAACAGTTTTAGCACTATCGGATAGCCCCTGTATCAAATTTATGGTTAGGCCCGGTCCACGGCAAAGACCGTACCGGCTTTTATGAAATTCAAGATTGTGCTCGGTCTTTGCTATTTACGGCCACTTTATTATGAAACTTTATTCGATCACTCATTTTTGATGTTAAGTAAATTATAAGAAATAAATATTTCCAGAAACTTTACAAATAATAATTTCAACATAACCCAGCCAATAACACTCTGCTTATGCCAACAGATATTCTAATTTATTTAAGGGTATTTATTTAATTTTGTGCATTATGCTACATCGGCACAATGGCGACTAATAGCATGGACATAAAAATGTTTGTTTATGGGTCTAGACAGGAAAGTAGGCCTTGCCTAAGTAACCTACAGTTCTGCATATCAAAAAGTAACAAGAATGCTACAGAGGATTGACTTGCTTTTAACACTCAAGCTCAAGCTCAAACTCAAGCTTGTTTTTTACACTCGAGTACCTTCACTTAATTTCATACACGGTAACACGAGTCATGTGTTTTCAGAGGGTAACCAATAAAATGATCATCGTAATGCTTTAATGTAAAACTATTTGCTGTTATTAAGTTCGTTAATATTTTTAAAATATCTTTCGGTAAACTTAGCGTATATTCCAAAAATTAAGGGAATGTCAATTGTTTGAAATGGAACAGCTTAACTAAGCAGTCAAAGTCGTTAAATATTAGGTGCAGGCCATTTCATGTTCGGATGAGCGGCTAATATCAAATTTCATATGATACCACACACATTTTAGGGTAGGCATAATATCAGGCATTTCAGACAATCAAAATTAAAACTTGTTGAAAGGTGTCAGCATTACCGGATAGTCTCTGTTTAATACAGACCAGTGAGCATGAACAACGAATCAACATACTAATTCAAACTTGGTTTCTATACCTACCCTACAACGTTAGGATGCGAACGATCAGATTAAAACTCGAATGATTTCACCCACTTAAGTAAAAATAAAATCATTAAATTATAACATATAGGTAAGTACCCGTTATTGTTCATAAGTTCGATCGAAAAAGCTAGCACAAACGGATAATCTCGAGGCAATCTCGACCGATTCATGCTCGCAAAATCTTTCGTACCCTTGAACTTTTAGTCAAATTAAATAATTTTCTACTCAACCCAAGAAAAATAATTACTTGGCGGGTGGAATCATATTAAAATCCGTAAGAAATATTTTACATACCGTAAGTTCTTGTCACTTCTGAGATATAATGAAACTCACTTCTTTTCGTAAAATAGGCTGTAATAATTACTCCACGTTACACTTTAATATTTAACAAACTGACATACATAAAGACTACACTTTAAGTTGTATTCCGAACTCATGCCAACGACCGACTGACTCCAATCCTTCGCTCCCTGCCATCGCCAACCGTCTATCCCCACTACTTTACCAACCAACGTCAAGGAGGGAGGGAGTTAGTCAGTGTTGCCAACGGCATTTCTATGAAGTTGACAGACAATTTCACAAACAAATATGACAAGTGTCATCAAATATCATAATAGTAATTTCTATTAACCATTAAAATTAGAACTATTATTGAAATTCATCACACACATAACTTTAAGACCCTTTGCCATTTAATGCCTTTTGACTTTAATTCAATTAACCTGACTGTCTAATTCAAGAAATCAATTGTACATTAGCATTTTAATTGTTATGTAAACGTGCGTTGAGAATACAATAAAAAAACTGCATTAATTCTCCCAGTGCGTGAATCAGCAATGAAAATAATAAAACGATTCGACAATATCGGACACTCGCTGACACGCAAGCTGACACGACCAGCTGACCATGGCCCCTCCGAACTTCATCTTGCCTCCAAACTGGCGCGCGTTCCAAAGGGTGAGGGGTCTAGTGCTGTTGGTGATAGGTTATGAGTTCGGAGTTATTGACAACTGACACGACTAGGTTGGAGAGAGCTGTGTATCCTGAGGCGATTTGGAGACGTTTTTTTGAGTAGCAAGATATTATGACTACCCTCTTTTAGGCGGATAACACACTGCGCGCTGCCTACCGCGTCAACAGAACATCGTATAAGATGCCTTGCGTTTCATTTGACAGTAGCTCGTATTATTCATTTACGTTTTATATTGCATGTAGTATAACCTAGCTTCAAGAATTTTGAGAACCATAGATCATAAGATATTATTGGTACACAACTTATTGGTAACATAACATGTATAATTCTTACCCAGTCTTTAATTTTTATATTTATCAAGCAAGCATAACCCAGATGGATCAGGAAAACACCAGTGAAACGAACACATTGTGGAACAAGTTGTCAGTTTCCATACGAATTCCCACAGGCTCATTCCTAAAGGGTGGAGGTCAGGACATGCTGGTGATTGGATATGAGTTCGGGAGTTATTGACAAGGGTAGCTACCTTGAGAACCATTCAATCTTTGCACAGTATAGATAACTGCACCTAACAGTTAGTAAAGTCACTATGACTTCATTATTATGAATACGTTTTTTTATTTTACAACATAATTTATATATATTTTTAGAAAAACTGCTGCAAAAAAATACCGTCGATGGATTTCAAAAACTTTTTTAGGGATCGTTAGAATAATTTGGCACTCCATCAAGCCGAAGAAAAGGATAAGTACCATACAAAATGTTCTTGAACGACGTCACGATCCTCAGCAGTGAGGGACCGACGGAGGAGGAGGAGAAGAATTTGGAACAGAACTTGATGCAGCCAGCCCAGTACAGTGTTGGTTTGTTGAACGTGATGATCCCTACGGGATGTTAGTGCACCTACTGTTTCACAGATCTTAATCCTGTGGTGTCGATATCATGAGTAGATTCATTTCGCGTCGCTAGCTCGACTTTGGGTCCATTTGATGATTGGAAAACGTATGATTTGTGACGTCATGGGGAAAATATAAGGTTTCAGTGGGAGCTTAACATAAATGGTTTTGACAAGACACAGAGTCATCAAAATAATTTATGTTTATACAGCTTTTTTGTTACCAATATTTTTGGTTTTAACATCAAATAATGAATTTAAGGTATTAGTTTTCCAATTTGGTTCATTACAAATGGTAGCAGTGCAATTTTCACCAAAAATTTAGTTAATTTAAGGAACCCTTGTCATACCCCTCACACTTGCCATATTCAAATTGATAGTCAGGAAAGGACGGTGCCTAATCGAGCCACGGACAATTGGTTCGACCCGACTTCCCTTTTTATACGTTTTCTAATACCCCAGAGACTTTCTATCTAGTTCGGCTATTGTGGAGAAGTAATTTTGGCAGGACTGGGGTCAAAAGAGTCACTGGATCAGTTTACCGAATTGGATCTATAGTGTTGTACGCGGTCATGCATCTATGAATTCATGCCACAAAAACATTTACATAGATTGTGATCTCAAATAATAGTGAATAATCTGGCATGGACAAGACTTTTGAAGATCTTTCGTCTAGCTTCGAGAGTAAAGTCAAATTTAAATTTATTCAATAGTTGTACACTACGGAAATTTAAATGCCCCTAAGAACAGGAAAAAAACCTCTTTTTTCATGTTTTTTTTTTGTAAAATGAAGTTCCAGTGTGGTGTCGTACGCAATAGAAACAATTTAGGCGGGTAGAACTAACAAGACTGGAAACTAGATTTTAGGGTCCATCTTAAGCCATATTTGACTTCTATGAAGCTTCTGACAAAACCCTTGACTCTGAGTAATAATACACAACTGGAGGCCTACCACAAGCGCTGTTTGGCTCTGTCTCTGGCTCTGGTTTTGAGTCTGTGTGAATGCTCACCAGTGTTTTAGTCAATACTCACTCAGACTCAAAACCAGAGCCAGAGACAGAGCCTGACAGAGCTTGTGATAGGCCTACAAAAGATCTACTTTTATGACCTGGGGCCTAATACTGATTCAACCAAGAAAATCTCAGGGGATCACTTCAATCTGACATCTCTTACGTCAAAAACTCATCCAAGGTTCAACAGAGATTGACAATAATTATCTCCGCCGTGATATTTTCACAGTCGAAACGAGTATAAGGCCCATGTTTACTTTTATTTTCTCTTCAGCCATCACCACCCTCGGCTCGAAGATTGTTTACGATGTTCAAAGATTTCAGGTGTGTGTTACTAATGAGATCGTAATGACTGTTTTCCTTTAGCAGATACGGTGAAAACGACACTTACGAGTAATCGGATTCCTGAAATTCAGGTGGAACTTTGCAGCGCGATTTTGTTAAATACTTACGGTGTAGGTATCTGCCTGGCGTGTTTAAGAAGCTTTTCATTCTTCGTCTTCGCTACGTTTTAAAGCATACTCGTATCGTTTGTTGACGAATTTATGTTTAAAAATATAAAGAATAAAGATGAACAAACAAATATAAATGTAATGGAAATTCCACACAGCAATATTTAACCCCAAATTAAGCAGAGTTTGTACTATGGGAACCAGATAACTGATATAATGTGAATTTATTTATCCGTAAATATATACAACAGGCAAACGTTCATCAGCGTTCACCAAACAATTTGTTTTTCAAAATCGAACCCATGATTGACTGCGCAGAAGGCAGCACTACAACCAACTCAGCTGAGAGTTCAGGTACAGAAAGTTCTGCTAACAATGAAAACATGTAAAACTCACAAAATAATCAAGCTTTACCCGCTATGCATAGCTCATCCCAATAAGATCACTAAGGGCCTTATTAATAATCCTGGCGTAGCGTTGGACTAGTTAATCCGTGTTTTGTCACATTTGTTCGAGTTGACAATTGCATGTCAATGCAAGAGACAAAACACGGATTAACTAGTCCAATGCTACGCCAGGATTATTAATAAGACACTAATAGATTAGGTAGCTTACATGCGTTGAAGGTCCGCTTAAGGTAGTGCTGACGAATATGCATACTTAGCTATATCGCATTATAGTATAAGCAAACACAGCATTTAATTTTGATGTAACGCAATGTGGCAAATATTGCAAGAAAATCAAAAAGTGTCATTTCATTTTGTGTCTGTTTTCTTTTCGCCTTCCGTTCATGAAAGCCTCTCGACCCCAATCGTCCTAAGTCACAATAGCAATATTTTGCGGGACGCCGCAAAAGCGACTCACAAAAAGAGTATGTTGACTTGCATTTCTATTCTTCCCCTAAAGCAGTATATTAAGCCCGGGTTATCCGCCGGCTACTAATCCCGTGATAAGCGGGAGAGGACAATGCGCTATTGTTCTGTATCCACCCTGTGTGCAGGAGCCGAAATACAGAGGTTTTTATTTTTGGCGCCCCAACGTGGGGCATATTTCGGTTCAGAATAACCTTCTAGAAGTATACTATGTTATTGATATTGACACTCAGTGTTAGCAAATATGAACTTCTTAATAGTCTCATTTATGTATTCAAATGAAAATGATTTTATAAAACCGCCAAAATAAAAAGCTTGGCGCCCAACGTGGGGTGTTTTTTCTAATACTTTCGTTAGAACACTGAACATAGCTAAAAGAGTTTAAGGGCTTTTTTACACATTTTTATAACAAAGTATTTTATTTATATCAAAGTAAAAAAATATACGAACAGTATTATTGTGTATAATATGTACTTCAAAGAATAAAAAATAAAAATGAATAATAAAACACACAAAGAGTAATTAATTGATGACATACCAGCCCAGAGTTGTGATGTTGTGACATTTGTTGTTTAATTAAAAACAGGTACAATAATAAATTATAGAAGTTTCTCTGTTGTCTTCATACTGTGCCAGGCAACTCAAACTCAAATAAACCGACATCTCACTTAAAAACGTGATACTGTTTCTTTTTTTGTTGGCGCTTTTATTTTCGCCTATTCATTGCGCTGACATCTTTATAGCAGGGTTATATGAATCGAGCACAGGTGCCACCTTATTACAAGTACAGTAAAGTTCAGAGTCGAACGGCTTTCACCCCCTGAGTGGGGCAACAAAGTGAAAATGAAAATATATCAGGTGTTTTGTTTTGATGCAAATTGTAACGTGTGGTGTTATTGTGTTATGTTCTACTTTGCGAGTACCTCTCTCTGAATACTTCTCTCCTGATACTTTGGGGATAGAAATGTTTTGTTCGTGTATTTCTTGTTCTCTGGCATTCTGTCGGGAATGTGTTTTAATGAAGGCAGTTGAAACACGTAAGAGAAAATAGTAAATACTGATGCCATTATGCTTAAAGTATTTCTGACTGCCTTCACAGATCAGTTGGTAGCAGCTCTGCCTTTTACGCAGGAAGATTTGGGTTTGATCCTCACCAAAAACAAATATTTGTGCGGTGAATACAGATGTTTGTTCTCTGTCTGGGTGATATATTGTATTCTATGGTTGAATGTATTAATAAAAAAAAATGTCATATCAGCTATCTAATTCCCATAGTACAATTAAGCTTAGTTTAGGGCTAGATACTTTTGTGCGGTTTATCCGCAATGTTTATTTATTTTATAGTATTTGTACAACTAGCTGATGGAATAAGCATATGGCCCACCTGATGTTAAGTGGTAACCATCGCCTATAACAAAGCATTGCCTCGTAGGTCACGCACGTCAGGAACGTGCCCTACGAAGCACTTCCCTGCGTCTATCAACTTGAGGCATACAGATGTTTAACCTCACGTGCCAGTAATTTCTACTCACTATAATATCTCCAAACAGGCATATTATTAGGTTTGCTGTGTAGTAACCTAGGTAGGTTACTCCCAATAAAAAAAATCTCAAGTACCTACCTAAGACTAAGTAGTTGAGGCATTACACCATTACGTAGAAGCTCAACAAAGCAACACAAAATCTGATTTTTATAACCTCTCAGGATCTCTTGTGTTCTCATAAGAAAATCCATTTTCCATTTGACTCAGTGATCAAAAAAAACAATGCTGATTTTATTCAAATTGCAAAAAAATCTGTTGGTACGGCATGAAACCAAATCCACCTCATTCATAGCAACATATCAATAAAAATTTAAATTGAAAGATGCCTTCGAAAATTGCGAGAAATACCCAAAATCCCCGAGCGGTATTATTGAACGATACGATAAAACTATCGCTTTGCATCCTATGTGGGGGAGAGATAGTAAACCATAGTAGAACCGCACCAAGTATCGCAGCTTACTACTCCAGCTAGAACGAAGGTCAACGCGCACTTTCATAGTGTATCACTTTGTCAGTACAGTCAACACAAACACACAGTTCTCAGCTCATGATACGTCAATGTTTTTTTTAGTCAACCACAAAACGACAAAGCATGTTTTTTGCGAAAAGATTATTGTCAAAGGATATTTCCAGTCCAAAATCTACTAACGAGGCCTTCTTTCAATGGTAACTAATCGTCATGATACACCACGTATGAATTTGCCGAAATATTTTTTTAGTTTTGTATTTAGTTAGGAATTTATTTAATTGTATTTTGTAATTTTGACATAATTTGACAGTAATTTGGAATATGATGGCTTTTTAATTTGAATAAACCTACATAAAAAGCTGTACTTTACATGAAAGATTCCTAGGGCACTAGCTGTCAGCCCATATTTCATATTTATATCTAAAAAAAAACTATATCTACTTTAAATCAGCAAAAGTTTTATTTATCGCTTCCATCAAATCTTTAAATATTTTCGTCTCAGCTACCATTACTAGAGTTACAACTCTATTGACCGCAGTGTACTTATCGTTTTTGTCTGGGTTGATAGAGATGCGACACCGTACCCCCGGCCCCGTGTACATTGTCATCGGGAGTTGGCGCGAGAATACAGCCGGGTGTGTGTAATGGGCGATGCTCAATAAATATTGACGCTCGATATTTTTGAAGGCAGTTACCGACACGCGTTGTGTTTTGCCCGAGAACTGATTTGCAATGTGCGTATTGTGTGTGCGACTACTCTATATACGCATAATGTTTTTTGTATATACAGAAATTTAGTGTATCTTACGATATAACTTCAGAAGTTTTTATTGATTTTATAGCGTTTTATAGACTTATTAGGGAAATCACAAAGATCCTAAAAGTTATTCGTCGAGTCTGATTATGAATCGATGGCGCAGTGGTCAGCACAGCCTCGTACCAAGGGGAAGGTCGTGGGTTCTAATCCCGCTCGGCTCTTAACTTTTGGGACATTATAAAAATCTTTGTAACTTTAGAAGGTCTACTACAAACTCTTTCTGGCTCTATCACTGGCTCTGGTTTTAAGTCTATGTAACATACATACATAAAATCACGCCTTATTCCCATGGGGGTAGGCAGAGATCACGGATTTCCACTTCCTACGATCCTGACACACCTCTTTCGCTTCGTTCACTCTCATAACATTCTTCATACATGTTCGTCGGTAAGTCTATGTAAATGCTGTCTAAATAAATCCTACGTCGAAACGTCACGCACACAGTGTAATAAACTGGTGAGCACTCACACAGACTCAAAACCAGAGCCAGAGACAGAGTCGGACAGAGTTCATGGTAGGCCTATAGGTTGCCTATTACGCCAACATACCTAGGACTGGTGACAGAAACGAAAAAAGTCTAGGGTTAACGATTTCATTTACCCTAATCGATATCTTGGCACTTGGTAAGAAGGGACGACGGGAGATGGACGAAGGCGGCTACAGAATGGTGGCCAAGGGGTGCTCAAAGACCTAGAGGCAGACCACCCGCCCGTTGTGTACCTACCTATAATATGAATAAGATTCAATATTGGAAATCGTTGACTCACAAGTGAGCTGTGAATGTGTGCCCGACCCTCAGAACAACAAGAAAAGAATCGTAGAGGGAGACGCATAGAATGCTGATGGAGGGTGTTAGAAAAAGATGCAGAGAGTTCGCACGCTCCTACGACGTTAGACGAAAGGGGAGGATTTATGATCCTTACCGGCCGGTCAGCGCGTGAGCAAGAGGAGCAGGGGGGGTCGGAGTCGGCCCGGAATCACGAAACTGTGTAGTCGCGCGATCGGGAGTGTTGTTTTTTAAAAGTTAGTGGGTTGACAGGGGAACTTGGGTTTAGCAGTTATCGCGAAAGTGTTAAAAATTAGTGTTTCGAGTTAGGAATCGTATAGCATCTTATAATATCGTTGAGACGTCACGGCAGTGTTTTAAAATAACTCATTAGCTTGATTGTTATTGTCCGTTTAAAAAAATAGTCTTTCGTTTCTTAAATTTGAATAGTTATTTGGGCTATCAATTATATTTTGGGGAAATAAATAAATCGAAAAGTAAATAAATAAATAAATAAGTGGTTCGGTTTGATTATAGAGTCAGTGAAGTTAAGTGAAAGTTTTCTTCAGGCTGAGTCTGTGAGTTTCTAATTTATAATCACTTTGTAATGTGTGCTTTATCTAGGGATTCTTGATTGCCTAAAATGCAGTCCACACAGCGGGTCAAGGTTCTTCCAGACGACATTTAGCTATTTCCGATTATTGTAATGTTCACATAGATAAATAATTACATATTTTTAAAATAAATGTGAATATTTCATTATTCGAGTCTCTTTGATTTTCATTTCTGTTTATGTGTTTTTTCTGTGTTTAATTGTTGCCTCACTCAGTAAATAGTACATATCATCCGGGACTGATCCTTTGATAGAAGCTGAACCGATAGCTAAATCAACGGATCTTAGGGAAATGCTTTACATTTATTTCAGTACTGAATTATTATCCGTAAGGGAAAATAATAATTCACGAAATCGAAGTTAGATACAGCTTTAGATTTTAAGTATTCATTAGATTTAAGAAATATAGAACAACAAATTACACACCAAGCAGTAATCGAACCCTAGAGAAGGTGGAATCCATCTAAGTTTTATTTAGATGATTATTTATTTATATATTAATATACACTATTTACATAACACATTTGTAAAAGCACTGGTTCAATTCGTTAGTTTTGAGACTAACAGTAGAAGTCTCCCGTCCTAGTTTTAAGTGATAGCACGAATGGAACCAAGGCTGGAAATCTATTTCCGTAAATATTTTAAATAACAAAGAGTTTTAAATTGAGTGAAGCAACAAACTTTTCAGCTAGTTTTAAGTAGGGAGTAGGGACTTTTGATACTGTGCTACATATTAGTAAACTATTTGCTATTTGCATTCTTTATAATGCAATTTGTTGTGAGCCAACAATGATATAGTACTGCCGAACGGACTCCGTAGTCTAGAATATACTTCTGGGCTGTCTTGGCTGTCGGTAGGACAATCTCATTGCAAAGGAGGTGTAGCAATTCCGTTGGACGCCTCGTGTGTTGGCGGCTCTTTTAACTTGGTAAATACTATTCTTGGAAAATGAGCACAGTCGCGGACATATTAATTGGTAACTTATTAAAATCACTTGTTCGAAACATTGTCTCGGAGGGCCTCAAAGCCCAAAAGTGGATTGGGAACTCTCTGAGATAGTGTATTTATAGAAACAAGGCGACAAAACACAATCAAAATTGCGAATTCTCATTATCGTGTACCGGAAAGCCACATATTAGTTAGTCTAATAAATCTATTCCAGCCTCTACGTGTAGTATTAAGGAAATTCTATCTTAGTTATAAAATGTGGCATCAGTGATGGACAAATGAGTTTCGCTTCCTTGTTTCTCGCGATTAAAATCCTTCCAAAGTTTTACATGACCTGTCTAGAAATAGATGTTAGGTCTTAAAAATTCAAACCTCGTAATAAAATCCGTAGAGTACTAATCAAGTTCCTTATAGATCCAGGGACTTCTGAGGTGCTGGAGGAGACCTTATGAACCACCATGTACTCCGATTAATTATACAATTTCTTCCAGATACTAAACTAAATTGTACATACAGTCTACAGGAATGAAGTTCTCGATTGACTTCTATGTTTTACGAGAGTTATCTGAAATGTACATACAAGCTAGCAAAAGAGGGCCTTCAATTGGCTCTGCATTATTATGTGGTTAAATTAAGTTGTACTTACTGGCGAGCGACAGAGGACAGAGGAGGACACGGGACAGAGGAGGAACAAGAGGTGAAGGAGGTGTATATCCAGCAGTGGATGATACCGGGCTGAAATGATGATGATGATGATGACTGGTTAGCGAAGCAAAGTCTTCTATCAACTTCTGTATATTATGTGAAATCTTCGAGTGATTTCTGAATTTATAAATGGACAATTAATGATACATAGCACTTTATGTAGGCTAATTTTATTTCAGTTTTACATGGTGGTTCTAAGGTAAAAGAAGACTACTTGAGGTTGGTTTTATTATTTTATAATAGGCCATTTTGGATCAGATCATGTAGTAATAGTAAACCAGTTTGTTGTTTTCTTAGAATTGAATCTTCTTGACATAATAATAACTTAAGTAAAACCTAACTTATCTTATTCAAATATTCGCAAAGAACAGATCAATATCGAGAATCCTTAAGTTTATCTGTGTGTGATGATCCAACTTGGCAATACCAGTTGTTATAATGAGTGATAAGTTTTCACAGTTTTGAGTAAATTAATACATAAATCACTTATTGTACTTCTGAAGAACTAGTATCAAATACTGTGTGCCTTTCCAGCTTTTATTTTGTTGTGTTCATTATTTAATATGTTATCTACGAGTCATTTGGGAATTGTAATTTATATATTCTATAATTTTCAGCATTTGTTTCAGCTTCTGAATTTACTTGCCTTTTCCATCTTACCCTTTATGTACAGCTTAAAAGAAATCTAATACTTCCATTGTTTACGATACAACTAAATTACTATGTGTATATTTTCAGCCTTGAACTTTCGGGTGTTTTTAATTTACTTGTTTAAAGTAAATTATTACATAATTCACTTATAGAATCTCTGACGTACCTAATATCAAATACCGAGTGCTTTTCAGCCGTTATTTTGTTATGCTATCATTCAGCATTTTATCTTCAAGCCATTTGGGAATTGTAATTTATATATTCTTTAATTTTCAGCATTTGTTTCAGCTTTGAATTTACTAGCCATTACTATTTTACCCTTTATGTACAGCTTTAAGAAACTAATACTTCCATTGTTTACGACACGACTAGATCACCACGTGTTTATTTTCAGCTTTGAACTTACAGATGTTAATAATTTACTTTTATAAACAATCTATTACCATGATACTCTTTCATCAATAGGATCACATTGAACTTGCAACTATTTCTTCCAACTTGAATCTTTGAAATTTATTATTTAATCCTATCGAGTCTAAGGTGTAAATTATTTCTTACAGAATCTGCATTATAGTCATTAAGCCAGTAGGTGGAAGTATGATATAACCTTATCAAAATATGGCGTAGTTATTAAGTTCTTACCTAAGTGAATAAGTTATCATAATAATAATTTTAAATTACTAGATTTACTTGCTGTGCGAGGTACAGGCAGTCCCATCTCGCTAATTACATAATTAGAGACAATGGTGGGATTGTCTAAATTCAATTGTATTCAATAAACTGTGGTAAAAGGTAAACGGAGGTAAAGGTATCAGGTAAAGGTTTTGACCAGGTTAAATTCCTCTAGGTTAGACTAATAATAATTAACCATTCAAGGTTATTAATTGCTGGGTTGCAATGGTCTACTACATTTTACACACTATGGGTGTTTTCATAACTAGTATGAGACTGTGTGGAATTGTTGTGGCGTCAAGACCTCACAAACCTTGACGAGCGGAATTATTCTATTGAGTTTGATATTAGTGATTACAGCTCATTGCACGCACAAATACTATACATGCAGCTGATAAATATTCCCCACACTTTACATAGAGTTAATGAGTGTATGTTCTGTTAGGCCGACAGTTCATCGCTTATTAATTCAACCTTCGACACTATAACCAACCAAAACATAGGTACAGTAGACTATTGTCAAACCAGTAAGTTTGG
The DNA here is from genome assembly GCA_939531255.2 of Thera britannica. Taxonomy (NCBI): domain Eukaryota; kingdom Metazoa; phylum Arthropoda; class Insecta; order Lepidoptera; family Geometridae; genus Thera; species Thera britannica. The sequence goes on along the minus strand of OW618043.2, from coordinate 8,263,857 downwards.
TTAGATGTTGGAGTCCGGACTTCAACTAGTGTTCCTCCTATCAATCATTTATTATCCCTCCCACTCGTTCCTATATCCTTATAAAGGATTAAAGTAATTGAATTGAAATTAACTAAGACTATTCAGCTTCGATGTGATTGGTGTGATAATAAAGTAATAACTATTACAATCAAAGTTAGTATTTATTCATAACATGAATAATGTTGTAAATACTGATATACAATAAATTCTACTTGACAATCTGGTTTCTAAAAGTGAAAAATATGGGGCTTCAGTCTAATCTGTAGCTGGGCATCCAGCACTCCTGGATAATCACGAATGTGCTGGGATTACATTCGTGGGACCCCTGGGTGTACCTTCTGGCGCTGTCTAGTATTATGGATGGATCGGGGTCTTGACCATTGATCGCTTGATGGAATCATATAGTTGGGAAAATCCAATATTACAAAGAACCTTATATGGTCAACTTATGGTGATCAACACGATTACTAAATACGGCATAGCCGATAATTACAAACAATGAAAGAACCTTGTATGGTCAAACTTATGATGAATAACATTTAAAAAAAAATAAGAAGTACGAAGTAAACGGGGAAGGGGTAAAGGGGAGAATATCAATCACACGGGACTGAGTGGTTATTTGTTTTGATACATATAAAACATAACTCATCTGTCCTTCCCTTACCTAATCCCCGGGGGGTGCATACTGTGGATGGCACTCACAGGAGTGGGCGAGGTTGGAGCCTTCTCTTCTCTTCTCAAACAAAAAAAAATATATCTTAGTTTGTGTTCCTTAACATTCTCTGACTCTAAAAGTTCCAGGGTTACTTATCTCACAACGAGGGTGTAGACGATCATCTGGCCTTTTCTTCGTGGATTTCCTTATGCGTGCGGGTGGTTTAGTTACAGTTGGTCGAACGACATTGCTGCAAGTGCTTCGAATGAGTGGATGAGACTCGCGAGGGACCGGAAAGAATGGCACAATAAAGAGGAGGCCTATACTCAGCAGTGGGTGCAAACGGGCTGATGATGATGATGATGGTGATGATCGATATCTCGGTATCCTTTCCACAGTCCAGTAGTAGATGCTTCTCATGCTGTGCAGTGTAACTCAAAGCGACTATACGAATTCAGGTTCGTTTTATATGTAGACAAGCTTTAGTGAGTGTAGCCAAACGTGAAGTTAGTCGTTTGGTTGCGCGGCAGACAATTTACGACCTTATGCAGTGACAAAAACCCGGCCTGGCCACATCAAGGCGATAACACAGTGGCGCGCATCGCTGTTATATCATCGTGGTATTATCGCAGAACGCTGTGTTATCGCTTCGATGTGGCCGAGCCTTTACACTTACAGTGACGAGGTGTTGTAAGTAGAGCATCATTTCAGCCTAATTGACCTAATCCACAGAAAATACCATCATGTTTAAAACGTGCAGAGCTGACCAAGGTCTCATTGAAGTAGGATTATGATGATTCAAATGAAGGTTTTGAATCATTATAATCCTGACGGTGAAGGAAAACATCGTGAGGAAACCGGCATATCGTAGAATCTAAAAAGTTCGAGAATATTATGTCAAGTGCACGAAAGGAGCCTCTATAAGGCGCACTTAAAATCCTTTCACCACACTTGGTTTGAAAGTATCAGTGATACGTTAAGAAGAAGAAGATAAGCAGCCTGAATAAGTCCCCTGCTGGATACAGACCTCCCTTACGAAAATTTCTGATGCGATTCTGAGTTTTTTCCATTCACCGAAGTCCCGCGATTTAACAATGTCGTCGGTCCATCGGGCATTTGAGAGTATTATATACACCTGGTTCCCATAGTACAAGCTCTGCTTAGTTTGGGGCTAGATAGTGTTGTGTGGATTGTCTATAATATTTATTTATTTATTGGCATTTAATTCTCTACTGTGAAATGTATGCTTCATATTTCATGGCCACTTTCCAACCAAAGCATGACTATAACGACTTTATCGATCGCAAAGACCGTTAACCGTTATTTCAGCGGTTAATTCGTTAACGAGCTTCCGACGCGCAATGGTTATGTTATCACTTACTTTGGCTATATTGATATTGGCCATATTTTAGCTTTAATGGGAAGGAAACAGTTTTCCAAAATGGTTATGAAAGTTTTTAGCTGTAAAGTTGAAATAACGATGCAGTTTATTGTGTAGTAGAACACTGGTGGTGTAGTGGTAGCCACGGAATTAAGAACTAACTTAACTTAACTTAACTTTTATTTCTATGTGTGTTTGTTTTTACGTGTATGAGTTTGGCGACACTGGTTCTCTTAGTAATAAGTCATCATACTTTGCGTAAGCAAAAGCGTGTTTGGTGCTCTGTGGTGGTAGCAGCCCCGCCTTCTGATCCTAAGGTCGTGGGTTCAAATTCAAACGTGTACCAACCAATGAGTTTTTCTGTCCAATAATTAATGTGCTTATGCTGTTTGAGAGTAATAAGCCAGTATTCTCAAACGATGAAGAAAAACATTGTGAGGCCTAAAATGTTAGAAAACATTGTGTCAAGCGTCACGCAAAAAGGGCTTTATCTTGGCAGATTATGAGTTGCCAAAACGGTGACTGCTTACAATCAGGTCCACCTGGAAGAAAAGAAAGGTAGGGTGGAAAGAGAAAGAAGTCTATCATTTACATTAAAAAAAACAGCGCGATTTTAACCTATTACATATTTTTTTAACCTATTTTGTCCCACTTTTGGGCAAAGGTCTCCCCCAGTCATCAAATTATTTTCGAATTAAAACGGGTGTATTTGGTAATACTATTATTTGTAGAACTAACTCGTTTGGTGCATATAGATGAGTTATCATATTCTATGCAACACCTACCTGAAGCATGCATGCATACTCAATATCATACATGTTTTGCAATAGGTAAAAACAGCACACAGAAATGAAACTACAATTCAGTTACACACACAATTACAATTATATAACTAAGCCTGTAGTCACTAAATACTCAATATATTTATTGCATACACATGGTTTAGTTTAGGTACGTATATATAGTTCTTAGTTGTCATATACGAGTAGGTACATGGAATTCTTACATTCGATCATTTTGATAACAAATAACCGAAAATGACATTTAAAACGCATAGGATTAGTCAATCTTCTACATGCTTTGAAAATATTATGAAATCACAGAACGAAGAAAGAAGAAGTCCAAATTCAGTTACAAATAAAAAGCATAGCATAGCGTTTTCTATTGACTGGTCTGTGAGATTAGTAGATCTGCCTTTTGAGCGTAGGTAGTAGACTCGATCCCCACCGAGTTCAATTTATTTGTGTGGTAAACGCAGAAGTTGTTTTTTTGTCTGGTTGTTATATTGTATTCTAAGTATGTATTTACAAATACAATTATACAAGTCTTATATCAGCTATCTGGAAAATATTATGCCTCAAGTCGATGGACGTAGGGTAGTGCATCGTAGGGCACGTTCCTTACGTGCGTGACAATGGCAAGGCTTTGTTATAGGCGATGGTTACCATTTAACATCAGGTGGATCATATATGTATATGCTTTTTCTATCAGCTAATTGTATAAAAATGAAAAGCGATTTTGACTTGTAACCAATTCGTTTCGCTGAAAACGTGACAGTTCTCTTCATTGGAGTTTCGCTTCTACATACCCCACGTAGTCAATCATTCAAGATACACCTTAGTTTAATCTAATACGTGTCTCAGATTAAAACTTAAAATCCATGTAAATTCAACCCTACAATACAAGACCTAGAGTTCATTTTAACCTGTCACTTGCACAAAGCACACCACGTATTTATTTTAGACTGGATTTTAAAAAAGATTTTTACACTTCAGACTTTTCAGTTCATTTTTGCGTGTTCTCTTCTAAATCAAGGTTATTTCAACTCAAGATAAATTGACCTTAATACCCAGGGTGTTTAAGTGTATTTTTGAATGATATAGGTGAGAGAAGGAAGAGTTTTATGATATGTTATATACCCGAGAATAAAACACGTCCCGTTAAAAGTGTCATTTAGATGGTACGCCTTGAATTTATTATTCTAGTAGCGTTTGCGCGCGGCTTGGCTCGCGTCTGTCGGCAACGTCAGAAGACATCAAAAGAGAAACATTAAAGCTAGTCTTAGTAGCTACAAACAGCCACGTACAGACATAAAACGAAATTAAGAAAAACATTCTTAGACACAACATTACATAAAGATTACACTCGTATTTTTTGAGTGTCGTAGTAGTGGCACAAGAGATCGATTCTCGAATTGTAGTAAGTAGATCCAAACCAAAACATTTGAAAAAATATTTTTTACATTTTCAATGCCGATGTCACTTCAAAATGATTTTATATTAGTTTTAACCACAAAGGGCCTGCTTTCATGCACTTGTCATAATGTTTTTGTAAACAACATTCCGGTTTTATTTTCAAATAGATTACATTAATGTTAAAGACTTCGCCCAACGAAGCCGAACGTAATGAGATTCTACAGTTTACAATGAATTCCAATTGAAAGCAAAAGCAGGATTTAACGATCGAGCGAGATGTGGAGCGCTATATCTACACGCAATTACGTGTGTCTGTCTGTCGCACAAAGGGTATCACTGCGAGACAGGGACGGACTCAGGACCTACGTCACAGGGGGCAAAAAAAGGATTTGAACGATCGGAGGAGTGCTATATCTACACGCGAATACGTGTGTCTGTCTGTCGCACAAAGGGTATCACTGCGAGACAGAGACGGACTCATGACGTGAAAGAGGGCGAACACATAAAAAAAAACAAGAGTTACTTTTATTTTAAAAGTTATTAAAGAAGCTGGTGAAAGAAAAAAGTGATGGTTTTGGTACTGTAGGTTTGTAGTTAGATTACTGTAGGTAAGTTGTTTAACCTGCAGTTACTTTAACATGAAATCTAACATCCTTAACGTGCGTGAATTGCAGTAATGTTTTAGTATAGGTCGTGGTTACCATTTAACATTAGATAGATCATTTCGATTATTCTATAGCGAATTTTGATTTCAACACTATGTTGGACCTCTGCGTGCGTTCGTGTTCTATTGAACGTTAGCAACCGAAAACTTTGACACGTTAAAGCAATTATAAAAAAATTGCGGGGTGGCCGCAAATTTTTGCTACCTGCCCACCAAATTTTAAGCCAAATCAATTTAGCCTTTCTTGAGTTATAAATAGTGTAACTAACACGAGTTTCTTTTATAAGTATATATACCGCAGTTGAAGCATGCTACGAGTATGAAGCCCTTTCTCTTTAATTTTTCAAGTTGCCCCTGTTAATATTCCTAAGACCATCCCTGAGAGGGGTGAGTTTGAGGGGCGCGGACGGCAGAAACAACTTTCATTGACGAAAAATCAGACGGAAAATTGGAACGGAGAGTGATTGAAATGTATGGAGGTGACAGATAGCGGGACGTATTATTTAGGTTCTTTGCGAATTTATCGTAAACTTTTGCGAATTATTCGTAAACTCGCGTCTTACAAGGTGCTCTGGAGGTGAGAGGCCTCGAGATATATTATTTAAATAATGGTTATCCATATTTTAACTCTTATATGAATTATATTGCTTCGAGATATATTATGTACCGTACCTGAAGATTAGAAAGAAAGAATATTTATTTGCGAAGCAGTCAGAATTTACACAAAATATTTTTTCTTTCTTTCTTTCAATCTATTACAATTATTGTGCTCATATTTTTTTTCTAATACTGATTGATCTTTTAGGCTAAGGCAAAACCAAAGCGTTGAGCAGACTTAGTGGATTTAATAAAATCATTTCCCTGAGTGGTGGAGTGTCCATGTGGGAAAATTAGCCTCTGGCTATTTGTTTTTATTAATTTTGCTACAAGTACTATAATAGACGAAACCATCTGATTCTATATAATAATAAAAAAACTATTGACATCCAATCAAAAAATAAAAAGTTGTGGAAACCCACTAGTTTGTAAATAAAATGTATTACGTCACATCCGATTGATCGGAGTTCCGTCGCCACTAATTTGTCCTTTGTCAGTGCGGAACCAATTTAAAGTCTATTATTTGACAATACGGGGATTGAAAGCTTCCCCAATTTCAACCGTGTTTGTGATTACAGACTTCTTTTATTATTACACTTATTTTTGCCTATTTACAAAATACACATGAAATTGTAGAGCTATCTGCAGACCGTTAAAAACGATCTAGAGATAGCTCAACTGATCCAAATTAGTGCCAGAAGAAATCGTGTTTCTTGTGTATTTTGTAAATATGTTTATGAATTGTAAGTTTCTTTGTTTAAAACATTTTAATCAACAAATTTATAGGTGGGTAACAGCACTATTTTCAATTAGCGCTGATTTCAATCTACGTAGTAACGTGTAAAAAATGTCAGTCCTTGTTTTTGACAAACATAAAAAAACAGATGCATATTTTCATCAAACAGATATTATGGATCTACAGGGTTATTCATAATTAGCTGCAAATACTCAGGAATTAGATTCAACAAATAAAATAAAAAATATTTATGAAATGTTTTTTTTAAGTTTTGCTATGAAAACCCCGAGAAAATCGATAAAGAATATCCTTTGGAATCATTGTCGCCTGACCTATTTTGACCTTTGATCCGCGCCCGCGCGCCGCCGCCGTGAGCGACACTCTACGTTCAGTCACCGTCTGGGTGGGTCATCGTCGGCAATCATTATGCAATAGCCGTAAAGAAATTAAAAAAAATAAAATTTTGATACAAAAACTTAAATCAAAACTTTAAAAAAATAATTTCATAAATATTTATTATTTTATTTGTTGAACCTAATTCCTGAGTATTTGCAGCTAATAATTAATAATCCTGTATATTAGAAAAAATAACCCTGGCCCACATCTAAGCGATCTGCGGTGACGATCAGAGAAACGCTGTCAAATATGACAGCGGTATCTGACAGTGTTTTACTGATCGCCATCGCGCTAATGTGCGTAGGCCTTAAGGGAAAAACACTGGTGGCGCTACTTAAACTATTTACACTAAAAGCTGTACCTACTAACTTCAATTCTTCCTCTCGAAATATTTCTCTCCAAATATCTCGCTTTTAGAAGGGAAATGCAATTTTCTGGTGTAGACCGTAAACTGCACCGTCGTAAAGTGGCATTATCGGACAACCGGCTAAGTTACGGAGTCGTGTGCCTCGTTACTTTGTCGGGTAATCTAGCTTCTTGAAACCCATAGAAAATTTAAAAATATAAGTTTAAAAACTTGAGAAATCGATTTCATAGCCAAACTGCTGAACCGGTTTTGATGAAGATTCTATCGGAATAATCTGAAAATATGACTTTTCTGACAAAAAAAGTTTATTTCAAACCGGCTTATAAATGACGAAATTATACAATAACAAAAATAAAAAAACTAATTGAGAACCTCCTCCTTTTTGATTTGAAGTCGGTAAAAACTAGGAGACTTAGCGTCTAATTAGCGGTCGCTTACTATGTTAAGAGAGACCCCTACTAAACCAAAGTCAAAGCCAAAGTCAATAAATTTGTATTCAGTACGATGCATGAATCACTTTGAAACGTCTTCATCACTTCATCACGTCGTCATCAATTTAAAAGCTAGGTGAGTCTAGGTGCCAGTTCCACGCGACCAACCGAAGTAACCGGTCTTCGCATATTTAAAACTAACAGTAATATAGAGAAAAAAACAAACGTTACATTATTAATGATGACAAGGCTACGTTCTTGATATGTAAGTGCTTATATTATCTTATACCTTTAAACGAAAAAATCTTGTATATATATATATATATATTTAGGATCTCGGAAACTGCACCAACAATTTTCACGAAATTTAGTATACAGGGGTTTTCGGGGGCGATAAATTGATCTAGCTAGGATTCATTTTAAGAAAATGATTATTTCTTTCCGAGTTCTATAATTAAACATAAACTGAATATGTGACTGCTCTTGCCATCGATTGACGATTGTGAGCAACTAACTGCAAGCATGTCCAGTAGATGGCGTTGTTCAGCAAGAATAAACCAGTAATGATAATAGTATGCTTCTTATGATTTCTTAAAAATACAAATTAACGAAAAAAAATCCGAGCGAAGCTCGGTTACCAACTATTAATTAAAGTTAAAATAAAAAATATTTATATATTTATGTCACATTGATTTGAAAGTCTGTCACGATAAAGAGATTCCCGTTTGTAGGAGGATGAAAGACCAAAAAGAGGTGAGCAACCTAGTTTTATGTGTTGACAACAAACATTTGGCCGTTCCCCGATCAGATATAATGACGCCGTTACTTCTGACTCAATGCTTCCAATGTACGTAGTAAATACAAGCAAATGGGACGCGTACCATCTATAAAATAATGAGAAAAATACAGAACGAATGGAATTACTGGGTTAGATCTTTCAATAAGCATGACGATTTTCAAAATCTCTTTCATATCATATCAGAAGTATCTATTATGTCTAAAATATATCATATTTCTGTAGAAAATTAAGGTTTTTGTGCATTAAAAGTACGTTTAAATTTCAATTTACAAATTCACGCCAAAACGCTCGCTGGTGTCATGGCGTCTGTTATTACGTCACGGTGCAGTATATCAACAGTAAACATTGGTGCTTTTGTACTGAATCAGAATGACGTTTACAACACCGTGACGTAATTCGCTTTGACCGGTGTTTAAGCTATCATGGCGGATTGTTGTATCTTGTAGATTTATTTTAACAAATAAATTTATTAATCTCGACATTAATAAGAGGGTAAATATGTATTTCAAAATCTTTGAATCCTTTTTCATTAGATCACATAAATATTTTGGCGATACTTGATTACTGTCTTCATGCCTATTTGGCTGGCACTCAAAGCTTGATTGGTAGTAGATTTGCCTTCTGTGCTGCAAGGTCGTGGGTTTGATTATCAAAGAATGTATTAAAACTAGTAGTTCGCCGCGAACTGAGATCTCGTGATGCGATCCAAATGCCAATGGTGATCAGAAAAACATATGCCACAACCAGGCATTGTGTTTTTTCTATTTTGCGAAAGTATTTTTGTCCAGAGTCACTTAGGCCTTGCCTCTGACTATCCCTCACTAACTTTGTATGGTAAACAAGTTTTAACTCAATTGGCCAGTTGATTGAAGAGTTCCGTTGGACAGACCTTGGCTCCATCATCAGACCAGGTCGTTTTTACCATTAATGACAACTGAGTACCTCCTTAATTTATTACAATTGTCATTAATATGTATTTATTGACTCCACCTGTCATCACCACGCCTTGCAATGTCTCCCAACTCCTTCTCAATTCGTTAATTTGAAATAAATATCGTTAATTACTACACTATTTATAAATTAAATATTGGCGACATTTTGAATTCGTCGAAAACACATGTTTTTAAAATAGCTACACGACAGACTCTTAGTACGCAATTGTATCAAAATTGTATGAGAATTACGCAACACTAGCACGCGTGACAATTAATTCCTTTATTAATTTATTGTTAAGGAATACTTTGTTACAGGTGATGCTTATACCACTTAACATCTGGAGGGCCTTGCTTGTTCCAACAGCTTTTTAAAAAAAAGTTTATCATCTTTATTAAGTTAGTGGTAGATTGACGGTTGTCATACTAGGCACGGTACACATTCTGAAAGCAGGAGACAGAAGTACCTTCCCGAAAATTTATTAGCTTCCCGAATCGAGGTTTTTTTTTTATACAACAAGTTTATGGCCCACCTGATGTTAAGTGGTAACCATCGCCTATAACAAAGCATCATCAGGCCACGCACGTCAGGAACGTGCCTTACGATGCACTGCCCTGCATCCATCAACTTGACAACAGATGTTCAACCTAACATGCCAATAAACACCGCCTTTCAATTCGTTATTTCTTTCCATGCAAAGGTTGCCTGGAAGAGATCGCTCTCAGCGATAAGGTCGCCCATTGTTTTACCTTCGTCTTCCGGTTCGTGGTCGCCATTCGAGAACCTTTATTCCCCAACGAACATTTATTCTTTATATCTATCTATTAATTAGTAATAAATTAACGTAACAGTAAAACAGTTTAATCCTCCATCTATCCTTCACACAAATCCAATTGAAAATAGTCGAATAAACTCGTATAATATGGCTGGTAATTACCGATGTGTGCTGATTTAATTTAAAACGGACAGATGGACAAACAATGCAACCCCCACCCCCCACCCTCGGGGGATGGGGGGGAGGGGGGGGGGTGAAGGGGGGGATGTGAGCTGAATATGGATTATGAAATTCGGGTGGATGTTAGTTTTAGTGTGGTGATTGTAACATATTCTCTAGAATTGCATAATCAATGTATTATTTTAGTGTAAGCCAGGGGTGCTCAAACTTTTAATGATGGCAATCTACCAGAAAATATTTTGAAAGCAGGGATCGACTAGACTACTACATAGGAAGGATTTTTTGGCGTGACAACGTCTTATAATTCGATGGAGCCGGCTGCATGAAATAACATGACTCATGTGGCGTTACCTCGCTCTGAGGCGTTCCATTGAAGGCTTGAAGTGCAAGCGAGAGCGCGGAACGAGCGGCAAAGAGGCACGCACGGCCTCCGCGTTCGGCAACGTTCGACATCTGTCTCTCTCCTACTTGAGTGAGCGATGCGTCCGCGTGGACAGCTGGATGACGTTGGCACGTTCAACTATCGACAGTAAACCGACTTTACAGACAACCGATTTTTTTTATTTATTTTGACTGCTATTTTATATGGAATATGTATGAACTTGTATGTATGTAAAGGAATCATAACATATTGTATCAATTACACAAAAATAGCCTCTTTGAGGCTTACTCAGCTTACCACACAGACTCAAAACCAGAGCCAGAGACAGCCAGACAGAGCTCATGGTAGGCCTACTGGTTCTATAGAACTAATAAAACGACAAGAATTAGACAGATAAGTCAGAGTAATGCACAGGAAAGAGACAGTTATTATTAACTAACTAAGCCACGGGTTTTTTGATAACATTATCCTCTAGTAAGTTTAGTTTAATTAAATAATATTAATGTACGAACAAACCCTATTCTTCCTAAACATACTTTTCTATTCGACCCGTGTTAGGGTCACTTGACCCCACTAAGGTCACTTGACCCCAACAGGTCACTTGACCTCGGGCCACAATATTCCCTCCAATTTGAAGGGCCAACAAAGACCCTTGATGGTGTATTGTCGCCATTTGAGCGTGATTTGTGGATTTGAGTGGATTTACCGACATTTGGAAAAATACTGGTGGCTTAGTGGTAACTAACTTGGTCGTGGGTTTGAATTCTTGACTACCTAGCAACCTATCTCCCTATTACCCAAAGGTTAGCTGGTAGATAATGCTATCTAGCATTAAGTTCGCCTGTGTACAGTAATTTTTAATTTTGTGCAATAAAGAATTTTCTATCTATCTATCTACCTAGTAACAGTGACACGAAAAGACGCAACGTAGGATCCAATCTGGCCTCTCAGCTCAGTTGGTAGTAGCTCTGCCTTCTGCGCCGTAGGTCGTGGGTTCGACCCCCACCGAGAACCAACATTTGTGTGGATACTTTTCCATTTCTATCTACTGTTATAATCATTCAGGGAATAGGTATCATCAAATGATTATTTCTAATTTCTATAAGGTTGTTTAAGGCTCTCTTGGGGGGGGGGGGGGGCGGAGGGATGACAACAGCGTCAGAATAAACATGAAATTCCTGAAAACTGCGACAAAATAACAAAGAATTTGGAAAACTCGCCGCTCGTTACGCTACGTTCCCGACAAAGCGGTGCCAGTTTTTTATGGTCGTTATTAACCAAATTACCTAAAATTACTTTTTTATTAAGTACCAGTGTGGTGAAAGGATTATAAGTGCGCCTCAAAGAGCTCCATTCAAAATGTACATAAGTATTATATCAGCTATTTGGTTCCTATATAAGCTCTGCTTAGTTTGGGGCCAGATAGTGTTGTGTGAGTTGTCTAAAATATTTATTTATTCGTGCACTTAAAAATACCCGTAGAAATAACATACTCTGTTACACCTGCAGAAAGAGGAACAAATAGCGTCTGTGTTATAGCGGTCGCACACTCTTAGCAAACCAAGACGTCACCCAGAACAGGACAGTTACAAACAAACAAACATTTCTCCAAGTTCCGATTGTAGATGACAACCAGACAGATATTTCAGTTATTTTCAGACATTGTCGACTTATTGTCAACTGAAACTGTAGTTTTGGAAGAAGTTGGTACAGTTGGCGTCAAAACTAGCAAGTGAAGCCTTGTGCACTTCTAAGCGTTCTGCGGGAGCGAACAGTGAAACTCTGTCAATAAATAGTCATACATAATGTCCATTATAAGTCAATAGTAAAGTAATAGTAAAGCCTTCTGCACATCTTAGCGATCTGCGATGGCGATAAGTGAAATATTGTCTTTGACAGTGATATTTGACAGCGTTTCACTGATCTCCTTCACCATCGCCTAGATGCGCAGGACTTAATAGTAAAAAAGCCTTGGCTTTACTTATTTTATAAAACAACCAATATTAATAATAGCACTTAAATTATTATTACATAAAAAAATGATGTTCTGGTTTAGGTTGGTGACCAATGAATAATAAAACTCGTTTTGTAGCATTTCCTACTCAATAACTGAGACTAGGTCAGTTTATTTGGATACAATCGCCGGAGTTTTGTATCAAACGTCGATTTACGAACCGCCAGGTACACACCCCAACGGCGCTAGTGCGGGAGATAGGGGGCAGTTTGTAACTTCAAGCTCGTAACTTTAGGAGGCCGCAACTACTTAAGTCTAAGGTAATATTCATACGATGAATTGTTTTTATGAATAAACTGTAACTAAACTAAAACTATCTGCTAACGAGAGGTTTTTTCTATGTAACTCTATGATGAGTGAAAAGAAATGAACAAAAAAATATATGTTGCAAAGTAGACATTTTAATTATTTTGAATGATGGCAATCATTCCAACTATATTGCTACTATATTTATGTCACTTAACATCAGGTGGGCCATATGCTTGTTCCATCAGCTAGTTACATAAAACAAAAAAAAATGTATATTATGAAAAATATACTCAAAGTGAGGCATTTTCTTTGATATTTTGTTACTACTTTTGAACGGCTTTAACTACCTTATATAACTTTTTGCCTATATTTTTTTTTAATCGTAAGGGTATTCTAATTGTTATCAATCAGAAGGGTAATTTAAATCATCTCATAAACTAGGCTAATTGGTGAACAAGCAAATGTTTCATCCATTAACATCTAAAACACGCATTAAAACATGACGTAATATAAATACCCCGAGCTCCTGCACTACAAATAGAGCGTAAAGTCTGCGATTTATGTACAATGGGTATGCCCTTATTTATCGAGCCAATTTGAATTTCTAGTGGGATTTTGTTCATGTATTGTATATTTAGGTATATTGTATATGTATAATGTATATTGGAGACCATTTCTATGAGCTTACCGGAAAAGGGTTTAGTTTTTTTATGAAATTCCCTACAAATTTTTTTTAACACTCTTTTAAAAGTGATATGGAAAAGTGGGTGATCCACCTTATGTTGAGTGGTTTCCTGATCTTCTAGTATTTATAGATTCCTATTTTATATTATAAATTTCTCCTTTTTATGTTAAAAAGGGATGAAAAAGCGGGTGACCCACCTTATGTTGAGCAGTTCTCAGTTCTTCTAGGCTTGGTCGCGTGGAACGAGGTATAAAGAACCGAGGCCTTGCGGGTCTTCAAAATGTTTTCTAGGTGAGTGACCTATGCGCCGCGTGACGCGGGCTGGTGGGTATCTGGTGCAGTGCATTAGCATTGCTATTATGCGTGACAATGCCACCAGCGTCTTAAGGACGCTTCCGTCTGCCACTGATTTGGATATGTTGAGCTATCTCTAGATCGTTTGTAACAGTCTGTAGATAGCTCAACTGTTTCTATTTCCTATAACTGTATTTTGTAAATATTTGTTTTATTGTGGTGATAAAGTGATTCTTGTGATTCAACTGAATGCTTTTCCACTTTGAACCAGTAGGCCTACCACAAGCTCTGTCTGGCTCTGTCTCTGGCTCTGGTTTTGAGTCTGTGTGAGTGCTCACCAGTGTATTATACTGTGTGTATGACATTTCGACGTATGATTTATTTAGTCAACACTCACCCAGACTCAAAATCAGAGCCAGACAGAGCTTGTGGTAGGCCTACGGGTTTCCTTCAGCAAGCAAATGTCTTAGTAGCCGTTCCATGAATAATAATGTTCAGTGAAAATTGAGCAAAATGTCCAATTTCTGAGTATAATTCCTTCATTCTCGAGCCTTTGAACGTTTAATGATATTAGTGATGTTTTTATTTGAGAATGATCAAAGGCGTTACAAGAAGGAGAGCGTAAGCAGGATGTGCGGCGCGAGACACAAGCGGGAGCGAGCAACACCAAGGGTGCTATCGTTGCGTTGCCTACCCTGACAGAATCTTTTAAAATTTTTATTGAACCTATTCATGTTATAGCTGAGGGGAAAGACCTCTTGTGATAGCTCATTCCAAGATTTCTGTAAAAATGTACTGGATTTGCACCCACGACCTTAGGATCGGAAGGCAAGGCCGTAACCACTACACCATGAACCCTTTAACCTCCACTGAACTAACTTCAGAGGTCAGAAATCTCAAACTACTTTGATGAGTTAGCGTCATGGGTTCGCTGACCTATTTAAAAGTACAATAGATAATGAGCAATATAACTGTACACTTTAAATCCTTGCACCACACTGGTTCAAAAACATCGCGACAACGACAAGAAGTGAAGAGAATGATGTTTTTAGTGGCTAAATGGGTCACGGACAGCGATATCTCAATTGATGGCTTCTAATCACGTTTCCGCTACCCACTTGCACTTGTACCAACCTACTTTGTAAAGTCTTCAGGTACACAATTTACAGCACCCCCCCCCCCTCTCCTTAACAAGGCACTTAGCTCCCCCTTAAATAATTGCGATCTGTAGGATTAGCTCTCGATAGGACGCTTTTGTTGTAAGCTTATTTACCCATTTGTTGGATTCTTCATAAATACCTAAAGGTATTTTAAGGTACGACCAAATTTTTTTCAAAAATTTAAATAATTTTTGAGTGTGGTGATGAATATCTGGCCTGAGCTGCGAGGCGACTGGCCTCTCAGCTCAGTTGGTAGTAGTTCTGCCTTCTGTGCCGTAGGTCGTGGGTCAATATATTTGTGACGACAAATATTTGTGTGGTGAATGCAGATGTTTGTTCTCTGTCTGGGTGTTGTATTGTATTCTAAGTATGTATTAACAAAATAGAGAGATGTGATAGAGTCAGAAATGAGGATATCCGTAGAAGAACCAAGGTCACCGACATAGCTGGATGGATGGATCAAGTTATCTGAAATAAAATAATATTTAATTTTAATTTAATTTAATAGCTCTTAGAATTATTGGTAAGTTGAAGTGGCAATGGGCAGGCCATATAGCTCGAAGAACCGACAACCGCTGGGGAATAAAGGTTCTCGAATGACGACCATGAACCGGAAGACGACCGGAAGAGAAACGTAGGACGCCCTCCCACCAGATGGACCGACAACATTGTTAAGATCGCGGGAAGTCGATGGATGGAAAGGGCTCAGAATCGTTCTTCCTGGAAATGTGTAGGGGAGGCCTAATGTCCAGCAGTGGACTTCTGCAGGATGATGATGATGATGATGAGGCTTAGCACCTGTAGGTATCTGAAGTCGATGACGCATGGTACTCTTTACGTGACCTACGAGACAATGTCGTTTTAGGCGATGGTTACCACTCAACATAAGGTAGACCATAATACTGATTCAAGCAAGTCGTATAAAAAAGGCATGTCTATAACCATAAACTTGGTTACTCGAGGCGATGGTCCATGGCTTTGGGTGTAATGGGCCAATCGGCTGGAAGTGTCGAGACCAATGCCCACTCGGCCGTTATCCACAAGACAAGGAGTGGGGACATACGAGAGTGTATCTCGTAGGGAATCTACAAGACTCTTTAAAAAAAATACACATTCAATTATTTCCCCCTTGACATCTAATGCCACAAGGAAAAGACGGTAACACCCACGAAATAAAGAAGTAATGGAACTAGCATGTAGACGACCTTCTCACGCTCCAAGTACGCGCAGTACAGCAGACTTCAAGCCCTCCTTTGTTTAGTCGTGTTTGAAGTCTGTCAGAAGAAACGTAACTGAGAAAAACACGAAAAAATATAAAAATGCCGTATTGTGCTGTTTTGCAGTGCTAAAACGATAGCCGAACCAATAATTTAACAAAAGAGGGCATATCGTATCACAGGTTAGTATTATTTTATTGCTTAAATTGGTTTTGTTTAGAATGCAAAACCATCAAACAAAAATAGACCGTGAATGGTATTCGTTAAGGTCGCGTTTCTATAAATCTCAACTTTCGCTACTCAATTAGGGCTGTAAATGAAATGAAATGAAATGAAAATGAAAAAAGTTTATTGAATGAACACAAGAGAAAAACAAACAAGAACCTTAAATACAAACAAGGTATAGGTTACAAGGCGAGATGTTTGAGACAAAAGGGAACATAAGAAAATTGTCCAACTACTAGGTAAGAGTCCCGCGCACCCACCCATCCACCTATAAGAGCTACATTGTGTTGTGTTCACTCAACAGGTTTCAGCTCAGCATAATGCTGAATAGGGTCGTAGGTACCTATCCAACGCTGATTTTCAGCTGAACCGTGAGGTGACGACGTACGACAGACAAACGCACAAACACTCGGTCGGAATCTAGGGGTGTCAAAAAAATAAATAAAAATTAAGCAACAGCTTATTAGAAAGTGCATACCGTGATAAATATAATAGACAGGTGTAATAATAAGCCAGAATATTACATTATATTACAGGTATAGACAGATTATATAAGTATATATATTACAGGTATAGTGTAGGTGAAAAACACAAATACATACTATCGTGGTTAAATAATGTCAGGTTAAAAAACAGCAGGAACATAAGATGAAAAATTGATGCCATGGCCTGATAAATATATTAATAAAAAAATAAAATATTTTTTTTGACAAATAGCTTATTCTTTTTTTTTTTTACTTAGAAACAAATCAGATAATGGAGGCGTCATTGTTGAAACCCTCTCGTTTCATTTGCTCTTCAAGCAAAAAACGCTTGAGACCAGTCCTAAAGCCATATAAATGGCTTTAGGACTGGTCTCAAGCGTTTTTTGCTTTTTTAAGGTTCTGATCGGAGGAGGGATGTTGTTCCAACACTTAGTAGCTGCGTATCGAAAGCTACCTCGAAACGCTGCAGTTCTATGACGCTGTGTGGAAAGTTCTGGTGCGCACCGTCTACCACGGGTTTGGTGATTTGCCATCCACATGAGCTTATCAAATAAGTAAGCTGGCGTCTTTCCATTAATAACACCAAATAGAAGACATGCCAAGTGCAGTTTACGGCGGGATTTCATTTTAAGTACAAAATGACTATTTAAAAACGGAGTCACATGACCTCTGGACGGAATTACGAAACAGAACCTAGCGCACGCGTTTTGTACCCTTTGGATAAGTTTTTGGGTTCGTGCGAGGAGGCGAGGTCCAAACACCGTGTCGACGTAGTTCAGTTTAGAGAGCACCAGAGACTCCACCAACCTGAGCCGGAGTTCTTCGCTAAGATAAGGCCTAATTCTGTATAACACCTTTAGTCTATAGAAACAACTACGCACACTGTCGGCTATGTGGGTTTCAAATCTCAGATTTGAATCTAGGTGCAATCCTAAGTTACGAGCCTCGAACACCCGCTCTATTGGTTTACCCAATATTGTTAAATGAAAGTGGTCAAGTTTTTCAATCTGGTGGGTACTCCCACAAACTAAGTATTTTGTTTTAGACGCATTTAAAACCAAGCTATTCCTATCCGACCATTCCGCAATCCTATTTAGGTCCTCAGAAATAAGTGAGATAGCATGGTCAACGTCAGATGGTTTGAAAGAGAGATACACCTGCACATCATCAGCGTATATGTGGAACCTACAAGATTTAATACATCCAACCAGATCAGCACAGTAAATGCTAAATAGAGTTGGTCCCAGGATAGATCCCTGGGGCACCCCTCTGTACACTGGTACTTTCCTTGAACATTTAGACGTTCCATTACCCAAACTTAATTCCACATACTGGTGACGATTACTTAGATAGCTATCAAACCAGCCAACAGTAGATCGGTCAAAGCCGTAGTAACTTAGTTTGGACAGCAAAAGCGTTGTATTTATGGCATCAAACGCCCTGGAAAAATCCAGAAGAACTAAAATAGTACATAATCCTTGGTCTTGAGCGCATAAAATATTGTCAGTCACGTCTAAGAGGGCAGTAGACGTACTCCTTCTCTGCCTAAATCCCGATTGTACATCAGGCAGAATGTGGTTCTCTTCTAGATACTCTGTTAACTGATAACTTACCACTTTCTCAAGTATTTTTGAGATACAAGGGAGAATACTGATGGGTCTCAGATCTTTAACTTCGGTTGGGTTATCCTTTTTCGGTAGTGGGCGTACGATCGCAACTTTCCACTCGTCCGGAAATGTTGAAGTGGATATAGATGCATTTACCATATGGATCAGAGCGTCCAGAGATTGCGGGAACGTCATGATCAACATTTTAAGAGTTATGTGATCGTTACCCTCAGCATTACTTTTAAGTTTAGTTATTACTTTCATAATGAAATCATAGCCCACGGTACTAAGACTGAAAACTGTATTTGTGAGTCTATTGTGCTCAAAAAACATCAATTGGGATATACTAATAGATGAATTACCAGGAATATTCAAGAAATGATCGTTAATTATATCCGGGTCAGTAAAATTATCTGGTAAACATACTTGTTTTTTAGAAGGTAATATAGAAGTTTTAAGATTTTTCCATAGTATTTTAGAGTCTTTTATTTTATTATTTATGTTAAATTTAAAATATGCTACTTTTTCGTGATAAATAGATACATTGACTAAAGTTTTAAGTGACTTATAATATTCTCGTTTGCAAACTGTTTTGTTTTTATGAAAATCGGCTAGAGATTCATCTCTCAACTTCATCATCAGTTTAATTGTGTCAGTTATCCATGGGTAGGAATTTGACTTAATTAAGGCTGTTTTGACTGGGGCATGTAAATCGAATAGTGACACAACACAGCAGTTAAAATATTCTACCATATCATTTACATCATGCAGCGTCGTAACAGAATCCCAACTAATAGTTTGTAAGTCTCCATTAAATAAATTAGAAACGATATCATTAAACGGTCTGTAAGTTATTCTATGAGGCTCAATTTTTTCTCTTTTAACATTCAGCTCACAGGTTATGAAAGCATGACCATATAAATTACCTAAGGGCTCGACTAACACATCTCTAACTCGTAAATCAGTACATACGAGGTCAATTAATGTCTGCTGGTTTTCAGTGAAATGTGTCGGTGTAAGGACAACCTGCTCTAAATTCAAACATTTTAAAAAGGTATTCATTTTTTTTGCGTTGCCATCATGATCATTTAATAAGTTTATGTTCATGTCTCCCAATAAAAGCACATTATCGCAGTTCGGTGTTGCATTAATTGAATCAGTAACCGCATCCAGAAATGTGTCTACGTTCGTCCTTGGAGGGCGATAAGCTGTACCAATGGCTAACTTTTTTCCATTGATAGTGAGTGTTAGCCACATCTGTTCAACTAAACTATTCCTTGGGTCAACCGGGTGTGTCCACACTCGCGCTTTTATACCACACCTTATATAGAAGCCTACGCCCCCCCCACGGCCGCCACAAAGCTGCAGTGGACGTGGTGAATTTCTCAATTTAAACCCAGGAACCAAGGGCGCTCGCCACTCTTCACCGTCTTTAATCCACGTTTCGTTAATGGCCATAATATCAGGTGAACGCATTTCCATAGCTGCTATAAAATCATCGTGATCCGTACCTAATGAACCAGGATTGTACAAACCAACCTTTAAAAATTTCAAGTGTTTTTTATTAGAGAAGGGAACCACACAGTACGTTATTGGAAACGGGTACAGAATGCTTACACTAGCAGAAATACAAGTTGAGTGCTGTAAGCAATGTAGGTAACAAATAAGTGCATCCATGACAGACGAGTAAATTAAAATGGTAACAATTAGACAAAAATGATAACAGGCGCGGGAAACTCCGACAGTTATGTTTTTTATTATTATAGCCGTGCTACATACAAAACACCCATATTGTAAATAAAAATAAAAAAATATTTGTATGTTAATAATATTAATAATTAAATTAAATATCTTAATAATAACTGTAGGTAGGAGTGTAAATACAAAATAATTAAAGTCATTAAGAGTTATAAAATAGTCGAGAGGTAGTAATAATACATTATAACCAGTATGCATTGCAATCAGCTGTTCAATCAACAAATAAACATTCCCAAGCCCATCCTGCCAAAGTCTAGACGTATGTACCTGTGAGTTGTAGCGATTATGTAATGTTTCAATATAAGCGCTAGGATATGCATGTGATAGGTGCGTAGGACTCTTTATCTTAACTAAATAGCAGGAACAAATAAGAACTATAAAATACGAAAAATAAAGTGACACATTAGGAAAAAAACCAGTAAAACCCGAAGAGAGTGACCTAATTACAGGGGCATAATCACTATTTACAAATGTAAGCGCAGAAAGTATCAAACTTATAAGGTACCAAAAATTTTGGTCAAGTCTTTCTCTGACCGGACGCGCTCCGCTGTCCTTCCATCTTCTTTACGAGTGAATATCCTCCCCTCCCTCGTCCACACGTACTTATACTGGGCGCGGCGAGCTGCCTCCCGGGCTCGCCCAAACAACTGACGATTAGTCCGAGTCAAGCGCTCGTTGATGTAAATGCGTTGCGGAGCTCCCTGCAGCTCGAGGTCAGTGCTCGTGATCACACGACGAACTCGTGCAGCACTGATCAGCTGGTCCCGCGTAGTTCGGCGCGCTAAACGTAGAATAATGTTTCGTGGCCGCGGTGGCATGGCGACACCTGAGCTGTCAACATCGCGATAGTTTCGTTGCACGGGCCCCACTCTTTCCACGTGCACGATGTCTCCATCCTGCACCTCGGTTCCTAGTTTTTTCGCCAAAACTTTGACGAAGTGCACTAGATTGACGTCCGGAGATTCAGGGACTCCCGCGATGTCGACGTCATTGAGCAAGAGCTCCTGATCTCTGGCGTTTAGTTCTTCTCTCAGTGCACTAATTGTATCCTCGAGGGAATCTACGTTCGGTGGAACCTTCGCCTCAAATCTTTTCTCAAGTGTTGACAGCCTATCCTCCACTCCTTTTATCCTGTCATTGCAGGATTTTACTGAAGAATTAAATTCGGACAGCTCGGAACGCATTTCCCTTAGGTAGGTCCTAACCTCACCCAACTCCTCACGGAAAGCCCGAATTTGGATTGCCAATACATCGTTTACTTGTGCAGTGGCAGGGTGCGTATCTATAGCTGCAGTGACATGGGCGCTGGTGCTCGTGCTGACGCCGGGGACGGCGACGGCGGCGCACTGTTGCTCAGCGTCGCTGCTCGTAGCTGGTGTGTCTTTCATGGGGATGTTGGAGTTCTCCCTTGGGGTTTTCTGCTTGCACCCAGAACACTGCCAGGTAGCACTTACGATAGCTGCAGCGGGAAGCGAAGCGCAGGCCCGATGAAATGCCCCAGAACATTTTGTGCATTTAATACTATCTAGGGTAGATATGTATTTGCCGCAAGATGCACATTTAACCATTATTGCGAAGCAATCTACGATTATAGGTGCAAATTAACACTCGATAAACACTGTTTTTGTCACCCGAACTTTGCTATGACTTTTGTGTATGTTAATGCGCCTGACTTTCACTATTTACAATATTTTAACAAAAAATAAACCGAGAGCTAGTGCGATCAATCTGGCGCACGTGACGTCCCTACCCCAATAAAGTGATGAATGTGCTATCGAATACTTTATTAGTTCTGATCATATAAATAGTTAGGTTTAGGGAGCTGACTTTTTTTTTGCTTTAGTGATGATTTTATTCCTTATGTATTATTCTGTTATTATTCTGATTCTTTTCTTATTCTTATAGCCCACAGTGGCTGGGTAAGATGAAAATTACAGAAATATTTTGAAGAAATAACATAATAATTCTGGTTTCAGTTTTCCGATATTCAAAATAAATGTATCGATGCAACAGGAAAAAGAAAACACAAGAAGAAAAAGAAACAATATTTGAAACAGTTAAGTATACAATTTTACGAGTTGTAAACATTTGATTGGGTAAATAAAGAAAGATAGATAAGAAAAGCTTTTTATTTCGACCACCATATATAATAACCTGACGTGCTACCGATCGTTATACATCAGTAGGTAGGTGAGAGCGCTGGTGGGCTAGTGGTAGCGGCTTCGCCTTCTGATCCTTAGGTCGTGGGCTTAAATCCAGTCCAACCAATGAGGTTTACTGCCCAAAAATTAATTTACACTATGCCAGTGCTCTTAAACGGTGAAGAAAAACATCGTGAGGAAACCGGGCATGCCATAGAACTTAAAAAGTTCGAAAATATGTGTTAAATAAGTGCACGAAAGGAGCCTCTTTGGGGCGCACTTAAAATCCTTTCACCTCACTTGGTTCGGTAATCATCGATGTCGATACATTTGTCTTGTATCCACCTTGGCACATCACTAAGTGAGTGGCTATGTCAAGTAATAGCCATTGTATTATGAATCTTATACCTTGTGGATAAAGACTAACAGAATTGTTTTCTATAACGCCATCTAGCGTCAAGTAGCTTTGTTTTGTTGTCAATAAAGTAACAGCCATTGTATTATCAATCTTATTATACCTAAATAGAGACTAAAAGAAAAAAATACTGAATGAGAAGTGCCATCTCTTGGCAAATAGAATTTTATTTTAGCACTGTTTATTTTATTAAGTTTAGAACCATGTCACGATAGCTTTAAGGTTTATTATCAATTAAATTATTTTTTTGGTTTTAGGTCCTTTTTAACGTTTTTTTTCGACCAATCATAACTTTTATTTCTATGTGTGTTTGTTTTTACGTGTATGAGTTTGGCGACACTGGTTCTCTTAGTAATACGTCATCATACTCTCTCTACTTTGCGTAAGCAAAAGCGTGTTTGGTGCTCTGTGGTAACACCTCCAATAAGTGTTTATCATCATCGGCCTGAGGAAGTCCACTGCTGGACATAGGCCTCCCCTACACATTTCCAGGAAGAACGATTCTGAGCCCTTTCCATCCACCGACTTCCCGCGATCGTAACAATGTCGTCGGTTCATCGGGTGGGTGGGCGCTTTACATTTCGTCTTCCGGTTCGCAGTCGCCATCAGTCGATATCAGCTATCTGGTTCCTTTAATACAAGCTCTGCTTAATTTAGGGCTATATAGTGTCGTGTGCATTGTCCAAAATATTTATTTATTTATGTTTTGTGTTCTAAAACAGCATAAAATCACTTCAGCCCTTAAACTTCTGTGACTTTTTGTCTTAGTTGTTTCTTTACTACTTTTGAAGAAACAAACGGGACTTGGTCACTTGCAACTGGGTTACTTAGATCAAAACCCTTAAATTTAAACTGCTAAGCGGTGCCCCTCGAATCCTTTCAGCACACTGGTTTAAAATATCTAGTAACCTTTTTACATGATATGCTAGACCTACTACGATACAATTTCTGCTTAGTTTTTTGTATTATATCAGCTATGTTGTTCCCATAGTACAAGCTTTGCTTTGTTTGGGGCTAGATAGTGTTGCGTGGATTACCCATGATATTTATTTAGATCGGAAAACATGGCGTTGTTATAAAGTCCACCAATCTTCTTCTTCTTATTATGTCACTGATTCTTTCGAACCAAGTGTGGTGAAAGGATTTTAAGTGTCTTTTCGTGCACTCTAAAAAAATAAAAATATATTTGTCAGTGATATCTCCCCGTATACCTCCCCGTATATCTCCCCGCATATATCCCCTGTCTCCCCATGATGGATGGCATGTCTCCCGCACGTGGTAACGGCTCTAATCCAAGACTCTTCGAATTAACTATTATTACGACTGACTAACGCATCCATCATCATCGTCATCAGCTTCTTCTTCTTGTCATGTCACTACTTCTTACGAACCAGTGTGGTGAAAGGATTGTATATGCAGATACAATAAATAAATCTTATGGACAATCGACAGCACTATCTAGCCCCAAACTAAGCAGAGCTTGTACTATGGAAACCAGTTAGCTTCTTTCTTATCGTGTCACTGATTCTTTCGAACCAAGTGTGGTGAAAGGATTTTAAATGCACTTTAAAGAGGCTCCTTTCGTGCACTTGACACATATTTCGAACTTTTTTAGGTTTAATATGCCAGTTTCCTCACGATGTTTTCCTTCACCGTTTGCGAGCACAGGCATAGTGTACATAATTTTTTGGGCAGAAAAACTCATTGGTACATGATAGGATTTGAACCCACGATCTTAGGATCGGAGGGCGGGATCGCTACCACTAGGCCACCAGCCCTCTACCAAAAAACTGATATAATGCTTATATATACGAAGCCAGGACAAACCACTAGTCATCAATAAAGTAGTAATGAGACCAGGCCAACCATGAGCTCTATCTGGCTATGACTCTGGCTCTGGTTTGAGTCTATGTGAGTGCTCACCAGTGCATTATACTGTGTGTGTGACGTTTTGACGTAGAATTTATTTAGTCAACACTCACACAGACTCAAAACCAGAACCAAAGACAGAGCCAGACAGAGCTCACGGTAGGCCTACTGTATTCACAAATAATGCAAAAATTCGTAGTATTTGAATTTTAAGAAACATTTATACAACCCCTTGCTTAAGCTATGTTTTCCAAATGAATACCTCATTCAACCCCCTCCCCCTACCCCCCCTGGCATAATTTACCACAGATGATAAATATTCAATACTTTATCGTTAAATGTCATAAAGTACTGCGGATGTGCAGTCAGCACAAGAATTAAGGTGGGTATAACTAGCGGCACATAACTCTAGCACTGGGCGATACGCGTAGGGGGTAGCTGCGCATGCGTCCTAGTGCACTGGATGTTTGCAGAGTGCCCTATTGGTACAGAGAGCGGAGTGCGACTGGAGAGCCAATCAGCGCTACGCACGCCCGCCCTTCATATTTTGACTTCTGCGCAATAACGGTCAGCGCTAAAATTATGTGCCACTATATCAGAACTATACGTTTGGATATAAAGTCAAAAATATAGCTTATTTAACTATGCTCAGTTGGTAGTAACTCTGCTTTCTGCGCCGTAGGTCTTGGGTTTGATCCCCACCGAGAAACAATATTCATATTAACCGGTTTTAAGAATTGGACATCACTACTGGGCAACAACTCGCATCACTAATCGGGGGAGAAGAAAATGTATAGTCTAATTATATTAGGTGTAGTAGGTATAGATATTTTTACGTAAGCTACGGTCTGCTACGGTGCTACGAGGCACTGCTACGAGGGCTACGAGACACTGCTACGAGTGCTACGAGATACTGCTACAGATACCTAGCTACGACAACGAGTTACTGTGTTTCAAATAAAGCAACTTTCTTCCAGTTTATTTTCTGCATAATTTTTTTGAAAGTATGACTTTATAGTTGAAAATAAATATTGAGGACAATTCACACAACGCTAACTAGCCCCAACTTAAGCAGTGCTTGTTCTATGGGAACAGATAGCTGCTGGCCTACCATGAGCTTCATATGGTTATGGTTATGGCTGTCAAAATTGTGTCAACAGTGAAAACACATTCAAACCCAAGAAGAAATGAATATGGGTCAGCCTATCTATACACAATTTGACAGACATAGCCATAACCATATGGAACTCGTGGTAGCCCTGCAGATATAATACTTATATAATTATATTGTATGTTTTAATTGTAAATGCATAGCATACTTATAACACCTAAACAGAGAAACAAACATCTGTGTTAAATATTTGTTCTTGGTGGGAATCGAACCCACGATCTACAGCAGTCAATGAAGTAGATTTTGTGGAAAATGTATGTTCAGTCGATACTTTTGAAAGCAGAGACCTGATGCTGACGTTAGGGTGTGGTCAGAGTAGTAGCGGCATTACAAAAAATCACGTGATATCAGAGAGGATGTCTACCATGCCTGAAGTAATATACATTCGGTAACCAATAAAAAAATACAGAATAATCATAATAAAATATCTATAAAGGGAGAAAATAACAAAATTAAAAAAAACTTGAAAGACTGACTCCATGGCGCAACTACTGATCCGATTTGGATGGAATTTCTATGGGAACAATCTGGAAGTAAAACCTTCCAAATTAAAAAAACCATTTCAAATAGGCTCATAAATTACGAGGTTATGCGAAAAAAAACATAAAAAATATAGAGGTACAACCGAATTGAGAACTTTACCATTTTATTTGAAGTCGTTTAAAAATCAATTAAAACTTTGGTATTGTGTTGCGTTTGGATTGGCTTGAATTTTTGCGTTGAAAGTGCGACACCCAAGCTCTTAGAACTGACAAATACTAACTTATACGTTCTTAAATGATTAGTCAGAGGCAAATCCAAGTCATTAATTGTGCAACATGTCTGTTGCACTATAATATCGCTTTGTTTTTCAAACCGCTCTAGCTACCGCTCTATCACTCCGACCACGCCCCACAAGGTGCACTTTCCATTCTGTCACAAGCACCGACATTTTGTTGCTTTCCTTATTTACTCCAACTCCTGGATATACTAAAATTTCAACTCAGTTTTAACCGACTTCCAATCAAAAAGGAGGAGGTTCTCAATTCGGTTGTATTTTTTTTTTTTAATGTTTGTTACCGCATAACTTCGTCATTTGTGAGCCGATTTAGAAAATTATTTTTTTATTTGGAAGGTTATCTTTACGTCCAGATTATCCCAAACAAATTTGATTAAAATCGGTTTAGCCGTTTGACAATGAAGTCGGTTTCTCAAGTTTTTTAAACTTATAATTATTACTATAAATAAATAAACTTCTTCTTATCGTGTCACTGATTCTTTCAAACCAAGTGTGGTGAAAGGATTTTAGGCGTACCTCACCGCACCTTTCGTGCTTCTTGCCACATAAATATTTTCGAACTTTTCAGATTCTACGATATACCGGTTTCCTCGCGATGTTTTCCTTCACCGTTTGAGAGCACTGGCATAGTGTACATAAATTTTTGGGCAGTAAAACTCATTGGTGTACGACTGGATTTGAACCCACGACCTTAAAATCTGAAAGCGGGTCCGCTACCAGTAGGTCACCAGCGCTCTAATAATTAATCTAAAAATGGACCATTTTTATTACCATGTATAAATTTTGCTTACGACTCATAATTTCTGTAATTTTTAATCCTCGTATGCTTATGTTTTTTTTTTTTATGTAACTTATGTAATTTGTTAGTTTTAAATTCATTCAAAGAATTAAGCCAACATCCCTCCCAAAATCTCCCCACTACACCACCAGGGCTCTACGTAGAATAGTTTTCATCCCAAACTACCCCCCATCAACCCCCTACCCTGAGTCAGCGCTGTAGTTACGACCCATAAACCAAGGCTTCGACATCCCTTGCTGTAAGGCGGGTGTGGTCTAGCCAACCCTTATATGCACGTACGCAGGCTTCTTTTGTACCATTTTATTTCTTTGTTAGGTCGGTTCATAGTTGTTTCTCCCATTTTTTTACTCATCATAATAATAATAATATAATAACTATAACTCTTCAAATAAATTTTGAAGCGAATTAAGTAATTGAAATGAAAATGCATTTATGCAGCACATGAAAAAAATGCAGTGATAGCATTAAAATTTATACCTACCTAAACCATAACACAATAAATACACACCTAGAAACTAAACATAAGAACAAAATAAAACAAAATAGTAGATAATTAACAATTGCAAAAAGTCAGATAGCATTATTTCCATATACCATAAATGAACAGTAATAATATCTAGTAAATAACTAAAATAATACATTTAATTTTATTTTAATGTTAAAATCAATTTGTATTGAATTGTAGAGGCAGACTACAGTCTTTGACGCACACACATTTAGAACTTACAAAATCACTGAACTTATGAAAAATCGCAAGCAAATAAGTTAAACAAAGTTCACGAAAAACATTGTTATGTTCCAAAAACTTTTCCTACCAAAAAGTTACACACATCTGTGTGAATTTACTACTTTTTTAGTAAAAAGTTTTCATATCATTTTGTAAGAAAAGAGATTGTTTCACCAAGGAGGTTTGCATAGCATGTCAACAGTTTATCAAGCATGTGAGACTGAACATCTGTATGCCTCAAGTTGATGGACGCAGTGCATCGAAGGGCACGTTCCTGACGTGCGTGACCTACGAGGCAATGCTTTGTTATAGGCGATGGTTACTAATTAATATCAGGTGGCCTGTTCCTTCAGCTAGTTGTATAAAAAAAATCGTTTGTCTTTAAAGTCGGCTTACTGACGATAGTTGAACGTGCCAACGTCATACAGCTGTCCACGCGGACGCATCGTTCTTCACTCAATTATGAGAGAGACAGATGTCGAACGCTGCCGAACGCGGAGGCCGTGCGTGCCTCTTTGTCGCGCGTTTCGCGCTCTCGCTTACACTTCAAGCCTTAAATGGAACGCCTCAGAGCTAGGTAACGCCACATGAGTCATGTTTTTTCGAGCGTGCAGCCAGCTTCATCGAATTATAAGACGTTGTCACGTCAAAAGAAACCTGCTGGTTCCCATAGTACAAGCTCTGCTTAGTTTGGGGCTACACAGTGATTTTTTGACTGACTGTTCTCTCTCTTCTCTTGATTGTTCTCAATAAGTAATAATTTATTTATTTAAAACCCAAAGCACAAAAATACAACAATACAAATTGAATTAAATTGAAAACATTCGTTTACAGCTTCCTGAACTTTAATGAAAAAAACATTTCGCCGTAAACCACCCCTTTATGACTGCACCCCCATTATTGCTGCTCTGGGGGTTGAAATAGCATTTTAACGTAATTTTAATTTGGTCCGACAATGGTTGTTTTATTGGCCAATGTTACAAACCCCTTTTATGCCGAAGTCTCGTATTAATAGAAGCTTTAACGCGTAAAAGTTAAAATAATTATTTTGCTGTGATTGACATAATATTATAAACTAACAATAAAAGCATTCTTTGAGCCTCTTTGAAGCGTATTTTAAAATCCTTTCACCATACTTAGTTCGTAAAAATCAGTGACACGATTAAAAGAAGAAGAAGAAGTAGGTATTACCAAAAAAAATATATTCTGTTCTTAATTTTTTTATTATTTATATTTTTTTTTTAGATGTAAAGTGACTAGTGAGTAAAGTATAATTTTCGGACTTACCTCTTACCAGCCTTTGTAGTTGTAATGTTCAATGAAAGACGGACTATCGCATACTGGTTTATTGCGGGTACAAATTAGTGAGGGTGGCGAACATGCCTACCCGCACTATACAAACACTACATTTTTCCCCTCTTAAATTCCTATACTATTAGTATTTAAAAGTAAGTTTACGTACCTATGTATAGGTACCATACGAAATTTGTACTATGGATACATAAACATTGAAACCACAATAAAACTAATCTAAAAACTTATAATAAACATAAGAGTACGTAAGTACATACTTAAAGGAGGCATATACTATTTTGGTAAACGAGACCTCAACTTCATTTTATGAGGTGTGCTAGTTAGGTGCTGACGCCTCTGTTCCGGTGGTTCAGCGCGCTGAACCTCGATATACTCATTTGAATCTACCGCAATAGACGGGGCACCGCACTCCGCATCGCTAGTAATGGCCTGCCTAGTACCAGGAGATTGAGTCACAGGGGTCGACCGACCTTCGATGGCTTCTACATCTACATTTGACTGGACTCGGCTAACATCATTATCATCAGAAGGTTCGACACAGGCGACCGAATAACGCGACTTCCTAGCCGTCTTTGTGAGAAGTTGATCAACGTGGCGTTTACTACTACGATTGTCTTGAGTTTTTACTTGAAATGAAACCGGTCCCGTTTTATCAACAATAACTCCCTCCTTCCATTTAACATCCTTGTTAACATAATCCCTGACGAGTACCGCGTCGCCGGGCGCCAGCGGGCGCGTCACGCCCGCGCGCCGCTGCTCGGCCGCCGCCTGCGCGGCTCGCACCACGTCACCCGTACTGGGCCGCAGGAGGTCCAGCCTGCCGCGCAACCTGCGCCCGAACATTGCCACGGCCGGCTCTTTTTGAGTCGTGCAGTGTTCCGTATTCCTATACGTAAATAAAAACCTAGAAATAGCTACCTCATAATCCTCCCTCTCGAATGACGCTTTTTTAAGTACCTGTTTCACCGTACGCACAGCATTTTCGGCCGCTCCGTTGCTAGCAGGGTGGTATGGCGCTATGAGTAGACGCTTAATACCATTTTTCTCCAAGTATGACAAATACTCTTTCGACGAAAATGGCGGTCCGTTATCGCTCACGATAGACTTTGGTAATCCAAACCTAGCAAAAAGTTTACGCAGACAAGAAATAACCACTGTGGCAGAGGTACTGGAGACACCTGCTACTTCTAACCATTTTGTATGTGCATCTAGTATAACGAAATAATACTTGTTTCGATATGGACCTAAAAAATCAACATTTAGTCGCGACCATGGCTCAGCGGGCCAGGGCCACGAGTGCAGGGGCGCCGGCGGGGGCTGGTCGCGCTGGGACGCGCATGCACTACATTCACGACACAAGCGTTCAATGTCTGCATCTAAACCTTCCCACCAAAAGTAGTTGCGAGCAGCTTGTTTCATCTTGACTATGCCGATATGCCCACTGTGCAACTCTTTTAAAACGGTACCTCGTAAGCTAGTAGGTATAACTACCCGATATCCCCACACTAAACAACCGTGTTCTATAAAAAGACTATCTCTTTTTTGAAAAAAAATCTTATCTTTATCACATTCAGAACGTTCCGGCCACCCAAACTTAACATAGCCCACGATTTTATTTAACTGTAAGTCTTTGCTTGTTTCAACTTTAACTTGATAACAAGTAACAGGCAAAACATCATCAACGAAGTTCAAATAACTTCCTTCCAGAATATCTTCATCGTAATTATGCCTAACCGTGCGTTCTAACGGTAAACGAGATAACGCGTCAGCATAACAATTTCTCGATGACGGAATAAAGTCAATATCATAGTCATATGCAGCCAATCTAACTGCATATCTTTGCAAGCGGCTGGCGGCAGTTTGTGGAATGCCTTTATTTTTACCAAAGATATAACTAAGTGCTCGATGATCACTCCGTAATAAAAAATGTCTCCCGTATAGATATTGATGATGCTTTGTCACTCCGAATAAAATTGCCAAAGCTTCTTTATCGAGCTGCGAATAATTAAGTTCGTGCGAGTTGAGGGTGCGCGAGGCACAGCTGACCGCGCGCTCCGACCCGTCTGGGTAGCGATGCGTCAGCACGGCGCCCAGCCCGTACGAGCTGCTGTCTACAGAGAGGATGAGCGGCAACTTCGGATCATAATGCGCCAGCACCGGACTACTACTTAAAACATTTTTAATTTTATTGAAACCTATTTCACATTGTTCGCTCCAGGACCATGTAACATCTTTTTTAAGAAGCTCGTACATTGGTTTTAAAATATCACTTATATTGTAACAGAACTTTGCATAAAAGTTTACGAGTCCCAAAAAACTTTTAAGTTGTGAAACGTCTTTTGGTACGGGTGCCGCAACAATGGCTTCAATTTTTTTTTCGTCCGCATGCAAACCATGCTTATCTATTCTATAGCCTAAATACGTCACGCTTTCTCTAAAAAATTCGCATTTTGCCCAATTAACGCGTAAACCAGCATCTCTCAATCTTATCAAAACGGCTCTTACATTTTCTACATTATCCTTAGCATTCAAACCGCTTATACATATGTCATCACAAAATACGACCGTAGACGGCAATCCACTGAGAATTTCTTCAATAACTTTTTGGAAATTTTCTGGAATACATTTAATTCCAAATGGAACTCTTTTGTAGACCCAGGTACCTACGTGAGTTGAGATGGCGGTCATTGGTTGCGAATCCTCAGTTAATAAAAATTGCTGATAAGCGTGGGACAAGTCCAATTTTGAGAAAACCACACCTCCCGCCAGAGTAGCAAAAATCTCTTCAATACGGGGAAGCGGGTAATGAAAATCTTTTAACAGCGGATTAATCGTTGTCTTATAATCTCCACATATGCGAATATCGCCATTTTTTTTGACAACTGGCACTATGGGAGTTCCATAGTCAGAACGGTCTACTTTATAAATGACGTTATCACGTTGTAATCTTTCAAGCTCCTTTTCGACCGGCCCGCGTAGTGCGAGAGGCAACGGGCGAGCCTTTACATAAACCGGAGTTTTGTCAGACAAATGTAATTGCATGCGAATTTTACAAGTCCCGAGCCCATCAGCAAACACTTCTGGATATTCCTTTCGTAGTGATTCGATGGTGGAATCATGCCTCTCATGAGTTAAGTTATAACAATCGCTAATGTTCACATTCAACATTCTTATCCACGTACGACCCATCAAAGGCGGGCCTCCATTCTCAATGACATACAGTGGCAATAAGTACGATACAGTGCCATACGTGACGTTTACATTAATAAAACCTAACGGTTTAATGACATCGCCGGTGTAAGATTTCAAAATTAATGTTTTTTTATGTAGTTCGATTCCATTGAATCGGTCATCATAACAAGATTTTGAAATTGCTGAAAACTTACACCCCGTATCTACCTCAAATCTCAAAGGCATTGTTTCGACTTGTAGGTCAACATAATAAGGGTCGTCTCCTCCGTCACAGGAAAGATTGTAAAAGTTCACTTCTTCAGAATCAGAATCAGAGTCAACTAAAAAGAACTGACCTTTCGACTTGCTTGAAGAACTCGCTCCGCGACCAATTTCGTACTTACGACACATCACTTTCAAATGCCCTTTTTCACCACAATTATCACAATTGTAATTCTTGAAACGACACCGGTTCGCCGCGTGTCCTTCCTTGCCACACCGGGCGCAAGGCACTGCCCGCTGCTGCGCAGGCGCCGTCGCCGGCTCGGCGCTGCCGCTGCTGCCGCCGCCGCCACCGCCGCCGCCGGCGCGCTGTTGGTAGCGGCGCGGGGCGCGCGCCACAGCCACGCGATGCAAGCCGTCAGACGCGCGCTCCCCTGCGCCGCCGACGCTGCCACCGCTGCTTACTGCCGACGTCGCCGCATGCCTGTCCGCCGCTTCCAATGCCAATGCGAGCTCGATAGCACGCTTGTAATCCAAGTCACGTTCGGCAAAAAGCCTGGATCTCATATCCTCAGAATACAGACCGGAGACAAATTGGTCCCGGATGTTCACTTCCAAATCCTTGCCAAAGTTGCATGTTTTAGCTAAATGCTTCAAACTTTGTAGGTATTCGTTTACGGTCTCTCCTGACGTTTGCTTCCTTTGCCGGTACACATGACGTTCTGCGATCTCCGACCTTTGCGGCTCGAGATGCTGTTTCATAATTATCTCGAGCTCATCAAACGTTTTCGTCTCTGGTAAATCAGGTGCACACAGATCACACATCAGCTCGTAACAAACCACGCCGACATGCGTCACTAACACCGCTACGTGCATTTTTTCGTCGATGTTATTTAGCATCACAAACTGTTTCACTCGCCTACAATACGCGTCCCAATTATGGGTACCTATCTCAAAGATCTCTATTTTACCGATAGGCATCGTGGAACACGAAATGAGAGAGAATTAGGTAAAACTATTCGGCTGCGCCACATGTAATGTTCAATGAAAGACGGACTATCGCATACTGGTTTATTGCGGGTACAAATTAGTGAGGGTGGCGAACATGCCTACCCGCACTATACAAACACTACAGTAGTCATTCTCAAATAATATATTTACATAATTTAAAGAAGTATCTACGGTGCCTGGAGTAACCTCAAGACTAACTTCCCTGATCGTAAAATTAACACTTTGGTTTGACCTTTGCTCGAAAATCAGAATTTTTACAAAGTATAAAAACATTTGTCATTTTAAATGGAATTCCGTTTGTCTTCCCAAAGCTCTCGAACTCACGATTTAAATGAAGGCAGTCGTGGTACGTGCTCCCTGTTTTAGAGTTGCGTAGGATAAACACTAAACGGAGCAAGTTTTAAATATTCGTAAGCAAAAAAAATCCCACACAAATATCCAGCTTGTACTATGGAAATGACAGCTAAAATAATCAAAATAAATACTTGCCTAAATGTTCAATTCAATTAAATTAATTTATTAAAACCATAGGGACTTTAAGAACACTTAGTTACGTCAAAGATATAACATAAAAACAATAAAACTTAACAACATAATTTGTGTTGCACTACTGATAAAATATTGAACTTCTCTAAGAACAATAACAAGTAAGTACTCGTATTTGCTTGTTTTTTTTTATTGTTATATATTACTTTAAAAGTCGGGTGAATGAACATGACACCTATTGGTTCAACCAGGTGTATGTATGTATGTATCTTGTAGGTGCTAACACATTCCAAACAGAACAAACTTGTAAATTTATCACAATCATTTTTGTTTTTGCTGCAGCGCAGGCGGCAAAGTTACTACCAACTGAGGCCTTAAAATAATCACAGCTACAGAACCCACGGCCATCCATGCCCGACTCACGCTTGTCTGATTTTATTGTCGTTTTTGAAACATGGCGAGCTGGCAGGCTGCCACTTCCTACTCATCAACAATTAGCGAATAAGCCTCACGTTGGATGGACTTTTAGAAAAGCTTGCCGAATTTATTCTATTTTGTACAAAAAATAACATTTAAATTATTTTTAATGCATTTATTTAGCTGGAGAAAGTGTCGAGGCTTGCTTTATAAGTGAAATATACATTATAAAAGATAAAATAGTGGAAAAAAACCGAAAGTCCACTGGATGTTAAGCGGTTACTTTTTGGTTCCTTACAAAGTTCTAAAAACCTTGTTGGAGACACTTACTAAAACAGTAGATATCTATTATCATATTAGTCCTGCAATGGACCGTAATATCAAGTTAATTATCGTTCAAAGTGATTCTTGTGATTTTGCTAATTAGTTGTACAAAAAAAAATACAGCCGAATTATTGAGAACCTCCTTTGTGTTTGAAATTGTTTTAATATTGCATTGTTTTTTAATACAACTAGCTGAAATAGACAAGAATAGCCTAGCTTGTGGTCTGAAATTTAATACCACTTTCCAAGAAAAGCTGCGGACTTTTGCTTGTATTACGTAGTTTTAAAATGTGTACAATCAGTAGATTGTGCAATTAAATATATACCATTTCACGGGCCATGGCGCCGGCACAATGGCGGGCAGTTCCACAATACTGTTTTTCAGACTTTTTCCAATGGATTTCCCCCAACGAAAACAGACTTATTACTTTAACCTAATTACCCGTGAAACTTGCTGAAATATTCAAAGATTTCAGAATGTTAATAGATGTTTTTCTGAATATTTTCAACTGTAACGTGGTTGGCCTTCGTTTTTAGGTGTTGGTTCAATTCTGCGACAAATAAACTTAGTAGGATATTTTTTTATGTGCTTTAATAAACATAAAAAAGTATACAATTACTATATCAGCTATCTGGATCCCATAGTATCAGTTCTGCTTAGTTTGGGGCTAGATACTGTTGTCCGCATTATTTATTACAATTATCAAAAAAAGACGATAATCCCCTCAGAAGTACTTAGTATTCAAAGTCAAAGTCTAAAAATATTTTTATCTAAAAAAATTGGATGAATCGTTTTGTTCAGCTGGGGTAAGTCTAGGTACTTACTAACCCCTTCATTAATAATACCTGTTACTTTTATCGGCTCGCTAAAAGTCTCTGGTCACTGTCACTCTCATGTCAACAAATAGAGATGGCAACAGACTTATCAGTCTACTAAGCTAAATGAATATGAGCCTAAGTACTAATAGGATGAAACTCCTTCATTGATTATAGCTACATTATCTGTTTGACTTTATTAAACGGCAAACAATTCAACTACGCATGACAACCCCAGCTTCCTCTTCCTCTTCATCTTCTTCTTCCACCCTAGGGATGTGCCTCGTTGCTTGATCCAATTAGAGATGTCCTATTCCCAAAACCAGTTAACAGTACTTAGATTAAATTCAAAATACAGCAACGCAATTTCTCTAGCACAAAAGTGTTACCGCTTAAAAGTGATATCGTTAAACACGTTATCTAGGTGCGTGTTTGTTTGTAACCACAACCACATTTAACTCCAGTTATATTATTAATCTATTCACCTCCTTGCACTCGAAAAACCCCAAAGGGTTATAACCGCAGAGATAAAGGCTCATGCACACTGAGACAGCTACTTGCTGGACAGTTGCTTGAAGCGGCAGATCGGGGTGTAAATACTTTTTTCAATGAAATGATCGTCTAGAAAATTGATGTGGGTTTACCTTGGCAGACACAATCGCAAAATATCACTAGAAGATCGAAAAGGAAAGAATCAAATGTAGTCGTTCGAGCACATAGTAGGAATTAACTTACTAAATAATAAACTAAACGTTACGTAGCTAGGTAGGTACCTATACATACATACTCATAAGTAACGTGACATAGGTAGGTAAGTATAGATCGCTGTCTCGTTTAACTTCTTCAGACTGACGATTATCATACAATTCATAACACTTTATAGGAGTCTGTATAAGAAGTTTCAATCCCCTCAAATCTAACGTAATCTAATCGATAAAAATGTTAGTAGCAAGTGTGGGCTCACTAGCTTTAGTGACCAGCGCCAGTGACTAGTGCCAGTGACTAACCCCGTGCGAACGCAGCTGCGACCTCAGCACACGTACACTACAAACCAAGTTCTTGCTAATAAAGTTGCTTTATCAAACGTGGTACGTGCTCCCAGAGTTCGGCACAAAATGGCGGAAAGACAAAATGGCGGGAAACCTTACCGAGAAAGAGTTTTTTCTATAAGAATGTTCCTCGTAACTTTGTGAATAGTTTCTGATTACCCACACACTGTAAGCATTGCCAATCTTTCCAGTATTGGACGTTTTTATAGCAAAATGTAGAAAAAGGGAATAAGTCCCGGAATCTTAATAACTAAAGAACTTGTTTCAAAATACTACTTAACACAATCACTGCAAATAAATAAAATCTGAAATTACTTTTAAACAAAAAAATGTATGTTTCTGTTGTTAAGCAGCTTTGCTGTGTTTTGTTTTGAAAGATAACATTGCAGAAACACGAAATAAAAAAAAAATATTGGGACGAAACAGGAATGCAAATATTATTAAATTTGTCATTCCTGTTTGGTTCCAAATGAGAAACAAAACAGAATTAGGTCTTGGGATGAAACAGGAAAAACTTAAACATCTATTCTTCATGTTGTTGTACGTAGGGTATTGCATCGTAGGACACATTCCTAGCAGCGTGACCTGCGAGACAATTCTTCGTTATTGGCGATGGTTACCACTTCACATCGGGTGCGTCAAAAGCCTTTTTCTTCAGTAGGCTGTGTCAAAAAAAGCAAGACACAATCATGTTTTTATAAGAAGGTATATTGATGAGTTCTAAAACTTCTTCTTTATATCGTTTGACTGGTTTGAACGAACCAGTGTGGTGGAAGGATTTTGAGTGCGCCTCAAAGAGGCTTCTATAAACTAGTAGTGGTGTTACTGTAGTCTAGAACTTAGAACTATTTTATTTATTATTATTATTATTATTTATTTATTTAGAACGGTGTACATTTCGACCACCTATACGCTAATTAATACAAAAACTAAGATTAAAATAGATTATTTACAAAAAAAATACAATATCAATATAGAAAAAAAAAACATGCACAATAAATATCAAAATTACATTAAGCTAACAAATATTTGAATTAAATGCAAATTAAATGTATTTATAAGCTTTAAAAGTATTTATCTAGTAAGCAAGCAAGTTTGTTACTTTTAGTTATACAACGGATAGGCAGGAACGTGTAGCGTAGAGATACAAAGTAAAGTAAAGTAATTTTTTGTAAAAAGTAAAGCATTGCCTCGGTCACCGACAGTGCCAGGTCACGCACATTAGAAACGTGCCCTACGATAGACTGCACTGCGTCCATCAACTTGAGGCATACATATGTTCAGCCTCACGTGCCAGTAACGTCACCCACACCCTTCAAACCTGTACACAGCGATGTTGCTTCCCGACAGCAATAGGCATGGTGGTAGTACGCACCCGCACGAGACACACACAAAGAGCTCTACTACAATCTAACTCCATAATACCATGGACAAATTATATAATTTATATAATTTGTCCATGATAATACGTAATTATTTTAATAAGGAACCAGATTTATCCCAATGAATGTTGCTTCACGGCAGAAATAGGCATTTTTAGTCCAAAACTAAAAACAGTATCTCATTTTAAAAATGTTTGAACTTTCCCAACTCCCGCACTAAAAAGGCTTTACCCCGTAAACGGTGGAACATTCCCGTTCCCGGGATTATATTTACTACACAAAAGCCGGTGTGTGTAGAACCGGTGCGAACAACTTTATACCTGCTATAGTTTTTACACCTGAAGTAGAGTGACCATTAGTAAAGGAACTGTCGGGACAAAAAAAAATAAAAAGTATTTATTTTTATCTATTCTACCATGAGCTCTGTCTAGCTCTGTCTCTGGTTCTGGTTATAAGTCTGTATGAGTGTTGTTTAAATGAATCCTACGTCAAAACGTCACACACACAGTATAATGCACTGGTAAGCACTCACACAGACTCAAAACCAGAGCCTTAGAGCTCATGGTAGGCCTACTGCTATAGTTTTTACACCTGAAGTAGAGCGACCATTAGTAAAGGAACTGTCAGGACAAAAAAAATTAAAAGGTATTTATTTTGATCTAGCATCCGCTTAAGGCTGCGCTCGTAGTGATGTCCACTTAGATAAAAAATATGCGATCTTCTTCTCCTTTTTCTGAGCAATGTGGTGAAAGGATTAAAAGGAGTATGTTTTATTAATGTGCCTATGCGTTATTACAAAGATACCGTCATAAAAGTTGAATTTAGGGCCATACATAAAAATCCATACATAAAATAAATAAATTTTGATTTTTATTTGATTTGACGTAGCCTACTTGCCAACTTAAATACCTTTTTATGAAAATGTTGTCCGATGTTTTTACAAAATCATAGTCACCCTACTCTAACAAAAGACACCTGCAGTTTTCCCTGTAAAAGAGACACCATTTTAATGTCACCCTGTTTTAGTATCGCTAACCTAACTTTGTATCTAATGTGTGTAGTCTCTCTTCTTTTATTGTGTCACTGGTTCAAATAAACCACACACACTTAAATCCTTTCAACACACTGGTTTATTTAAACCAGAGATTTGAAAGGATTGAAGTGCACTTGGCAAATGTTTTTCAAACTTTTACGCATCTTTCGGCACAACGCACAAGGTAAAACGGGACCCTATTACTAAAAGTCCGCTGTCCGTCTGCCTATCTGTCTGTCTGTCTGTCCATCTGTCACCAGACTAGGTACCTATATCTAAAAAACATGATAGTTTTCAAATGTTCACTGGCGATGTATTTCTATTGACACTATAACAACAAATATACTAAAAAAGCAGACAAGTGCGAGTCGGACTCGCCCATGAAGGGTTCCGTAGCATCAAGTAACATAATATAAAGGTTCTTGTAGTTCGTCGAAAGGTAAATTGTGGTTTACGATTTATGACGTATAAAAAAAAACTACTTACTAGATCTAGTTCAAACCAAATATCGTTGAAAGTTTGCATAGTAATGTACAACATATATTTTTTTTAGTTTTATCATTCTCTTATTTTAGAAGTTAGAGGGGGGGGGACCAACTTTTTTCCACTTTGGAAGTGTCTCTCGCGCAAACTATTCAGTTTAGAAAAAAAACTATATTAGAAACCTCAATACCATTTTTGAAGACCTATTCATAGATACCCCACACGTATGGGTTCAATGAAAAAAAAATTGTTGAGTTTCAGTTCCAAGTATGGGGACCCCCAAAATTTATAGTTTTTTTTTCTATTTTTGTGTAAAAATCTTAATGCGGTTCACAGAACACATCTACTCGCCAAATTTCATCAGTCTAGCTCTTATGGTTTCGGATAAAAATGCCTGTGACATACGGACGGACAAACAGACAGACAGACAGACAGACAGACAGACATGACGAATCTATAAGGGTTCCGTTTTTGCCATTTGGCTACGGAACCCTAAAAACACTAAGCAAGTAGCATAAATATTTCCCATACAACAGACATATTTTTTCCCCGTTATTAAGGATAGAAGCATGGAACCCTTATTTTCACACAAACAAATTTAGTGCTAGAAAGACTTAACCTAACGCTTTACCCTTTTTAAGCGAGTCCGACTCGCACTTGGCCGGTTTTATTGGTATTAAGGATTGATTCGGAATCAGTACCTTTTAGCGGTCCTACTACCATTAGTCCCATCTTTTTATCAAGTTGATAGGCAATCCGACTTTCGTCTACAAAACCAAAATATCGCAGGTTTTTATAAAACTAAACTGGCTCAAACATCTTTAGGTCCTGAAACTTGCGAAATCCTTCAAAAGTAAAGTTATTTCTTATCTAAGATTATGCTATGACCGCGCGGGTTCCGCCGCCATTAATAAATCCCACGACTCTGACACAGGACTCTGATTTAGAGCTTTTGGGAAAGATAACCGTTAACCGGATTATTGGGGGCACAGAAGTGGAACTCACCTCACTAAGTACCGGTATAAAAAATAATAAAGCAATTTTTTTTACGATAAACCATTTAGCTTATTGTTTTCAAAGCAAGTAATAGAGCAATAATTAAAAAACATTCAAAATCATGCAAACCAAGCTATTTTTTTATTTTTTTTTTACTAAATTAGTGTACTACATCTATGCGGTACCCTAATTAATATTACAATCTAGCCTAGTAGGCTAATGAGTAATTTTGCTTTAGCTTAGTTTTATAAAATAAGTATTAGGTACTAAGAATGTGTCCATTGGCACTTTTCTTACTGTCTCTAACTAATTAAGGTGACACTTTGTTTATGTGTTCATTAAAGTAGCACTATCACTACACAATATTAAGTTTATCACTACACTAACTCAAAAGGTTTGGTCCTTTTGAGTCTTCTTACTAGGTCTGTATTGTCGAGGAGCTGGATAGCCTCTACGTTAACATGGTGATGGAGTCTTTGTTCGTGACTTTCCGCGTATTTTTGAATAGTTTTATCGACGAACTCTATATTAAGGTCCCGATGGAGATCGTCGTTTCTTATGTACCAGGGTGCATTTACTATTCCCCTGAGTACTTTACTTTGGAATCGTTGGATGATTTGGATGTTGCTCTTCTTGGTACAGCCCCAGAGCTGAATACCGTAGGTCCATACTGGCATAAGGACTTGTTTATACAATAAAATTTTGTTGGGTACTGTTACAAAATTTTATTGTATAAACAAGTCCTTATGCCAAGCTATGAATAAGTTTTTTTCATTACTCATACTCAAAAAGTAGGTCTGAAGTTGCCTGAGGGGCCTAATAGAAAGTAAAACTTTCAGCCCTAGGGAGAATCGCTTTCTACTGACAGCTGTCAAAATATAAAAAAAAAACAAGTTCTATTTTATTCAACCATGTTCCAACTTTCTAAAGTCTTTCTAACTGCAAGGAGGTCGTTGAACCAAATTCCAACTTTTTATTCAGCAAGTAGGTTGGAAACCCATTACAACGGTAAGAAGTTTAAAAAGTCTAATTAGAGCGCAATGTAAAACTTAAATTTTAATAACATAAAGATAGTATTAAATAAATAATATATCTTCTAAATTACTTGATTAATATATAGCTTCAACTATTTATTTAAAATAACATAAATTTGAGCAAACAATATACCATTTTTTAAATTATGAAAATGAAAATAATGGCTGAATAATGCTGGCGAGCCGTAGCCGAAGGCCCGCCAGAGAAAAAGAAAAAAAAACCGGGAAGGCGGCAATTCAATCTTCATTTTCACAAATTTTTCTTTCATGTTTTTATTTTTACTTTCCTTGTATTCGTAATGAAAAGCACAGTGTTTACCTCGGATGAAAGTCTTTTAAGTCCCTCAAGCTCCATTGGCGCCCTCGCTACGCTCTGGCGCCAAACCCGTCTCGGGACTCAAAAAACGTGACTTTCAACACTCAGGTAACAATGTACT
The DNA here is from genome assembly GCA_939531255.2 of Thera britannica. NCBI lineage: Eukaryota > Metazoa > Arthropoda > Insecta > Lepidoptera > Geometridae > Thera > Thera britannica. The sequence continues at coordinate 8,221,576 of OW618043.2, read as the reverse complement.
ATTACTGTATTTCTAGTCTTGGTAGTGTAGATTTTAAAATCAACAAGCTTTTCTTGATTTTGAAATAGAATAGAAACAAGTTACAAAGTTTTCGTACGGCTGAAGATTATAGTATTTTTTTTTAACCTGCCCTGTCCCACTTCTGCGCAATGGTCTCCCCCAAAATCCTATTTGCAGTCAGTTTTTTCATGTTTTCTGCCATCTGTCACGCGCATAGTTATCTTGCGCGAAGTTTAGTACCGAAGTTTAGTCTAGGCACTTTTTTCTCAATGACGGTAAAAAAAAGGAGTTTCACATCCATAAAGCTTATTAGTTTTTTTATAACGCTACCGCGGATTTCTTATAACATAGGTCGAGCTTATCTCGACAATATAACTAGTTTGTGGATAGCTATGTAGATAGCTATGCAGATAGCAGAATTTGGGTAGCTCGGGGAATAACTTTATTTTATCTGATACTACAAAACCAGTAGTAGTAGAGCTCTTTGTGTGTGTCTCGTGGGGGAGCGTACTACCACCATGCCTATTCCTGTCGTGAAGCAACATCGTTGTGTACAGGTTTGAAGGGTGTGGGCGAAATTACTGGCACGTGAGGCTGAACATCTGTATGCCAGTTGAAAGACGGCAGTGCACCGTAAGGCACGTTCCTGATGTACGTGACCTACGAGACAATGCTTTGTTAACAGGCGACGACTAATCCTTCCACCACATTAGTTTAAAAGAACTAGTTTGACACGACAAGAATCTCTCTCATTAATTTGTTCTTACTTTCTCGCCACATATACTATAGCTATAGCTACGTAGGAATATAACTACCTAGTAAGTAGATAGGATTTGGTTCTGGCGCGATGTTTGCCTTCGTAATGAGACTGACACCCGCAGGCTGCTACTGTAGGTATACTCTTAGCTATACTATGTAGATAGGTAGGGTGGAGATATACTGAGAGTTTTATAACTTGTTTATTGATAGAAACTAGGTAGGTATTCTTCCTTAGCTCTTGTCGGGGTTTTGATGCAGTTTTCTTCAATTAAGTCTTTCGAATGCAGCCTCCTTGCCTTCCTTATATGACATGACAGTGACTTTTTCTTTTATCTGGCTCATGTAACTTATTCTTGGCCTTCCTTTTCCCCGTTTTCCTTCAACTTTTCCTTCAACGATGTAGCTGTCACGTAACGAAGATTTCTAAACATTTTTCCGCTTCGATTTTGTAAGAAAAACAAGGTTTTTACTAAAAACCTAGTAAATATAAATAAAAAACACAAAACAACCAAGCATAGTTCACACACCAATTCCACTCGAGTTTAAGTTACCCCCTGTTTAAATAATCATAGCAATCAATAAATGTGTTACTATTTTATTACAAAACTAGTAGGAGTCGTAAGATACACTTCCTTGTTCTTGTCTTTGATTTGATGAAGTATAACTAGATGGCACCACTAGACATACCTTATCCTAGTTTTATTTCAACTTAGCCTGTGCCTTGCATCGTATTACATTGTAAGGCACGTGCGTGACCTATGATGCTATGTTTTGTTATAAGCGATGGTTACCACTTAACATTAGGTGGGCTATAAATTGTGCTTGTTCGCTGGTAATAGAAGAAAAATAAAACTGTGAAGTGTATGAGACCATGACCTATCTAAGGCCATGTTTACAATAAGTCAGGAAAAAAAAAATTACCTACTATGTACCTACTTCTTCTTCACGTCGTGTCGCTAGCTCTTTCGAAACAGTGTGGTGAGAGAATCTATTTTATATATATCTGTAAACACCCAGTGTGTCAGTGACCTAGCAGCTTCCCATTACACTGTATCGACAAGTTTGTGTGAGAGTCCTCCGACTGTGGAGTAGCTACCGTGCCGATACAGCGGTGTTTGCTCAAATTAACCGACTGAATGAGGGTTATGATTTCAGAGCTTTATATTGAACCCTAAACCAAACAAACCTTAGTAACTGTACTGTGTGTTTATTTTTGTTTAGTATCTACTTATGCCTTCATCTTATAATTATTGTGCACTACCCAACCTATCCCTTATTACCCAAAGGTTAGCTGGTAGATAATGCTATCCAGCATTAAGTTTGCCTGTGTACAGTACTCTTAATTTGGGCAATAAAAAAAATCTATTTATTTAGCTACTAAGGTTTGCTTAGTTTGGGGTATTTCACACAATAGTTTGAAAAATTTATTTTATTGAAGTGAAAATTTAAAACTCATTTATTTAATTATTTATTGTTTCTATAAACATCACAAGCATTTTCTTTGCTCGATGAGTTTTATGCCATAGCTAGCAAACGCGCCACTTGATGGAAAGCGGTTACCGTCTCGCCCATTAGACACCTTCAACACCACGATTATAAACTAAAATCCAAGATTAATAATTAATGGGGTACATTGACAGATGCTCCCAGCAGTGGGCTTCTTTAGGCTGATGATGATGATAAGAACATCTATACTAATATTATAAAGAGGAAAGATTTGTACCTATTTTAGGCTCAAAAAGTACAGGGCCGATTTAAAAAATTCTTTTACCAATAGAATGCTACATTCTTCCAATTTGACATAGGCTACATTTCATTTTGAAAAAAATTAGGGATCCTTGGTAAAATTTGAACAATGTAACCGAAGGTGTAGAAAAATGAGTCTTAAAATGTCTTTCGTCGAATGCGCTGCTGAAACTATTAGCGATAGAACAAAATAATGTACAACAATATTGTCTACCCCGTGCGAAGCCGGGACGGGCTGCTAGTCTATAATATAAAAATGTATCCCTATCTTGCTTGGCCACGGCATCACACATAAACTGCTGGACCGATTTCACTAATTCTTTTTGTTGTGTTTGGTCAAAAAGAGGTCATCAAAGAAAAAAATAAGAAAATTGAAGTAACGGGAACGGGGCGAGTGAAGCCGCGGGCGACCGCTAGAACTGTATAAGAACAAATATAATGGTAACGTTACATAATAATACAGTTAGTTATAGGTATAGGTTGGTAACAAAAGTTATAGACTGCATTGCAGTAGGTAACTGTTGTATGGTGATGACTCATACATACACTGACTCACAATAAGTATGGAGTAGAATATTGTGGTTAGTCATCCAATACATACATGCTTGACATTTTGATTTGTTTATCAAGGCAATTTGCAAAATTATAACCACAGGTTAAATAAATAGCTATACGTTTTTATTAGCACAGAGTAAAGTACTAATAATAGCACGGTCTCGATTTTTACAAAAATATTTAAAAAAAAACTTATTTTTGTCATAAGTATTACAATTAAACAGGTCTTTGCATCTATTGTAGATAAAATTTATATAGCGTCAGGGGCAACTGGTGATCACTCATGTTCCCACTTACGGGACGCTATAGTGCCTGGGACAGGATTTTAGATGGAATAGGCTTGCCGAGCACCTATACCATCCTAAAAGCTTAGTCGGCCTAATCCACAGGAAAGACATGGTCATACTTAACATAATAATATATCAATCAATCAATCAAATTATTTATTTTATGCCAGAAAATTACACATATTATATTACTTAAGGATCATTTTTTATATAATCATACTATCTTAAAGAAAAGACAAACTTAGTTTTTAGAAAAAAGAATACATACATTGTAAATTAATAGGTAGGGATAAAGTAAACAATAAGCCAACAAAAACATAACTTCTAAAGAAAAAAGAATAAAATAGCAAAAAGAAGGTTGAAGAAGTGGTAACTTGCAACTCAATTCTTCTACCGTAAAAGTTTGTGAGATCCTTAAAATACCAAGCCGGTTAATTTACTCAGTTCCTACTTACGGAGCCTTCTGTTTTAAGTTATTACGTAATTATAGCTCATTTTTAGCCTTCAAAACTCTGAGCTAATTGATTCTGTCTTGATTCTGTCTGCAAACATTAATTTAGAATACGATAGATACCAGTTTTCAAACTCAGGTCAGCTCTATTCAAAATACTAGAAAATATTTACAAAAGCCATATGAAATTCAAATTCCGTAGCTTCGCACTCTCGAAAATATTTCTCTCTCCAAGGAAACTATCCACATTTCAGATTCCTGAATGCATTCTTAGATCTACCATCTACCGTGAACTATGTACACTGCTGCTTTTGTGTGACAGCGATTGGAAACTGAACGAACAATAACAGCAATGATAGCTACACGATCGTGAGAAGTGGTAACACTCTGTGGAAAATTCTTTCGCGGTTAAAGCTCGGTCTATCCGTAGACAAAGTTTCGGATCGGCAAGTTTTTCGAATTTCGAACGTTTCATTCGAATTTGGAATCAGTGATTGGCGTCACGTGATGGAAGTTTGTAGACGAATGAAAAAAGTTTGTTGACGAAGTGCGGTTTGAATGTAAATTATTTGAAAATGAAAACTTGTGCGATTCCTAGAAGATTTGAATAAATTCTGAGTCTGATTTTTATAAAACTCAAGGATGCTGTGATAAATATTTCGTGGAACCAACAACCGCTGGGGAATAAATGTTCTCAAATAGCTTTGCGACCACAAACCGGAAAACGAAGCTTTAAATCGCCCCCATCTAATGAACCGACGATATTGCGAAGGTCGTGAGTAGAAGAACAAGAATCTAAGCAGTTCGTGTTCATTAAAACAAAATTAACATATTTTATGAAAAGCTTATGTCCAGCAACATCGAGATATAAGTACTACGTACGTAGTACTTATATCTCGATGCTATAGACCGATGTTTTAAATCTGCTTTAGGTTATTAATTAAGGAAGAAAGAAAAAGAAAACATATTCAATGACCACAAAAACAAATAAAATAAAAAAAGGTATGGTAACGAAATTGCATACGATCCCTAGGAAACTTATTCAAAAGCTATTGCTTTGTGAGAATTGAACCAGCACCTCTACCCACCCGTTTCGCAATAAAGTCATCCAAATAATAAGATTACCAGAAGTTAATCAGCATAAATAACCCGCAAATATTTTAAACAGCTTTCCCGCCATCCCGTCCCGCGGGATTTCTATCAGCAAAGGCAATAAGCGCGATTATTACCGGTTATCGGGAAATTACCGGTTATACGGGGCATAACCGGTAATTTAACCGGCTCAATGGCTTATTGTGCCGGAATTATATTACCCTACTATCAATATTGTTAACAGAGATGTTACAAAGGTAAAAGGTTTAGATGGAAACCCTTCAGAACTTTAAATTTAACCTTTTGATGTGACAACGTCTTATAATTTGATGGAGCCGGCTGCACGCATGAAAAAACATGACGTCGTGCGGCGTTACCTCGCTCTGAGGCGTTACATTGCGTGTCTTGAAGTCTCTTGAAGTGCACGCGAGAGCGCGGAACGAGCGACAAAGAGGCACGCACGGCCTCCGCGTTCGGCAGCGTTCGACATCTGTCTCTCTCCTACTTGAGTGAGCGATGCGTCCGCGTGGACAGCTGTATGACGTTGTAACGTTCAACTATCGTCAGTAAACCGACTTTACAGACAACCGATTTTTCAGTTACACAGTCTGTCTGAATGTCCTAAGTCGGAACTTTACTCTTACTTCAAAAGCAAAGAGATCGAATAAGCAGGTATCCCACCTTATGTTGAGCTTTACCTCGGTCTATAACAATCACATTACCTCAGCATGGTCACTGAACGTACACTTTAGACCATTGCATTGCGTCCGTCACTCTGAGATGTCTCAGTGTTGTCCATGTGTTTTTTAAAACTCTTATGTAATCATAATCAGGCATAACGCCCACTTGATGGTAAGCGGTTACCGTAGCATAGGGATATAAAATGGCATGGATATTGAATAGCATAGCAGGGTGGGCACAGTTATCGGGTCTAAGAATTAAATTTTTATGATTATTTTTCCGACCCAAATATCGACCAATAGAATTGCACCATTCGACGTCACGTGGTACAACCTACATGTATTATACTGACAATTTTTTGAAAATTTTCTAGGTTGTACCACGTGACGTCGAATGGTGCAATTGGTCGATATTTGGGACGGAAAAATAATCCCCCGAATACCACACGAGCTTCAAAATTATCTGGTCGTCAAGTTTTTCAGGAAAAATCTTTTTAACCTGAAAAACTTGACTCCTTCATTTGTTTGCAACGAACCTATCGAGAAATATCCGATAATTTTGAAGCTCTTGTGGTATTATAAGTGAAAATTATTTTCTAGATAAAATGCAATCAATGCGGAAAAATAATATAATAACACACTGAAATACATACCTTTATGAGAAAAGGTTCGTATGTAAATTGACTCGTTAACACCACAATATCAGAAAGGGTCTAAAACTCATAATTTCAAACAAATTCTCACCCAATTAATATAATGCTACTTCACAGAATGTCCTTACCCTGATTACGTATCTTGCGACAAGTCCGCAACAAGCAATCGCAGTAGTCAAACATCAGTTTTTAATGCTCTGAAATAGCTAGTGGAGCTCTCCGCGACAAATCGTCCCTGAATTTCTGAGACCTTAAATATCAGGAACGGTTTGAATGCAATAACCTCCTAATTTCAAACCCTCTAGTTCGTATGCAGTCCGTCAGAAGAAATATCTCTAGAATTTGTAACTTCTTAATTTAGTATTATTTATATATTATTTAGTCCCAATTTAGTAACTTTAAGGATTTCAACAATTCTGTCTCTTTGATTATGTGTACGCATTCAAATAACGTATAATAAGCATTGTAAAGTTTGTGTCTAGATGGTTCTATGTGACATCAACCTTTAATGTATACTTGTCGCACACCTGTCGCAACATACGTAGTCAGGGACAGTCCCATTATACCAATGTCCCAAAAGCCCTGTAAGTCCCAAATACCCCGATTCAGGTGATCACTCTATTGCGGGACATTGTACTGATAAAGTGTCCCGAAGTGTAATGAAGCCAACGGACTGCTACACAGTGGAGTGTACTCAGTATGTAAAGAAGCATTTATTTAAAAAATACGAGTTAGTTAGGTCACCTTTTTAACCGACTTTAAATTAAAAAGGAGAAGATTCTAAATTCGGTTGTATTTTTTTAAAGTTTTTTTCGTTTAACTTCGTCATTTAGGAGTCGATTTGAAAACATTTATTTCATCTAGAAGGTTATATTTTCAGATTGGTCTTATTAAAACTTTATCAAAATCGGTTCAGCAGTTTGGCCATGAAGTGGGATTCGAAGTTTTTTAAACTTCACTTATAAATGAATAAAACTCCGTTTAAAGGGAATTATAGATCTAACTCGCTCATTGAGTAGGTTTTCTTTAAGGAGCAAAATACAGAGAAACCATTTGAACTAAACAGTTAAAAATAAAACTGTAATAATCAATTGAAAATTTATATTATTGTACAAAAAAGCGTGGGGTGCTTTTTATAATAACTTCAGATACAATAAACTAATTGATAAAATATTTACAACAATCAAAATCAAGCCCCCCACGCTTTTTGTACAATAATATAAATTTTTCAATTGATTATTACAGTTTTATTTTAACTTTTTAGTTCAATTAGTTATAAAAGCGTGATTTTTTAGTTTTTTAAACTATAATTTATTTTTTAGTTTTTAGTTTTTTTTTCATATTATTGCATTGTCATCGACCTTTGACAGGTGTGCAAAGTTTGAATGAAATCTGATCGTTCAAACTTGGACAAAATCGAGCTCAAAGGGGTCGGATACTAACAAGCAAGCAAACAAACTTACATACAGCTGAAGCTAAAAAAAGCGTTATCTTATACCTTTAAACGAGAAAATCTTGTATATATATATTTAGGATCTCGGAAACTGAGCCAACGATTTTCATGAAATTAAGTATACAGGGGTTTTCGGGGACGATAAAACGATCTAGCTAGAATTCATTTTTAGAAAATGTCCCCTTAATTGTAAAGTAAATAATCAACTTTATCATAAAATCATAACTCCTAGCGCCATCTGTTGATTAAGTCATGAGTTAGTGGGACAGAGAACGCCATCTATTGACGAGTAGTGGAGTTTATTATTATGTCGGTAAGATCGATAAATATTAATATTTAATCAGTATGTAAGTAATTCGTATTTAAATATAATTCACAACAACAGTTTACCAAAAAAAATACCGAGCGAAGCTCGGGCACCAACTGCTAGTAAAAATTGATAATCACAGTAAAAGTTACAAAGTACACGAATGATCGCTAAGCCATTAAGGAGGTCCTAATGTGCGATAACTCCCGTATGTCCGAATGTCTCGGATCAGGTGATCACTCCCCTCTGGTGGAACGCGCTGTGCTGATAAAGTGTCCCTGGTGTAATGTGGTCGACGAGACATAGTGGAGGTTAGTCAGAAGGTAAAGAGTAAATACTTCTTCTTCTTCATAATTATTTTGCCTTGTCTAGTTGTATATTTTGCGCGCGCTGTGGCGTCCTATAATTAGAGAGACACAACGCACTGATTACTGTACATTTAAGATTGTTCATATAAACTATGTGATTTCTCTGTTGGATGCCCTAAATAAATAAAACAAATAAAATAAAAATAAATACAGTTTTTACGCAACGCAATGCTGAGTCAAGGAAATAATTTGACGGGCATTCATCCGAACCAGTGTAGTGAAGCCACAAACGACCATCCAGTGGTCACTAGATTATAGATGTGAAAGGAAAAGGCCGCCACCACCTTTTTCTTTTTTCATTTCCCCACAGGAGCAACCCCATACAATACAGTAGCCACCTACTTGGTAAAAGTTATATTATAGTCAAAAATCGACACGAAGTGCAGTGATTTTTTAAGTCAAAGTTTTGTGAAAAAAACTTTGGTGCTGATGCTGATTTCTAACTACTTGCTAATGGAACAAGTAAGTTATATACCTGATGTTAAATCGTAACCATCAAAGCATGGCTACGTAAGCTCCGCCCAATAGGAAAGTTCCGCATGCACTGCTTGCGTAATAAAGAAAAAAAATATATAAGTAAATGCTACTGCGTTCCCACTGCACTGTGGTCCCCAAACTCCCCAAAACGTGGGTAATTATACCTTGTATGTCCATTTTATCATGACGTTTGACAATTAGTGGTTTATTGGAAACCAATCGACATAATTTTACCGTTGTTCCGCTTTCATATTTTTAATTCTCAAGGGACCCCCGTTATATTGGACTTGGGTTTCGTTTAATAACGTATAAGCATACTCATAGGCTATATAGCTATCTCTTTATACTTACCTAGATGACTATGAGTAGTATAGTTATAGATCTATTATTTTTGTTTTGTAATAGGATCAAATACAAAAAACGGTAGGAACCAAGCCGTAGTTAGTTGGCTGTTCTTGCGTCGGCTTGGTCGCGTGGAACAAGCACCTAGGCTCAAACAACAAAAGGAGCATCTTCAGGTGCACTTAAAACCCTTTCACCACATTGGTTTGAAGATACTAGTTAAATGACAGGAATAAAAAAGCATGCAAAGCGTTAAAAAATATAAAAAATTCGGTTGTCTGTAAAGTCGGTTTACTGACGATAGTTGAACGTGACAAACTTATAAACGCTGCCGAACGCGGAGGCCGATTGTGCCTCATTGTCGCTCGTTCCGCGCTCTCGCATGCACTTCCAGCCTTAAATGGAACGCCTCCAAGCGAGGTAACGCCGCATGAGTCATGTTTTTTCGTGCGTGCAGCCGGCTCCATCGAATTATAAGACGTCACGTCAAAAACATCAAAAAAATCTTGGCATTCTGACAAGTAACGATTCCCATCGAGAACAAATATTTGTGTGAGGAACATAGATGTTTGTTCTCTGTCTGGGTGTTATATTGTATTATAAGTATGTATTTACATAAAAATCAAACAACAAGTATTTTATCAGCTATCTGGTTCCCATAGTACAAGCTCTGCTTAGTTTGGGGCTAGATAATGTTTTGTTGATAACCTTATCCTTATTTTAAATAAATAATAAATAATAAATAAATAGAAGTTGGTTATAGGTGTGACATGTCTGTCGCCAAGATAGATGTCTCGTATAAAAGTAAGCTGACGAAGCTACTGATTGCCGAAATCTAGATAAGGTATACTCTGTCTCAACGTGTGAAAGAGAAAGCGATACCATTAAACCAGCTGTTTTACTATGATAGAAAAAGCATAGTATAAAACAAATAACTAAAATAATGTGGACAATCCACATAACACTATCCGGTGACAAACTAAGTTTTACTACGAGTATGATAGAAAAAGCATAGTATAAAACAAATAAATAAAATATTGTGGACAATTCACATAACACTATCTGGCGACAAACTAAGCAGAGCTTGTACTATGGGAACCAAATAGCTGATAATATTTTAATTTTTTTTTGTAACTACATGTACCTAAAAACACGACCACCTCACTTTTCAGTCAGTTTTTTATTAAAAACTCCTGAAATCAAGACAGCACAAGCTGTAGTTCTATAAGTATCTACAAAAGGCGGTCTTATCGCTCAGTACCGATAAAACATAAAATAAAAATTAATAACAAAATTTCGCCAATATCGTTGATAAAAACCAGCTTATATCGTTAAAAGTGCATTCTACCCATTACTGGATCCAATATGGTACAACGGACCCAAAAGAGGCGATTATTTGCCGCTCTGCGTATATTAAACTTTTAATCCGAATCGCCCGGATATAACGGACCCAGGGACAGATTAAGGCTTATGAGAGCTGGTCCTATTCAAAATATTTTGATAGCATTTTTTGTAATTTTCTGTGAATTGGCTAAGTTTATTAGGGAGGTTCTAGGTAACTACTAGTACTTGGATAAAATAAAAATAAAATTTATTAACAGGCTAGCGGCCGCCCGCGGCTTTGCTCGCCCCGTTCGCGTTCCCGTTAAAGAGTTATGTGTATTCAACTGTTAAACCTTCTCTGGACTTCCACAAACAATTCAAGACCAAAATTAGCCAAATCGGTCCAGCCGTTCTCGAGTTTTAGGGAGACTAACGAACAGCAATTCATTTTTAGGGTTCCGTAGCCAAATGGCAAAAACGGAACCCTTATAGATTCGTCATGTCTGTCTGTCTGTCTGTCTGTCTGTCCGACCGTGTCACAGCCATTTTTCTCCGAAACCATAAGAGCTACACTGATGAAACTTGGTAAGTAGATGTATTCTGTAAACCGCATTAAGATTTTTACACAAAAATAGAAAAAAAACTATAAATTTTGGGGGTCCCCATACTTCAAACTACAACTCAAAAAAAATTTTTTCGTCGAACCCATACGTGTGGGGTATCTATGAATAGGTCTACAAAAATGATGTTAAGGTTTCTAATATCGTTTTTTTCTAAACTGAATAGTTTGCGCGAGAGACACTTCCAAAGTTGAAAAAAGTTGGTCCCCCCCCCTCTAACTTCTAAAATAAGGGAATGATAAAACTAAAAAAAATATATGTTGTACATTACTATGCAAACTTTCAACGATATTTGGTTTGAACGAGATCTAGCCCGTAGTTTTTTTTTTATACGTCATAAATCGTAAACCGCAATTTACCTTTCGACGAACTACAAGAACCTGTTTCCTGTTTATTTTCCGTATATTATGTTACTTGATGCTACGGAACCCTTCATGGGCGAGTCCGACTCGCACTTGGCTGCTTTTTTTTATATAAATAAGATAAGAAAAAAAAAATTTTACCTGAAAGGTTTAATCAAAATCAATTTTGTCTTCAAAATTTTCTTTTATTAAAATTTTATTAAAATGGGTTCAGCAGTTTGGGCAAGTTTAAAAAAAAATAATTAAATTTACAAGACACTAATTTAAAAGCAGTATTCTCAGTCGTCATCTCGTGTCCTCAATAGTTTTTGAAAAAATAATTAAATTTAGTAATTAACAAATTTAAAAACAGTTACTTACTATTTTCTGGTCAAATTTAGTACCAGAAAAACCAGTGACACTTCGATCGATTAGTTTTAATAAGAATTCAATATCACCCCAACTACCCCCGTCCTGAATCCACCCCTATAGGGGTTTAACTAGTACATACCGCTTCAGGGTGCGACAGTTTAATTGCATTCCATTGTCTGTTGGAAAGAAGGGAGGTTCATCCCTTAAGCCACAGATTTAAGAGCAGTTTCTATGGAAATAGCGGGAACAAAATTAGCCAATTATTTGATGAAGTTTTAATAGGGGATAAAGGGGCAAATTAACGAGGTACTGATATTTCTTTAATGGTGACGAAAAACATCGTAAGGATATTCCACACTTATTGATCATGCCTTTCTTGACTCTAATACCTTTAATAGATATGCAATTTTGATACGTTGAGGAACACCACTTAACATCAGGTGGGCTATAACCTTGTTCCATCTAGTTGTACAAAAAATTGTGGGGATGTCTAAGTGGTCTGTGGAAAGTTCAAAATATTTATTGGTTCACCCTAAGAAAAAAAGTTTAATTTTATAGCCTTATTCTGACAAAACTAAACTAAGTCTAACTAAGTTAGACACATCCGGTCAAAGTTAGATAAACACAGTTCCGGTGGAGTGTGCAGTTGACAAGTGGAAAGTGCATGTGGCGTGAGGGGCGCCGATGCGTGCCCTACTGACAAACGCACGGCGCCTATAAAATGCTGCTTAGGTACATGTTATGAACCAATAATGCATGGCCAGGCACTGCATTATTAATAAGTAATAATAATAGTTCCTAGTAAAATTAGTATGTTGAAGTGGCAATGGACAAGTTATACCTACAGCTCGAAGAACCAACGCGCCGACCGTGTGCGACTGAATTTGAACCCACGACCTTAGGATCAGTAAGCGGGGGCCGGTACCATTAAACTACCCAGTGCTCTCAATTGATGGGGCATCCTAAGCATTCTGCGGTGATGATTAGTGAAACGCTGTCATATTTGACAGTTTTTTACTGATCACCACCACAGAACGCTGAGATGTGCGCAAAGCATAAGGGTATCAAGTAATCATTATTTATTTATCGGAGTATGCAAGTCTCAGATTCACACAACCTTGAGCCTTGGAGACGACAGCGCCCTTGGTGTTTTTGGTGTCTTTGGGCGATGGCGACGAGCGCTTACCATCAGGTGGGCCGTAAGCTCGTTTGTCTAACGTTTACATAAAAAAAAACTTACCTACTTTAAGACCACTAATTACCATACTTGGTGCAAGTAATTAAACAAAAATAATCCAGCAACATTTTATCACCCCAGAACAGACATGACGCTCACAAAGTTGGAATTGGTCTGAATTTATCTAAATATATAAAACTCTTTCGTTACTGACTGACTGACTGACTGACTGACTGACTGACAATCAACGCACAGCCTAAACCGTTAGTCCTAGAAGCATGAAACTTGGAGGTTCCTCTTATAACGTAGAGGTGTACTAAGAAAGGAAATTGGATAATTATTTCCCGAAGAGGAGAAAAAGGGGAAAAATGGTTTAAAGAAAAATCAACGCACAGCCTAAACCATTAGACCTAGAAGCATGAAACTTGGAGGGTATGTTCCTCTTATAACGTAGAGGTGTACTAAGAAAGGAAATCGGAAAATTATTTCCCGAAGAGGGGAAAAAGGGGAAAAATGGTTTAAAGAAAAATCAACGCACAGCCTAAACCATTAGTCCTAGAAGCATGAAACTTGGAAGATGTGTTGCTCTTATAGAGCAAAGATGCATTAAGAAAGAAAATCGGAAAATTATTTCCCTAAAAGAAGAAAAAAAGGAAAAAAGTTTCATGAAAATTCACAAAAAAATTGCTTTACAAAATACGCAAAAAAACAGTAAAAAAAATCTGCTACCGCAGCATCTGTCACCAAATTTGAATACACACAAAAGTTTACATAAACCCCACCGTAACCACTAAGACAAAATCGCGGAAAACACCTATCACCCGAAACTAAACATCGCACCGCTTCAAAAAACGGCTAAAGTACGAGTACATGCTCAAAACTATGGTAACCAGCTGGTCATGTCAAATTAAAAAAATCTGATTCGATTATACACCAACACGCAGACGAAACCCTAAATTAGCCACTAATATAACATAAAATCACAAGAAATTGCTTTACAAAATACGCAAAAAAAACCATTAAAAAAATTTCAGCTACCGCAGCATCTGTCACCAGGTTTGAATACACACAAAGGTTTACATAAACCCCACCGTAACCACTAAGACAAAATCGCGGAAAACACCTATCATACCGAAACTAAACACCGCAACGCAACGCTTCAAAAAACGGCTAAAGTACATGCTCAAAACTATTGTAACCAGCTGGTAATGTTAAATTAAAAAAATCTGATTTGATTATACACCAACACGCATACGAAACCCTAAATTAGCCACTAATATAACATAAAATCACAAAAAATGGCTTTACAAAATACGCAAAAAAAACCATTAAAAAATTTTCAGCGAAAAAAGTTTCATGAAAATTCACAAAAAAATTGCTTTACAAAATACGCAAAAAAACAGTAAAAAAAAATCTGCTACCGCAGCATCTGTCACCAAATTTGAAAACACACAAAAGTTTACATAAACCCCACCGTAACCACTAAGACAAAATCGCGGAAAACACCTATCACCCGAAACTAAACACCGCACCGCTTCAAAAAACGGCTAAAATACATGCTCAAAACTATGGTAACCAGCTGGTCATGTCAAATTAAAAAAATCTGATTCGATTATACACCAACACGCAGACGAAACCCTAAATTAACCACTAATATAACATAAAATCACAAGAAATTGCTTTACAAAATACGCAAAAAAAACCATTAAAAAATTTACAGCTACCGCAGCATCTGTCACCAGGTTTGAATACACACAAAGGTTTACATAAACCCCACTGTAACCACTAAGACAAAATCGCGGAAAACACCTATCATACCGAAACTAAACACCGCAACGCTTCAAAAAACGGCTAAAGTACATGCTCAAAACTATTGTAACCAGCTGGTAATGTCAAATTAAAAAAATCTACCGCAGCATCTGTCACCAGATTTGAATACACACAAAGGCTTACAAAAAAACCGATAATAACCACTAAGACAAAATCGCGGAAAACACCTATCATGCTGAAACCAAGCAACCGCTGAAAAAAATCGGCTACAACAGCACTCGCCTTCAAATTCAAAAATACACTCTTAAGTACAAGCTCAAAACTATGGTAACTAGCATTTGATCATGTCAAACTAAAAAAACAGATTCGATTATACACCATCGAATACAATAGCCCAAATTACTCACTAAAACAAAATCACGAAAAAGAGCTTTCCAAAATACGCAAAAAAGACGTTAAAAAAATTTCAGCTACCGCAGCATCTGTCACAAGGTTTGAATAAACACAAAGGTTTACAAAAAAACGATGATAACCTCTAAGACAAAATTGCGGGAAACATCTATCATACTTAAACTAAGCACTGCTGAAAAAAACAGCTACAACAGCACTCGCCTTCAAATTAAAATACACTCTAAAGTACAAGCTCAAAACTATGGTAACTAGCAGTTGGTCATTTCAAACTAAAAAATAACAGATTCGATTTTACACCAACGAACACAACACTTAGTCCAAATTAGCCACTATAACAAAATTACGAAAAATTGCTTTACAAAATACGCCAAAAAAACAAAAAAAATTTTCGCCTACCGCAGCATCTGTCACCAGATTTTAATACACACAAAGGCTTATAAAAAAACCGATGATAACCACTAAGACAAAATCGCGGAAAACACCTATCATGCCGAAACTAAGCACCGCTGAAAAAAATCGGCTACAACAGCACTCGCCTTCAAATTCAAAAATACAGTCTAAAGTACAAGCTCAAAACTATGGTAACTAGCAGTTGATCATGTCAAACTAAAAAAACAGATTCGATTATACACCATCGAATACGATAGCCCAAATTACTCACTAAAAAAAAATCACGAAAAAGAGCTTTCCAAAATACGCAAAAAAGACGTTAAAAAATTTTCGGCTACCGCAGCATCTGTCACAAGGTTTGAATAAACACAAAGGTTTACAAAAAACCGATGATAACCTCTAAGACAAAATCGCGGGAAACATCTATCATACTTAAACTAAGCACTGCTGAAAAAAACAGCTACAACAGCACTCGCCTTCATATTAAAATACACTCTAAAGTACAAGCTCAAAACTATGGTAACTAGCAGTTGGTCATTTCAAACTAAAAAATAACAGATTCGATTTTACACCAACGAACACGACACTTAGCCCAAATTAGCCACTTTAACAAAATTACGAAAAATTGCTTTACAAAATACACAAAAAAACACAAAAAAAATTTTCGGCTACCGCAGCATCTGTCACCAGATTTTAATACACACAAAGGCTTACAAAAAAACCGATGATAACCACTAAGACAAAATCGCGGAAAACACCTATCATGCCGAAACTAAGCACCGCTGAAAAAAATGGGCTACAACAGCACTCGCCTTCAAATTCAAAAATACAGTCTAAAGTACAAGCTCAAAACTATGGTAACTAGCAGTTGATCATGTCAAACTAAAAAAACAGATTCGATTATACACCATCGAATACGATAGCCCAAATTACTCACTAAAAAAAAATCACGAAAAAGAGCTTTCCAAAATACGCAAAAAAGACGTTAAAAAATTTTCGGCTACCGCAGCATCTGTCACAAGGTTTGAATAAACACAAAGGTTTACAAAAAACCGATGATAACCTCTAAGACAAAATCGCGGGAAACATCTATCATACTTAAACTAAGCACTGCTGAAAAAAACAGCTACAACAGCACTCGCCTTCATATTAAAATACACTCTAAAGTACAAGCTCAAAACTATGGTAACTAGCAGTTGGTCATTTCAAACTAAAAAATAACAGATTCGATTTTACACCAACGAACACGACACTTAGCCCAAATTAGCCACTTTAACAAAATTACGAAAAATTGCTTTACAAAATACACAAAAAAACACAAAAAAAATTTTCGGCTACCGCAGCATCTGTCACCAGATTTTAATACACACAAAGGCTTACAAAAAAACCGATGATAACCACTAAGACAAAATCGCGGAAAACACCTATCATGCCGAAACTAAGCACCGCTGAAAAAAATGGGCTACAACAGCACTCGCCTTCAAATTCAAAAATACACTCTAAAGTACAAGCTCAAAACTATGGTAACTAGCAGTTGATCATGTCAAACTAAAAAAACAGATTCGATTATACACCATCGAATACGATAGCCCAAATTACTCACTAAAAAAAATCACGAAAAAGAGCTTTCCAAAATACGCAAAAAAGACGTTAAAAAATTTTCAGCTACCGCAGCATCTGTCACAAGGTTTGAATAAACACAAAGGTTTACAAAAAACCGATGATAACCTCTAAGACAAAATCGCGGGAAACATCTATCATACTTAAACTAAGCACTGCTGAAAAAAAACAGCTACAACAGCACTCGCCTTCAACTTAAAATACACTCTAAAGTACAAGCTCAAAACTATGGTAACTAGCAGTTGGTCATGTCAAACTAAAAAAACGAACTCAAATATCCACGCGGACGAAGTCGCGGGTTACAGCTAGTGTTTAATACTCGTTTTTCCAGAACTGGTTACCCGCCTGAAAAACATGATTAAAATCATTACTTTTCATCCGTTTTCAGCAATGCAACGCCTCCACAAAATCAAAGGAAAAATGTATTTATTCAGTCCCACACAAACAAGTGTAAAAAACTTACGGTTTGGTTCCTATCGTTCATTTGTATGTAGCTTTTACAAAATAATACGATACAAAAGCTTCAGTGCGATGCCTATCCAGCCTAGTGGAGCGAGACTAGGATGGCTAGACCCTATTTGGCTAAGAAAATCTAGACATTATTTAGATTTAGTTTAGTTTTGTTTTTTTCTAGCTGGATTATGAAGTTGCCAAAATGGCAAATGAAAATGCTACAATACCAACTTTTATCATTGTCATCAGCCCGAAAAAGTGCACTGCTAGACATAGGACCATAATATATGGAATGGACGAAGGATATAGGACACTTTCAGGAAGAAAAAAAAATGCGTCTACCACCACGAAAAAAAACCACCGCGAAAAAAAACTTATTTTTTTTAAGAACCTAAAAATTTCGAAAATATGTGTCAAGTGCACGAAAGGAGGCGTACTTAAAATCCTTTCACCACACTTGGTTCAAATAAAACGAGTGACACGTTAAGAAGAAGACCTACCGCGATTTTACATAATGAAACCAAACGCAAAAGCTATCCACTGCCGAAAAAACCAGTCATAAATACCAAAAAATCAAATTGATTTAAAGTTTTTCAGATAAAAATTCAATACATAACTTTTTAATTGCTTATCCGTTCGGCAAAAGTTTGAAAAATCGTGTTCGGAACCATTAATCTACGAGAAACAAGTGACATTTACGAAAAACAAAAACATTGCCAACGTCGGATGCCAATACCCTCTGATTGGTTGGCAGTTGCTTTGTAAAACGGAAAACAAACCTTATTTTTACCAAAAATATATAAAGCCATGCAAAAATAGACTTTATTACCACAGGACTAACTTACATAATGTAGATTTCGACAAAATTGGACTATGGTAACCCTACCTAGAGAGTAAAAAAATATTGTAACCAGATAGACTCGTATTCCAAAAGTCAACTCAAAATAGATCGAGACTAAAGCAGAGATTTTAACAGGTTCACTGAGAAATGTCTGAAAGCTAATGTTTGAGTTTTTGTTCATGCTTGAGCGCTGTTTGAGTACAAGCAAATACCTTATTTTGAAACAATTAATGCAAATAAACAGCTGATAATGAAGCTGGAAAAAAACCCACTTCTCTGCTTTAATACAGTTTCAAGAAAAACAGTTCTTCATCCACCTATTTTGATATTAAAAAAAACCTTGCATAGCGTATATACTCATGTGATCATATCAGTGCAAGATTTTGTATTATGGTGAGTGTATGGGAAAAGTGTACTTAGACATGTATGGGAGTGTCGGGGGGCCTCCCGCGAGCCGCAACTCCGCGCCCGCCCTGCAGGGCGTTCACGGAGATTTAAGCGGCCCTCACTATGGGGATAGACCGCACCCACCCGCACCCCTCACGGTCGCGTCGCTCGACGACGGCGGCGAGGGGTGCCTCCCCCGCTGGCGGGTGGACCGAGCTAGGCTCGAGGTCAGCCGTGCACCCGCAGGCGTCAGCGGGGGGGTTGCCGGGATCAGTTCGCGGCCCGGGAGGCAGCAGGCGGGCTGTAGCTTGTGGCACCGAAGCACCGATGAGCGGGGGGGTTGCAGCCGTCGTGCAATGAAAGACTTGGTTGTACAGGCGGTGGAACGGGGCGCGGGGAGCCTGGCCTCTCGATGGGAGATGTTCGGATCCTAGCTTCTAGCTTCCTATATGCTTCTAGCTTCCTATATGCTCTCAGCTAAATGATTCTTGAAAGGCTTCCTGACTACTTCTTTCTTGATTAAAAGGCTTCCTGACTACTTCTTTCTTGATGAATCGATCTCGAACAAACTCGTTTTTACTTTGAAACTGTCTCGCTTACCTACCTCAAAGTCTTACCTTACAGAGAGCGGTATAATTTCGCCTAAATCTCAGTACTAATTTTCATCTCCTACCAGGCTTACCGTTCCCGTTTTTCTTTATTAAAAGGCATAAAAATAACAAACAAACACTACCTAAGTGTGGCCTATATACCCATTTATCTACTCGCTCTACTAGAGGCGGCACCATGGCCTTTATTTATTACATAATTAAACAGTTACACTTAACTACTTGGGTATGGCCTTCTCGTTACATTTTCTATAATTTTTCCTTCCTATAATAAAGTTCTTTTACAATGTCTCCTTATGCTATCTTACTCTACGTTATGTTAATGTATTTATTCAAGCTTATGAAAGGTATTTCGACTAATATTATTTTCAACAAAATGACTTCAACATAATTTTAAAAGGACATTGCGTTACTCTATAAGTTAGAGCGAGACGGCACTAGCCTATCCCGCTTTTACATCTCAATGAACCTCATCTTAAAAATCTCATCTTAAAATTATCTTAGTGTCTCTATTATCTGGCGCCGACATCCTCCCCCTCGTGCATCGCACCGACTCCCTGTTTGGCGCCATCCAAGTCTCGTGTCGACTCTGCGCCATCCTGGAGTTTCCGGGTCAACCCTGCGCCATCCGGACGTCCTTGACTACCCTGCGCCATCCTGAAGTCGCCTGTCGGCTCCTTGGCCTGACAGACGTTAGGGTCGTCTGCGGAGACCAGGAGCACGGCCTTTGAGCAAGGCCGCCTGAAGGTGCCGTGCGGGGTGCGCACGTCTATGATGCGAGTGCGGTGGTCGGGCCCGGGATACGTCCGGACCACGACACCACGGGGCCACACGTTGCGTGGCAGTGTGGAGTCCACTATCAGGACTGAGTCGCCACACTGCAAATCCCTCGATGTGGTTGACCCGTCGATTCGTCGGGGTAGGAGAGTTGGTAAGTACTCCCGTACCCATCTGGCCCAGAAGTGATCGGCCAGCCGCTGCGCCGTCCTCCACGATCGTCGTCCAGAGAGATCCTCCTCCGTGAACACCCCCAGCCTGGGAGCGCCGCATGACCGCCCGATGAGGAAGTGGTTCGGTGTTAGGCCTTCCTCGTCGCTGTCCTGTGTCCTGGTCAGCGGTCGCGAGTTCACGATGTGTTCTGCCTCAAGCAGAAGTGTGTGCAGCACCTCTTCTCTGGGACTTCGCTCCTTCAAGATCACGCCGAGGACGCTCTTCACTGTCTTTACCAATCTCTCCCATGCTCCCCCCATGTTTGGTGCGCCGGGTGCTATGAACTTCCATCTCACCCCCATTTCTCGTGCTTGCTCGACAATTCCCTTGTGCCGAGGGTCTCGATGGCGGCTATCAGCTGTGTGTTTGCACCCCCGAAGTAAGTGCCGTCGCTGAACATTGGTAGTTGACATTTCCCCTCTAGCCGCCACCCGTCTGAGCGCCTTGATCATTTCATGATTTCCGTGGTTGAACGCTTCATGATAGTGAGCTATTATCAGTCCCGCTATCCCATTTTTGCTATCCAAGATGATAGGTTGCTTGTAGTCGCTCAACATGCTGGCGGCGCCTATCCTGCCGCGCAGCCTCAAAAGACCATCTTCCATTACCTTGTCGAGCTTCTTGAGCTTCCCCGCTTCTTCTAAGCGGCTATCAGTTTGGCTCCTCATTAGAAGCGCTCTCTCGGCTCTCTTCAAGTAGCCGATCTCAAGCGGTAAGAACTCTGAATTTCTTACTTTCGTGGCAGGCCGCCTGTAAGCTTGCTTCTTCGTTTTATTGACCTTTCTCCATGTGGGGTCATCCTTGACGCCTCGTACCGCACCAACCATTTCCTTCTTTCTGCATAGGTCGATGAACTGGAAGACTCTCGCCGTCGCTCTTAGTAGTCTCGTCCATCTTGAGAATCTAGTGGGATCGGGAGTACCTAACTTGTACTCGCATATCCGGACGGTGGCCGTATGTTGAGTCTCCTTGTCCTCCCCCGTCGAGCTACGCTTGAAGGTGCGGTCTTCAGGCCACTCTTCTTCTTCCCCCTCGAGGAACTTTGGCCCCGTGTACCAACGGTGGCCCCCATCAAAGTTCCTGGGGACTTCTCTTGTAGCGTCGTCCGCTGGGTTCTCCGCTGTAGGAACCCAGCGCCATTGATGCGGCCGCGTCGTGTCTTCTATCTCGGCCAGACGATGTGCGACAAAAGGCTTGAAGGTCCTGGGATCAGCCTTTATCCAGGAGAGCACCGTGCTAGAGTCTGTCCAATAAGTCTTCCTTGTGGCCCTCACATCCATCTCCTCCTCGATGGACTGCGCTAAACGAGCTCCGAGTAGCGCGGCCTGCAGCTCTAACCTTGGCACGGATACTGGCTTCAATGGTGTGACCCTCGCCTTGCCAGCCAGCAAGGTCACGTCGTATTTACCCTCTTGGTTTTGTTGCCTCCAATACACTGCGCATGCGTAGGCCTTTTCACTGGCGTCCGTGAAAACGTGTAGATCTCCTCCTGCTTGAGATCGTGAGATGCACCGGGGAATCCTCAGATGATGCAACAGCTGGAGATCTTGGAGATAGCTTTTCCACGACGTCTCGTCCGTGTCTGTCACCTTCTCGTCCCAACCAATTCCGCTCCGCCATACATCCTGCATCAGTTTCTTCCCCTGGATCAGCACAGGAGAAGCTAGACCCAGGGGGTCGAATGTGCTCATGACTGCACTCGTCACTTGGCGCTTGGTTGGGGTCATCTCTAGGTCAACGACCTCAGACACGTTCCGCAATTGAGTCCGGAATCCCATCTCGTCTTCTTCCGTGAACCAGCGCAGCCCCAGAGTCCGTTCCTCCTTGGACCCGAGCTCTATCTCTGTGTTCACCTTATCAGTGAGATTGTTAAGGACTTTCTGACTATTTGATGCCCATCCTCGCAACCGGAACCCGGCTCTTTGATGAATGGCATCCACTTGCTTTGCCACCCTTAGCGCGTCATCCTCTGTGTCGAAACAATGTAGGTAGTCATCCATATAATGGTTCCTGACCACCGCCCTCGCTGCCTCCGGAAACTCGTTCTTTGCTTCTTTTGCGTTTAGATTCTTTACATAGATCGCCAGGCTTGGTGAGCAAGCGGCCCCAAATATCACCGATGACATTCTATACTCTGTGGGTGCGCCTTTTCTTCTTGCTCTCCTCCATAGGAAGCGGAGACTATCCCTGTCCGCTTCTCTTATCTTCACTTGGAGGAACATCTCTTGGATATCAGATACCACAGCGATCGGCTTTTCCCTGAAGCGTAGTAGTACCCCGAACAGTGACTGGAGTAAGTCTGGTCCTGGCAGTAGGGCGTCATTCAGACTCTTGCCTCTACATTTGGCTGCAGCGTCGAAAACCAACCGCATCTTCTTCTTGGTAGGATGTGTCACCGCAAAGTGAGGAAGATACCACTTCCTTGTCGACGTCGACTCGTGCGTGACCTCCTCGGCATACCCGCTGGTTAAGAGGTTATCGACCTGCCGCTCGTACTCTATCTTCAGGTCTTCATTCTTGTCTATCTTACGTTCGATGTTTCTTAATCTGTTAAGCGCAGAATCATAGTTGTCCGGCATGGACTCTTCATCAGTTTTCCATAGCAGGCCCGTTTCGAAGCGCCCGTCCTTCATACGACGTGTGGTCTTACTTAGTAGTTGCACGGCCCTTTCTTCGGCGTCCGTGCTTGGTCGACGCGGCTGCACCCCCAGCGACTCTATTGCGAAGTGCTCCCTTATGAGTTCATCCATGTCTTCGTCGCGCGTCGAGACGTGAGCACAGGTAAGGTGGTTCACCCTCGAAGCTGCTCCCCCGTCTATCCCATGCAGCACCCATCCCAGGTGTGTGAGAGAAGCAGCTGGTTGGCCACGCTTGCCTCTCCTTGTTGCCCGTGACACGATGAGCTCCCAGTTATCTTGCCCGATGAGCAACTTCGGTGCTTCCTCTTCGTAGTGAAGCCTGTTCGCTATCCTCTTGAGGTGATTGCATTCATCCAGCCGTGCCTTGTTGATCACTTGAGGCGATAGTCTTAGCTTGTCTATCGTTCTCGCCCCGATGATCTTCCTTCTTTGGTTCGAGTGGAGACCTCTCAGACTGATGTTGACCCGCATGGAGTCATCCTTCCCGATGACTCGTCCTCCAACTGTCTCTATTGAGAGAGCTTCCCTGGGTCCTTTCAGTCCGATTTTGTCCGCCACTGCAGCGTCGATGAGAGTCACCGTAGACCCTTCATCCAATAAGGCCAAAATCGTGGCCTTTCCCTTTGGCCCGTATACCTCCACGGGCACCATCTTCAGATACGCTCTCGCGTTCTTCGCGGCGTTCGTCAGATGAACATTGTTGGCGACCTCCCTCGCTGAACTCTCCCGAGCATCCGATATCTTGTCCGATGATGGCCTCTCTTCCCCATGCAGCAGTGCATGATGCCATCTTCCGCAGTGCTTGCACGGAGGTCTTCTGCACGTCTCCTTCCTGTGCCTGTAGCGAAGACACTTGAAGCAGCATCCTGTCTTCCTTGCTATGGCCCACCTATCTGTCACTGAAGCTTGTAGAAATTTCTTGCATTCGTCCAGGTGGTGACTTCCTTCACAATGTGCACATGAAGCTTGCTGCATCCCCTGCGACTCTGTCGCTGCATGTGCAGCCTGGCGCGGTAGGTGGTGAGCCACCTTCCTTGGGGCAGCGGCTTCCTGGCTGGCGTAAGGTCCACACCTTTCGGCCTCTCTGTTCAGGAACATTGCTATCAGTGCTAGGTCCGGGTCCACATGTTCCGCAGCAAAATCATACCATCGATATCGGAGCACCATTGGTAACTTCTCTATGATCACCTTTATCATCTCTGGAGAGTTGAGGTACGCCGGCTTCCTTAGCCCCTTTATTGTCGCGACGGTGTTGCTTATCGATCCAGCAAATAAACACACATCCCGCGCACTATCACTTGGTTTAGCAAGGTTTTTCACTTTATCTAATTCCGCTAGTACTAATGCCTCCGGCCGTCCATAGCGCCGGCGTAAGGACTCTATCACTTCACTAGGTTCACACTCAGAATATAACACACTTTTCACTGCATCCCTTGCGCCTCCTTTGACAGCCTTCCTTAGCCGTGCCATGTTCTGCACCGGAGTAAACAGCGCCGCCGTATCTTCATACACGGACTTGAAGGCCAGCCACTCTCCACTGTTTCCATCAAACACCGGAAGCTCGTACATGTACGCTGGCTGGTGCACGTGTCCCGTGGTCCTTGGTGCGGCGCTGATGGCATTGATGATCGCCTGGGCCAATGCCCCCATGTCGCGGTCTCCTCTGGAGTCCTCTGGCTTCACGGCGGTGACAGTGGGATCCTGGAGTTTTAAGGAGTCGATGACCCCACCTGGTCGCCCCTCTGCGGACGTCCCCCCGGCCCCTTGATGTCCTCCACCAGACATCCTGTCAACCGTGTCGTTCACCCACTCTGCGACTTCATTGGCTCTACCATCAGGCTCTTCTTCAGCAGAGTCCTCGGCCCTCTCTTCTGGATTGTCCTTTCCCAACTTCAACAGTTCCATCTCAGCTCTCGCCAGCGCAGCGGCAGCCTGTGCTTCTTGCATCTCTTGTCGGCTTATCTCCGCACGCAATTCCATCTCACGTCGTGTCCGTGCCTTCTCCGCCGCTGACGAGGGTTTGTTGGGGCTAGGACGGCCCTGGGGCTCCCCCGTGTTCTTCACTCTTGATTCCTTTGCCGGTCCGCCGGAAACTCTCACGGTCTCCGGCGCGCTCCCGGCAGCATCCTCTTCTGTTGTCGTCTCGGTCGTCGGTGCCCCTGAGACCTCCGTGGCCTCGGGGCTCAGCTCCTCGGAGCTGGACCGGCGGGCGACACCCTTGTGACTCCGTGTCACAGGCATCGAGAAGTCGTGTGGTCGTCTGCTTCACTGGTATATACAGCCCACTTGCCAAGGGCTGCACTTGCCAGACTCTCCGTCAGCACTCGACGATCGGCTCCTGCCGACTGGAAGCGCGACCTCTCCGCGCGCACACAGACCACCACCACCAAAGTCAGTTCAAAGCAAATGACAGCTGCAAGCTGTCCCCAGGTTACGCGATGATCCGGCTCGAAGGACCAGCTGTCGGGGGGCCTCCCGCGAGCCGCAACTCCGCGCCCGCCCTGCAGGGCGTTCACGGAGATTTAAGCGGCCCTCACTATGGGGATAGACCGCACCCACCCGCACCCCTCACGGTCGCGTCGCTCGACGACGGCGGCGAGGGGTGCCTCCCCCGCTGGCGGGTGGACCGAGCTAGGCTCGAGGTCAGCCGTGCACCCGCAGGCGTCAGCGGGGGGGTTGCCGGGATCAGTTCGCGGCCCGGGAGGCAGCAGGCGGGCTGTAGCTTGTGGCACCGAAGCACCGATGAGCGGGGGGGGTGCAGCCGTCGTGCAATGAAAGACTTGGTTGTACAGGCGGTGGAACGGGGCGCGGGGAGCCTGGCCTCTCGATGGGAGATGTTCGGATCCTAGCTTCTAGCTTCCTATATGCTTCTAGCTTCCTATATGCTCTCAGCTAAATGATTCTTGAAAGGCTTCCTGACTACTTCTTTCTTGATTAAAAGGCTTCCTGACTACTTCTTTCTTGATGAATCGATCTCGAACAAACTCGTTTTTACTTTGAAACTGTCTCGCTTACCTACCTCAAAGTCTTACCTTACAGAGAGCGGTATAATTTCGCCTAAATCTCAGTACTAATTTTCATCTCCTACCAGGCTTACCGTTCCCGTTTTTCTTTATTAAAAGGCATAAAAATAACAAACAAACACTACCTAAGTGTGGCCTATATACCCATTTATCTACTCGCTCTACTAGAGGCGGCACCATGGCCTTTATTTATTACATAATTAAACAGTTACACTTAAGCATGGCACAAAGGTATGGCCTTCTCGTTACATTTTCTATAATTTTTCCTTCCTATAATAAAGTTCTTTTACAATGTCTCCTTATGCTATCTTACTCTACGTTATGTTAATGTATTTATTCAAGCTTATGAAAGGTATTTCGACTAATATTATTTTCAACAAAATGACTTCAACATAATTTTAAAAGGACATTGCGTTACTCTATAAGTTAGAGCGAGACGGCACTAGCCTATCCCGCTTTTACATCTCAATGAACCTCATCTTAAAAATCTCATCTTAAAATTATCTTAGTGTCTCTATTATCTGGCGCCGACAGGGAGTGTCATAAAGAGAACTTTATCAAATCAAGCATGCTTATTTTCTTTGTTTCCTTTTTTTATGCAACTAGTTAAGAGCGGGTCGTGCGAAAATTTAAAATGCGTTTTTAAAAAATTCATAAAAAAAATTTTTAAGTGACATTTTGAAAATCGCAAAAGGTCTAATTGTAGACTATACATTTGAGATTAATTCGAATTTAAGTGTGTTAAAAAAATATACTATTTAACATGACATTCTATTTAACGCTAATGAAAATCGTATGTCAGCGTTAAATAGAATGTCATGTTAAATAGTATATTTTTTTCCAAATTTAAATTTTCGCATGACCCGCTCTTAATGGGACATTATACATATGGCCCACCTGATGTTAAGTGGTAACCATTGCTTCGTTCGATGGTAACAAAGCATTGCCTCGTAGGGCACGAACGTAAGAAACGTGCTCTACGATGCACTGCCCTGCGTCCATCAACTTGAGGCATACAGATGTTCAGCCTCACGTGCCAGTATTCCCCCACACCCTTCAAACCTGTACACAGCGATGTTGCTTCACGGCAGCAATAGGCATGGTGGTAGTACGCACCCCCACGAGACACACAAAGAGCTTTTCGCGCTCAGTCTAGCGTCATGTATTAGAATGAGAGAGAAGTTTTAGAATACGGGGCTGTGAGTCTTTGATTTTTGTTCTGTGGCTTTTCGCGCTGTCCAGTTGCAGAGATTAGATTTTATGGACATTTTCACGTTCGGATTTTTGAATTTCGAACGCAGTTCAAAACTGTCCCGTGAATGGTTGAAATGGATAATGTACAGTGGCGGTACGAAAATGTTCGTCAGTTTTCAACTTGATTCGTTTAACGTATCACTAGCACATATATTACCTTTTGAAACTGAATAGACAGAATACACCGATAAGTTCACGTCACAAATTATGTCAAAATGTGTTCATGATCAAGGCACTGGTTGGTGCAAGCGAAAACCGACTCTAAGGTGACGAACATTTTCATACCGCGACTGTACATAGATGAAGTAAAGCTAGAGATCACGCATTTTGTAAGGGTTTTAAGTACGTTTTGTTTTATAATTACGAAGTAGGTTGTTATACCAAGCATCACGGAGTTGGTAACCGCTCATCATCAGGTTTCTGTTACCTGTTCTCAGGTACATAAGGATCAGCGATTAGCATTTATAAACGCGAAAGTTTGTAAGTATGGATAGATGGATGGATGATTGTAACTCTTTCACGTTAAAACTACTGAATGGATTTTAATGAAACTTAACAGTTATATAGCTCATCCATCAGAATAACACAAAGGCTACAATTTATGAACGGAGAACGGATGTAAGTAACGGCAACGGAGCGTAGCAGTAACGGGGCGAACGAAGCCGCGGGCAGCCGCTAGTATTTTATAAAACAGTATGAAAAGTAAATATTAAGCGTCATGTCAGCCAAACGTTATCTCAAATGACTTTCCCACCATCACAAAGACTCGCTTATTAAATAAAGTGTCCCCATTTTGTTAGCGATCCGCCATTTTATTTTACGGCCGCCATTTTGTGACGAGTGAATTTTGGCGCGAATAGCACATAAATGTCGCACAATTTTCTCTTTTACGGTTTATGTTTGTAGCTTTAGTTACTGACGAGACGGACAGTGTCTGTGCATTTTATAAAGGATTTTTTAAAGTTTTTCTTTTCCAGGACTTTTCCAGTTGGAATTATGAGTTTCAGTAGGGGGATAGGGGGTGATGGGTGCTTTAGTTGATCACCATAGAAGCTATAGTTATGTACTTACCTTGCAAGTTTACCTATAGCTCAAAATTTTAAAAATATTTTGACTAAGTTAGTAACCAAGTATAGGTATTTGTTTGCTTTCGCTGTTTATGCTTAACAATATTTTATTACTATTCCTGATAAATAAAGAAGTTATTATAAAAACGACGATTTATTTTCTAGAATTTGGTCTAACATAATAAGAAAGACAAAAATAACAAAACGAAACACAAACAATCTAGAAAACTTGAATCCACAAGAATTCATTTAATAAATAAACAAAAGCTATAAAAGTGACAGAGCAACCGTCGCCAAATAAATACCACAGCGCACGCAATACAGTAGGATAACTTAGGTAGAGATCGTCCAATCCTAAACTGCACGTCCCACTAGGTACTTCAGTCAGTCAAAGTAAATTGTTCTAAAATGCCTACATTACAAAGATCATTTTGAAGTACTTTGCTGTGAGCCAACTTCAAGAAAACGTAGTGGAGGGGCGTGCATTTTTAGACTGGTTTATCTATACTTATTCTGACTTGGCTTTCAAAGATGGACCTAAGATAATATTGAGCTGGTGCCTGGCTTTATTACCCTATTATGTCCCTATCTGTGTTTGTTTTACGTTGCTATTAAACACTAACATATCATAAGATTGCCTGTAAGTTTATTGGCACAAATGGACCACAGAGTTGTCTGATTTAATAAATAAATATTTTTTTGTTATTTTTAGTTTTATATATTTTGGTTATAGTTCAATAAAATAAAAATATTTCTATAAATAAATAATAATAATATTACGTATTCACATCCTCACATGCCCTATTTTCACACGTGTCTACTAATACTCACAACGCAAATTAGAGCTACTACCAAATGAAGCCTTACTCTGGCTTACAAGATCATTTAGTACGCAAAAAACATTATCTTTAGTCCCAATTTTGTATGAAGAAACGATGAGGTGGGTTGCGGGCACTAATGTTATTAGAAAAGAAAGAACAAAGAAAATAAGAAGGAAGGAAGAAAGACTGGCTTATTATGTACCTGCACTAAACAAATTTTGTTTATTTACTTATTATTTATTATCAGCTTAGTTGGTAGTAGCTCGCTGCCTTCTGCGCCGTAGATTGTAGGCACGATCCCTACCGAGATTTAATATTTGTGTGGTGAACACAGATGTTTGTTCTCTGTCTGGGTGTTATATTGTCTTCTAAGTATGTATTTACAAAAAAATGTATTTAAGTATGAGCAATCTGGTTCCCTTAGTACAAGCTCTGCATTGTTTGGGGGTTGGATAGTGTTGTATGGATTATCTATTTGTTTTTATTTAAATACATTTATTTTGTTATATACTTACGAACTCTATGTAAAAACATTAGTTCGCGTAATCCCGCCAGGGGGCAGGGCTGCTACGGGTTTTGTTTTGTGTAACCCATTATGAGTCTACTGCTCTGCCCACACTGTGTCAAGTTATCTTTTACACAACTCTGAACACGCGTAGGTATAATAATTATGTGACGTCACGAGCCTCAGAGCTATCTCGTTCTGATGAAGCTGTTCGGTGACCTTTGACACTGGTTACCTTGGCATTGTTTGTTTTGTGCGCTACTAACGCCATCTCTTGGCTCTTTGCATAAGTAACAGATATGTTCATTGTTCAGGCAATTATAAATAGACATACCACACGTGACGGATAGCCAATAGATGGCGCTATTACCAATTGGGCATCAGTGAATGATGTTATCAAGAAATGTCAAGGTGCCGGTGTAATTACAGACACATGAGCAAAGTCTCATGCAATTGTGATAGCAGATTATTTACCATCACAACAGAACACAGAACTTTTACCATCACAATTTCATAAAAAACTTACGTAAGTACCAAAAAAATAGTAGGTAATTATTATGAAAGCCAAAATAATTGATTAAGCAATATTTTCCAACGAACACTGGCAGGCTGGCCAAACAGTTGAGGAAAACAGGTACTTGCTTCAACTTAAGGCTTTTCTTGAGTGGTAACATACCTATACTGTAATAAAGAATAGCCTAAAAACCTAGAGCTCCTAAAACCACTGATACGTTATCATACGCTATCAACCTATATCAGTCCACTGCTGGACGTAGGTCTCTCCCAAGACGTGCGTGAAAATATTATGTATTAGGTTGCATGTAGCGGTATTACAATACATGGTAATCTGAATAACTCCGTGTTTTGGAGGACAGGACCTTGATGGATGAACCTCCTTCAAAAAAAAATTGGTTGTCTGTAAAGTCGGTTTACTGACGATAGTTGAACGTGCCAACGTCACACAGCTGTCGCATCGCTCACTTAAGTAGGAGAGAGACAGATGATGAACGCTGCTGAACGCGGAGGCCGTGCGTGCCTCTTTGTCGCTCGTTCCGCGCTCTCAAGCACTTCAAGCCTTAAATGGAACGCCTCAGAGCGAGGTAACGCCGCATGAGTCATGTTTCTTCGTGCGTACTGCCAGCTCCATCGAATTTTATGACGTTGTCACGTCAAAACTTATAGTTCTGTGTATCGTATGAGTCACCGTGAAAGTAACCAATAAATTGAGTCCAAGAAGTTACGCGACTTATAGTAACTACCTTACATAGTAAACCAGAAGTGAAAATATTGTGACTCACACACTAATTTCAACATTTCAAATAGTTTAGTCAATAAAGAACTTGTAGTAGAGCTCTTTGTGTGTGTCTCGTGGGGGTGCGTATTGCCTATTGCAGCCGTGAAGCAACATCGCTGTGTACAGGTTTGAAGGGTGTGGGTGCCGGTCACATTACTGGCACGTGAGGCTGAACATTTGTGCGTCTCAAGTTAATGGACGCAGGGCAGTGAATCGTAGAGCACGTTCCTGACATGCGTGACCTACGTGATAGGTACCTAAATATGATTCATGTAAAAACTAACATTAAACTAATACGAATACATCATTTCGTAAACATTAGCGTTTATGAAAAGCAAGTTATTTAAAAACATCCGGACTGACATTTACATGTTCTTAGTATTAGCGTTACCTTGAATGAATCAGCAGGTGACCCAAGATATTTGCCTTTCATATCAAAAAGTTCATTGACATCAAGTTTTTCCGAAATTATAGGTAATGTCCATGATAAAATAAACGTACATAATAGAAGCACAAGCGTCAGCGAGCGCGATTCACTCTGATGCATTATTTAGGTATTCCTTTCACCCCGTCAAAATCTGAGGGGATATCTACAGTAGCCCTACCACAAGCTCTGTCTGGCTCTATCTCTGGCTCTGGCTCTGGTTTTGAGTCTGTGTGAGTACTCATCAGTGTATTATACTGCGTGTATGACGTTTCGACGTAGGATTTATTTAGACAACACTCACACGGCCTAAAAACAGAGCCAGAAACACAGCCAGACAGGGCTTGTGCTAGGCACTGGGCCTACCACAAGCACCAGAAGATCGAGATCATAATAGCTGTTTTGTTTCATTTCGTTTTTTTAAGTGGGATAAGCACCACGCTCGAACTTCATTCTTACTTTACTTTTATTATTAACCGACTTCCAATCAAAAAGGAGGAGATTCTCAATTCGGTTGTATTTTTATTTTTATTTTTTTTATGTTTGTTACCGCATAATTTCGTCATTTGTGAGCCGATTTGAAAAAATATTTTTTTATCTGAAAGGTACTGCTTCCAGATTGGTCCCATTTTAATTTTATTAAAATCGGTGTTGCCGTTTTTTTTTAAATATTTTTTTTAATGTTTGTAACTGCATGCCTCCGTCATTTATGAACCGATTTAGAAAATTATTTTTTTATTTGGAAGGTTATTCTTTATTCTTACGTCCAGATTGTCCCAAACAAATTTCATTAAAAACGATTTAGCCGTTTGGCAATGAAGTCGGTTTCTCAAGTTTTTTAACCGACTTCCAATCAAAAAGGAGGAGGTTCTCAATTCGGTTGTATTTTTTTTTTTTAATGTTTGTTACCGCATAACTTCGTCATTTGTGAGCCGATTTGAAAAAATATTTTTTTATCTGAAAGGTACTGCTTCCAGATTGGTCCCATTTTAATTTTATTAAAATCGGTATTGCCATTTTTTTTTAAATAATTTTTTTAATGTTTGTAACTGCATGCCTCCGTCATTTATGAACCGATTTAGAAAATTATTTTTTTATTTAGAAGGTTATTCTTACGTCCAGATTGTCCCAAACAAATTTGATTAAAATCGGTTTAGCCGTTTGACAATGAAGTCGGTTTCTCAAGTTTTTTAAACTTATAATTATTAAACTTTTAATTATTTAAAATCGAATTAATAAATAATTTTATAAAAATTAACTTGGTTCTAACTAATTAATTAAATAAATATCAAATACAGTAAGAACCAAGCCGTAGTTTGTTGCCTGTTCTTCTAGGCTTGGTCGCGTTGAACTGGCACCTAAGCTCTCCTAGCATGCACGTTTCAAAGTGATCCCATGGCATTTAAAACGGCGCAGTTACTATAGGTAAGTGCATTTTGCAATGGTGTAATCGCCACATGCGTATTGAGAGCGGAAAGGGTGTGGCAGTCACAGCTCAGAGCAATGTACCAGAACCTCATTGAATGTATGACGTGACCTATTGTCCTCATGTTGATGATTCTTTCGATCGCATGCTGATGTTGATACGATTTTGGGTCTTGTGATGTCTGCATCGATAGTGCGGTTTTATCTATTTTTTACCAACTTCAAATAAAAAAGGAAGGTTTACGGTTTTATTTTTTGTTATATTTTGTGTCACATAACTTCGTCATATTATAAGAGCCGATTTGAAAAATCTATCTTTACCTAAAATATAATACTTTCAGATTGGTCCTTTAGTAATTTAATTGAACAATTTGGCAAAGTTTTCGTTTTCTCAAAATTATTGTAACGCGTATCTTTTCTAAATTTAATAAAATTGATTCACAAAACTTGCTAGAACTCTCTAGACTCGTTTAAAAAAAAAACCTTTGTACATTATCTGTGCAACAGAGTAGTGTGACACAAAAGAGTATAGTAAATCATAGTTTGGCAGAATGCCCGCGTCGTGTATATGCTGTGGCCATCCCCAAACAAGCAAATAAACTCACTTGGCTTCCAAAAGGGTAGGCAGTTGGCCTACCACAAGCTCTGTCTGGCTCTGTCGCTGGCTCTGTCTCTGGCTCTGGTTTTAAGTCTGTATGAGTGTTGACTAAATAAATCCTACGTCGAAACGTCACACACACAGTATAATACACAGGTGAGCATTCACACAAACTCAAAACCAGAGCCAGATACAGAGCCAGACAGAGCTTGTTGTAAGCCTACAGGTCATTTTCTTTGGTGAAACTAAGTACAATAAATAAATAAGTAAATAAGAGAACAAATATTTATGTGGTGAACACTTATGTTCGTTCACTGTCTAGGTGTTATATTGTATTCTAAGTATATATTTACAAGTACTGTTAACGCGCCTTACAATATCGTCGGTCCATTGCTAACTGTGCATATTCCTAGAATAACTTCTATCGATATTAAATTCAAATTCTACCTTAAAGGCTTCGAAAATGTAATTAACTAAAACCGATTGAAGACGGCTTTAAACGACTGCTGATGAAATATCTGAAAATTAAGTAACTTTATTGAAATATTTACGACGTTTTCAAGTATTTACCGCAGTTACATTTCATTTAACAAACATTGGACCACTTCGAACTCAAAAGGCAATCACAAGAATCATTTTGAAACGACCTAAAGCTAGGTGAATCACCTACGCCGCAGTGTGGCCGATCTTTAAGATTCCAATACATAAGGCCTGTGTACATCTAGGCGATGGCAATGGCGATCAGTGAAACGCTGTCAAATATCCCTGTCACGTTTGACAGCCAGTCACTGATCGCCATCGTAGAAAGCTTAGATGAGCGCAAGACATTACGCGCGGTAAGTATCTACGTGTTTGTGTTTCGCACGCAATGACATTGATAGCTGCGACTGTGTTGTTTAGGCACGTAGTGGGGTTTGCACGAAGTATTCTCTAACAGCCAAACTAATACATTCATTTCTTCTTTTAATCGAGTCACTGGTTCTTTTAAACCAGTGTGATGAAAGGAGTTCAAGTGCGTTTCAGAGGCTTATTTCATGCTCTCAACACCATAATAAGTTTTCTAACTTTTTTTCGAATGTTTTGCTCTGAGCAGTAGACAGAGATAACTTTTTGATATCGCTAACCATAAGTATAATATACCATATCATAACCATAGGTATACCATAGGTATAACGTAAGTGTAGGTACGCTTATGATCTGTTTTTATGTTTATAATTACCTGTGTTTACAAAGGAATTAATAAATTATGAATTATACTTGCGAGGCAAAGTGTTGTCATGTGCTAAATATGTTTTGGACGACCTCATAAGATCTTAAATTATATTAAAAAAAAAAGTGGCATCAAAAACATTGATAGGCTGGCATCCCAAAACCGAAATAAAAACTATATTCTGTCTCGTCCATTCTGCACGTCATTCCACCCTGTATTTGACAGCCCAATTTGCAATTGACAGCTGTCAAACGGGTGTCATGGCGGCTAACGAGCGGGAAAACAATTTGCGTCGGCAATTTGTTTATTCAGCACAAATCTGTTGGTAGGTAACGGCTATGTATTTGGATTCCTTCCTCTGTATATCTGAAGTAGGGGTTAGCTTCGAATTCTTCGTCTTATTTCTTTCTTCTAGAAGAGAGAATGAAAGAAAGGAATAACAAGATTTTTTCTCTTACTCCCTTATGGTTGTTCACTTTCCATACAAACTGATTTTTATCATTTACTAGTGGCCGCCCGCGGCTTCGCTCGCCCGTTCCCGTAACACCCCGTTCCCGTTACTTTTTCGGGATAAAAAGTATCCTATGTCCTTCTCCTGGTTCTAAGCTACCTCCCAACCAATTTTCAGCCAAATCGGTTCAGCCGTTCTCGAGTTATAAGTGGAGTAACTAACACGACTTCGAAACATCACACACACAGTATTACACATTGGTGAGCACTCACACAGACTCAAAACCAGAGCCAGACAGAGTTTGTGGTAGGCTTAGAGGAATGAAGTTTTAAGCTATTCTTCCACGTCACAAGCTGTGGCTTCCTGTGAGGGCATGACTGATGAAAAAAAACTAATTGGTTACGCTATTTTGGACGTCATATTAAATGTCGTGTGAACTATTTTTTGTTTGTATGAAAATTTTGCACAAGGTAGTACATTGCCCTTGAGTTCGGACTAATTTGGTACGACAGAAAGACGCAAGTTTTATACTAGGGCCTTCACAGCTCAGTTGGTAGTAGCTCTGCCTTCAGCGCTGGAGGGCGTGGGTTCGATCCCCACCGAGAACAAATATTTGTGTGCTGAACAGTGATGTTTGTTCTCTGTCTGGGTGTTATATTGTATGAATTTATAGATTTATCGTCCATCTGGTACCCATAGTACAAGCTCTTTATAGAGAGCTCTGGTGGCCTAGTGGTAGCGACCCCACCTTCCGATTCTAAGGGCGTTGGTTCAAATCCAGTGACCAATGAGTTTTTTACCCTAAAATGTATGTACACTATGCCAGTGCTCGCAAACGGTGAAGGAAAACATTGTTAGGAAACCGGCATATCGTAGAACCTAAAAAGTTCGAAAATATGTGTCAAGTGCACGAAAGGAGCCTTTTTGAGGCGCACTTAAAATCCTTTCACCACACTTGGTTCGAAAGAATCAGTGACACGATAAGAAGAAGTACAAGCTCTGCTTAGTTTGGGGCTAGACAGTGTATTGTAGATTGTTTGCAATATTTATTTATTTATACTATTTTATAAACTTTGGTTACTATCAAAGTTCTAACGTCAGAATATAAAGAACATAACCCATTTGAGCTCAAAGCCAGGTTTGAACCCGCACCTGTCGCGTTAAATAGTCGTTTAGCTAACCTTACGTTTAGGTGTCCTTACACGAGGGATGCATAGAGATGAGATGCCATAAGGCGCAGCTCACACGAACAGTCAATAAAGCCCTGTTACACGACCACTTTCATCAGCTGGGTTGATTGTGTAAGTCTGTTGCTATCATAAGTTTGATACTAGAAAAGTGATGGCAACAATACAAGGTGTATCTAAATATGTGTACTATGCGAAGGTGGGGGGTTTCAGACCACAATGGTGATCAGTTGTGGGGGGAGAAAATTAAAAATTCCTATTTTCAGTTTCCCATACAAAAATATTTAATTTCATAATGCCTAAATAAATTGACAACCCTATCCTTGTAACCCCTTGACCCCTTGACCTACTACCTCTGTAGGTCTACTACTACTACCTACTACCTCTGTAGCTGAGTTTAGGGTTGTCACTTTGTATAAAGTCAGCTGTTCATGTTGAAACTTCGTTGCAGTTTTTTTCAGAGATACCAATCGAAGTTCGAAAAGTCGTTGAACAAAAGTTGTTCCCCGGGGGGTGGAAATTCACCCCCCTTCGGGATAGTACACCTATTTTGATACACGTTATAATTCTGTTGCCATGCGGAAGCTTACGTCTAGTACTGATTTAGATCAATTGAGCTATCTCTAGATCGTTTGTAACGGTCTGTAGATAGCTCAACCGTTGAGTATTTTGTAAATTTTGAAAAAACAAATGTTTAAGTATTATTATCAGCTATCCGGTATAAACTACTGGTACTACTGATGTCTATTATATTTGATCATGGTGAGGATCGAACCCACGACCTACAGCACAGAAAGCAGAGCTACTACCAACTGAGCTGAGAAGGCAGTGAGAAACCTCTGGTTTTTCCAACAAACTCACTTCTAACAAAATCAATAAAATGCACCTATTTTCGATTTCAAAACCACTAATGCATAACAACAACAAACACTAAATCAATGCAAACTGATCTTTATTCCCAAAGCTTATGTATCAAAACGCAACGTTCTGCCGATATTATGACGTAACCACATAACTGGGCGTACCACAGAGTAAAAAGAACCACAGACTAACTAAAGAGCACTGTCCACTAAGGCCCGTACTCAGAAACAGTGCTTGAATCTGAGTCGAGCCTCAAGCATGGATTTTTGACACTTTTCAATGGAGAACTGTTAAAAAATCTATGCTTGAAAGTGTTTGAGGCTTGATTCAGACTCAAGCACTGTTTTTGAATACGGGCCTAAGCATTGTGTCAATAATACTACTACAGTCAAATGTTTTTTTTATACAACAAGCATATGGCCCACCTGATGTAAGTGGTAACCATTGCCTATGACAAAGCAATGCCTCGTAGGTCACGCACGTCAGGAACGTGCCCTACGATGCACTGCGTCCATCAACTTGAGGCATAAAGGTACAGCCTCACGTGCCAGTAATGTCACCCACACCCTTCAACCCTGTACACAGCGATGTTGCTTCACGGCAGGAATAGGCATGGTGGTAGTACGCACCCCCACGAGACACACACTAAGAGATCTACAAATACTAAAATAGCTAGCTCTACTAATAATAAATCACTGTCATTATTTACTAGTGTTTCACTGACCGCCACCACAGATCGCTTAGATGGCGCAAGGCTTTAGTGAGTAGTGTCCTTAACTGCTACGTAACCAAACACAGAACGTGTAGTAGTTAGTACTTTAATATAAAAGTAGTAGAACTGGTCGCTCAAGGTCTAAAATACGCATTTAAAGCTTCGAACTACTATGAATGTGGGCGTACAGATAACGGCCGTTGATCTGGCACAGACTTATCAGAAGAGGTAAGATGAAAAATAACCATCACCTACCCACCTTTAGTACATTTATTTGTAAGTTGTTATAAAGAATTAAATACAACAAAAGAAAGAGGGGGCGACAATTTAAAAGATGGGAGGACCAGATAAAGTATACTGCAGGGAAAACATGGACGCGGATAGCGAGAGATAGAGAGAAATGGAAGAGCTTGGAGGAGGCCTTTGACAAAAAAGAGCAAACAGATAGCGACAGTGTCGTAGTCGTAGTGTAAAATAAAATAAAAATTTAGTTATAAAAGTACATCTGTAATTAAGGCTTAAAATAAGTAAATAAATAAAAATAAAGAATTAAATAAACAATTTATTTATTTAGTAGTTCTAAAATCTCAGCCACGGTCTGCAATATCACCTTTTCCATGGACTACTAGTGTTGTCGCGCTTCGCACGAAGTCATTATAAAGGAAGTGAGTATATCTATTGTGCGATGGCAACACTGGTTGGTCAAAAGTGAAGGATTGAAATGAACTGTCAGGTTTTTTCTGTTGCAAGGTTGACTCGAGGGTAAGCGTGGCGACACATGGGAAAAAAGAGTTGCTTTTGGGAGGCTAGGCCAGAACGAGAGGAAGAGGCTGAAGCGCGGAGCGCTGAAGTGTGCTGTAGGAGCGAGGCAGCGTATCGAGTGTGCAACTGGACAATGCGCACGAACGAGATGGAGGTAACTTACGATGATGGGGTGAGTGCTAGCAATTAACCGATTTTACTGTATAAAGAGGTTAATGAGATTCTGGGAAGATTTCGCGAGGAAAGCCACTTGCCGCGAGAATTAATCTAATGTCCACTTCGGACTAGCTCGGTCGTTTGGGGAAGGGAAAGCGGGCCCTGTTCAGGGCCCCTTTGAGGGCATTAGTGCCATGCATCCCCGAGCTTTAGCTTGCTAGGGCTCGTGCGGGAAACTGGAGCCCGCGCCGCTGGTACGGCTCCAGGCATGAGTAGTAAGAGGATCCTGGCGAATGAGCCGAAGGGGAGTAACCGTCGCGACCCTACGAAACGGCCACGAGGCCCTTGGGTCGACGGTGAGAGACGAGCGCTGCAGCGACCCTACGAAACGGCCACGAGGCCCTTGGGTCGGCAGTGCAATTTAGAGAGACGCCGGGACTCTACGAGCGGTCCTGGACCCATGAGTCGGCGTCTCGGTAAAGAGCGCCGTCGCGATTCTACGAAACGGTCTTAGGGCCCTTGAGTCGGCGGCGCGCGGTCGACCCTATGAGAGGAAGCGGTGGTTGCTCTTTGGGGATGGAAGGCGTGAGCACTTAGGGCCAATTCCCTAAGCTCCTCGGTTGTCCCCTCCTGGGGGCTGGAAATAGCAGGAGGGGAGCTCGCATGCGTGGGTCCCCTCCACCGCGTTGAATCCGGGTACAGTCAAGACGCCGACTGTACTAGAGACCAGGGTCGATCGCAGGCCTTCTGCCAGCTTAGGGCAGTAAAATCATTTTCGGAATGTATTACAGTATTAAAGATCGACCTAGAATCTCATCCTCATGTTATCTTTGTCGCAAAGAATGCGCGACAAAAATGGTGGAGATGCAGGGATATGACTGATAAACCCTTAAGAGAATTGAGAACCAAGCCTTTTTGCCCTAACCTAAAGTATGGTTCATGACATGTTCACACGACACGAACAAAACGCAGGCTATGGCGAGCCGGAATCGGATGGAAGGACTGAGCCTGATCCGGGAAATGAAGCTAACATTTTGAGAGTACCTTTTGAGAGGGGGTAAGAAATTTCTTGAGAACTTGCTATGAGTTGTATTGTTTTATTATCCAACCTGATTTGCATACTTAAGTGTTTAATTTAGTTATGATATGATTCTGTGTACCCTTGGCGGGGCCATAATAGCTCGCATTGCAGCGGTTCTATAAATTTGCGTGACCTTTGCATTTTACAGAGAAAAAAAAGGGGACTGATTACGAAATAAATCGTAAGAATACGAAAGGCCCTTGTCATTGTAATTTTATTTGTTTGGTTGTTAACAGGAATCGCTAATTTGTTAGAGTGATCGTTTGAATGCTCATCCCTAGTATAATTTTTTTCTTTTTCTTTTCGCTCCTTTCGAAGCAGGCTATGGTACCGGGACCATGCCGCCTGGTCTTGCGGTTTTTGTTTTTTTTTCGCTTGAGTTGGGTTTTTTTTTTTAAAATAAAAAAAAAAAAAATCATCCTAGTCTAGGAAAATAATGATGTCTCAATTGTCTATGCCTACCAGCGTTGCCAGAATGGTGCTATTGTGGCATTCTGCGTTGCTTTTGACCCTCTCGTTTTTTATTTCCACGTTGCACGATACGGGATAGATAACCTATAAAGAAAAAATTGTGCAATGAAGAGCACATAGGTATTGAGTCTTTTTTTTTCTCTTCCACGTAATTACGAAACGTTTTTTTCTTTTTTTCGTTGCGTCGTTCAAAAAAAAAGGGTTTTTTGAGCTGTGTCATGTTATATTTGACTGCCTGTCGCTGGCAGCACTGACGTCTATGGTTGTGTGAGTTATCTCACGGTTTTCTCGTTCATTTTGCCAGGGCTGTTTTAATTGTAATTCATTTTACTTATTATTAATTTAAATTGTATATGTATGTATGTTCTGTTAAATCACGCATCTTTAAGTGGTACAATGTTAATTTAATCTAATACATCGAGCCAGGCTACACTTATGATCAAGATTTAAAAAGCCAAATTTAAAATTGGCGCCATGAGTGGTAAGCGTCTTTCCGCCATAAACATTAAAAACTCTTTTTCCGCCCACAGTGTTCGTGTTTGCTATCTAGGCGTAAGCATTTTTTTTTTCTGATCTTGTATTTCTGCCTGAGCTTGGAGTTAAAGTTTGGTTTGGTTTTGCGGCGTGAAATTGTACTGTATGTACTTAATTTTGTCTCAAAATTGAAGAAGGAAAGTGGCAATTCGACAACGTATCGTGTTCTCAAAGAAGATCGTTGAATAACATAAGGTAAAGTATGAGAAATGTCCCAACGCCGGCCGGCCTGTTTCGAATTCCAAATGATGGAATCATTTGCCCAATTTTATGCTAAGTTTTTTTTTTCGAGTTACTCAGTGGTCTAGCTCTCTTGATTTCAGTCAGCGTCGCCAAGGGAACCGGTGCCAGTTGTGGACACAGACCAGAGACCCATACGTCTTGGTCGAACGTCTTGGAATTGGAAGTCGTTATAGCATCTTCGGTTAATCCAAGAACCTGAAAAAAAAACTGTAAGTAGATAATTAGTACAGCCGATATTATAAATAAATCTAGCAAATTACTTACTAGCGTTCATATGTATATTCCAGTTGGAAATGGACCAGATCTTGTTAACCCGCCTGAGTTTGCGGCGAAAGAAGTTAACGGAGACTGCAGGTGCCATTAAGGCAAAGTTTGAAGAAGGACATATAGCGGAAGACGACCTCTTCTTGAGCCGAGCTCAACTAAACCACGCCATAGAGGCTTTCGACGGGGAGTTGCGTGCATGCTCCGACCATGTGGAGGTGGCAGAATTCTCAGACTTGATGGCCGAGCAGCTAGACGCCGAGGATTTAAAGATAAGGCTTGACTCGGTTATTGCGATCCACAAGGCTCAATTTCCAACGGCCAGCTCTTCTGCAAAACTCCCAAAACTGGAACTACCGAAATTCAATGGGGATGTCACTCAGTGGCACGAGTTTTGGGACAAATTTGAGGCCAACATAGATTCCAAAAATCTAAAAGACGTAGAGAAGCTGGCTTATCTGCTCGGATCGTTGGAAGGCCAAGCAAATGAAACTGTGAGCGGCCTATCCACCACCAATGCAAACTATCCCATTGCTCTGGAGCTTCTACGAAAGCGGTTTGGGTCCAGAGACCAGGTGATAGACGCACATCACGTCGCTATCAGGAAAATTAAGATGGCATCAAGCAAGTCGGCATCCTGCAGGGTGACCTTGGATACACTGGAAAGGCATCTTCGAGTTCTTCAAACGCTTGAAGAAAACACTGGCAGTAACCACCTGCGAACCAGCGTTGAGAGTAAATTCCCAGAACAGGTGATGTACCAAGTGAATTTACTCTCCGCTGATGATCACTCCATACCTACTCTGCGAACCAATCTAGACAAGGTCATCACTGCGATGGAAAAATCTGAAAGGAACCGAGAGCATGAAACAGTTCATGACCTTCCCCCTGCAGCGACAACAGAGGCCCTACAAGTCAGAGCCGACCTGGACAGACAGAGACAAGGTTATAAAAGGAAGGGTGACAAGGTATCTGGAGAAGAGACAGCAAAAAGACAAAAGCGTCCGTGTATTCTTTGCAAGAGGGAAGGCCATTTTAGTGCAGACTGCAGAACCATTAGAACAATCAAAGCACGGAAGGAAAGTTTGAAGGGTAGGTGTTTCCGTTGTCTGCGAGAAGACCATCGAGAAGAGGGCTGCAAGAGAAAAATTTCCTGCTATGGATGCAAGGGGAATCATTTAAAGATGCTGTGCCCCCAATCCGTAGGTGAGAATCCTAAAGTACAAAGCCAACTACCTACAACTATATGCAGTGTATCTGATAAATACACTTTTTTACAGACAGCGGTAGTAAAGATCAAAGCTCCGAATAAGGGGAAGACCATCAGGGGCAGAATTCTTCTGGACAGTGGCAGTCAACGCAGCTACATTACATCACAAGCAGCACGGAGCCTGGAGCTGTCAACTGAAAAAAAGGATCTGCTGCTGGTATATACCTTCGGAGCTGCATCCCCGCAAGAGATATCCAGCCCTTCTTCAAGTATCATCATAGAAACCAAGCGCGGCATCAATAGGACAGTACAGGTAAACATTGTTCCACGGATAACGGATCGTATTCCAATAGCAATGCTCAAACATAATGAGGTGGACATACCTGCGGATGATGATTCAGAAGGAGAAAAAATTGATGTTCTTGTGGGTAATGATCTCTATTGCTCTTTCCTACGGGATAACAAAATCAAAATCAATGACAACTTGCATATAATTGACACAGATTTTGGGTGGGTGTTATCAGGCAGCACTACACAAAAGGAACGTGATGTCTTGTCGGTTGCTACCTACTGCCAATGCTACATACCAAGTTGTCCATACCTGCCCGAACCAGACCTCCCATTAAGGAGCATAGACATAAAATTCCTATGGTCGTTGGAAAGTATTGGAATAACCGATTCACCGAAAGCAACGAGGCAAGAACAAGCTGTTTGTCACTTTAATGAGACTGTAAAAAATCAAGATGGACGTTATGAAGTTAAGTGGCCTTGGGTGCAGTACCCACCTGAAATCCAATCAAACCTGGGACTTGCCATAGGGAGATTAAAAAGCTTGATCAAGAAACTGGATAAGAGCACCTTAACTGAATATGACGGCATCCTAAAGGAACAGCTAGGTCTGGGGATTGTTGAGGTGATTGAACCTAGCTCTAGCCAGAATGACCACCCTATTCATTACCTCCCACACCACATGGTGAAACAGAAAGGAAAAAGAGGTAGGCTTGTATATGATGCCTCAGCAAAAATACCAGGGCAAAAGAGCCTGAATGAATGCTTGTACAGTGGCCCCTTAATGCTGGAAGATTTGACAGCTCTTCTTCTCAACTTCCGTATAAAAAAGATTGGCATGGTCGCGGATGTAGAAAAGGCTTTCCTTCAAGTTGGATTACAACAAGAAGATAGAGATGTCACAAGGTTCGTGTGGATCAAGGATCTCGATAAGCAATCCATAGAGGATAACCTGCTCCATTTACGCTTCTGCCGAGTACCCTTCGGAATCATATCAAGCCCATTCCTTCTCACGGCAACAATCAGACACCATATGACTGTAACAGATAAGGACTTGCTCAAAGTCATAGCAGACAAATGTTACGTTGACAATTTAGTGACAGGAGCTCAGTCTGTCCAAGAAGCTAATGAGATATATAAACAGGCAAGATCGACGTTTGGGCAGATCTCAATGAATATAAGAGACTGGGTTTCTAATAGCAAAGAGCTTATGGACGCGATCCCGCAACAACACAAAGCTATGCAGTGTAAGGAGGTGAAAGTTCTCGGGTTGTTATGGGACGTAGGAAGAGATACGCTGAAGTTAAAGGTATCAGAAGGATACTTCAATCCCAACACACCAATAAACACGAGAAGAGAAGTCCTTCGTACTCTAGCCCGAGTGTATGACCCATGTGGCTTTGTGTGCCCACTGATTTTGCCAATAAAACTTCTCTTCCAGAATATATGCAAAGAAAAGGTGAAATGGGATGCCGCATTACCTGAGAACCTGACGCAACCCCTGAAAGGTATCTTGAAAGACATAAAGGCGGTAACTGAGATTGAACTTCCGAGGTACGTGGGAAGTGATTCATCAGGGATCAAAGTTACTTATGAACTACATTGTTTCACGGATGCATCCAAACATGCTTATGCGGCAGTCGTGTATTTGAGGACAAAAGGAGAGAAAATTTCAATTCACTTGATGATGGCAAAATCTCGCATTTCTCAAATTGAAGACAGAGATGACCTCAAGATACCCAAATTAGAGCTATTGGGTTTTCTGATAGGAAGCAGGCTACTGAAGTATGTGAAGTCCA
The DNA here is from genome assembly GCA_939531255.2 of Thera britannica. Lineage (NCBI taxonomy): Eukaryota > Metazoa > Arthropoda > Insecta > Lepidoptera > Geometridae > Thera > Thera britannica. The sequence continues at coordinate 8,176,824 of OW618043.2, read as the reverse complement.
TTATAGATTTACCAATCGAAAAGGAATATCTGTGGACGGATAGCCAAATAGTCCTTGCATGGATGAAGTCAAACAAACTCCTACCACCATTTGTGGCAAACAGAGTCAATGAGATTAGAAGTTACCATCAACAGACAGAGATGTGCTACGTGAATACGAAATCTAACCCTGCTGATATTGCTACCAGACCTGAACCAGATCTATGGGACCAAAAGAAAGAACTTTGGTACGAAGGACCCAAATTTTTAAAGGAGGCAGAATCTCAGTGGCCTACAGATCGCCAGTATTGCGCGGACACAACCTTTGTTTCGTTTGGGGAGGTCCTGGATGAGGATCCAGGTGAGTTGGAACCACATGACTGGTCTGAGCTGGCCAGTATCCACAATGCCCCAATGGAGATAGACGAGGTGGAAGAAGAAATAAATACTTGTAAGAACAAGTCACAGGGTAATGCCACAATGCAAATAAGGAAAATTCAGCTTGAACACTTTCCAGATGAGCTGGCAGGGAAGAAAACCCACTTATCAAAAAGTTTAGGATTGTTTATAGATTCAGAGGGTCTACTACGCTGCGGTGGTCGGATGACTAACACAACATGGAATTACGATATGAAGCATCCAGTGCTGCTACCAAGAGACTGTGACTTTACAAATAATATTATTATTGAAACTCATGTGAGTAACTATCACGTTGGCGCATCACATACGCTAAGCATCATCAGAGAACGATATTGGATACCACAAGGAAGAGCAAAAGTTACAAAAATGCTCAAGACATGCCAGCAATGTGTGAAACATGGCGGTGGTCCGTATAAGCTCCCAGATGCACCAGCTCTACCAGCGGAGAGAGTTAACTACAGCGAGCCCTTCTCATTCACTGGTGTGGACTATTTTGGTCCATTGTACATGAGTTCGCCAAGTGGTAAAGAAAAAAGATGGGTGGCCCTATTCACATGCCTGACTGTAAGAGCGATTCATCTGGAAATCGTCAAGGATCTTTCTGCTGAAGAGTGCCTTCTAGCCTTACGAAGATTCGCAGCGACAAGAGGAATACCGAAACGAATGTACTCGGATAATGCTACCTGTTTCAAATTGACCTCCGAGGTAATGTCGAGCCAATATTGTATAGGCAATGAAATCAGCTGGAAATTCATCCCTCAACTGGCTCCGTGGCACGGAGGTTTCTACGAACGCCTGGTGGGACTAGTCAAGCATTGCCTAAAGCGCACTTTGGAAAAACACCTGCTCAATGATAGCAGACTACTAACTGTCATGAAGGAAGTAGAGGCAGTTGTTAACTCAAGACCACTAACTCGAGTTGGCACTGAAATAGAACAGGTCCTGCATCCGGTTGATTTCCTAAACCTAGGAAAATGTTTGACGGTGAAACCATCACAAATAGAAGTACCATGTACTGGGTCTAAGGTGAAAACCGACCTGATAGACAGCTGGAAGAGAGGAATCAAGATTCTGGAAGAATTTAAAAGGATGTTTATAGGGCAGTACCTCACCTGTTTAAGAGAGAGATCAAAACATTCGCCTAAGCAACCCAGAATCAGATCTGATCGTACCCCACAAGAAGGAGACATCGTCCAAATCAAAGCAGACTCTAAGAATCGTCAAAATTGGAAAGTTGGTAAAATTGTCGAACTATTAGAAGGCGTGGACGGCGCATGCAGAGTCGCGAGAGTAAAAGTAGATGATTCTATTCTTACGCGTTCTATAGGACACCTCTATCCCTTAGAAGATCCTGAAGTTGGACAACAACCATCACGAACAGGAGAGCATTATGATGGGGCAATGGGAGACATAAACAATGAACCGGAGTTAGGTCAGGTTCCAGAATGTGGGAATCAGTTTGATGAACAAAGAACCTCTCAGATGGAAACCGATCCCGTCAGCGAGGCGGATGGTCCAGAAGAGAGTGAAGCCTCCAGAGAAAGTGCAATCTTGGAATCTGTAGCCAACAATTCAAGCCCCCGAGCTAATGAGGTGCCTCGGCAAGCGAATGAAGCAGAAGGAAGAACCAGAAGGGGTGCCGCCGTCCGTGCTAGGGAGAAAATCCTGGAATGGACGCGTCACCTGTTCGCCATGCTGGAATAGCATTTCTCTCTCTTGCTGGGTGTGTCGCGCTTCGCACGAAGTCATTATAAAGGAAGTGAGTATATCTATTGTGCGATGGCAACACTGGTTGGTCAAAAGTGAAGGATTGAAATGAACTGTCAGGTTTTTTCTGTTGCAAGGTTGACTCGAGGGTAAGCGTGGCGACACATGGGAAAAAAGAGTTGCTTTTGGGAGGCTAGGCCAGAACGAGAGGAAGAGGCTGAAGCGCGGAGCGCTGAAGTGTGCTGTAGGAGCGAGGCAGCGTATCGAGTGTGCAACTGGACAATGCGCACGAACGAGATGGAGGTAACTTACGATGATGGGGTGAGTGCTAGCAATTAACCGATTTTACTGTATAAAGAGGTTAATGAGATTCTGGGAAGATTTCGCGAGGAAAGCCACTTGCCGCGAGAATTAATCTAATGTCCACTTCGGACTAGCTCGGTCGTTTGGGGAAGGGAAAGCGGGCCCTGTTCAGGGCCCCTTTGAGGGCATTAGTGCCATGCATCCCCGAGCTTTAGCTTGCTAGGGCTCGTGCGGGAAACTGGAGCCCGCGCCGCTGGTACGGCTCCAGGCATGAGTAGTAAGAGGATCCTGGCGAATGAGCCGAAGGGGAGTAACCGTCGCGACCCTACGAAACGGCCACGAGGCCCTTGGGTCGACGGTGAGAGACGAGCGCTGCAGCGACCCTACGAAACGGCCACGAGGCCCTTGGGTCGGCAGTGCAATTTAGAGAGACGCCGGGACTCTACGAGCGGTCCTGGACCCATGAGTCGGCGTCTCGGTAAAGAGCGCCGTCGCGATTCTACGAAACGGTCTTAGGGCCCTTGAGTCGGCGGCGCGCGGTCGACCCTATGAGAGGAAGCGGTGGTTGCTCTTTGGGGATGGAAGGCGTGAGCACTTAGGGCCAATTCCCTAAGCTCCTCGGTTGTCCCCTCCTGGGGGCTGGAAATAGCAGGAGGGGAGCTCGCATGCGTGGGTCCCCTCCACCGCGTTGAATCCGGGTACAGTCAAGACGCCGACTGTACTAGAGACCAGGGTCGATCGCAGGCCTTCTGCCAGCTTAGGGCAGTAAAATCATTTTCGGAATGTATTACAGTATTAAAGATCGACCTAGAATCTCATCCTCATGTTATCTTTGTCGCAAAGAATGCGCGACAAGTGTCATATTCTGATCATTGCAATAAAGTTTTTTTTTTCAAGTTTTAAGTTTGGTCCAGGTTATAGTTGTCATTTAGCCATGTTGACTACCACCCAATGGACCGATGACATTGTGAAGATCGCGAGAGACCGGTGGGTGGAGAGAGCTCGGAATCATTCTTAGAAAGGAGTTGCTGAAATTACGGCTAATAGAGGAGAGTGGAGAACGAGCACCTGTAGTACCGACCCCACATCAAATGGGATAAGAACAAGAAAATGATGATGGTGGTCATGTTGTGTGTCAGTCAGTTGTATCCAAAATTATTATGAAAGCGAAACCTTTTAGGCATGCTTAAGCCTAAGATGACATAGTGTATGTACAGTGGCGGAATGAAAATGTTCGTCGATTTTCAGCTTGATTTGTTCAACGTATCACGATCACATACTACCTTTTGAAACTGAATAGACAGAATACCGATAAGTTAACGTCACAAATTATGTCAAAATGTGTGTTCATGATCAAGACACTCTGCTGCAAGCGAAAATCGACTCTAAGGTGACGAACATTTTCATACCGCGACCGTACATAATCATTAAAGCCTGTTTGAGGTGGAAAAAAACAATTAACTCGCATCACGTTCCCACACACATATCCCACATACACCGACACATCTTCGGCAAACTTCGGCAAAAGTCGGGGGCGGGCGGGCGCGCTATGTGCCACGGTAACAGCCGCAGACTGTAATATCCGCAAGTAGCTTTTGACATTTAAGCAAATATCTCTCGACCACGTAGGCACACTGGTTTCATCATCAGCACTCATTGTTTGCACCACTTTGAAAGAAGACTTTTGGCTCAAACCTCTCTTAGGATATTGACCTACATGAGTTTTAAACTAATAGGAAAAAATAAAATATAGAAAGAGAAGCAATGCTCAACGTATTGCCATCTCTTACTTACGCTTAGTGAAAAACAGGGACATACTCATTTGAAGTTGTAGACGCAGAAAAGTGAACATAATATTATGTGAACATAGTTGTTTGGTTTCTTTCTGGGTGTTATATTGTATTCTAAGTGCGTATGTTTTTACAAAAAGAATAAATCAGCTGTCAGGTTCTCATAGTACAAGTTTTGCTTAATTTGGGGCTAGATAGTATTTTGTAGATTGTCCACAATATTTAGAGTGATTATAGGTATTTGGTGGTATTGTAGGTAGGTATACAAGTTATTCGTAATTATTCCTACTGTTACCTAAGCGTATGTAGTTAGTCACAAAAACGTAATTTTTCAGGGTTTAACACAAATAAAACAACAAAATGTATTTTCCCTGATTTTAAGTCACATCCTATGCTACCCGTGTCACGTACCTACTGAGCCAGGAAGACGATATTATCAGGTGGAAATACCAACTACTAAGTCACACCACAGTAGGCCTATCACAAGCTCTGTCTGGCTCTGTCTCTGGCTCTGGTTTTGAGTCTAGTGAGTGCTCACCAGTGTATTATACTGTGTGTGACGTTTCGACGTAGGATTTATTTAGTCAACACTCACACAGACTCAAAACCAGAGCCAGACAGAGCTTGTGGTAGGCCTACTGTCCGCTCTCAGACAGCCAGGGAGGGTCTCTGTATACACGTATTTGTACAAGCTCTGCTTAGTTTGGGGCTAGATAGTGTTGTGTGGATTATCTACAATATTTATTTATTGTTCAAGTTTTCTTTTCTATTGACATTCCCGGAGAGCCACTGGTTTTTCACCGACTTTAAATAAATAATAAGGAGGTTCTCAATTCAGTTGTATTTTTTTTTTATGTCTGTTATCATATAATTTGGTTCATTTATGAAACGATTCGTTTTTTTATTTATTTGAAAGGTAATATTTTATAATTGGAAATTTTATCAAAATCGGTTCAGCAGTTTGGCCATGAAGTCAATTTTTTAGCTTTTTTTAATACAATCGTTTTAATTGGGTCAGCTAAGGACCTGGGGTCAATCTCCTGACACTAACAACGAATAAACCAGTGTCCATGGTGTGATTCGCCCACCTTATGCCATTATGTCCTGGGACTTAAATGTAGTCCTTATCTGAGACGAAATAAAGCTCTATTTGCATTTATGACTTTTTTAAGGGAATGATAAAGTGAGGAGATGAGCGATTTATAATTATTTTACACAAAAAAACTAAGTAAGCGTCCTCTCTGAAATGTTCTGTAAAGATAACTTAGGGGGTAGTCAGAAGCACGTCTTAGCAATACAGTTGGTAAAAGACCACATTTTTCTTATTAACACTTTATCTATTAATTTCAGGATTATTCTTCGTAAACTTTTTCAAACCTAATTGGCGATTTCAACATTTTTAGTTCGATATTTAGCACGTCAAGAAAAATGAAGTACTATTTTGTGTTTTTTATTTTCTATCACTAAGCAACATTCCTTCAAAAAAACGTTTTTTTATGTTCTAATTTACGTAAATTATCAAAAAGATATGATAGGTTAAGCGATAAACTAGTGTTTAATTTTACACGCTTCAAGATTATCATTTTAAATAACTGAACAAAAACTCTTCTTCTTCTTCCTGCCCTTAACCCACTTTATAATGTGGTCGGCACAACATGTTCTCTTCCATTCTCCTGTATCAGCCGTCATATCTGTTTTCACTTCTCTCTTATCCATGTCATCTTTCACACTGTTCATCTATCTTTTCTTTCCTCTACTCACATATCCATCAACATCCATACTCATTACTTTCCTAGTCACATGACTTTCATCCCTCCTCATAACATGTCCGTACCACGCCAGCCTGTTTTTCCTCAATTTTTATATCACTGGTGCTACTGTAATAGCCCCTCCCCACCGGTGTGTGATATCGCGCATCAGCTCGCACGACACACCATGGGAACGGTCTCGTGCGCCGAGGTGCGCGGTAGCACAGGAGCCCTTTCTGTGTGCGTTGCCGTGCGTCATCGTCGGCTGTGCGTGATGATCTGCAGAACCACGCACCGTAGGAAGGCAGCATAAGACTTCTCAAGGCCTGCGCACACCTAGGTCGCTGGCGATAGCGATCAGTGAAACGCTGTCAAATATAACTGTCAAATTTGACAGCGTTTCACTGATAAGTGTGTGCAGGCTTTCACGCAAACAATGCTGAATAAATCGCTACCGCCTATCACCACACCCACAGTTCACCAATCCAATTAAAGCAGTTCTGACTGTACCTAATGAGTTAACTGGTGCAATTGAGCCGACTGTACATTACCCTGAGTTAACCTCTGATCATTAGCGCTGACAGTCCTCGTGTGACAAAGACCTTAGTAAGTAGCTTATAAGTATCTGCTTAGGACTTAAAAGTTGAGTAAATATTAGTTACTTTATACACTTACTAATTACACGTTTACCATCTGTAATAAAATATTTGAAAAACTGATTTCATGGCCAAACTGCTAAACCGAATTTGATGATAATTATACGAGAAAATCTAGAGCTATTTATTACCTTTCAGAAAATTAATATTTTTTAAATCTGTTCATAAATGACGAAATAATGCCAAAACAAACTTTACAGTAATGAAAACGTTTTTATTTGTTTTTTGAAGTGTGTTAGAAAATACCATAAAAGGCATAGGTAGTCAAAGTTCATCTTTTATGTTGGTAGTATAACACTTTGACACATCTTATAGCTAGATGAGTCTAGGTGCCAGTTCCACGCGACCAAGCCGACGTAAGAACAGGCAACAAACTACGGCGTGGGTCCTACAATTTTTTTAAATTATCATATTTTACCATAAAATAAAAACTATCAATTGACACTATGACTAATTTTAAAAAGCTATGTCACAATAATTAGCAATATTTTAGCTCATACTCATTAGATATTACCAAAATTATTCACACATTCCAGCAAATGCAAAAAAACACTAGCGAATAACTTTACAAAATGTGTGTCTTAATTCAAATCAAATCTAAAATAATGTATTTCTGTCTCATATACCTACACTATAATTTAAAATGCAAGACAAGGAACAGATCATAAAGAACAAAAAAAAAATTCTATATTTCAATTTATTAAATTTAATAAATTGAAATAGTCGTTAATTTTGGAGACATCATTTACTTATTTCCCTCCAAAATTAACTGCCATTTCGTATCCTTTGACTTTTGGTCTCGGATCAACGACTAAGGACCGGTTTCACGGATGACCAATCGACAGTTGTTTAACTGAAAATTTTGCTTGCAGAATTAACAACAAATTATCAGCAGAACGTGGAGGAGCGCCTGCAGGACTGAACCCCGCTGTCTACCTAATCCTGACTGGAAGCTGAGACTAACCAGTAACCAGGGTGCAATAATTCTAGAAACACAAATCCCTCAAGCAATCGCTGAATTCGATGTCAGTTGTCAAAGATTGAAAAATTTGAAAATGGAACGCGGATTCAGCGATCACTTAATCGAGCCGTGTTCCCAGAATAGCAGTAGGCCTACCACAAGCTCTCTCTGGCTCTGTCTCAGTGCTGACTAAATAAATCCTACGTGGAAACGTCACACACACAGTACACAGTATATATAACACTGGTAAGAACTCCCACAGACTCAAAACCAGAGCCAGAGACAGAGCCTGAGGTAGGCCTACTGCTATTCTAGTAACACGGCTCGATTAAGTGATCGCTGAATCCGCATTCCATTTTCAAATGTTTCAAACAAAATTTGACAACTGACATCGAATTCAGCGATTGCTTGAGGGATTTGTGTTACTAGAATTGCACCCCTGAACGCTTAGATGATCGCAAGGTATTAAAGCTAGATGAGACTATATAGGCGCCACTCCATATAGACAGTTGCATAATATAGTGACTGTGCTACAGAGATTGATAATTAAAATGCCTGAGTTATGATTGGCTGTCTATAACGCTTAGGTGTTTACTGCACGTGTCATCTGGGAAAAATCTAGCCAAGAATCTGATTCAAAGTATTTTTAATTATTTTCCTCTCAGAATGCATTTAGCATTCAGCTGAGTGAATTTAGCATTTGGCTTGGTTTGTACGTCATGATTTTGTTATTAATATTATTTACTAGCGATCTGCCCCGACTTCTCACGGAGGAAAACTTTAAAGTTCTCTATATATACATATCTCCATATATACTCTTCATATTTTTAGCTCTTTTTTCCGTCAGACCTTTTTTTGCATTTAGTTATTTCCTCGCTGAGATGGGATGAAAATTTACGTGTTGCACTCGGGTGGAAAGATTTTTCACCTCGTGCTCTTTTGATTCCCTTGCGATAGCTTGTGATTCAATTTTAGAAACCTACGCTTGCTGGGTCATTAAAATTGAGAAATCATAAAGAAACTTTGCACTCTTGTATAAAAAATAATTATTTTAATATACATTTGATATAAAATAACTATTAAAATCAGTCTAAGTTTTTGAGTTTATACGTCACAAACATACAAATACAAACTTAGCCTACAATAATATTAGTATGATATGAGACCTGTGTTCTAGTAGGTAGTAGTAGGTAGTAACTAGTAGTGTGGTTTAATTCCGGTCGTAAAAATCTGTGAATCAGTAAAGGAAAAACTCGTAAAGAAACCATAAATCCCTGTTTTGTATTCTATTGGCGACGATAGTTTTGTAACTTGTCATGTATGGAAAACCAGTTACGGTTGTGCACATCGGCTTTTTGGCTATAAAGAGCGCTATCTCTTTCTAACGCACACTACGCTCTATGAAGCCGAAATTAGCCGATGTGCAATATTTGTTGCCTACTACTATACTGCATTATGTGACTACGTGCTAATGTTATAATAATGAAGTGAAAACTTCTTCAAACATTTTCATTTTTGAGGTAGGAGAAAACCAATTAACTACTGGTAGTAGAGCTCTGCGTGTGACTCGTGGGAAGCAGCATCGCTGTGTACAGGTTTGAAGGGTGTGGGTGCCGGTGGCATTACTGACACGTGAGGCTGAACATCTGTATGCAACAAGTTGATGGACACAGGGCAGTGCATCGTAGGGCACGTTCCTTACGTGCGTGTTGAATTATTTTTTAAATTCAAAAAGGGACTTCTACCAGTAAAGTGTTCCATATTCAAGGTACGAGTACTTTCCCTCCACGTGGCATATCCGTGGGACACCCTGTATATATCATCTACAATAGATGCAAAAGCCTGTTATAGTAGCAGAATGGAATGCATACTGCATAGAGTAGGCTATAATTAGTATGTACTTAGTTCTGAGTCATAGAGATTATTATAATGTAGGTAGGTACATAATCATTTTATCGCTCCTAGCTTAAGGACACAGAAATATATACTTCGACTGGCCTCTCAGCTCAGTTGGTAGTAGCTCTGCCATCTGAGCCGTAGGTCGTGGGTTCGATCCCACCGAGAACAATTATTTGAGTGGTGAACGCAGATGTTTGTTCTCTGTCTGGGTGTCATATAATATTGTATGTTTGTATTTACAAAAAAAATTGTATGCAAGTATCATAATAATATCGGCTATCTGGTTCCCATAGTACAAGCTCTGCTTAGTTTGGGACTAGATAGTGTTGTATGAATTGTCCGCATTATTTAAGTATAAATAATTTATAAATATATATTATTTATTTATTTATTTAACCGCTCTAAGGTATAGGTAAGTCTTGTTTTCATAAAACCTTTGTATTACGTATAGATTTGCCAATTTTTTTGAAAATTATGAAATTTAACCCTTTCAGGAAAAGTTACATTTCATGAACTGGAATTCGAACCCAAACTTTTTTCTTATTATTTAAATTCAATGTAGTACTCACTACAAAACCCTACAATAAAGGCCGTCATAAAACCAATTGCAAGTAGATGTCAACTAAGTTTTTGTTCTTGTATATACATTTTATCTAGAAACAAGTTATTGCTAACCGGAATATTGCATACCCATTAGCACAGGTAGGTATTATAAATACCTTAGTCGTACTAGATAATCATATTTTATCATCAGCCTGAAGAAGTCCACTGCTGGACATAGGCCTCCCCTACACATTTCCAGGAAGAACGATTCTGATCCCTTTCCATCCATCGACTTCCTGCGATCTTAACAATGTCGTCGGTCCATCTGGTGGGTGGGCGCCCTACTTTTTAACCGACTTCCAAAAAGGAGGAGGTTCTATGTTCGGCTGTATGTATGTTTTTTTTATGTATGTTCATCGATTTCTCCGTCAATTGTGCACCGATTTTGAAAATTATTTTTTTGTTACAAAGAGTACACTCCCGAGGTGGTCCCATCGTCACCAAGTCAGGATCTGATGAGGGGATCCCATGGAAATCGAGGGAAACCCTAAAATTTTTAGTGTGTTTGTGTAACTATCGGGCTGAAATTTTGCGCACTTATAGATTCTTGGTGACAATGAAATATTATGGTATCAGCGAGCTGATCTGATGATGGAGTCAAGAGCTGCTCAATAGAACTCCTCAATTAATGCATGCCGATATCAACATTAATTATATAAAATATGGTCATTGTTTCACTTAACACCGACTTAAAACTAAATCTGTTTACTATTCTTATTTTTCGCTTTTTAGTGCAAGTATTTTTTTAAGTCGGTTATATTTTATTTTTTTTGAAAATTTTTTAGCGTCTTCCGGTTCGTGGTCGCCATTCGAGAACCTTTATTCCCCAACGGTTGTCAGTTCTTCAAGCTATACGACCTGCCCATTGCCACTACAACTAATTCTAAGAGCTATGTCGGTGACCTTGGTTCTTCTACGGATATCCGCATTTCTGATTCTATCACGTAGTGAAACTCCCAGCATAGCTGTCTCCATAGCTCGTTGCGTGACTTTGAGCTTGTGCACGAGGACAATAATATTACATTATCAGAAGTCCACCATGTCCAGTGGTGGACACCTGATAATGTAATATTATTGTAAGGCCTCCCCAATACATTTCCGGGAAGAACGGGAAGATTCTATAAGCCCTCTCCATCTACCGAATTTTTGCAATCTTTTACAATGTCATCGTTCCATCGGTGGCACCTCATCCTCATATCACAATAATGAAAAAATATTAGTCATTCATCATCATCATCAGTTTAAGAGGTTCATTATTAGATGAATTTAGGGTGGATTTTACTATGGGTAAACCCCACCAGATAAAAGTATTGTGTTAGACATTTCTAAATATTTTTATTTGACAGATTTACCCCCGAATACTGAAACGCAACTCAGATTTAAGCACGTCTCAAACGACGAATATTTGACAGTTTTCAATGAAAATCTGTCAAATATTCGTCGCTTGAGACGTGCTTAAATCTGAGTTGCATTTCAGTATTCGGGGGTATGTATGTTAATCTGACGGTGAAAACCGCACTAACACAGATAAAAAAATGTTTGAGCAGATAAACTAAAGAAAATACTTTCTGTAATGAAAATTACAGAAGAATCAGCTGGCCTACCATGAGCTTCATATGGTTATGGTTATGGCTGTCAAAATTGTGTCAACAGTGTCAACACATTCAAACCCAAGAAGAAAATGAATGTGTGGGTCAGCCTATCTATACACAATTTGACAGCCATAGCCATAACCATAATGGAGATCGTGGTAGCCCTGCTGTTCAAATTAATTCACAAATACAAGTTTAAAAAACTTGAGAAACTGACTTCACAGCCAAATTGCAGAGCCGATATGTTGATAAAATTTCTCCCACGACCTCTAAGTCTCAGCCAATAAGTCATTATATCAAAGTTAAATTAAATAGTAGTAATGTACCTAAAAAGTTCGTAAATATGTGTCACGTCACCGAAAGGAGTTTCTTTGAGGCGCACCTAAAATCTTTTCACCACACTTGGTTCCACTACACCACAAACTCGTATAATATATATGTACCTATTGCAGGCGTGTGCAGAGAGACCTTGAAGGAATTGATGATGGTGACGTAACACATCATTATCTGTTGTTCGTATTGATTTTAATGTGTTTGTGGTCGGAGTAAACAAGATGGACGAAACTTGAGATGTTATAGTTTTACGTCAAAATATTCCTATTGTTTATAAGTATTTTTAGTAGTAGTAGAGCTCTGTGTGTCTCGTGGGGGTGCGTACTACCACCATGCCTATTGCAGCCGTGTAGCAACATCGCTGTGTACAGGTTTGAAGGGTGTGGGTGCCGGTCACATTACTGGCACGTGAGGCTGAACATCTGTATGCCTCAAGTTGATGGACGCAGGGCAGGGCATTGTAGGGCACGTTCTTGACGTGCGTGACCTACGAGCAACGCTCTGTCATAGGCGATAACCACTTAACATCAGGTGGGCTACATGCTTGTTCTATCAAAAATGTTCTGAAGATATTATACACATAAGTCGGGGTTTTTATATTAGTAACATGGTGTACATACAGGGAATATGACTAAGAAACATAATAATTCATGTTATATTTCGCTAGGTATAGTAAGTTATTTATACCTAATGATTGTGTGAACCGCAAAAGTAAATTACGAAGCTATGGGTACCTTTAACTATCATTAATGCATCATAAGGTATGCAGAATTGAGTCTGAGTAGGTACAAAACATACACTAATCACACTAAAATTATTAGTGAAGTTTAAAAACTAGAGAAATCTACTTAACTTTAATAGCCGAACTGCTGGACCTATTTTGATAAAAAAATAATGACCTTTCAGATAAAAAAAAGTAAAAATCGGCTGTCTGTAAAGTCGGTTCACTGTCGATATAGTTGAACGTGCCAACGTCATACAGCCGCCACGCGGACGCATCGCTCACTCAAGTAGGAGAGAGACAGATGTCGAACGCTGCCGAACGCGGAGGCCGTGCGTGCCTCTTTGTCGCTCGTTCCGCGCTCTCGCTTGTACTTCAAACCTTCAATGGAACGCCTCAAAGTGAGGTAACGCCGCATGAGTCATGTTTTTTCGTACGTGCAGCCGGGTCCATCGAATTATAAGACGTTGTCACGTCAAAAATAATGTTTCAAATCAGTAGGCCTACCACGAGCTCTGTCTGGTTCTTTCTCTGGTTCTGGTTTTGAGTCTGTGTGAGTGTTGACTAAATAAATCCTACGTCAAAACGTCACACACACAGTACCTATAATGCACTGGTGAGCTCTCACACAGACTCAAAACTGGAGCCAGAGACAGAGCCAAACAGAGCTTGTGGTAGGCCTACTGGTCTGGCCACTTATAACATTACCACCGATGTCCTCTAAAGCACAACAGACTGTCTGCACAAGTGGGTGTGTTCATGTACTTACAGCAATAAACTAAAAGTGGCGGATACACCAATTTGTTTGAACGAGGTATTCTTAGAATAGTCTTGACCTCACTGTGTTGTCTCTTTGATAGTCTAGTGGTAGCCAAGCCTTCCAATCCTGAGGTTGTGGGTTCAATTCTCACAAAAGTAAGAATAGAATAGAAAATTCTTTATTGCACACCTTAAAACTAACAATGGAAAAACAAGTAACAATAACTAAACACATACTAATGTAAAATGGGCGGTCTTATCGCTGAAGAGCGAGATGAGATGGATGGAGAGAAGCGTATAATAACATTGTTGGACTTATTACCTGTTCAACGATTCTTATCTTTACTAAAAACTAAACTTTACTTAGTTTGACGCTAGATAGCGTTGTTTTAAAATGTTCAACGACATTTGTCTATTTTTATCGCATAAATAATCATGTTTATTAAGGAATCAGGTTATGAAACGAGTTTCTGATCAGCCTTCAAAACTAATTGCCAAAAATATTCTTATTGTCTCTCTCTCTCTCACTAAGTGAAAGGGCCCAAACAAAGTTCAATGCAACTCTTGCGCAAAGTAAATGGTAACTTAAAGAATGTGTTCAATCAATATTTGGCAATAGAACCATCGGGATTGCTCAGTCTTCGCATGCATAAAGGTGCATCCCCACTCATCGGTGGCGTATACAGTGTCGTGACAGAGCCGTCGATTGAATTTGAACCTTATCTTTCCATACTATGAGTTGAATTTATATAAGACAACAAACCCTCTAGTTCATAAAAATAAATGCTCAACCAGGGAACACAGGGAAACAGAAATCAAATAAGAAAGACTGAAGCTGCAACAGACCGCAAGTGCTGAAAAGCATTTGATGAAAGAATTTTCCAAATCAGTACAGTAGTTTTTGAGTTTATTCATTACAAACATACACACAAAATACAAAATACAAAAATATAAATTTTTCCTGTTAATATTAGTAGATGTAGATTTTGTTCGTTAAAAAAAGGTATAACTAAAATGCTAATGTTTTTGGGGTCATTCATCTGATGGAATTGGCGCCAAAACTTACATCGCCAACGGTCATATTGGAGTCTATGATGATGTAAGAAATAGTGATATTTCTATAAAAAAAAACATGTAGGTGACTTCATCATTATCGTTTGCTAAAAAAAGGCAAGATAAAAATGTGAACTTTGGGCGGGGATATACGTCATACCGGTTACGTAAGTATGTAAAATCCTTGTCCCGCCATTCGATCGAATTGGCGCGAAAAACTTAGGTACATCGCAAACGGTCGCGTGGAACAGGCACCTAGACTCACCTAGGTCACCTAGCTTTAAGAAGTTTCAAAGTGATTCTTGCAATCCTACTGATTAAACACACTTTTGAGTTTGATTTTGGTCAAATTGAGAAGCCCTATAAGAAATACCCTGCCCTATAAGTTTTGTGTTTTTAGTGAAAGTAGAGCTCTTTGTGTGTCTCGTGGGGGTGCGTACTACCACCATGCCTATTCCTGCCGTGAAGCAACATCGCTGTGTACAGGTTTGAAGGGTGTGGGTGCCGGTCACATTACTGGCACGTGAGGCTGAACATGGAAATCTCAAGTTGACGGACGTAGAGCAGTGCATTGTAAGGCACGTTCCTGACGTGCGTGACCTACGAGAGGGTGTGGGTGCCGGTGACATTACTGGCACGTGAGGCTGAACAACTGTATGCCTCAAGTTAACGGACGCAGGGCATTGCATTGTAGGGCACGTTCCTGACATGCGTGACCTACAAGGCTTTGTTAAAGGCAATGGTTTACACAACATCAGGCAGAAATAAGCATGGTAGTAGTACGCACCCAGACGAGCCCTATAGATTCAAGATTCAAGATTCAATAAGCGTTTATTCAATACGATACAAGAATCACTTTGAAACGTCTTAAAGCTAGGTGAGTCTAGGTGCCAGTTCCACGCGACCAAGCGTAGAAGAACAGGCAACAAACTACGTCTCGGTTCCTACCGTTTTTTTATATCGACGCATGAAAAGCAAACCTTACTAAGCGACAGTATGGGGTCAATTGAGTTTTATATATCAATCGAATCGCCAAAAAAATCCGCGTCGATTGGTCTGAGTCTCATAGCGCTGCGATGAGTTTTGCTGTCGCTTAAGAAGTACGTGAATTCTTAGTATTCTAAAATATTCGGCCCACTAAGCGACACAAAAATACGCATTTTACTTTATTCGGTTGGTTGAACAAGTTGACTTAATATTTTTTGCGGATAGTAATTTGTTCATCATTCGAATTTATTTTATCCATTGACTTAAATAATTTTTCTTCAGTAAAAATCACGAGTACGAAGCAGTAAGGTATTTTTACCTGAATTACGCTTTTCCGTCAAAGTCGCTTCGCAAATTTTATACGAATACAAAAAAGATCCAAGTGTTTCCTTATGCACTTGTTACTGTTATTGTGTTTAGCTCTATTTGTACTTATATACTATTGCTTGTTATGAAATTGGCATAAAAATCAACTTGGACAATTTTACAATAAAATGAAATATTAACTTGTTGTCGCTTAGACAATTTTACTTGACAAATTCGTTCGAAACTGAATGTCGGTTAGATATTTTTACCGGCGTGAATATTGTATAAAGAATGTCGCATAAATTATTTTACGTGAATTGAAAAACGAGTGATGATGGTGGTTAGGAAGCGCAGTTTTGTGTCAAATGTCGGTTAAAAACATCGCACTGCGTGAAACAAAATGAATCCGCGCGTCGGTTAGAGACGACGCTGCGCGGTGCGCTCGCCGCTCTTCCTTCGATTTTGGCGCGTAGTAAATAAGAAAACTGTAAGTAAAAAATCTTATTCACTTATATAAAACTATTCAAGCTCTAAGGAAATACTTGCCAAGTATTTAATTAAATTAGGTATAATTGCGTAGTTAACTAACTACTTTATTTTTATTTTTTTAGGTACGGTTTTACATCATCATCATGCACAAAAGACACCGCTCATCTAGAATCATCGACATAGTTCTCGCTTCTGCTGGAATAGGAGCATCGCCCAAGTGTCGACAAAAATTAAACAATGAGATCACATTTAATAATCAGTCTCAATATTAATTTAACAAGGCACAGTTCAACACACAGTTACTTATTTCTAAAATGATCACGGGACTCATCCAAGTTTTAAAAGTTTTTGGACAGATAAGTAGATATTTGTAATTACAGTAAGTACCTATACTAATTCTTTCTTACTTTTCTGTACTAAGATACATAACTATAATTCTTTAATGTGTAATGTAATATTCTATGAACTTATCACAATTTTTTAGGAACCTGATACATTATGTATCATTATTTCGTAAAATTATAAAAGTTATAACAATCAAAACAATCGAAGTAACTCTAATAATATCACAACGTAACTTTTATCATCTTTGTTCAGATATTCTTTAAGATTGGTTACTACAGATCGATCAAATTAACTTGAAATTGAAAATAGAGACAGCGTTACACAAACACCGAGCTTATCTTGAAATTATAAATACACACAGTGTTTATTGAATTCACATGTTTGTATAATGCTATTTGAATTTTTAATTTCTAAATATTACCTTTATCTTAGTCGATCTGTATCTCTAATACTAATAAACAGGTACTAATTATAACAGCAAAGGAATAAAAACTTGAGTAAAATCAATTAAACATAATCAGGGTCTTCTTTATCTGATTCAGGTAACATGTCTTTGACATTCGCATCTCGTGGAATGTTTTTATACTCATGATGGAAACAATCTGGAATTATGTGGTCAATACATAGTTTATGAAGATCGTCGTATTTCTTTTTAGAAATGGGTAGTAACGACTTATAGCATGACATCAGTGGAACCCTCGTTTTAGGCTGGACTTCAACATTAAACGACTTGGCAGCAGCATTCACAGACGTTTTTATTGACACAAATTGTTTGCCTCTTTTGAAAGTTGCGATCCGGACTTTACTAATTTTCCCTGTAAGGTTTCCTTTGAAATATTTGTCTCCAATATTATCCCATTTTTTGAACTGCTCATAACACATTCGCTCAACATTAAATGGTGATGGATTCTTTCTAGCAGTTAAAAATATGGTAAACCATTGGGAAGGTGCATAAACAGTGGTGTGTTTGAGGTGGTTTTCAATAACGGCGTGAGAACTATCTACTGGCATATAAGTATGCCCAGTCAAGAGGAAATTCAACTGAATTGTTTCAATATTGTCACATTCCTGTAAAGTTTGATGAATCATACCCATAATAGTTCGGTTCCGGTTTTGACCTGGACAACAATCGCAGTACAACAGCAATCGTTTGATGTTTCTTCTGGCATCAACAGATTTGATGTATTTATGTAAAATTGTTCTTTGTCAAATTGGCTCTGGTTTTGAGTTTGTGTGAGTGCTCACCAGTGTATTATACTGTGCGTGTGACTTTTCGACGTAGGATTTATTTAGTCAACTCACACAGACTCAAAACCAGAGCCAGACAGAGCTTGTGGTAGGCCTACTGTTGTGGGTTAAGGACAAGAAAATGATGATGATGATGAATTTCACAGTTGAATAGTTGCACTTCAATCATCCTAAAAAATCATGGTCATTCTTACAATGGGGTCGACAAAAACCATGTTTTTTTCATATTAATAAAAACATGCAAATTGTCAATGTAAACACACAGACAACGTTACTTGAAGGCCGTGGATTGTATGTAAGGAGTGACCTACTTGTGAGGTGCTTAGCCACAGAATACTGCTGGCTATGTTTTACTTTGATCTAAAGCTACAGGCAAACTGACGCGGTTAAAAGAACGAATTATCGTAAGGTGCGTGACCTGAGAGGCAATGGTTTGTTATAGGTCATGGTTACAACTTAACACCAGGTGGTCAAAATGCTTGTTCTATCAGCTAACATAACATAGGCTAACATAGGCTAGTTACGAGTACATAAAAATCTCACTCAAGCATGGACTAATGACCTTATGCTACTAGAAATGTGGGCTACGGTAACCGCTTTCCATAAGGTGGTTTTATGTATGATTAAACTATATATCACTTGTTTAAAAATATCTCTAACTATTTTGATCACAGAGCACCAAACACGCTTTTGCTTACGCAAAGTAGAGAGAGTATGATGACGTATTACTAAGAGAATCAGTGTCGCCAAACTCATACACGTAAAAACAAACACACATAGAAATAAAAGTTATGATTGGTCGAAAAAAAACGTTAAAAAGGACCTAAAACCAAAAAAATAATTTAATTGATAATAAACCTTAAAGCTATCGTGACATGGTTCTAAACTTAATAAAATAAACAGTGCTAAAATAAAATTCTATTTGCCAAGAGATGGCACTTCTCATTCAGTATTTTTTTCTTTTAGTCTCTATTTAGTTATAATAAGATTGATAATACAATGGCTGTTACTTTATTGACAATAAAACAAAGCTACTTGACGCTAGATGGCGTTATAGAAAAATTCTGTTAGTCTTTATCCACAAGGTATAAGATTCATAATACAATGGCTATTACTTGACATAGCCACTCACTTAGTGATGTGCCAAGGTGGATACAAGACAAATGTATCGACATCGATGATTACCTACCTACTTCTTATCGTGTCACTGGTTTTTTCGAACCAAGTGAGGTGAAAGGATTTTAAGTGCGCCCCAAAGAGGCTCCTTTCGTGCACTTATTTAACACATATTTTCGAACTTTTTAAGTTCTATGGCATGCCCGGTTTCCTCACGATGTTTTTCTTCACCGTTTAAGAGCACTGGCATAGTGTAAATTAATTTTTGGGCAGTAAACCTCATTGGTTGGACTGGATTTAAGCCCACGACCTAAGGATCAGAAGGCGAAGCCGCTACCACTAGCCCACCAGCGCTCTCACCTATACCTACTGATGTATAACGATCGGTAGCACGTCAGGTTATATATATGGTGGTCGAAATAAAAAGCTTTTCTTAACTATCTTTCTTTATTTACCCAATCAAATGTTTACAACTCGTAAAATTACAGTTAAGTATACACTTAACTGTTTCAAATATTGTTTCTTTTTCTTCTTGTGTTTTCTTTTTCCTGTTGCATCGATACATTTATTTTGAATATCGGAAAACTGAAACCAGAATTATTATGTTATTTCTTCAAAATATTTCTGTAATTTTCATCTTACCCAGCCACTGTGGGCTATAAGAATAAGAAAAGAATCAGAATAATAACAGAATAATACATAAGGAATAAAATCATCACTAAAGCAAAAAAAAAGTCAGCTCCCTAAACCTAACTATTTATATGATCAGAACTAATAAAGTATTCGATAGCACATTCATCACTTTATTGGGGTAGGTACAGCCCTAATTGAGTAGCGAAAGTTGAGATTTATAGAAACGCGACCTTAACGAATATCATTCACGGTCTATTTTTGTTTGATGGTTTTGCATTCTAAACAAAACCAATTTAAGCAATAAAATAATACTAACCTGTGATACGATATGCCCCCTTTTGTTAAATTATTGGTTCGGCTATCGTTTTAGCACTGCAAAACAGCACAATACGGCTTTTTTATATTTTTTCGTGTTTTTCTCAGTTACGTTTCTTCTGACAGACTTCAAACACGACTAAACAAAGGAGGGCTTGAAGTCTGCTGTACTGCGCGTACTTGGAGCGTGAGAAGGTCGTCTACATGCTAGTTCCATTGATCCAACTCAAACATAATTAAAGATCAATTTTGGATTTTTGGATTTCGAATACTCGACTCAAAAAAAAAATATAATGTCTTTTTTTTATATTGAGAGCTTATAATCTATACTAATATCATAAAGAGGAAAGATTTGTATTTTTGTGTGTATGTTTATAATGAAAAAACTCAAAAACTACTGCGCCGATTTGAAATGTTCTTTCATAATTGGAAAGCTACATTCACCCTGACCCTGAGTAACATAGGCTATATTTATTAGAGTTGCCGCGAATAGTGGTTATAGCGAATAGTCGAATACCGATTAATCGCCATTCACTTTGGCGAATAGTCGAATAACTCGACATCACTATTCGACATAAAAAACACATTAAACACATTAAAAATATTTCTAATTTCTTCCAAGGTTGTGAGAAAAGAAAACAATAAAGTTAAAGAAATCTGTTTCGTGTTATACATAATATGTACTACATACATTACTACATATATTATTTAATATTATGTAGTAAATTTAATTCTACTCTTTTAAATGCTGGCAACCCTTCTCATAGTTTACGGGGAATACCCCATTTTTACGAGGAAAAACGAAACCGACTTCCTCCCGAACGTGCAGAAAAAAATGTTGTTTTGCACCACAATCTGCCTCTGTTGGATTTTAAATATTAATTAAAAAGCATAACTAATTTAATTTCTTAAATATGATAAGCACAGGCACATATTACAGATAATAATTGATATTTTGTATTGTTTTAATAGGGAAAATGATTAAAAAAATGTTTATTTTTAACTCATTAGTTTTTTTGTTCAATAAAAGTTTATTTTAGACGACTATTCGCCTAATGCCGAATAATACTAGCTATTATTCGGTATTCGACGAATATCAAAAAAATGTCGAGTAATGCCGAATACCGAATAATAGCGAGTATTCGCGGCAACTCTAATATTTATGTGTTTAAAAATAAATGTCCATCCGTGCGAAGCCGGGGCAGGCTGATAGTCTATGTATATGATAAAAGAAAGTCGTGTTAGTTACACTATTTATAACTCAAGAGCGGCTTAGAACCAGGAGAAGGACATACGATACTTTTGACGTGACAACGTCTTATAATTCGATGGAGCCGGAAGCGCGCCCGAAAAAACATGACTCATGCGGCGTTACCTCGCTCTGAGGCGTTCCATCTAAGGCTTGAAGTGCAAGCGAGAGCGCGGAACGAGCGATAAAGAGGCACGCACGGCCTCCGCGTTCGGCAGCGTTTGACATCTGTTTCTCTCTTACTTGAGTGAGCGATGCGTCCGCGTGGACAGCTGTATGACGTTGGCACGTTCAACTATCGTCAGTAAACCGACTTTACAGACAACCGATTTTTTTATCGAAATGGGGCGAGTGAAGCCGTGGGCGGCCGCTAGTTAAATGCAAAAGGCAAAACAACAGGCAAAAGTTTCTAAAAAATTATCAAAACGGCGTCGTCTTCTATACATAACAAGACCATACAACTTAGTTTCTCCTCGTCAAGTATTCGGGTGACGTAAGCGATGTCACGTAGAACCTACCAGTGGGTTTGAGGTCAGTGGCCGAGTACATACCTAGCTTACCATAAAATTAAGATTAGTTGAAAAACTTGAAATATTTACTTAAAATTAAAACCTAGTGTCAAGGACCACAAGACAACGCAAGAGTTTTCGGAATCAAACCACTAAATTGATGGAGAAATCAGTGAATTTCGCTGCTTATATTATTAAAAGCCTTCTTTTAAAATTCAGCCAACAAAAATAATAAAAAATATTGTGGACAATTCACACAACATTATCTAGGCCCGAATTAAGCAGAGCTTGTACTATGGGTACCAGATATCTGATAATTATAATACTTACATACTTTTTTTTGTACATACTTATATTACAATTTAACACCCAGATAGAGAACAAACATTTTTATTCATCATACAAATATATAGGTATAAGTAATTTATTTTTAACGTAATGGGGAATTATGAACTTTTTAGTTCACTAATCCCCGTTACGAGATCGAATCGGTGTCAACGGGGAATAATGAACAAAAAGTTCACTAATCCCCGTTAGCGGGGATTGTCAACGGGGATTAGTGGAATAAGCCATAAATATTTGTTCTCGGTGGGGGTCGAACCCACGACCTACGACGCAGAAGGCAGCCCTACTAACTGAGCTGAGCGGCCATTTAAGCCGTTGCATCTTATGTAGAGTTCAAGCCATGTTTTTATCAACTACAATTGAAGTAATTAAGAATACTAAACTTCGAGTATAGGGACAAAAAAAATATAAAGTGGTAAAAAAATGATAAGATAAAAATTCGAGTCAAAAGTTCATGAATGATAAAAAATACGAACTTCAAACGTAAGAAAAACGACGTCAACTATAAATATTAAAAAAAAACAGCCAGGATGGTCTTTTACCATCCAGAGTGACGCTATCCTTCTTCTTCTTTGTGCTCCTTTGTCATGTCGATTTTAACCTTATGTTGATAAAAAAGAATACTAGTGAGAAATCTTATGTCACTGAGGCCCGTATTCTGAAACAGTGCTTGAATCTGACTCAAGCCTTAAGCATTCCCAAGCATATTTTTTTGACAGTTCTCCATTGAAAAATGTCAAAAATCTATGCTTGAAGCTCGACTCAGACTCAAACAATATTTCTGATTACGGGCCTGAAACTTGAACTAATATAGCCTTCAAATAGAGGCAATGCTTTGTTATAGGCGATGGTTACCGCTTAACATCAGGTGGGCCATATGCTTGTTCCATCAGCTATTGTATAAAAAGAAGATATTCAGCAATACGAGATAATTATCTTTAGATCTTTACGTGATTATTTTTATTTTAATATACGTTTGTCTATCAATTCTATCACGTACTCACGTAACTGTCATTTTATTTTTATCATATAGGAGTACGCACAAAAAAAAATATTTTATTAAAATATTTTCACATTGAAAATGAAGTTTAAAATACTTGAAACCCCGACTTCATGGCAAAACTGCTGAACCGATTTTGATAAAATTTATATAGGACCAATTTGAAAATTACATTCCAGATAAAAAAATAAAAAAAAATCATATGGGTTCATAAATGACGAAGGTAGTATGCAACAAACATTAAAAAAATAACAACAAAATTGAAAACCTCCTTCATTTTTAAAGTCAGTTAGTAAAGAAAACCTATAACAGATACTTCAAAATACTCTTCTTCATTGCACTCTAAAAAGTCATTATTTTAAGATGTGTTTCTATTAAAATATTGCGCCAGTTAGCTCCTAAGTGAGCCTTAAGTTTTAAATGCTCAATTAAATCAAGCATGTTATTTGTAACCACCAAAATAAGTTTTGTAAATCTAACAAGGTAACAACTGTAAATAAACGGCTTTTTTGACGTGACAACGTCTTATAATTCGATGGAGCCGGCTGCACGCACGAAAAAACATGACTCATGTGGCGTTACCTCGCTCTGAGGCGTTCCATTTAAGGCTTGAAGTGCAAGCGAGAGCTCGGAACGAGCGACAAAGAGGCACGCACGGCCTCCGCGTTCGGCAGCGTTCGACATCTTCTCTCTCCTACTTGAGTGAGCGATGCGTCCGCGTGGACAGCTGCATGACGTTATCACGTTCAACTATCGACAGTAAACCGACTTAACAGACAACCGATTTTTGTTTATAAATCAGCTAGATAGAAACTTAATTTGTGAATTTGTGAAATGACGTAATAAGTGACCCTACCTGCTTGTGACTATTCTTACGTTGAGGAAAAATTATACAAAAAACATAAATTTTACATAATCATTTATTAAACGAAACGACTTAAGACTAGTCTCGAGAAGTATAAATTTTATATAAAAAATAACTTATATTATATCAGTATCTTGTACTTTAAAACTAAATGAATATAACTTTTGCATGCAAAAATGATATATTTTTTTCATATTTTCTGTTTTTGTTTTGTACCCATACATTTCTTTGGTATATGGAAACACACTTTAAAGGTATTTATGTATATTAATTTGTGTACATTTATACAATTATGGCTTTTATAAAATCGGACGGAAATTCATACCACCTATTTATAATTATTATGACATAATCTAGACATTACATTTTACAAACAAATTATTTTCATGGTACGTTTATAATTATAACTTATTATAAATTACTCATTTCTCATTTATAAAAACACATGTGATGTGAAATAGGAGGTAAGCTCCATTGGCACCATTTTTACTTAAACAGTTATGAAAGACATTTCGTAACATCGGCAGACTACGCATACCTTATCGACTGAGAGCGAATGTTGCGTAAAAATACATGTTTTTAAGACATAGGCGACAGAGGGGGGCATATTTGTTTTCCACTTTCGTTTTTAGTGGGTTATGTCATTGTTAACAATGGTATCTCTGTTCCAGTTGCATAGCACAGGTGTGAATTGTTTGTACTTATAAAAGTTTGTTTAAAAAGTAAAATTACGAGATTCATTGTTTACCTTACGTTATTACTTACAAAAGAGATTCAGTATTGCACAAGTTATTCAATGCAAATATCAATAATACTTTAAATTCAAAATGCGTTTTCATTTCTAGTTTAATAAAAAAACCCTTATAATAGTTTTCTCTGTCCCCCTCTGTCAAACCATCTACCGTGAACACATTAACCTCCTCCTTATAAAGAAGTTGGCTCTAAAAGGGACATGCTAATCTAACTAACTCTTACATGGCATTACACAATTGGCCTCCCGAATCTGGCACATACAAGTAGCGAACAAGAATGCATTGAGGTCAAGCTTTTCTCATAAGCGACCTTCGGAGCGCCAACCTAACCATCGCTGCTTATTCACACGACACAACTTACGAAATAGAGTCTACAAAGCAATGGGTACCTACTAAACTAAGGCGTCGAGCGACGCTTGGTGGGGGCGAGGTCAAATGACAAAATACCTTAGGCACAATTGACTCTGTTAGTCAAGTACATGAATCATTATCCAAGAGTTAAGTAGGAAAGAATTAAAGCCCACTCGCATTGACCTAAGGCTGACCGGAATGTACTGAATAAACTAACCTTTCCTTCGCGAAGGAAATGAGCTTTATTCGTAATCGTTCGTTCGTTAGCACTCTGTCTCACCCTCTTTCCTTTCGTGGATGTAGTGCTCCACTTCCTCCAAGGATCTGAAGAGCTTCCAAGCGAGGATGACTCCGGTGATCTCGAGCAGAGCGATCAGCAAAGACGCGCCGGCGACGGATGAACTGATGATTTTCACGTACACAGACGCCACTTTAGCACATCCTAATCTCTCGTTCGCCTCCTTATCTGTGAAGTCACAGGTCGCTCTGTAGTAGCTGTCCGCACAACAAGTCAAAGGCAGATCGTTTCTCCAGCTCCGGTAGTCTCTTGCGTCGTTCGCGCCGCAGCATCTCAGCTTCCTTTCAATCCGTCCAAAGGATCTGAAGACGTCCGGATTAGATTGAGAGTTGTAGTATCCATCGTAGACCGTGTCTTTGATGAAGCGATCGGTGTCTTCTCCGTCGACGTACACGAAGATCAACGTAGCCGTGATCGCTTGTCCGATGATGATCAAAATCAGGAAAAGTCCGTATATTCCGATGAGTCCGCGGCTTTCCTTATTGGTTCCGCACCATCCACAGAAGGATACCATCATCACGAAAAGTCCGAGGAGGATGAAGAACCATGGCGCCACCTGGGGCCAGTAGATCCTGTAGTCCAGCAAATAATGGTTGCTGTTCCGTAGCGCGACGAATTCCGTCAGCTGTACGAAGAACCATATCCCGGTAGCGGCAGAAGCAAGTCCAAACACCGCGTATATTACGTTCACGACATAAAGCACCGCTTTTATGAAATCCTCTTTGGCCATTGTCACTATCGTGTGCACAGAGCGATCGTTGTCAATAAAATGAGAGGCCGAGCGATGATGCAAGTAGTTTTATAAACTTTGGCGCGCCTTACCGTGTGTTGCAAGCGTCAGCCAGACGGTCAAACTTCACTGATTGGGCTTGATGATTTGATATGATCGCAGTTTAATCGTTTTGCTTGACCGTTTGTGTGATCTTAAATTGGTTATTTATGGTTAGGGCATTGACTGTATAATGAAACATTTTATGACAAAGGCTGAGAAATTATGTTAAGCTATCAGTAATTATTTAATTACTTAAGTATCTAACGTAATTTAAATTTAATTGTCTTCCTCTTATGAATCATTGAATAATTATACTCTTTAAATAGTTAGGTAAGTATTGCCCATTGAGAACTTATTATATTTTCCTGCACCATATCACATCCAGATAAGAGTCTCTATGTAATTAACAAGTTTCGATAGTCAAACCTGCACCTTGCATATCACCCTGTCCGTTACGTCACAGAGATCGTTCAATGTAACGTGTACTTATTTACCTGTACCTTCCAGCTAAACTAACAAACCTTTTTTGTGAAAATTAACATCAATAAGTAATTAGCATGCACTTGTTAAACATGATTGAATCATCAAACTACATTGTTTTGATAGTGTATTTTGTGCTTTTAAGTACTATAAATGCCGACGTACGTTTTTGTCTATTTTAAAACCTACTTCTTTCAGATAACTTCTACTATCTGTTAACAATGTATTAGTGGATATTATGTTTATGCTCAATAAATAAATAAATAAAAGAAATATTAGTTATATATTTCTATAGTGGTAGCGGCCCCGCCTTCCGATCCTAAGGTCGGGGGATCAAATCCAGCCGTGAACCAGTGAGTTTTTCTGCCCAAAAATGTATGCACACTATGCTCTATGCTCTAATGAAAACATCGTGAGGAAACTGGCATATCGTAGAACCTAAAACGTTCAAAATTATGATTCAAGAGCACGAAAGGAGCCTCTTTAAAGCGCACTTAAAATCCTTTCACCACACTTGGTTTGAAAGAATCAGTGACACGATGAGAAGAAAAAGCAACAATCTCTTTGTTAATAGTGCTTAATCAGCAAGTAGTATAAACAAAGTAAATGTAGCTTATTATTTTCGGTTGTGTGAATTTTGCAAGCATTTTTTGATACTACTAAGTAATAAGTAATAACGCCCACAAAAAGAAAAGCGCTTACCGTAGCTTATTGATGCTTGCAACAACACGAGGTATCACATGCGCGTTACATAATTATGCGTTGTTAGATTCAGTACCTTACCATGACCTTACGTTATTTACGGAAATAATTTAAACTACTCTAATTTTGTACATCTCCTGATAATTTCCAATCAACGTACACTTGTTATTAATTATACTGATCGCGAAAATTTTTAAAACAATCAGTCTCTCATCAGTATTTAACAAAGTTTGTCGCAAAAGCTTGATCGTCTATTTAGCGCCTTATTTACCACCTCGCCTTACCTACTCCCATCTGTTTACTACTCAGCAGATCTAGCTTGATTAAGACGATTATTTGCTTTGCCATTTTTCGAGAATGTGTCATCGGTATTAATATGAAATGAACGGCTTTAAGCGACTATGAAGCTTGACGTGTAATTAATTAGATTCATATTTGTTTGGTTCTGACTCATCACAGGTAGTATGTACCTTTGATGAGTCGATTTTATTCTATTCCTTCTATGGGATTTCCTATGGTGGGTTTGTAATAAATTAGTAACACAGATTTTTTTCATTTTGTGATGTACTTTTGAAACACATAAACTAAACATCTATGTATTTATAATTATTAATTAATATTAAATTATAATCTTTATCATTTCTCATTAATAGTAAGTATAAACTACATCTTTATGTTATAATAACTTATAAATTAATTTGTAATGAATTCTAAAATTAATAAATCAAATGTTACATAATTTATTTGTTACTACAACGCAACATTATGTTTAACCAATTTATTTTTGAACTTAAATTAATTATTATTCAAATATTTGGTAAACTCGTCGAATGTAACAAACTATTTTCACTATAATATAGACAGAATATATTAATAAAATAATAAAATACATTAATTTACATAAAGAGATGACCTTTCCTTCTGAGGCAACAAAACTACATATTTATTATGGCCTTTATAAGTCTGTATAAAAATGTAAAACTATTGAAAATGACTTTTATCTTCTAAAACTTAATAAATTGATTTAAGGTGGTTTTAAAATAAATTACAAATTCCTATCAACTTGATCACTAATAGGTTCTATGACATCATTTGTGACGTCATCACTATAAAAACCTACCTGTCCTAACACGAATCATTGAATCACCTCTAACTACCTTACCTATACTTATTACAGTATTTTTGCGCAAAAATACTTCTTAAAACAATTTTACCTTATTCTAAGCACAAAAATTACAAACAAAATCTAAAATTAGACAGATCTTTGTAAGATATTTTTCAGACAATAATCTGAACAAAAACATGAGAAGATAACTTAAATTTACATCTGAATTACACAAAGAGGTTACACACCTTCCTGGTATCATCATCATCAGCCTAACTGATGTCTTCTTTCAGAAAGAACAATTTTGAACCTTAACCCATGGATTTAAGGTCACTAATCGACAAATTAAACACGGACAGCTGATTAACTCGAATGACTATTAGCAAAAATTTGAATTAAACAGTTGTCAGTGTTTAATCTGTCGATTAGCAATCTGCGTAACCAGCAATTAATATTGTTATTTTAAATATAATAAAGAAACACAGGGATATAAACTAAAAAAGTAAAGTAAGTAAAGTTGCGACGTAAAGAGCACAGAGGTAACTACAAAATTGAGAATTATTTCCTCAAACAAAACAAATCAAATACATTAAACTCACTAAATACTCACACATACGTAATTGTCGTGAACACAATACAGCCGAACCCAGAGACCCCAATCAGCTTAATTATTCATTAAATTGTACTCTAGAATTAGTTGAGTACATTTTAATGACAGCTAAGATAGTGACTCTGAACGTGGACGTAACACTTAAACAAGTTAGTCCAATTCTACATATAGAAAGGGAAAACTCAAGTAATACTGTGACTAAAACACGGGAATGTATACCTTATTCCTAGAAGAATACAGTTTAGATTCGAATAGTAGCTTCTAACCTTGCGCAAGAAGGCCCTTTGCAAAGTTAAAACTACTTTTTGTTATGAAATTCCCGCCATTCTGCTCACTACGTCATCTATAGATTTGGATGTTGACTTAAAACCTCCTACTTACAAGCGTTTCTTAAAGATAATCTGCCATCTCTTACCACTGAGTAATGGCAAACAGAGACAGAGCTAACTTTAAGCAATGTCACACACCTAAGAAGCGCTTGTAAGTAAGAAAGTTGTTATTGTAAAATAGTCAACTACACACCTAAATCTAAAACATCAGTCTCAATCAAAACTCAACTTAATCACAAGTAACTAGAATTCATCTTACAACAGAACCTTTTTGCTTTCAAACTCATTCTGAGCGGCAACGGCCCCAATCGGCGGACGTCTTTTCTTCAAGCTTTTCGATAGCATTATTGCAACCACAAGATTTAGGATGCCAATAAACGCTGTGAAAATGGCGGCAGCTGAGAACACTTTGGTAGCTACCCTGGCGTAGTGGGAAGCAACCTCCGCGCATCCTAACCTTTCGTTGGGGAGTTTGTTAGTGATGTCACAATCAATGATGTATTCGCCGGTTCCCCACCCGTGGTAGTAAGTATCGCAGCATGAAGGCGGAAAGTTGCGTCTCCAGTTCTTGTAGTCTCTAGGACCTCCAGCGCCACAGCATTGGTACCTCTTCTCGATAACTCCGAAGGCGGTCTCCACGCTGCGATCTTCTTTCATGTTGTTGTATGCATCCCAGATAGTATCAGTTAAGAACTTATCCGTGTGGGCAGAGTCAGCGAAGACCAGCGCGATGATAGTGGCAGCGATAAGCAGCACGAGAGCGATCACTTGGAACATGACGTACATGAGCACAACCCCTCGGCTTTGCTTCTTCGCGCCCACGAACCCGCAGCCGGAGACGAACAGAACGAAGATCCCGGAGAAGAGGAAGATCCATGGCACCACCTGCGGCCAGTACACATTGTAGTCCAGAAGATAATGGTTCTGGTTTCGAAGACTGGTGACGTTCTGCAGCTCGATGAAGAACCAGATGGAAGCCGCGGTCAGAGCTAGTCCGAATACCACGTTTAGAATGTTTAGAATCACGAGCACAGCGGATGACACGCCCGAGCTACCCATTGTGTTGCGTGTTTAGTCGTTTATTATCGCGAGAATATCAAGCGGCACCTTGAACGGTTATAAAGTGGCACACGAGCGTCCGCGGAGGCTTGACACGATCGAATGGCGTACAGCAACGGCTTAGTGTGTTTTATAACGTCGGAATTATCTGAAGGCTGTGTGTGATTCATCTTGTGCTTATTGTACTTATTGGTTGTGCGTAAGACAAGTGGACAGACTCGGTATCACAGGGATTAAGGCAATTAGCGAATTATTGTTTTTCTTTAGGTGTACTCGGAAGGAACTAGCCTGTTCTTCTGGGCTTCGTCGCGTGGAACTGGCACCTAGACCCACCTAGCTTTAGTTACAATTTTGACTTTAACTTTGACTCTTCACCTGATAAGCCGGGGTTCATTCATGTTTATACTTTTCTGAAAGACTACAAGATACACAAGATATTAGGTATGTTTATTTGCATAAAAACCGACTTTGCATTTATTTACAAACAATACTTACAATTTATAATTAAAAAATAATAATAAAATTATGTTTAGAAAAATGGTAGAAGAAAACACATGCAAGTGTGTAAATAGTAAGAAATTTCTGAATATAATATTTTTATATAACTTTTTTTTGGATTGTTCCAAGGAAGTTGAATAAAAAAGGCACATGACTCACCTGATATTAAATGGTAACTATTGCAACAAAGCATTGTCTCGTAGGTCACACACCTCAGAAACGTGCCCTACGATGCACATTGATATACGTAAAATGAGGATCCATTCAAAAAAACATTATTTAGAGAGTCGGTATTTAATTAATACAGCCTAAATAAATCTGCGCAGGAGTGGACGCTTTGTTTCGGTTTCACGTGCTAGCATTTATTTTAGTTTGTGGTAAATACTAGGAATTGTCCTTTTGGTTAGATATTATTCCGTTTAATTAAAAGTGTCATTTATTGTGGCTCACCAATGTATGTGTTAAAAACAGACTTTTATGCGTTTTATTACTTTAAATAAAATTATATTACCTACTCAAAAGAATGTTATTCAGAGGTTATAAAAAAGGTAAAATAACATAAATAAATTACAAAATGTATAATAACATGAATAGGTTCAAGTAAAATGTAAAAAAACCCTTTAGGGTAGGCAACGCAACGACAGCACCCTTGGTGTTGTTGGTGCTAATGGACGACGGTGACCGCTTACCATCAGGTAGGCCGTAAGCCTGTTTGTTTATCATTTGCATAAAAAAACCAAATCGGCTCATAAATGATGAATTTATGCGATTGTCCTTTTTAATTCGAAGTCAGTTAAAATTACCTGAACTGCATGATATCCGTAGAAGAACCAAGGTCACCGACATAGCTCGTAGAGTTAGTTAGTTGAAGTGGCAATGGACAGGTCATATAGCTCGAAGAACCGACAACCGGTGGGGAATGAAGGTTCTCGAATGGCAACCACGAACCGGATGACGTAAAGTAGGGCGCCCATCTACCAGATGGACCGACGGCATTGTTAAGATCGCGGGAAGTCGGTGGATGGAAAGAGCTCAGAATCGTTTTTCCTGGAAATGTATAGGGGAGGCCTATGTCCAGCAGTGGACTTCTTCAGGCTGATGATGATGATGAATGCATGATAGGTACTGAGACAGCATTTAATATCTAGGTCACAATATCACCTCCTATGCCTAATGCTAGAACATCAATACTACTAACGTACATAACGGCAGGTAGGCAAGTAGTATAGTAGCTACGTGTGTTTATGAATGAATCCCTGTTTACTCACAAGCTTGTTGACGGTTTTACAACCACAACTCGCCGGTTGGTTTTCCTAACCTAAGTTTCCTAATCACCTATACCTAACACCTATACTGTCCCAGACACTATAGCGTCCCGTAAGTAGGTCTTGTGTAAAATTACCAGTTGACCCTGACGCTATACACCACTATTTTGTAATTACCAAAAAAAATGCCGATATTGGCTGCTGATAATGAACACATCCACGAAAAAACAAATATTTTTGAGACATAAAAAAAATATTTTTAAATAACCAAAATTTTTTGTCAAATATATTGAGAAATGATTCTACAAGCAAAAATCATTTCATCATAAACGCTAAATACCAAGCGGAACCGAACAGCGTAATTTTTTTTTTCTCTCTAGTACTACGTAACTAATGTGTCCATAATTTTATGCAGGATTTCTGAAAATTTTAACATTTAACAACTGTGTAATTTTATCGAAACTAAAAATTCTGATTGCACATTCATAATGTTCTACCCCTACTACACTACCCAATTTTTTTTTTGTAGTTACAAAATAGTGGTGTATATCATACAAAAATATGCCTATTTATGCCTCATTCCCATGGGGATAGGCAGAGATCACGGATTTCCACTTGCTACGATCCTGACACACCTCTTTCGCCTCATTCACTCTCATAACATTCTTCATACATGCTCGTCGGTTAAGGGTACTCCTGGCCTTTCTCTAAAACGTCTGCGATCTGATCGAGATACATGCGCCTAGGTCTTCTCCTTCCAGCAGTTCCATTCACACTCGCCTGATGCACCTGTTTTG
Source organism: Thera britannica (assembly GCA_939531255.2). Classification (NCBI taxonomy): domain Eukaryota; kingdom Metazoa; phylum Arthropoda; class Insecta; order Lepidoptera; family Geometridae; genus Thera; species Thera britannica. Next base: position 8,143,876 of record OW618043.2, on the reverse strand, counting down.
TTAATCTTCTTTCATCCATTCTATAAGCTAAATAAATCATCTACAATAGATGCAAAAGCCTGTTTACTTTACTTTATACCTACCATTGATAGATATTTTGTAAAATAATCGCGGCACTCTGATAATGCCGAAAGAAGTAACAATGTGAACATATTTTATCCCCTATGTTTATTGGCGTTTTTGGGGTTGAGCTTCCCCTAGCAGCTATATGGGACCTATATATGGCAAAAAATATAAAATCGTTTCATAAATGACGAAATTATGGGATAACAAACAGTAAAAAATAATTAAAATTGAATTGAGAACCTCTTCCTTTTTGAAAGTTGGTTAATAACATGCTCTACGACGCTTACGACATAAGGTCAAATCTGTAAGAAAATAACCGTTTATTAACGATTTTATGCTAATGAGCGCGGTTAAAAAACTGGTCACATATTTGAACACATTCGGGTAAAAAAAATATTGAACAAGATATTGGTCGTTTGGAAGTTGAGATACATACTTTTTTGCTTTTTTTGTTATACAAATATATTGCACTAGCTGATACCCGCGACTGCGTCCGCGTGGATATTTGAGTTCGTTTTTTTTAGTTTGATATGACCAACTGCTAGTTACCATTGTTTTGAGCTTGTAATTTAGAGTGTATTTGAATTTGAAGGTGAGTGGTGTTGTAGCCGATTTTTTTCAGCAGTGTTTAGTTTAAGTATTATAGATGTTTCCCGCGATTTTGTCTTAGTTGTTATCATCAGTTTGTGAACCTTTGTGTGTAATCGAACCTGGTTCCAGATGCTGCAGTAGCTGAATTTTTTTTGTGATTTTATGTTATATTAGTGGCTAATTTGGGGTTTCGTATGCGTGTTGGTGTATAATCGAATTAGATTTTTTTTTATTTGACATGACCAATTGCTGGTTACTATTGTTTTGAGCTTGTACTTTAGAGTGTATTTGAATTTGAAGGCGAGTGCTGTTGGAGCCGATTTTTTTCAGCAGTGTTTAGTTTTTTTTTTTTTTTTTTTTTTTTTTTTTTTTTTAAGTATGATAGATGTTTTCCGTGATTTAGTCTTAGTGGTTATCATCGGTTTTTTGTAAACATTTGTGTGTAATAAAACCTGGTGACAAATGCTGCGGTAGCTGAAAATTTTTTGACGTTTTTTTTTCGTATTTTGTAAAGCAATTTTTTGTGATTTTATGTTATATTAGTGGCTAAATTGGGGTTTCGTATGCGTGTTGGTGTATAATCGTATCAGATTTTTTTAATTTGACATGAACAACTGCTAGTTACCATAGATTTGAGCTTGTGCTTTAGAGTGTATTTGAATTTTAAGGTGAGTTTTGTTGGAGCCGATTTTTTTCAACAGTGTTTAGTTTAAGTATGATAGATGTTTCCCGTGATTTTGTCGTAGTGGTTATCATCTGTTTGTTTGTGAACCTTTGTGTGTAATCGAACCTGGTGCCAGATGCTGCGGTAGCTGAAAATTTTTAATGTTTTTTTTGCGTATTTTGTAAAGTTATTTTTTGTGATTTTTCTTAAAATCATTTTCCGTTTTTTCTTCTTTTAGGGTAAGAATTTTCCTATTTTCTTTCTTAGTGCACCTCTGCTCTATTAGAGGAACATACCTTCTAAGTTTCATGCTCCTAGGGCTAACGGTTTAGGCTGTGCGTTGATTTTTCTTTAAACCATTTTTCCCCTTTTTCTCCTCTTTAGAAAATAATTTTCCATTTTCCTTTCTTAGCGGATGCCTACGTCATAACATCTACCTGCATGCCAAATTTTAGCCCGATCCGTTCAGTGGTTTGGGCTGTGCGTTGATAGATCACTATGTCAGTCAGTCAGTCAGTCAGTCAGTCACCTTTGAGTTATATATATTTAGATTAGCATAGTTGATATACATATTTAACACAATGTCAAAGTCAAATATGTTTTTATTCAATAGTATCACTCTGAAACGTCTTAAAGCTAGCTGAGTCTAGGTGCCAGTTCCACGCGACCAAGCCGACACAAGAACAGACAACAAACTACGGCTCAGTTCCTAGGTTCCTACCGTTTTTTTTTATTTTCACATGCTTAAATATAGGTACATGTCTGTATTTATATTCTTTTCTTGAATTTGCCCTGTAAATGTCGATTTTCAAATTGTGTACATTCTAATGCAGCCGACTGTACCTACCAGTTGACACCCTAAGGCCTTAAGGGCAGAAAAGGTACGATACCTAATGGTGTGTCATACAACACATAACAAAATTACTAAGAAAAACATCATCATTCACCATCATTTGGTACAGCATGACTCAGATTCATTCATGGTATTAAATTGACCATTTCCGTATTTCCTTATATTGGATCTGTTTGTCACAGATTCTTCTCAGAGCGAAACAAAATAGTAGGGTATAGTAGGTATAAAAATAAATTGTTAGAAAATCAAACTGACCACCACTAATGTTGAAAATAAATTGAAAAAAATTAAAAAGAGACGCGAATACTGAAAATTGTGTTACAACAAATTATTTTAAATAGGTCTACTAACTGTAATTGTAATTTTAATAAATAATTTATGATTATTACTTTGTATTGTCTCGTAGATGGTGTGAAAAGTAGAGTATTTCCCTCGAGCATAAAGGTGCCTTCGTCTTGGGTGACCTTGAATCCCACGCTGCACTCAGGATTCTTGTCTAAACTCCCTCGCTTATCTCGGGAGTTAACGCTAGAATCCTTCGTTTTTCTCGGGATTCAATATGGCGCCCGCTATTTAAGACTACTCGATCCCCTTGGTGCATAACCCCACTAATATTATAAATGCGAAAGTTTGGATGGATGGATGTTTGTTACACAATAACGCCAGAACGGCTGAAATTTGGCATAAAAATAAATTATAGTCCGGAATAGCACATAGGATACTTTTCATCCCGAAAATGTAACAGGAACGGGGCGTAACGGGAACGGGACGAGCGAAATCGCGGCGACCACTAGTCTAATATAGTGTAGTATAGTACTTTAATATAGTGAGCAATCTACACAACACCATCTTATAAGTAGTAGAGCTCTGTGTGTCTGCGTGGGGGTGCGTACTACCACCATGCCTATTGCAGCCGTGAAGCAACATCGCTGTGTACAGGTTTGAAGGGTGTGGGTGCCGGTGACATTACTGGCACGTGAGGGAGACCTCGTATGCCTCAAGTAGATGGATGTAGAGCAGTGCATCGTAGGGCACGTGTGTGTATCAAATTGGTTTAAATATTGGGAGTGATTCGTAGACCCTCTACGGCGTAGACGTTTCATAGCAAAGTTTCAACCCTACGCCATGAGGGGTGATTAAAAGCCTCATTTGTTTTTTGGTTTATTATGATGATGATCAAAAGATGAACGAATCTGGGGTATTTTTTTTTAGTAGGCAGGAAAACTGAAAAGTTGTACTTTTTGCGTTTTTTCCAACAGTAAGACTACCATGAGCTCGGTCTGGCTCTGTCTCTGGTTCTGGTTTTGAGTCTGTGTGAGTTTTGACTAAATAAATCCTACGTCAAAACGTCACACACACAGCATGTTAAACTGGTGAGCACTTTACCGTTTGGTACTGATTTGGATCAGTTGCGCTATCTCTAGATCGTTTGTAACGATCTGCAGATAGCTCAACTGTTTCTTGCGTATTTAATAAAAAATATTTATTTAATTGTAAGTTTCTTTATGTAAATAAATAAGTTATATGGACTTTACCAATATTTATATAAATATTTAATCTTCCTTATTCAGAGGCCATAAATTATCAAACCAAGGGTTTCCTTTAGATGTTTTCCTTCACCATTAGATGTTTACGACATATATGCTGCGGCCCACGTATTACAAGATAGATGACGTCTTCTTACTCATAATTTAATATTAATAAAATAATATTGGACGTAACTTTTACGAATCACTGTCAACATAAATCAAAAATACCTATACAAATAATTATCATCTAATATAATGTACTGACTGACTGACTCACTTTAACATTTACGTCAATTTATAATGTTTGTTTGCAATAGAACTAACATATGTGTATTAAATAATAAAATAAATATTGTAGAAAATCCACACAACACTATCTAGCCCCAAATTAAGCCGAGCTTGTACTATGGAAACCAGATAGTTGATAAAATACTTTCTTTTTTTTGTAAATACATACTTAGAATATAATATTATAGCAACCAGACAGAAAACAAACATTTGTTCTCACTACACAAATATTTGGTCTCGGTGGGGATCGAACCCACGACCTACGGCGCAGGAGGCAGTGTTGTTGACTAAATAAATCCTACTTCGAAACGTCACACACACAGTATAATTAACTGGTGCACTCACACAGACTCAAAACCAAAACCAGAGTCAAAGCCAGACAGAGCTCATGGTATGTCTACAGATAGTTGATATAATACTTACAAACGTATTTTTTTTGGTAAATACATTCTTAGAAATACAATATAACACCCAGACAGAGAACGCAGAAGGCAGAGCTACTACCAACTGAGCTGAGAGGCCAGTCAATAATACACTGGTGAGCACTCACACAGACTCTAAACTAAGTCAGAGACAGAGCCAGACAGAGCTTGTGGTAGGCCAGGTCATCGACTGCTGAACGGATGTGTTAAAATGTGACAAGTAGGCTGAAGTAGCTGTTCAATATTTCATATCAATACGTGATACGGTTACCTACAACTTAAATCGTTTTCTAAAAGTCCGTATTTGACGACCGCTATAAGCTATGCTATTGTTGTGTCGTTAGTTTTTATAACCAGTGTGTTGAAAGGCTTTCAAGTTGCAAATGTGATGCTTTATGAACTTAAACGAATCCCAGATTAATTTTAATTAAATTATACTTCTAAGTATAATTTAATTGGATTAGTTCGATTAGAAAGGGACAATATAAATTCCCTTCTCTTTTTTGCACCGTTGTAATCGGTTGCAATGTTTGGACGTGCCTCTGACTACTTCTGCTTGACATATTGCCGTAGTTTGTTGCCTGTTCTTCCAGGCTTGGTCGCGTGGAACGGGCACCTAGACTCAACTAGCCCTTAGACGTTTCAAAGTGATTCTTGGGATACTAAGTCGTCTAGAGTTGACACAAAAGATGTGTAATGTTTTTTTCATTGCTCATACTCTGAAAGTAGGTCTGAAGTTGCCTGAGGGGCCTAATTGAAAGTAAAACTTTCAGCCCTAGGGAGAATCGCTTTCTACTGACAGCTGTCAAATTATAAAAAAAAACAAGATCTATTTTATTCAACCATGTTCCAACTTTCTAAAGTCTTTCTAACTACAAGGAGGTTGTTTAACCAAATTCCAACTTTTTATTCAGCAAGTAGGTTGGAAACCCATTACAACGGTATGAAGTTTAAAAAGTCTAATTAGAGCGCAATGTAAAATTTAAATTTAAATAACATAAAGATAGTATTAAATAAATAATATATCTTCTAAATTACTTTATTAATATATCATCCATGTCAACAATATTTATAAAAAATATGATAAAAATTAGAACTGCCTACTATCCTCGTGTGTTGATCCCTTAAACGGCTTAATTATTATATTCGTACTCGTACGTTCAACTATTTCTTTAAAATAACATAGATTTGAGCAAACAATTTACCATTTTTTAAATTATGAAAATGAAAATTTTGGCTGAATAATGCTGGCGAACCGAAGCCGAAGGCCCGCCAGAGAAAAATAAAAAAAAAACCGGGAAGGCGGCAATTCAATCTTCATTTTCACAAATTTTTCTTTCATGTTTTTATTTTTACTTTCCTTGTATTCGTAATGAAAAGCACAGTGTTTACCTCGGATGAAAGTCTTTTAAGTCCCTCAAGCTCCATTGGCGCCCTCGCTACGCTCTGGCGCCAAACCCGTCTCGGGACTCAAAAAACGTGACTTTCAACACTCTGGTAACAATGTACTATTCAAAATCAGTTTTTACAAATTCTGAACAACGTGCTAAAAAAATCTTAAAGTTAGGTAAGTCTAGGTGCCAGTTCCACGCGACCAGCAAGCCTAGAAGAACAAGCAACAAACTACGGCTTGGTTCCTACCGTTTTTTTGTTTGAAGCTAAAATGAAGAAGTCTGTAACTAGACAAAGACCTCTTCTATACATTTACAAATAGAACGATTAAGAGCCCTCTCCAGCTACCGACTTTCCTCCACCTTACAATGTCCTTAACCCATCGTTCAAAATAAATATTACTGACTTGTTTTACCGCTATTAGTGGTAAATTGCGGTCGCTTTCTAACAGCTACCGCTCTTTCAGTAACAATGTTTTATAAACAATGATACCTGCTGTAGTTTAAAACAATGCAATTCTAGCGAACCGCAAAAAAACAATGCCCATAACCTGTTGGTAGAATGCACAAATCATACTTAGCTATTAAAAAAAACAACGTTTTTCCGCCTGCATCCTGCCTCAATAACGACTACTGTTTAATCTGTGGTTATTATGTAGTCTGTGGTCTAGGCTTGGTTGCGTGGAGTTGGTGTCTAGATAAATCTATTCCTAACTCTTATATTTCAAATTTAATTTATAATTTCCATTTCAATAAGCCTTTATTTACAACCATAAAAACTTTGACATTTTAGACTATACTTAATTTAAACACTCTCACTTTTTGACTGCCTTTACAGCTCAGTTGGTAGTAGCTCTGCCTTCTGCGCTGGAGGGCGTGGGTTCGATCCCCACCGAGAACAAATATTTGTGCGGTGAACACAGATGTTTGTTCTTTGTCTGGGTGTTATATTGTATTCTATGTATGTATTTAAAAAAAAAAGTATTTAAGTATTATATCAGCTACCTAGTTGCCATAGTACAAGCTCTGCTTAGTTTGGGGCTAGATAGTGTTGTGTGGATTGTCTGCATTATTAAAAAAACAATAAAGTGTAATAAATAAATCTTACAACCTATTTAACGAAACTATTTTTATTTTAATAAAAATAATAACAATGATTTTATGATAATATAATAACAATGATAATGTTGTGTGAATTATCCAGAAAAAAAAATACTGTTGATACTACAAGCAAAAGTTTGTTTTTTTACCAATTCGATACATTATGATACTAAAATGTATTTATTTTCGCCCGTGATGTGTGACGTCACAATCAATGACATAACCCTACATTTCCGCGCCTGTCCTTGGCGCTTGCGCATATTCTTCAACGATTAAAAATTCGATAACCTTGATTAACTACACCCTAATCTATGGTCGCAAACTGTGTTTTAATCTGTATAAGGCAGTGTTTACTATTCTATAATGAGTCATTTTATATAGTACTTTTTATGGTTGAATCATATTTAATTCTCAGAATATTGTAGTGTTTAGCCAGAAACAAGAATTCTAGGACGAGAGATGAATGAATTTTTATCAAATGACGCGATACTACGGCGGTGAAATCCTAAGATAGTGTTGAGATTGGAAAGAGATCAGAATATAGGCCTACCATGAGCTCTGTCTGGCCCTGTCTCTGGTTCTTGTTTTGAGTTTGTGTGAGTGCTCACCCAGTGCATTATACTGTACTGTGTGTATGACGTTTTGACGTAGGATTTATTAATAAATAAATCAAAATAAATGTGTCAAAACCGCACTGCACTGGTGAGACAGACTCAAAACACTCACTAACACAGACTCAAAACCAGAACCAGAGACAAAGCCAGACAAAGCTTGTGGTAGGCCTACGTATATTTCATTATCGGACACTGTTCGTCATTAAGTTTTATAACGAACTCCACAACTTCACTCATATTTTCAAATCTTATCTCATACAACAGCTAGCAGATACTTGCATACCTATCTACTAAATACTAAGTAGGTTATGTAGTTGGTCCGTATAGGTATGTGGTACCATCGTTTAGTTCTTTTGTGTGGATTGACCTAGACCGTGGCATAACTGATTGCGCGGAAGAGATCCAAGGTCACATCCATTGAGCACTGTTGTGTTCAACTCTCCTTGCACGTGCCCATTATCACACGACACGATATCGTAACGGACGTGAAAACAAGACAGTAAAAGGATCAAAAAGCTACATTCGATCCGGAAAACACATACCATTTCTATAAAAAAAAACTGCTTCACAAAAACACAAACTAAAACATTAATTTTTTTCTATTTTATATAAAACATCATAAAATATGAGATAAAATATTCTAAGGAAAAGGAAGGAAGGAGGATGAAAAAGAAAGTATTTTTTTAATTTGTCGCTTAACTTCTTGTTCGGAAAAGTTATTATTGCAAATGGGTATTTAAGTCTACAAAATGTGTCTTTAATTCTCCTTAAATCACTTACCTAAGAGTATTCAAGTCTACGAAATAGTAGGTATACTTCATTCACATAAATGAACTAAGTCTACTATTTTTCATTTTATATCTCCCGAAAAACCCGCAAAAATTGTATGGAGAAAGGAGCACATGCTCAAATGCTCATGCGTTTGGCGATACTTTTCCGGCAACATAGCCGTTCTACTAATGCTCTGTGGAAACTCAAATCGTGTCGTGATACAATGGAAACACACCGGGCTTACAACTGGACTAGTTATTTCGGGTAGTCGCGTCAGAATTAAAGTGATATTGGAAGATTGAGACAGGCGACACTTTACTATAGGTACCAATTACTGAAACTACCGTAATATAATACTATGTCAATACTCTCAAATGGTGAAGGAAAACATTGTGAGGAAAACGGCATGTCAAAAACTTATAACTTCTAAAAAAATCGGTTGTCTGTAAAGTCGGTTTACTGACGATAGTTGAACGTGCCAACGTCATACAGCTGTCCACGCGGACGCATCGCTCACTCAAGTAGGAGAGAGACAGATGTCGAACGCTGCCGAACGCGGAGGCCGTGCGTGCCTCTTTGTCGCTCGTTCCGCGCTCTCGCTTGCACTTCAAGCCTTAAATGGAACGCCTCAGAGCGAGGCAACGCCGCATGACATCATGTTTTTTCGTGTGTGCAGCCGGCTCCATCGAATTATAAGACGTTGTCACGTCAAAAAACATGTGATGAGTGCACGAAAGGAGCCTCTCTGAGGCGCACTTAAATTCTTTGGTTCGCATAGTACCAGCTCCGCTTAATTAAGGGTTAGAAAGTCTTGTGTGGATTGTCCACAATATTTATGTATTCAAGTAATTTCTACAAAATGTATGATAGTGACGTCTTTTGAAACTAAGCCATCTTAAATCAAACAGTAGCTTTTTCCTAAAGCCATATTTAGTGTTCGGAAGGACGTCGGCTACATCGTGATTTTCCTGTTTCAAGACGTATATTATGTACATCGAGATATAAGTACTTACGTACTAGAGAAGACACCGTAAATTCCTACTTTGTCTCGTTCAACTGCGGCGATCGCGCCGCACCTCCCTCAGTCGCTCTCTAGCTCTTTCGCGCCTAGTACTTCCGACAATAATAAATTAATTCATAGAAAAAATCGTCGAAAAATGCCTTGGTGTGTGTTGAGATATTGTACTAATAATTCAAGGAACACGGCAAAGTGTAAAGGAATTACTTTTCATCGGTAAGTAAACTAATTTCCTTGTTTTACAAATTAAATACGTACCACGTGCCCACACGCGCCATATTGTATTGTTTGTCATAGACTACAGACGCAGAACAGACAGAGTGCAATGTAGGTAGTGTTAGCACGAAAACTCTTCATTGATAATCGCTACAACTCTGTTTAACTTTATTACACCAATTACACTGCAGATAATACAACTCTAGGTAACGACGCCATATCTCTTCTTCTTTTTTCACTACTAGAGATGTAACTCTTTGCTTGATTCCATTAGGGATGTCCTATTCCCAAAAACTGGTTAACAGTAGATTAGACTGACATTACACATTACGGTGAAAATATCGTATGTTGTGTTTTTAATGTTGATATTAATATTTAGTTTTCATCCCATCTATTCAAAAAGAGGCGATTGGTTCCCTAAAAAGTGCGCCTAAAGTAACTACTTTAGGCGCACTTTTGGTACAGTGACACAATGACTTTTAAATTTGGAATACTATTAAATTGAAAAGTTTGAACGCAATTCGCTACGATAAAATACTGGCTGGTAGTGGTGGTATAAAAAATAGAGCCACGGTATTGGTTAATCAAATAAAAAAAAATACTTCCCGCGTATTGCACGCGTATTGACCCTTCATCTTCTATGTCTATGTTTATTATTGTCTATTCTTGTCTATTGTTGTTTATTATTGTCTATTATTGTCTTTTATTGTCTATTATTGTCTTTTATTGTCTATTTGTGTCTTTTATTGTCTATTCTTGTATATTCGTGTATATTATTGTCTATTCTTATATGTTCGTGTATATTCTTGTCTTATATTGTCTATTCTTGTCTGTTTTTGTCTATTCTTGTCTATTATTGTATATTCTGGTCTATTCTTGTATATTCTTGTATATTCTTGTATATTCTTGTATATTCTTGTATATTCTTGTATATTCTTGTATATTCTTGTATATTCTTGTATATTCTTGTATATTCTTGTATATTCTTGTATATTCTTGTATATTCTTGTATATTCTTGTATATTCTTGTATATTCTTGTATATTCTTGTATATTCTTGTATATTCTTGTATATTCTTGTATATTCTTGTATATTCTTGTATATTATTGTATATTATTGTATATTCTTGTATATTCTTGTATATTCTTGTATATTCTTGTATTTTCTTGTATAACCTTGTATATTCTTGTCATATATTGTCTATTCTTGTCTGTTTTTGTCTATTTTTGTCTATTATTGTATATTCTGGTCTATTCTTGTATACAAGAATATACAAGAACTATACTTGTTATTGTCTATGTTGTCTGTGCCTTATTAAATTTTCTCATAGAGGGGGATGAAAAGCAGAGTGTGCCACACGGTACCAAAATTATTTAACCTCGAGCGACATACTTTGAATCCCCCGCTACGTTCAGGATTCTACTCTAGGACCCCTCGCTACGCTCGGGATCCTACTCTAGAATCCTTCACTTCGCTCTGGATTCAAAAAACCACTCTCGCCCTAAATATATTACTTTGGTCCCTTATGACGCAATCTACTATTTTTAAACTATCGCACTTTAAACAGATAATTATTATTCTTAACGGGACTTAGCATGAACCTCCTGTTAAAACTAATAATTATATATATTTAGGTAGAAAAAGATTTAATAAATTTTCCTATAATCATAATTAACCAGACAGTTTTTACATTAATGTTAAACTAGCAGTTGGTGCCCCAGCTTCGCTCGGTATTTTTTTTTTGTAAACTGGTGTTGTGAATTATATTTAAATACGAATTACTTACATACTGATTAAATATTAATATTTTTCGATCTTACCGACATAATAATAAACTCCACTACTCGTCAATAGATGGCGTTCTCTGTCCCACTAACTCATGACTTAATCAACAGATGGCGCTAGGAGTTATGATTTTATGATAAAGTTGATTATTTACTTTACAATTAAGGGGACATTTTCTTAAAATGAATCCTAGATAAATCGTTTTATCGTCCCCGAAAACCCCCGTATACTTAATTTCATGAAAATCGTTGGCTCAGTTTCCGAGATCCTAAATATATATATATATATATATATACAAGATTTTCTCGTTTAAAGGTATAAGATTAGTTTTGGATGTAATTAAAAATTATTTTAAATTCTTATCCAGATTTCCACGTCCAAGTCATATAAATAGAGAAAAATGGATCCGATTTGTTCAAAACAATCGCTGTGAAGAGACCTGGCTACCATCCGATCATAGTTACATATGTTCGTTGCATTTTCATGAGGATGATAAGTATGTTACGAAACGGGGAAGGCATTTTCTAAAGAAGTCTGCTGTGCCCTATGATGATGTGAGTATCAATATAATTTTAAATATTTGATGCTCCGTTTGTATTAATTCCGAGTATGGTGACAACATTTCATTTAGCCGCCACTAACATTGTGTTGTTTGTTTTAGCAAGACACTTTGTGTCATGGAGCCATTGAGCCGATTTCAGAACCTGTCAGTGAGTCCGAATCGATTTTTGATACCCCAAGAAAAATCATCCTGAGACGTCAAATTCGGACCTTGACGTCGGCTAAAAAAAAAATATCAGAAAAATTTAAGAACGTTCAACGCCAAAATAGAAATCTTAAGAAAAAATGTGAGTCATTGAAGCTTCTTGTAAAATCATTAAAAACAAAATTTCCACTCGGTGAGGTAGCTGAGAATAATTTACTGGCAAAGGCAGAATTACTCGAAATCTATAAAAGAATGTCAAAGTGTAAAAAGAATGGTAAAGTCTCTTTAAAATATCCTCCATTATTACGTAAATTTGCGTTAACCCTCCATTACTACTCGCCAGCTGCATACAAATATGTGAGAGATATGTACGGCAATCTTCTACCACACACCAGAACTCTCTGTCGCTGGTATGGAACAATTAATGCTGAGCCAGGATTTACAAATGAATCGTTTGAAGCTCTAAAAAAGAAAAGTACTTTAAGTCAGCAACCTCTTATATGCAATCTAGTATTCGACGAGATGGCTATTAGACGACAAAAGCTTTTTCACAATCAACAGAAGCTTGGTGCTGTGAATTTTGGTGCTGGTCCTCAAGAAGGTGATGGAGATGATCATGTTGCGTCACAGGCGTTAGTATTTATGTTGGTGTCAGTGACTGAAAATTGGAAACTTCCTGTAGGCTATTTTTTAATATCAGGCATAACTGCAGAAACAAAAGCTAATTTAATCACTACATGCTTGCATAAATGTCATGACGCCGGAGTTACAGTCGTAAGCATGACATTTGATGGATGCCCTGCAAATTTGTCAGCTGCAGAAATTTTAGGGTGTAAACTGACGAACCCAAATGATTTGGTGACCCATTTTCCACATCCATCTACACAGGAGAAAGTGTGTATATTTCTTGATCCATGTCACGTCATCAAACTTATAAGAAACTCATTTGAGAAAAAAAGATTATTATTTGACCAAGATTGTAAGAAAATAAAGTGGCAGCTATTGATTAATCTAAATAAACTGCAAATGAAAGATGGTCTTAGGTTTGCCAACAAACTTACACCACGGCATGTGTACTTCCGTAACCAAATTATGAAGGTCCGTCTTGCTACTCAACTCTTAAGTAAGAGTGTAGCCAAGGCATTGCAGCTATGTGACGAGGATTTGAAGTATACACAATTCGCGGACTCGTAGGCTACAATACAATTTTTGGAAACGTTTAATGATTTTTTTGACACAATGAATTCAAGAAAGTGTCATTTTTATGGGTTCAAGCGACCAATTGACGCCATAAATAAGTCAGAAGTACTGAATTTTTTGTCAAAAGTAAAAAGATACATATTAAATTTAGAATTTCATTTAAAATGCAGAAGAGTCGTAAAAAGAAAAGATTTAGATCCACGTATTACTTTGTCGATTTCAAAAAAGAAAATTGTTGAATCGGCTAATAAAACAGGATTTATAGGAGCTTTGATTTGTATAGAATCTCTAAAAACTTTATATCAACGTGTAGTAGAAGAAAAAAAATATATGACATATATTTCTACATACCGTCTAAGTCAAGATCATCTAGAGCTTTTCTTTGGGGTCATAAGAAAGCACGGCGGGTACAATAATAACCCCAACGTTTTACAATTTCGAGCCGCCTACAAAAAAACCCTGAACCATTTGGAACTGCGTTCATCATTCACGGGTAATTGTATACCTTTAGATAATATAAACATTCTATGTAATTCTTCAACAAATGTTATTAATAGTACGACGCCCTTAAACAGACACGACGATGAGGAATACGAAATATTGTCAGCAACTAGATGTTTAGAATCTGATATAGAAGCTGAACACAACTGTTATATTTTTTCCGATACTCTCAGTTCCCAACAAATACCATTTGGTTCTCAATTGATAGTCGGTTACATATCTGGCTACATTGCTCGAAATCTCACAAAATCATTAAAATGTGAAGAATGCGTGGACGCATTAACAACAGCAGAAAGGTTGCCACACCATAAACTTATAACTATTAAAGACATGGGCGGATTGTTATATTCTTCAGAAGACGTATACAAAATATGTGTGATCACGGAAACTATCATACGAAAACTTATAAACCAAAGTGGTGGAATTAGCCTCTCCACGAAATACTATTACAGTTACATTACTGTAAATACTTTGGAACATTTTATTCACAAGGAGGTATTTACATCTTTGATTCAGCATTCATTTTGCCAACCAAGTACACTGAATCATAGAATTCATTTGATTCGGGCGATTATTAATAAATATACTACTATTCGTTTAAAACATGAAGCAAAAACAGATCAAAGCGTTGATTATTCCACAAAAAGGCAAAAGATGACTAAACTCATATTATTTAAGGGTAACTAAATAAAATATACCAAAAAAATAAATTGTCTATTATTTATGAAATAAACCCTGTAGGCAAAATACCTACGTTGTCCATTCTGTAGTACTCCTGTCATAGTCTATGGAAGACATGTTGTTGCACTTTGTCGAAGAAAACGCGTAAGTGCCGTGATTTACATGGCGCTTAAGACCTTTTTACCGAGAATAAATACACTTCCGCAGCAAATCTAGCGCTGTGGTAAATTAGTACGGTTTAGTCGAATTGTTATTATTTTAGCGCTGCAGCGAACTAAAGATTCAAATTACGAAGAATAGGACAATTCAGTTATTTGACGTAGCTTCTCTAGTACGTAAGTACTTATATCTCGATGATTATGTACGAACTTGTATTCAATCTACGTACGTTACATAGTATATACGCATTAGCTTAAGGTAAACATTCGTACTTATACGTAAATGTATGACTATTGTACAGTACTTCTTTAAACATCAGGTGCGATTGAGGTCAAATGTTTACCTAATCACACTAATATTATAAATGTGAAAGTTTGTAAGGATGGATGTTTGTTACTTAACTTCAAAATACATACGAAGGGAAACTAGTACCTTCGACCTTGGTTGCGGTCACTAACTGACCGCCTACAATCTGAACGTGCTACGGGGGTTCCTTACCTCTACCTACTCCGCTCCGATACTAAAGCAGGCTTCACCTAAAAGCCTGCTCCATATTCAGATATTCTGCCCTCTTCAGATATCCTCTCCTTGGTCCTCCACTGCTCTGCCTGCCAGATAGTCTGCCTGCCTTCCTGCCTTCACGCCTTCACTTCGCTTTAGCCACTTTGCTGCAAGCCAGTGCACCTCGAAAAACAAGACACATCGGCATCCTTAAATCATTTAATACTTCTTCATTATCATCTTCATCTTTCTTATCCCTTTGTGAAATTAAATTTATAAGCCCTTTTCAAATCTTTCTCTCAAAACGTTATAGACCAGGGTAGAAGCCTTCAAAAATAATAAAAAGTGAAAAAAAAAAATAGTAGGATGAAAGTCATTAAATAGAAAAGGAGGGGAATATTATAAAAATGAAAGGAAAAATAATTTACGGGTGATCTGAGGTCGGAAAGGAGATGGGGGTGAGTTTTTAAGGGTAAAAACCGTTTTTTACCCTTAAAAACTCACCCCCATCCCCTTCCAAAATTATCGACCCTGGTCTATTAGGTCCTTAATCTTAAATAACTTGTACGTACAGCCCTCCTCTAGGACTATTACGTTACAAACTTTTAAACGACTGAACGGATTTGGATGAAATTTGGCACATATATAGATTACTAGCGGACGCCCGCGGCTTCGCTCGCCCCTTTGCCGTTACGCCCCGTTGATTTTTCTTTTAAAAAAAATTCCTCTTTTTCTCCGCTTAGGGAAATCATTTTCCAATTTCCTTTCTTAGTGCACCTCTATGCTATAAAAGAAACATACCCTCCAAGTTTCATGCTTCTAGGACTTACGGTTTAGGCTGAGCGTTGATTGTCAGTCAGTCAGTCAGTAACGTAAGAGTTTTATATATTTAGAAGAAGAAGAAGAAGATAGTCTGGAATAGCACATAAGCTACTTTTAATCCCGACAAATTAACGGGAACGGGGCGAGAGAAGCCGCGGGCGGCCACTAGTAAGAAATAAATAATATTTTTTATTTTATTTGGACATTCCACACAAGACTTTCTAGCCCCAAACTAAACGAAGCTTGTACGATTGGCACCAGGGGCCTTATTCTCGGGCCGATATCGATTATTTTGCAATTTTATTTATTGCTTCTTTTCGAAGTGAGAATGGCAGATTTCCTTGAGAAATTCATCGACAACCTCATCGTAGAAGCCTCGACAGCTACGATATACGGAAAACGTAGAAAAAGTGCGGGGTTGTGCAATGCCAATGTGTATTTAAGGGACATTGAAAATCTCGGTCGGCCCAGATAGCTGATATAATTCTTAGATATTATCATGTGTATATTTTTTGTAAATACTCAGAATCGTACTGCCTATCCTATCCTACTAATAGAAACGCAAAAGTTTGCAAGTATGGATGGATGGATGTTTGTTACTCTTTCACGTAAAAACTACTGAATGGATTTTGATGAAACTTTACAATAATATAGCTTATACATCAGAATAACACACAGGCTACAATTTATAAAGATATTGTAATAGAGAACGGATGTAAGTAACGGGAACAGGCATAACGGGTACTGGGCGAGCAAAGCCGCTTACGGCCGCTAGTTAGTTATAAAACATAGCAGTCATATTGTCGGCCATATAAGTAATACAACAAACAATTAGGCTCTAATAATATAAGTCATACAATGAATGAATCAGAATCATTAACCTTAATCGTTACGAAGTACCTTAATAGGTCCTAGAATGCACCTTTAAAGCATACAGTTTCTTATGAATCATTGACCGTTTTATTACGCCAGTAGATTAGTAGTAGAGCTCTTTGTGTGTGTCTCGTGCGGGTGCGTACTACCACCATGCCTATTGCTGTCGGGAAGCAACATCGCTGTGTACAGGTTTGAAGGGTGTGGGTGCCGGTAACATTACTGGCACGTGAGGCTGAACATCTAGTTGATGGAAGCAGGGTAGTGCATCGTAGGGCACGTTCCAGACGTGCGTGACCTACGAGGCTATGCTTTGTTATAGGCAATGGTTACTATTTGTTTATAAGAGTTGCGAAAACCATTTTTTTTATAATATCCTTTCATCACATTTGAGAGCACTGGTGGTCTAGTGGTAGCAGCTCCGCGTTTCTATCTTAAGGTCGTGGGTTCAAATCCAGTCGTGAACCAATGAGTAGTTCTGCCAAAAAAATTATGTTCACTATGCCAGTACTTTCAAACGGTGAAGGAAAACATCGAGAGGAAACCGGCATGTCGTAGAATCTAAAAAGATCGAAACATAGTGTCGCCACAAAAAGGCTTTTTGTACTTTAGTACCGCATATTTTCGTTTTTTTTTAGGTTCTAAGACTTATTTTAACTATATTTTTTTTTGATCGCGAAAGTTTAATAAGGGCCTGCGCACACCTAGTTCGCTGGCGGTAGCGATCAGTGAAATGCTGTCAAATATCGCTGTCAGATTTGAGATTTGACAGCGATATTTGAACTAGGTGTGTTCGAGATTTGCCGAACCCACGACGTTAAGATTTGAAGGCGGGACTTTCCATCTAGAGAGACAGCAAAAAGATCGTCAGTAAAATAACGGTCGCAGTTTTATAGAATCAAGAGCCAAATTGTTCGTACCTAGTTATTTGCTTACTCACTATCAACATACATAGCCTTGTACATTATGTACATCTATGTAGGTATATACATTGTAGTACTAAAAGGGTAATGTCAGCTGAATTAATCATTTTTGCGGTCATATTCTTTACACTCTTTGGCCAAGCGTGAGTCAGACCACGGAAAGTGAGATAAAGGAGAGAAGATGGACACGCATGGACCGATGACATTGTAAAGAACAGAGAAAGTTGGATGGGAGGGACTTATAGAATCGCTTTGCTAGTGGACTTCTTCAAACTGATGATAATGATATCTATGTACGAGTATAACCCATTTAGCAAATAGTTTTAAGTTTTTTATATAACTGCCTATACTTTGTTTTTTTTTGTGCAATTTTGTATTTTCTATCTATCTTCAGCATTGCTAATTTTTGTAGGAAGTAGGAGTCGAACCCACGACCCACCCCTAAAAACAGCTACACAATTTCCAGCACAGCGGTCACCCACAAGCATTAATTAGATCACTATCGTAGCAAACCATTCCCTAAATATAATTACATAGAGATTCTGTCAGATATAGCAAATACATTGCATTTTGCTCACTGGGGTGCAACTTCAATTAAAACCTTATATCTAACTAGTGGCCGCCCGCGGCTTTGCTTGCCATGTTCCCGTGAATTTTTCGGGATTATAAGTAGTCCAGACCATAATCTATATCTGTGCCAAATTTCATCAAAATCCGTTCAGTCGTTTTATAGTTATTGAGTAACAAACATCCATCCTTACAAACTTTCACATTTATAATATTAGTGTGACTAGCAGGCCCCCGCTGCTTCGCTCGCATCGTAGTTTTTTTCTCTTTCCTTTTATTTTATCGGAATACAAAGAAGCTGGTATGTTAATCCAGGTTTCAATCTATATAAGTCCAAAATTCATCCAAAATAAATAATTTGTCTTTCTTTTAACTGACTTGGACTGATTTGGGGCAAGATAGTGTTTTGTAGGTTAAATAAAATACTTTAAAAAAACTTAAAGTAAGCATAGGTAGGTAGTATACATAAACCACATAAAACTATTTCCTAAATAAAATGGGTAAAATATATCATTTGCTAGAAGAAGTCCAATACTGAAGCGATTTTAAGCCCCTCTCCACCCACCTTCCACAGTTTTTTTAAAGTAATTATTACGTTTTCCCCTGTGCGTGGTTTTCCTCTGACTTTCCTCACATTGTATAGAATACCGTGGGAATTATTGGTATAGTGGGATAAGTGTCTAGAACCTACAGTTTCCGGCCATTTCAATGGCACTTCTGTGTTAATTTGCAATGTCTGTACCTACTATTTCGTATCTTATTTTTATATAAGCTGTGTAGATACTATAGTATAACATCTTGTATAACATTGAAGCGTAGCGTGTGCTGTCTTTGAAACGTTTGCTTTTGTATTATTGCATTGCATACGTCTGACTAAGTGAAGTGGCACCACACTGGAACTTCACTGCTATTATTTTAGACTATTTTTGATTTGTAAAAGGATCATACAAAAAAACGGTAGGAACCGAGACGTAGTTTGTTGCCTGTTCTTCTACGCTTGGTCGCGTGGAACTGGCACCTAGACTCACCTAGCTTTAAGACGTTTCAAAGTGATTCTTGCATCGTACTGAATAAAAAATTATTGACTTTGACTTTGACTTTGTGATTGGGACGCGACACTACACGTGAACGCGCGGCACTACACGTGTCACGGGTTGCGGTTCGCGGGGGTGCAATTGGGAGAACATTACAAAAATGGGAGTCGAATAAGTTAGACCTTGGGTTGTGCCTTTTGTAATGTTTATAAAATTATGCATGTATGCTGAAGTTAAACAGATTGCACAAAGTGCGCAAATTGTGTTTTCAATCTCTCTTTTATCGGAATTGAAAATCCGATAAAACTATTTTTGTCCCGAAAGGTGCCATATCGCCAGCCGAAAGTACTTAATTGTAATTCTTATATTTCTGCTGACATTATAACAAATATGTACCTACCTTACCCGTAGTAAATACCTACGTGCTGATTTTACTTTACTGGTTTGCGGAAAAGACACTTTATGCAATTCTCTCACGATATGCTTAATATCTACTGACTTATTCATATACATTGTATATTCATTCTTAGGACAGTGCATCGTAGGGCACTTTTCTGACGTGTGTGACCTACGAGGCAATGCTTTGTCATAGGCGATGGGATATTATTATTTATTATCTTATTTTATTCAATCTGCTAATAAAATAACCTACTATATGAAAACGTGTTAAAAAAAAGTAAAAAATTTGCGAGATTTCAGTGTGTCCATCGAGAGCGCTGGTGGGCTAGTGGTAGCGACCCAACCTTCCGATCCTTAGATCGTGGGTTCTAATCCTCTCTTGTACTAATGAGTTGTCTGCCCAAAACTTTATATACACTATGCCAGTGCTCTCAAACGGTGAAGGATAACATCGTGAGGAAACTGGCATGTCGTAGAACCTAAATAGTTCGAAAATATGTGTCAAGTGCACGAAATGAGCCTCTTTGAGGCGCACTTAAAATCCTTTCACCACACTTGCTTGGTTCGAAAGAATCAGTTACACGATAAGAAGAAGACTTGACATTGAACTTATGTGGATAGTTAAGTAAGATAAGTTTTCTTTTAAAATTAATTATTCAAATAGATATACGTATAGTTTTCTCATAATTTAGGTTCAGGAGATTTCAGTGCGGAGTATCAAAAACTATGGTAATCAGACTGCAAACGAAGTTTGAGACAATCAAGTCATTAAAGTCTCATAAATACCTATACAAGCGTTTACAGTTCCCTTAAATAAGGAAGCTGTGCAGCCAATTCTGTTCTTCAGCCGAAGGAAATGATTCATTTGACGCAATTAAGCGTTAAGAAGTACTACTATGTAGTATTATTACAGTTCCCTACAAATTGACTGCAGAGCTGATTCTGGCCGTTGATATGGCACATTGTGGACAGGTGGTAGTATCGAAGGTATCGAAAGTGTCGGGAATTACAGGTTTCGAGTCCAATGTCGGCTGAAAATTAATGGTTCTGAAAATGGTACCGATACTGCATGCCCTTGTTTCTAGCTATTATGTCTATGGGTAGGTACTTATTAGCTTAGTAGGGGTGCTTCAGGAAAAAAAACAACCTTTTTTTACTTATAAATTATTGTATATCTATGTATTAGCACAGGTATTAGGTACATAATCAAGTTACGAAAACCAAAAATAAAAAAAATCGGTTGTCTGTAAAGTCAGTTTACTGTCGATAGTTGAACGTGCCAACGTCATACAGCTGTCCACGCGGACGCATCGCTCACTCAAGTAGGAGAGAGACAGATGTCGAACGCT
This sequence comes from Thera britannica, assembly GCA_939531255.2. Classification (NCBI taxonomy): domain Eukaryota; kingdom Metazoa; phylum Arthropoda; class Insecta; order Lepidoptera; family Geometridae; genus Thera; species Thera britannica. The sequence continues at coordinate 8,122,852 of OW618043.2, read as the reverse complement.
GCCGAACGCGGACCAAGGAATATAATACTCTCTACGAGAGACGCGGACGCCGTGCGTGCCTCTTTGTCGCTCGTTCCGCGCTCTCGCTTGCACTTCAAGCCTTAAATAGAACGCCTCAGAGCGAGGTAACGCCGCATGACGTCATGTTTTTTCGTGCGTGTAGGCGGCTCCATCGAATTATAAGACGTTGTCACGTCAAAAAAAAAGCACTACATTTTTTGCGATTAATTTATATGTGCTTTATAAAAGGCCGGACACTATACAATTAAGATCAGCACCTAGCAGCATGCGCCAACATCATACAAACGTCACAACTATAGGTACATTATTGGAATAACACGCGGCTTTGCTTGCGCTAAGGTATTCTTCTAACTTCTAACCTTATTGCACCGAAATGATATCAAAAATTAACGACTACTTTTCAATGACCCTTTGTGACAGGCATTACAGCTCGGTTGGTAGTAACCCTGACTTCTGAGCCGTACTTATGCTTCTGGCCGTGGGTTCGATCCCCACCGAGAAAAAATATTTGTGTGGTGAACATAAATATTTGTTCTGTCTGGGTGTTTTTTAGTGTACTCTTAGTATATATTTACAAAAATAAAATGTATTCAAATGTTGTATCAGCTATCTGATTCCCATCGTACAAGCTCAGCTTAGTTTGGGGCTAGATGGAACCCTGGTAGAAGCCCCAAGACCGGTAGTCTTTGTGTATTCAAAAACATAATCAACGCCATCTATTTTGTATCCCACGAACTAAAGTTTGCGTTCCCTCCTTTTTTGTATGGACTCGGAGTTCTTCTCTTGACTATTTGTGTTCTGTGGGTGTGTTGCACTGGTGGTCTAAGGTCGTGGGTTCAAATCCAGTCGTGTACCAATGAGGTTTTCTGTCGAAAAATGTATGTACTCTCTAAACGGTGAAGGAAAACATCGTGAGGAAACGGGCGTGTCGCACCTAAAAAAGTTGCAGCAACACGCGTGTCAAGCGTCACACAATTGCCGAATTTGAGATAGTGTTGCGTGAATTGACCACAATTCATTTAGTTATTTATTTATTAAAACAAATATTCGGAAGAAGATTTAATTATTCTATGAATTCGATGAATAATAATAAAATCAATAGTATTGTAGAAATATTGGTATTAGCTAGTTCTTGGAAGATGTATTCCTGTTAGTTCCTGTCATGCTGATTGTAAACAAACAAACAATTAAATAAATAAATAAATATTGCGGACAAAGCACACAACACTATCTAGCCCCAAACTAAGCAGAGCTTGTAATATGGGAACCAGATAGCAGATATATGTATTACCTAAATACTTTTTTTTTGTAAATACATACTTAGAATACATATAACACCCAGACAGAGAACAAACATCTATGTTTACCACACAAATATTTGTTCTCGGTGGGGGTCGAACCCACGACCTACGGCGCAGAAGGCAGAGCTACTACCAACTGAGCTGCGAGCCAGTCAAACAGAGATCAATTGTCATAACAGAGATCTTATTACGCAAATACAATTACAAGGAATCGTTTTCTGACATTTTGGGAAGCCGTATTATAAGCTTTTTTATAAGTATTTAATTTTTTTTCTGGTATTATATACCTATAGGGCCTTATTAATAATCCTGGCGTAGCGTTGGACTAGTTAATCCGTGTTTTGTCTCTTGCATTGACATGCAATTGTCAACTCGAGCAAATGTGACAAAACACGGATTAACTAGTCCAACGCTACGCCAGGATTATTAATAAGGCCCATTGAGTTTTGTACCCGAAGTCGGAGTTTTGCTAGGTACCACATTTCGTCTACCAAATGTTGTTTTCGTTTGAGCACGTGTCTCTCTCTCTTGTATGGAAAATTGATGAGAGGACAATTCTGACTACGTAACGAATTTTTGCTGTCTCATCTTTTCTCAATACTATAGAGAGGGACACGTGCTCACACGAAAACAACATTTGGTAGAGCGAAACTGGGATACTGTTGTATAATTTCGGTGGTATTTTGGAAAATAGTGTTTTTATATAATTTTTTATAATGTTTTTTTTTATACAACTAGCTGATGGTAAAAGCATATGGCCCACCTGATGTTAATTGGTAACCATTGCATATAACAATGCATTGCCTCGTAGGTCATGCACGTCAGGAACGTGCCCTACGATGCATTGCCCTGCGTCCATCAACTTGAGGCATACAGATGTTCAGCCTCACGTGTCAGTAATGTGACCGGCACCCACACCCTTCAAACCTGTACACAGCGATGTTGCTTCACGGCAGCAATAATAGGCATGGTGGTAGTACGCACCCCCACGAGACACACACAAAGAGCTCTTTGTGTGTGTCTCGACTACTACTACTTTTGTCCATAGAACTTCTTTTCTGATGGTAAAATTATAATTTACATAATAAGAAGGGAAAGTACGAAGCCAGGTGCACCAATACATTCCAACACGTTTCCGCATTTAACCACCAACCAAAACAGAAGGTGGGTTATGATTCACATCACCTGACTGTGGTTAAGGCTTATTTACATTACGCTAGTAATTTAGTCACTTCACTTCGCACGAGCTGGTATGACCGAGCTTTGCTCTCTCTTTTTTTGTTGATTGTGCTTTTAGAAATTATATTTAAATACGAATTACATACTGATGAATTGATGAAATATGAATAATGTTTTTCGATCTCACTAACAGCGCCATCTGCTGGAATAGCTAAAATTTATGTATAAGTTGATTAGAGATAAAGTTTATTGTTAAAAGAAATAAAAAAAAAATCTATAAAAATATCCTAGCTGTATCGATCGATTTATCGCTTCCGAAACCTCCTTACACTTTATTTCATAAAATCCTACTGCGTACCCATACATTTATTTGGTAAATACATACTTAGATAACAATATAACACCCAGAGAGAGAACAAACATCCGCGTTCACCACACAAATGTTTATTCTCGGTTGGGATCGAACCCACGACCTACGGCGCAGAAGGCAGTGCTACTACCAACTGAGCTGAGAGGCCAGGTACTACTTAACAGTACTACTACTAGTATTATTACAGTAGTAGTACTAGGTAGGTCTGTAGAGACTGTGTGAATCATGAGTTAGTCAGTGATTCGAGCTGTGCCTAGCATACTACTGAGTTACAGAGTTAGAGCTCATGGAAGTGACATGAGCGTGGTATAAGAAAAACACCTGCATTGAACTAAAAATCTGAAGGCATTGCCTAACCTACAAATTTACTCACAAACTAAGTTAAAGGGTCCTTGCTCTTCTTCTACTTATCATGTCACTGATTCTTTCGAAGCAAGTGATGAAAGAATTTAAAGTGCGGTTCAAAGAGGCCCTTTTTGTGCTCTAGATACTTTAAAAAACCCCTATGAGCTAGTGCCAAAAACCCCTGAAACGACAGGAATTTTTTTTTTGACGTCTTATAATTCGATGGAGCCGGCTGCACGCACGAAAAAACATGACGTCATGTGGCGTTACCTCGCTCTGAGGCGTTCTATTTAAGACTTGAAGTGCAAGCGAGAGCGCAGAACGAGCGACAAAGAGGCACAATCGGCCTCCACGTTCGGCAGTGTTCGACATCTGTCTCTCTCATAATTGAGTGAGCGATGCGTCCGCGTGGACAGCTATATGACGTTGTCAAGTTTAATCTATCGTCAGTAAACCGACTTTTAATGGAACCGATTTTTTTTATACCTTATGGCAACAATCTGTCATCCAAAGGCGCGAGTCACATATCAATGGCGTCAGGCACGGACATGGCAGGATGATCAAAACGCATGGAAATAAAGCGCCATTAAGACAGTAGGTAATACAGTTTTGGATATACCTAAATTGCCTTTTATTTCTATGAAAATTCTTGTCCGTCCGAGTTTTTTTTTATACAACTAAGTTGACAATCAAACGGCCCACCTGATGGGAAGTGGTTACCGTAGCCTATAGGCGCCTGCAATACCAGAGGCATCACAAGCGCGTTGCCGACCCTTTAAAACTTTTAAAACTCCCATAAGTCTTAATGGATAGTCTTGCCATTTTCTAACAAATTAAATGAGTCATAGCGTCAGGCCACTTCCATCTTCTCTACCTCCCCTGACATTGACACGCGCGACCTATAACAACTGTTTTATGAGTCGAGTGAGTCAATCAAACACGTGACTAACTATGTAATAACTGTCAAACAATCAGCTGTTACTTAAAGGACGAGACTTGAGGTAGTAGGTTCAAAAGTGGATCAGGTTTTTTTGCAAATAACTATAAATAAATAAATATTGTAGACAATTCACACTATATCCAAATTAAGCCGAGTTTGTACTATGGGAACCAGATAGCTGATATAAAACTTAAATAATTTTTTTGACGTGACAACGTCCTATAATTCGATGGAGCCGGCTGCACGCACGAAAAAACAAGACTCATGTGGTGTTACCTCGCTCTGAAGCGTTCCATTGCGCGGCTTGAAGTGCACACGACCTCCGCGTTCGGCAGCGTTCGACATCTGTCTCTCTCCTACTTGAGTGAGCGATGCGTCCGCGTGGACAGCTGGATGACGTTGGCACGTTCAACTGTCGACAGTAAACCGACTTTACAGACAACCGATTTTTTTTGTTGTAAATACGTACTCACTTTAAATACAATATATCACCCAGACAGAGAACAAACATCTACGTTCACCACACAAATATTTGTTCTCGGTGGGGATTGAACCCACGACCTTCGGCGCAGAAGGCAGAATTACTACCAGCTGAGCTGAGAGGCCATTCAAACTGATAAGACACGCGTGATATGGTGACCGCATGATGTTGAGCGGTAACCATCGCCTATAATAGTTACCACCTAGAGGTTGAACAGTGAACTAGTGGCCTAGTGGTACTGACCCCGCCTTCCGATCCTAAGATCGCAGGTTCGAATCCAGTCTTGTACCAATGGATTTTTCTGTTTTAAAAATTTATGTACAGAATACTAGTGCTCTCAAACGGTGACGGAAAACATCGTGAGGAAACCCGCGGCTTAGCTCCGCATGTATTGACCATGTCTTTCCTGTGGATTAGGCCGACTAAGCTGTCAGGATGGTATAGGTGCTGGGCAAGTTTATTCCATCTACAATCCTGTCCCAGGCACTATAGCGTCCCGCGAGTAGGGCTTGAGTCACCAGATGCTCCTGACGCTATATAAATCATCTACAATAGATGCAAAGGCCTGTATATTTTTTTCGAGGTGTAACCGTGCACGTGATACCAAACAATGCATTGAAGGCCGAACAATGGGACAAGCTGTAGGCCTACCACAAGCTCTGTCTGTCTCTGGCTCTGGTTTTGAGTCTGTGTGCTGAGTGTTGACTAAATAAATCCTACGTCGAAACGTCACACACAGAATAATACACTGGTGAGCACTCACACAGACTCAAAACCAGAGTCAGAGACAGAGCCAGACAGAGCTTGTGGGCATACTGGTCGGCAATAAGGACGTGATATGTAATTATGGACTCTGCATATAATGTAAACCTCATTGCATAGCTACTTTCATACATTCGACTGTATTTCAATGACATCCTGACCCAATGGTTTGAGAGTTTCGTTCGTATGCAACCCACCGCTCCTCAACAATACTGCGCCTGCCAAAACACGCACGGATTTGTGATTTTTAGTTTATAAAAACTCAATACTTTCGTTTTTAGGGTTCCGTAGCCAAATGGCAAAAACGGAACCCTTATAGATTTAACATGTCTGTCTGTCCGTCCGTATGTCACAGCCTTTTTTCTCCGAAACTGTACGAGCTAGACTGATGAAACTTGGCGAGTAGATGTATTCTGTGAACCGCATTAAGATTTTAATACAAATGTAGAAAAAAAAAATTGGAAGTGCTGCCCCATACTGGAAGCTGAAACTCAAAAATTTTTTTTTCATCAAACCAATATGTGTAGGGTATTTATGAATAGGTCTTCAAAAATGATGTTAAGGTTTCTTATATAGTTTTTTAGGGTTCCGTAGCCAAATGGCAAAAACGGAACCCTTATAGATTCGTCATGTCTGTCTGTCTGTCCGTCCGTATGTTACAGCCACTTTTCTCCGAAACTATAGGAGCTACACTGATGAAACTTGATAGTTGTATTCTGTGAACCGAATTAAGTTTTTCTCACAAAAATAGAAAAAAAAAACAATAATTAAAACATGCTCAGTAGGAGCTCAGCTGCGAGTTAGCTCTATGAACGCCCCTAAACGAGTATTTTGAACTCTCAGCTCATTGGTTTAAGCTACAATAGCGCCTTTCGCAAACGTAGCAATACTATTTCGTACGGTAATAGTTTTGCAAAAGGCGCTTATTAAATATAATAAAAATAACTTATTTCTTTCTTAGGAAAGAGATACGTAAGTTCTAAGAAGAAATTTCTAGAAGAGGATGTTGTACTATGCCTGGTGACCAAGATTATTTATAAAATTTCATAATTACATACCTGTTTAGTTTTTAAAGATTATAATTCTTGTGTAGATTAAACGAAGATAATGAAGGATTAACGAGACTAACATTCCTGATATTAAAGATATGATTATCAATAATAATTGGAACATTATGCTTTTTATTTAGTGTGCGTTGTGTAGTGAGGCTAGTGAGAATTAAGAGAATAAAATATGATGAAGTATTTCTGTAAGTATTTGTCGCGTGCTTGTATCAGTAGGACTACCACAAGCCCTGTCTGGCTCTGTCTCTGGTTCTGGTTTTGAGTCTGTGTGTGTGACGTTTCGAAGGATTATTTAGTAAACACTCCCTCAGACTCGAAACCAGAGCCAGAGACAGAGACAGAGCCTACAGATATCTTTTGTACAAACATTGTCCAGAAACTCACTCTTGCGTAAATGTTATTCTCCAACTGTTATTCTGTATGTCCTATTTCTCAAATAAACTTTTTATTTTATTATTTGTGTGTGGCTCGTCCGCGGAAAGACTACCACCATGCTTATTTCTGCCGTCGAGCGTCACTGTGTTTCAGTTCGAAGGGTGAGGGTGCGGATACGCAGGGTAGTGCATCGTAGGGCAAGTTCGGCAAGTTTATCATGCGCACTTGATGTGCGGGCGGGCGCAAGTAGGCCGCTGGCGGGCCCTTTTTGCGTGACCCTTGACACGTGTTGCTCGAACTTTTTTAGGTTCTACAACACGCCGGTTTCCTCAAGATGTTTTCCATCACCGTTTTGAGAGTACTGGCATAGTGCACATAAATTTTTCGATAGAAAAACTCATTGGTACACGAGTGGATTTGAACCCACGACCTTCGGATCGGAAGGCGGGGCCACTACCACTAGACCACCAGTGTATGGTAGGGCACGTTCCCATGTCATTGCGTGTCGTATCACGAGGTCTTTCAAACCAGTGCTGAACGGTGCTGTCCGGATTCTAAGTGCGGTTGAGTGTATTTTTTTTTACATCACTCACTAATGGAACAAACATGGCCTACCTGATGTTAAGTGGTAACCATCGCCTGTAACAAAGCATTGCCTCGTAGATCACGTAGGAACGTGCCTTACGATGCACTGCACTTCACTACACTGGGTTGGAAGAACTAGAATTTTTCACGCAAACCATCAAAGAATATTTAAATAAGTGTTTGTTTTTTATTCAGTAGTATTTGAAACGTCGAGTCTAGGTGCAATTTGACCTTTTGAGCTGTTAATTCCAGGGCTCCTAGCATTGCCAGCCTGCCTAGGCCTCCACACGCGGGAACCGAACCCGCCACCCGTGACATCGCGCACCGCCACGGAGCAATGGCTCGATGTTCGGCTGAACCACTTCGACGCATCCAACACTGACACCTTTCCCATGGTATGGAAACACTTATACCTAAAATCATTTACTTAATGCGGGTCACGATGTGTAAAATATGGGTCACGCTTGTGATATGGGAATTTTATAACGCCTCCAATACTGAAACTTTTCCTATGGTATGCACATAATTATCCTTAAAAACTTTTAAATTTTTACTAAATGCGGGTTACAAAGTGTAAAATTTGGGTTACATTTGTGATATGGGAATGTTATGACGTCTCCAATACTGAAACTTTTCCTATGGTTTGCACATATCCTTAAAATTTTGTGTTTTTTACTTAATGCGGGTAACGATGTGTAAATTAGGGTCATGCTTGTGGTATGGGAATGATTATGTGCTGTGCACAATAGCAACAACAACATTTTATTGGTTATTGATTATCAAAATGCTGGTCACATTGACGTTATTAGTTAATAAAAAATATTGTGAACCTGGAGCTGAAGCCATTCAAATGTCATTTTGTACCTAGTAATTGTTTTATGTTTGATTTGAGCTTGTTATTAAAAATGCGGGATATGACGTGTAAAATGCAGGTAGCAACGTGTGTAATATAAAACATGAGTATAACTTGTTATTTCCAGCGTTTTTACTACAACAATGAATTCGGCGGGCCCAACGTGGTGATATTCGTTGGCGGCGAGTGGTCTATATCTGCGGGATGGACGCAGGCGGGCTTGGCACATGAGTTGGCGGAGACCATCGGGGCAGGAGTGTTCTATACCGAGCATCGCTACTATGGACAGACGAGGCCAAGCGAGTAAGTCGATATTATTACCATTGATAACCATTTTCTTTTTTTCAATTCTTAGGTCAACACTTGACCACGTTTGTATGCCATGATCTTACTTGTTGGTAAGCGACGATGCATTCGACGGTGTAACGCACTAACTTAAAACATTGCTCAAAAATACCATCTAATTTATAGGGTAGAAATAACAAAGTTGAATTTGAAGTGGCAATTGCCAGTTCATTTGCTTGTAGAACCAACGACTATTGGGAAGTAAAGCTTTTTGAAATTTCAAAACCAGAAAACAGAAGACATCGTAAAGATTGCAGTAGACGAAGACGACTCAAAATCGTTCTTTCTGGAAATGAGGAAGTAGAGGAGGCTTATGTCCAGTAGTGGAGTCATTATCATCATCAGCCCGTTCATAATAATGACTTTTACCAATAACAATAATGATGTTTAGTTATAATAGTACATTGTTACCTGAGTGTTGAAAGTCACGTTTTTTGAGTCCCGAGACGGGTTTGGCGCCAGAGCGTAGCGAGGGCGCCAATGGAGCTTGAGGGACTTAAAAGACTTTCACCCGAGGTAAAAACTGTGCTTTTCATTATGAATACAAGGAAAGTAAAAATAAAAACATGAAAGAAAAATTAGTGAAAATGAAGATTGAATTGCCGCCTTCTTGGTTTTTTTTCTTTTTCTCTGGCGGGCCTTCGGCTTCGGTTCGCCAGCATTATTCAGCCATTATTTTCATTTTCATAATTTAAAAAATGGTAAATTGTTTGCTCATTATCTATGTTATTTTAAATAAATAGTTGAAGCTATATATTAATCAAGTAATTTAGAAGATATATTATTTATTTAATACTATCTTTATGTTATTTAAATTTTACATTGCGCTCTAATTAGACTTTCGTTGATTACAACGAAAGTTGGTTGGAAACCCATTAGGGTTTCCAACCTACTTGCTGAATAAAAAGTTGGAATTTGGTTCAACAACCTCCTTGCAGTTAGAAAGACTTTAGAAAGTTGGAACATGGTTGAATAAAATAGAACTTGTTTTTTTAATAATTTGACAGCTGTCAGTAGAAAGCAATTCTCCCTAGGGCTGAAAGTATTACTTTCAATTAGGCCCCTCAGGCAACTTCAGACCTACTTTCAGAGTATGAGCAATGAAAAATGTATTGTATTTTTGTATGTGTATTGTTTTCTATGAATACATTTTCTATTATTGTATTGATGGGCTAACTGTACATATTATGGGTCGTAAACCCTTCATAATCTATCGATAGGTGTAACGTGTTACGTGTACCAACAATAACAATTACAATTGTGTACCATCGACCGTTAGTCTAATGTCTGTCGTTTGTTCTGTTGCCAAATGTTGGCTGACTGTCACACACATTTGTAACAAGTACTACAAACACATCCTTACCCTACTTTTCATGTAGGTACATAAGGAGATCCATACACTTCTCGCTCTTATGTCATTGTAGTAGGCGTCGATTTAGTTTGTCTTTTTGTAACTTAAGCTATAACCTTGTAAAAAAACTTTACAAAATATACTTCAAACACATCCCAACCCTACTTTTTTTGTGGTTTTCCTAAAAATAACTTACCCATTACAAATTCAAAACATGTTGTGCCGACTCCGCATAAAGTGGAACGAGAAAGGCCAGGAATAAGTTAATATAAAATATTGACTGGCCTCTAGCTCAGTTGGTAGTAGCTCTGCCTTCTGCGCCGTAGGTCGTGGGTTCGATCCCCACCGAGAACAAATATTTGTGTGGTGAACATAAATGTTTGTTCTCTGTCTGGGTGTTATATTGTATTCTAAGTATGTATTTACAAAAAAAAAATGTATTCAAGTATTATATCAGCTATCTGGTTCCCATATTACAAGCTCTGCTTAGTTTGGGGCTGGGTAGTGTTGTGTGAATTGTCCAGAATATTTATATTTATATTATATTTATATTTATATTTATAAAAGGTTTCTGTCATGTCGTTTATGGAAGTCTAGGAGCCCACCAGTGTATTACTGTGTGTGTGACGTTTCGACGTAGGATTTATTTGGTCAACACTCACACAGACACAAAACCAGAGCCAGACAGAGCTTGTGGTAGGCCTACAGAAGTTACAATTCAGTGTAAACTCCACTCCACGCTATAATTGTCCGTTTTGTATGCCAATGCACATCCCTACTATTGTTTGACAACCTACGAGCTTAGATAAGGATTTAGGGTTATAATATCATAGAATTAAGTACTTTATGAATAGGTAGAGCTTAGATAAGTCTCGTGTCTAGTTTCGAAGGCCTCAGTTAAGTAGGCCTAGTTATGGTCTGCGCACATCTAGGCGTTCGCAATGGCGATCAGTGAAACACTGTCTAATTTAACAACGTTTCAAGGGCGGAATCACAATGGATGTAAAATTATTACTCTAACAACCCTTGTACATGTGATTGGGCAAATAAATACACTTTGACTTTGACTTTACTGATCGCCATCGCTCAATGCTTAGATATGCGCGAAGCTTTACATTATAGTCATCATCATCAGCTGTTCTCTGCCGTGAAGCAACATCGCTGTGTACAGGTTTGAAGGGTGTGGGTGCCGGTCACATTACTGGCACGTGAGGCTGAACATCTGTATGCCTCCAGTTGATGGACACAGGGCAGTGTATCGTAGGGCACGTTCCTGACGTACGTGACCTACGATGCAATGCCTTATTATAGGCGATGGTTACCACTGAACAGCAGGTGGACCAAAACTTTTTCAATCAACTATACTTAAGTTGTATTAAAGAAACCTAAGACCTATTTGAAGTCGTGTCTTTCTTTTCTTTCTTTCATCTTTCTTATGAAAAGAGAGGTGTTTTGATCTTTTCACTGAGCTACTTAAAATCCTTTCACCACACTACTTTAAAAGACCAAAACGACAAGAAGAAGAAGACCCAACACGAACAAAGACACGTGGATGACACTAGCTAACCATAAAGCAGTCATCATCAAATTAGCATTGCTCCCAATACTGTCCCAGTAATCCCTACTAATTACCTATTTAAAATTACAATCTTATTTTTCGAACGAAATCATTCAAAAATCAATCTTATCCCGAAAGAATACGTTGCTTTTCATATGCAAAGTAAAATTAGTCCGTCTAATTTTGTACCAGAATATTTTTTTCACTTTAAACATCGAATTATAGTTCTTAAAGCGATATAATAAGGGTTACAATGAGTGTAGGTGTAAAGTGGTAATGTAAAGGTTAGTATGCATGAAGAGTACGAGGTTCGAATATTTTCTTGAATTTAGTCGATTTTGCGTGAACTAAATGTTTGATTAACGTCTTGGGGAAGAAAGCTTTTTAATGATTGTTCGTTTGAGACAAATTGACAGCTCTCATAGCTCAGTTGGTAGTAGCCCTGCCTTCTGCGCTGAAGGCCGTGGGTTCGATCCCCACCGAGAACAAATATTTATTTTTGTACGATGAACGAAGATGTTTATTCTCTGTCTGGGATGGTATATTGTATTCTAAAGTCATCATCATCTTACTGCTCGTAAGGGCTACGATTGAGACGTTATGGCAAGGGATTTAAAATTTCACTAATGGAAATTGAAAAACGTAACGTAATCTATATAGAAATTTATAATATTAGTATGATTTTTTCAAACTTCGGCCCGCTTCCACTCCAAATATTGCTATGCCCTAAACCTAAGGGCCTATTATGTATTCACCATTTTTAACTTTAAGACCTCACAATGTAACACAATAATTGCAATAAATAATATGAGTATGAGTATAAATAATTGTGGACAGATTTTATAATGCCCCAAAAGTTAGGAGCCGAGTGAGGTTTGAACCCACAACCTTCACACCACCACTACGCCATCGAATCCTAATACTCGCTAACTACTATCTAGCCCCAAACTAAGCAAAGCTCGTGGCATGAACCAGATGGCTTTCAATTATAAAGAGAATTCGCATTAATTTAGATTTAAATTCAACTAAACAACAGGATAGAACCAATTATTATGATTGGGTAATGCAGTTATGAGGCGCCGCTGAGTCACGTGACACACGGGGCAATGGGTAATTGACCCCGTGTGTCTCGTGAGACATTAGGTACCTTTATTATACAATATACATCACCTTTATTATTATCCTGAAAATGGGTTCACTTGCCCCAAACATAAATATTGCCGGAACACTTCTTCTTCTTAATTCTTCTTCTTCTTCTTAATTTATTTATGTACTAAATTCTCACTCGACACTGCCAAAATGGAACCAAAGTGGACAGATGCCATTAATTAGGACAAAGAAATTAATAGCAATAGACTTATCGGTCTGCTAAGCTACATGACTAAGGACCATTATGAATATAATTATACCCGTTAGACTTTAGCAGTGATTGCTTTTTGCAAGGCTAAAACCGTACAAATGTATTGAGTTTCGCCAAAACTTATAGTACGCGCAACGGCCCAAAAATACCACTGCTACGCCGTAGCATGCTACGACGTAGCCGGTGGGGATTTAAGGAAAAAATACTGAAATCCCCACCAGTGGGGATACGTTCGTGGGGATACGTTCGTGGAGATGTTATAACCCTTTGAAGTTGGACATACAAGCGATTGCGCATGATTCTGTTTTGCTGAAAAAAAACAAATAAATAGCAACTACAAGTGACCTACTAAAATAACCTCTTTGAGGCGCACTTAAAACCCACCATTCACAACTATTGGTTAGAAAGAACTAGTGATACGATAAAAAAATGAAGAAAGTTACCCACACCCTTCAAACCTGTACACAGCGATATTGCTTCACGGCAGGAATAGGCATGGTGGGTAGTACGCACCCCCACGAGACACACAAAGAGCTCTACTAGTACTTACGTGGGGATAGCAGTCCACTTTATTTAGTGTTTCTTTTATTCCAGAGATACATCTGTAGAGAATCTTCGGTACCTGTCAGTAGACCAAGCTTTAGCAGATCTGGCGCAGTTCATCCAGTACGTCAAGAGCCCTGATTTCGACTATGGGCAGTACCAGTAAGTATTATGGCTCTTGGTTCCAGAGATGCAGAAGTTAACCTTGGTGGAAACTTTATTGTTAAACCAGCCTGCAAGCAAACCATAACTTTAGGAAACGAAACCATAGCTTTGTTCGTCCAAAAATGATTGTATAAATGTAAATATCTCTTTTTTTTAATACAACTAGCTGATGGCACAATCAAATAGCCCAACTGATGTTAAGTGGTAACCATCGCCTATAACAAAGCATTGCCTTGTAAGTCACGCACGTCAGGAACGTGTCCTACGATGCACTGCTCTGTGTCCATCAGCTTAGGCATACAGATGTTCAGCCTCACGTGCCGATAATGTCACCAGCACCCACACCTTTCAAACCGAAACACAGCGATGTTGCTTCACAGCAGAGAACAGCTGATGATGTTTTGGGTACTACAGTGTCCGTGTTAGTGGCATGAGGAAACAGTTGACCCTAACGCTGCAGAAATCATATACATCTGTATTAGATGCCAAAGCATGTTCACTTGGTATAATTTGAAGAAATACTCCCTTCCCCAGGAATGGTTCTGTGGTGCTGGTGGGCTGTTCCTACGCCGGCAGTATGGCTACCTGGATGAGGCTGGCGTACCCTCATCTGGTGGACGCTGCCTTCTCTGACAGCGGGCCCTTGCATGCACAGGAAGACTTCCCTGGTCAATTATCCAAGCTTTATTATTAACATGACGAAATAGACTTCCAAGTCAGGAATTACAACTGTATATCTAGGGATTAATAAAACGCCGATGTTCAGAAAATACTTTATTTGAAACAACTGCAGTGAGACTATTAAACTTTAAAACGCAACGATAGCACGTGCTAATTTTACCTGTGGCGCCATCTAGTTAAAAAAACGTAAACCTGTTTATTTATTAACAAAAATCAAATTTGGAGCTTGAATATCAGCAAACCAACAAACGAATCGTCAGTCAAAAGATATTGGTTTCCCTCCATCTTTTGGTTTTACCTCTCTGTTGCTCAAGACAGATTGTCAGGAAACCAGTGCCCACCTTTATTTTATAGAACTCACTGATGTAACGAGCTTATGACCCTCTTGAAGTTATTGGTAACGATTGCCTGTGATACCTATATATATAGCATTGCCTCGAAGGCCACGCATGCTAGGATCCCTACGATGCACTACCATGATTCTCTTGAGACATACAGATGTTAAACCTCACTGGCACGCCAATCCCTTCAAATCGAACCCAGCAGCGCTGCTTGTTGGCACAGAAATAAGTATGGTGGTAGAACTTCCCCGGCCAGGCCACACGCAAACAGCTCTAGTACTGAAACATGACCTCATCTAACATTCCAATTCAGAATACCTGGAGGTGATAACGGAAGCACTGCGTTCGCAAGGCAGCGAGAATTGCGTGGGGGCTGTGGAAGAAAGCATGACGGCACTGGTAGCACTGCTGGAGACAGCCGGGGGACCTGCCAGCGTTTCGCAGATGTTCAAGTAATTCTATTGTACAAAATACTTGGAGGTGATCATGGAGGCGATCATGGAGGCTCTACGGCGTGCGTCTCATAGCCCAGTTATTTTACGCACACTCTACAAAAAGAAACACAGCGATGCTGCTTGGTGACTAAAATAAGCATGGTGATTGGACTTCTACGGATGAGCCCCGCTCAAAGTTTCTTCTCTTTTCGTATTAGTGGTTCTTTCCAAACGTTTGGAGGCTCTACTACTAAAGTCTAAAGTATAATACCAAGCCAACTATGCTAAGTGACCTATGAAGTGAGCTATGCTGGGAGATTCACTACGTGATAGAATTAGTAATGAGAACATCCGTAGAAGAGCAAAGGTCATCAACACAGCACGTAAGTTGAAGTAGCAATAGGCAGCTCATATAGCTCGAGGAACCGATCGACTTTGAAGAACAAAGGAACAATGGCGACCACTTAGAAACCAATGGGACATTGCTGTCACTAACCCAAAGTCCTACTCCGCTGTTTTAAGGAGTTGGGCTGGCAGGGGTAAGATTTGGCAGAAGGACAATGCACAATACACCCCATCGCGGGACGTCAGTGCAGATCTTATTCCCCCAACACAATTAGAATTAGAATTAGATGGTGACGACGAACCGGAAGACGTCACGTAGGACGCCTGATGGACCAAAGACATTGTTAAGATCGCGGGAAGATCGAGAGGTAGGAAGACCTATGTCCAGCATTGGACTTCTTTCTAATGTTCTCTTCTTTCCGTCAGCACTTGCAGCACAATATCCACGAGTCCACTGGACCTGGCTACGTTCTTCTGGTTCGGAGTGACGGAATCCTTCGCGTACCTGGTGCAGTATGCCACTCCGGGAGACATTCCTGCTGCCTGCACCGCTCTCACCAACACTACTGTCGGTCAGTGATGTTGGAGATCACCGGAGGTCTCTAAATCAACAATTCTATATCTTGTCTTGAAAGATTTTAAGAGTTGTAGTTTGTGGATATGGAAAGGGCGGTCTTTTTCCAATTGTAGATTTTTTCAAGCTGATGGGTAATCTTGCTAATATACTAGCGGCCGCCCGCGGCTCGGCTCGCCATGTTCCTGTTACGCCCCGTTTCCGTTACTTACATCCGTTCTCCATTACAATATCTTGATAAATTGTAATTGTCTTGTAATTGACTATCGCGCTTATCTTATACCTCTAAACGAGAAAATCTTGTATATATATATATATATATATATATTTAGGATCTCGGAAACTGCACCAACGATTTTCACGAAATTTTGTATACAGGGGTTTTCGGGGGCGATAAATTGATCTAGCTAGGATTCATTTTAAGAAAATGATTATTTCTTTCCGAGTTCAATAATTAAACATAAACTGAATATGTGACTGCTCCTGCCATCTATTGACGATTGTGAGCAACTAACTGCAAGCATGTCCAGCAGATGGCGTTGTTCAGTAAGAATAAACCAGTAAAGATGATAATATGACTCTTATGATTTCTTAAAAATACAAATTAACGAAAAAAATTCCGAGCGAAGCTCGGTTACCAACTGCTAGTAATATTAATATGATGATTCGTTCATTATTTAGAACCGTCACGTCAGCTGTCATTTATTGTATTGAAGAAAAGCAAAATAAAATGGTGCCCCAAAAGCCATAAACCTAGAAGTCAAGTGAAATATAACGGTGGCAGTTTTTGTCCTACATCATAAAATTTTCACAGTTTCGGTTTCATTTGCGTAGTAATGATTGCTCACCTCAATATTCAAGGCGCAATCCGATGCACCTATTAGTTTTTTCTCGTTGTAAGTAGTATTACGGCGAAACGGAAACTATCTATTGAATGTAATTCGAACCCTGTTTATATTTATAACACTGCAAACAATAAATCTACATAATATTAACCGACCGACACAGTTTATACTTCTGCAGCCAGTATCGTTTAGGTACACTTGTTTTTGTAAAACCTTGTACCTCGTTTCCAAATATATATATTTGATTATGACATTTCGACGCCATCTTCCTATCTTCCCGACTAGTGATGGTTCTCGTTGCCCGGTCATACTAGGGATGTCTTATTCCCAAAACCGGCTAACAGTAAACTCAAACTCAATAAAATTTATTCAATACAACTGCAAGAATCACTTTGAAAAAGTAGGTATCTAGTATCTACCTAGAACTTAAAAAATCTGTGTCAAGTGCTCACAAGGAGACTTCTTGAGGAGCACCCTCCTTTCACCACTAGTTTGAAAAAAAGCAGCCAAGTGCGAGTCGGACTCGCCCATGAAGGGTTCCGTAGCATCAAATAACATAATATAAAGGTTTTTGTAGTTCGTCGAAAGGTAAATTGCGGTTTACGATTTATGACGTATAAAAAAAAAACTACTGACTAGATCTCGTCCAAACCAAATATCGTTGGAAGTTTGCATAGTAATGTACAACATATATTTTTTTTAGTTTTATCATTCTCTTATTTTAGAAGTTAGAGGGGGGGGGACCAACTTTTTTTCACTTTGGAAGTGTCTCTCGCGCAAACTATTCCGTTTAGAAAAAAACGATGTTAAAAACCTCAACATCATTTTTGAAGACCTATCCATAGATACCCCACACGTATGGGTTCGATGAAAAAAAATTTTTTGAGTTTCAGTTTCAAGTATGGGGGACCCCCAAATTTTTAGTTTTAGAAAAAAACGATATTAGAAACCTCAACATAATTTTTGAAGACCTATCCATAGATACCCCACACGTATGGGTTTGATGAAAAACAAATTTTTGAGTTTCAGTTTCAAGTATGGGGACCCCCAAAATTTATAGTTTTTTTTCTATTTTTGTGTAAAAACCTTAATGCGGTTTACAAAATACATCTACTCACCAAGTTTCATCAGTCTAGCTTTTATGGTTTCGGAGAAAAATGGCTGTGACACGGCCGGACAGACAGACAGACAGACAGACAGACAGACAGACAGACAGACAGACAGACAGACATGACGAATCTATAAGGGTTCCGTTTTTGCCATTTGGCTACGGAACCCTAAAAAGAAGAAGATTTATTGTTGTACCACAGGACCAGTGGAGCGTCTAGCCAACTGGATCAGAGTGCAGCCATGGACGCAGCCCTGCATCGAGACGAGGTACTCGGAAATGGTGGTGGAACACACCAACACCAGCTACGACGCGCCGCAGGCTGTCAGTAAGTAAACGCTAGCCGTACAGTGCCACCAACTTGATTTGACCATAATGATTACTATTGTATCACAATACAATAAAAAATACAATAAAGTCTTGTCATGTTTGACACAATAAATTGACAATTGACTCAGAATAATGACAGTTGTAAGTAGTCCTAGTCCCCATCTATTCTTCTTCCTGTTCTTATCAAATCAAATCAATCAATATAATCAGTCTTTACTCAGTTGAATTTCAAGAATCACTTTGAAACGTCTTAAAGCTAGGTGAGTATCCCACTATATTGCCTTCTATGTGGGGTCAGCACAACATCCTCCTCCAATGACGAAAGAAGAGACGAACGCAAAAAAAAACAAACAATAAATTCAATTTTCTGTTACCCAAGTCTAAGTTTTTTGATTTTAGGTTTTCCGTGCGTTGCGTGTCTTCAGTTTTGTATGGAGATCGAAGACGTAATAAACGCCCCTATCGAGTATTCTGAGAACTATTACTTCGGCATACAAAATTACAGCTTGCAAAAAAAATCTAAAAAGCCAGCGTGTTGCATGAGTAATCTAATGTACAAATTAACATTACGTAGAGCTATATAAGTTGGCTTTTGTACAAAATAGACTAAATATTATCAAGTCATTACAAACTTCGCAATCAAATTAGTACTCCTGGCATTTTTCCCAATCTTACTGGCGTCAGAGCGAGACGGCATACGTCTGCAGTACAAGAGCGAGCGAGAGAAGCAATAGGTTATTATTTAAAGGCATCTGCAATGTAGATGCGATGCTAATTGTCTAACAGAAGTCCAGACGTGAGACACACGGAGAGGTAGTTTGGTGAGCTGTAGCTGAAATCAAAAGTCAAAGTCAAAAAAACAATATTCAGTTGTATCACTTGGTCTAGGTGCCAGTTCCATATCGAAAAACTGGCTGTGGTGGTCTTATCACCTCCCGTGGATGTTGCTCTCGTAAAAGGCGCCTAAGGCACCTGGTTCTAGAATTTTATAGAATTTTTGCCATCAATAATTTTTGATTGGAGGAGCATTTCTTCTAAAATGTGGCTGATAGATAATATTTGGCTAAATCAATGTTTAGGGACTCAATTCTAAACATAGACATTTAGACATACAGGGTCCATGTGATACCTACTTACACCTAAAAACTATGTATGTACAAACTAAACCATGTGTAAAGCAATAAATGTATTGAGTATTGAGTATTGACATACTTATAGAAATAACCAAACTAAACCAGAATTTGTTTTCTTTTTTTCTTATGCTCTCATCAAGTCTAAATTTTTTACAGAACTAGTTATCTAAAGGTAATTTTTTCCGTCTAGGTAGGTAATAAGGCTATTAAAAAAAATTAAGTCCGTGTTTTTGACAATCCTATAAAAGAAATGGGTATTTTTGTATCCGACGGATAAGTTTATCTATAGATTAAAAAAATAGTCCTAAAACCAGTTCGGTGTTCTAAGCTTCAGTGTGTAGTCCGTCGGTGTCTGACATTTGATTCACAGATGTAGCGCGGCCATTACCGCAATTAACGGCTAATCTCCACTTGCATGTAGTGTGGGGTCCGGCCCTTGCATTGATGACTCTGCCTACTCTTACGTCAGTGCTAGTGCACATCTATGCGTTCTGCGGTGACGGTCAGTGAAACGCTGCCAATTATCGCTGTCATTATTTGATAGCGTTTTTGCTGTTCGCCACCGCAGAATAACATTGACTTTGATTAAGCTTAGCAGATCGATGAGTCTGTTGCCATCTCTATTTCTTGATTCAAGAAACTTTTAACGAGCCGTTGGAAAGTGTCCGGCATTATTAATGAGAGTGATATTAGCTAAGCTAGTTTAATTTCAACATAACACACTGCTATACATGCTTCAGATAATTTCTCAATAATATTGTTTTGTTTTATTTTCAGTGCGTCTTTGGACGTACCAAACGTGCGTGGAGTACGGCTGGTACCAGACGACCACTAGTCCTCGGCAGCCGTTCCTGTCTACCGTGCCTCTGGAGTACTTCCACCAGATGTGCAAGGACCTCTTCTCTAACTTGTAATTACCTCCTCAAGAAATATTACATACAGTAACCGCATGCGGTCGCAATCTGCGGTCTGACTCGGACTTGCACCTTTTTTTTATACAGCATGTTTTAGACGGTTTGAAACCACAGTTTCTGCCAAGGTGACCTTGGTAGAAAGCTTCTGTCTACACAGTTTAAAACCAAACCCAAACGTTGCCGGGCGCGCCTTTCTACCAAGGATGTTTAGAGGTCATGCGAAATTCGGTTTGAAACCACCGTCTACATGGTTTAAACCTTTGTTTTAAACGGGGGTTTGAAATAATGAAGCGCATGCTTACAGCTTCAAGTAGCTTGCTGATGGAACAAGCTCAGCTCACTGATCTACAACAAAGCATTGTCTTGTAGGTCACGCACGTCAGGAACGTGCTTTACGATGCACTGCCTTGCGTCCATCAACATGGGGCATATAGATATTCAGCCTCACGTGTCAGTAATGTCACCGGCACCCACACCCTTCAAACGGACACACAGCGATGTTGCTTCACGTCAGGAATAGACATGGTGGTAGTACGCAACCCCACGAGACACACACAAAGTGCACCTTCGATGTCGTCGACTGATCATTCTATCGGAAGTAGGTACCTACATTTTTTGTGCATAACTATTTTTTTTCAGTTTCAACGAGGATTTCCTTCGTTCTGGCATCGAACGAACCAACCTGTGGTTCGCGGGTCTGAGCCACATGCCTGACCACGTGGTGTCGGTAGCGGGGGGTCACGACCCCTGGCGCCCCATGGGGCCGAATGTCACTCACGCGAGTGACAAGTCTCCTGTGTACGTGGTGCCTAATGTGTCACATTGTCGTGCTATTCGGTACGTTTCTAGAGCTATAACCAACAAAAATAAAGATAAAGATAATACGATGTACGATAAAGATGTACGTATATATATTACATATTATTATTTATAATAATTATATTTTGACAGCGTTTCAGTTGATTGCCTATATAATTGTGCAGGACTTTAGTGCACACGATGTTCTAAATTCAATTATAGGTACTTTATCCTCCTCCTGTTTTATCCTGTTTTATCCTGCGGATAAAAACGGCTTTTGCACTCAGATATCGAAGAGCATTAATACACTTTCCGAGATGGAGATAAAATAGTTATTTGTTATACAAGAGTGCAAAGCTGCTTTTTAACCGCGTGCTCAATTTTGATGACCGAGCAAGCGCAGGATTCTAAAGTTTAACCAAATCTTTGCACTCGAGTGCAACACGTAACTTTTCATCCCACCTCAGCGAGGAAATGACTAAATGCAAAAAAGAACATGGCGCGACTAAAAGTAACACACCAAGAAGGTTCCGAGTATGAGTTATTCACAAATTTAAAAAGGTTGTATGATAAATTCGGCACCATGCAGGTAGAAGTAAATAGGTTTAATGGTGTTTTGAATTCACAAATACACCAAGAAGGTTACGAGTGCGAGTTTTTAACCAAATAATAAGGTTGTATGTTCAGTTCGGCACCATGGAGGTAGAAGTAAATAGGTTGTGTATTCACAAACTTATTGAACACGATATTCTAAATTCAAATTTACTCTATCCTCTAGTGGATAAAAACGGCTTTTGCAGTCAGATAATAAACAGCAAAAACACACTTTCAGAGCTGGTGGGATGAAAATATAATTATTAATTCCAGGCCATTGAACTCGAGTGAGACGGAAGAGTTGGCTGTGGTGAAAGGCGCTGTGCTCTCGTATCTGTACGAGATAGTGTCTGGTCATCCACAGCACGTCTCCGGCGCAGCCAGGAGTGTCGCCTCCATGCTGCTGGTGGCGGTGACAGCGGCCTGGCTCCTCTGATGCTCGTATGCTGGTTCTTCAGGGCTTGGAAGGAGAATGTGCTAGAGTCTGTTCAGAAAGAGAGCCGTCGTGGGATGGGAGGGCGCTGCTGTGCTTAATTACCTTTTTTGTTTAGTGGGCAATACAATAGCGCGTCTGTTGCGTTTTGATCCTATCACAACTAGTGTACTATTCCTTTATTTGATTTTTATGATGCAAAATGCTGACAGAAAGAAAGGGATGAGCTGCCATATAAAAATCGAAACGTTAGTTCAAAATTTGGCCACGACGGCTCTCTTTCTGAACAGACTCTACCTAGCTAGAACTAGCTCCTATACTTCGGTCAAATTAAAAGATATTGTGGACACTCCACACAACAATCTATAGCCCCAAATAAAACTGTAGGCCAACAGTGGGTAAACAGTAGTAACAAGCTCTATCTCTAGCTCTGGTTTTGAGTCTGTATGAGTGCTGTCTAAATAATTCCAACGCCGAAACGTCACACACACAGTATAATACACTGGTAAGCACTCACACAACTCAAAACCAGATTCAGAGACAGAGCCAGACAGAGCTTGTGGTAGTGTAGCTGAGTTTGTGTTAGATAGCTAATAATATACTACATAATTATATTACATTATATGATAAACTGAATAACAAAAGAAGAAATCTTTAGGGGATATTTTTGCCCTGAAATATTTTGATTTAAAATTTGCCACCTAACCTAAGTCTGTCAGTGCTCTAGAAATACAATTTATAGAAAACCGCAACGGCTTTAAAATTACTAATATATTTGTAAATAAGTTCATTTAGATGACTAGTTGGCAAGTTTATCATGCGCACTTGAAGTGCAGGCAGGTTTTTCCGCAAGTAGGCCGCTGGTGGGCCCTTTTTGCGTGACCCTAGACACGTGTTGCTCGAACTTTTTTAGGTTCTACAACACGCCGGTTTCCTCACGATGTTTTCCTTCACCGTTTTGAGAGTACTGGCATAGTGCACATAAATTTTTCGACAGAAAAACTCATTGGTACAAGAGTGGATTTGAACCCACGACCTTCGGATCGGAAGGCGGGGCCACTACCACTACACCACCAGTGCTCTATTTAGATGACTAATATGTAAATACATTAATATAAATGAGTAATGAGTAATATTAAATTAAATAAATTCCAATTTTAAATGAATGAGTAATGAAATGAAAATATTAAATTAGGAAAAAAAAAACAAATTAGTAATATACCAGAGTAGTAAAGCTTCGGAATTTTGTTTTTCAGAATCGTTCTTCCTGCTGATGTAAAGGGGTGGTCTATGTCCAGTAGTGGACTTCTTTAGGCTAATGATGCTGTCAAAAATATTGTGTTTCTTCCTTATGAAATGGACAGATGCCATAATTAAGAAGAAGCAGAAAGAGGATTTTACTTTTATTATATCAAAATAAAATTATTTATTATTTCTAGGGGTTGAAGTTTTTTATGTTGATAAGTTTTTATTATTATTTATAAATCTTATTCTACCCTATTTAGCACGGGGCGTGGCTAATACCTAAGTAGTTGTTTGATTTTAGGTACCTTTTTTATTATTTGAGTTAGTTTTTGCGTGCCTATCTAGGTACTATTTTAGCCAATGTCTAAGCCGTTCTGTAGGCCTACCACAAGCTCTGTCTGGCTCTGGCTTTGAGTCTGTGTGAATGCTCATTAGTGTATTATATTGTGTGTGTGACGTTTCAACATAGTATTTATTTAGTCAACACTCAACAGACTCAAAACCAGAGCCAGAGACAGAGCTTGTGGTAGGCCTACTGTAAATAAATAATTAGGCATTATAATATAAAGAACGCTGTTATGCCTAGGGCATTAGTATATTTATTTTAGGTATGTTACATACCTAAAATAAATATACTAATGCCCTAGGCTTCCCTGCTTACCTTTACAGGTAAGCAGGAAAAAAAACTTTTCTTATGAGACATTTTGTTTAATCTGTACCACAATATTGTACATCAAACAGGAATGTACTACTTATAACATAATTCATCCAGAATGTTTTTGAATATAACACTATCTCTATGTAGCCCACAACTAAGCAGAGATTGTACTCTGGGAACCAGGAGCCTAATTCTCGGCTAATCTCTGATCATTTTGCAATTTTATTTTATTGCTTCTTTTCGAAGAGAGAATGAATGATTTCCTTGAGTAATTCATCGACGACCTCATCGTAGAAGCCCCGACAGCTACGATATACGGAAAACGTAAAAGTGCGGGGTTGTGCAATGCCAATGTGTATTTAAGGGACATTGAAAATCTCGGTCGGCTCGAGAATTGGGCTCCTGATAGCTAATATACTAACATGCTTTTTTTTGTAAATTCATACCTAAGTACGAGTATAATGGAATTGGAGTTGGACCAGTTCGTTTTATTTTTAATTTCATTTATTCTTGAACAAATCGTCACAACATGCCACAGAATACAATAAAACATTTCAATACATTGAATAATAAATTAAGAATAAATGGGATCGAATGTCAGAATAAATTATAAATACAATTTTAAACAATAAAAATAATAAAATTTAGGCGAGTCAAAAAAAATAAATTGAATAAAAACACCCCGCTAACAAGAGCTTAATTGTGTCTACGTGGACTTTCAGGCTGATGATGATGATGATGATGAGTAGATAGAGGACTTAACTTATAAAAATTATGGGTTCGCGTTCTCAGGACCATTGAATCTTGATATGTTTAAAACAGTGTTTTTTTTTAAATTATTTAAAATAATCGTCACTGGGTTCCTGATACTTGAACCTGAAAAAAAAACATAGTTAAAGGTTTTTAACAAAGTGAAAAAGTTTTGTTTATTACATACTTACTTGTTCCTGATGAAACAAGCATATATAACTAGTTAGTAACTAGCCAGTTGTATAAAAAACATCGCAAAGAAAGATTTTTGAAAAAAATCGAAAATCTTTCCGACCCAAATTTTTTTCTCTCTCTCTGTGAAGTTTTTAGTAGGTACTTTGCAAACTTGCTAGGATCACAGTTATTTTTAATTAAACTAAATTGTGGAACCTTTTTAAATGTGGCGCTGGTGGAGAATGGAGAAAATTAGTTGGACGGAAAAAGTTACGAACGAAGAGGTCTTAGAGCGAGTAAAGGAGAGGAGAGTTATACTTGAGACGATACAAAACCAAAGAGGAATAATGTTTGAACACCTACGACATGACAACAACTTATAGAACATGCATCATCGAAGAAAAGGTTGAAGGAAAACGGGGAAGAGGAAGGCCAAGAATAAGTTACATGAGCCAGATGATAGAAAAAGTCCCTGTTATGTCGTT
Source organism: Thera britannica (assembly GCA_939531255.2). Classification (NCBI taxonomy): domain Eukaryota; kingdom Metazoa; phylum Arthropoda; class Insecta; order Lepidoptera; family Geometridae; genus Thera; species Thera britannica. The sequence goes on along the minus strand of OW618043.2, from coordinate 8,097,412 downwards.
TAGGGAAGTCAAGGAGGCCGCATTCGAAAGACTCAATTGGAGAAAGCTGCATGAAAACCCCGACAAGCTAAGCGCTTCAATTTAAAAAAAGGATTGTGTAATGATTGCACAAAATTCTTGCTCGTGATTTTTCATGAATAAGCTTAATGATTTTATAATATTTCAAAAAGTCATAATGAGATGAAAAATACCTACATCGACGGTGGTCCTTAAACACATCAAGATAAATAAATACTTACGATTTGCATTTTCCATTGACTCGATAATAACAAGGGGGTGCCCACCACATCGGCTTTGCCATTGCCTGCAGGAAGAAACACACGAGAAGCAATAGCAAGTAAAACCACTTCATTGTGCAGACGTGACTGAGAGGTTATTAGTACTGAAGGATGTGACCCTGGTGTGGTTTTGTATAACACTGACGTGGCTCTGCTGAAAGCAGTATTTATATCATCCCATAAAAGTATTAACAACCTACTATGAGTAGGTATTACTAACATTTGGTGGTTTTCCTTGTGGCGTATACTTGAAACAAAACAAAATGTGCCTAATCCTACCTACCTAATCACCATTTTTAGGGTTCCGTAGCCAAATGGCAAAAACGGAACCCTTATAGATTCGTCATGTCTGTCGGTCTGTCCGTCCGTATGTCACAGCCATTTTTCTCCGAAACGATAGACGCTACACTGATGAAACTTGGTAAGTAGATGTATTCTGTGAACCGCATTAAGATTTTAAAACATGCATAAAAAAAAACCAAATCTGGGGCCTTATTCTCGGGCCGATCTCGATCATTATGCAATTTTATTTGATTACTTCTTTTCACAGCCCCGCACTTTTTCACCGTTTTCCGTATATCGTAGCTGTCGAGGCTTTTACGATGAGGTCGTTAATGAATTACTCAAGGAAATCTGCCATTCTCTCTTCGAAAAAAAGCAATAAAATAAAATTACAAATGATCGAGATCGGCCCGAGAATTAGGCCCCAGATGCAGATCATCACGGCTGTGATGATCTGCATCAGCATTAAAGCTAGGTGAGTCTAGGTGTCAGTTACATGCGACCAAGCCCACGCAAGAACAGGCAACAAACTACGGCTCGGTTCCTAATGTCGGTTGTTTTGTATGGTTCTTTTACGAATCAATAATAATAATAATAGCAGTGAAGTAGCACTTTTTAAAGCAGTGAAGTTCCAGCCACTTCTCATAATGAGACGTATTCAATAATACAAAAGCAAAAGTTTCTAAGACAACACACGCTACGCTTCAGCGGACGGGCTAATATCCTAATAGCCTACTAATATTATAAACGCGAAAGTGGGTATGGATATATTAATAAAGATAGATTGATATTATAAGGATAGATAGAGGATGGATAGATAAATATTTACAAGGATAAATGTTTGCACCACGGCGGAGTGACCCACGCAAAACATGGCAATATAAACCTATTCCAAATATACGTGCGCAATGTTCTCATACGAGGAAGGACAATTCATTATAATAATAATATTAGGGAGCAACAGTTCTAGGTACTTATTCTAACAACGCACAGATAGCAACCTGTCACGTATAAAATACTAACCAATTAGCACTTCATCATCATCACCGTACTGGCCTCTCAGCTCAGTTGGTAGTAGCTCTGCCTTCTGAGCCGTAGGTCGTGGGTTCGACCCCCTTCGAGAACAAATATTTTTGTGGTGAACACAGATGTTGGTTCTCTGTCTGGGTGTCATATTGTATTCTAAGTATGTATTTACAAAAAAAATATGTATTCAAGTACCATCAGCTATCTGGTTCCCATAGTACAAGCTCTGCTTAGTTTGGGGCTAGATAGTGTTGTGTGGAATGTCCAAATATTTTATTGATCATCTCAGTCCAGCATCATTGCTTGGTAAGGTCGCCTTCATTTTCTACCAGCCTCCTCTGTCCTGTGTGTCTCTTGTCCAGTAGCCTATAATTCTCAGGCCGACCGAGATTTTCAATGCCCCTTAAATACACATTGGCATTGCACAACCCCGCACTTTATCTACGTTTTCCGTATATCGTAGCTGTCGAGGCTTATACGATGAGGCGATGAATTACTCAAGGAAATCATCCATTCTCTCTTCGAAAAGAAGCAATAAAATAAATTTGCAAAATGATCCGAGATGAGCCGAAAATTAGGCTCCTGGTGTTTCCTGCGACCTTTACGATGATATAGCGTGTTATATATTTTATAACACATTTGCTCGTAAAGGGTCTCCTACTTCACCGATTTCAATATCGTTATGTATGTTTTTACGTACTTGTGCGTTATCGTAATGTAAAACGCACGGTTATCAATCCACGAACGGTACCTTTTTAAATCTTAGCAAAGAGTTTTTATGTCAGAAAACTGACATAAAAACTCTTTGCTAAGATTTTTTTGTGGTAAACATTTTATGAATAAAATTAACTCTGGGAGATAAAAATATAGAAAATAAACATTTTATTCTTTAATTTAATTAATTTTAACAATAAATTAATACCATTTATTTGTAACAAAAACAAAAAAATATTAATTTACTCTATTAGTAATACTGGCTGTTTTTGTGCCTTAGCCTTAAAAAAAAAATTAAATTAGCTAATTTGTGAAAAAGTAAAAATGTATTCCGAGCGCTTTTTCTTTTCGCTGTATTATTTTTGTTTGAAAATGTCGTCAAGTAATGATGAATTTATTAATTCGAACCGCCAAAATTCTCAGAGGCAGCGAAAAAGGCTACTTTAAGCCTCTTGCCCGAAAAATCGAACGATAGATACTTACAAGCGTATCAAAACTTCATCTTATGGAAAACAAGCAAAGATGCCAATTCATTTTCACAAAAAGTGTGTTTTTAGCCTATTTCATGGAACTTTCTCAAAAATATAAGTCAAGCTCATTGTGGTGGCAACGTAATAATCAACTTTACAAATTGTTCAAATTTTTCCAACTGTTTTAACAAGTAAGTACCTAATTAAAGATTTATTTTAATTGTCCGAAAGTCCGAGTATTATTTGTTTCCTCGCAAATATGTTATAAAACGTCGTATGACATACGTGCGCTTTGATAATTACAGCCTCTGCTTTCTTGTAGCCCTCGCCTACGGCTCGGGCTTGCAATAACGCCTCGGCTGTAATTTTCAACCTACCGCACTTATATCATAATGTACTATAATAATACCTACTAGGTAGTAGGTTGTTAATTATAAACCTGCCTAAGCAAAAGAAAGTGCTACGGCGAAACTCTTTATTGATTATAGCTACAACTCTGTTTTACTTTATTGCACGGCAAACAATACAACTACGCAAGACGCCATCGTCTTCTTCTTCTACTCTAGGGATGTGTCCCGTTGCTTGATCCAATTAGGGATGTCCTATTCCCAAAACCGGTTAACAGTAGGTACTACAATAACAATATAATATCTTATACCTTTAAACGAGAAAATCTTGTATATATATATATATATATATATATCTATATATATTTAGGATCTCGGAAACTGAGCCAACAATTTTCACGAAATTTACTATACAAGGGTTTTCGGGGGCGATAAATCGATCTAGCTAGGATTCATTTTTAGAAAATGACGAGAAGTTGGTGTTTTGCAATAATCAAACATTAACTCAATATACGACTGTTCCTGCCATCTATTGGCGATTGTGAGCAACTAAGTGCAAGCTAGAAGGCGTTGTTAATTAAAAATAAGCCAATAAAGATACGACTCTTCCTGACATCTATTGTCAAATAATAATCCTTTTTTTTTTAAACCCGAGCGAAGCTCGGTCATACCGGCTCGTTTATATATAATAAATAACAATAAAAGAAAACATAAAGGTATTTTGTTTTCTTTTATTGTTTGTACAAAATTAAATGCTTCCAAAGTTATTTAATTTAAGCTATCTTTTAACCCCTTCCCACCGGTGTGTGATATCGCGCACGGAGGCGGATCAGCTCGCACGACACACCATGGGAACGGTCTCGTGCGCCGAGGTGCGCGGTAGCATAGGAGCATTAGGAGCCCTTTCTGTGTGCGTTGCCGTGCGTCGTCGTGCGCTGTGCGTGATGATCTGCAGAACCACGCACCGTAGGAAGGTAGCATTAGATCCCCCTAAATGTTACCTTTTTATCATTTTATAGTCCGCATTGGATACTATTTTGTAATGTTAAGCTAATCATTCTAATGAATTTGAATTTGATATCGTCGACCCATCGCGCTTTCGGACGCCCCAGATTTCTTCGGCCCGACTTCGGCCACCATTCGGCCAAGGCCTCCACCGACCATCACCACGTCTAGCAAGGTGTCCTGCCCAACTCCACTTAGCACTTGGTACCTACTAAACTCATGACGAGTGACTTACGAGGCAATGCGTTGTTATGGGTGATGGTTACCACTTAACATCAGGTGCTTGTTCCATCAGCTAGTTGTAAAAAAACTTGGTAAGTAGGACTAGGTACCCACTTGGGTATGCGTATGAACCCAATGTAATGTTTGTAGGTACCTCTGGCTCTGGCTCGGCACGATTTTTGAGGAGAAATATTTTTCGAGGTAAGAAAAAACAAATAACAGACGTCAAATATTTGTGTGGTGAACGCAGATGATTGTTTTTACTCTCACAGTCTCAAAACCAGAGCCAGAGACAGAGCCAGACAGAGCTTGTGGTAGGTCGACTGTTTGATATTATTTATTCATAAAAAAATTAAAAAATCTTGAAAAATCAGAAAATCAATTCAAAATGGAATATCTCTAGGCAATGTTGATGAGTGAACATAGAATATAGGACTTTTGCATCTATTGTAGATGATTTATATAGCATCAAGAGCAACTGGTGATTACACAAGTTCTACTCGCGAGACGCTATAGTGCCTGGGACAGGATTTTAGATGGAATAGGCTTGCCGAGCACCTATACCATCCTGACAGCTTAGTCGGCCTCATCCACAGGATAGACATGGTTAATACTTGCGGAGCTGACTACACATAAGTACATAACCTTCCTACCAATGCCTATATACACCTACATATTCAAATGTTTGAACGTAAAATAATAAACATTATTACTGATTTAGATCAGTTGAGCTATCTCTAGACCTTTAATAACGGTCTGCAGATAGCTCAACTGTTTCTTGTGTTATTGTACATTTTGTAAATACTTTTATTAATTGTGTGTTTCTTTGTGTAAATAAAATTAATTTGGTCACAAGGTTAAATTATTATAAACAATATTATTTTAATAACTATATTCTAATAATAACAAAATAACCATATCATCAATAATAATTTATATCATATTTTATTATTTTTTCCTTGTTTATCTTCCCTGTGTGTCTGTCGTAGGTAACTATAATAAATAATAATATATAAACGTTGCTTATGCAACTGCATATAATATTATGGCTTTTATTTCTTTTTAAAATGGGTATTTCTGTGGTTTTGGTATTATGGTGCCACTAGCGCTGCAAGCTTGCCTTACTTGGCTTGCTTGCTTGGCAGCAAATGCTGGAGTGGTTTATTTTGCCGTCATTACATTTAAGTTGTGGGGTAATAAAGGTTCTCGAATGGCGACCATGAACCGGAAGACGAAACGTAGGGCGCCCACCCACCAGATGGACCGACGACATTGTTAAGATCGCGGGAAGTCAGTCGATGGTAATAGCTCAGAATAACCCACCTGAGGTTAAGAGGTAACCATCGCCTATAACAAAAGATCGCCTCGTAGGTCACGTACGTCAGGGACATGACCTACGATGTACTGTCCTGCGTCCATCAACTTGAGGCAAACAGTTGTTCAGCCTCACGTGCCAGTAACGTCACCGGCACCCACATCCCTTCAAACCTGTACACAGCGATGTTGCTTCACGACAGCAATAGGCATGGTGGTAGTACGCACCCCCACGAGACACGCACAAAGAGCTCTACTACTATTTATAGTTGCATAGGTAAATACCCAGGGGCGGATTTGCCTTAGGGCACAGTAGGCCCGGGCCTAGGGCGGCAGATATTAGGGCGGCAAATCGTGGCAAAAAAATCACAGATAGAGAATATAAATACCAAGAAATATATATCAAATGCAAAGTACCTAAATATTAAAAAGCAGCCAAGTGCGAGTCGGACTCTCCCATGAAGGGTTCCGTAGCATCAAGTAACATAATATAAAGGTTCTTGTAGTTCTTTGAAAGGTAAATTGCGGTTTACGAATTTCGACGTATAAAAAAAAACTACTGACTAGATCTCGTTCAAACCAAATATCGTTGGAAGTTTGCATAGTAATGTACAACATATTATATTTTTTTTAGTTTTATCATTCTCTTAGTTTAGAAGTTAGAGGGGGGGACCAATTTTTTTCCACTTTGGAAGTGTCTCTCGCACAAACTAATCAGTTTAGAAAAAAACGATATTAGAAACCTCAACATCATTTTTGAAGATCTATTCATAGATACCCCACACGTATGGGTTTGATGAAAAAAAAAATTTTTTTCAGTTTCAAGTATGGGGACCCCCAAAATTTATAGTCTTTTGTGTAAAAATCTTAATGTGGTTCACAGAATACATCTACTCACCAAGTTTCATCAGTCTAGCTTTTACGGTTTTGGAGAAAAATGGCTGTGACATACGGACGGACAGACAGACAGACAGACATGACGAATCTATAAGAGTTCCGTTTTGCCATTTGGCTACGGAACCCAAAAAAGGATGCACATATTACGGCGCCGCGGCGGACCGAACCGCAACGCAACGTATAGTATGTATCTAGATCACTTTAGGATTTACGGTATAGACTATGCTTAGTTTTATATTAGACTTAGGCACAATGCTCAGAGACCTCAATATTGTCTCCCAACAGGTGGGTCTAAACATGAACATGAGCAAGAAAAAAATCATGTCTAATGCTCATGTCACACCCATGCCGGTACATGTTGGGAGCGATATCATCGAAGTTGTGGCCTCGTGCATAAGCTCAAAGTCGCGCAACGAGCTATGGAGAGAGCTATGCTGGGAGTTTCACTACGTGATAGAATCAGAAATGAGGATATCCGTAGAAGAACCAAGGTCACCCACATAGCTCGTAGAGTTAGTAAGTTGAAGTGGCAATGGGCAGGCCATATAGCTCGAAGAACCGACAACCGTTGGGGAATAAAGGTTCTCGAATGGTGACCACCAACCGGAAGACGTAGCGTAGGGCGCCCACCCACCAGATGGACTGACGACATTGTTAAGATCGCGGGAAGTCGGTGGATGGAAAAAGCTCAGAATCGTTCTTTCTGGAAATGTGTAGGGGAGGCCTATGTCCAGCAGTGGACTACTTCAGGCTGATAATGATGATGATGAGTTTTATATATAGGAAAAGAAGAGGAAGAATAAATTTCTCATTTCGATTTAGATGATGCTTTTGCTTTACCCTATACACAGGGTCCATAATGTGATACTGACTTACACCTAAGAACTATGTTTGTACCTAAACTAAACCATGTTTATGCAATAAATGTATTGAGTATTGAGATAAAAGTTTGAAATAAAGTAAATTCATTATGTATCTAGTCTATATGAGAAGGGGCGGCACATGGCCTGGGGCCTAGGACGGCCAACACTGCAAATCCACCACTGTAAATACCTTATATATTATAAGTACTTACAACACTGCAGGAACATTGAAAGCTATAATTACAGCAAGGGAATTCAGGGGAGGGCATCGTATCATACGCACCTTGAAAGCCATAGCTCATGAGGAAGTATAATTTGAACCTCTCTTTCCTTATTTGTGTACGTGACCAGAGTCTGGTTTTGCAATACCTAATATAGATACCCATATCTGGGGCTAAAGGTTAGATAACAATTCTTAAAAACTTCTAATTATCTACAGTGTTGTTTTCAGTAAATCAAATATTATTACGGCCCTGTTTGTTTGTATATAAAGGTGTCAGCATCACTGGCGGGATCAGATCGCGTCGGTTGTTCTCCTCCATAACGTGCAAGTACTCGCCGTCTATGATGAAGTGGTTCTCTCTGCTGGTCCTCGCGGCGTGCTTGCTGGCGGTGATGATACAACCCATAGTGGGGAAACCCAATGGCCAAATAACCACAACGCCCGCGCCCTGCGGAGTTAGAATAAAAGGAATTTGTGAGTAAGTCTTAATAATAATAGTTATTGGTCTTTATTCACGCGAAACTATACGCATTAACCAATTGCAAATAAATAAATTATAGTTAAAAAAACTAAAAAAAACGCTTTTATAACTAATTGAACTCTAAAAAGTTAAAAAGAAAACTGTAATAATCAATTGAAAAATTTATATTATTGTACAAAAAAGCGTGGGGTGCTTTTTATAATAACTTCAGATATAATAAACTATTGATAAAATATTTACAACAATCAAAATCAAGCCCCCCACGCTTTTTGTACAATAATATAAATTTTTCAATTGAATAATAGTTTTATTTTTAACTTTTTAGAGTTCAATTAGTTATAAAAGCGTTTTTTTTTAAGTTTTTTAAACTATTATTAATTTTTTACTTTTTAGTTTTTTTCATTTTTTTTTTTTTTTTCATATGATTGCATTGTCATCGACCTTTGACAGGTGTGCAAAGTTTGAATCAAATCTGATCGTTCAAAGTAGGACAAAATCGTTATAAAAAAGCAGCCAAGTGCGAGTCGGACTCGCCCATGAAGGGTTCCGTAGCACGACGAACTACAAGAACCTTTATATTATGTTACTTGATGTAACATAATAAGGTTCTTGTAGTTCGTCTAAAGGTAAATTGCGGTTTACGGTTTATGACGTATAAAAAAAAAACTACTCGCTAGATCTCGTTCAAACCAAATATCGTTGGAAGTTTGCATAGTAATGTACAACATATATTTTTTTTAGAATTATCATTCTCTTACTTTAGAAGTTAGAGGGGGGGGGACCAACTTTTTTCCACTTTGGAAGTGTCTCTCGCGCAAACTATTAAGTTTAGAAAAAAATGATATTAGAAACCTCAACATCATTTCTGAAGACCTATTCATAGATACCCCACACGTATGGGTTTGATGAAAAAAAATTTTTTGAGTTTCAGTTTAAAGTATGGGGACCCCCGAAAATTCTAGTTTGTTTTTTATTTTTATGTAAAAATCTTAATGCGGTTCACAGAATACATCTACTCGCCAAGTTTCATCAGTCTAGCTCTTACGGTTTCAGAGATAAATGGCTGTGACACGGCCGGACAGACAGACAGACATGACGAATCTATAAGGGTTCCGTTTTTGCCATTTGGCTACGGAACCCTAAAAAGCAGCCAAGTGCGAGTTGGACTCACCCATGAAGGGTTCCGTATTATCAAGTTACATAATATAAAGGTTTTTGTAGTTCGAAAGGTAAATAGCGGTTTACGATTTATGACGTATAAAAAAAACTACTGACTAGATCTCGTTCAAACCAAATATCGTTGGAATTTTGCATAGTAATGTACAACATAATTATTTTTTTTAGGTTTATCATTCTCTTATTTTAGAAGTTAGAGGGGGGGATCATTTTTTTTCCACTTTGGAAGTGTCTCTCGCGTAAACTATTTAGTTAAAAAAAACGATATGAGAAACCTCAACATCATTTTTGAAGACCTATTCATAGATACCCCACACTTATGGGTTTGATGAAAAAAAGTTTTTTGAATTTCAGTTCTAAGTATGGGGACCCCCAAAATTTATTGTTTTTTTTATATGTTTGTGAAAAAATTTTAATGCGTTTTACAAAATACATCGACTTACCAAGTTTCATCACTGTAGCTCTTATAGTTTCGGAGAAAAGTGGCTGTGACACGGACGGACAGACAGACAGACAGACAGACACGAAGAATCTATAAGGGTTCCGTTTTTGCCATTTGGCTACGGAACCCTAAAAACGATATTAGAAACCTCAACATCCGCAACTGCATATGCATTTCGGACTATAAGATGGCTTACTGGCTAAGTTAGTTAGTTTATTTCAGCTACTTCCATAGTGTTATGTCTTACGGTATCCTTCTCTGGGGGAAAGCAGCTGATATTCAAACTATATTTGTTTTACAAAAAAGGGCCATACGTGCCATATATAAAATGAAATCACGAGACTCATTGAGGGAGCGATTTAAGGAAATTAATATCCTCACAGTAATTTCACAATATATATATGAAAACTTATTGTACACTCACAAACACATCTATAGCTTTCAGAAAAAATGTGATTCACATGATATTAACACTAGAAATAAAAAAAAATTTAAATTACAAATTTCGTCTGCAGAAGGTAAATGGGTCTTTTATGGGGAACACTGTACGCTTCTATAATAAACTTCCGGAAAATGCAACTAAGCTTCCTATTCGGAAGTTTAAAGCCTATGTTAAGAATAGTTTAATAAAGAAAGCGTAGGTACTGTACTCTAGATAGCTATATGAATGATAAAACTGCGTGGCCCGATGTCCTAGTCACTCTATCCATAGGAAGCTAACATGTCAATTTGCAATGTCTGTACCTACTATTTTCGTATCCTAATTTTATATGCTGTGTAGATACTTTATTATAACTTTGAAGCGTAGCGTGTGCTGTCTTTGAAACTTTTGCTTTTGTATTATTGCATTGCATACGTCTGACTAAGTGAAGTGGCACCACACTGGAACTTCACTGCTATTATTTTAGACTATTTTTGATTTGTAAAAGGATCATATAAAAAAACGGTAGGAACCGAGACGTAGTTTGTTGCCTGTTCTTCTACGCTTGGTCGCGTGGAACTGGCACCTAGACTCACCTAGCTTTAAGACGTTTCAAAGTGATTCTTGCATCGTACTGAATAAAAAATTATTGACTTTGACTTTGGCTAACCTACTGAGTTTACGAAGATTTTATAACGTTTGTTTTTTGAGAATTATTGTTTTAACATTCAACCCATGTTTTTTTTTTCAGGACCGAACTGGACAGGAACCGTCAGGACCGTAAAGACCATCCTGACGACGGCGACGACTTCTTTTACTAAACTGTATGGCAAGTCTTTTACCATACAAGCTGTACGGCTACGGAACTCTCTCCCTCTGTCTAATAAAAAAATAATAAATTTGATGTTTCTTATGTGTACAATAAAGTATTATCTATCTATCTATCTTTTTAAGCAAGTAGAAAATCCTAAAATGGTTTTTTTATCTGTACAATATTTCCTTGTACCTACAATCTTATAATATAAATAATAAAGGAGCATCTCAAATAAACTTTAAATCTGTCGTATCGTAGTTACTTTCAGATTTTTTATCAAGACAATTGATCTACTAAGATCATTTATTTTGGAAAAATGTTTGCAAATATAATAAAGTAGTCACTGTTTTACTCGTACTTACACCAATATACTGTTCTGATAAACATTTGTTTTATTTTCAAACGCTATAAAAGAATATAGGTGGGTAATATTAGGCTATTGTTTGGGCTACCAATATTCTGCAGTGCATCAGGAGCCTAATTCTCGGGCCGACCGATATCATTTTGCAATTTTATTTTATTGCTTCTTTTCGAAGAGAGAATGGATGATTTCCTTGAGTAAATCATCAACGACCTCATCGAAGCCTCGACAGCTACGATTGCACAACCCCGCACTTTTTCTACGTTTTCCGTATATCGTAGCTGTCAAGGCTTCTACGATGAGGTCGTCGATGAATTACTCAAGGAAATCATCCATTCTCTCTTCGAAAAGAAGCAATAAAATGAAATTGCAAAATGATCCGAGATGAGCCGAGAATAAGGCCCCTGGCGTGTTCTCTAACGCCCATGTCATAATGCCAATGACTTTCACATTCAAGGATTTAATATTTACGTAACTTTATAATATTGCACCTTAAGGCTTGAACACACCGCCAGCGAACTAGTTCGCTAGCGATGGCGAACTAGCCCCCAAATAAATTGAAGTCTCCGAAATGTACATTGCCATCACAATGGCGCTTTTGGCGCTAGGTCTAGCGCAATTTCAAAGCATTTAACTGCTATTATTTTGTAGGCTAATCTTGGATTAACCTTGGATTTTAAATACGTGTCGCAGTTTGTAGTTCATATAAACTGCCAAGTTAAAAAAAAAATACATTTCTATTGAGTTTTCAAAAAAAAAAGATTTTTATTGAGCACTGTGACATGCGCACCTATTTTATCGGACAACTTGTGTCTATTCAAAGTATCTAGAAGCATTTAAAGTGTCTAGGTTTATGACTACAATGCTTAATTTAAAAAAAATAAAAATACATTAGTAAAAATAGCCAAACCCTGGAATGGACCTGGCAGCACTGGCCGCAATTTAGACTGTCAAGATATGAAAGATATTTAGCCCAATCAAAACACTTAACTACTGCTAGGCATGGGAAATAATTACCTGCAGTTAATCGGCTCATTTACAACCTTGAGCTTGTTCAGCTCAAACAACTCAGCGGCTCAAACACCATGTAGTTGTTGTAGAAGTGTGGAAGTGCGAGTGCAGAAGTTAAGCCGCTTACAGACCTTCTGGCTTCACTTCGGAATCATTCAGTTAATATAGTTACCTACTTTAATTTTTTTCACTGAAATACCTAACCTACCTACCAAAGTAGCAAGCAGCAAATAAACTGAATAAATAAAGTCTGTTTAAACTATTATCGCCACTGTTTGTTTTGAGCCGTTATTTATTAAAATTAAACTGCTAGCTATGCTAAAGTATAAAATGCTATGATGTGCGGTTTTGGCCCTTACGTATTTATTGCAGAAGCAAATTTTCAACATAGTTTCTATTATTGGCTATGCATACCGTAAACCTTATATCTCTTTGTGCTTCTTCCAGAACGACTTCCAATTTGATCAGGGCAAGCAACGCCAGGCTCCATAGCTCGTCTTAATCTAGGTCTTTACCTATGAAATTGTACATTTGAATATTTTTTATGCCATTAAAATTAGATAGGCGTAAGGCTCCAAACCCCACAGCAAGCTCAGCCGTATAATAAGTTGGTCTAACTCCATCACGGCTAAGCTTGCCGCGGGGTTCGAATTCTTCGGTCCAACTTTTTCACCACTTCTACTATCGTCTTCAATTCAAGGCCTGCGCACACCTATGTGCTCTTTACCGTCGTCAGTATTTTCGAAGCATTACAACCTTGGAATTTTCAAGTCAAGAGTGAACAAGTGAATAATAGCTAAGCGTGCTCCACCTTAGGCTACATTTTCACTTTCCATCAGGTTTGATGGCAGTCAAACGTTTAGCTATCAACAATAAAAAAAAATACCTATATATGTCGCTGGCCATGGCGATCAGTGAAACGCTGTCAAATTTGAAAGCGATATTTGACATCGTTTCATTGATAGCCATTGCCAGTGACCTAGGTGTACACAGGCCTTCATATCGTTGTTGACAACGGTTGCCAGCCGACCACAAGGCTCGTTTTTCAACTCATAATTTGCAGATTTAAATTTAAGGCTTTGCATGGGTGCAAAATACAAAAGCACATTTTGCCCTCCTTTTTTCTACACTAAGCCTGAGCAAAGCTAAGGCGATTGGCTAGTTATGTACATGGAATACATAGTGAGATAACTGGCATGTCGTAGAACCTACATAAACCGTAAAACATTGTCAAGTGCACGAAAAGAGCCTCATTGAGGTGCGTTTATAATTCTTTCACCACATTACTTTTGAATGAACTTTTGTCACCATAGTATTAAGTATGTTAAGGCTGCAATGCTTTCTAAGTGAGAGCTGAAATTAAAAGTTTTGGTTTGATTCAATTTTGGTGTGAGCTACACTGAGCTGCACAAAACGTAGATAATAATGACTCCTTCTGTCTTCAACCATATCACTTTACCGAACTTTGACACAAGAGGTGGGCGTGGCTACGCCGCCGCCACGACCAAAGAAGTAGGAAATATAAAACTTGTTAAACCCATAGAGCAGCAGCATTGTTTTTGACAAAGTCAAACGGCTTCGTAGGTATTGCTTTTACCCAACATGCTGATGCAAACAGGAATGTTATGATATTGACCACTATGTGTGTGTATAAGTATTTTATGATTGCTCATCTGTTCCCCTATCCTTATTAATATTATAAATGCGTTTGTAACTCTGTCTGTCTGTCTGTCTTCCTGTCTGGCTTTCACGCCAAAACTACTGAACCGATTGAAATTAAATTTGGTACACAGATAGTTGAGGGCCTGAGGAAAGACATAGGCTACTTTTTATTGCGAAAAAAGGGTTGTAAGGGGTTGAAAATAGGGGTTGAAAGTTGTATAGAAGTATCGTCATTTTTAGAGCTAGAAACTTAAAACTTATTTTTTAGTCTGTTGATTTGATATAAAAAAATATGACATTCAAAGTTTGTGCTGGGGGGGTAGAGAGAGGGGAGTACAGGGGGGAGTGTGGAGGGGAGGTGCGGGGGGAGTGTGGAGGGGAGTACAGGGGGGAGTGTGGAGGGGAGGTGCGGGGGGGAGTTGGAGGGGAGGTGCGGGGGGAGTGTGGAGGGGAGTACAGGGGGATTGTGGAGGAGAGTCTGGGGGGAGTGCGGGGGGAATGTGGGGGGGTGTTGAGGAGAGTGGGGGGAGTTCGGAGAGGAATGCGGGGGGGATGAAAAAGTGGCGTAGTACGACGCCATAATGTCTAAGTTTAGTAAGAGGGCAGACGACTGTGTCACGTGCACGCGAATATGACGTTGTTATTTAATTACTGTTTCCTTCCGCTGCAAATTAAAAATGCTACCCATAGACACTATACCACGCGGACGAAGTCGCGGGCACAGCTAGTATCAAATAAATATAAAAATAGAACTAGTTTATTTTAATTATAAGACAGCTGTCAGTTGAAAGCGATTCTATCTAGGACTGAAAAGTATTATTTAAAATTAAACATTTTTACTTTACTTTGACTTTCACTTTGAATACTGCTACTCCATTGTAATCTCCATTTGATAACTCTTTGAATTGCTCGAAATCAATTGTCAATTTGAAAAAACGTCAAAACTATAGCGCTTGCAAAACAGGAAAGTATTAAAAACCGGATTATCTCCGGCTTCCGGCCAAAAACCGTTTCCAGGTTTGGTCAACGTAATATTTTTTCATATAGTAGAATTTTAACAAGAATACAATATTCTAAGATACCTACAAAATCAACTATTAAAAAATTGTACGAAATAGGAATTAGTATCTAGTGAAGTTTAATATTACTTACTTTATTATTGAGTAGTTTATTGTTGAGTAGATTAGTAGTAGTAATGGAGCTTTTTGTGAAGTGCTCATCCAGGGAAGTACTACCACCATACCTGTTTCTGCCGTGAAGCAGCATTGCTGTGTTTCTGTTTGAAGGGTGTGGGTGCCGGTGAAATTACTGGCACTTGAGGCTGAACATCTGTACGCGTGAAGCTGATGGACGCAGGGCAGTGCATCGTAGGGCAAATTCCTGGCGTGTGTGACTTACGAGGCAATGCTTTGTTACAGGCTATAGGTACCACTGTTACCACTTACAGGCCTATACCCGAGTGGGATCCTAGCAAAAGAAAAATAAGAACACAAATGAACAAAAAGTAAAACTGAAAAAAAAACTAATAAAAAGAAATCTAACATCAAAATATATGTATTAAAAATAAAGTTTAAAATTAAATTTAAACAAAATAATGACTATAATGTATGAATGTAAATAATAATGATGATATAATAATAATCGAAATAATAAGTAATAATATGCATGAAATGTAACTTAATGTAGTTATGGAATGAATGGGCTTTTTTAATTTTTTTTTTATAGTTACCACTTAACATCAGGTGGACCATATGCTTGTTCCATCTGCTAGATGTATTAAAAAAAAGACGCAGTGCAATAATAGAAAAACAAAGTATTGGTTTTATTATGTTTTATCGGTTTTTAGCTATGTATGCTTTTAGACAAAAAAAATCCATTTATAAAAATAATGCATCTTTTTAGTAATGTTTCAATTACCTGGACATATTAGGGCTAAGAATAAAGTGATGGTGAACTGAACGCGCGAACCTTGTGCAAACAACACCCACACCATTGCCTCCATATTGCCACTGTTATGACTTTTGAGGAACAAGATTTAGCGCAGTTTCAAGACAGTATCTAACACTAATACTAGCTCGCTGCGTACAATGACAGTTCGCGGCGCTGTGTGGGGATGAATGCAAAACCCTACGCTTGAAACTGATCGCCATCGCCATCGCAGTTCGAAACTGTTCGCCGCAATCTTTTCTAAGCTTAATTCATTCACCCGCTAGTCCGGGGTACCTAGGTAGTTTTTGTTCACGGGGATTAAAAACAAAACAATATTTTTGAGGCTCAATCAGTAAGATTTATGTTTCTGATACTAAGGAAAATCGGAATACGTAAAACTTCCCTCACTGTATAGGCATACGCCTATCTATCATTGCGTCCTGAAGTGAGGGTAGTTATTATACCTCCACCTCTCAACGACGATAGCACTCATGTCAATGCTCCAGTCTGCCCACGACCACAGTTATTACAACATAGCCGAAGCGTCGGGGAAAATTATACGCGGTAAACACCCATCATCATCATTATCATCATCATCAACCTATATTAGTCCACTGCTGGACGTAGGTCTCTCGCAAGACGCGCCACTGAGCCCGGTCTTCGGCTCTTCTTCTCCAGTGCTTGCCAGCTACATTTCGCAGATCGTCGCCCCACCTTGCCGGAGGGCGTCCTACACTACGCTTACCTAAACGCGGTAAAAATACCCGTGTAACAGTTTAATGTGTGTTATGATCGCAAAAGTTTAAAAAAGTACTATTGATAAATTTTGCTTAGCTGTCCGGCTTTTCGCAAAACCGGAAAACCGGGTTTGCACGCCCTAGTCAGGACGTAATGTCAGATGGGAAACTGATGGGTGGCTGAACTAATTGATGCCCGCGACTTCATCGACTGTCTCCACGGGTGGTGATTATACACTTCCTTGTTTCGATATTATATTTATGCATTCCATCTCTTATAAAAAAGTCCCCAAATATTATAAATACATTCACTTGTTCTGTTTTTTCTCCATCAATCAAAATATTACACGCTGTTAAACATTCATATCGAATAAACTTAGCCTTATGATTGTATTTGTTTTTGTATTTATTGATTTACTTTGATTATGACGGTTCATTCTAGGTATGTAAATGCCCTTATTTTATTTTTTATTGATATTTGATCTTATTCTAAGCTTCTCTCCATCCAAAATTTGATTGGAAAATACTGATTTGCAGCGATATAACCGCCCATTATGCATTACTATATTTTTAAATAGTTTCAAATAAAATTCTATCCTATTATTATCTTACACAACATCTTTTTTTGCTTTTAACGTAGTTAAACAAATATTTTTAGAAGTAATATATATTTTTTCTATTAAAACTAATAGGAAAAACAATTTCCAGAGTTCAATAATATTAGAACGAATCCTCAATAGTTCTCTTTTTCCAAATTTTAGATTCTACGGGTCGTTTTCACCGATGACTAATCAGTAGATCAAATATTTGACGATTGTTTAATACACAAAATTAAGAAAAATTAAGTAGGGGGTAGTAAAACATTAAATAGGGGATGCTTTGTCTGTCACGATCTGGGAACTTTCGTTTTTATTAGTAGTGATCGCAGCGTGCAACTGTCAAAAGACGCGGCAGTGTGTGCGGATGTATACAATTCCCTATGTTGAAACTGAACGGTTCGCCACCGCGCCCGCCGGCGAACTAGGTGTGTTCGAGCCTTTAGGGCGGTAGTGACACATCTCAAAAAACCTAAAGTTTGAAAAATCGCAAGAGTGTTGAAAATTGGTATGCATTTGTACTCTTTCATCGATCGTGAAAGTCATTTTTGCAAACTGAAGCGTAAACATTTAGCTGTAATTGAAAATATAATAAACATATATATAATATACAAGATCACTTAAAATCCTTTCACCACACTTGATCGAAAGAATAAGTGACACGATAAGAAGAAGAAGATAAACGAACAAGTGCACAAAAAAAAACAGTCATTACTCGTCCGTAAATTTGTGTTGCCTTTTGGCTTTTTAAGAAATAGGTCTGTATAATAATAACTAATATAGGTTATCTTTTTGTGACGGACTATATTGTTCTGAAAATTTGTTTGCTTAAACTAATCTTACATAATATGTTTTAAGTAAAACAATAGTACATTGTTACCCGAGTGTTGAATAGCGAGGGCGCCAATGGAGCTTGAGGGACTTAAAAGACTTTCACCCGAGGTAAACACTGTGCTTTTCATTACGAATACAAGGAAAGTAAAAATAAAAACATGAAAGAAAAATTAGTGAAAATGAAGATTGAATTGCCGCCTTCCCGGTTTTTTTTTTCTTTTTCTCTGGCGGGCCTTCGGCTTCGGCTCGCCAGCATTATTCAGCCATTATTTTCATTCTCATAATTTAAAAAGTTGTAAATTGTTTGCTCAAATCTATGTTATTTTAAATAAATAGTTGAAGCTATATATTAATCAAGTAATTTAGAAGATATATTAATACTATCTTTATGTTATTAAAATTTTACATTGCGCTTTAATTAGACTTTATAAAAACTTCTTACCGTTGTAATGGGTGTCCAACCTACTTGCTGAATAAAAAGTTGGAATTTCAACGACCTCCTTGCAGTTAGAAAGACTTTAGAAAGTTGGAAAACGGTTGAATAAAAACGAACTTGTTTTTTTTATAATTTGACAGCTGTCAGTAGAAAGCGATTCTCCCTAGGGCTGAAAGTTTTACTTTCAATTAGGCCCCTCAGGCAACTTCAGACCTACTTTCAGAGTATGAGTAATGAAAAGTATTTTCTTTAGGAGGACGTAGGGCATACCAGGATTTTCCTGTTCAGAACTGGACCTGCCCGTCTGGGCTTGAGATGGACGGACCAAATCAAGGCAGCCATAGATGTGGACATAGACATGGGGTCCTTCAAAAGGCGGGTATATCTGAACTTAAAAGGCCGGCAGCGCATCGGCACCACCTCTGGTGTTGCAGGTGTATATTGGCGATGGTGACTGCTTTCCATCAGGTGGCTCGTCTGCTCGTCTGCCAGCTATGGCATAAAAAAAAAATGTCCCTCTCAACGAATACGCCAGGAGAGCAGCGGTGCGAGAGAGGAGTGACAGAATATTGTCAAGCAAGCCTCTGCCCCGTCATGAGTCATGACGACCACGACCATTCGGTCAAGAGTGAAACAACTAAGAAGAAAATAATCTTCCTTTTAGTTAGGCAAGTACACTTAACTATACTTACGTAGCTGGATTGCCCGCTGATGCAAAAACAGCGGTCCGGAGGAGACAAAAGGCGGAGGTGTGCTACGGGTTCGAACCCTGCGTCGGACTGGTCATAACCATTTTCTCTAAGTTGAAAATATTAAGTCCTCCTTGCCTTTACATTGAGACTGCATGCTTTGTGTGGCAACATAATGTATCTATACAAATGATATAATATCGTAACTCTAGAAATGGAGAGCTTCTTATGAACGAGTTTACTCCGCGAACTTCTCTCTCTCTCAAAAAAACTGCTATCATAATGAGTATTAAATTTTTTAATAAGATCCCGAATTACATACAAACTCAGCCTAATAAAAAAATTAAAAGTTTTTTACGCGCGTGGTTGCTTAATCATGGGTTTTACACTGTTTGGGGGATAAAATATGGATTTAAAATATAAATTTAGGTATAAAAATATTGTAATTTAGGTAATTTTAAATATATTTTTGCCTGTTTTTAGCTAAATACAGCGAAATACGGAACATTTTTTAGGAAATTGCAACACCCTGTTCACCTATTTCAAACAAATAAAGAAATTATTTTCATATTTATGGTCGAAATGATGGCATTTGTCGGCCAGGCCCCAGCCTGTGCGGGCCCCCCACAGGCCTGGCTTGCGGGGCTTGCGGCGACCGTACGATAGGAGGCCCGCTCAGGCCTGGCTTGCGGCGACCGTACGATAGGAGGCCCGCTCAGGCCTGGCTTGCGGGGCTTGCGGCGACCGTACGATAGGAGGCCCGCGCAGGCTTGGTCCCAGCTCTTGCAAACTACATGTACTAGTAGTTCGCCCCGAACTAA
The DNA here is from genome assembly GCA_939531255.2 of Thera britannica. Taxonomy (NCBI): domain Eukaryota; kingdom Metazoa; phylum Arthropoda; class Insecta; order Lepidoptera; family Geometridae; genus Thera; species Thera britannica. The sequence goes on along the minus strand of OW618043.2, from coordinate 8,077,361 downwards.
GATCTCGTGATGCGATCCAAATACTTCTTATTGATCTAGTGAGCTAAGCGAACGAGATCTTACAAACAACTTGGGCGATTTGGCATTTTATGTGCGTATGTATTTATGTATGTTTGTCCGACGATAACTTTCGAACCATTGATCCGATATGCATGAAATTTGATACGTAAATAGTTTGTACTTGAGAAATTTACTGGTAAGTATATGAGTAAAATCGGATGAGGGGTTATTAAGATATGGGGATTTTAAAGGGTGCAAAAATAAAAAAGTAACACAAAAAAATCAAGTTTTTACTTTTTTTCTAGGACGCTCAGTTTTTACTATACAAAAAAAAGGTTAAACTAAGGTAACCAACGATCCGACGGCCCCCATCTCTAAGAATTTAGTTGACATTAAGGTTTTTCTACTCATCCATCATTCTGGCTTCAGTCAAGTCAATTCCAGACTGATGGACCAGACTGACGCCAAACTTAGCCCTTGCTCTAACGATTGAACATTAAATCTAGATAGCCTATCTTCGTAACTTAGGCTGGATATACAGGGTTATTGGTAATTATATAAGAAACCAGTTAAGAGCTCCTTCTGTACATCTTAGCAAACAACTTTTGTTCTACGACTTTCAATAATTCGTTTATTATTTTTTCCATACAAAACATAATAAGTTATTTTTAACAAACTTGTCATTCTAAGTAATTATAACTCTATGCCCCGTGGCGGGGCGCGTGGCAATCTCAATGAAAGGGGCGCGCGGTGCGGGATTGCGATGCGACTCCGGTCACCGGTCATTACCATGAAACGTCTACGCTCGACAGAGCTAAAAAGTGTTACAAAAACATAAAATATTTTTTTTGGGAAGTGTATTTATTTTTGACAAAAGTCGTGGAACAAATATTGTTTGTTAAGATGTAAAGAATGAGCCCTTAATCGGTTTCTTATATAATTACCAATAACCCTATATAATATTTTTAGTTTCAATAATTTACAAACTCCTTATCTATTTGCTTACTAACTATTTACTCAAATACTTGTACTTATTCATTAATTCAACTCGCAGCACCGAGCAGGCTTCTATCAGAAGTTGAAGTCATTATAACGTTTAGGTCTGTAACAAAATATAAATTAAAAAATAAACTCATCTCTTTGGCACAGCACGCAGGTTTGATAGTAAATATCCCGTTGTTCATAAAAATAGTGAAAACAACCATGATAGTTTAAGTTATATAAGCACGTAATGTTAGAAAGTATATTATGCTAGTTGGTCCACCTCACAACCTCATGAGGTCATGAGGTAGCCTACAATACATAGTGACAAAAAATAAAAGTAATTCTAAATAATCCTTATTATAATATAACAAATGCGTTTGAAACTCTGTCTGTCTGTCTGGCTTTCACGCCAAAACTACTGAACCGATTGAAATGAAATTTGGTACACAGATAGTTTAGAACCTGAGTGTGTGGAGTGGGGGGTGTGAGAGTATGGAGGGGAGTACAGGGGAGAGTGTCGAGGGGAGTACAGGGCGGATTGTGAAGGGGAGTCTGGGGGGAGTGGGGGAGAATGTGGAGGGGAGTGTGGGGGAGTTCAGCGGGGAATGCGGGGGGGGAGAAAATGTGTGCGAAAGTTTGGGGCGGAAGTGTGGAGAGAAGTACAGGGGAGAGTGTGGAGGGAAGTGCGAGGTGGGAGAGTGGAGGGGAGTGCGGGGGGATGCAGGAGGTGCGAGGGGGGATGTGGGGGGAGTGTGGAGAGGAGTGCGGGAGGGGTTTGGTGGGGAGTACAAGGGGGAGTACATGGGGATTGTGGAAGGGATCCTGGGGGAGTGCAGGGGGTAATTTAGAGGGGAGTGGCGGGGAGTGCGGGGAGTTTGGAGAGAAATGGGGGGGGAAGAAAATATGGCGTAGTACGGCGCTGTGTAGGTGGGGAAATATGTCTCAGTTTAGTAAGAGGGCAGATGACTGTGTCACGGGCACGCGAATATGTATCTACAGATTTATTCCGCTGTAAATTAAAAATGCTACTCATAGACACTGATCCACGCGGACGAAGTCGCGGGCACAGCTAGTATATAAATATAAACAAGATTTTCTCGTTTAAAGGTATAAGATACACAGATACAACCCAAGATCATAAAAGCGTGGTAAAAAAGGTTCATACTCACACACACATTTTCCAAATGGCGTTTACTTTTTGTAGTACCTCGTGTGGACCACAATAGCCTGACCGCAGCATACCTCTCTTGTTTCTGACCAGCATCTTGTCAGCAGTGGCCGGTGCTGCCTCCAACTGCACACTGAATAGGCAAGTGACAATGACGATAAAGAAGAGCCAATTCATTTTAACGACGGAAATATGAATAAAATACGAAAGAAACGTTATTTTAAACTATTTGGAAATAGATAAATAATTGAAAAAGATGTCGTGCTGGCCCAACCACCTCTCAACCTCTTTTATATACTAAAATTGGTTTGTATCGGTTATCCTTTTTATATTTAAACTACAACTAAATAAAACTAAATGCCAACGTCAATATATTATAATTAAATACGTCACCATCACTAATCTTAATTCTAATTATTGTATCCTACTTCCTGTACCTACTATGTACTACTAGGGGAGAGTGGGTAACAGTGGACCACGGGTCACAGTGAATAATTCGCTATAACTCTTAAGTGTGATGCTTTACGCACACAAGCAAACGCATGGCTACTGCTCATCGATACCCCCCTCATACAAGCCAGTCGCCGGCGCCGTCGCGCTCGCCGAGTGGGATCTTGTGCTGTCACACGCAGGCTAGTAGGTGAGTGCGAACATTTTTTTGTGCGTAACTTAGAAATTTGTCGTATGCCCAACCCTTTAATAAATATAAAAGATAGTTGTATGTTTTGAACTTGTTATTTTGTTAAATCCGTTGTGGGTAATGTAATTTTGGCTTGGGTATAAGCAGTTATTTTTTAAATATTTTTTTCTGTTGTAACGACATATGGGTCACAGTGAATAATTTTCATTTGGGTTACAGTGGACTGTATCACAGTGGAGGAGTAAATATATTTATGTTTAATGTTCTTATTAAAATGTTTGTTAATGATGACTGAAGAAGTAAATATGTTTATTTAAATAGAGAAGAGAGCTTTATGGAAGTTAAAGGAGAAAAACTGTTGTTTATCTAAACAAAACGTTGATTAGTTTAGGTCTCTATAAACCAGCATAATTTGTAAGACTTCTGTTATTTTTTTATAAGACTGTGATAGATTTTTTTTTATAAGGCTGTCTTAGAATATAAATAAATAAATAATTATTTAGAAAAATAGTATTTTATTGACCTTTTTTTTAAGATCCAAAGTGCCCATCCACGGGTCACAGTGGATAATTTCCCAATTTTTTAAAAACTTATTATAACTAGTAAGTTTATGCCGTTTTTTTTCAATAATTGCACTAGTTTTAAGGGTTCCGTAGCCAAATGGCAAAAATGGAACCCTTATAGATTCGTCATGTCTGTCTGTCTGTCTGTCTGTCCGTCCGTATCACAGCCATTTTTCTCCGAAACAGTAAGAGCTAGACTGATGAAACTTGCCAAGTAGATGTATTCTGTGAACCGCATTAAGATTTTTACACAAAAATAGAAAAAAAACTATAAATTTCGGGGGTCCCCATACTTGAAACTGAAATTAAGAAAATGTTTTTTCATCGAACCCATACGTGTGGGGTATCTATGAATAGGTCTTCAAAAATGATGTTGAGGTTTCTTATATCATTTTTATTTCTAAACTGAATAGTTTGCGCGAGAGACACTTCCAAAGTGGTAAAAAGTTGGTCTCCCCCTCTAACTTCTAAAATAAGAGAATGATAAAACTAAAAAAAATATATGTTGTACATTACTATGCAGACTTCCAACGATATTTGTTTTGAACGAGATCTAGTCAGTAGTTTTTTTTTATACGTCATAAATCGAAAACCGCAATTTACCTTTCGACGAACTACAAGATCCTTTATATTATGTTACTTGATGCTACGGAACCCTTCATGGGCGAGTCCGACTCGCACTTGGCTGCTTTTTTGTAGATTAGAGGCGTATCTTGTGGTTAATTATCATAGATTAATTATTAAGGTATAAAATTGGGATTTATGGAGCTTAAAAAAAAATGATCCACTGTTACCCACTCTCCCCTACCTTCCTGTATCATCAAAATGTTAGCGTTTTTTCTCATATTTTAGACACCGCAATACACATGGCGTTTGAACTTCATCACATAATATACACACACGTCACACACGAGACACATACGCGAAACCTATGCGTCACACACGCGTCAAATAATGCGTCATACAAGCTTAATAAAATTAAGCGCAATTTTATTAAGCTTGTTGGAACAATCATACACGCCGCGTGTATGATTGTTCCAACGCGCTTAATTTAATACGCGTGTAACACGCGTCACATTGTCATACTCGTCTTATTAGACGCGTATGACAAGGTGACGCGTGTATGATTGTTCCTTATTAGGAATGAAATTCTGCAAATCTGAAAATAGCCAATGACGGAGAAAAGGAGAAGTAATAGGTTAGCATGGTAAGGACATGTCATGCGGAGGGATAAAAATTGTATTACGAGGAAAGTGTTAGATAATGAATGTGGATGGTGGTTAAAGAAGAAGAGGTAGATCAGAGAAAATATGGATAGACTGTTTCAAAGATGATATGAGTAAGAAAATACACTGCAAGACTTGACATCAACTCCCTTCCCCCAGTGATTTACAATAACACCAAATTAGAATACTGCACAGAGGTCAAAAACCTGGGGTTGTATATCTACAACCCCAGGTTGGTTATGACCAACAATCTGTCATGGGATCGTCATATTGCTATGGTCAGTAAGAGAATGTACGGTTGCATGCACTCACTGAAAAGAATTAAAAACTTCCTTCCTCTTTCTGCAAGGCTAACGCTTGCCAGCGCACTTCTTTCCTTGCTTGACTATGCAGACGTCGCATACACGGATGTCACGGAGGAACAGCTGGACAGACTGGAAAGGTTGCAAAATCTCGACATTCGTTACATCTATGGCTTACGTAAATACGATCACGTATCGGCGTTTCGCGCTGAGCTGAAGTGGCTGGAAGTCAGGGAGCGCCGTAACGTCCACATACTCTGTCTTCTCTTCAATATATTACGCGACCCCAATTCACCGGACTACCTCAAAGAGCGCTTCTCCAACTTGTACGCTGCTACCGAGCGCTCTAATTTGATTTGTGTCTTACCTTACTTGTTGCTTAGTAGGTACAGATATTTTGAAAGAAGATTCCCTTTTATATTCATAAATTTTATGTGCACTACCCGTTAAGAATGTCCGAATTACACAAAGGTTAACTGGAAGAGAATGCTCTCTAGCATTAAGTTCGCCTATGTACAATGCAATTTTTGTTTTAGTGCAATAAAGAATTTTCTATCTATCTATCTATCTAAGAAAGGAGTCAGTACTGAGATGACGAATGATAGAGGTGAGTGGAGGAAGACCTGTTGTGCCGACCCCACTTAGTGTGGGTAAGAGCAGGAAGATAAATAATAAAAAATAAATATTGCGGACAATCCATACAACACTATCTAGCCCCAAACTAAGCGGAGCTGTAATGTAATATATCCTCAATAATCGACTCTGGCAAAATTGATCCAAGATGGACAGATGCCATTCATTAAGAAGAAGAAGGTTTTTATAAGCAAAGGTCTTCACAAGCCTTTTAGCCAAGTCTTTAACTTAGCTATGTACCGCAGTTTTTCAAATTCAAATTCAAATTTTGTTTATTGCAATCATTAGCATAGCATTACAGATATAATCCAATGCGCTACTACTACGTACTATATAAATTAGAAAATGGAGATCAAGGTTGACTTTAATGAATGAATGAATGAATTTAAGTTTGCAATTACAAAGGTAAATAAGTTTTCTTTATTTTTACTTACAAACACAGTCCGCGAACGTGAGAGGAACTGTCTCCAGAACAAGGTAGAAAAGTCCATCTCTTGGACGGTACTAAATCTCCCCCCGTTGTCCTATCTCCCCACGCTCCCCCAGTCGGTTGAGACCGCACAGCGAAGAAGCACACAAAGAGAACTATCAAGTTTATTAATTTCATGGTAGTAGAAATTTGAACTAAAAGCTTGAAATTTGAACTAAAATGAACGGCTTTAATTCCTTGCAGTGATTTTAATGACTCATGGATGAAATAAATGCTGCCTTATATACATAATAATATGTACGAATTCAGGTAGTTTTATTTTTAATAGAAATATGAGTTGTACTTTGACTGATGATAACTTAGGACGAGCGTTATTCATGACGATGATGAATAATTTTGCTTAAAAAAACCAACTCATTTCATAGTCATGATGATTCATATAATTAGTGCTTCATGTGTTAATAGGTCTTAGTAGGGGAGGATGACGTCCAGAAAGAGCGATAGCTAATAACAATTGGGTAAATACTACTTGAGTCTGTGATATCCTGATTTTAACGAATAATTTCGAAGCAAAACTGCCCGACTTGTCTATTGACTAACTTGACTAAAAACTAATCTACCTATGTAATATCTTCACTTGACATTGGCCAAATAGGCATGACGACTAATTTTCAAAATCTCTTCTATCATATTCAGAAGTATCTATTATGTCTAAAATATATCATACTAGCTGTGCCCGCGACTTCGTCCGCGTGGTATAGTGTCTATGGGTAGCATTTTTAATTTGCAGCGGAAGAAAACAGTAATTAAATAACAACGTCATATTCGCGTGCACGTGACACAGTCGTCTGCCCTCTTACTAAACTTAGACATATGGCGTCGTACTACGCCACACTTTCATCCCCCCCGCATTCCTCTCCGAACTCCCCCCACTCTCCTCAACACCCCCCCACATTCCCCCCGCACTTCCCCCAGACTCCCCTCCACACTCCCCCCTGTACTCCCCTCCACACTCCCCCCTGTACTCCCCTCCACACTCCCCCCTGTACTCCCCTCCACACTCCTCCTGTACTCCCCCCGCATCCCCCCTCGCTCCTTTTTCCCCCTGTTTTCTCCTCCACACTCCCCCCTGTACTCCCCTCCACACTCCCCCCGCACCTTCCCTCCACACTCCCCCCGCACCACCCCTCCACACTCCCCCCCACACTCCCCCCTGTACTCCCCTCCCTCTACCCCCCCAGCACAAACTTTGAATGTCATATTTTTTTATATCAAATCAACAGACTAAAAAATAAGTTTTAAGTTTCTAGCTCTAAAAATGACGATACTTCCATACAACTTTCAACCACTATTTTCAACCCCTTACAACCCCTTTTTCGCAATAAAAAGTAGCCTATGTCCTTCCCCAGGCCCTCAACTATCTGTGTACCAAATTCCGCATCCTCTCCAAACTCCTCCCACTCTCCTCAACACCCCCCCACATTCCCCCGCACTCCCCCCAGACTCCCCTCCACAATCCCCCTGTACTCCCCCCGCACCTCCCCTCCACACTCCCCCCTGTACTCCCCTCCAAACTCCCCCCTGTACTCCCCTCCACACTCCCCCCTGTACTCCCCTCCACACTCCCCCCGCACCTTCCCTCCACACTCCCCCCGCACAACCCCTCCACGCTCCCCCCTGTACTCCCCTCCACACTCCCCCCGCACCTCCCCTCCACACTCCCCCGTTACTCCCCTCCACACTCCCCCCGCACCTCCCCTCCAACTCCCCCCTGTACTCCCCTCCACACTCCACCCGCACCTCCCCTCCACACTCCCCCTGTACTCCCCTCCACACTCCCCCCTGTACTCCCCTCCCTCTACCCCCCCAGCACAAACTTTGAATGTCATATTTTTTTATATCAGATCAACAGACTAAAAAATAAGTTTTAAGTTTCTAGCTCTAAAAATGACGATACTTCCATACAACTTTCAACCCCTATTTTCAACCCCTTACAACCCCTTTTTCGCAATAAAAAGTAGCCTATGTCCTTCCCCAGGCCCTCAACTATCTGTGTACCAAATTTCATTTCAATCGGTTCAGTAGTTTTGGCGTGAAAGCCAGACAGGAAGACAGACAGACAGACAGACAGAGTTACAAACGCATTTATAATATTAGTATGGATTTCTGTAGAAAATTAAGGTTCTTGTGCAATAAAGTACATTTAAATTTAAATTTTCAAATTCACGCCAAAACGCTCGCTGGTGTCATGGCGTCTGTTATTACGTCACGGGTATGTATATCAACAGTAAACATTGGTGCTTTTGTACTGAATCAGAATGACGTGTACTGCACCGTGACGTAATTCGCTCTGACCGGTGTTTATGCTATCATGGCGGATTGTTGTATTTTGTAGATTTATTTTAACAAATAAATTATTAATCTCGACATTAATAAAGAGAATAAAAACATTTTTCAAAATCTTTGAATTCTTTTTCCATTCACGCGTTACGTGGTACTATAGTGCCACGAACTTGTTTCCGGTCACGCGTCCGAGAAAAATCGTGGTACTATAGTGCCACGATTTGCACGGCCGCCAAGCGTCCGTGGTACTGTAGTACCCAAAAAGTTCAAAATGAACTTTTCGAATTTCTGGTTGTACATTAACTGGCCTGACACCTGCCTCCATGGACTGCAGCCATAAAACGACGTGTTGCCAGTGAAAAAATATTTTAGAATGATTAAATTTGTAAAAAAGTGAAAATTTTCCGTGCGAAAAATGGCTGCGCAAGCGCAATTTCGTAAATTTTCTTTGTTTTGTTTTTGTTTATAATAAATTAATTGAGGGTTGTTTTGGGATTGTTATGCATGTATTTTTTCCTTGGAAATCAGGCTTGATGGTGATCTAAAAAGTTTTTCGTAAAAATAAGAATAGCCGACAAAATCTCAAAAATTGCAAGGTAGCGAAAAAAATCGTTTTAAAATGCTACCCGCCGCTGTTAAATGATTTCTTGTCGGAAAAAAATGTTCTACATGATACCCATACTCTTTTCTAATAGGAAGTGACTGAAATAAGGTAAACAAAGTAGTTTCTTGTTGGGAAAAAGACTTTTTAGTTTCTTTGGCATTAATTCGGGCATGCGCAAGCTTCCGGAAGCGACGTTTTCTGACGTTTCGGACGCGTTTCGGACGCGTTAGTTATTTCCAGGTCCAGCAGTGCTTCGTGTGAGTGGTTTCAGTTAAATATTTTGACGTTAATCGATTACTGTCAACCGAACGGACAGATGCTATTAAAGAAGAAGAAGAAGATAATTTTATTAGTAACTAATTGTTAGTCATGAGTATTTGAAATCTGTAAAAAACCGAAATCTGGGGAAAACGGGCACTGACATCAGAAAGCGCACCTGATTCAATTCAAACTAAGGAATAATACTAGGTAGCACTAGGTAGTACTTAGTACTAGGTAATAGGAGAGCACTGGTGGTCTAGTGGTAGCGGCCCCGCCTTCCGATCCTAAGGTCGTGGGTTCCAATGACGTGTACCAATATGTTTTTCTATCGAAAAAATGTATGTGCACTATGCCAGTACTCTCAAAACGGTGAAGGAAAACATCGTGAGGAAACCGGCGTGTCTATAATCTAAAAAAAGTTCGAGCAACACGTGTCAAGCGTCACGCAAAAAGGGCCGCCAGCGGCCTACGAAACCACCAACCACAATCCAACTTTCCAATCACTTCCTGGAAACCACATCAAGTTCGGATGATGAATTTTCCGACATCTAATACTATATATAGGTATACAGGGTTATTCATAATTAGCTGCAAATACTCAGGAATTAGGTTCAACAAATAAAATAAAAAATATTTATGAAATGATTTTTTTTTAATTTTGATTTAAGTTTTTGTATCAAAATTTTATTTTTATTATATCCTGAACGCTCAATAAAAGCTTTATATTGAGAAGGCAACATCCTTTTCCGGCGAATTTCTACCAGTTTTCATACTTTTATACAGTCTACATCCGGTCAAGTGGCGCCACCTGGCGGCCGCGCGCAATTTTACTTCGTGAAACATGCAGCGCCATATTGAACTCATTGGCGTTTTGTTTTCCGTCGAAGCAACATGTGTCCAGCAGCTAGCTCTGCGACGACCGTGGTTGCTAATAATATTTTAAAATCTTTGTTCTTACAAAAGTGAATAAATAATTAATTTTATTTTGTGAAGTGTTCTTCTTTGAGCAGTGCAAGGAGGGAAAACCGTGAGTACCCTCATAATAATAAAAAAATGGACGTGTTTAATTTTATTTAACGATTTTTTCGTTCGGATCACGTTCTTATAGTTTAAAAATCCAGTTTATTTATATAGTTTAAGTTTCATTTTCAGTAGTAGGTACATTTTATTGTGCACATAAGCTGTGGTTGGTATACGTGCCGTGCCGTTCTTTGAGGCAAAAGCCGGAACCGCTGCCATAGCTATAAAATGAACAAAAAGGCATGGCGTTTTTTGAACGTATTTTTAGAATTGTTTTCCAAACAATTTGCTAATATTTATTTTTCATAGTAGTTCTGCCTTCTGTGTGATCGTGGGTTCGATCCCCACCGAAATACGTGTGATGAACATGGGTCTTTGTTCTAAGGTTACAATGTTTTTTTGCGAGGAGGTTAAATCAAAATCGTACAAGGAATAGTTATTTATTAAACCCTTAATTGAATATTACCATTCGTTCATTGCTTCATGTTGACTGCTATTTTGATATCCAGTGCATTTTGCTTAAAGTCTTATACCCTAACATACTCCAGGTTTCATAGACTTGGAAACAAACAAAGAGGGGTAAAACGTATGATACCTGACGTCATCGGGCCATACCTACCTATACGGTTAAGCTTACGGCATGGTAAAAATAATATTAAATTTTATTTTGTTTTTGATAAAAATTATGGCTACCTTCCCAAAGCAGAAATAATATTTGTTATATTCTCTCTTGGGTTTATTATACGAATACGTTTACTTCTAGAAAAATCTTAAGAAACTTTTTTCTTAATACCCACTTTATTATTTTAAAACTATGTTCATCACACCATCGCTTTCAATCAGTTTACTGGTCACCGACTTGAAGGTTTATTATAAAGTTTTCAAGTAAAAAGGCTTACTTTATTAGCAGCAAAGTATTTTTGGTCTTGAGAACCTACCAGCCACCCCTCGCGGGGGTAAGGCATTTGTGAACTAGCTGCGTTCTATGGAATGGAACTCTATAGACTTCCAGTGAAACTGGCTTGTTCCTGTTAAGTCTGAAAAGAGAAACTCAATCAACCTAACAACCGCCCCTGGCGGGAGTTAGGCGTTTGTAAACTGTGTTCTATCGAGTTGAACTCTCTAAACTTCCAGTGAAACTGTCTCGCTAAATCAAATGGATTCTCGCAAGAGAACCTCGATCAACTTAACAGCCGCCCCTCGCGGGGGCTAGGCGTAAAGTGAAACTGTGTCCCATCGCGTGGAACTCTGTGAACATAGGTAAGTAAATCTAGTCTCTGAAATGTAGTGGTTCTCACAAGAGAAAATTTAATCTTACAACTGCCTCTCGCGGGGGTTAAGTGTTTTTAACTGTGTTCCATCATACAGATTTGATACAATTTTAGTAAACCTGCCCTCTCAAATTAGGTGCCTGTATCAAGTACAGCCTCGCGGGGTGGAAAATTTTAGTCACATTTAAACTCGCACAGGGGTCAACCCTCGAATGTGCAATATACGAACTGTGTTTTTACAATGAAAAAGGTAAGTAACGAGTCGCGACTCGAAAGTGAAGATTATAATGACCTCGAGAAGTTCAAAGATGGTATAAGTGCTGGCTTAATAAAAATAAATAAAACACTATCTAGCCCCAAACTAAGCAGAGCTTGTACGATGGGAACCAGATAGCTGATATAGTACATAGATACTTAAATAAAAGAAATAATACTCAAGGTAAGGAAAGCCAGTCACACACTTCCATCCAATAAAGTGTTTTACATCAAAAGCCTAGTCTTGTTTGATCAAATGAAAAATGGGTCTTATAAATCCACTGAAATGCTTGTCATAGTGTAAGTAGACCCTTGTCTGCTTTTGGACCCAAACCTAATAGTGCAACCCTAAAGTATTTGCCAAAGATAGGAAGTTCTTAATTTCCGAGTTAACCTAAACCGAACCTTACTCGTAGATTTACACTGTACTGTGTTTTTTGCAAGTCGCACACAATAGGTGCTTTTCACATAACCTCATTCAGGCTAAGCACGCTTTTTAAACAAATATTTTTTGTGAATCTCTACGATCACTTGTCTTGAATGGGACAAAACAAAGACATTCTTTGCAAACATTTAAAATTATGTAAAAAAAATTCAAGCCTACCCGCTTAAAAGCTTCAGACTTTGCCAGCCTTGTAGTTCACCATGGTGCTAAATTAGCAAAGACCTACCCTACCTAAGGATGCCTTAAAACACATCGCTAAGTTAGGTACCTCTCTGATCATTTTTCCTAATAGATGTGTTAAAAATCAGGGTTCAGAAACAATTAAAATCAAATGAATGTTTTATAAAAAGCAATTTCATGATCATTTTTACGCATTGAGAAAAGATACCAAAGAGAACCATGTTTTCCTAGCAAGACAGCGTGTCTTTTGACGTTTCAGTATTTGACAAAGTCGTACCAATTTGTACTTTATTTGTACCTTGCTGTTTGGTTTTTGACACTAATAAACCGTTCATTAGTGGCGCGTGGTACACGCACAAAAAATGCATTACTGCCGGTCTATCTGCGCGAGCAGGGGCCTTATTCGGAATCTCCAATGTAATAACATTGGAGATTCCGTGCCCAAAACGTGTGACTTTACAACGTGATCTAAACGCAAACGCGCCTTGGTGTGGAATCGAAAAATGGTATTCTGTATGCCACAAGACTAGTTGTCTATGCCCCACGTTTGATGTTTTGGTTATTTCACATGATTCGTTCAAAATCCGACGATTGCTAAGCCGATGTCTTAACGTGTTCACGTAACGCGCGTGGTTTGGCAATAGTGAATATCGGCCCAGGTGTTGGTATGTCGATGTGTTTACGTCATTACCACTCTCCTGAGTGGCGGCCAACTTATGCTACTATAATGCTTGTAAAGTAAGGAACTTCGGTTTTTGACCTGTTTGTCTCTGAAATCGCACGTGCAGTCTTTAGTCAAGAAAATATTTTTTTTGAGAGCCGATGACATGCGGGCTACCTGCAAATATTTTAGTAAGGAACCGTCAAGGTTTACAACGTGGTCACTATACTATGAAACTACCCACACGTGCTCGTGGATGTATCTACCATCATAAGTACACACTCCCCAAAGTGTGTATGCTATTGTTTCCTAGCGAAAAACTCTAGTTTGCCGAAATAATTTCTTTATATAAATAAATAGAATACGGACCAATACCGATGTTTAATAGGTACGTTGCGTTGATAATTATTACCGTTGCTTGATAAAAATTTGCTTAAGTATGTAATAACGTGTGGTTTGTAACCATCTTTAGTGTAGCATTAAAAGCTACTTTTGGGGTCACAACTAATAGTGATGACCACATTTTCTATGTGATTTACACTTGATTAGCGCTAGCACATAAATCCATTTTTCCTATGTTATGAAGCAAACACTGTCTTTGTGTTTTTTATGCTCGACTTTTTGTATTTTGTTCAATACAATACAACACTAATGCTAATTACGACGAATGTCCTCATGTAAGTGACCTAGTACTATGTATTTTTGAGTATAAACCAGAATCAGCATTAAGTTTGCCTGTGTACTGCTTTTATTGTCCAATAAATAATTTTCTTATCTTAACACTCATATAAATCCGTACTTCCTATGACGCAGACACTGTCTTTTTGTCTTTCATGTTTTACTTTTGGTATATTCTATACAATACGACACTAACGCATGAATCTGTACTCCTACGTTATAACGCAGACACTGTCTTGTCTGTTATGCTCTAAGTTCTGAATATTCTTGAGTCAATGATGATGGTTTAGACTTTTGACAAATCAGAGTTTTCGATGGGACGTTAGCAAAAGTAATTCACTAAGATACTGCTAGAATAAGTATAAGAATAAAGAATAGGCTAAAGCCTATTCTTTACTATATACTACTATTGACAGGTATAGGTACTGCTGATAGTAAATTGCAGTAATATTCTTAGCTCATAAAGGTCCTTACAGGATAAGTCCTTATTCACCACACGATCTTATTAGCATTTGATTTTATTCTGGGTTAGATCTAGATACTAAGTAGTAACTATTTTATCCAAGTATACCTAGTTAGAAACTGATTGCAGTTATTATTTTTGCAATAATTATATAACAGTAATTATATACTACATATTATCAGTATTTACTGATCACAATTTCCTTGACATGAAGTTATAATTAGAGTACATAGATAACATAGCTTTACATACATTTTAATTTATTTTTTACAATAAAACAGTAAAATATTAAGATTAACTCGTTTTGCGCAACGTCATAGCAGACTATCTAAATGTTTATTAAGGAGGCTGTTATTACAGCACTGCAAGGTAGCATTTGAGCTACGATTTATTATTCTAAGCATTGTTTTAAAAAGAACTTGACTATATCTACAGGAAGTAAATAATTGTTGAGTTTGATTGTCGCTATCTATCATCTCTTTACACTAGCTACATAGCATTTGACAAAATTACGCGACCAGTACACACAATTAGGTATAGAGTTTAACCAGGCCTATCGCGTGGCTTGTTTGAATGCATTCAATTAACATGGCATTATGATAACTTCATCATTATGATCAGCCTAAAGAAGTCCATAGCTGGACTTAAGCCAGGAACTTGGGGTGGTTTGTCTGTGACCATGCTTAGCAGATTTCTTAAGATTACTTACAATCTCTTTTATAATTTAAGATTATAGCAATGTCTGATAGAATTAAAATAATCATGTTATTATTAATAATATAATATAGTCAGGTACTATTTTGTGCATAATTGTTTAAAATACGGTTTTGTTTACTATTGTAGGCAAACTTACCTACATTATGAGTAAAAAATATAACATCACATTGGCGCTAGAGTAACCCAGATCTTACAAGTGGCGTCACCAGGCGATAACAAACAGGTCTCAATATAAAGCTTTTATTGAGCGTTCAGGATATAATAGCAGCGTTTTACCTGAAATAAAACGCACATTATATACTTACCTCAATAAAAGCTTTCACTTTAATTGCTGCCTGGTGAAATAAAAAAGCCAATGAGTTCAATATGGCGCTGCATGTTTCACGAAGTAAAATTGCGCGCGGCCGCCAGGTGGCGCCACTTGACCGGATGTAGACTGTATAAAAGTTTACATCATACATGCTCAGTAAATAGGATTTTCTTTAGCGCAAAGAGGCTGTGTAAGTAGGCGTGTGCAGCCCAGTGCATTGTAAATGCGTTCCATTTTCAAATCACTTTTACCGTCACACTATGCTTGATACGTAATGGTTCATTACAGTTCAAGAGCTATGCAAACCTCCTTGGTGATGGTTCATTACAGTTCAAGAGCTATGCAAACCTCATTGGTGAAACAATCTCTTTTCTTACAAAATGATATGAAAACTTTTTACTGAAAAGATATATTTACCGGTACAAATATTTTACTATTAATTTTGATAAAATTAATAGTATAATTATAATAATACTTATATTATTATTGTAATTTTATTTTTATCAAATTAAAATAACATTTTGTCATGCCCGTATAAATGTTGTGTTATTGTTGAAAAGCAGCATTGCTGTGTTTCGAGTTGAAGGGTATGGGTGCCGGTGAAATCACTGACACGTGAGGCTGAACATCCGTATGCCTCAAGTTGATGGTCGTAGGGCAGTGCATTGTAGGGCACGTTCCTGACGTGCTTGACCTACGAGGCAATGCATTGCTATAGGCAATGGTTACCACTTCACATCAGGTGGGCCATATGTTTGTTCCATCAGCTAGTTAAAAATTTACCTCGCATGAATGATGTAAAGTAGAATGCTTACCTCGGTCATAAGTAGCTTTTGCACCCTCGAACTATATTTGCCCTCGCTCGCTTTGCTCGCTCAGGCATCTAAATATCTCGGGTACACTCGATCCATTAGCGCCCTTTGCGAGCTGCACTCGCACGGGCGCCAAAAAGGATCTTGTTCTGCAAAAGCTCACTTACTGCCCTTGTATAACAATCTACTAATGAAAACTGGTAGAAATTCGCCGGAAAAGGATGTCGCCTTCTCAATATAAAGCTTTTATTGAGGTAAGTATAATTATAATGTGCGTTTTATTTCAGGTAAAACGCTGCTATTAATTTCTTTACGGCTATTGCATAATGATTGCCATTTATAACAGGACAATGACCCACCCAGGGGGTGACTGAACGCAGAGTGTCGCTAACGGCGCGCGGGCGCGGATCAAAGGTCAAAATAGGTCAGGCGCCAATGATTCCTTTATCGATTTTCTCGGGATTTTCATAACAAAACTTAAAAAAAATCATTTCATAAATATTTTTTATTTTATTTTTTTAACCTTATTCCTGAGTATTTGCAGCTAATAATGAATAACCCTGTATACTCCGTTATCTAGCTCCGGCGTCATCGGGCGTCATTGGGAATCAACTCAGGACTCACTCGCTCGTTGACTCACGGTGATGACATTACATGGACTCAAGGAAGGGAAAACCTTCCATGGTCTCCTGCTGTGAGTAGGCAAATCGGCAAATTCATCATCCACACTTGATGTGCGGACTGGTTTCCGCAAGTAGGCCGCTGGTGGGCCCTTTTTGCGTGACGCTTGACACGTGTTGCTCGAACTTTTCTAGGTTCTACAACACGCCGGTTTCCTCACGATGTTTTCCTTCACCGTTTTGAGAGTACTGGCATAGTGCACATAAATTTTTTCGACAGAAAAACTCATTGGTACACGACTGGATTACAACCCACGACCTTAGAATCGAAGGCAGGGCAGGGCCGCTACCACTAGACCACCAGTGCTCTCTCTCTCTGTGAGTAGGGGAATTTGGACGGAATTGATGAAAGTGGGTGGTTAGGTTGTGAGAGGCAAAAGTTTTGAAATCTATGTCTATCCTCTTCTATCGCATAGAGACATATCTCTTTATCCTTTTCTATCACGTAAGGATCTTTCTGAAAGTTCTTATTTTTGCCAAAATATCCTAGCTCTATGCTCTAGAATTTAACGTTCTTGAATGTTCTAGAACAAACGGTCGACAAGTTGAGGATAATGTTATGCCTAATGCTAGCTACCTATATTATGTACTAATATGTATAGAGGAAATATTTGTATTTTTATATGTAACAAATAAACTCAAAAACTACTAAACCGATTTCAATGATTCTTTCACCATTAATAAGCTATATTATCCCTGCATACCATAGGCTTTATTTTTTACTAGCGACGCACCCGGCTTTGCACGGGTTTCATACAAAAATACAGATAAAAAACGTGGAACTCACTACTTTTGAATATTTCCACCCAAGCAAAGCCGGGGCGGATTGCTGGTATTATAAATAGGTTGGTGAAGTAAAAACAACGTTTTATTTCTTATTTAACTTTATTGGATATTTTACACAAAATCTATGTGCATACGTCGATTTACATACATTAGTATGGAAAAACAATTGATCAAATATAATATTGAAATACCAATAGTTAAAGTTTCTACGAAAAATATATATATTGTCGGTTGATAATACTTTCGAAGCGAATACATTTAACAACAAGAATCTAAAATATACAACTACAGTTACATTTATTTACACGAAATAACATACAAGTAATATTTTTGGAAAAAAACTAAGTTAACAACATGAATCTTAGTCTAAGATTTACATCACAAATACATTTTTACGTATGGAATAAAAGTTATATTCTACAAATTAGTTTTACAAATAAAATCTACGAAAAAAACAATTATTACAAAATATACAGTATTCGATTCGGGAGTTAAAAGGAATAAAAGGAAAAAATACAAAATAAAGTTTTATGGAAAATACCATCCGTAGGAAAATGCTCGACTGTTTTTGAGGAAACTTTGCGAGGCGGATGGGCGCTGGGCCAGCCAAGTCGCCCGCGCCTTAGTGGTGAGGCGGTGCCGTCTGTTAGTAGGTTCGGTGCTCGTCGGTACATCAACCTCCATTGCTGGGTTGGTCCTACAACAATAAAGGTATGGTTTTTATTAAATAAATCAAATGTTTATTACTAAATTTTTTTTTTTTTTTAAAAAGCAGTAAAAATGCATTTACTTTTATTGATGTTTGTCCCTATTATTATAAAGATGTAGTAAAAAAAATTGTCTAATCTTTCATTTCCTGTCTTGCTGAAAAACTTAAGAGCGCATCGTGCGAAAATTTGAGATTTAAAAAAAAAAATCATAACTACAAGCCGTACGAATCAACTGTGCACTCCGCTGGAATGCGACCCCTCTCCCGCTGCCCCGCACGGTGCCCCGCGGTGCCCCGCATTCGCCGCAAGCGCTCAGTAGCGATAGCATTCCGTTAAAATGACGTCACAGCGCGAGGTGCACAGTTAATTCGTACGGGTTGTAAATAACTAAGTGACATTTAAAAAATCGCAAAAGGACTAATTGTAGACTATACATTTGAGATTAATTCGAATTTAAGTGTGTTAAAAAAATATACTATTTAACATGACATTAACGCTGACATACGATTTTCATTAGCGTTAAATAGAATGTCATGTTAAATAGTATATTTTTTACCTCACTTAAATTCGAATTAATCTCAAATGTATTGTATAGTCTACAATTAGTCCTTTTGCGATTTTTAAAATGTCACTTAGTTATTTAGTTATGAATTTTTTTTTTAAATCTCAAATTTTCGCCCGATGCGCTCTTAAGTGTTTTTAATGCTCATATTGCGATCGAAAAGTTGATGGACGGTGGTCTGCCCCTTAAATAGTAGCAAAGTTTTTGTTTTTGCACATTGAAATGGGAGGCGATAATGTACATCATGTTATTGTACACCCCGTTATTACGATGCCAGTTAAGCCACATGTACACTGGAGCAATTCAAACATGGATTTTTGCTTTTTTGTTCTGGCACTGGATACTTATACCTTGTCCTTGATACTTTATAGGGCGGATCCGACTTGGATAGGTTAGGTTATGTTAGAACATAACAATTACCACCGCCGCAGTGCCAGAAAATGTTATTTTTTCAATATCCTCACATGGGCTTGTCCCGTTTAGGACAATAATCTATCGCTAGATAAAAAATAATAATAATCGAAATATTCATTTGCGACAGTGTATTATTTCATTTTTTAAATTAACCTATTGTGTCCCACTGCTGGGACGTAATTTGTAGTCTCCCCCAAAAACCTTCCATTCATCCCGATCTTTGGCGATCTCCCACCAATATTTCCGGTGAAGGTCGAGATTATTTCATAGTGGAAAAAAGTGGATTCGTTTTAACTGGGTGTACATTAGCCGGGCCCATTGAAATTACCTGTATTGTTGAATCCGCTTTGGGATAGGAGATCTCCTCTGTAGATTGATGCTCTGAAAATAATTAAACATTAATTAGGGGCTCTGAGAGTTGTACACCAGATGATGGATGGATGGATATAGCCTATTGATGATGCCTTCTGGGCCGCAGGTCGTGGGTTCGATTCCCACCGAGAACAAATATTGCTGTGGTGTTTGTTCTTTGTTAGGGTGTTATATTGTCTCTTAAGTAAGTATTTACAAAAAAATATGTATACAGCGGGTAACAAAAACCTTGTCCGATCCATTAAGAGCGTATTCTGACACCGAAATAAAAACCTGGCAAATGTTTATAAAAAAACCTGGACGTTATAAATCATGATATTTTTATTTTCAAGGATAATTTAAAAATTCCGCCCCCCGGATGTTGCCAAGATAAGTTTTGAAAAGTTGCACGGAAATGATTAAAATTTGTGGCGATTTTTTTTCATTTTTTTTCTGGTTTTCTGGATAACGGATTCTTGTTCGCGTTTCCATCCTTTATTACACCCTTTTGGATCGGACAGGGCTGCTGTATAAGTATTATATCAGCTATCTGGTTCCCATAGTACACGCTCTGCTTAATTTGGGGCTATAGTGTGCTGTGGGATGTCCACAATATTTATAAGATGAGAATGTACGGACCGTATGTCCTGAGTCGTGCCCTTAGCGCGTCGTTAACGTCCCGCAGCGCGCGGGTTTGGTTCCGGCTGGCGGCGGAGGGCGCGTGCACTAGCAGGCGCGCCAGCGTGCCCTGCAGCCCACACGTGGCCTCCACCACGCGCCGCGCCAACTGAGCCGCGTCTATTGAACCCTCTGAACAACATACATAAATCATATTAATTATAGGGGCTCATGTTCTAAACGTTATTACCCCCTAATACCTATAAAACACAAGAAGCAATGAATAAATGAATATGAATATCATTATTAAATTATCAAAATTAAAAATTGCATCGTACTTAGGCATTCTTAACACCCTTTGTGTAATTTTTGACGAAGGAAAATATGAAGCAAGTTATTGCAGAAAAGCAATTTATAATAATAAATAATGAAGGATAAAAAAGCTCAAGATACATAACTTTATAACACTCATGTAATAAATAGTATTTGCTTTTTAAATATCAATTTGGCGCAACCGAATTGGATGCCGAGAGAGGGGTTAAAGAACGATTATAATGTACATAATAAATAATTTATAGACCTTTGCCCAGCAGTGGGAAGATATAAGTTGGACAAAAAAAAACTTTTTTGTAGTAAACATAAGGTATACAAAAAGAAGCACACGCTCATGTATTTTGGCGAAACTTAATGCATTGTAAAAATCATAGCATTGATTGTTTTCACCCAATCCGGGTTCAATACATGGCTTTCCTATGTTCTTTGATAGGCATACCTGGACTACTTTAGAGCACTGGTGGTCTAGCGGTAGTGGCCCCGCCTTCCGATCCGAAGGTCGTGTACCAATGAGTTTTATGTCGAAAAATGTATGTGCACCATAGTGCACATACATTACTCTCAAAACGGTGAAGGAAAACATCGTGAGGAAACCGGCTTGTCTTAGAACCTAAAAAAGTTCGAGCAGCACGTGTCAAGGGTCACGCAAAAAGGGCCGCCAGCGGCCTATTTGCGGACAAACCAGCCCACACCAAGTGCGGATGATAAAATTTACCGGATTTAGTCATACCTAGTAATACCTACTCTCTAGCCCCAAAGGTTTGTAAGAAAACTCTATTCAGGGTTAAGCTCGCCTTTGTACATGTCCTCTATTTCTGTTTTTACCTGTGTTTTATATTGTGTGCAATAAAGAATTAAGAATACCTAGAACATCGTCATCATATTCCCTGGTGCCGTCTAGCTCGCACAGCGTGTCGTACTCCTCATCCATGGAGGCCGCGCGGAGTGCCGCCGGCTTCACGTCACTGTCTATATCCGTTTCCTGCGGCGCAGTCGGCGCAGTCGGCGCAGCCGGCACGGATGAAGGGGGCGGGGCTAAACATATAAAACACTCATCTATACTAATCATCTCTAATCTTGAGAACTGCTGGTCTGAATTGAAAACATATGCATAGGCTATAACATCAGGCTACGACTAATAGGAAAAGTATCAATGTAAAATGTAGCATAAACCTATGTCTATCCTTTTCTAACATGTAGGGACTTTTTAATGTCTATCCTTTTCAATCACGTAAGGAATTTCTTAAAATTACTGATTTTGTCAAAATGTTCTAAAATAGAATGCTATTAAACGTTCTAGAATGTTCTTTTACATTCTGGAATACCCGAGCAGCACTTGGCTTTGCTGCTAGTATAATATATAGTCTTTGCAAATAGCTGTGTATTGATGTTAATTAAATGGCTATGAAAAAGGGGCTATAGTTGAATAGATTATAATGTTCACAATAAATCATCATCATTATAAGACTGTAACACCTGCAAAGACATTACAACTTAAGTTAAACATAGGCTAAGCAGAACATTGCACAGCTGGCGCAGCCGGAGTGGATGCCAAAGAGGGCTCAACGGAATATTACATACGATATTTTTGTACTTGTATTATAACAGCGAAAGTATAAATGATTGTGGCTAATCATTCACGACCTTTTTCCTCAATAAATCGGGATCAAATGACATACCATGTGTGAGTGTGAGGTCCCGGCTGCGCCGACAGGAGTCGCACCGTCCTTGTCTCGCGCGCGCCGCCACGGCACTTGTCTCGCTCACATTCAGCGCACCGCGTACTAATAATGTCAGTTGATTTGCTGGAACAAAAATGTATACACAATAAACAGAATGTAAGAAGAATTAATGTATAAAATATAAAATTCATTAAAATAAAAGCTTGAAAAATGAATTCGAATAAAACTTAAGGCCTGTAGGCCTACCATAAGCTCTATATGGCTGTCTCTGGCTCTGTGCGAGTGCTCACCAGTGTATTATACTGTGTGTGTGACGTTTCTACGTTAGGATTTATTTAGTCAACACTCACACAGACTCAAAACCAGAATCAGAGACAGAGCCAGACAGAGCTCGTGGTAGGCCTACAGACCGAAAATGTAAATGCAAGCGACATACCCTGCGTGCAGGCTGCTAGTAGCAGCTGCTGCAGATCCGGCGCATCCATCCCCTCCCCCTCGCCTTCTGTACCCCCCACCCCCTCCCCCGCACTTCCCGCCTCCGCGCCGCCGCGGAGCGATACATCTGTAACGTAATACATTGCATCATGTTTTTGCATCTGCACTGCTTTTGTCATTATGAATGCTTGCACGCGCTTGGTATGAAATAATAAGAGGAGGTGATCGCCTCCGATCGCGTACTATCTCGTCGGCTGCGAGCGCATCCGCTTTCAGATCGCTTCCAGCCAGTTTATGTGAAATACCAAATCCAAGCGTATACGATCCGGTCTGTGTGAACGGACCCTTAATGGATATGGATTGGATATGGATTGGATATGGATTGGATATGGATTGGATATGGATTGGATATGGATTGGATATGGATTGGATATGGATTGGATATGGATTGGGTATGGATTGGGTATGGATTGGGTATGGATTGGATATGGATTGGGTATGGATTGGATATGGATTGGATATGGATTGGGTATGGATTGGATATGGATTGGATATGGATTGGATATGGATTGGATATGGATTGGATATGGATTGGATATGGATTGGATATGGATTGGATATGGATTGGATATGGATTGGATATGGATTGGATATGGATTGGATATGGATTGGATATGGATTGGATATGGATTGGATATGGATTGGATATGGATTGGATATGGATTGGATATGGATTGGATATGGATTGGATATGGATTGGATATGGATTGGATATGGATTGGATATGGATTGGATATGGATTGGATATGGATTGGATATGGATTGGATATGGATTGGATATGGATTGGATATGGATTGGATATGGATTGGATATGGATTGGATATGGATTGGATATGGATTGGATATGGATTAGATATGGATTGGATATGGATTGGATATGGATTGGATATGGATTGGATATGGATTGGATATGGATTGGATATGGATTGGATATGGATTGGATATGGATTGGATATGGATTGGATATGGATTGGATATGGATTGGATATGGATTGGATATGGATTGGATATGGATTGGATATGGATTGGATATGGATTGGATATGGATTGGATATGGATTGGATATGGATTGGATATGGATTGGATATGGATTGGATATGGATTGGATATGGATTGGATATGGATTGGATATGGATTGGATATGGATTGGATATGGATTGGATATGGATTGGATATGGATTGGATATGGATTGGATATGGATTGGATATGGATTGGATATGGATTGGATATGGATTGGATATGGATTGGATATGGATTGGATATGGATTGGATATGGATTGGATATGGATTGGATATGGATTGGATATGGATTGGATATGGATTGGATATGGATTGGATATGGATTGGATATGGATTGGATATGGATTGGATATGGATTGGATATGGATTGGATATGGATTGGATATGGATTGGATATGGATTGGATATGGATTGGATATTTATTTTATTTAACTCTTTATTGCACAAAACTTAATGCTATGTACAAAAGGTGGGCTTAATGCTTGAAGCATTTTCTACCTGCCAACCTTAGAGGTAGGAATGGCGTTGGCGTGCTTACATAAAAAAAGGAAAGCTTAGGTATTAAAATTAACAACAAGGTACAATACTTATTAGTTAAAGTCCGATGAGATCTGCTTCAGGAAATGCTCATAAACCAGACGCTTAAAAGCTGACTTATTGGGAGCCTTTTTGATGTCAATCGGGAGCGCATTCCAAAGACCTACAGCCGCCACCCCAAATGTTATGGATTTCAAGTAAGACAATAATGCTGATGATATTATTTTTAGACCTTAAGATACTGCTAATGTTCACTTTTTTAGTGCAACTTAATAAATAAAATAAAAAAAAATAGTTTATCTGTAAAGTCGGTTTACTGACGAAAGTTGAACGTGACAACGTCATCCAGCTGTCCACGCGGACGCATCGCTTACTCAAGTAGGAGAGAGACAGATGTCGAACGCTGCCGAACGCGGAGGCCGTGCGTGCCTCTTTGTCGCTCGTTCCGCGCTCTCGCTTGCACTTCACCGCAAGCCTTCGCCGCATGACGTCATGTTTTTTCGTGCGTGGAACCGGCTCCATCGTATTATAATGCTACGTTCACACGCGCGCGTTCAACTCGACATTTAACGTGCACATTCACATTCACGTGCATGTAAACGGTACGTCCGAGCCCGTAAACGCGCATGTGAACGTGAATGCCGCGAACCGGACGAGTGTCGGTTTTTTGGCAAAGTTCAAAGGATGAATGTGCGGCGCCCGATGATTGTTTACACGCGCGCGGGCAGTCAGTCTCTCTCGCGCTCTCGTGACGAGTGGATCTTCAAGGTTGCTAAAAAAGTCGCTACGATCGGAGATTACAACATGATCGAATGGTCAAACGAGACAATTTTGACGTTCCTAGAATATTATCATCCACCTTCTTCTTCTTTGCAGTCTTTTTCTCCGTCGTTTATCATTTTGTTTCCTATTCCAATAAAAATAAGTTAAGCCAAAGGATATGGCAGCATCAACACCGAGATCTTCGCTGAGGTGGGTATTTCTTTTTTGCATGCCGAGTTAAGCGGTGAGGAGTGTGAACACAATTAGTTTAAGACCTGTACACAACCATTCTTCAAGCAAACAATAAATCATTTCATTTCATTTCGCTGCCCGCCATGCTGGTACTGACTGACACGACGCACGGCGTGCGTGTGAACAGTTTGAATTTTCGCCGGCCTGGGGCGGGCTGCACGGCGTGCATGTGAACATAGCATTAGACGTTGTCACGTCAAGAGGGTTCGGGTACTGACCGACGAGTCCCAGTGCGTCGGCGACGGCCAGGTCGGCTAGGTGTGCGTAGTGGGGGGCGGGGACACCCAGCAGTTCCCCGACAACGCGAGCCTTCGCACGCAGGCACGCGGATATACCCGCGTCCAGGCGACGGAGACGCTCTGACAACAAACACAAACAATCTATATTATAATTTATAAACCACTAGCAGTTGGTGGTATTTTTTTTTGTAAACAGGTGTTGTGAATTATATTTAAATACGAATTACTTACATACTGATTAAACATTAATATTTTTCGATCTTACCGACATAATAATAAACTCCACTACTCGTCAATAGATGGCGTTCTCTGTCCCACTAACTCATGACTTAATCAACAGATGGCGCTAGTAGTTATAATTATATGATGAAGTTGATTATTTACTTTACCCCCTGTATACTTAATTTCATGAAAATCGTTGGCTCAGTTTCCGAGATCCTAAATATATATATATATATATACAAGATTTTCTCGTTTAAAGGTATAAGATTGAATCCCAACCTGGTTCACAGTAGATAAAGAAAAAATTCGGCAAATTTTTTATCATCCGCACTTGATGTGCTTGATTTTTCCGCAAATAGGCCGCTGGCAGCCCATTTCCTAGAACTTTTTTAGGTTCTACGTCACGCCGCCGGTTACTGCACGATGTTTAACTTGAATATATGAATATAACAGCTTGCCCAGCCTATCCCACTATACCAATCCCAGGCACTATAGCGTCCCGTAATTAGGGGCATGATTAGACATAAATCATGTACATTATATGCAAAGGCCTGTTTTTTTAATGAGTGATGTACGTACCTTGGTTAGAGAGCGCCGTATGTGCGGAGTGCGCGGCGGGTTCTATGACCGTGAGGGCGGCGCTGGGTTCCAGCGCGGGCGTGGGTTCTACATCGTGCGTGCTAATGCGGCCCACTGTTGGACGACGAACCCTGGAAAATACATTAACATTATTATTGAACCGTTACTACACTTTATACAAAAAAAAAATGTTTTCAAAGCACTCGCAAAACGAGATTGCTACAAAAAAATTGTGTAGTAAAGGTCTTTAGTTTTTAGCTTTACAAGAAACAATATAAAAAAAAATGAAAAAAAAGCTATTAAAAAATTTAAATTTGAATTCAAGTAGGTACTGTACCAGCTATCTGGTTCCCATAGTACAAGCTCTGCTTAGTTTGGGGGTTGTTGTGTGAATTGACCACATTATTTATTTCAAAATCAGGTTCAAAAACAACTCACGTATGTTTCTCTTCCTTCTCCATCCCCTCTTCCTTCTCAATCGACGCTCTCTCCTCTCTTTCCACGCTTTCTTTCTCCTTCTCGCTATCAACCGACGCTCTGTCTCGTTCGCTCTCAGCCCGTTCCGCGGATGCTCGGTCTCGCTCGCACTCGTCTTCGATCGTGGAGTTGGATTTTTCTGAGGCGTCTGATGGATTCCGGGATACATTGATGCCTGAAACAAACATTTTTAAAAACAAATAACAAAGGCCATTCAAGTATAACGTAAGCAGATTTTTTACAATTATTTTTATTAACCCCCCCCCCCCCTTCTCTTATCCGCAAAAGTAAGCAAAACTCTTCCCCCCCCCCCTTCCCATGCTTACGTAATCATTGGTACCTATATGAATTTTTCTTTTAATCTTCTTATCGTTTCTTTCGAACCAAGTGTGGTGAAAGGATTATAAGTGCGCCTCAAAAAGGCTGCTTTCGTGGACTTGACACATATTTTAAAGGTTCTACGATATGCCGGTTTCCTCAAGATGTTTTCCTTCACCGTTTGAGAGCACTGGCATAGTGTACATAAATTTTTGGGCAGAAAATCTCATTGGTAGACGACTGGATTCGAACCCACGACCTTAGAATCGGAAGGCGGGGCCGCTACCACTAGGCCACCAGCGCGCTCAGTTAGTACATTGTTACCCGAGGATTGAAAGTTTTAAGTCCCGAGACGGGTTTGCCAATGGAGCTCGAGGGACTTAAATAAGTCTTTCACCCGAGGTAAACACTGTGCTTTTCATCATTACGAATACAATGAAGGTAAAAATAAAAACATGATAGAAAAATGAGTGAATTTTATTTTACATCGCGCTTAGACTTTTTAAACTTCTTACCGTTGTAATGGGTTTCTAACCTCCTTGCTGAATAAAAAGTTGGAATTTGGTTCAATAACCTTCTAGGTGTTTAGAAAGTTGAAATATGGTTGAATAAAAATGTGAAAAAAGAACTTGTTTTTTTTTATAATTTGACAGCTGTCAGTAGAAAGCGATTCTCCCTAGGGCTGAAAGTATTACTTTCAATTAGGCCCCTCAGGCAACTTCAGACCTACTTTCCAAGTATGAGCAATGAAAACATAATATATTCTACTTACCGGAGTCATCGGTAGAACGGCTCGCTTGGTGCGATGGTGTGGTGGTAGGCTTCAGATCCGTGATCTTGGCCAAGGGCCTTTCTTGGATGAGTTTCACCCAACTGCAAACGTATGTATGAATTGGTAAACATTTTACATAGCGCCATCTAGCCCCAAACTAAGCAAAACTTTTACAGTTAGCATTGCAAGTAATTAGGTAATTTTGAAATTGCTCATAATTTTTTTCAGAACTCGAACTTCGTTAAAACCTCTAACCATAATTTTAACCACTATTAGGGAGTTTTTACTTTTCAAACAAAATTTTACATACAGGATGCCCCATTACTAGTACATTGTCATTCCGAGAGGTGAGCACTTAAGAAACAATAATTTTTCTATGACTTTTGTTTTGTAGAGAATGATATGTTTAGCCGACTTCAAATAAAAAATGAGAAGGTTCATAATCAGTTTTTTTATGTCATAGCATTACTTCTTCATTTATGAACCGTTTCGAAAAAAACTTTTATTTTTTCTTTTTTCCTATAAAATTTTATCAAAATCGGTTCAGCAGTTTGGACATGAAGTCGGTTTCTAATGTTTTTTTAAACTTATATTTTTATTGAAGTAATGTACTACGTAATGTGTATGTAATGTGAATAAAAATTTACTTCAAAACTGAACTTTGTTGTAAAATTACAAAACCCCGATATGAAAAAAAGTCTAAAAATCCCTATTTCTATTATTATAAGGTACAAACTCACGTGGCATATTCCGATGCAGAGTTAGCTGATAGTTCATGCATTTGCACTCCATTGATGTTCATCAGGAAGAATGTGTTGCGGACCGCCGCGTTCGGACGAAACAGAACCTTGTCCCTGTGGGAATAAGGACGAGATTAGATTATTTTTAGTCATGGTGACGAATCCAACTCGGGTTGGCAGCGTTACGAAGCTTTATCCCTAAGTAATAAACAAGTTTATAATGTTTTTTTTAGTTTAAATTGAAGGTATAACTTGTCAAATGACGAATCCAACTCAGATAAGCAACACCAGAAGGCTTTATCATTAAAGAGATGTATAACTCGCTAAGTTCAGGATTCTACTCTAAGACCCCTCGCTACGCTTGGGATCCTACGCTAGAATCTTTCACTTCACTCTGGATTCAAAAAAATCACTCTCGCCCTAAATACATTATTTTTTATGACACAATCTACTATTGACTATGACTTTGATTATAAAGATATTGGCAAATTCATCATCCGCCCTAGATGTGCGGACTGGTTTCCGCAAGTAGGCCGCTGGCCCTTTTTGCGTGACGCTTGACACGTGTTGCTCGAACTTTTTTAGGTTCTACAACACGCCCGTTTTCTCAGGATGTTTTCCTTCACCTTTTTGAGAGTACTGGCATAATGCACATACATTTTTCGACAGAAAAACTCATCGTTACACGACTGGATTTGAGCCCACGA
Organism: Thera britannica; assembly: GCA_939531255.2. Lineage (NCBI taxonomy): Eukaryota > Metazoa > Arthropoda > Insecta > Lepidoptera > Geometridae > Thera > Thera britannica. Next base: position 8,048,137 of record OW618043.2, on the reverse strand, counting down.
CCTTAGAATCGAAGGCAATGCCGCTACCACTAGACCACCAGTGCTCTCTCTGTGATCTATGGTTGTGAGAGGCAAAAGTTTTGAAATCTATGTCTATCCTCTTCTATCGCATAGAGACATATCTCTCTATCCTTTTCTATCACGTAAGGATCTTTCTAAAAATTCTTATTCGGATCGGGAAAATATAAAAAATAATGTAAAAGTACCATTTGATGAGCGGCGATAGGTTCTGTTGTTGCGAAGGCTGCGCTATCGGCTTGAGGAGGAACTTGTCTCCCTCGCGCTGGATCAGAACTAGCGAATCCTCCAACATTAATGCCTGAAACAATTCATATTTCAAAAGCCTTTATAAATTAAATAAATAAATAATGCGGACAATTCACATAACACTATCTAGCCCCAAACTAAGCAGAGCTTTTACTATGGGAACAAGATAGCTGATACAATACTTGGATACATTTTTTTTTGTAAATACATACTTATAATACAATATAACACCCAGACAGAGAACAAATACCTGTGTTCACCACACGAATATTTAATTTTGTTCTCCGTGGGGATCGAACCCACGACTACGGCGCAGAAGGCCGAGCTACTACTAGCTAAGCTGAGAGGCCAGTCAAAAGTCAGTCTTTATTAATAAAATGCAAATAGTTAGATCTTTTATCCATATTTTTTATCGACTAGGATATATTTAAAAATATGGATGAAAGATGTAGCTGGGGGTCCACCGGAACCAGCATAATTTTGAAAGTGGTCTACGAGAATAAAAAGGTTGGGAACCTCTGCTATAAATTGTAAAAACAAAATGTATGTAACATTACCAGCACGTGGTACTTCTTGTTGGAGTCGTTCCTCAGCGTGAGGTCTCCCTCGTGTATGAGCGCATGCGCCGGCAGCTCCAGCCGCCGCAGCGCCTCCCCCTCGCCGGCCTCGCCCCCCGCGCCCCCGCCCGCACCACGCACCTCCAGCTTGGACTGGATGCTGCGCAACCTGTAACAACATTACATTACAAGAGTCGAACTGCTAAGGAACTAACTGGCGCAGCCTTACGGATATAAACTTGTTTCGTATTTTGCTAACAATTTGCATAAAGTAGATACATATTAATATTGTGGTCCATTGGAACTGGCGCAGCCTTGCGATAACATAATATAAACTTGTTTCGTATCGATTCTTATATTTTACTACCAATTTTATATCTTCTTAAAATAAAAAAATGTTTGGATTTGATGATTTCATTGCAATTTCAAAACTAATACTTTTACTATTGCAGCCTTGTAAAAAGGCTGCGCCAGAATGTTTGATGATGATGAACGTCCAAATGTTTTTGCTTTTGATTTAATTTAATAAAAATAATATTTTACCTATGCTCGTTTTCCGCGGTGCGTATCGCAGTGTCCACGCCGTGCAGGACTTCCTTAGCTACCCCCAACGCCTTCTGCAGACGCTCCGCTTCACTGCTATCCTCGCTCTCCACCGTCTTCAGCACGCTTTCCAGCAGCAACTGGTATTTCGTTAACCTGGGGAAATACAGCATTATTAATTGCTTTTTAGAGAACTAAAGTCTTGGGGACATCTAGACCGCCTGCGATAGCGTAGTACCGCTTTGAACTTTGGATTTGGTTCCGTGGGAGCAGGTCCCGTAGCTGCATCCACCAGAAGGAAAGCAGAGGCAGCGGGTACTGACCTCTGCCACCCGCACGCCAGAAGGCAGCAGGTACTGACCTCTGCCACACGCACGCCAGAAGGCAGCGGGTACTGACCTCTGCCACCCGCACGCCAGAAGGCAGCGGGTACTGACCTCTGCCACCCGCACGCCAGAAGGCAGCGGGTACTGACCTCTGCCACACGCACGCCAGAAGGCAGCGGGTACTGACCTCTGCCACCCGCACGCCAGAAGGCAGCGGGTACTGACCTCTGCCACATGCACGCCAGAAGGCAGCGGGTACTGACCTCTGCCACACGCACGCCAGAAGGCAGCGGGTACTGGCCTCTGCCACACGCACGCCAGAAGGCAGCGGGTACTGGCCTCTGCCACACGCACGCCAGAAGGCAGCGGGTACTGACCTCTGCCACATGCACGCCAGAAGGCAGCGGGTACTGACCTCTGCCACCCGCACGCCAGAAGGCAGCGGGTACTGACCTCTGCCACCCGCACGCCAGAAGGCAGCGGGTACTGACCTCTGCCACACGCACGCCAGAAGGCAGCGGGTACTGACCTCTGCCACACGCACGCCAGAAGGCAGCGGGTACTGGCCTCTGCCACACGCACGCCAGAAGGCAGCGGGTACTGGCCTCTGCCACACGCACGCCAGAAGGCAGCGGGTACTGACCTCTGCCACCCGCACGCCAGAAGGCAGCGGGTACTGACCTCTGCCACCCGCACGCCAGAAGGCAGCGGGTACTGACCTCTGCCACACGCACGCCAGAAGGCAGCGGGTACTGACCTCTGCCACACGCACGCCAGAAGGCAGCGGGTACTGGCCTCTGCCACACGCACGCCAGAAGGCAGCGGGTACTGACCTCTGCCACACGCACGCCAGTAGGTCCCGCAGCTGCAGCCGGCCGCAGAGGGGCATCTGCTCGCGCGTGCAGAGGAACTGGTGCAGCTCCTTGTTCTTGCGCCGCCGCTCGCGCAGCGCCTCCAGCGCCATGCGCTGCCCGCGACAGAACCGCGACAGCGTGGATGCGTAGCCCACGTCACCCAACTGGAATATTATACAATAGTGATTCAGGTTTCGCTACAGTCTATTGGGTTGAGGTTTCGACAAAATAGCTTCGTCACATTATCCCGATGTAGTAGCCAGGCAAAGCCTTGTTACTATTGTAACTAGGGGCGTACCCACGGCGCCCCAGGATAAGGCTAGGCATATAGAGATGAAGACTGAGGCAAGGGAATGAAAGACAAGAATATGTAATGCCAACCCTATACAAGATTTAAGCAGGAAGAAAATGAATGCCCACAGAGATGTAGGCTGAAAATGTGAATGGAAGACGAGAAATACTAAAGGTAAGGGGTGACTTACAGTGTTCAGCATAGCATCAGCCACAGCACGCACGTCAACTAGCGGCGCGTCCACATCGCTCCGCAGCGCGCGCAGCTCGGAGTAGAGGCGCACGTGGCGCTCGCGCACGGACGGCAGGTTGGGGAACAGCGCGCGCAGCTCCTCGCCCGCCAGGAGGGAGGGGTGGCTCTCCAGCGGGCGCAGGAACACGCGCCCCAGGACCTTCAGCCAGCGGACGTGGGACCCTTCCGACACTATCAGCTCTGGAAGGTATCATCACAGTAAGGGACCGTCCACTCAAGATATCCGCAAATAATGTTGAGAAACTTAGGTCTGAGTGGAAACCGCAGCAAGAAGTTTCATAAGCCTATGGTGGTGTGTCGCACAGGACAGGACAAACTGGATCAAATGAACGTTCACATCTTACAAGTCAGATTGGAACGCTGGACATTAGGATAGGACGCTGGAATGTGACACTAGTACACAAAATGAGCGACAGTATGTAGTGAACTGACCGTGTATGACCTCCTGGCGCTTCCTCAGCCTCGCGGAGAGAGAGATGGAGCTGAGGACATGCGGCGGGATGCTGTCGGCCCACTGCGTCGCCAGCGCCTCGTCCTCGTCTGACAAGTCGGATTGGGATGCTGGAGTACGAGGAAAATAACAATATAGCACAACACCATAGGACCGATACCATGTAGGAGTTATTAGAAATCCTACGTCAAAACGTCACACACACAGTATAATGCACTGTGGTGAGCACACGCAGACTCTAAACCAGAGCCAGAGATAGAACCAGACAAAGCTTGTGGTAGGTCTACAGATAGTTCCAGCCAACCAAAAGAACCAATTTTTTATAGCGTACCTTGTTGTTCCGCAGCGACAGTGTTGCTCTCGTTACTCCTGGACGACAAGCTGGAGCTGCTGGAACTGCCCGAGGGCGCGGTCGCTGACCCCGGCTCCAGGTCACTGTGGAGTAAACCATTCATTTTGTGAGCTGGGGAGTTCTTTGATCACATTATTAGGCTAAAAGTCTAAGGACCTGGGAAATATTTTAAGAGCACCTTTCTTGGTCAATATCATTGGAAAGAAAAAAGGTTAAACTTAGAAATATTTTTTATGCCATAGCTGGCAGAGGAGCTGACGGGCCTGATGGAAAGTAGTCACCGTCGCCCATATACACCTGCAACACCAGAGGTGGTGCTGATGCGCTGCCGGCCTTTTAGGAACTGATAGACCCGCCTTTTGAAGTACCCCATGTCGAAGCTCCGATTTATTTGGTTTTAAAACACCTATGGCAAATCTACGCCCGTTTGCTCCTTTATCCCTTCGAAAAATAACCCTATTTATTTATTTATTTATTACATAGAAAGTTAGGTTCAATTAACAGTGGTTTAAAGCCTAAGTAAGGTTTGTCTTACCACTGGGTTCTCTTTATCAATAACTAATATCTTACACTTACACAATAGAAGTTGCATGGCTTCTTTTGTATGAGCGAACCAAGACTTATTAGGTTATTTCTTATCTTTTACCTTTAAACGAGAAAATCTTGTATATATATATATATATATATATATATTTAGGATCTCGGAAACTGCGCCAACGATTTTCATGAAATTATGTATACAGAAGGTTTCGGGGGCGATAAATCGATGTAGCTAGGATTCATTTTCAGAAAATGAGTCTGTTCGTTAAAAAAAAAACTAAAAACATAATCTGAATATGTGACTGCTCCTGCCATCTATTGACGATTGTGAGCAACTAACTGCAAGCATGTCTAGCAGATGGCGTTGTTCAGTAAGAATAAACCAGTAAAGATAATAATATGACTCTTATGATTTCTTAAAAATACAAATTAACGAAAAAAATTCCGAGCGAAGCTCGGTGTATAAACTAGTTCTCTTATAACATTCTAATTCTGGGTCACCCTGTATATGCTAAAACTCGTTAGATATTCATTTATTTCGCTATACTGTTTATGTAACCAAAGTTGAAGTAAACAACATTAACATGTCCTATCCATTACAATATCCACACCTAAGTGTACCACTCTAGAGCGAGTAAAGTAGAAGAGCATATAATACTTGAGACGATACGAAATCGAAGAGGAAAAATGTTAAGACATCTTCTACGACATGACATGGGGTGGGTTGAAGGAAAACGGGGAAGAGGAAGGCCAAAAATAAGTTACATGAGCCAGATAAAAGAAAAAGTAGCTGTCATGTCGTATAAGGAAGCCAAGGAGGCCGCATTCGAAAGACTTAATTAGAGAAAATTGCATCAAAACCCCGTCATGAGCTAAGCTCTTAAATTTAAGATGAAGAAGAAGAAGAAGTGTACCACCAATTACTTCGCATTTGTTTGTGAACCTATGTACCTACCAGCAATTACTGAGGGCAGGAAGCACGAATCAAAACAGTGCATGTTTTGATGCGATGCTAAATGCGTCTGCTGTGGAACTACTGACAGTACAAAGCTTAGCCAACTCGTATCCTAAACGATTATATTCCAACAAGAAATGACGTGGTTGGTTGCCTGTTCTTCTAGGCTTGATCACGAACTGGCACCTAGATCCACCTAATTTTAAAACGTTTCAAAGTGATCCTTGTGATACACTTAATAAACACATTTTGTCTTTAGACTATGCTGCTGGACAACTCCTCTATACAGGTGATTTTTTGAGAAGGGCGGTTATGGCAAAGTCAAAAACCACAAGAGTTAGGGTCGTGAAAGGAGTCATGCCCTCGATTTATAAGAAAATACTGACTGCATATTTAGTTTTTCAAAAATCTTTTACGGAGGGGCTGGAAAGAGTGGCGCAAAAAAGAGGAATAGAATAGAGAGCACTGGTGGTCTAGTGGTAGTGGCCCCGCCTTCCGATCCGAAGGTCGTGGGTTCAAATCCACTCGTGTACCAATGAGTTTTTCTGTCGAAAAATTTATGTGCACTATGCCAGTACTCTCAAAACGGTGAAGGAAAACATCGTGAGGAAACCGGCGTGTTGTAGAACCTAAAAAAGTTCGAGCAACACGTGTCAAGGTTCACGCAAAAAGGGCCCACCAGCGGCCTACTTGCGGAAAAACCTGCCCGCACATCAAGTGCGCATGATAAAACTTGCAGAGGAATAGAATAGAAATAAATTATTTTGCGTCGACTTCTTTTTCTTATCGATTCTTCGACCAATCAATCTGTCGCCACCTCAATAGCTCCACTCGATGCCATGTTCAGATCTTTCATGGTGCAGTTGGTCGACTAGGAGGCATAGGCCTCCTAGTCGACCAACTGCACCATGCAACAGTTACTCAGCAGTGGGTGCAAACGGGCTGAGATGATGATGAAGATGATAGGTGTTTGCCTGTTTATTTACGGGAAGGTTCTATAACGCATTAGGAACCGATGGACACACGACTTTGTAAAGATCGCAGGAAGTCGGTGGACTAATGGCTCAGAATCGTTCTTTCTGGACATGTATAGAGGCCTGTGGACTTCTTCAGGGTGATGCTGATATTTATTGAACCATACATTATCATTTGAGTGGGAGGCCCTCACTCCGAGCGCTTTTCAAATTAATTTAACAGCCCACTGAATACTCAGAATACGTAATGGCTGAATGGAATGGAATTATATTTGGAATTTAATTACGAAGGTATGTAATTGTGTGTATTCACTTAGATTTGAGAGATTGTGGACAATCCCCACTACACTATCTAGCCAAATTAAGCAGAGCTTGTACTATAAGAACCAGATAGCTCACAAATTCAAAATCCAAATTTTAAAATGTATTTATTCAATTGTATTACAAGGAAACGTCTTAAAGCTAAAGTTGAGTCTAGGTGCCTGTTCCACATGTTCAAGCCTAGAAGAACAGGCAACAAACTACGGCTTGGTTCCTACCGTTTTTTGTATGATCCTTATAAAAAACAAAAATAAAATAGCAGTGAAGTTCCAGTGTGGTTTTTTTATACGATCTTTTTCAAAACAAAAATAGCAATGAATTGTGGTTTCTACAGCTTTAGTCTTGCCTAGATTAGGTAGTAAGGACAGTTAAAGGGATGTTTATAAGGGTGGTAGTGACGTATAAATCAATTTATGAATTTATCGTCATAATTTTTTTAAACTTTGACTAACTTAAAATAATACCGTTGTCTGTCAACATCCTAAAGGACACAGATAATATATTATCTGTGCGTGGTATGCGTTATCTGTGTTTGTATGACAAAGTACATTACTTATCGTTCCTCCTATGACAGACAGGTAGTCGCCCACGATTTTAGTATGGTGGGACGGTATTAGTACAAGGCTAACGATAAACGAAACTTCGTGTAGAAATAATCATGGTTCTATTTATTTATTTATTTATTGGAAAACCAACAGCAAGAAATAACTAGTTACATTCGTAGTATAGAAACGAGAGAGCCAATTAAAGGTATTGTAGTCATTTGACTTAGCAGGCCGCTATGTCTGCTGTCATCTTTATTTGTTGACATAAAAGTGACAGTGACAGTTACAAGAGACCTTTAGCGAGCCGCATAAAATAAGAGGAATTATGTGCACTATGCCAGTACTCTCAAACGGTGATGGAAAACATCGTGATAAACCGGTATTTCATAGAATATAAAACATTCAAAAACGAATGTCAAATGCACGAAAGGTGCCTCTCTAGGGCACTTTTTAAATCTTTTCACCAAAACTGGTTAGAAAGAAAAAGTGTCACGATAAGAAGAAGAATAACTCTTCAATTTTGGACTTAAATGGTTTGAAATTATAAATATTGACAGACATTTTACACAGTGCAAATTAAGCAAAGCTGGTGCTATGGGAACGAAATTAGTGATATATAATATTTTTGCAGCTGGCTGTATGCTTGTTTGTCGGTTTGGTAAGGAGGGAATTATGGCGAAAAAGACAAATACCTTTCAGAAAGAGTCCTTCTCGATAGCATAGCCACCGTGGGCGGCTGTCTGCCAGCTGGCAACGAGATGTTTCTAGAAACCCGTGGCGGCGCTTGAGTCGCCATTTTGTAAAAGCTTGTAGGCACTTTTCAAAAGTTGTATGCTATTTTTATCTACACTTGCGTCCACTCTGTACACATTCACATCTTTGGCGGTTTTCGGTTAAGAGTACTGGTTCAAATGGTCAAATATTTTTCGGTAAAGAACGGCTGCTTTTTTAAAAGTATTTTTTTTAATCGTGATTGGTAATATAATTATAGTTTCACAGCAATTAAGTAAAGATAGCTATAAATCCTCTTTGTAAAATGATGAATATTCACAAGACTGTAATAACTATTTAAGCCCTTTTAGGCTCTTAACCACACTGGTTTGTGAAAAATCGTTTGTCTGTAAAGTTTGTTTACTGACGATAGTTGAACGTGCCAACGTCATCCAGCTGTCCACGCGGACGCATCGCTCACTCAAGTAGGAGAGAGACAGATGTCGAACGCTGCCGAACGCGGAGGCCGTGCGTGCCTCTTTGTCGCTCGTTCTGCACTTCAAGCCTTAAATGGAACGCCTCAGACCGAGGTAACGCCGCATGAGTCATGTTTTTTCGTGCGTGCAGCCTTCTCCATCGAATTATAAAACGTTGTCACGTCAAAACTAGTGACATCATAAGAATAAGTTAATTCTTATAGAACGAAGGTGCGAGTCGACCCTGCGATGTGTCTAGCATGAAATATAGTCGCCATTTTAGTATCGTGTAAAACAAGTTAGGGCCTAAGCGTGATGCTAATATCTAGTCCTAGGCACAGCTGAATGAGAACCGCTGGGCCAGTCTAACAACACGCAACATGACGGCGCCGGCGCGTTGTTACAGATGCATGTTCTGTGTCACGTGTCAAAGTCATATCGTATTTACCAGCAAAAAAGGTTTTTCTGTTATTAACCGACCCCAAAAACAAAAGGAGGAGGTTCTAAATTCAGTTGCAATTTCTTTATGTCTGTTACGCATAACTTCGTAATTTATAAGCCAATTTGAAAAAAAAAAACGAGAAGGTTATATTTCCAGATTGACCCCATAGAAATTTCATCGAAATCGGTTCAGCATGTGGTGCGGCCATGTGTGTGCTTTCTTAAGTTTTTTAAACTCAACTTGTTTTATCATAGTTCTTGTAATATAATATCTATCTTTTTTCCTCACTTTTGCAAGTATCATGATTAAAAAGCAGATGGTAGCAGCCAAGCCATAAGACTTTTGTCGATTCTATAGGCCAGGAAACACCTAGCTTTTAGACAATACAATAGTTTCCGATTCTGACATTTGAACGTGATTTTTTTTATAAAGCAACAATTTTATTTTAAACTTAGGTATATTACAGAAGGAAACTTCAAACATTATGTTTCTTTTGTACGTTTGATTTCATTCAGTTAAGTCAGTATTAATTCATTGAAGATTGACAAGGTGTAGAGTTACCCAGCTGTTTGAAAGAGCTGTGAAGTCCTCGCTTGACCCTAATCAGATCTTATTATTTTTCCTGTACTTATATTGAAATCTTGTTATGTACTTGTAAGGCTTTAAGGAAATTTTCTTTTGTTATTATCGCAGCAGGAAGTTGTATAATGAAGACATTAATTAGATTGAGTGTATGTCACGCTTATAGAATGATGTAAAGTGATCTTAGTGATTCAAATGAATAAAGGCCGCAATGTCTCTTCTATATCGTGGTTATAAGACGATTTAAAGTGATTAAAAATCACAGAGGATTCCAATCAATAAAAGCAGTTTAGGTTATTTTTAAATACTGTTTGAAATTTTGCATCTAAATGGGTCCACAATTATTGTAGTCATGTTTTTAATATTAGTGAGGTTTCTCCAAAGTGACTAACGCTGTAACAATTTTGAAATACAACAATAATTTTGAATATTTTTTTTTTGTGTCATATTTTTAATTGAAAAAAACCGAACGGCTATTCATTTAAGCGCTGTCAAATTATATTTTATGATAGCACAACTGAATCCACTAAGTACCTACTAAAAGTATACTAAATAACTTTCTATTGTAAACTACAGTTAGCCTACTCATTAATAGTTAGTTGCTTTCCACAATCTCCTATAAACTCTGTTTTTACTTTTACTTTTTTACACTTTTACAGATTAAAATCGCATTATCTGTGGTTTAGATTACCTAAGATTATAGACTATGTAGCCACAGTAGATAAATTTATGCGTTGCTTATAAAACAAAATTATTCCTAAAATTTTATGGGTACTATTTTTGTTTCAGTTGAGCCCTAAAAATACTTTTGTTTTAGAAATACTTTAATAATAAAATAGCAATTAAAATAATTAAGTAAATTATGATGTGAAAATATAATATTCGTGAACAGCAAAAATAGGGGTTTTATTTATTCACATTCATCATAATCTATTGTAAGCAAATAATATGTATATGATTTTTTCTAAATCGTCAAATTTTCTTCACTTTCATGATGAACACAGACTACAAACTAAAAAACTTTTTAAACCAACACGAAAACAGAGGGCATTGGAAGTTTGCAACAAAACCACAACTCCACAGATAAAACTCTACTTCTAAATTCAAACTGCAGCGAGTTCTAAATTCAAACGCGTCCGCCGCCAGATCCGCCGGCGTCTAACTGACAGCTAGATAAGAACTTCCTCGTCTATTCTGATCGCCTGGTACCTAGTCTACGTGCTTCAGTGAGCATGCGTATGGCATCGTAGGGCACGCTGCGTGACCTGCGAGGTAATATGCCTGTTCATTATACACGCTATATAAAAAATATCCGCCTGCTGCAGAGGTGTTTGAAATAAATATTTCAGCAATAAAAATATATATCGTGGAATCGGATTAAGGACCCACATGACACTTAAAATGTCACCGTATTTTAGTTGTAAAAATAATTTTGTGACATTTACGACGTCACTTTTTTATATTTATTGAAGTAGTCAAAAATATTTGCAATTCGTTTCCGCCAAACACGTAACTGCTTAGCTATGTTTTTATCAATTAACATACTTTAATTTCTTTAAAATGATGAGCGTCGAATAGAAACTTTTAAAATACGAACGACATGAAATCCCGAACGGAAGACATAAATCAAACAACTGCTATAAATAAAAATTCTTGTAATAAGCGAATCATGAAATGTAATATTTTGTAATAATTTTTTTTGAGAACAAGGAATCGTTTTCCACAAAAAATGTTTTTATCTGTTCGTAGTCGTATTTTTTTTGCCTGTAGAATAAAAACCACAGTAGGGATAGCAAAGTTATCGTGCAATTTTCAAGGTTTTGATTTTCGAGAAGAACGCTTATGGTTGCTATAGTTGAATAGATTTTTATAATACAGTTAAGGCACTGCGCTGTGGGCATGCCCTAAATTTCGGCAAATTTTTTATCATCCGCACTTTATGTGCGGGCTGGTTTTTCCGCAAGTAGGCCGCTGGCGGGCCCTTTTTGCGTGACCCTTGACACGTGTTGCTCGAACTTTTTAAGGTTCTACAACACGCCGGTTTCCTCACGATGTTTTCCTTCACCGTTTTGAGCGTACTGATGGGCATGCCCTATAGCGCAATGCAATTACTACAACTCGGCTAAACTTCGGGTATGTAATTAGCTTGTTTCACCACCTTTTTCCATAAAAGGAGAACGTTGTTTATTTTCAATGTGGTAATAGTGGCACTTCAATCACTAATCTATTGACTGTTTGAAATTAACTGCGTTCATCAATCAAAGTTAAAGCTCAATAAAATTCCACTCATAAAATAAAGTCGTGACCTAAATGCAGGAAAATACCGTGTGGAAACACCCTAGGACACATTAGTAGTGCAGGGGTGGCAGTTTACAATTAATAATTACTTTAACCATTAAAACAACGCCATAAAAGTCTAGCTAGAACAAACAAGTTTTCAATTAGATGATAATAATATAAGAATCGCTGACTGACAAAACCCTATAAGAACTTTAAATTTAAATCGAGTTGCACACGATGATTGCTTTTTAGTATATCAACTAAAACGACTGGCATTTACACCGCTTAAAAGAAAGAAAGAATTAAATAAAGAAAGAAAACATATTTATTTGAAGAAGCTTAGCAATTTAAGGTACACGCTATCCACGCTGTAAGTGTACATGCATACAAGATACATAAAGAGTCTCAAAACGGTCCCTGACTCAACTTGAAGTTAGCTTTGGTGCTTCGAAGGGCGGAAAACTCTGGCTCAAGAGTTGATCTAGCTCATACGAATTTACTTATTTTTACCTCTCTTTCTTTTACTTATTTTTTACATAAATATGCTTGAGTCAAGACATTGCATTCAAGAAATTCAGCCCTAAAGTTGTTTACTGGCACCCCTGGAGAAGAAAACACAAGGCGCTGACGTCACAAGGTGTGGCGGAACAGCCCCACACAGCGTTATGGTGTTTGAGCTCCTCGTTATGGGTTTTACGGTATTGGATCCCATTGCTTACATCATGTGTGGCTTGGGAAAACACCATCGGTTTTTAGTTCCACTGTTGTGAGACTAGCAGACTTGTTCGACTTTGAAAATTCTTCCTTCTAAATTATCTTTGGGATGATATCAATTTCATTCTAGCTAGACTTTTAGAGTCCTGAGCATAGTCGAACTTTTTTGCAATAAATAAGTTCCATACTCTGTGGTTTGAACTCAATGCACAGAGTATAACAAAAAAATAAAGAGGAATAGTCACTGATGAAAATTTACAATCCGTTTCCTAGATAGCTTATTCTTGGACATCAAACAACATAATAAATAATAATATTCACAATAATAAAATCATAGCAGTGGATAATTCGCATGGTTAGACGTTTTTGTATGGATTCACGCGTAATGCGCTAGCATGGCCTACATAATTATGTTTATTTATACACAAAGTGTGTTTATTCCTCCTCATGAAAACTTATAATAAATCGAAGGAAATTTTATTTACCTTCCTACACTATCAATAAAATTTACCCTTTACATTTTTACTACGAAGTAAAATCTAATATAAATATTTATACGGTAAACGTGCATCAATAACTCATTTAGATATTCCACGAACTTAAAAAACGCAGTCTAGTTTAGGACAATGATTTAAATTTGGAATACAAATCGAATTTCATGATTTTCACGAACTCGACTGCATTTAAAAATATCAATGTCTGCTATTCAATGAAGGTTGAACAAATACGAGTTTCCGTTTTTCCGGACGCGATTGTAATGTTTTCTTTGAAAGCAAGAGTTCTGAATCTTGATTTATTTATTCCACAGATTATAAAGAAAGTTAAATTTGACCCCGAAGAAAAACCAAGAAACAAACCTGACAGACTAACCTCAAAATAACTTTTAACGTCTAAATTGACAAGTTTCCATACACGATAGATTAGGTAATAGTTTCCAAGCACTTTAGTGTAATTTGAATGGATCCATAAGGAATCAGAGAAGAGGTAGTTAGGAATACATATTGAAATAGGTACATTAGAGCAGTTAGGTTAGGGGTTCAAGATTTCAAATATACCTACTAATGTTCCTAAGAGGATCATCAATAATTTTAAGCGTAAATTTATCTCCCCACAACCACTTCAGCGTTGCCTAACCAAATTTATAAATAAAAACCGTCTGAGCGATGGTCAATTTCATTACAATCAATTTAAAGATAGCATCATTAGTTCTCTGATCTCTGTTTTCTTAAACTAGAAAATAAATCGCAGCAGTCGTTATAAATAAATCACTGGTTATGGTTCGACAATGCTATGGCCGTCGATCTAGTTTCCCGCGCGCGCGTACGTCAAACTGACATCTGTCAAACATGGCCGCGAAGCTGTTCGTAGTTTTTGCTTTTTGATTTATGTCTCTGAATCTAGGGGAACAGTGATCTTGTGAATTGAGCTTTTTAAAAATTTGTTGTTATCGAAGTTTCGTTGTTTGGTCGGACTAATATTGGATCTAAAAATGAATCATCCTGAATTTTCCGTTGTGTTATTATTTTTAACCACAAACCGGCGTATTTTCTTCACGTTATAAAATCATACTTCTTTGATCGACTGCCAATCATAATTCTAATATTCATTAGATACTCGTAATATCTGGGAAAACCTCTAACACTTATAGAACCGTAGTTCGAGAATAGATCACGATTAAAATTAAAATAGCCTTACCGACAGAATGTGGTAATTCGAAGGTGATGTGTGACGTGTATAAAAATCCTAGTTTAAAATGTTAGGTAGGTTGTAATGAGGCAATTATAAAATCTAAATATATAATTGTATCAATGTTGCTGCTAAAAACCTCCGTTCCAGATGAGAAATATCACTAGAACATAATAAGCTTTTGCGGTCAGAGGCTACATTTTTAGGCTTTGGATCTTTGTTTTCATCATCATCATCATAGATAGATAGATAGATAACTTTTTATTGATTACTATGACACATATCATCATCATAATCATCAGCCTGAAGAAGTCCACTGCTGGACATAGGCCTTCCCTACACATTTCCTATCCATCCATCGGGGATCATGCGGGAAGTCGATCTTCCCGCAATCTTAACAATGTCGTTGGTCCATCTGGTGGGTGGGCACCCTACGTTTCGTATGTCGCACCTCGAATGGCGACCTTTATTCCCCAACGGTTGTCGGTTATTTTATGACAAATTAAAAAGAAAGAACGTCATAGGATGGTCCGCTACTCAGACACGCTGGTTGACCAGTAATTTTCGCACTCGTTACCGAGCTGGAGCGTTTATCAGAGCACGTAGAATCCATTAGCTATCAGTACCGTAGGGAATTGCGATATGATATTTTTTCATGGAAAATGGAGGACAACAATAATGCTTGTAGCTTTTGCTCTCGACTTTGTTTGCCATGATGCTTCGTTACATGGTGTTATTACCTACCCAAGTTTTTAACTACTGTATTTTCACAAAAATGCTAATTAACTTACACATACCTAACAAAATCATATGAGATCAAACACTCCATAATTTATCAAATATTTGTAGTTAATTTTTTATAAATAGAAACTGTTTTATCGTTGTTTTCACTAAAATCATAAGGATAACTTTTATTTTTTTATAAATTAGGCATGAACAATACCCAGAAGAAAAAGCACTAGTTAGTACCAAAAATTTTAAAACAATTTAGTTGTAGATTTCTTAATAGAAAATAATACCTAGCCCTTATTTTGATAGTATTAAGATTCAGTTCATTCTGTAATAATAACCTCTTCCCGACCTTCTTAAAAAATCATAAATCTCATTTATACTCTCCATCCGCATTTCAAAGTGAGCATCTGCAAATATCATGAAATGAAATCGTAAATATCCCCGCTCCTATAAACAACACGAATCGCAGTTATATAAAAACATAGCTCGCGTAAACTAAATGGAAACTTACTGGAAAACTCTTGGTAAAACCAGGCCGAAATATGTTACGCATAAAATGGGCAAAACGAAATACGCAACGTATCGTAGGTTATATCTTTATGGTTACATAGCTATGTTAGATCATTAGATGCTATGGAAAGAGCTATGCTGGGAGTTTTACTATTCAATTTATATTTTGACAGTTCTTTGACAGATGTCTAACCTTTTTTCGCTTCTTTCGAAGCAGGCTATAGTACCAACATCATACCGCCTAATCTTACGTTAGGTTTTTTCCTTGAATGACAGATATACCTTGGATCAAACTCCGTTTACCTAGCCCTTACCTCCTTCGTCTTCGTTCCAATGCACAGTTCAAAATTGTAGTTTTAACTGCATTGCGTGCAGAAGGTAGTTCTTATTCCTTTAACGGGCCTGGCGTGCTGCCAAAATGTACGGCGAAGTCAATAGTTTACGGTTTTTGTAGCAAGAGGCAGCGAGAGCGGGTTTAAAAGAAAGTTCTAAAAATACATGAGCAGAAATAACCAAATAATTGAAAGAAAAATGACCCATTATTACTGCAGTTATAAACTGCTCATAATCTTACTAGAAATGTTGATAGTAAAACCGGTCAACCTACTGCAGGTCCAACGATTTATAAAATATTCTCGATCAATACAACGCCCATTTATTCTTCGGTCTTTTGAGAAATAAATATCAACAAATAATTTGCTGTCATAAGTTTACGTTAATTCAAACAGTTACCTAAATACTCCACAGTTAATATTTTGTTTTTATCTTCTGTAGTTTTTCGAAAACAAGTCCCGGTTATGCCAACCGATCAAAACGAAAATGTTTATTGAGCGTCATTCTGGACACTTATTTTTCGTTCTAATAGCATT
Organism: Thera britannica; assembly: GCA_939531255.2. NCBI lineage: Eukaryota > Metazoa > Arthropoda > Insecta > Lepidoptera > Geometridae > Thera > Thera britannica. Next base: position 8,031,906 of record OW618043.2, on the reverse strand, counting down.
GACATTTCCCATAATGTCAGTTTATAGCAAAAAGCGCCCGATTTAGACCACGACATTCTGTTTTATTGGGATCTATAATGTCAATCGTGCGTACAACAGTTTTACGAGATTCCCGTGCGTATTTTTACTCGGTTAGACTGAAAACTACGAGTTGACGCATTTTAACGCATACCGTGTTAAATGTTTCCAGTTTCTACATAGTTATTCGTAACTTATAATTATGAAGAATAAAAAACATATGATTTATACACCTACTTATTTATTTTGACCTTATACTTTCTAAAAATTACAAGATATAGGTACCAACGTCACTTAACAATAACCATTTATTATTAATATTTATATTTGCTTTAGTTATCAGTAACAATTTTTTTTATTTTCGTAATTTGGTTATTTAGTATACGTAAACATGACTCAATTGGTGGCTATTCTGTCACGGAAGTGCAGCGTTATAGTAGTTAGAAATATACATGCTTTCATGGCATTTTTGGCAGCCAATTTCTTTTTAAATTTTCGTAAAAATTGGAGCAAGATTGCGTATATAGTTTTGATAATTTTTTATGATGTCTGGAATTCTAGATTTTGTTAGCACGTAATAAAAATCTACCAAGCGCCAAACGCATTAAAATTTGACATACATTTGTAAATATCTGACCACGGTTTCACATGCGTAGTATCAGAAAAACTAGTCTTTGTTTTTTCAGGTCACAGTTTTCATTTGAATTAGTTCAGTTGTCACGATTAATTCTTCTTGGTCGCTTAGACGTTTCAAAGTGATCCTTATGATTGCCTTTTGACTTGACTTTGACTGACTGATGTACCTACACACAAACTTCCATACTTTAGCATCTTTATTTATATGATAGTTTGAAAACTGAAGCGAAATAAATCATAACGCTGGACGCACATTTACTACAACCTTGTCAAAACGAAACATTTTTATTTTACTACAAAATGATTTATTATTCAAAAGTGATTAATTTTAATCAAGTGACCTTATCTATTTATGTATATTACAGTCTTTAAATGCAATTATATATTTTTCATCTCAACATTAGATTTAGACTCTTTTCATTGTTGATTAAAAACTCGGTTGTTTAATTGACGGCCGCAAAAAAAAAACAAAATCCGGCAATGTCTTTTTTATTATCTATGGCATCACATTTTTTATTCCTAGCAAGCATAATACCAACAACAGGCACATATATTTTTACGTACTGTACCTCAAATATTATAAAATGTTAGAAACTTTAGTGCAAAACTGAAAATCACGTTTTATACCACTAAACAAAACAATTCGTCCATGACCCGTCACTAACGCAATAATTGACCAGATGAACCAATGATTGACCTCTCCAATAGTTGTTCACTTTATACCGTTCCTTCGCGAACCGCAATGCGACTCATACCGCGGCGCGATTTCAACTGAATCTGAAATTCTGCCTGCATTGTCTTCACCACCTCCAACAGACCTATGAAGGTATCCGATCCACATAACACCAGAGCTCTACTATCACTGGATGATTAAAATCAACAGAATTGCGCCTGTATACTGTAGAAATAAGATCAATTTTGTTTGAATCCGTATTTTGTTTACACAATTTAAATTCGTTAAAAACTTTTGGTTATGTCAATATTGAAATTACGAAATTCGTAAACCTTATTCAAATTCCAACAGTCTTAACACAGTGGAAATAGGGGTGATTTTTGAATATTTTTCGAGGCGTTTCAGACGTTTTCAAGTCTGCCAAGTTAAGAATGTGTGAGTATTTTCATCTATTTCAGAATGGAATCTCTTCCCTGAGAGCGAACAATGGGGAAGTGGTAGAGTTTACGTTTTATACAATGGGGGTGTGATTGATACAGCGCGGTGTATCAGCCATTCAAAACATTAATGCCAGCGCGTTCCACCTGAAAAGTCTGACCAGCAGATTTTACATGGACAGAGTTTTAGTTATAATCCTGCTAGGAACTCACACGTCAGGCAGGTTTTCGTCAATGTTTATTTTAAAATAAAGAAGACAAACAAACATACCACACATCGCGTAGTGTCACTAAAACATTATGGATGCTTGCAATACGAACAAGCCTCAACAGTTTTTATAAAAAAGCAGCCAAGTGCGAGTCGGACTCGCCCATGAAGGGTTCCGTAGCATCAAGTAACATAATATAAAGGTTCTTGTAGTTCGTCGAAAGGTAAATTGCGGTTTACTATTTATGACGTATAAAAATAAAACTACTGGCTAGATCTCGTTCAAACCAAATATCGTTGAAAGTTTGCATAATAATGTACAACATATATTTTTTTTAGTTTTATCATTCTCTTATTTTAGAAGTTAGAGGGGGGCCAACTTTTTTCCACTATGAAAGTGTCTCTCGCGCAAACTATTCAGTTTAGAAAAAAACGATATTAGAAACCTCAACATCATTTTTAAAGACCTATTCATAGATACCCTACACGTATGGGTTCGATGAAAAAATTTTTTTGAGTTTCAGTTTCAAGTATGGACCCCCAAAATTTATAGTTTTTTTTCTATTTTTGTGTAAAAATCTGAATGCGGTTTACAAAATACATCTACTTGCCAAGTTTTATCAGTCTAGCTCTTACGGTTTCGGAGAAAAATGGCTGTGACACGGACGGACAGGCAGGCAGACAGACATGACGAATCTATAAGGGTTCCGTTTTTGCCATTTGGCTACGGAACCCTAAAAACACGCCACACCATCTTTTACACGCCCAGGAAGACTGGTAGACAATGCTATTCGCATAAGTCCTCTTAGTACTAAATTGTTTGCGTGAAAGTTTTTGAAATAAAAAAAATAAAAGCCCGTTGCGACAGTGCGATAAAAAATATCCGCCTTTTCTTTAGACCCGTTAAAAACAAATATGGCGGCATAGACGGATTCCACCTTGCGCACATCCGTGAACTTTGACAGCGAAAAACTGATCGCAGGTGATCTAGATGTGTGCAAGGCTTTACTCAAAGATGGTGGTCTAAGCATTAACAGTAGACATGACTTACTTGTTATTATGGGCCGTCAGTCGGTTGGGATCGCTGGCGTTCCGATGCTTCCCCCTCCGCGGTGCGTCCCGCTCGCGACAGCTCTCAGCGCGCGACACGCCCGCGCTGCCGCGACCCACCACGCCGCGATTGCTGCATACATAATAGGGAACATTTAAAGGAATAAATAACATTTATTTATTTAACATAAAATAGGTACACAGAACGGAAAATTGACAAACTTAATACTAAAATAAGCGCAACAAAATAAAGAAATGTAACACAAATAATAGAGTCATCATCATCATCAGCCTGAAAAAGTCCACTGATGGACATAGACCTCCCCTACACATTTCCAGAAAGAACGAGTCTGAGCTCTTTCCATCCACCGACTTCCTGCGATCTTAACAATGTCGTCAGTCCATCTGGTGGGTGCTAATTCTACGAGATAAGTCGGTGACCTTGGTTCTTCTACGGATACCCTAATTTCTGATTCTATCACGTAGTGAAACACGTATTGAAATAATAGTAGCACATAATAAAAAAAACAACTACGTCCCGCGCTAGGTTATGCCAAATAGGCCCTGACTCAGCTTTAGCTGCTTGCGGAGTATGAACCTACCACCACATTGAACTCTCTAATCTCTCTTCTTCCTGCTCTTATCCCACTAGGTTGGGTCGGCACAACATGTATTTTCCTTCTATTTTCATTTATCATTCATCGTCTTAATACTCACTACAAGCACACAGACAAACATCAGACAAATACTGCTATTGGACCCACAGATCTTATACTAAGAGAACCTCGTACCTAGCTGATTTTAAATTGGACTTGAATGTGAATAATATTTTTTTTAAACTCATGCAAATATTCTTAATCTTTTCGTGTTACTGGTTATTCAACCAAGTATGGAGACAGGATTTTAAGTGCGCCTAAACAAGGCTCACAAGGAGGGATATCGAAACTTATTAATAAACCTCTTCATAAATATAATTACAGCAAACGCCATCTAGCGGCGAGTAGCAGAACTTTCAACATTTAGTTCTCGGAAAATCTGCTGCCCTTTTGCCATAATATTTTCAACCCTACGTGTCTTACTATAAGATTTAACTCACGTGTTATCTTTATCGGATTCCTTGACGGCCGCGTCGCTAGTGTCGACATCGGCGTCTGGCGCCGTCGGCTCTTCCGTGGAACCCTCCCGTCGCGTCTCTCCTGCAAGTTATAATTACAATATTAGAATTTACAAATAACATTTCTTTATCTATACTAATATAAGGAAAGATTTGTATTTTTTTATGTTTGTAATAAAGAAACTCAAAAACTGCTTTTCCGATTTCAAAAAATCTTTCACCATTGTAAAGGTACATTCACCCTGAGTAAAAAGGCTATATTACTATACCCACCCGTGCGAAAGCGGGGACAGGCCGCTAGTTCATAATAAATAAATAAATATTGTGGACAATTCACACAATAAAACCACATTATTGCTTGCAGGTACGGAAGGTAAGACAAAGGTATTTTTTTAAGAAACAACATTGTTTTTTGTTGCTTCTAAATATCTTTTAAAATCTGAAATCACAAGATATAAAGTTAGTATACCTTTCTTGATCCGGGCTAACAGCGCCGTTGATTCGGCGTAGCTAGAAGAAAAAAGTTAGCAGCGCCATCTGTTATCGAATAGCCGAACTACAATCTCGTCAAAAATCTTAGAAACTCAGTCTTGGACAATGCTCCAGAATAAACTCCCCCTAGACTCCCTAGACAAAGCTAGTATAAATGGTAAAAACCCACACTCACACTTCACTACACAGTGGGCGGGTTAGATAACCACTAGGGTTGTCCCCCTAACTTTATAATAAAGTATTGTACTCTATTTAGGTCAATCGTACGTAATTATACTTTACAGGGGCAGTAAAGCAAGTGTAAAAATACTTTATTTTTACTTGTTATCATGTTAATAAATAGACTGCTATTTTTTATTTATACGTGCATTGGACTTTTTAGAACGTAACCTTATACGTCAATGTCAATATCATGTCATGTCAACTTGTCAATTTTGCCGCTGTTTTTATTGAGGACCTGTCGTAAGATGCCGTTAGTATATTTAACAAAATATTTAATGGATGTTGCTATAAGAAGCAACAAAAATATATAATTATAGAAATTAATAATTACGCATAGAATTAACTGTTTAGGGTTAAGGTCGTCTTTGTACATGTCCACTATTTCTGTCTTTTTCCTATGTTTTGTATTGTGTGCATTAAAGAATTAAGAAATAGCAGAGAAATGGTCTAGTAAATATTATATTTTCAGATGTTGTACCCTTTTTTTTGAGCCTGAAAGATTGCTCTTTTTGCTTAAAATAAAGGTGGCAACCCTAATAACCACAGCTAATTACAGTTCAATGCCGTTCCGATAGCGCGGGATGTATGAAGCGACTGTCTTCCTGAACTTCAAACTCGTGTAAACTTAGATAAATTTCATTTGATTAAACTTATAAACTGTAGGCCTAGCACAAGCTCTGTCTGGCTCTGGTTTTAAGTATATGTGAGTGCTCACCAGTGTTAATGTACTGTGTGTGTGACGTTTCGACGTAGGATAATATATATTATATTTAGTCAACACTCACAGACTCAAAACCAGAGCCAGACAGAACTTGTGGTATGCCTACTGGTATGTTACTAGATTATTATTTTTTTCGTTTTCGGTGTTTTCAAAGTGGAGACTGTACTATATAAACAAGTACCTACTTCAGATAATTTTATACATGGAAGTACATTATATTCGGTGTTTTCAAAGTGAAGCGATACTTAATTTTAGGCTGTTTTGATAATTAAGCACGAGTATTATCTCTGTATATTTTTTCTACATTGTATTCGGAAGAAAAAAATGCTTTTAATATTTATAAAAGTTTTAATTTGCAGACCTAAAACAAACAAAAATGTTACACAACGGTTTTCAGCAAATAAACAAATTAAAAACAAACAATAATACAAATTGATGGTGATTTTCCTTTCAACACCATCTAAACACGAAATAAGCAAATCTATGGAAAGTACAGGACATTAATGGAAACCAGAAAATTTATAATCAATTACAATGATTTTTATCACATCCCAAAAGTAAAGAGCCGAGCGGCATTTGAACCCGCAACCTTCTCCGTACGGGGCTGCGCTGACCGCTGCGCCATAAGTGTTAAAATGCTTTTTTCTTTCTTTCTTTTCTTTCTATAAGTGAAGTAAGCACTATAAAATGAATAAAAATTATTATCTATAAACGACATAATATTTGTTTTTGTTTTTCTCATTACAACACCCAGTCAAAACCATTGCATAACAACCATTCTACTGCCATTTGTCATAGTGTGACCGATTTATGGAAAACACAGACATGACACCAGGATTTCCCTCATACGATGCAACAGTGACGTATCAGAAACGTCAGGGTTCCCTCACATCACTACGTCTTTAAAATTGCTGACAAATTATAGAAATAATATACTCAATATGGAGAAAAAGAAAAATGCACGTATCCATCTCATAGCGAAGATTTTTTGTGCAGTCGCCATCCTGGGGCTCAATTCTAGACCAGTGACTTTTTTGTCACGGTAGATATATATCACAAGAACTGTCAAATTCATTAAAGAAACTGACAGTTCTTGTTATATATATCTACAAAAAAGTCACTGGTCTAGAATTGAGCCCCAGTGGCTCAATTCTAGACCAGTGACTTTTTTGTCACGGTAGATAATATATCACAAGAACTGTCAGTTTCTTTAGTGAAGTTGACAGTTCTTGTGATATATATCTACCGTGACAAAAAAGCCACTGGTCTAGAATTGAGCCCCTGGAGCCTAGTTCTCGGGCCGACCGAGATAGTTTTCCAATTTTATTTTATTGCTTCTTTTCGAAGAGAGAATGGATAATTTCCTTGAGTAATTCATCGACGACCTCATCGTAGAAGCCTCAGCAACTACGATAAACGGAAAACGTAAAAAAGTGCGGGGTTGTGCAATGCCAATGTGTATTTAAGGGACATTGAAAATCGGCCCGAGAATTAGGCTCCTGGATGACTGCTAGTGGTTTTTAGATTTGAGCTACAACACACCCTCTCGTAGCTTTCAACTTCAAATAGTATAAATTGTAAACTTATTTAAATTCTTCTATGCTTGGTCGCGTGGAACTGGCACCTAGACTCACCTAGCTTTTAGACGTTCTAAAGTGATCCTTGTGATACTACTAAATAAACGATTTTTGACTTTGGCTTTGACTTGAGTCTGATGTGTTATTAACTTATTACGTAAGGTGTGCACAACATTTTTTTATTTTATAAAAAAAAAATACGTACGTTTAAATACTTAGAATACCTACAATATAACAAACAGAGAACAAACATCTGTGTTCACCACATAAATATTTATTCTCGGTGGGAATCGAACCCACGACCTTTCGGCGCAGAAGGCAGAGCTACAACCAACCAGAGGCCAGTCAGGTACTAGTAAACTAGATTGATGATGATGATTATGATACTAGGCCTTATAATAATAACAACATGGCCTCAGCCAAGCAATATGATAATAAGTCGTAACATTGAAGGTTTCATACATTATGAGATAAAATCTTGTAAGGATATAGAAAAAGGGCATAAACCAACATGGCACGAGGAAGGATAGTTTTTACAATTTATGTTACAGTATTCAAGTTTATCAAATATCTTATTATTAAGTCTTAAAGTGCCGGTAACTTTATACTTTAACAGCAAAAAATAGCAGCTTCATACTTCAAGACCTTATTACCTTTTAAAGCCTAGCCTAGGATTGACCGTTTATTCAAAATCAGTGTATTTATTCAGTAGAATCGCAATTATCACTTTGAAACGTCTTAAAGCTAGGTGAGTCTAGGTGCCAGTTCCACGCGACCAAGCCGACGCAAGAACAGACAACAAACTACGGCATTGAAACGAGATACGTCACAAAAACCAAAAAAAAATCGTGGCACTCCGGGAACACTGACAAAAGTGGAAACTTGAACATCCGCGACTTTCGTCGAAGTTTTGTCGATTTTTGCTGAAGAGGTGTCAAGCTGACAAGTTCATTGATTTTCAAACCTCAAAAATGCTCAAGCACCGCATTAAAAAGTTTTGTTTTACCTAAAAACTTGAATTGATAAACAAAAAAAACCCGAACTTGTGTTCAAGATTGAGGGCTAAAAGGGTAGTTATAGCACGTCCTTATATATTTGGCACATGTTAGTGTAATGTAATAATCTAATAGTTAATTCGACATTAAACAGACGACCCAAATATCATTGGAACTGCTGGAAATCCGGCGAGATTGGACTTGATTGTTGGCAGCATTACAAGAACTACATTACCTTCAATTTGAGGTATTTCGTATCTTTGAGCACCGATTTCATCATTAAACATGCATTATTTTGGCTATCAATCGACTCCGGACCCAAGTGGGCCGTTGCAGAGAGAACCTCTGCAAGTGGGGAATGACGGACCCCTTGACTGGCTGCGACTGTGGAGCTCAGATTCAGTCCATGTCGCATTTACTGACCTGTCCCTTGTGCCCAAACACCTGCACAAGAGACGAACTTATCAACGCCACGGGCCACGTAGTAGAGGTGGCAAAATACTACTTGAAAATTGTCTAGTGTTCCATTGACACGATAGAAGAAGCTATGGCATAAAATATCAAACAACATTTCGTCGTCAAGTCATGTGAACAGGTCAGTGATGAGTATGGATATGTGAATAGACCAAAGAAAACATGGATGAACTGTGTGAAAGATGACATGGGATAAGAGAGGAGTGAATGCTGACGGCTGACAGAGGGGAATGGAAGAAGACCATGTCGTGCCGACCCCTCAGAGAGTTCAGAGAGATAAGGGCAGGAAGAAGATGATTTCGTCGTAAAATAATTTTGCCTAAATGGAATCATTTCAATAAATAAAACCTATTAATGCTTGCCCTAGATTAGAAGAAATTCTAAAGGATAAGTGCCAACCTACAGTAATGGAGGCACTAGAATATAATAAGAATCAAAGAGGAACGAACAGTCTTAATAAGCCAATATAGTCATCCAGGCTTGAATTTTATAGATGTGTGCTAGGTTAAAATTCAGTTGTACCTCTAGGATCATTTTGAAGCTAATAGAATGTCACCTGTTCTTCAAAGCGCGCGACTAAACCAAGAAAAACAGGCAACAGGAACTACGTTCCTTGCGGCATGACGGCGTATACTAATGGAATTTCGAAAATGTACATCTTTCCGATCAAAATATAAGCCGCGAGTCAGTGACTTGAGAAACTCGATTTAGCGAATTTATCTGAAGTGGTAAAACCCACAGGAAAACAAAGAAAATATAATGTCAAATTATATAAACTCCTTAGTTATAAAAAGGTCTAATACACGTGGTTACTTAAAAACTGCGGCAAAACTGAGACCTCGTTTCGTTTTGAATTAAAGAATGGTCATCATTAATTAAAAACGAACCTTCTGCTGGTTTAATTTCGAAGCTTCTTTTTTTGCGAATGACGTCATACTCGGGTCACTGACCCATCATCGGATGCAGCATTGGAATAAGAATTGGCAGTTGAAAGAAACTTTGCTCGGGATTTGGGTAAATGGGAGTATTGATGGGTTTAAATATAAAGTTTTTCTTTATTTAGAAAAAGATAATTTAAATTTTTGTCTGTACTTCATTTTGTAGTTAAGTATACATATTCATGAGGCAATATTTGTCTGCTATAGGTATGTCTATACTGTGTTTCTGCCAGCTTTCTTAAAAGCTTTTTCAAGTGACGAACTGTAATCTAATTTATTTCACTTTGTCGTACATTTAAAAAGACAAAACAATAAGTGAAGGAAAACGAGAGTGTCGCTATAAGATAAATACTGCAGTTATATACAGCAGGGCTACCACGAGCTCCATATAGTTATGGCTATGGCTGTCAAATTGTGTATACATAGGCTGACCCACACATTCATTTTCTTCTTGGGTTTGAATGTGTTGACACTGTTGACACAATTTTGACAGCCATAACCATATGAAGCTCATGGTTAGCCAGCTGTTATATCGTCTTTCTTTTACATCAATAAATGTAAAGACAACACAAAAGTCTTCCTCCCTCATAATATTGTCTGAAGTCTTGCGCACATCTAGGCGATTTGCGTTGGCGATCCGTGAAACGCTGTCAAATATCACTGTCATCTTTGACAACGCCACCACATGGCTTGACACGTTTTAGCGACTCGCTAAAAGAATTTTGAAAAAAATCAACGAATAGAGATGGGAACTTGGGAACAGACTTAGCGGCCTGCTAAATGACTGTTAGAGGACCATTATGAATTTGAGCGATAACATTTGTCAATTTAAAGACAACCATCCACCAGCTGATGGTAACAAACAATGATATGAAGAAGACGACAGTAAAGAAAACTACAGACCGTGCGTTTGCTAGTATCAGAGGAAAATATAAACAGAACTGCCTCCTATTTTTTTTAGGCCATCAGCAAGAGTATTTGTCTCTGTCTTCTTTCACTATATAGATAGAGACATAGGACAGACATTTCGACTGAATTCTCAAATTTGGTGCCTTCCACAATAGTTGGTAGTGTTTATAATTTGAAAGAAAACACTTATTCTGTACCGTTCGTGAATAGCGTCATCACATACGTCTATTTCCGTTGATTAGATATGTTTAGTCTACTTAAAGATGCTTTTTGATGAAATTGACGTTTATTAAACAAAGTCTGCAACGTGATGTGAACTCACAACCTTTGGGCCAGATTTTAAAATCACAATACACAATTAGCGTCGAAAATAGCCGTGGCAGGGAGCCGTTGTATTATTTGGCATGATGACTCAGGCTGAGAAGGATATACTCTTTATATATAGACTTCCGGGACACGCGCTGAATAGCAATCACTGAGGTTGGTGACAGAAGACTGATCGATCAAGATCGGGTTGAGATTGCACTAGTAAGAAGTTTGAAGAAGTATAATTGGATTAGTCTGAAACAAGAGCATACAAAAGAAGCTTCAGGACAAAAGTCAGTTGAATACTAAATACCCATCATAATACTCAATAGAAAAACTTGCAAAGAAACTACGACATATTGCTATGTCAAAGATATGGTAGAATATTATAAGCAAGACTAAATAAACTACCATTGCTAATACTCATAATAATACACAATAAGTCATAGGTTTCCTTGGAAATCAGCATAGGTGTAGAGAAAAACAAAACAGTCGAAATGTTTTATATACAACAATCGTTCGAAGCGAAAATAATCTAAAATAGTAAGAATGATTCCTCTCCGATGCATGATAGAATGTTTTTATCAATAAATACGGGTACTGATATAAATATAAGAAAGAACAATGAGAATTTAACTTACAATCTGCAGAAGGCCAACTGAGCTCTGAGGCATGTATATTCATTTATCACGTCTCGTCCCTGTCCTGTTTTGCTGTCATAATGATATATATTATATTGGAGCACATATCAACATTTTCTAAGGATTTCCTTGAGAATGTGTGGGTAAAATGCATATCCGAACATAGTACAAACTACACCTTGAAAACCAGGCATGTGAAGCCAGCGCGGCGTGATTTTGCGTGTATTTTGAACTACTATAAAACTCCACGTTTCTTGTTTTATAGTTAGTTTAACGAGTTTGGCGCACTAAACCAGATTTTGGTCCCATGTATATTCAACTGGTATCGATTTTTTTAAGACTGTGCATGCTTTGTGTACACCGGTTTATTTGTTTTGCGCGCCATGAGCCATAGACGAGAGAGACGACCCTTAATTCGATGGAACGGTCATGTTTAAGAAATCAAATCAAACATCATCAGTAGCATAGCTAATCAATGATTATATCACCATACAAATAGGGAAGCTATTGCAATGATACTAGAGTTTTAATTCGAGGCACGCGTCACTTTCCTTCTGGCGTCATCAATGCTTATGATTTCCTTGATGGAATAATCCTAGTGATATTATAAATGCGAAAGTTACTGACTGACATGATAAGCGATAAATATTAAAACTATACTTTGATGTTAGTGGCTCAAATCTGTAACCTGGATTGGAAAAGCCAGGAACGGAAGAATTCCATGATTATGCTGAATAGAAATATAAATAATTAACTGAAATAATATAAACAACTTACCTCTACCACTGAACAGCCAAGAATTCTGCTTCATTGACTGCGAATGTTTTTTCTTCACAATCGGCGTTTGTTCCACTATGCTCGTCTGCCGGCTTCGGCCCATAGATGGAGTTTTTGACCCTTTCTTCTTTGCCTTCAACGTCCCGCTGTGACTCTTCCTAAGCGTATTTACTTTGAGCGATTGACTCTTTCCTCTAGCCTTGCTTTTGCTTCTAGAAGCTTGTCTACTAAGCCTTCTTCTATGCTGTTCTATCTGCTTAGGAGTTGGTCCTTCATCGTCAGAATCAGTATCAGCTGTGGGCTTAGGTTTGACCATCGGTCTGTTTTCAATAGATGCAAATCTTCTCTCTTCTTCTAGAAACAACCTTGTATAGCTAAGAATTAATTCAATAGTAAGGTCTTTGGTAGGATCTTCAGGGACTACTTCTACTGGTTTGAGAGAAGTGGGAGTTTTCTTTCGTCGTAAGAAGTTAAGGGCACTGACTGAGGAACCTTTGCTGGTCTTTCTTGTTTTAGGCGGATCAACGGTACTAGTTTTTCTGCTATTGCTTTGACTTTTATCTTCTTTTCGACTGGTTTTCCTTATTTGGTCAAGTAGAGTCGTAGAACCATTGATAGAATCCCTATCCTCTTCACTCCAAAGACTTTCTCTAGACTTTTTCTTATCAGAGTTCTTCTCCGACTCTTTCTTATGTGCTAAAATCCATTCATCTCCTAGATTCTTGACCATTTCCAAAGGGTTTGATAGGGACATGGTTTTACGATGTCCTTTTTTGAATTTGGTATCTGCTTCTTCATCCGTGACGGTTAGTTTGAGTGATTCTTTGCTCATAGTTGGTGTTTTGCTGAGTCTGGGGATCGCATCATCACTGGCTGACACAGTATCACTGTGTCCATCTGCAGACTCGTACAATGATTCGTCACTTTCATCTCGACGTTCTATAAAAGGAATTGTAGCTTTTTTATTGATAATACAGTTTTTAGGTTGAGAATTCCTTGCCATTTTATTACGCTTTAATATGCTTATTCCAAAATTACGTGCAACATCTGATTATGAACATAAAATATGCTTATTCCAAAATTACGTGCAACATCTGATTATGAACATAAAATTTAAATCGTTACTAGTTTCTAGGCGTGCCAGTGATATTTCATAGGTTATAAAATATTATAACAGTACATTTGCCGTTAGATATCCATGTTATCGTCAGTTACATTAATGCCTGATTCATCACAGTTGCTTTGTATGGCGTGTTGAGAGTACCTACATTAAAATAAAAAATATGTCATTACAATCAATCAACAGACAATGCTCCGATTACTATAAAAAGCATCGAGTTGATAAAAACTATAAGAACCAATTGATTTAAAGCTAAGATGAGTGACGTCATCCGACTAGCAGTTGTGACTTGAAAGCAGAACCATGGGTTAGGGTTATCAAAATGACCTCCACATTCTAATTAATTAGTAAAATTCAGATAAAAATATTAATCACTGTTTTTCCTCATACATTTGAGATCTTTTAGGTTTATTCGTTTCAATTTGAGGATTGCCTACTTTCTTTATTTTCTTTGTGTTCTGTCCTAATTCATTTATGAGCATACAGTTACCATGCATGTAATGTAATGTACCTACTTTATTTAAAATGTCTGTAAATTAACGCGAATATTAAATAGCACTATTCTTTCAATTACGCACCGAATTCAAATAAAAAAAAAAAAAAAATTGGGTATGAATTCGGTTTTTTAAACTTGTCTATTCTACCTACATCATTTTAGAAATCGAATTACTTCCTTCCTTGGCTATGCTTGTCCAGTCCGTCAATTTTTTTTACGATGCCTGGACGGAATGGGATAGGCCTTAGCCCAGCAGTGGGACCCGGAGAGGACATAATAATAATAGAAGTGACAACCCTATCCAAAGCCCGCAGCAGCAAAAACATAAGTTGATAAACAATTAACACACAATAAGAGGTAAACTTAAGGTTAAGTAAGCACTTTCACAGCATTTCTTTTCTACCTGTACATGGACAGATATTGCATTACGTACAGCTTTCTGTTTTATTTGACAAGTAGTTTTATTTTAATAACAAGAGTTTAAAAATACGCTTTTTATTCTTTTCGTTTTCAAAAATTTTGCAATCATATATTCAAGTTAAACATCTGTCAAATATTTGAATGGTCGATTAGCAATCTCTGAAACAGGCCCTTAACAAAGTTTCAGATTTTTAGGGTTCCGTAGCCAAATGGCAAAGACGGAACCCTTATAGATTCGTCATGTCTGTCTGTCTGTCTGTCCGTCCGTATCACAGCCATTTTACTCCGAAACCGTAAGAGCTAGACTGATGAAACTTGGCGAGTAGATGTATTTTGTGAACCGCATTAAGGTTTTTACACAAAAATAGAAAAAAAGCTATAAATTTTGAAGGTCCCTATACTTGAAACTGAAACCCAAAAAAAAATTTTTCATCGAACCCATACGTGTGGGGTATCTACGAATAGGTCTTCAAAAATGGTGTTGAGGTTTCTAATATCGTTTTTTTCTTAACTGAATAGTTTGCGCGAGAGACACTTCCAAAGTGGAAAAAAGTTGGTCACCCCCCCCTAACTTCTAAAATAAGAGAATGATAAAACTAAAAAAAATATATGTTGTACATTACTATGCAAACTTTCAACGATATTTGGTTTGAACGAGATCTAGCCAGTAGTTTTTTTTATACGTCATAAATCGTAAACCGCAATTTACCTTTCGACGAACTACAAGAACCTTTATATTATGTTACTTGATGCTACGGAACCCTTCATGGGCGAGTCCGACTCGCACTTGGCTGCTTTTTTTACTTTTCGTTTTCAAAAATTTTGCTATCAAATATTCAAGTTAAACATCGGTCAAATATTTGAATAGTCGATTAGCAATCTCTGAAACCGGTCCTTAACAAAGTTTCAGAATTTTATTATTTTATTTATGCTTTAAACGACGGAATAGTTAACGTAAACTTTAAACGGTGAAGTTTATCGTTACAAATACAAATACAAATACAAATATTTATTTTCTGTAAACTTAATTTATAATACATTATCATGGGTTTGGGACCCTCTTTTAAGTATAGAAATACCTGTGTTAGAGGGTTCTGCTCTTCTGTAATATAATTGTTTGACTTAAAGCTATGCGTAAGCTATATCGTTATTTCTACTAAAGCGTGAATATTTTATCTTTGTTTTTAAACCGTGTCAAACTTAAATAATCTTATCTATTACTTAAAGAGCTTTGGATAAAAGTTATCACAAGATTAATTTATTGTGCTATAAATTGAGATAGCGTTAAGTATCTTAAGAAAAATTCCCATGAGTTTGAACAGAGGTTGCTTAAGATTTCATAAACAAAAGTTTAATTTAAACGCTATGTTTGTATGTTTATTCAATGTTGTGTAAGTATATTTGTTTGATAGTCTCTTTTTACCCGACTTCAAATAAAAAAGAAGGTTTTCTATTCGGTTGTATTTTTTTAAATGTTTTTTATCGGTTAACTTCGTGATATAAGAGCCGATTTGCAAAAAAATTGATCCCATAGAAATTTCACCAAAATCAGTTCAGTAGTTAGGTCATGAAGTCTGTTTCCCATGTTTTTAAAATTTTATTTGGGATTTTCAGTGAAGAGCACATATGTTTTTTAGAAACTTGCTAATGGAACAACCAACGTCATTTCCTCATTCCTTAAATCGTTTTCGAATGATAGCTCCTTTTTTTAAAAATACCTTTGGTCTCAATTGTTTTTTTATTAGAAAAAGTAGTGGGTACAACAAAATTATGCCCCACATAAAGTATCTCTCAAAACAAAGTAATGTCGTTGCCTCACAGACCACGTCTCCTATATAAGGACGTGTGCTATGTACGAGGCATTGTCCTACGTCGATCACATTCAGAATTCAGATGAGGGATAGGAGACCTTCAAAAATAACGTCATTTAACGGTCCCCCAAAATAACAACACACCTGTTTTATTCGCGCTTTTGACAGCTCATTTGAATATAACCTCCATGTTAAACTTTTCATAAAACCTCCCACAAAATTAACACAAGATTAAAAAAGAAACTCTTATTTTGAATTGTCCACACACATATTTTTGGCCGGTTTTCCGGATAACTAATCCGGGAATACGTTTCGTTTCGATTTTAATCGGTTTTTAAGTATCCTTTCAGTCCATGTCCCTTTTTATTTTTGGTGTACAATAAAGAAATAATAATATTCTATTCTAATCGATCGAAAAAATATTTGACAATTGACAGCCCGTAGTCCTTTCCAAAACGAATGATCATGTTGTTAGTTAGCTGGGTCTACTTTTTTTCTAATAACAAAACATTGTAAATATGCTAACTTCATAGATAACTACCCCAAAAATATTATAAAAGTAATTAAAAAGGTGTGTAAAAGCGTTAAACATGCATTTCACATTAAACTAATGAAATTAGGGTGGTTCCTTGACCCCAATATCCCCCTCCCCTCCGTTTATCCCGTCCTAGTTCGTAGTACATTAATAAACAATATTATAAACACAACTATTATTTGTTTACAACACTCTTAGCCTATATTCAGATGTTCTAATAAATTATTTCTTCATTCATAAACAAATTGTTTTTGGAACATTCGTAGAAATATTTTTGAACTACTTTTTTGCCAGCACTCTTCTATTTTTAAAAATAAACGCAAAAAGTTTTCTTTACACATGGTAGCTATAACGTGATGTTAATAACCGGTTATAAAATAAGTTATTCAATATTGTCACAACTGCTATTTCGTATAACTGACACACAAACGTAAAAAAATAAAGCTACAATATCTTAGTTACATAAATTTTCGTATTCAGCTTGTATGTTAGATACATATTTATTTTTCTAAATGGTAGTTTTGGCTATTTATTATTTTGGATTGTACTTCAGTATAGTCACATTAAAAATCTACGGTATTGAGTTTACAAACTAATGAAATATCAAAAATGGCAAGGAATCTCGTAAAACCTTCCTAAACTTTACAAAAATACATACCAAGCGATACTTTCATGTCAAGTATATCTGAATACCGTCTCCTTTCCTTGTCACTCTCTGTCGAAGTCTCTCTCTCACTGGACTCTCTTGTCGGCTTGAGGAGACTTGACTTCTTCTTCCTCAACTTACTGGCATCTTTCTCTTTCTCCGAGACCGGTTTCGGTTCTCTTTTAAACCACATCATCTGGACCATACCACTTTTTACACGCGCACGAAAACTGTTACTGAAACGTTATATCGTTATTATAGCGGTTTCACAACGGCTATTTATCACTATTATTTTTCCCTGGAGTTATTAATCACATTTTCACTGTATTTTTTCATCACTGCAATCCTGTTTCATTGTTGCTAATTGTTTTTCACTGTTAACACAGGTGGTGGTAGTTTTTGGCACAAAACTGATATATCAAATTCGTTTAAGTCGACGCTTTTGGCATTAAATTTTTTGGCAACGATATAGTTTATTTATAAATATGGATTATCACCGATAAGTGGTTTTGTTAATTAATTCTATATGTATACCTATAATATTTAGCGACAATGTTGCTCTCTTTGAAAAGAACCCCTAAGATGGACAATAGCGTATTCTGAGTCCACAAACACTGCGGTCACCAATCTTCCTGACAAACTTGGTGACTACGCGAACCCTACTAAATATAAAAGAGGCATATTATTATGTCCACTTGTCCAGTAGTGGAACTACTCAGGTTAATAATGATAGTGAAACAAAGTCAATAAGGCATTTCAACTAAATCACAAACAACACTCCGTCATAAAGCTAGGTGAATCTGGGCCACAGTTCCATATGACCAAGCCTAGAAGAACAGCCAACCAACTTACGGTTTGGTTCCTATCACAAAAAAAAAAAAATATTCGAAAAAACAGTTTTACAAAATCCAGATATGCAATGGACCCCGCACTAGGACTAGCCTGTATCGCGGGAGACCTTAAAGAAAATTTCTCAAAAAAGAAAAGAAAGAAAATGTGTAAAGTGGTGGTGGTGGTGGTGGTCTTCAAAAACCAAAACAGTAGTCCTACCACAAGCTCTGTCTGGCTCTGTCTCTGGCTCTGGTTCTGAGCCTGTGTGAGTGTTGTCTAAATAAAACCTACGTCGAAACGTCACACACACAGTATAATACACTGGCGAGCACTCACACAGACTCAAAACCAGAGCCAGAGACAGAGCCTGAGGTAGGCCTACAAGGCTTAAAGTTGGGAAACAAAAACGAGGATTTAAAAATACCTAGTATCTACACAATTATCCGCTATTTAATAGTTCAGTTCTTATATGTGTAATATTCTTATTCTTTCTTATGCGTGGGTTCGATCCCCACCGAGAACAAATATTTGTGTGGTGAACACAGATGTTTGTTCTCTGTCTGGGTGTTATATTGTATTCTATGTATATATTTACAAAAAAAAAGTATTTAAGTATTATATCAGCTACCTGGTTCCCATAGTACAAGCTCTGCTTAGTTTGGGGCTAGATAGTGTTGTGTGGGTTGTCCGCATTATTTATTATTATTATATTTTCATTGCTCATACTCTGAAAGTAGGTCTGAAGTTGCCTGAGGGACCCAATTGAAAGTAATACTTTCAGCCCTAGGGAGAATCGCTTTCTACTGACAGCTGTCAAATTATAAAAAAAACAAGTTCTATTTTATTCAACTATGTTCCTAACTGCAAGCAGGTTATTGAACCAAATTCCAACTTTTTATTCAGCAATGAGGTTGGAAACCCATTACAACGGTAAGAAGTTTAAAAAGTCTAATTAGAGCGCAATGTAAAATTAAAATTTTAATAACATAAAGATAGTATTAAATAAATAATATATCTTCTTAATTACTTGATTAATATATAGCTTCAACTATTTATTTAAAATAACATAGATTTGAGCAAACAAATTACAATTTTTTAAATTATGAAAATTAAAAAAATGGCTGAATAATGCTGGCGAGCCGTAGCCGAAGGCCCGCCAGAGAAAAAGAAAAAAAAACTGGGAAGGCGGCAATTCAATCTTCATTTTCACTTTAATTTTTCTTTCATGTTTTTATTTTTACTTTCCTTGTATTCGTAATGAAAAGCACAGTGTTTACCTCGGATGAAAGTCTTTTATGTCCCTCAAGCTCCATTGGCGCCCTCGCTACGCTCTGGCGCCAAACCCGTCTCGGGACTCAAAAAACGTGACTTTCAACACTCGGGTAACAATGTACTATTATAACTAATGCAGAAAAACGGATATAACCAATGCATTGTTTTGTGATAAACCACATTGTATGTATTTAAATATAAAATAATTCATTTTATTAGAATATAGATAACTCTTAGCCATGTTTGGAAAAGTTATGAGGTCGTTTCCATGTACTGAGGGTATTTTTCACCTCAGTCAGGGTCTTTGTAAAATTGCTATCGAATAAATATTTTGTGCAACTCAAATCTTCTGCAAGAGACCAGCTCTTTCTTTTGGTGTCTCGGGTTCTTCCGAACCAAGATATAGATAGATAATAGATAGAAAATACTTTAATGCACACCCCATAAAATTAACAAAGGAATACAGAAAGACATTAAAGTGGAATACGATGGGCCAAGTGTGGTGAAGGGATTAAAAGTGCGCTGAAAGAGGCTCCTTTCATGCACTAGATCTCGATCTTTTTAGGTTCACCATGCCGGTTTTCTCACGATATTTTCCTTCAACGAATCAGAGAAGACACTGGGTGCTGATTTCCGTGATGGTGATAATAAACACCGTATAACAATAACAAACGGACAACCCTACATCGTGTTTATATGAGCCGGAAGCATAACTTCCGAACGATACGAGTTTCGACCTTCAACTGAATTGCTAAATATGAATAAAGCGTTATTGCGATATGATTAATTAATTTAAAACTCAACTATGTATATGTAATAAATATGTCAATAGATAAAATTTAAAATATCGCCCTCTTTTTAACCGACTTCCAATCAAAAAGGAGGAGGTTCTCAATTCGGTTGTATTTTTTTTTTTTTTTTAATGTTTGTTACCGTATAACTTCGTCATTTGTGAGCCGATTTGAAAAAATATTTTTTTATCTGAAAGGTACTGCTTCCAGATTGGTCCCATTTTAATTTGATTAAAATCGGAGTTGGCATTTTTTTTTAATAATTTTTTTAATGTTTGTAACTGCATCCCTCCGTCATTTATGAACCGATTTAGATCTTTTTTTTTTTATTTGGAAGGTTATTCTTACGTCCAGATTGTCCCAAACAAATTTGATTAAAATCGGTTTAGCCGTTTGACAATGAAGTCGGTTTCTCAAGTTTTTTAAACTTATAATTATTTTTATACAACCTGCTAATGGAACAAGCATATGGCCCGCCTAATGCTTGAGAGGAAACCATCGCCTATAACAAAGCATTGCCTCGTAGGTCACGCACGTCAGGAACGTGCCCTACGATGCACCGCCCTGCGTCCATCATTTTGAGGCATACAGATGTTCAGCCTCTCGTGCCAGTAATTCCAGTAATTTCTTTTAGTATAGTCATCATACCCCTTAAAAGATACCCCGGGGGGCAGTCAGAGGCACATCCAAATATTATTTTACTACAAAACGACAACCTGTCTATGTCTAGTGTCAAATACTTATTACGTATTTTGTAATTAAAGATATTATAGGTATTCAAGAACCATTTTGAATCAGCTGAAGGATAAAGTGGTGTTCTCTTTGTCATTCACTCGTAGGTTATACTGTTAAAGGTCATAGCGCATTTATAAAATACCAATAAAAATGTCGGAATATTACTCATTAACAACGGATTTATAGCTGTCCATAGCACACATTAAAACGGTCAAGCGCGAGTCGACATTCTCAGTGTTCCGCCCTTAAAAAAAAATTCCACGTAGGCTTTGTTATCTACATTTATAAACGAGTTCACCTAAACAATCAAAATCAAACTTTATTCAGTAGAATCCCAAATACTACTGGTTCCACTTCACATCAGGTGGGCGATATTGCTTGTTCCATCAGCTAATTGATTAAAAAAAATCGGTTGTCTGTAAAGTCGGTTTACTGACGATAGTTGAACGTGACAGCGTCATAAGAAAATACACAGATGTCGAACGCTGCCGAACGCGGAGGCCGATTGTGCCTCTTTGTCGCTCGTTCCGCGCTCTCGCTTGCACATCAAGCCTTAAATGGAACGCCTCAGAGCGAGGTAACGCCGCATGAGTCATGTTTTTTCGTGCGTGCAGTCGGCTCCATCGAATTATAAGACGTTGCCACGTCAAAAAGGTACAGGAGTGGTGTATTCCCAGAAGATGAAATATGACGATTTTTCATATTTGTAAGTAAGGCCAAGAAATATAAGAATATTAACTGACGTACGAATACAAGGAAAAGCCGCGAGATCCACAAGAACTTGACTCAAACTCGATAATTGGTTTATTTGTAATGTATTGACAATTGTGTTTTATTGACACGTATCACGTGATCAAAACGTGCTTTAACCAATCACATGGCCTACAAGGCATATTTACCTAACTTATAAAAATACAATTATTATAACCATACTCTTAAAAACCAAAAGATGAAGAGAATCAACAGTCTTGTTATTTATTTTGCCATTTGGAAAACAGCTTATTTTAAGATTTGCTTTAAATTAAGTCACGTTTATTAAGCATGGGGGGGAAAGAAATTGAGTTTAAAAACTTAAAAAACTAACTTTTAACTTTGAAAACACCGCAATGACATATTTTTTAACAATTATCACTTGACAATTGACAAAATAATAACGTTAAACAAAGAAAAAAAAGATTAAGTAATTTAGGGTTTTCCTATAAATCTTTGGAACCCTACAAATCTTCAACATTTTAAAATGTTTCAGCATTTTTAAAATTTCCCAACATTTTTTAAATCTCCCAGCATTCATTTGCTCCAGACGTCGTCAAACACTCCGAAAGCAATTTAAAACGATTCTATTTAGAGCTGCAGGGTGGTTCCGGTAGCGAGGTCACTGACCTCCCCCATCCCTGTCTGGTAGGGGTGCTGCATTTAGATTTTATAAAAAAAAATTGAAAAAATATTGGAACGGATGGTTGTAAGCATTCTTGCGATTAATCTTTTATCTACCTAGTATCTAAGCTTATTTTGAGTGGACTGTAAGGTCTGTAATAGATGGGTAATAAAGTTCTTTAGACTGAAATTATTTTTTGAGAGACGAGTCTGTCTAACGTGCCTAGGAGTCACAGTATAGTAAATAATCTATTTATTTTACTAAAAAAAGTCATTTCGTCATGACAGCCCTATTTACAGGTCTGAAAATAACGTTAAGTTGCAACTAGTCAGTAATCTGTGGTGCACTGGGAAATGCACTTCCATTTTGCAGACTCAATTATACAGGGATGTTTTAAAAGTCTGCCGCTTTGAGGGAATTGCAAAAAACGTTGATTAAAAATGTTCGCAGTGTGTAAAAAATGTTTCACTCCTCTGGCTTAAAAATATCGTCATTGTGGCGTATGAGAGCGATGAAAAAAATGCATTTCTTCCTAGGGAATTTTTTTATGTCTGTCAAATGACAATGAACCTTCAAAACGGAAAAGTCATTAGGCATAAGTAGAATAATCATGAAGACTCGAGTTATTACTGTTTCAAAAAAAGAACAACATTTTTTTTAATTTAACTAAAACCGGCGAACATCTTTGTGTAGAATGAATGCAATGCGCTGCCGATAAAGAAGAAAAAAAAAGAAATTGGCGCGAAATCTTCAGAATTGTAACTGTCAAAATATATTGTTGCCATATTTGACAGCTATTCACTTACCGCCATCGCAAAACGCTTAGATGTGTGCTTATAACACTCGGAAACTCATACACTTCCTGCTCCAAAGTTGGCTAAATTCGTCCCAGATTTCGTGTAAAAACTAATCAGCCGCATCCTGCGCACCCGGATACGTATCCTGTCATGGACGATCCCTTCAAACGATCTATTTGAAACATTCTCGTCGGACGTGGTGCTGTCACCCCCCTTAAAGACCCACCCTTTCGTCCTTCGTCGTTCGTAGTGCCCGTTCTACACGGAATACTTAAAAATATTCATTTTTTTAAACGCTCTATCATTACAAAGATTTTTATAATGTCCCAAAAGTTAAGAGCCGAGCGGAAACCTCGAGCGGTTACGTCAAACCTGGGCTGTTATTCACTATTGCCAAACCACGCGTGTTACGTGAACACGATAAGACATCGGCGTGGAATCGCTTAAAATCGTATTCCCTATGCCAAAGTTGTCATTCCATAGCGCGGCACGGTACGTTTTGGGCACGGTTAGATCTGTCAAATGAACGCGCTCGATTCTTGCGCGATACGCCACAGATTAGCGTGTTCCTGATAAAGTTAGTATGGGTCGTTTCTCTTGAGCATGTTTTGAGGTTATGTTTGAAAGTTGTATAGCATTGTATCAACAAAGTATCATACAATTATCTACATGGTATAAAATAAAGAAAAACAATGAAAGTAGTGTGGCTTAGCTTTTATAATATTGAAACCATTTTTTTTTTACAGGATTGTATGGAGATTTCAAACAAATACTTAGTAGAATTAAACTATACACTTGTTTGATTACATCCTTTCTTGTTCGGTGGTAGGATATTTCACATAGATTGGAAGCAGCTCATTGAGGGCATTTACAACTTCCTCTTCACAGCGACTTTACCTGAAATCAATAAATAAAATAAAATAAAATAAAAATAAGCCTTTATTTCTCCGACCAAAACAGTTTTGCTTAACCTAACTTATACTAATCCTACTTACTAAATATACTAACTAAGCAAAAGTTTATATTATGTATGACACCGACGTGGCGGTACTACATAGGTTGGTCAGGTTGTCCTTCGACAAAGGCCTCCTCCAGGGTTTGCCACTTGGCTCGGTCCAGACATGCTCTGCGCCACTCCTTAGGGAGCTCATCCTCCCAACGCTTCAACTGCCGCCCTCTGTTGCGTTTTCCATCTCTAGGGTACCAGACTTTACAATCATACATCCATTTACTCCTTCGGTACCTCATTATTGGACGTGGAGGTCCTGAAATCAATATCAACCTTTAAATATTGTAGACAATCTACTCAACACTATCTAGCCCCATACTAAGCAGAGCTTGTACTATGGGAACTAGATAGCTGATATTAATACTTAGCATATTTTTTTGTAAATACATACTTAGAATATAATATAACACCCAGACAGAGAACAAACATATTATGTGTTCACCACACAAATTATATTTGTTCTCGGTAGGTATCGAACCCACGACCTACGGCGCAGAAGGCAGAGCTACTACCAACTAAGCTGGGAAGCCAGTCAAGTAGGTAGGTACATTCATCCACTTCACCTCAGCAGCCTGAAATGGTCCACTCCACTGCTGAAGGCAGGCATCTAGGTACCTACTACCACTGCTACTAGTACCGTAGTATTCTTATTTTATCGATGCACTTACTTGGTGTTATGCTGGTAAACCTTTGAGGAGTAATTATCCTGCTTGCAAAGATCTCAAGGAGGAAAGAATATACATAATTCTTTGGTAGCCTTGTAGGACCGCAGTATAATATCCATTTTATCTTCGCAGAATAACATCCACTTTATTTTTTGCCTTTTCAAAGTGTAGATCGTGGTTTATTTGGATGAAGGACATTGCTTTAAAATTTCATTCACGCAATCAAAACATACGTTCCGAAACTAGTCAAAGGTGACTGGAATGTCATTTAGTGTTATAAATATGTTTGGTTCTAAATTTTCAAATCGCTTTAAAATATTGTAAGCTCAACAATAGATGGATTAGCATGCTTATAATTCAAAATATTTATTGTTTGAGTTGAAAAATTGGAAACAAAAACTAATCCTGCAAATTTATGTAAAAACCGATAATTTTCCGAGTGGATCAGACGCAAGAGTTTGAACGCATCATGTGAAATAAAACGTGGGGCATAGACAACTAGTCTTGTGGCTTAAAGAATACCATTTTTCGATTCCACACCAAGGCACGATAAGAATCGCGTTGGTGTTTAAATCACGTTGTGACGTCACACGTTTTGGGCACGGAATCTCCAATGTCATAGTGAATAACGTCCCTGTAGATGGAGCCACGGTCGCGTTAGTGCCGAACAGTCCCTAAGAGTTATTTGTCGAGTGTGATTAGGATCCGATTGCGCCAGCATCGTACCAAGGTGAAGGTCGCGGGTTCAAATCCCGCTCGGCTCTTAACTTTTGGGACATTATTAAAATATAAAATATTCTACATTATCCTTATAACACAGGTGGGAATACCATTTCTTCATAGCCAACTATGTTACAAGGTCACAATAACATCTGGTTTGTGTCGAGCTAGAGTGCCGATAACCAGAAGGCCTACCACAAGCTCTGTCTGGCTCTGTCTCTAGCTCTAGCTTGTCTGTGCGAGTGCTGACTAAATAAATCCTACGCCAAAACGTCACACACACAGTATTCACACAGACTCAAAACCAGAGCCAGACTGAGCTTGTGGTAGACCTACAGGGATCTAGTAGTCGTTTTATTTTTGGTTCGTTTGGTGCGAGATAACCTACTGTATTTAGAGAGAAAGAGACACGACTAGCTATGTGACTATTTGGAGAGAAAGAGACGCGACTAAACAATGCTCACTTCTTCATTTCCTTTTAAAAATAAATATTGTGGACAATCCAACTAGCCACAAATTAAGCACTATGTGAACCAGATAGCTGATATAATACTTTGTAATTTATTTTTTTGTAAATACATACTTAGAATCATTGACGAAGGGTATGAAGTTATTGGTTCCAGTTCTAGCAGTCATTTAGTCACGACTAAGGTCTTACAACGGTCTAGAAACTCTATCACTCTGAACTCTATATCTGAATAGTAATTTAACACTTAGAATGTTGTTTCTCTCTTTTCACTGACTTAAATAAGGAAGTTCTTAATTCGATCATATTTTTATTGACGGTGACAACGTCTTATAATTCTATGGATCTGCCTAAACGCACGAAAAAACATGACTCATGCGGCGTTACCTCGCTCTGAGGCATTCCATTGAAGGCTTGAAGCGCAAGCGAGAGCGCGGAACTTACGACAAAGAGGCACGCACGTCCTCCGCGTTCGGCAGCGTTCGGCATCTGTCTCTCTCCTACTTGAGTGAGCGATGCGTCCGCGTGGACAGCTGTATGACGTTGGCACGTTCAACTAACGTCAGTAAACCGACTTTACAGACAACCGATTTTTTTTAATGCTTGTTATCGCCCACTTTTATAATTTCTGAGCCGATACTTCCAGATTAGTCTCATAGAAATTTTAACACTACTAAAAAATTAATCTACTTATAAACGTTCGCTGACAAAAACATCAACTTTACGTAGAATCGTATGCCTGCCCATTCAGTCCAAATAAACAATTGCCAGTACTTACTGGTAGACAGTCTGCGGCCCCTCACTAGCGCACTCCATATTCAAAAACACGCACTAAAAGCGCTCCCATGCCCGCACCGAAATTAGCACGCACGGGCAAAACTAACGCGCAGGGTTGGCACACTTACATTTCCTTTAATAAAATATCATAATCAAATATATTTATTTGTAAACAAGATAGACTGAATGGATAAAATGGTGTCACAGGGCCTCTTGGCAGGTGACATCCAATATAAAACATAGTACCTAGGTAGAAATATTTATGGAACGGTGTGTTTAGATTGATGTCATTAAACAATGCGATGTAAAAAAAAATCTCCTAGATTTCTTCCAATAATCTTAGATGGTATTTGCTTACTAAGAGATTGAAGTCATGTGTGAGTATCATAGCCGGAAAGTTGTTTCTGTTTTACTTTTTTTTCTAAGAAGTGTTTCAGTCTACCATAAAATGCAAAGTTTTTTATTATTATAAAATGTACATAAGTATTATCAGCTATTTGATTCCCATCGTACAAGCTCTGTTTAATTTCGGGCTAGAATCTAGATAGTGTTGTGTGAATTGTCCGGTTTAAAAAGTAACTTTAAATACAGAGAATATATTTGTTTCACTGTAACTTTTACAGCTTATAAGTTTGTATGAGCTTGTGGCCGTTAAGGCGCGTTTCCATTATGCAAGTGATTTGCATACAAGTTGCAAGTTGCATGCAAATTGTATAGTGGAAACAACAACAATTTGCAAACAGGTTGCAACTTGTATGCAATTAGGTTTAAACTTGTACGCACAATAATCAAGTCGGCACATTTGCACTCAAGTTGCAAAATTGTATGCAAAATTGTTGCAATCTTGTATGCAAACTGCAAGTTGAACAAAATCGTGTTTCCAATTCAAATCACTTGCACACAAGTCTGACGTCATACATGTATGCAAGCACTTGCATAATGGAAAAGCGCCTTAGTGATAGAGTTTCTAGACCGTTGTAAGACCTTAGTCGTGACTAAATGACTGCTAGAACTGGAACCAATAACTTCATACCCTTCGTCAATGATCCAAGCATTCATTATAAATAGGTATCTAATAAAAGCTGTCTAAAAAACAACAGGAAAATCGAATATTGAATTGCCTCAAGGAAAAAACGTCCAAAGGACAAAAATCATGAACATGATATTTACGTCGAGTTCACCTTGAGGTAAGTTTAAGTTAACATTAAAAGAACGCTTCTAAAAATTTGCGACCGTCATTAAAACAGTATTTTTTGTAACGTATATTCATAATATAAATTTAAAAAACTTGCTTCATGGCCAAACTGCTGAATCAATTTTGGTGAAATTGATATGAAAGAAATAATGATATTGATATGATTGATCTGGAAGAATTACCTTTTAAATTAAAAAAATATGTTTCAAATCGGCTCATAAATGACGAAATTATGCGATAACAAACACTAAAATAAAAATAAAATACAACTGAATTATGAACCTTCTCCTATTTTATTTGAAAACGTTTTAAAAAAATAGGAATGAAGTTGAAAATCGCGTAATGACTTAAACTTGACAAATGATTTTCGCCGTATTTAAAAAAAACTTCGAGCTCAAAGAAGCGAAACTACGAGTAATTAAGTCCAGTTACGCGCAAATGCACTCACAGGGCATTTTTATTGCACCCAAAGAACTATAAATAGAGCTTTGAGACACGTCGTGAGAATAGATGCTTCACTTGTTTTCGGGCACCAAAGTGTCTTATACCGATTCAAAGTGATCCTTGTGATACAGCTGAATAAACGATGTTTGAATTTATGATAATGCCGTTAATTAATAACTGGAATTTTGCTTTATTTTTCTGTGTTTTCGAGGTTTTCCTTATAGAATTAAATATTAACGGCTATAAAAATGCTAGGTCCGTTTCCAAATCTCTGTCTCTTATTAAGGTTGGTTTAGCGGTGAATATCCACCTCCTCTTGTACTTATTTACTGAAAAGTATTGAATAGATCGTAAATTTTTTTGATATAATAATCATCATCACCATTCGTTAGTCCACTGCTGGACAGATCCTTCCCTTTTTTTGAACGAAGTCCGAGTGTAAATAAATGTAGTATTTATGCTGAGCTTTTGGCCCATTCACCAACACTAGCGTCTTGAATACAATAACACGTCTTGCATCTTTCATTTTCAATAAGTAATCTATGTTATATTAGCTAAGTAGGTGTGTATTGTATTATTTTTCTATTTTTTATTGTATGGTGGTGGTTTGAATAAATATTTTATCATTCTTTTCTTTCTTTCTAATGTTCGTGACAGCCCTAGCCCACATGTGCGCTGCGGGGGTGACCTCATCATGACACACCGACGCGGAATAGACGGTCGTCCCATGCTATATAGCACAATAACCTCACCCGATGTGGAGCGGTTACCTCTGCCTATACTTAACTCTACAGCCAAATTTGATGTGGAATGTTTGTAACCAAAATATCTAAAGTTCTTTTTTGGTGTCATGTTAGCGTTCAAGGCATATCATGAGGAGGGTTGAAAGTCATCTACAATAGATGCAAAGGACTATTTACTTATGGCAATACCTCACTTTAAACGTCTACTGAAAACTCTAAAATGAAAAGGTGGCTCATTATGCCAGTAATATCACCAACTTTTAAGAATTGGATTACAGAAAAAGCTTTTTAAAACCAAGACACCTTTAAAAGGGGTAAAGACTTTTAAAAGGAACACATTGTGTGATAACAAGGACTAAAACTACCTTATCTATAGTAATAAATCAATGCTCAAGTAATACGGGCCCAAACAAAGGTTACAGTCGGCGATAAAAATAGATGAACATTCCCGACGCTCAAACAACCGCTTCGTCTTCTTAAAAACGACGGGGTGTGTGTGTGTGTGTGTTTTTGGATGAACTGATTTTGTTTGAAAGGTGAATTACTCGGAAGTGTTCTTATCTATGTTTGATGAAAATCGGTCCAAGATGGCCGCCACCACAAAAATGGCGATTACATATATTTTTGAGTTATATGCGTATCGTAAAATCTGCTTTTCGTCATTAAATTACCCAATTTTTGCCAAGGGTGTGTTTATCAAATACCTTTTAATCAAAACTGCTTTTCGTCAAAATACCATTTATGCCAAAGATGCGAGCTGACAAATATTCTTGGTTAAAAATGCTTTTCGTTAAAATCAATCAATCAATCAATCAAATTATTTATTTTATGCCAGAAAATTACACATATATTACACAAGGATCATTTACAAAATAGGTTCACAACTCAATTATGGGTATCAAACAAAATAACTTTTTAATGCAAAATTTTAGAGTTATAGGGAGATCATTAGATCATAATAGAAGAGTTGCTGACTGTACCTTAAATAAAATTAAAAACAAACGCAGTTGTTTTTATCAACCGTCGAAAAAACAATTTTAACTAGGTACATGAAATTTTTTAAATGTAAATGTTTGGAATGGCAACCTCTCTTACTCGTCTGAATTTCATCTCGATCGGTTCAGTAGCTATGGAAATATCACATATATACCAACTTTCGCATTTTTAAATTAGTATTGAGTTTTGGTAGGTCAAGTACAAAAACAGCAGGTCGTAATTTGTAAAGAACAGAATTCGTAATGATCATGATAAAAGTAGGTAAGTCAATATTATAACTTTTTCAACATTTTTTATGCAACTCATAATTTTTGTTTGTTTTTTATCAACGTACTTACTTATCGCATTAAAAGTAGTATATTGCTTTTATTAGATGATTTTATTATCATTGTAATTTATATTTGTTCAAAAATGTATATTTTAAATATTCAGTCATTTGAAACGATAGTCAAAGTTGTGGAGCGGAAATCGGTTGGACTGGTACAGGATCGAGAGAGATAGCAAAAACTAAGTGTGGCATATACCCAGCAGTGGGCTGTGGATGATGATGATGATGTAACATGGATACTAGTTCCACCGTGTTTAGCAGAATAACGCTATAATTATGTAAACCTATACAATCTTATAAATTTAACACCTATTAACGATTTTCCTAAATAAAACGTGACATCTTCAAGTCTCGTGGATCTACTAACACAAATAACTATGAGATCATTCATCGGCCAAAGAAAACCATCGTAGCTTGACCTCTAAGCTTTGTTGCCATCGAACGAAAATAAACAAGCCGCGACACAGCCAGAGATCTCGCCGACTGGTTGCCTGGATGAACGAACTGAATAATTATTAGGAACTGTGTGGTTGTTTTTGGTGCGTCATTTGTCGTATCATGAATAGCTGGTTCTATAATAAGTTAGTAAATGGAAAGACTTGTTAGCTATAAGGACTGTTCAGTCTATTTAAATGCAACTTGAACGGGATTTTTTGGACCTTCTTAGAATAAGCGATGTTATAGTACTGGATACTGTATTCTATGTATTATATCAGCTATCTGATTCCCATCATACAAGCTCTGCTAAGTTTGAGGCTAGATAGTATATTGAAAGACTAATTCAAGTCTTTAATTAATTATTTTCAATTCAATGTGGGCTATTTATCATTTAGTTGTCTGATTGCAAGTTTAAATATTTTGGTTGCATCGAGCGTATTTTATTACGGGAGTTTCACAATATTGTGTTAATCTGAGTACCTCCTTCGAAATTGTGTGTGAATCTGAATGTCAACAATGTTTTCTTTACTCACTTCAATTGATGGATGAACTCAGTCATTTCATTGAGAAATCTTAGGTAAGAACTGCGATTAACGTATGTCAGTTCAATGTCAATATAATTCGGAGAGGCAAAATTATTAAAGAATTAAGAAGAAACTAGGCTAAGAACCTAAGGTCATTGATTCTTCAACCAGCCAACGAGATGTCAATTGAACTGTTAACAAGAATTAGGAAACAGCACACTGCCAAGAAACATTTCCTCGCTACCGTCGTTTGATGGTGTTTGATTCGACCTATTTTACTTCTAAGCTTCTAACCAATTGAAAATTTGCTGGTATAAAGTTGCCGGTTTAAAAGAGTTGATATGGGGGAATAAAGATTAGTAAGACGTTTCAAAGTGATCCTTGTGATGCAACAGAATAAACGGTTTTTGATTTTGACTAAACTTACTGAAATGAAGACAAATTAAGCAAATATGTGACGATATAATAAAAAGATCAGTTTGCATAAAAATAAAGGTTTTTAGATAATTATGGCACATAATCGGAATAAAGGAACAAGCCTAATTAGATTAGCAGAAAAAGGATCCTTGTGATTTATTTAAACAAGTATTACTGAAGTATGCCAATTGGGTATTTGATAGATCTAAGCGTTAAAAATAGATCGATAAAGCTCAAAAACCAAAGTAGAAATACCATTGTGTTGTGTATATTACTAATAAATATAATATGTAAACAATTACGCAAATGGGCAATCTGCAGGAATTTGCAGGAATTCAAAGCAAAGATTTTTAAAGGAACAGTAATAAAATCTCAATTAACTGTCAGTGAGATAAAACACTGTTCTCAGATCCAACATCAAATCTAACAATTATGTTTCCTCTATCGTCAAGGTCGATGATTTTCCGCACAGAAGTTATCCTGCATTTTGTAGCTTTTACAATTCGTATTAACTTCCCGATTTATGTATTATGTCATACATAACATAATTATATTAACATCCTCATCAGGATTATCATCTCTCTACCCTCATCCTACGCTAGGAGAGTCAGCACCAGGTGATTCTATATTATGTTCATTTATTTTCCTAGGTAAATCTGTAGATGGACTTAATACCAGCGGTTCTTCTTTATATACAATTTTCGTGATAGTGATTGGCACTTTTATGTCAAGGTGATAGTTGACAATAAATTGTAAAGCCATTTATCTATTGGAGGTTTATATATTGAGCATGAATAAAAGCGGTAAGCCTATAGCTTTTTGTGTTTTGTCATGTTTAGCTTGGTTCAAAGGTCTTTTGTTGTGTATATTTGATTCTTTGGAAAGGTTATATCCTGTAGCTTTGTGTGTGTTTGATCTTTCTGTAATGATTACCTTGACATTGAGATTACTATTAATATTTACTTCACATAACTCGTTTCAAAGGACTAGCCTTACAGCATTATCATTGAATTGAGTGCCTCCAGTCTTGTTTACTGTGAAAATTGCGTCATTTTCGAATATAACTTGTCTTATGTTGTTGGGGATTTGCCTCGTTTTCCTTTGATGCTGTTCATCATCATATTGCTATTCCTGTTTTGGAGAAAAATATTTATTTAAAACTACTGCTGTATGTCCTTACTGAAACTTTCCGGCCTAGATTCACCTAGTTCATAAAGACGAATTATAGGTGAAAGTTTACGTTTCACAATTATTGAATAAAGCCTGTCTTTTGCTTAATATGATCGAATTATGAATAGTGTTCCATTTTAAAAGCTTTTTGTCTTGTTCTTAACACGTGTGTCCATTCATAGTATAACAGTGTCTTGTCCTTTTAATAGCTTCTAGGTATATGGCCCATTGGCTTATGGGAAATTTCATTTAAATTTCATGATGTACCTAGAGCATACTAATATGTATTGTACAGCGTACAGGAAATATTTAAATTCCCAGCTAATGTTAGGTATTTTGACGTTTTGCTATTAAGTGTCCTTATAGAGACTGTTTCTGACAGCTTGTTTTTTTTATTGAATTACCAAGTACGTGATAAATTCATGTTCAATATGGAATTAATGTTTACATTATTTTTTTATAAAACCATGTTCAAAAAGGTTAAGGGCGACAATCCATAACGCAATAAAACGAATAAAAAGACCATAAAAATCGTACCCTGCTAACGAACCAACTCGTGAATCCGAACAAAAGGGTATCCAAAACATCACATTATGCCAAAAACGTCACTTCACATCACATCACACTAAAGGACAATGTCATTGCCACTGATATATTTAAAAAAAACTCACACACTTCATACACACTTTCTAAATATTATTCCAAATTTGAACGCGCGTCAGACGAGCGCGGCTAAGGCCCGGCGACTGACCCGCGAAAGAAACAGTATAAACAATGCGAGCGAACGAGACGGACGTACCCTGCACCTGTGCACTTACAATTGAATGATCGTCGGAGCGAAACAGAAGTAAAACATTCCTCTAATTAAAGCGAGACAGAGAACTCGCAAACCTTTTCGCTGGCTGAAACTAAAATGATGTAAGTGCAATTTTGAACAATTTAAATTTTACTATAACTGGATGGAATAAAGTGGTTTTTCGGGTTGTTTGATCGAGTAAGGCTTGTGAGTCAGCCGGTTGATTGCCAGGGTCAACATATGGCAAAAAGGTACGTCTGTATCTGTAACCAAATTCCTTATGCCATGGAACAATACGTTTTTGTATAGATTTATCAATTGTTTTATAATACAGCTGTTTAATAAGAAGTTATCTAATAACTACTTAATTATAAATTTGTATGTTTGGCACTTGGTAAATTTACGAGAGTAATTAGCGATTAATTGCAGAACAATAGAATAAATGAACGCAGTGCAATAATATCAACAACGATATTACGTAGAACCGTCATAAAATCACAAAT
Organism: Thera britannica; assembly: GCA_939531255.2. NCBI lineage: Eukaryota > Metazoa > Arthropoda > Insecta > Lepidoptera > Geometridae > Thera > Thera britannica. The sequence continues at coordinate 7,997,698 of OW618043.2, read as the reverse complement.
GTCAAAGTCAATGTCGTAATTGACATAACTTCGGCATTCAAAGAACAATTCCCACGCGTTCCGCGAACACTTTAAAACAACTTCCTTCAACTGAAGCTGTTCAGATGAAAACTGTAAATACTGGGAATCAATACCTTTAATATGGTTTTGGTCGAAGTTGTTTATAATTTGGTTATTTTAGCGCCGGAGAGGTAACACGCTTCTGTGAATGAATGTAACCGAAGTAACCGAACGCGTCTTACATGTGAAAAATATTTAAAACAAAAATTAATATAAAGTTTTCCTTTTATATTTATTAAAAAGATAGATATGAAAGATATTCTGGCACTGATTTGGATCAGTTGAGCTATCTTTAGATTGGTTGTTGTAACGGTCTGCAGATAGCTGAACTGTTTCTTGTGTATTTTGTAAAAAAAAATTTAAAAGTAAGTTTCTTTGAGTAAGTACATTATGTGAAAAAAGAAAAATTATAGTAATTCCATGAATGTGTCACATTATGTTCCAACATGGCAATTATTGTTTTTTTTTATACTCGGAGCTCTAGCGATTGCGACTCACGCAGATAATAATTATGTTTCACGGCTTCATTCTTTGCCATTATTTTTTTACATGTTTAAGTAACCTCTGCGCCTCAAAGATTCTCAATAACTTAATTTTGTTGCTTACTAAACTTTACATCTTACTATAAAATAATTTCCGTTCCGACCACACACCGGAAGACGAAACGTAGGGCACCCACCTACCAGATAGACTAACTATATTGTTAAGATTGCGTTAAGTCAATAGATGGAAAGGGCTCAGCATTGTTTCTTCCTGGAGATGTGTAGGGGAGGCCTTATGTCCAGCAGTGAACTTCTGATGGATGGACTGATGATGATGATGATGATGATAAAATAATAAGGGAGCCATTATTTTAGCTAGTATTGGATCATGAGGCATACATAGTTTAGACAGATGAAAGATAGACCAATAGACCAATTCTAGGTACACAATGTTCCGAGTAAGAGGGAAATGTTTATCAACAGACAGAGACCTAGATCAGAATTCAGTTAAACCGACATGTACTATATACATCGAGGCTTATAAAGAATTTCGTAAAAACTTCAGGTGCATGCATCTCTACAAAAGCTCCGTAATACAACATCATGGCGCTGGAGAGCCATCATGAGGAAAACAGCATTTCGGAGAATCTAGGCTCAAAACCTGTGTCAAGTACACGAAAGGCGTCTCTTTGAGACGAAAGAGAAGAATTCAGAGTGATCCTTGAGTTACATACAACTGAATAAAGAAACTTTTAATATGAATTAAACTATAAAAAAATTAACCCCACTGGCTGAAATAAATCAGAGACACGACGAAAACACAACGAACTAAGGAACGCTCTTTCTCAAAGTCGTCAAAATTACATATTTTTTACATTTTCTTAACAGAAGACAGACACGTCAAAAGGTTTGTAATAAACACAGGTCCTCTGACGAAACTCAAGTAAAACCAGATGATCTAACCACTACGTCATTATGGTCACCTGCACGTATTCATTGTTTGCAATGACGTGACATATCAGTTTGGACAATAGACACCTATCTTCATAGGTAATTATCAAGAACTGTGAATGTGTTTGTAAAGCCGCCAAGCGAGAGTTGGACCAAGCACAGGAAATGCTTGCTTAGCACCTGGGTACCATAATACGACTTAGAGGACAAAAAATACAGTGGTAACAAAAATGATTTTTGTCGTTTAGGTACTTCGTTAACTAACACGACAAAAATATTAATATGTTTAAAAAATCTGCTCCTGACAAGTAACAAATAAATAAATAATAAAATAATTACAGGCAGGCATTGCTTTCATTGCCATATAGCCCCAAACTAAGCTAAGCTTGTACTGTCGCCTGCACTAAAATGGTTACACTTAATAATTTAAAAAACTATTTTAAGTATAGTTTTTGTTTTTTAGTAGACCTAGTCGTCTAGTAGACCTACCAAATGGTATAAAGAAGAGACAAATCTCACAGACATGATCACAAAATCATTAGGAAGTAATTTTAGTGCAAATGACTGTACGGAAAAAACCAGATAACTAATAAACTACTTTTAGAATTATTTTTCCTAGACTACTTCAATGATGAAAATTTCCTCAAACTCAAGAGAAACCGGATGACAACGCTAGCAGCTGATGACAATGTCGATGATGTCATTAACGAAACAAACAAAACAGATTTACAAACATTAGCCAATTCAATAGAAGATAATAACGATTAAACAAAAACATACTTTATTAAAACAACTTTAATTAGGCTCACTTGTAATCAATACGTGATAGAAACCAGAAATGAGGAAACCCGTGTGAACCAAGTTTACCATCATCATCATCATCATCATCCGCAGCCCGACTTAACCCACTGCTGGGCATAGGCCTCTCTTTGCTCCTGCCACTTACCACGATCTTGGGCTACCCTCATCCAACTGCGGCCCACGACGCTGGTAATGTCGTCAGCCCATCGTGCTAATGGACGTCCAACGCCTCTCTTACCAGTCCTCGGCCACCACTCCATCAATCTTTTGCCCCACCTGTCGTCACCACGCCTTGCCAGGTGTCCTGCCCAACTCCATTTGAGTTCCATAATTCGTATTCCGACGTCTTGTACCTTGGTTCGGCATCAGATCTCGACGTTAGGAACACTGGCTAAAAGCTTGATGCCGAGCATGGCACGCTCCATGGCTCTTTGTGTAACCCTCATCTTGTACACAGCTTCTTGCATGAGTCTCGGCACCTTTTACCATGCCTCAGTGAAATGGCAATGGACAGGCCATAATAGCTCGAAGAACCGACAACCGAGAATAAAGGTACTCGAATGCAGATCAAACTGTAAGATGAAGCTTAGGACGATTTTAATTGCAAATAGTTAACCATTTGGCTACCATCGCACCTGATGGAAAGTGAGGATGCAACATAAGTAGGCCTACCATGAGCTCTGTCTCTGGTTCTGGTTTTGAGTCTGTGTGAGTGTTAACTAAATAAATACTAAGTCAAAACGTCACACACACAGTATAATGAACTGGTGAGCACTCACAGACTCAAAACCAGAACCAGAGACAGAGCCAGACAGAGCTCATGGTAGGCCTAAAGATGGAGCGTGCTTAGCCATAATCCTGTTAATTCCTGTCTTAAAATTCCCAAATTTAAACGTTCCGGAAATAGTGACGCCCGCCGGTAGCGTTCCACCTTTTGGCAGTTCGAACTATAAGTGAAAACAAAGCGCTTAGTACAAGGATTTCTTTTAAACGTCTAATAAACTAGGTGAATCTAGGCACCACTTCCACAGAACAACAGTCAGGAACAGACCAGTAGGTCTACCACAAGTTCTGTCTGGCTGTGTCTCTGGCTCTAGTTTTGAGTCTGTGTGAGTGCCCCCCAGTGTATTATACTGTGTGTGTGACGTTTCGACGTAGGATTTATTTAGTTAACACTCACACAGACTCAAAACCAGAGACAGAGCCAGACAGAGCTTGTGGTAGGACTACAGCTCTCATCATTATTGGTTGTTATGTTCGAGCATTACCTACATCCTTGCTAATTTATTATCTGATATTGTAACATCCTTGCTAATTTTGACACAAGCTATTTCAAGTGCCAAGAGACGAGAGTGCAGAGGAAAAGGTGAATAAGTGTTCATATCAATACCTAATGAAATAACGTAAAACAAAAGAAACAAAAATAGCGAAGGGCATTTATAAATACTAATAGTGTTGCTACAATAACCCATTTATTTATCGCGTGTGACACAATTCACTATTTGTATAAATTAGCTACGCGGGTGTTGCTCTGCAAATAACTTTATGGGTGTTAAGTTTTACAATTTAGCTGGGCTAGCTATGTACTAGCATTTGCCCGCGACTCGGCTCAGAGGCAAGCCATAGTAATGATTACTAGCTACAAAGCAAAAGCTCAGCTTTGATTTGATTTGATAAAGTAGATTTGATTTGATAAAGTAGATTTGATGTCATATACAATTTAATTTACTTTAGGTAAATATTTTCTTAGTCTGTGCTGTGTTCAAGTGCGCTTCTTTCTCCAAAACCCAAGCATACTTTAATCGTTTCAATGTATCTAACTAGAAAATGGTCCCAGATGAAAGGTCCAATACTCAATACTCAATATATTTATTGCGTACATACATGATAGCTGTTAGGTGTAAGTCAGTACCACATGGACGGACCCTGCATAGGCCTATAGGGTAAAGCAACATGGAGGTAGGCCGAGGTTTATAGAGTAGTAGGTATAATAATTGATGGGGATCAATATCCGGCTCGAAGGACCAACTTGTTCAGGATCAGGTTCAGCTTGAAGGACCAATTGAATCGGATGATGTTCTTAGTGGACTGTATATTAAGGGTTGGACGTCAATGAAAGAAAACGACTTGTTCAATTAGAAGCGTACAGATCGGGTAGGCTGAGGAGGTGTGACAGAGGTTCAATCGGGCAGCGTAACGCGTTCATGCGTCTTTAACTCTACTCGAAAACAATACTCTGATAACCGCGCGTTAAGATCGACCACACCGTACGGCTCGTCAAGACAGACTCCTCCTCTCACCCTGATTCCAAACCTTTTATCACACCCCCGGCCCGTTCGTTCCCACGCCGTTTATTCCTTTCCCAGATTATAGGGCCAACAGCGCGGTGCCATAAAACAATTAAACAATATTTTGAAATACACGCTAGACAATGACTAAAATCTTTCCTAGTCGTCTTGGCCATAAAACTTAATTGCTTTTACTTTACTAGGATGCAACTTACACAAAACATTATTGTTTGCATGTAGCAAAAAACCTAATCTCTATAGACCTTTATGGCGGTGCTATTCCCGATGCAAACAATATCCATTATCCTTTTGTTTGTGTTTTAGTTCTTAAATCGTGAGAATTAGCAGACATTAAACTAACAGCGAGTTATTTGAATTGATACATGTTTACCAATAAAACTTATAACTTATGCTTATCCTTAGTTTAATGTTTCTCAAAACTATTTACAATACAAAATGCGAAAGCTAACTAGCTAAGGGTCGGCGTCCGCCACATCCTCCCCCTGGCGTAGATCTTCGCAGCCCTTTTCAATCGTGAGGACAACGAGCCTTCTTACTGGTCTCTTGAAGATTAAACCCCGCGTCCGCACTTCCGCACTCCGCACCACTCCATCCGGACCCGTATACACACGTTCGACCAGGCCACGGAGCCAAACGTTCCTAGGCAGCAACCCGTCTGCAATGATCACAAGATTGCCTGGTTTTACGTTGTCCAGATTTTTTCTGACATCGTTCCGTGGTGCCAACGTACGTAAGTACTCCTTGATCCAACGCGCCCAGAACATGTTTGCTAGAGCCTGTGACGCACGCCAAGTTCTTCTGTCCGCTACGTTGCATTCTCCTACGTAGGGTAAGCCAGTCGCAGAACCTAATAGAAAGTGGTTCGGAACTAGCGCTTCTTGATCTTCCGGGTTCACAGAAACATGGGTAAGAGAACGCGAGTTCACGGTATGTTCGATTTCCGTCATCAGCTTGTAAAGGGCTTCTTCATTCGGTGCTCGTTCTTTGAGCGTTACTGCAAGAGCACTCTTCACGGATTTTATCAGCCTCTCCCAGGCTCCCCCTTGGTTTGGTGCCCCAGGGTCAATGAACCTCCATTCAATTCGCTTCATTGTGGCGTAATATTTCTGAGCCGGGAGCCAATCCGTGAATGCATTCTTCAGCTTTACAGCGAGTTTCAAGTCGTCGAGAAAACATTCTTGCTGTACTTCTCTCCAGAGCAGGCATTCGGCTTCTTCCAAGTGCTTAGTTTCCAGTTCATTGGCACGGTGGCGGCATTTATCTATAAATGCTAAAGCGTAGGCGACTGCTCTTACCAAATGTTCGTCGGGAGAGAATCTCTTGAGGTCGATCAACGGCAACCTTTCAATAGCGTGTGCTACCAAGGTTTCTTCTTGGTTCGGTTCATTCGGTTTGTTCGGGTTCGTTACTGTGAAATGCGGCAGGTACCACAGACGATCGTTATCTTCGTGGTTTTTATTGCACTTCTCTGCATAATCCTTTTCCAGTAACTTGTTGATCTGGGCGTTGTACACGATGTTGAATTCAGCCGATTTGTCCATTTTACGTTCAACGGATTGTAGACGCCGTAAAGCCATGTCGTAACTCGGATGTAGAACGACGTGATCCATGGTCCACGGTAATCCAACTTCAAATCGGCCATCAACTCTCTTAGCTATGCGCGCAATAATCTCTTTAGCACGCTCATCAGTTGCTATTGGTTTTCGCTTAACGCCTAACGCATCTATATCGCAATGCGCTTTCACTAACTCGTTTAGCTCGTTATCTCGCTCACTCTGTTCCTCTTGGGGCAACCTGAGATGTAGCACTGTGTGTCTTTCCGATGGGGTGATTCCGGGTGTGGACCCGTGAATAATCCATCCTAACCGAGTGAGTGAAGCGGCTGGTTGATTCTTTCTTCCGGTCAGCAACTTTTTTGTCACGATGAGGTGCAAATTGTCGGCTCCAATCAGGATGCGCGGCTTTGTTTGCGCATAACAGACGAGCTCTGGCTTCAAATGCCGTAAATGTGCCTGCTGGAGGAGCTCGGCTTCGACAGACTGTCGTCCCAGCGTGAGGTTCTTCACGGTGCGTGCGCTGATCTCATGAAAGCTTTCTTGGTTAAGCCCACGGATCTTCATGTTGATCATGCGGCTATCGGGTTCTCTGTTACTGGATATGACACCGATTACGTTCAACGCCCTCCGTGGACCCTGGGCTCCGATCATCTTCGCAACCTGCTCATCGATCAAAGTTACGGTGGACCCTTCATCCAAAAGCGCGTAGGTATCCATCTCTGTCCCGTCGTTGGCCTTTACTGTGACCGGGCATACCTTAAGAAGCACCTTGTTCTGGTCTGTCGAAGCGTGCGCAGTAACTACGGACTCTTCTGCCGGCGTAGTCTCTGGCGTAGAGTCTTCTGCATGCAGGAGCGCATGATGTGGTCGGCGGCACTCCATGATTCCGCACGACTTCTTCTTGCAGAGGAAGCGCCGGTGCTTACTGTTTAAACATCGGAAACATATTCGCACTTCCTTTGCCCATTCCCATCTCTTATCCACAGACATCGCCTTCAGTTTTCTGCACTGGGGGGTCATGTGCTCGGCTCCGCAGCAGAAGCATTGAGCTGGTTCCTTCTTCTTTTCCTCATCTTCTGCTGTAGCATACACGGTTTTCCCCTTGCGATCGTTTGCTCGTGGCTGTTCTTGAGGTCGGGAGGTAGCTGTAGTCTTTGGCGCTGCCGCTGTGTACGAGTATTTCATAGCACGATCGGCCTCTTGCATCAGGAAATGGGACAGCGTGACTACTGCTGGTTCTTTCGGTTTCGAGAAATCCACTGCATAATCACACCATTTCGATTTGATGTGTGGGGTAAGCTTATCAATGACTTGTCTTGTCAACATGGGATTTTGTAAGTATCCTCGATCATCTAGACACGATATCACAGTCACTATGTTCTGAAGCTTAATTGCAAAAGAATTCAATTCACTAGCGGTAGTCCCAAGACACGGCAGCTTCTTGATGTCTTCAAGTGCTTGGTCTATGATCATTTCAGGACGTCCGTAGCATTGTTCTAGGCTGCGCATTATCACTGCTGGATCGGTTGCAGTAAATAATAGCGCTGACACGTTCTGACGCGCTTCACCTCGCAGGCATGCTCGTAGCCTTGCGATGTTTTCTGCCGGTGAGAAACGGTGTAGGCTGGTTGATTCCTCCATAGACGCCTTGAATGGTAGCCATTCTCCTAAAGTGCCACTGAAGACAGGCAGGTCCGTTGACTGTCTCGAAGGCGTTCGTCTTAGGGCAAGCTTCTCTATGGTGTCGGCCAGCCGCTCGATTCCCCGTTCTCTGGATCGGTTCGGCGTTGGTGATCTTCGTCGTTGTGTCGGCTCGAATGTCACTCCACGGTTCAACGCGTTCATTCGATATGGTTCCTCAGTTCTCTGTATCAACGAGCGACGAGCTTCCAGGTCTCGATCTAGGTCTCCTGGGTTCGCTCGCTCCCCCTGTGTTAGCCAGTCAGTGACTCTGTGCCTAGTTTCATCCGCAGCCACGCTCTCTCGTTCAGTGTCCTCTTGTATGGCGGCGACACGAGCAGCTAGCTTCTTTTGTATGAGTTTTACTTTGATCTTGGCGAGTTCTTCCTCAGCCTCATACTCTGCTTGCTTGACGAGGGCTAACACACTTGCACTAGATCGCTGCGATCGGACTGAGCGGGCTCTGGTGGGTCGGTCTGAAATGCCGGCTTGTTCGGTCGTTGTGTGGCGCGGCGTTACATCTTCAAACACGTGCTGGCTAGGCTGTACGATCGGGGTTGGTTCATGGGCGATGGGGGCGGTGGTGCGCGGGGGTTCGAAGGGTGACGCGGAGAAGTCTTCATGGATCGGCATCTTCGACTCTTGAGCGTCCCTAAGTCCCTACCTATCTAACGGCCCTACCTACCTAGCGTACCTGACAGTGAGGATAAACCTCTATTCACGTGGATCCTCCGGCACCAGCTCTGCTCTGCTCCGCTCAGCTAGGTTCTGCTGCCCGTAGCCCGTTGACTCGAAGCGGTCGCACCGTTGGGTGATCTTCAAGCTCGTAGACACGGAGCAGTAGCACCGTTGGGTGATCTTCAGCGTCGACTCGGAGCAGTTGCACCGTTGGGTGATCTTCAAGCACGTTGACACGAAGCAGTAGCACCGTTGGGTGATCTTCAGGCACGTCCTTCGTGCCCCCGTAGACTGGTTTCCGTGAACTACCTAGTGTTCAAAGGCAGTTCACAAGCACAAAGTTCAAGTGCTTTACTGGAACGCAGAATCAGGAACGCAGGGTCAGCGGCAGCACCTTAGGTCTCAGCTTCAGCTCAGCTTCCAAGTGATTCAGGCTCGACGAAGTCTTCCAAGAAGTCCAGGTTCAGGTCAGGTATTCGTTCTCGAATCCGGCTCGAAGGACCAACTTGATGGGGATCAATATCCGGCTCGAAGGACCAACTTGTTCAGGATCAGGTTCAGCTTGAAGGACCAATTGAATCGGATGATGTTCTTAGTGGACTGTATATTAAGGGTTGGACGTCAATGAAAGAAAACGACTTGTTCAATTAGAAGCGTACAGATCGGGTAGGCTGAGGAGGTGTGACAGAGGTTCAATCGGGCAGCGTAACGCGTTCATGCGTCTTTAACTCTACTCGAAAACAATACTCTGATAACCGCGCGTTAAGATCGACCACACCGTACGGCTCGTCAAGACAGACTCCTCCTCTCACCCTGATTCCAAACCTTTTATCACACCCCCGGCCCGTTCGTTCCCACGCCGTTTATTCCTTTCCCAGATTATAGGGCCAACAGCGCGGTGCCATAAAACAATTAAACAATATTTTGAAATACACGCTAGACAATGACTAAAATCTTTCCTAGTCGTCTTGGCCATAAAACTTAATTGCTTTTACTTTACTAGGATGCAACTTACACAAAACATTATTGTTTGCATGTAGCAAAAAACCTAATCTCTATAGACCTTTATGGCGGTGCTATTCCCGATGCAAACAATATCCATTATCCTTTTGTTTGTGTTTTAGTTCTTAAATCGTGAGAATTAGCAGACATTAAACTAACAGCGAGTTATTTGAATTGATACATGTTTACCAATAAAACTTATAACTTATGCTTATCCTTAGTTTAATGTTTCTCAAAACTATTTACAATACAAAATGCGAAAGCTAACTAGCTAAGGGTCGGCGTCCGCCACAATAATAATATAATTGGTATATACTATATGTACTTGGTATATACTATAGGTAATACACAATAACGTTCCATAGCCCATAGTGTATAAGCTTTTATGCTAATAAGACATTAATATTTACACACAACATAACCACAATGCAGCCCACAGCTATTATTAGGAATAACGTGTTTCATAAAAAGGACAAACAAAAGTGGGCCAAGATTACACCCTTGATGGATACTTTTTCTTTTGAGTATTATTATAGCGTTGGTTAATATTTTCCATGTTTATTAATTTACGAGATATTTTGTAGTCTTTTAAGAAATAGAACGAGTGAAATACATTCAAATAGGACTCAATGTTTTTGAGTTACTCGTATGACAATCGAGTCAAACGCTCAACTGATGACTAAAAAAATCCATCAGTTTACCTAATTCTCGATCAAACTCGCATTTCTCTATAGAAACCGTTTGCAGTGAAGGATAATTAAGTATTCATGCTATTGTCAGCCTTATTACAACGCTGTTAAAGCTGATTATCTGAACGTAGATGGATGATGTCATTTTCGTAGTGGGAGGCGCTAGGTCGAAATGATAGAGCGCCTAGAATAATAAATCGTAGAGGATATATTAGGTAATCATTTTAATTTTAAGCAGTTTTAAATGCACCCAGTTTCGTACTTTTTTGCTACTAGCACATATTTTTAAATCACTACTAATGAGAGTGTCATAAAAAAAACTTAAGCTGCAATATCTGTTATGCATGTATGTAAATGTATATTTCGGTATATACTTTAAACTCGTCAAATACAAAGGTTTTTTCGTGCTTTAGAGGAAAGCAGTAGGCTAGGCTAGTCTTTAAACTATTACGGGGGCCTTTATGAGGTTCAAGAACCAGGGTGACCAATAGCTCAAACATACTTTACTACACAAAACAACCAGAAAAACCAGTTTTTATGCATTGAAAAATTTAAAAAACTTGATAATTACTATCGAAGGTTGAAAAACACGGTTTAAATAAACATTTAAATAAAAAAGATTAATCTTTTGGCCACTGTATGCATTCGTGGAAATGACATCACTCTTAGATCACTCGCGAAGTGATAAAGTTCTTGTTACAGTGACATAACCAATTTGAATTTGTAAACAAATCTCAAATCGCTCACACAGGAGCAAGGAGGCTGTGTACAGGATGAGAGTTGCACAGAGAGCCATGGAGCGTGCCATGCTCGGCATCAAGCTTATAGACCGTATTCCCTCGAGATTCGAAGTCGAACAAAGGTCAAAGATGTTTGGAACTAAAATGAAGCTGGACAGGACACCTGGCAAGGCGAGGTGATGACAGGTTGAGTAAGGCGCTAACTGAATGGCTTCCAAGAACTGGCTATAGAAACGTCAGTCGTCCTCCAGTAAGATGGGCAAACGATGTGGCGAACATCGCAGGCAAGACCTGGATGAGATTAGCACAAGACAGTCAACAGTGGCACATACAGAGAGAGGCCTATACCCAGCAGTGGGTGAATTCAGCCTGTGGATGATGAAACAAATCTCGACGTTTGTTGTCGAAAAACTCAGGTGTTGTAAGTCAAAGAAAAAAAATTGGATTACAATAATAATGCAAGACAAGTCAGTCTTTGATCTCTACGCATACCAGATCTTAGCAGACATGGCCGCGTAAAAGCTTTTATAGTTTCTCTACAAAACTGCAGATTTCCTCTTCGCAAATCCCACGTCAAATAATTGACGACTCGTTCAGCCTCACGTGTCAGTAATGTGACCGGCACCCACACCCTTCAACCCTGTACACAGCGATGTTGCTTCACGGCAGCAATAGGCATGGTGGTAGTACGCACCCCCACGAGACACACAAAGACCTCTAAACTACTCCACTTCTACTTCATAGTAATGATTAGAGCCGCCATCTTGGATTCGTTTCTTGATTCGAGTTACATTGATTTGAGAAAAAGCAAGTAGAACCTATTTGTTTATGACTTTGTTTGATGGTTTTCCGACATTTGGCGCAGTTCCAATATGCACAATGGGTTCGATTCGATTCAAATAAAATTTAGAATGAATAGGTTTTAGATAAAAATTATATTAAAAGACATGATTATATTGTTCCTATATCTTATTGGTAAGTATTTATTTATCTCGGCTGGCCTCTCAGGTCAGTTGGCTCTGCCCTCTGCGCCGTAGGTCGTGGGTTCGATCCCCACCGAGAACAAATATTTGTGTAGTGAACATGTATTGTGATGTTTCTTCACTGTATGGGTGTTATTATATTCTTTGTACTTATGTGTAAATATTTACAAAAAAAAAGTATTTAAGTATTACTCGTATATCAGCTATCTGGTTCCCATAGTACAAGCTCTGCTTAGTTTGGGGCTAGATAGTGTGTGAATTGTCCGCAGTATTTATTTATTTTATCTACACGGAGAACGGAGGATACAAGGTGTTTATAGTTTGTAGTGAGATTCGTGTAAAAAATAGGTAAAGGAGGATTTATTTTACAAGCAATCAATGTAGATGAATTGTGATTAAGTAATAAAGATCGCATTACACTGTCGTTTTTATAAATATATCAGAATAAAAATAACCTCTTATCATTCTCGTCTCACCAACGTGACCTTGAGGTCAAGCAACTGTTCACACATCTGTGACAAAGGTCACTACTATCAGTTATTGACATTTACTGGGAAATTCAGTTATTCTTAAACATGGTTTTATATTTATTGCTTTTTAATAGGCTCTGATATTCATCAATCATAGGATGAGCTTCGGACACCAATTTTGAACCAAGCAGTTTCGCCATGTTGGAATTTAACTTTTCACAGTTGGTATAGTCACCGCGTTACCAACTGAGTCGTGCGGCCATAAATCATTTCACTATGTTTATCTCACTCGCACTTGTGGGTAATATAGAGCGGCATAGTGATGTGCGTAAAATAGTTATAGGCACATATCGATAAGAATAAAATCAGATATAAACATAGTAGATAGTATTGTGGCCCTGAGAAGGGCCAACGAACGAATCAGTTGGTAAAAAAAAAAAGTAAACAGGCCTTTGCATCTATTGTAGATGATTTATATAGCGTCAGGGGCAACTGGTGATCACTCATGCGGCATGAGTATCCCAGGCACTATAGCGTCCCGTAAGTAGGGGCATTTACGGGACGCTATAGTGCCTGGGACAGGATTTTAGATGTTATGTTAGGCTGGCCCAGCACCTATTACCATCCTAACAGCTTTAGTCGGCCTAATCCACAGGAAAGACATGGTCAATACGTGCGGAGCAGACTAAGCCGTGGGTTTCCTCAGTTGGTAACGCGGTGACTATAGTATAGCCTGCGGTTTGACTGTCAGTCAATCAATCGGTAAGTCAACCAGACTGAAAGCCGGTCAGCCATTCGATCAGTCAATCAGACTTGCGCCATTCGATTAGCTGCGATCTGCAATAGCGATCAGCATTGGGTTGTGCATACATCCACACACACTGACGCGAACTTCGACAGCGATACACTGATCCCCATCGCAGGTGATCTAGATGCGCGAAAATTAAATCAGAATTTCAGTCAGTCACGTATACAGTTTTATAATTATATTTTCTACTCATGAAATGTAGATAACTTCGGTTAATGTCTTCCCAGTGCTAATTATTTCCATGAAAATACGATTCATAGAAACTTTTCCCATGTCTTGGTTTTTTTCAACTGAAATTATTAAACCAGAACAACTTTTACACTGAGAGATTTCGCAGTAAACCAATTTTCCTAGCTTTTGCGGTTTTTCAGGAATTCCAACGTTTTAATTCTGGATTCTCAGTACCAGTGATTGAATAAATAATAAATTATATTATACTAGCTTTAGCCAACTACTCGTGAGGTTCCCAAAAATCCCCTGCGTTGTTTTTAGATAAATAGATAACTCTTTATCGATTACCACGACACACTATGCAAGTAGGATAAAGTTTTTAGCTTCACTAAACTAAAATACAGTGATGAAAAACACCAGGCAGGTGTTTTTACTCATTAGTTATTACTTAACCATCCATAGTTGTTGATATTGGTTAAATGAGCGATAAGATAGTTGTCATCTCTTTTCATTCTCATTAATTTGACAGAGACAGGAATAAATAATTTTATAATGTCCCTAAAGTTAAGAGCCGAGCGGGATTTAAACCCGCGACCTTCTCTTTGGTACGGGGCTGCGCTGACCGCTGCGCCATCGGATCCTAATCACACTCGTCGAATAACTCTTAGGAAGTGTTCGGCACTAACGCGACCGTGGCTCCATCTACAGGTTTGACGTTACAGTTCCCTATTTTTATGATATAATTATCGGCAAAAAATATTCTATTTAAAACTCCGCGCTGCGTTGGCTTGTACACGGATTCCTTTACTTTTACGACGATCGATCAATGTGGGTTACGAAAACAATCGCTTTCAATTATTAGGAAATTGAAATTGGTAATTGACTGCAGAGTAAAGTGATTAATCTCTTAAGATGTCGATGACGGCAATAGTAGGCATTAAGGTGGAGACTTAGGCCAGTGGCGACCTAATCCTACTAGGTGGTTGTGAGAAAGTTTGTAAGCATGGGTGGATGGATGTTTGTTACTCTTTCACGTAAAAACTACGAGCGAAGCCTTAATAATTCAAGATAAAATGAAAGAAGACGTAATGATGAGAATAGAGAAAGGTATGCAAAGGTTTGGGCATGTAGAGAGAATGGATGAAAGGAGATTAACAAAAAAGGTGCATCAGGCGAGTGTGAATGGAACTGCTGGAAGGAGAAGACCTCGGCGCATGTATCTCGATCTGATTTAGAGAAAGGCCAAGGCAGGAGTACCTACCCTAAACTGACGAGCATGTATGAAGAATGATAAGTGGATGAAGCGAAAGATGTCAGGATCGTAGCAAGTGCCACTCTGGCTACCCCCATGGATAGGTATGAGGCGTGATTTTATGTATGTTTGTATGAAACACATGAGATACAAAAAAAAACACTAGCCAAAGTAATTATTGGATTGTTTACTTTGTGTATTTCTTCTTTAGTTTTTTGGTGTTGACTAAAGAGGCCTCTTTCTTTCAAACATTGAAAACTGGATGTACGCCTACTTTTCCACTTATAGAGCTAAACTAGAAGTTAAGAATTGTAAATACATTTGTTTTTATTTTGGTTCATTTATAGGCTTGGTCGCGGGGAACTAACACTCACATTCACCTAGTTTATTTGAAAAAGGAAGGTATACAAATACAAATACGTCATGGCATTGACTGGGAATCAAAGCCTGCGCCTATCTAGGATATGACGATGGCAAGTGCAACGTTGTCTTATTTGACAGCGTTCACTAATCGCTACCGCAGAACGCTTAGATGTCGCAAGGCTCCAATGCATGAATATATTGATTTCCCATTTTTATGGACGTGGAATTCGTGGGACTAACCCGTTTTAAGACGCTTTAAAGATTACACCTGTTTTAACATTATTTTAAATTTGAATACAATGAAGATCCATGACTCAATGCCGAACGTTTGATGAAAACCATCACCATTGTAGAAGCGAAGGTATGTAGACATGAGTTGGGAGCCAGCCAGAGTGTGTACGTCACACTTACACTATTTACGTGTACACTTCTACAAGATGTAATCATTTACAAGAATGATGCCCTTATTTTGAAATTATAGAAATACCTAGGTTTGATTTTGAGCCCCAAATTTGGATTTGCTGTTGGCATGATTGGCCTAAAAATTTTCAGTTCTGTCTACATCTCAATAGCTTTGATTACCTAGACCTCATGAAGTTTCATATTTTTTGAAAAACAACTGTTTTTTTATACAACTAGCTTAAGGAACTAACATATGGCCCACCTGATGTTAAGTGGTAACCATCGCTAATAACAAAGCATTACCACGTAGGTCACGCACGTCCATCAACTTGAGGCATACAGATGTTCAGCCTCACGTGTCAGTAATGTGACCGGCACCCACACCCTTCAAACCTGTACACAGCGATGTTGCTTCACGGCAGGAATAGGCATGGTGGTAGTACGCATCCCCACGAGACACAAAGAGCTCTACTACTACTAAACGAGATGAAGCTGTTCTCCTAGGCTTGGTCGCGTGGAGCTGGCACCTAGATTCTTAGATAACTTGTGACTTGACTGGCCTCTCAGCTCAGTTGGTAGTAGCTCTGCCTTCTGCGCCGTAGGTCGTGGGTTCGATCCCCACCGAGAACAAATATTTGTGTGGATAACATAGATGTTTGTTCTCTGTCTGGGTGTTATATTGTATTATAAGTAAGTATTAACAAAAAAAAATCTATTCATTATTTATTTATTTACCTAACTTACTGAAGCTAAAAGTCTGTAATCTCAACTAATGATGGTGACTAGTAAACGACTGATTCGTTCGTAACCCAAAGGTAGTAGGAAGCAGGTGCGTTTCAAATATAGCGGCACAAACAGATGGCGGCAGATGCATTGATTATTTTTTCTTTTCGTTTTTGGGGTCCGCAATCTGTTTACTATCTTCTTGATAATTGAGAAAATAACTGAAATTCATTTTTTATTTATTGATAAGCGGCCGCCCGCGGTTTCGCTCGACCCGTTCCTGTTTCTTTTTCGGGATAAAAAAGTCCAACATCCCCGTCTCCGTCCTCCCCAGCTGTCCAGTGTCCACGCGTGATGTCGTGAGCAAGGGAAACAAGGGCGTATTAAAAGTTCTAAAGGGTCGGCAACGCGCTTGTGTTGCCTCTGGTATTGCAGGCGTCCATAGGCTACGGTAACCGCTTCCCATCAGGTGGGCCTTATGCTTGTTTGTCCACTTAGTTGTATAAAAAAATTGGGATTCATTTTTAATATATAGACTTTAGCATAACTTTAGTATAACAACACACTAACGAAACCTGCAAACGTTAACAAAGTACCACCTGCTTTTAAATATTTACATCTTTTTTTGCAGTTTTAAAATTTGGCAGCAGACGTATACTAAATACAAATCCTTATTTTGGTTAGTAAGCAATCCAATTGAATTTTTTAATAAATTTTTAAAATAATATTTCAAATATTAATAATTTGTTGTTATTCAAACGAAAGCAAAAAAAAAATGAATGAGCATGTATGAAGAATGTTATGAGAGTGAATGAAGCGAAAGAGGTGTGCCAGGATCGTAGCAAGTGGAAATCCGTGATTTTATGTATGTATGTATGTATTCAAAATAATTTATTCCATAAAAGGTTTTTTATTTACACTAATTAACGAGTGTTTACAAAATACTAATGAATCAGTTGAGCTATCTGCGGACCGTAACAAACGATCTAAAGATAGCTCAACTGATCCAAATCAGTGCCAAACGGAAGCGTCCATGAAAAGTGGCATTGAGTACTCACAGCGTTAGTTTCAGTTGTCATAGAAAAAGATGGGTGACCGGTTGCAGTGTTGCGACCGGACCGGAGTGATTTATTATTTACTAGCTGTGCCCGCGACTTCGTCCGCCTGGAATAGTGATTGGGTAGCATATTTTATAACTTCCAACGAAAAAAATCTGTATTCGAGTGCATGTGGCACAGTCAGGGTCGGGCAGACGCCGGGTAAGCACAGTTAGGCATATTTCCCCCCCATTTTTTTCTTGTCGCAAGCTTAAATAAAACATTTACATAAACCTTACATATTTCCATGCAAACTTTCAAGAATAGTCTTATTGTTATTTTACACCCTTTGTAATACATTAATTTGTGGAGAAGTAGAAGAGAAGACAGCCGCGACTGATACACACAGTGTGCACAGTCGAACGGGACCTGGCTTGCCAGATTTCTGTCAGACGTCCGAACGCTCAAGGTTACGTCCGCGGCTTACATCCGATAGTTTGCACACTTCAGTGTACATTCAATAGCTAGATATCTATCAATCAGTCGCGGCTGTCAGCCGCGTCTATCTATCTATCTATCTATCTATCTATCTCTCTGTCTGTCTATCTATCTATCTATCTATGTTCCCAGCTTAAATATCGATCTTTTCAATCCATCGACGCTTATGACTATCTGCCACTGGCAACACTGGTCGGCAATCAGTCAGTCATAAGGACTTGGCGAAAAGACTTTGCATCCCCGCCAGCACAAAAAAAAAGTCAGTCAGTCACTTACACAAACAGAAATTTCTCGATCGAAAGCCGTCGCAATTGTACAAAAAAGTGTAATTCTCATGAAAAATGGTGTTTTCAATAAGTGTTTTGCAATAATACGTTGCATAAATGTCCTTTCTAATGATTTAACCTATCTGTGTACCAAATTTCATTGCAATTGGTGATTGGTGATCGTCGGAGTGTTTTGGTGTCAGAGTGAGACAGAAACATCAATGTGATGCTCTTTATAACATTTTAAAAGGTTTGTAAACCTTTTTTCACAATAAAAATTAGCCTATGTCCTTCTTCAGACCTTGAACTATCTGTGTACCAAATTTCATTTCAATAGGTTTAGTAGTTTTGGCGTGAAAGCCAGACAGAAGGACAGACAGACAGACAGACAGACAGAGTTACAAACGCATTTATAATATTAGTATGGATTTATTATTATTAAAACACTGGTGAGCACTCACACAGACTCAAAACCAGAACCAAAGACAGAGCCAGACAGAGCTTGTGGTAGGCCTACAGATCTGTTTTGAATAACAGACGTGAAACACAGAGGCCTTTGGCTAATAACTCTATCAAACAGAATACTAAATCCTACGCCTTTTCAATTTGGTAAATATTCCGTAGCATGAATGAATTTTACGTCATTAGAGTTTAATTTTAGACGGCTGCGGGTATAATGATGAGTGTTTGAAAACAAGACGCACGATAATTTGCAGAAAACACTCGGTAATAATAGTTGTGATGGTAATTGAATAATATACTGGAAAATACTTAATGAAAACTAAATTTAAACAGAGAGAAAAATTAGAGATAAATAATAGTACCGCCACCTAGCGGCGAGTAGCTTCAACAAGACGACAAAGGTACGGAACATCCTGAGAATAGTTTAACATAAATGAGATATTTATATAATTGCATCAATAATTAATTAATTATAATATGTAAAGCCTTCGCTCATTTAAACTATCTATAAATATCTAAACGCTCATTTAAGCGTTCAATATGAAACGCTGTCAAAGATGTCAGCAATATTTAACTGCGTTTCACTGATTGCCACTGCAAAATGCTTAGATATGCGCAAGGCTTTATGGGTTAAAAATGAAAACGGAATATTACTATACTAGCATTCTGTGTTACTAAAACAAGAGCATACCACCGCCACCTAGTGGCGAGTAGCTGAACTAAAGTACGACCAACTCTACGTAGACGCAACAATATTTCGAAGGCACGATAACAGATGGCGCTGAAAAGAATATCTCTTACCTTACTGAAGCTCGGACAATACTTGTTTATTTTTGAACTTTTTCAAATCACTTACCTGCAACAAAACATTTTTAAATTAGTACATTTTAATAATGATTAATTTGTGTCCAGAACACAGTTAAAAGTGGTAAAAGTAATACAATTTGTACATTAATTATTTTCTTTATTGGAATATTCTCTATTATGGAATATACATACATACATTATGATGAATCCAAATACATGACAGAAACTCAATTTCAGTTTTAATGAATAAGACCCCATTCATACATGCTACCGGAATTCAATAGTACCTACTCTTCTGTCTGTTCACACAACTGACTTCAAAGGAAACAGCTCTCCAGAACACAACATAACAATACAGACGCATTGAGGCGTCGTCGTGAAGCCTATTGTCTTAGAACTGACATTGTGACTCAACACACGTTATTGTAGTCTGTAGCTTCAAGAGCTTTCAGCTCTTACAGAGGACGACGTTGTTTTCATTATACTAAGACCAGACTACTGAAAAATCAAGTGCAAAAGAATGAAACAAGAAAATTGTTATTAGCCGTGGTGATATTATGCCACCTATTCCAACCTTAGATTCCAACAAAACAAAATAGTGGCATTAACTTTTCTTGTTTCATACTTTTTAGAACATACTCGTAATTCACTACTCCTTAATTCACTATTTCTTCTTCTACTTTTTAGATCTTTCAGTGGTCAGGATTTAGTTCTTACATTTTTTTTGTCGCTTGAAGGCCCGTACACACCTAGGCCGCTGGCGATAGCGATCAGTGAAACGCTGTCAAATTTGACAGCGTTTCACTGATCGCCGACGCCAGACGAACTAGGTGTGCGCAGGCCATTACATCAGATTTTAAAACAATAAAAGCGGCCAAGTGCGAGTCGGACTCGCCCATGAAGGGTTCCGTAGCAACAAGTAACATAATATTAAAATATATATGAAATAAAAGGTTCTTGTAGTTCGTCGAAAGGTAAATTGCGGTTTACGATTTATGACGTATAAAAAAAAACTACTGACTAGATCTCGTTCAAACCAAATATCGCTGGAAGTTTGCATAGTAATGTACAAAATAATATACTTTTTAGTTTTATCATTCTCTTATTTTAGAAGTTAGAGTGGGGGAGGGACCAACTTTTTACCACTTTGGAAGTGTCTCTCGCGCAAACTATTCAGTTTAGAAAAAAACGACATAAAAAACCTCAACATCATTTTTGAAGACCTATTCATAGATACCGCACAAGTATGGGGACCCCCAAAATTTATAGTTTTTTTCTATTTTTGTGTAAAAATCTTAATGCGGTTCACAGAATACATCTACTCGCCAAGTTTCATCAGTCTAGCTCTTACGGTTTCGGAGTAAAATGGCTGTGACACTGACGGACAGACAGACAGACAGACGGACATGACGAATCTATAAGGGTTCCGTTTTTGCCATTTGGCTACGGAACCCTAAAAATGGATATTTTGTATCGAAGCGCTGTTGTACTACGTAGAGACATGAAGTTTGCCTTGGAAAAGCCTAAAAACTCCTCTAGCTTATTCGAGCTAAATATAACGAACACTCTTACTCTTATAGATCTGACACCTAAATCTCCCTTACTTTTTCAGACGTTTCAAAGTAAACCTTGTGAATCAATTGTAAAAGGATCATACTTAAAAAAGGTAGAAACCACGCCGTAGTATTTCCTGTTCTTTCTAAGCTTGGTCGCATCATTTCGTTTACCAAATATTGTATTCGTGTGAGCACGTGTCTCTCTCTCTTTTGTATGGAAAATTAAGGACGTATTTTTGCTGTCTCATCTTTTTTCCATACAATAGAGAGTGACAAATAGGCGAAACGAAAACAACATTTCGTAGACGAAAAGACGAAATGATGACGGGACTTGCCCTTCTGTACCCGAAGTCGGAGTTTTGCTACCACATTTTGGAAATGTATGGAAAATTGATTAGACAACAACTCTAACTACGTAACGTATTTTTGCTGTCTCATCTTTTCTCTATGCAATAAAGAGAGACAAATAGGCGAAACGAAAACCACATTTGGTAACTAATTGTTGTAAATGCACTGGGACTTCGGGTACTGGTACCAAAATTCACCTAGCTTTAAGACGTCAAAGTGATCCCTGTGATTCAATTGAAAACCATTTGACTTGAATAACTTTTGATATTGAATTTGTAAATGAATAGTTCGAGTAAACTAGAACGGTAGCAAATACCGATGGCCGAGCTCTTACAGTTCTTAATTAAAACCTGCCAGAGCGACTAGATTGTGATTGGAATCGATTTATACTTCTCCTCTTCTTCTTAATGAATGGAATCTGTCCATTTCGGATCAATTTTGCCAGTGTCGAGTAGTTTAATGAGTTTAATGATGATAAATTACATAGATATTTTCGTCAAGTCGTCAGTCACAAGTCGGCCCTACCCTAATTGGCTTTGGAAAAAAAGATGGCCGTTTATTCCAAAACCATCTGAAACATTTTCGATCAAATCAGAATATCACTTAATACACTTTAATTCCAACTGCTAACACTTTGAGCGAAGACCTCAAGTAGGTAATGTTGGTTAAAATACCACCGAAATTACACAACAGAACTCAAAATAACACCAGAAAAACATGCTATGTGACTTCCCAAAATGACAGAAAACGAATCCCTTATACTTCTTTGTTAAACTTATTTCATAACACAACTGAAACTGTTCCCGAAGTCCGTGTTTTGCTACCACATTTCGTCTACCGTATGTTGTTGTGTGAGCGAAATGCCGTAAATGAAGTGGGACTTGCCCTTCTGATGAACTTTGACCATTTTTGAAGTAAAAACTTCTTTAGCCGGCCCTGAGTATTTTTAAGGTGGGATTCCAACAGTAGGCCTACCATGAGCTCTGTATGGCTCTGTCTCTGGTTCTGGTTTTGAGTCTGTGCGAGTGCTCACCAGTGCATTATACTGTGTGTGTGACGTTTTGACGTAGGATTTATTTAGTCAACACTCACACAAACTCAAAACCAGAACCAGAGACAGAGCCAGACAGAGCTCATGGTAGGCCTACAGCTATTCAATTACACTAAACTAAACTAGTTCTAAGATGTTCACTGTTAAATTTACATACATAATAAGGCAATAAATATACTGAATACTGAATTATGTTTGAAACTTTCTCAAATAATATTATGTTTAAAAGCTTAAACTTTTCTATAAGCTGCCCACGTACTTGAATTTGGGAGTTGGGAGTTAGAATAATATTAATGTAATTTCATGTTTTAGTTATTCCAAAGTTGTGATATTCATTAAAATCATAAGATCTTTGAAACGTTTGAAAACAAGTGAAGTTTAAAAAAGCAGCCAAGTGCGAGTCGGACTCGCCCATGAAGGGTTCCGTAGCACGACGAACTACAAGAACCTTTATATTATGTTACATGATGTAACATAATAAGGTTCTTGTAGTTCGTCGAAAGGTAAATTACGGTTTACGGTTTATGACGTATAAAAAAAAAACTACTGACTAGATCTCGTTCAAACCAAAAATCGTTGGAAGTTTACTTAGTAATGTACAACATATATTTTTTTTAGTATTATCATTCTCTTACTTTAGAAGTTAGAGGGGGGGGGACCAACTTTTTTCCACTTTGGAAGTGTCTCTCGCGCAAACTATTCAGTTTAGAAAAAAACGATATTAGAAACCTCAACATCATTTTTGAAGACCTATTCATAGATACCCCACACGTATGGGTTCAATGAAAAAAACATTTTTGAGTTTCAGTTTCAAGTATGGGGACCCCCGAAATTTATAGTTTTATTTTTATTTTTATGTTAAAATCTTAATGCGGTTCACAGAATACATCTACTCGCCAAGTTTCATCAGTCTAGCTCTTACGGTTACGGAGAAAAATGGCTGTGACATACGGACGGACAGACAGACAGACAGACAGACAGACAGACAGACAGACAGACATGACGAATCTATAAGGGTTCCGTTTTTGCCATTTGGCTACGGAACCCTAAAAACAGGAGAAACTTACTTCTATGGGACTAATCTGGTAATATTTCTTTTCAGATAAGAAAAAATTTCAAATCGTTTAATTAATAACAAAGTTATGCGATAACAAACATAAAAAAAAATACAACCGAATAACAGAATTGAGAACCTCTTCCTTTTTTTTATTAAAAAACGGTTAACTAGGGCAAGTTCTATGCGAGCAAGCTTATAATAAGAGACTAGCATTAAATTTAAAATGATTTGAAGTCGGTTAAAAAACTGCTGCCAGCATCCTACCACCATTCCAACAGAGTCGCAGCACTACGCCGAGCGGAATGCTCTTCAAACCATTTGTTTATGCCCATTGAATAGGATTCCACCACAGAGTATACAACTATCAGCTGGTTAAGTTAATAAATATCTTATTTAAGTTTAGACTAATCAAATTCAAAGTTAAAGTATATTTATTGCTTGAAATATACGTTGAATAAATGTATTTCAAGTGGGTGATCTACCTATATACCTTCAGGTGGAAATCAGAGTTCATTATTAAGTAGTATTTTTGGTCGATTGTTTTTTTTTAATGTAGTTTTCCTACTTATTAAATCAAACTCACCACCACCATCATTCACTCACTATTAGGAGTTTTTTAACGTGATAACGTCTTATAATTCGATGGAGCCGGCTGCACGCACGAAAAAACATGATTCATGCGGCGTTACCTCGCTCTGAAGCGTTCCATTTAACGTTGTCACGTTCAACTATCGTCAGTAAACTGACTTTACAGACAACAGATTTTTTTAAATGATTTATTGACAAATATTCTGCGTTGAATTGGTCATTAACCCCCAAATGAAAAGAGGGGTGTTATAAATTTGTGGTTTTAGTGTGAGTGTCGTAGTCATTTTAGAAATATATGCAGCAGTTTCCATGTTCTGAGGATGTTAATCTATGCTAGGGTTTTTTTTTATTTGTTAACTTGTTTAAATAAGATAAGTCAAAAGTATCTACTAAACTATGTATTTTGTAGTACAAAGTCCACAATTTGTACCTAGTTTCATAGCTAAATCTGTTATCTTTTACCCCACCGCGCCGCCCGTTCACACCGTGCCAAGTGTTGATTGTGCACTGGCGCGTAAGTATTGACCTAGCTGTTTACAATAACCTGTGCTTCTGTTATTTGCGCAACTAAATTGTTTTGTTTAGATTCGATAGGAAGTAGATATCGGTATATTTAGTTCGCGTGGGTTTTGCTGTTTGCGCGCAAATATTTATAACAATTACTGTCGAAATATAAATAAGATATCGTCCATTTATCTAATAATAAAAAAGTTGCGAGTAGTTGTATCCACTCTGATCATCACACAACTTTATAAATAAAGGTTCTCGAATGGCGACCTTAAACCAGAAGACGAAACGTTGGACCTCCCCCAAACATCACGGGAAGTTGGTGGATGGAGAGGGCTCAGAATCGTTCTTCCTGCCAATGTAAAGGAGGTCTCCGTTCAGTAATGGAACTCTTTGGTCTGATGAAGATATTGAACTGACAACCAACAATATCTAAGCCTTTCTTTGTGTCAAGTGATCCTCACGATCCCACGAAAAAAGATTTAGAGGTATAAGTAGTTTTTTACCCCGAATAACATAGCAGTTAGTCCAAACATTTAATTTTGTCCTAAGGCGAGAATCGAATAAGCACCTTGCATCACAACCTGTCAGAGGTTTGGGCAGCGACTCTGACCTACTATGAATGGATCCTCAGAAATTCAACCCCAAAGGGGTTATGCTCAAAGCTAACGATGTTACTGGCAACCCAATATTTTTTTTTAATTTAGCAAGGAGGTCAGACTAATGATGTTTGCGTATAGTTCTCGTGTCTTGTAACTTAACTCTTTTTTTGACGTTCAAAAATGGAACAAAATTGGAACGTAGATGTTCAACATGTACGTTCCAATTTAGAAATTTTGTTCCACGTTTAAACGTCTAATTATATTATGCTGAATGACTCTTTTGTCTTTTTTACTAAGATATTCAAGAAGATTGGAAACTGCGCAGCAAGGAGTTTCTTAAGTTTATGTAGATTTTCACTTAACATTGGCAATATTGTCTATGATGATAGAAAACATTGGCTGAAAAACAACAAAAGGCCTCTTTTCGTGAAAGACTGTTAAATTCAAAAATATAACTATGATAACTCTTTTCTTTTTTAAACTATAAAGGGCCGTAGATAAAATGTCTTCTAACAAGAAGGTAAAAAAGCATACGGCCCACCTGATGGTAATTTGACATGATGATGGCCAATGCTGATTGATTATAACTAACGAAGATACTATTTATTGACACAAAGAAACTTACAATTTAACAGATATTTACAAAATGTACAAAATACACAAGAAACAGTTGAGCTATCTGCAGATCGTTACAAACGATCTAGAGATAGCTCAACTGATCCAAATCAGTGACGAAGATTGTTGATGACTACAAACCTGGCGTCTGCAGCTTGTCAGCCGTGAGACTCCGGAGTAGTCTCTTGATGCTGCGCCGGCGACGCACGCCGCCTGACTCTTCATTCTTGTCGGTCATGGCTTACTCCACAACCATCTCTCACTTACACTAGTCTTCTTCTTTCTAAGTAAGTCACTCGTCAATCAAAGTTTATAGACGAGTATTTGTATGGCCTTGTATTTTCAAAATATTTATGTTCTGAGTGATGCTGTATTTTTATGTTATAAAGCTATGAAATCGGTAGAAGCGTGGTCATACTTGGAGACGTGTAGGTACTTGTTTTTTTTTATTCTGTTCTGATTATGTTACTTATACAAAAATAATGGAAAAAGACACGTATTGTTATTTTTTTGCTTGTAAATTGTTTTATAAGTACATACCTACAAAAAAATATTTACCAAACCAGCAATATTCAATTTAAAGCCTAAAACGTGGCCTAAAATCTTGCGTACATTATAGCGCGATGGCGATCAGTGAAACGCTGTCAAATGTGACAGCGATATTTGACAGCGTTTCACTGATCGCCATTACGCTATATTATGTGCGCAGGGCTTAAAAGCCGCACCTGTCAGTTTATCCATCACGTGCGATATTGCCCCCTTAAATATCAATCATGGTGGATTATGCAACCCCGTGCGGGACGGAGGGGCGGAGAGGAAGGGGTTTACAGGCCTTGTGACTACTAATTTTGGTTCAAAGATGAATGCAGAACTCTCGGCAGTTTAAAAAAAGCGGCCAAGTGCGAGTCGGACTCGCCCATGAAGGGTTCCGTAGCAACAAGTAACATAATATAAAAGTTCTAGTAGTTCGTCGAAATGTAAATTGCGGTTTATGATTTATGACGTATAAAAAAAAACTATTGACTAGATCTTGTTCAAACCAAATATCGTTGGAAGTTTCCATAGCAATGTACAACATATATTTTTTTTAGTTTTATCAGTCGCTTATTTTAGAAGTTAGAGGGGGGGGGACCAACTTTTTTCCACTTTGGAAGTGTCTCTTGCGCAAACTATTCAGTTTAGAAAAAAACAATATTAGAAACCTCAATATCATTTTTGAAGACCTATTCATAGATACCCCACACGTATGGGTTTGATGAAAAAAAAAATTTTGAGTTTCAGTTTCAAGTATGGGGACCCCCAAAATTTATAGTTTTTTTTCAATTTTTGTGTAAAAATCTTAATGCGGTTCACAGTATACATCTACTCGCCAAGTTTCATCAGTCTAGCTCTTACGGTTTCGGAGAAAAATGGCTGTGACATACGGACGGACAGACAGGCAGACAGACAGACAGACAGACAGACAGACAGACAGGGAGACATGACGAATCTATAAGGGTTCCGTTTTTGCCATTTGGCTACGGAACCCTAAAAACATCTTTGAGTCTTTATAAAGTTAAAAGATACCGAATCAGGGGAAGTCTGAAAGTAGCACCGGTGGCATAAAAATTAAGGAGCAATAATCTGGCTTGATATGGGCATGTCATAAGGAAGGAAGGATGAAAGTCATGTAACCAGGAGAGTGATAAGTATGGATGGACGTTTGGGTAGAGGTAGGCCAAAGAAAAGATGGATGAACAGTGTGAAGGATGACATGGATAAGAAAGAAGTGAATACAAAGTAGCGGCTGACAGAGGGGAATGGAAGAGAAGAACATGTTGTGCCGACCCCACATAAAGTGGGATCAGGGCAGGAAGAAAAAGAAGAGTCTCTATAAACTTGAGGTTATGATAAAGTTTCTTTAAATTCTTGCTGTTTAAAGTATGTACGCAATATCACGTGTATCTATTTATTAGGTAACCTATCTAGAATATCATCACTAATAACTAGAGTTTTATACGTTTGTGTGCCTATCTACCTCATAAAGCCAAAAAAATGCCTCATAAAAATGTGTCAAAGTCAGACTCGAAATGTCAACGAAAGGTTGAAGTCGACGCCATTTTTAGAAATGGATTCACTGACATTTTACCTATTTTCCAGGCACGTTTTGTGTGGTCGCTAAGCGACAAAGCCCTTTAAATAAATAAAAAAAAAAAAAAAAAAAAAAAAAAAATATGACGTGCGTGATTATTCATAAAATATACTCATGTTTCGTTTCAGTCACAAGCACGTGACATTTGATAAGAATAACGGTGAAGGAAAACATCGTGAGGAAACCGGCATATCGTAGAACCTAAAAAGTTTGGAAATATGTGTCAAGTGCACGAAAGGAGCCTTTTTGAGGTGCATTTAAAATCCTTTCGCCATACTTGGTTTGAAAGAATCAGTGATAAATAAAAAAATCACTAAAGACAATCTACACAACACTATCTAGCCCCAAACTAAGCAGAGCTTGTACTGTGGGAACCAGATAGCTGATATAATACTTATATACAGGGTGTCCCATAAGTCAACGTCCAGCCGAAAACGGGTGATGCGCCAAGTCATGACAGTTATCAGAAAAATATAAAAAAAAATATTTGCTAAGTAACTTTTGACTTATGAGTATTTTAAAAAAACAGGAAAAACTGACACCCTGTGATGATCTTTTAAGTCCTGTGACTACAAATATTAACTTTTCATTAAACTTTTTTCTGCAACGTAAGTATGAATAACCCTTCTATAAATTACAATTCAAAATTAAGCCATAACTGCCTCAGTTTTTAATGAAATCGTGGAGTTTCGGCCAACGTTTCATTTCAGATAATTACATCACCTAACTTTAACCGTCTGTACCGCAAAAAAAATGTACTACACTATCGTGGCATGTAACTTTAAAAATTGGCGCATTTATCCAGGATTCCAAAATGGTATAATACTATTTATATATAATGGTATGTTTTTTCAACTAAACCGGA
This sequence comes from Thera britannica, assembly GCA_939531255.2. NCBI lineage: Eukaryota > Metazoa > Arthropoda > Insecta > Lepidoptera > Geometridae > Thera > Thera britannica. The sequence continues at coordinate 7,969,188 of OW618043.2, read as the reverse complement.
TTTCCAATCAATTTTATTTCATGAGATAAAATGTTTGTACCCTTTAAATTATGGACTTAAATGCCTACGCTGCGTTTTTAAATCGCTCACAATTTACAGGTACAAGTAAATACCATTTCGACAATGCAAGTAAACAGATAGGGCCACCACCTTGTCGAAAGAGTAATAACCATGGGTGTTCAAGTAATTTGTTAGTTTTAGGTGAAAGTTTGAAATTAAATTCAATCATAGGATTTCTTCAATCGTGATTTTAATTTAACTACATCAAGGATTTACAGCAAATGTTCAAACTGTTAGCCTTCAGCAGTAATGCAAGCTCTGCATTTCCTTAAAAAAAATCAGCTGTCTGTAAAGTCAGTTAACTGACGACAGTTGAACGTGACAACGTCATACAGCTGTCCACGCGGACGCATCGCTCACTCAAGTAGGAGAGAGACCGATGTCGAACGCTGCCGAACGCGGAGGCCGATTGTGCCTCTTTGTCGCTCGTTCCGCGCTCTCACTTGCACTTCAAGTATTAAATGGAACGCCTCAGAGCGAGGTAACGCCGCATGAGTCATGTTTTTTCGTACGAGCAGCCGGCTCCATCGAATTATAAGACGTTATCACGTCAAAAACCATGTAATAAGACCGGCGACGGGCGAAGGCAAACTTTAGATTAAAACCACGATTGAAGTAATCCTATGATTGAATTTTATTTCAAACTTTTACCTAAAACTAACAAATTACTTGAAAACCCATGGTTATTACTCTTTCGACAAGATGGTGGATCTATCTGTTTACTTGCATTGTCGAAATGGTATTTACTTGTACCTGTGAATTGTGAGTCACTTAAAAACACAGCGTAGGCATATTAAGTCCATCATTTAAAGGGTACAAACATTTTATCTATTGAAATAAAATTGATTGGAAATCCGGTTTAGTTGAAAAATCATTTTTTATTTCCAAAACTAAGGAGTACTCTAGCAAGTATTATACCATTTTGGAATCCTGGATAAATGCGCCTATTTTTAAAGTTACATGCCATGATAGTGTAGTACATTTTTTTTGCGGTACAGACGGTTAAAGTTGGGTGATGTAATTATCTGAAATGAAACGTTGGCCAAAACTCCACAATTTCATTGAAAACTGAGGCAGATACGGCTTAATTTTGAATTGTAATTTACAGAAGGGTTATTCATGCTTACGTTGCAGAAAAAAGTTTTATGAAAAATTGATATTTGTAGTCACAGGACTTAAAAGATCATCACAGGGTGTCAGTTTTTTCTGATTTTTTTAAATACTCATAACTCGAAAGTTACATAACAAATATTTTTTTATATATTTTTCTGATAACTGTCATGACTTGGCGCATCACCCATTTTCGGTTGGACGTTGACTTATGGGACACCCTGTATACATATGTATTTTTTTTGTAAATACATACTTAGAATACAACATACTTAACACCCAGACAGAGAACAAACATTTGTGTTCACCACACAAATATATGTTCTCGGTGGGGATCGAACCCACGACCTACGGCTCAGAAGGCAAAGTCTACTACCAACTGAGCTGAGAGGCCAGTCAAAATACGACAAGAAGAAGAAGCTAACAAATAAAAACTTTAACAAAAAGCTATGGCAAAAGCCCTGTATCACCACTCTTTCAACATGTCAAAGTAATTTGAAATACCGGATACAAATAACACCTATAGGCCTACCATGAGCTCTGTCTGGCTCTGTCTCTGGTTCTGGTTTTGAATCCGTGTGCGTGTTGACTAAATAAATCTTACGTCAAAAACGTCACACACTCAGTATAATGCACTGGTGAGCACTCACACAGACTCAAAACCAGACCTACTGTCCAGTGTAAATCGTAATGATATGCCGAAGTATTTCTAAACAATTCAAACTACCTCGCAGCACCACGTTGTGCGCCAATATAAACTATGGATGCCAAGTTAATGTAAATATACAGTTCCTGTTTAATATGGTTAAATGAATGTTATTTATACATATCCAATTATTGCTATTAATAAATCTTAGCCGTGATTTTCTAAGATAGAAAACATTTACAATGAAAATAGTAAAATGTAAATATTTGTTTATTTTTTTCAGTTATGGGAATAAAGCTATGCTACGGGTAGAATACGGATATATATAACTGAAACAGAATAGTGTCACTTTCAAAAGCAGCCAAGTGCGAGTCGGACTCGCCCATGAAGGGTTCTGTAGCATCTAGTAACATAACATAAAGGTTCTTGTAGTTCGCCGAAAGGTAAATTGCGGTTTACTATTTATGACGAATAAAAAAAACTACTGGCTAGATCTCGTTCAAACCAAATATCGTTGAAAGTTTGCATAGTAATGTACAACATATATTTTTTTTAGTTTTATCATTCTCTTATTTTAGAAGTTAGAGGCAACTTTTTACCACTTTGGAAGTATCTCTCGCGCAAACTATTCAGTTTAGAAAAAAACGATATGAGAAACCTCAACATCATTTTTGAAGACCTATTCATAGATACACGTATGAGTTTGATGAAAAAAAATTTTTTTAGTTTCAGTTTCAAATATGGGGCCCCCAAAATTTATAGTTTTTTTCTATTTTTGTGTAAAAATCTTAATGCGGTTCACAGAATACATCTACTCGCCAAGTTTCACCAGTCTAGCTCCTATAGTTTCGAAGAAAAATGGCTGTGACATATGGACGGACAGACAGACAGACATGACGAATCTATAAGGGTTCCGTTTTTGCCATTTGGCTACGGAACGCTAAAAAGAATCCATTGCGCAACAAAGAGTCTATGGTCTCGTTTGATTGAAATTCCAGGTAAGGCCAAGCCAAGCTATTACCCAGACATGCAAAATCGACCGGCTGTTACACACGGGCCACAGACAACATTCTTTCTCCTCGCCACAATACACCCTTTGATGTCACGGCGATTGCTTCCATCCCCTACGAGGGTACTGACCTCAAGTACCTCGAAAGCCTTTAACCGATTACAGGATACGGGTAGTGATTTTAAGCTGACGTGTTGAATAAGTTTTAAGGTCAATCTACGGAACGCACTAGTGTTGTATGTGTAGTGTTGTTTTGAACTTGATTTCAATTCAAAAGATGTCAAGTCAAGGTTGCTTAATTTTGTGACCCTTTGACCGTCACAAATAAATAAAAGTCGAGCATGTTTTCAATTACAGTTCAATTAATTTTACTGCTTTCATGAAATCGGTCCGTTAATTAGTTTTAAAGACCACTAACATCAAAGCAGTCGTTTATTCCGAAATAATAATTAATGGGCCACAAAGTAAAAGTGACATAACCCGAAATTCGACGTTTTACGTAAAACAAAAACCAATTTCAAAGTTACGTAAACTGAAACAAATTATTTGGAAACAATAGGTATCGCAAAAATAATGAGAAATTAAAACAAAAGATGCTTATTTAATATCATAAAGTTTTTACAGAATATAGGTAACTAGGAGCATTGCTGAGTTCTGACAAATCTTTTGGCTCTATTCTAACGATTTCAGCTTTCTTGTTGGCGAATCGAACACATGGTATAATATTCAGATCACATAGATGTTATTTATACAGATAGGTATTATCTTATTCGAATAACGCGGAAGTCGGTTTAGGGGAAAATATCCTAGAAGTACCTATCTTTAATTACATTACGACAAAGAAAACATAGATGACTAGAAACGACTGCATCCTAAGTAGGACTAAGCCTCGGCCTACCTCCATGTTGCTTTACCCTATACACAGGGTCCATGTGATACTGACTTACACCTAAGAACTATGTATGTACCTAAACTAAACCATGTTTATGCAATAAATGTATTGAGTATTGAGGATATAAATATAGGCAACAAAAATTTAACACAGAACCATCCAGCCCCAAACTAAGCAAATGTTTGACTATGGGAACCAGATAGCTGATAATTCTAATATACTTTTTGTAAATAAATACTTATAAACATTTTATAATACTCATATAGAGAACCAGGAATCGAAGAGATCGAACCCCCAGCCAAAAGCCAGAGCCAACACCTAACTGATCTGTAAGAATAATAAATAAATAAATGTTTTAGACAATCGACACAACACTATCTAGCCCCAAACTAAGCAGAGCTTTTACTATTGGAACCAGATCGCTTACTTATCTATTACTTACTTACACGTTTTTTTTTTTTGTAAATACATAGTAATTAGAATACACTAAAACACATAGACAGAGAACAATCATCTGCGTTCACCACACAAATATTTGTTCTATATAAGTAGGGATCAAACCCACGACCTACGGCGCAGAAGATAGAGCTACTACCAACTGAGCTGAGAGGTCAGTCAAGAATGAATGTAATGAAATACTGAACGTGAGGGTAGTTCATGTAGGACGGGACGGGAACGATTTCAAGCCCCATTTAAACTCTCGACAGATTGGTAACCGTAACATCTCTGTTCAATCGACGTATGTTTTTATTGCAACACAAGTGCAGTACAGAATCGATAACTTTATTAAAGCGTCCATGCTCTGGCGGCCCGCCAAATGGTCAAGGTTATACATTACTGGCTAACCGAATGCGACATCAACGATGAAAAATTATGTTTCCGAATTTGAACAAAAACTTTAAGGTCGCAGCTGGTTTTGTTCAAATTTGGAAGATGAATATTTGTTTATGGCGAGGGTATCCAACACAAATAGAAAGTCATTACTTATGAAGCTAAGTATCTTCCTTAAGTTAGTTTGACTTACCCCCGAATACTGAAACGCAACTCAGATTTAAGCCCGTCTCAAGCGACGAATATTTGACAGATTTTCATTGAAAACTGTCAAATATTCGTGAAAATCTGTCAAATATTCGTCGCTTGAGACGTGCTTAAATCTGAGTTGCGTTTCAGTATTCGGGGGTTACCCAAACAGAATAGTAAGTGGGGATAAAAAAAAATTTTAGATTAAATATTACCCGTATTATATGCCAGGATAGGAGTAACCCTTAACCGACGAGCAAGCATGAAGAATGTTATGCGAGTGAATGAAGCGAAAGAGGTGTGTCAGGATCGTAGCAAGTGGAAATCCGTGATCTCTGCCTACCCCCATGGGAATCAGGCGTGATTTTATGTATGTATGTATTACCCGTATCAAAATTCTGCCTGAATATTTTCTTTTCATGTACCTATATAATAATTTCCGGCGCGGAAAGCGAAACGGATACATATTTGCAAATATCCGGATTATTATATTATGGGAAGTATACAAATATTCTCCTGGCAACCAGCCAAATACATATTTTTATATTGGCCATTTCTTTTGTTATGTGAATTACAAGATTGTTTGCGCACATTCAATAATAATCGAAACATTAGAGAATTTTATTTTCTTCCCGATAACGTAATCTTGTACGGTTGCCTGGAAGAAATCCTTTTCAGCGATAAGGCCGCCCATTGTACTTTGTTTAGTTACGCTTAGGTACGTTACTGTGATGTATCCTTGTGTACAATAAAGATGTATCTATCTATCTGTGTATCTATTTATCTATCTATCTATCTTGTTTAGGTACAAGAGAACTTAAATCCCTATAGATTAGACATCACTCAGGGACATTAGTATTCGATGTGTGTCGAATTGCAAACCCATCTCCGTATTTAGGAATGGAATATTACATATTGAGGGTAGTTACAATATTTCCTTAAGAGCGCATAAAGAAAATATCACCTCCAATTCATATTTCATATAAATCATATGAGGGTCATATTATTTTCTTTATCAATAAGTTTCTGAAAAAAAGGAAAACATACGAGCACGTATATCTGGATCTGGATTTTATGAGAAAAAATGGTTACTCTAGAGGCATTATCCAGGGAGGAAATAGGGGACTACGTTTGTATGGAGAGTCGCCTGTGTGATTCCCTCTTAATGCACACATGCATTTAGAACGAGAATTTGTATGATTTCAGCATGTTATTTACCAGTAGTAGGTACATAAATAAAGTTTTGTTAAGTTTTTTCAGAGTCCGTACTATCAGGCACACAAACAAAACTATAACACTTATACGAGCAAACCCAATGTTTCACTGAAAACGTATGTACTATTCCTCCCCGGTCCTATATATAATCTGTGGAAGTTCTATATAAACTGCTATAATATTACCTGTGCATATGTCTAGACACCCTCTGTTGGTAATGAGTATGAGGCGGTTTTCGACATTGCGTATGTTTGAATAGAGTTGAAAATTAATTAATCATTTTAATTAAATGCTTTGTTTTGGTTTGTTTGAAATGCACCAATGTGCTAGCATTTATTGTTATACTTTTAGAGAAAACGGTAGCGTTCGTTAGGTAGAGACCCTCACCCGCGGGCTGCAGTTAAAATAACTCTAAATAATATCTGTCATTCTCATTTGTTTAATTAGCTATTATCCCCTAATTTCATTCCCAGTCATTTTGAAGGTCGTGGGAAGTCAATGAATGGGGAAGACTCAGAATCGTATGTTCTTCATAATCCTTGAATCAAAATGTAACTTTCTGGCCCGTTGCAGATAGTCGGCGCCTGCAATTTTTTATCTCAAACATATTGCACACGAATTTACGCAACGTTGTCATTAGTGTCTGCAAACTTGAACCAGTTCCACGTGGACGGCTGCCAACTGAGTCACAGGCGCAGGGAACCCTCGGTGACTAAGCAAAACGTCTTTGTGACATATCCCGATGAGTAACAACCAAGCTGAGCCGAACCAGCTGTGGCAATGGAGAAGTAAAAGAGGAAATGGCGGCCATTGGAGGCTAATACGAGACGAAGGCCTTTGAAAGTAACTAAATAAATACGAGTAGTTGACTAGGCATCAAAATAGAAACTAATCCGGACTCTCCAAAATTCTTTGAAACACAGAGTCCTTAGGTATGGGCATCATGCATAAAATTCCTACCCTAACTTCTAAATATCGTCTAGTACTTATCTACTTCACCAAATGAACTAAAAGCACAAGTTTCACCGATTTCCCTATATTATGATTGTGAATGGGTCACATAGCTCGTGCAACCCATTTTGTTATTTATAAATCCTCTGCCGCATAATGTCTTAATCCTGTTTATATTGGAAATAAATATGAGCACGTGTTTTCTTACACGATTAAAGCGACAGCAGAAAAAGCTGAAAGTATACGAATTTTTTTTTGTAGAGATTATGTGCAAGAAATTGTTACGACTAAATCTTGCAACGGCAAAATATTTTATACTGAACACAAGGATTAATAATGTAACAAAATGTATTCTGGCTGGATAGAACAGCCTCGACAAATAGGCGTAGATTTATGACAGTATAATGAAATATAGGCAGTGTTTAAGAGTATTCTTAAATTATTTTGAGCTTTTTTTGTCATCACTACCATTACCGATTATTTCACAATTGGTCCACATATCCGGGTAGGACGGCGATTACAAACAGCACTATTTTCGGTTCTGCTTTCGACATTTCTGATCAATCAACAATAACGACTATTGCTTTGTGGAGTGATTTCGAAGCTTATGAGCTTGCTATGCTGTTCTAAATGCCGAAAAGCGATTACAGTGACGTCTTGAGGTTCGCACACATCTAGGCGATGGCGATCAGTGCAACGTCAAATGTCGCTGTAATATTTGACAGCGTTTCACTAATCGCTATCGCAGATCGCTTAGATGTGCGCATGGCTTTTAGATTTATTTTCTTGAATTCAGTAACCTAACTTCTAAAAGTATATGTGAGACACACAGCATACAAGATTTGAATTGAATCATATCAATAAAAGATTCTTCACATGATACCTTTGATTTGGGTCAGGGCGCCGCACTATGGGTCAAACGCGTAATTATCGTGCCAAAAATCATTTGACAAAAGTCAGATTTCTAAATTTTTTTCAGTGAATATATGAAGTAGGATAGTTGAACTATCATATACCACAAAAAATATGCCATAATAACATATTTTAATAGGGATAACTTAAACTTGAATGCAAGGAAGTAGATTGATTGATGTAGTAAAATTTGTGTTAAGACACTTTCAGATCGACTTTTTGACCAATATTTGTTGATAAACTATTACTTATTATACATCATTAAAAGCGTGGTACTTAACACTTTCCACGTAATTTAAGCATATTCCTAAATGACTAAGAAAGTTAGCTTTTACAGTCAATTTTTGAAAGCCCTTTTATTTTTTCAGTTTTAAAACTTCAAATTGAGTTTTCGTATTTACCGCTGTCTCCCGACAAGGAGTTTTTACTACTATAACGTTCCTTGATCTGTATACTAACAGGAATTAAATTTTTTGCCCCAATTTGCCCCAATTTGACTTAGAGGCAAAAATGTGTACTATGGGAAAATAGAAAAAATCATGAAAGTATATTTTTTTGGAAAATTGGCTTGAAATAGTAGCAATTATCCTGGGTTTTATTCACTTGATGACCTAACCTTTAGTATTGATTGTTTTATTTTAATAAAAATTAATTATTTTTGACGTTGGAAACATGGTTACCTTAATTAATGAAGGTACCTATTTTATAATTGTTTTATCTGTAAATAGAGAATAACTGCATTAATTTTTAATAACTATCACTTCTATCATAACAAAGAAACCACAAAGAAATAAATAAGTTATCAATTTCCAGTGGAAAATATTTCGAGGAACGTGTGCAAGAAACCGCAATGAAAATGCATCTTGCAGACTTTGGCATCTGGTCATGCAATTACTCTGGTCATCAAAATTTTAGAGAATACACTCAGAGTACTGCACAATTATACGTTGATAAATATAGGTGGTATTACATGCCCTCTTCTGCATACAAGATCTTAATACACGGAGAGAATAAAATCAAACATTTTGCTGTTTTACCAATTAGACAATTGTCTGAAGATGCTGAAGAGTCCTTAAATAAGAATTACAAAAATTTTTACCATTCAAGAAAATGCTCCAGATCAGCTACAAATGAGGACGTTTTTCATTCATTTCATATATGTATCTCTAGCCTTTAGGACACCAAGCGAAACTGTTCCGAAAGAACTGTGGCAAGAAGCTATAAATCTTTTAGATTTTTAACCTATTAAACCAGTCCTTTTTTGCATATATTTTTTTAATTATATGTATAAGTATATAAAAGTACTTCTGTTATAGTAATTTTTATTAGTTTCCTATTTATTTTTTGTAATATTTGTAATGGGATTTTTATTACTTGTTACTCAAAAAAAGTAAGTTTTTTTCTATAAAAAAATATTTTTTTAATGTTTAAGTATTATTTTATGTTATGTCAATGAAGATATTTGTTTTAATTATGTCCATTGGATTAGTTAAAATCCGCGAGAACCTAAAAATACTGTTTTTTTTAAGTTTAGTGGCAATTTTTTTATTCTAATACAGGGTTTTTATTATTATTTTTTCATTTCATTTATAGTCCATATATCTAAGATTGTAATTGCGAAAGATTCATAAAGATATTTTGAAAACTGAGAAAGTTACAGATTTTTGGCACGATAATTACGCGTTTGACCCATAGTGCGCCGGTAAACCTGTGTTTACGGCCCAGGAAATAAAATAGACATTCTTGTCTTTTCAATCAGAGTACCTATCCTGGGCCCGCCTGCGTCTCGTCATTCGGACTGTTATTGCGATGCTGGCTATTTGCAAACAAATTTATTTATTTTCAAATATATTTTTTTACAAATTAGCACTTTAGCACACGTGTTAGTTGATTGTTTCAGTGTGTTGAGTTCCCTCTATATTAATGTACTCTTTGGTTTTGGTTTGGTTTGGTTGAGTAAATAATGACGTAATAATGGCAGCTGTCACATTTCTGGAGGTGTCATGGTATGGACCACAAGTTAGAAGCCCTTACAGCATATTGACGCGCGCTTGATAAGTGAAAAGCGGTACTTACCTATTTTTATTTTCTACTGAACAAGACTGAACACCATAAAACGTGCAATATTTTCAGCAATCTCGAGAACTTTGAACAGAAACACATGCCCTACACTACGTGTCTATTTTTATCGATTTTCCTTATTTTACGGCCTGTTTGTTACGCTTTACTGTCGTTAGAACTTCGAGTAGGTGGACCTATCTCGGAATCTTTTATTAGAAGAAGATGTAGTGAGCAAAATACGCATACCTGAGTGAACTGAGACTTTTGTTTTTTTTTTATTATACCTATACCTACCTATACGGAAAATTATGAAGATACAAGATAAATAAACAATGCAGAGTCCCTACCATTGATTACGTCAATGTTGGACGTAATTTCTAATGAATTTTATTATTAACAAAATTATGGACTAAAAGTCTGAAATAAATGCTAATTGAATTTTGAATCAATTACAGAAGTTCATTACGACATACTATCAAAAACAATAGTTGCACAGACAACATAAAAATGTTCCTCAATCAATATCTATCTACTGCATGTTTTTTTTTAAAGAGAGAAACGTTGTTAATAGCGCTGTCATAGTTGACAGCGTTTCAGCTGATTGATTGTCATTGCCTACTTAGCTGTGTGCAGGCCTATTTTCTTTTGAGAAACTGTTGTCCCTAAGTCTGATTACTGCCATAATGTAAACCTGTCTAATTCTTCTTAGTCTAAAGTCCCTAAATTCCAACTAAATTACAGTTCCCTTATTCAATGACACTACGTGACATTAGTCCCCAATAGACATCGCGTCGTCTCGCCGCTGACAGGCGCCCTTCACACTGAACGTGATAAAGTTTATTAGGCACATTGTTATTGGCAAGTCCTTGCTGACAGATTACTGTTGCTAACTGTTTCATCCGCTGACGAGCTCATTGTATTTCCGTTGATAAAAAACGTCAAATTTTAGACGGGTTAGTAGAGTAGGTAAAGGTCTCTGGTAGGTGAATATGCTATTTTTATAAAATGATAGTAGTAGTACCAGTGACTGAAAAGATGAGAAGCAATAGGTTAGCATGGTACGGGCATGTCATGCGAAGGGAAGAATTGTCATGTAACGAGAAGAGTGCTAAATATGAATGTGGATGGTTATAGAAGTAGAGGTAGGCCAAAGAAAAGCTGGATGGATTGTGTGAAGGATGACATGAGTAAGAAAGGAGTGACTGTTGAAATGACGGCTAATAGAGGAGAGTGGAGAACGAAAACCTGTTGTGCCGACCCTACATAAAGTGGGACAAGGACAATGATGATGAAATTATAGTTTAAAAAAACTAAAAAAAAACGCTTTTATAACTAATTGCACTAAAAAGTTAAAAATAAAACTGTAATAATCAATTGAAAAATTTATATATATTATTGTACAAAGAGCGTGGGGGGCTTGATTTTGATTGTTGTATTTTTTTTTTTATGTAACTAGCTGATGGAACAAGCATAATATGGCCCGCCTGATGTTAAGTGGTAACCATCGCCTATAACAAAGCAATGCCTCGCAGGTCACGCACGTCAGCAACGCGCCCTACGATGCACTGCCCTGCGTCCATCAACTGGAGGCATACAGATATTCAGCCTCACGTGCCAGTAATTTCACCGGCACCCACACCCTTCAAACTGAAACACAGCAATGCTGCTTCACGGCAGAAATAGGCATGGTGGTAGTACTTCCCCGGACGAGCCCAAATATTTTATCAATAGTTTATTATATCTGAAGTTATTATAAAAAGCACCCCACGCATTTTTGTACAATAATATAAATTTTTCAATTGATTATTACGGTTTTATTTTTAACTTTTTAGTTCAATTAGTTATAAAAGCGTTTTTTTTTTCGTTTTTTTAAACTATAATTCATTAAGATGGAAGAACCATATGAGAACTATTAGAGAGCAGATATAATCGTCTTCAAAACGAAGCATTCGCTTTGGAGCTCCGAACACAAACGAACATACACTACACACAGACGATAGCGATCACGTGAAACGCTGTCAAATATGACAGCGATACTTGACAGCGTTTCAACTATTCGACATCAGTTAGATGTGCGCAGGCACAGATAAGATAATAACATAATACTATGCGCAGGCCACTTTTAACAACCCTTTTTTCGATTGGGGGGGTAACAAAAAAAAAACAATTTTAATCTAAAAGTTGGCTTGAGAACTTTTAGACCTAACTGCTCTAAACCAATTTTGATAAAATTTCTATAGGAACAATCTGGAAGTACCTATTACATTTCAGATACAATTTGTTTTTCAAATTTCTTTAAATGACACAGTTGCCATAACAAATATTTTAAAAAAATACAGCCAAATTGAAAACCTTTTTTATTTGAGTTCGGTCAAAAATATAAACGCATGAATTTCCAATGTTATCGTAATTATTATGCAAATATGTTCAGCTCGAAGGTAATGACGAATATGTCAGAGCATCAGGCTGGAATGCGTGAACCGGACGGCTATATGCGGACATCATAAAAGTAAGACTATTATAGTTCGCACACTGCTTGCTTCACTAGGAAATGCTTGCTTCGGGGATCGAGTTTTTCTTCAGGTTGGTATTTTACTAGCTCTAATAACACGAGTTGAATGAAAAAAATATTTAGTTTAAATAACCTATACAAAAAACACGGATGACTAAATATTTTTTTTTAACTGCAAAAAGTTTATTTGACTTTAAAATCTAAGCGAAATCATACGAAATAAATCAAAGAAATTTCGCTACACTTCCGAGTATTTTTTCTGTTGTGTGTGAAAAAGAACTTCCTATTAAAATCAAACCAACAACGGCAGACGAAGTCGCAGTCAGAAACTAGTCAAGTCATTAATCTAATTCTAGCTGCTATTGAACTGTTTATATGCAACTCATCAAAGTCTCAGTATAGGTACAAGGTGGAAGAAAACTAATCCTGAAAACTTAAACCGGACGTCCCAACTTTGATAAACGCCAAAAAAAGCAAAAAGCTGGGCAAATAGTCAGTTTACTTTAAATTCCAGTGGTCTTTCAGTGACTCATGGTGTCAGTAATTCATGGTGTTTCACGACTATACGCTTTTGAAAACACGATATTTCGTATGAAAAGCGTTATATCATATTTGTCATTATGAACATTATTTATAATGTATAGTTTATGTAAAAATGCTTTGAAAATATACGCAATTTTCTACTAAACTACACAAACATTCAGTTCTTCACATTCATACACACAGTTACCTCACATTCAGAAGGGCAAGTCCCACTTCATGTACAACATTTCGTCTTCGAAATGTGGTTTTCGTTTCGCCCATTTGTCTCTCTCTGTTGTATGGAGAGATGAGACAGCAATAATACGTTACGTAGAAACGATCGAAACGACTTATCTCATTAATTTTCCATACAAAAGAGAGACGTGCTCACACAAAAACAACATTTGGTTGACGAAATGTGGTAGCAATCTCTGACTTCGGATACAGTTTCCAAGAATTGTCGTCGTACACCCTGTAATTGTCATATGAACACGTAGTCTACAAACATCTGTAAGATTTCAGCTATTTCACAACCGGATGTATTGCTATCGTAGAGGGTGCCAAAACCTCAAGTATTCCACTCATCCTAGTACAATCGTCTACATGAATACATTCTTCTTCTTAAATTTAAGAGCTTGGCTCTTGTCGTGCAGTTTTCTCCAATTAAGTCTTTCGAATGCGGCCTCCTTGACTGACTTATACGACATGACAGCGATATTTTTTTTTATCTGGCTCACGTAACTTATTCTTTGCCTTCTTGGCCTTATTATTACTATATAACATGGAAATTTACTCGTAAATTCATAAGTGGAGACGTGGATATGAAAGGAGTGAATACAGAGATGACAACTAACAGAGGAGAATGGATGATGAGAACCTGTGGTGCCGCCCCACATAAAGAGGGATAAGGACGGAAGAGGGAGAAGTTTACACCTTACAACCTTAAAATGCGGCATTGTGACATTTACAAATTATATGATAATCAATTTCGAACCTGTTCTATTTTATTTTTTTTTGTTTTTTCTAACCTAATCTAACTTCTGTTGCTGACTACACCTTGCTTTTTCTTCATATAGTGTCACAACACTTACAAACCAGTGTGGTAAAAGTATTTGAAGTGCGCCTCAAATTGGCACCTTTCGTGCACTCTATTATGTCCAACTATACAACATAATACCTACTTGCTTTTACCTATGTCAATAATCTCAAAAGCAATCACATTCCTATCTTTGGCAATCAGTGGGTTCAATTCCAAATAGCCCAAATTTAATGTAACTTGTAACTTGATCCTAATATGAGTTGATTGCGGAAGTTCACAAATAGTTCGCGTTCAGTCGCTGTAGGAAACGCTTTTCATGATGACTACCGAGTTAGTTAGCATCACTAACAGTAGGAGTATAATATCATCCTAAAAATGTAATGCAAATATATTATTTTCGAAAGTTATTGGCCAATTTCTGCTAGCAAACTATTTAATCAAATCAAAAGCTATCATTCGTTCATTTTGCAAATCGATACGAAATTGAACGAATGATAGCTTTTCTCGTGTATTCTGCTGACCACTTGCATTAGATCCTTATTTGTAGACTTTTTGGCCAATGTTTTAATCAATTTCTATTCAAGCATTTGGGAACCTACAGTTTAAGTAGAAAGAAACAAACAAAACAGCTGACCGGATTAAAACTTTGCGCACATCTACTTTATATAGCATAATATGCATCCGTCAACGTCAAATATGGCTGTCATATCTGACAGCGTTTCAATGACCGCCACCGCAGAAGTCTTATATTGTGATAGTTCGTCCATGCATGGCAAAAGCTAAAGAACTTTTTTTTTTAATTCTGTTCATAAAGCTCAACGTCAAGTAACATTCCACTTACAAATTGTTTTCTAATTTGCGTTGCACCGTATCTTTAACTACCCCAGTTACTGTTGGGGTGAAGGTTATTGGAAGTCTCTCGACCTCGTCCTATCTAAATGAGAATCCGAAGGGCGGAATGCAGCCAAGTGGCATTTATTTATTGGCGTCCACGGTTTCCATTGAGCTTCTTCTTCTTCTTATCGTGCCACTGGTTCTTTGAAGCCAGAGTGGTGAAAGGATTTTAAGTGCGCCTCAGAGAGGCTCCTTACATAGGGATGTACACTTAGCATAGGAAATTGATGGCTTTTTCAAAATAAAAAATTGCACGCTCCTATACCTTCGTTAGACTACAACTATACTAATATTATAAAGAGGAAAGATTTATATTTTAGTGTTTATACATTACAAACATACGGTTTGTAATGAATAAACTCAACAACTACTTATCTGTGCCGATTTCAAAAATTCTTTTACCATTGGAAAGCTACATTCACCTTGAGTAGCATAGCCTATATTTATGTGTTTAAAAAATAAATGCCCACACGTGCGAAGCCGGGACAGGACGCTAGTATTTTTAAATAAGAGTTTTTTTGCGACCTAGGTTCGAAGATAAAAATGCTAGTGTCATTCATAAAAAACGTTTTGAAACCTTGAACCTTGACAAACAACTCAATTATCAAAGATTATGCTATCATTAACAAATTATGAAGTTGAGGCGACTATATTACAGAAAAAGTAAAGAGATTAACTATTACTTATTATTTTTTGCTTGCTTTTATACATGGATCTCCTTATTTTCTATTTCTATGTAAAGTTAGTGAAAGCCTTATCAGTTGACAGTGAGTGATAGTGGAGTGTTTCTTTAGGTCGTCTGAAGGCCTCCGCGTCAGTTTGAAAGAAGCTTTACAGCAAACACTTGAACTATTTGCAGTAGCCTAGACAAGGCAAGTATTTCAGCCCTGAAGCCTTCACGGCTGAAATACTTGCCTTTCTTTGAAACAAAGCGAGAATCTTGAGAGTTCGTAGATTGAGCAATTTCTTCAGAACGTTGTTTGATGTTAGCTTTTTTAATTGCTGCATTTTTATACAAAGTTGGGCTGCCAGAGCTTGAGCTGTAGAGTAATGTGAGCTTACATGTTTGCGCGGTTATGTTTGCACCAATAATGGTGCAAACGTAACTGATTAGCTATGTTTGTAGGTACTATTTATTGATTGGGAAAATAAAAAACAGACCAGCAGACCATATTCCCGAGTGTTAAAATTCCTTCAGGTTCTTCAAAGTATTTCCTCTCTGCATGTTACATTAACAATAAGTACTTTTGCTTCGTGCCAAGTTACGTCAGATGAACTTCCTGCCTTCCTATTTATCAACATATTCTTCATGATATATTCATCACCCGGGGTAACTTTTGTCACATTCCCCCTATTTACGAGACACGTGACGGTAAAAAGAAAACAAAAAGAAGATATATTTATTGACCACAAAAACAAATTAAATAACAAGGAAAGTTGAGGTGATGGTCAAATCTCTAAACCGCTTGTTGTATTAAAAGAATAGGGGGTTTTAGGTCTCGTATAACCTAGATCCATACCTACGGCATACGAGGCAATCTAGGCATACCTTTACGTTCGTTAGCAGGCGCAGGGTCGAGTGTGGCAATACCAGCTAACGAGGCGGCATGTAAGGTTTTATGCAATTTGTTCGTGTTTCATCGTTCGTGTTCGTGTAGTGAAGCGAATTGATCCCTCATCCCAGAAGCGAACGAACGCGAATGAAGGTTTGAACTCTAGTTTTTATGTCTGTGGTCTCGTAGTTCCGAAACGAATAATAATTGTCCAATCTGGATATTTTTTTTTCTGAGAATGTTTATTTCGATGGTTCTAAGTATTGGTAAAAATTAATACACCCGTTTCCATATTCTACAGATATACATCACCAAAATCGTGGGTTTAATAATTGTGTATTGTTTTCTGGTACAAGTGCTGTTCAGTGACCAATAACCTACTAATTTAGAATTTAAAACATAAGTTCAGTAGAGAAATGTCCGCAAAATATCGTCTATATCACATCCTGTGATAGGTTACCAGTCTGGCGTGAATGAATATGATAATGCTTATCACTGTGGCTCCTTGCTACTTTGATCGCGTATATCACATCACTACGAGTTATATTATTTGCTGCCAAAACTTCACGCTGAACGCTCCAATAGCCTAAATGGCCGCTAAGACTTTTAATAAAATTTATTTGAAGGGCTATAGCGCTGAGTGACCATCCTTCTTTATTATTAACGTACGCACGTGTGATTATTACACACGAAGAAAATTTAACCCCCTCACACATTTTTTAACTTTTTTTTTAAACCGTTCATGAAGATGAAAGGAAAAAGAAGAAGATTCTCTACTTAACAACTTAACATTTTTTTTTCTCTCTGTCTAGGCACCTGTCCGGCATACGACAGATTTTTTTTTCCTGCTTATTTAATGACATCTGTCCATTTTGGATCAATTTTGCCAGTGTCGTTTTGTTGACATAAAAATTACAGTGACAAGAATATTGTATGGAGTCGTTAGAGATTATTATATTAAAAAAAAACTCTTTACATAAAGGCATCGCCACAGATTTAAAACGACCTTGGCCTTGAATACGAATCTTTTTTGCGGCGAAGAATTTTCTAGCTATGCTAAAATAGTGGGGTGTTTTAGCGCACGCCACGAGGTAATGAAAACCAACATGCAAAATGAAAACATTTGTCTAGCAACATCTAAATTACCTATCTACAGCAGCGTATGAAAGGGAGCTAGGATTTCAGCCCCAATTTAAACAGCTAATTGAAAGCACCCTGTTTCGTTTACCCCGTTTACCTATAACATGAAACACAACCAAAGTAGAAAGTGCTCGAGTGTTGCCATAAAAAATGCCAAAATGTCAAGCGATATGTTTTTCCGTGAGGCTACTATGGAATAGCTATTAGCAAGTAGCAGTAGGTAATGTGAGTCGTCATTTTTTAGGGTTCCGTAGTCAAATGGCAAAAACGGAACCCTTATAGATTCGTCATGTCTGTCTGTCTGTCTGTCTGTCCGTCCGTGTCACAGCCATTTGTCTCCGAAACCGTAAGAGCTAGACTGATGAAACTTGGCGAGTAGATGTATTCTGTGAACCGCATTAAGATTTTAACACAAAAATAGAAAAAAAACTATAAATTTTGGGGGTCCCCATACTTGAAACTGAACCTCAAAAAACATTTTTTCATCGAACCCATTCGTGTGGGGTATCTATGAATAGATCTTCAAAAATGATGTTGAGGTTTCTAATATAGTTTTTTTCGAAACTGAATAGTTTAAGCGAGAGACACTTCCAAAGTGGAAAAAAGTTGGTCCCCCCCCCCCTCTAACTTCTAAAATAAGAGAATGATAAAACTAAAAAAAATATATGTTGTACATTACTATGCAAACTTTCAACGATATTTGGTTTGAACGAGATCTAGCCAGTAGTTTTTTTTATACGTCATAAATCGTAAACCACAATTTACCTTTCGACGAACTACAAAAACCTTTATTATGTTAATTGATGCTACGGAACCCTTCATGGGCGAGTCCGACTCGCACTTGGCTGCTTTTTTTTATAATAAAACATATGATGGAACTAATATTTTTTTATACTACTAGCTGATGATATATGGTAACCATCGCTTATAACAAGGCATTACAACGGTCACGCATTACGTAGGTCACGCACGTCAGGAACGTGCCCTACGTCCACTAACTTGAGGCATACAGATGTTCATCCTCACATGCCATAGTCATTTCACCGGGACCCTTCAAGCCGAAACACAGAAATGCTGCTTCACGGCAGATATAGGCATGGTGGTATATAGTACTAATTATTATTCTGGTTCCCCGGACTATTCACCTACTATACATGAAATAAAGTGATACCTACCTTAACTTACCATCGCCGAGTATTCCCTTATAACCAAGAAGTCGATTGAATCGGAAAATCGATTAACTATACTTAAATAAAACTTTTTCGAGCACGACAACGATATCGGTGAGATTAATTTAAATAAGTAAAGACTCATGTCAACGTTTAATCAGTTGTATCGCAAGCATCGCTTTGTAACTATTGTCGCTATTGCTTGTTGTACGACAATAGGCCGTTGCCGCTCAGCTGTTTTCTTTGGGTAGTCATCACATCAGTGTTGTCATATCGTTATCGTTACCGTAATGTTGGGAGCGGGCTATGGGAGTGACGACACAAGATTTGAGGGGCGCGGCAAGGCCGACGTACAATCAGCGGCAAACGTAAATAATAACAACAAACAATAGTGTGGACAATGCGCACACTACTTTCTAGATCAAACTAAGCAGAGCTTATATAACTTTTGAAACTATCATGGTTTTTAACACTATTTTTATGAAACAACGGCATATTTACCATGTTTTTTTTTTGAGTTGACTTCCGGTACTTCGGCACAGTTGCATGCACCATGTTCAATAGGTTAATACTTTTTTTTACTAATATTTAGAATATAATATAACACCCAGACAGAGAACAAGCATCTGCATTCACCACACATTATATTTGTTGTGACCATATAGAATTGTGTGGGGAAAAAACCCCACGCCCTCCAGCGCAGAATGGCAACTACCAACTGAGCTGTGAAGGCTGTCCATAGGCAATTTAAATAATTTTAATAGCTAATCGACACTCGAAAACAGCAGAAAAGGGGCATTGAATAATTATTATGCCCCTTCAATGCCCTTTTATCTGGATCCGTCAAGGATGGCAACTTCAGAATTGTTTTTCCTGAAATTGTATAAGGGAGGCCTATATCCAGTAGTAGACTTCTTCATGCTGATGATGATGGCAATTTCGGTTTGCAATTAGAAAACTTAAATCGAAAATGAGCAGATTTTTATTTTTATACTTTTAAAATATATACCAAAAATGGTCATCTAGGTACTTTTGACGCTGACTGTACAACTGTGAGGGTAGCGGGTTTAAAGGCTATATGTGAGGTTAAATGATTGATTTAGGTGTAGGGTAGAACATGCATTGATTCGCAAATATTCTGATGTTTTCTTTCGGGCATCGGTCATGGCAAAAATTGGCGTCGTTTCTTTGTAAATGACCTCTTCCTGTGAACAAGGTCGATTAGTTATGTAATGTAGTGAAAATATGAGAAAATATTGGTACGCACGCACTATATTTATTTTGTTACAATAATTTTAGTAAAAAGGCAGAGTATGCTTAGAGCTTAATAGAGCTTTTGCACAAAAAGTTGAAATAAAACCGTATTTTTTTTTTTTTTTCAGTCGAGATATTTGGCAAAGTTTATCATTGTATTCTACCAATTTACAAAAACCGCTGTCTCTCTGGCGTCCCTAACAAAACGGGGTTTCCTTAACGGCTGTTTGTTGTTACAACATAAACTCATTTATGAGGCAACACGCCTAACAAATTAGCACCGATTTTATATCTGCCCATGTAATATTTATGTGAATATTGAATAATGGGTTTATTATTATGATAAGTAAAGCTCTTTTTCATTATTTTTTTATGACATATTATATTACTGGTGGAATACAGCGCAACTTCGTTCGCTTGAAGTTACGAATTTAAGAAAAAAAAAGGCGAACTGCCTGTGCCAAATTTCAGTCGGACATCTTGTCTTGTATATATTCGAAGATTCCGGGATTCGGGATGAGTGAATGGATTACTTCTTTAGAAAAATAAACTCAAAGCAAAAGAAAGCTCAGTACAATCATTTTTAATCAAAAGTTTTTTGAAGTGAAAACTTCTTTAGCGGCGTCGAGCACTTTTTCTGTAATGGGTATAAAATCTTAAACTCGCGTCAGCGCGTCAGGACACGTGACCTGATCGAAAAAGCGTAAGACGGATGGAGAGTAGACAGCTATCCCCTCTCTACGGCGCGGCGAAAATGTATGCCTGGGCCTACTGTTTCGTTTAGGCAGCGCAGGGCGCTTGCGCGAATGTTCGTGTATGTTACAGCGTGCCAAATAACAAACAAGCCCCCCCTAACCATTCCAAAATATCAAACATGCTCAACGTTAATAATCAAGTTTTCACTTCTGCCGGCACTCCCGGAGTGCAACCCGTATTTTTATTATTTTGCAGAATAAAACGAATTTTCTCTGCACACACAAACAATTTACTATTTGAATAAAGGACAAACAGTAATGTTGTTTTCTTGTAAGAACAAAATATAGTGGTAGTTTTATCCCTCGCTATCCTAGTTTACTTGTGAAAACAAAACAACTAACTAAAGGATATATTTCCCATTTAACAAGCGAACTTAGAAGTAAGTTGAACTTGGCATTGTTTTTGTAAGTGGGTAGCTAGGTTCGTAACAAATAGTGATGTTTTGCAGAAATTCCCTTTGTGATGGAAATTACACTGAAATACACGGAATAAATACATGAGGGAGAGATGAAAAGGACCGAGTATCTGGGAACCGAAGGATTTCGAAGGAATTACACGTTAAGCTATTCATGCATACCTATTCCAACGTAGGTACTACACCTTCGCCTCACCAACTTGGGACTTTAGACTTGGACCTTACTTGGACAAATACCATTCTTAGCCCTCTGCAAATTTGACCTCTGTAAATTTGATATTGCTGCTAATTAACATTCATTCATTTTCATAAAAGGTTGAGGTAACCGCTTAGCGCCAGTTGAATCATGTGCTTCTTTTTCGCCTATAGTAGTCCAAATAAGCGATTATGTGTGCGTGTAACTACTAGTTATAATGTTCATAGTTACTTACTAACATAGTTATAAGTTATTTTATCGTGTTTCTATTTAACCACTATGGATCATGGTCTGGAACTTAATTGCTATTATTTTTGTGTCAAATAAAACGCTCAAGACGTTTTGAAGTGATCTTTGTGGTACTATTGAATAAAAACATATTTGACTTTGCATCTGTCTGAAATAAAAAAAAATATATAAAAAAAAGAGGTAAGTCTGCTGCAAATTATCATAGTTTACATTAATTTCATCTTCTACAGGTAAATATCTGCATAAGTGATTCTCATTATAAGTGGTTCATTGGACTCCCACTTGTCTATTAAATCTGTCAGATGCAGGGTATGTTAGTTTAACATACTAGGTATCTGACAGACAAGTTTGATAACTGTTTTTGAAATATCTGGCTTTGAACACCCTATACATTTATTATTTACAAAGTCACGTTGAAAGCTGCGAGTGTTTTATATAGTAGCTTTGATAGGCATCTCACGCGACGAATTACAAAACCTCTCTAATAAATCATAGGTTTTCAAAATGATAAAATTCTCCTTTAGAAGTCATTCAATGCTTTAAATACAGTCTGTTATCAGTGCAGAAAGACAAACTGGGTTTTATTATTTTTTAACTTATCCAGAGGTAAGTATTTGCGAAGAAACTTAAATTGTCCGGTAGCGCTGTAAGAATCGTCAACCGATCACGAGCATTTTGTCCATTCGAAAAAAAAGAAACTAAGTAATTCACACTCACTTGTGATGCAAACCTATAGTGTAACAAGAAATAGGATTCGAGTGACTAATATGTTTTTACCAAATATGACCACGTGACTACGAAATATTTTACCAATTTAATTACCCAACTTTTGCACTTCACTATTATTTCAACAATTCCAATTTCAAACACTGCAGACTATGATTTTGAAATTGGAACAGAAAGAGCACTAAAAGCGTTCTAAATACAAACACTTGCAAAAAAAACAAACACTGAAAATAAATTAACGATCAACTTAAATTCGAACAGTGATGCGATAAGAACGTATAAAACCTTTTCACAAAAAACGTTGTTTTATCGTATTTTTTATCTGTTTTCACAAACACGCGCGAAACGTCCGTCTCTGGCGGGAACGCCGCCTACACTTCAGAGCTTTCAGTTTTCAGGGGTGCTACACTGAAAGTGCTTGTTTATTGCTTCAGTAATTTCAGCTAGATTATTGTATGCGGATAATTTTCAGGGATATTTCCGTTGGAACAAAGATTGCGCATAGATATACTACAGTGGTTATGTGAGTACCTATTATTGCCTGTAAGTAGGTATGTCCTTGGAAATTACGATAAGTTCGTATGAAATGTGTTCGTTTCACGAGTAGTAGCAAACATTGGCTATGAAGATCGCTGAAACGAATTGGTTAAGCCAAACTGGCACTGTAGATGTTTTCCATACTTACCTATATAAATTGTTCCAACTGCCAATTGTCTTGTTGTACTTTTACTTAGATATATACATAGGGTATTTATTTGTAATACTCAGTCCCGTATTCAGAAACAGTGCTTGAGTCTGAGTCAAGCTTCAAGCGTAGAATTTTGGTCAGTTCTCCATTTGAAAAATGACAATAATCTATCAAACTACTACACTTTTCAATCGATTGAAATCTAAACGCAACGACCGCTTTCTATCTTCATCAAAAAACTTATCGTAGCGTATTCTCAAAAAAAAAACTAAGTCGCCCTAAGTTTCTCGCGATTTTGTTTTTTAGTAAACGCGACTTAGCTTTTACTACTGTGATTTTCAGTTAACGATTAACTTGTTATACTTATTTATTCTCTCGGTACTCTTTGCCTTTTGACGCTACTAGACCGTTTAAATTAAAAAGAAACCATATTAGATTGTGATTTTCAGTTAACGATTAACTTGTTAAACTTTTGATTCTACTAGACCGTTTAAATTAAAAAGAAACCATATTAGATTGATAATAATTGAAACGCCATCTTGTAAAAAGCTGTGATTCGATTACAAAGTCTAGTTGACCATTCTAGATAATTCGGTTAGTGTATGTGCAGTGTTTGGCTTAGAATAATTTAGCGATACATGAGTCGCCTTCGCGGTAGCCTCCCGAGGGTTACGGAGGGGTGAAAGCATTCCACCGAAGTCTAATTTACTACACAATTCGCTGCTAATTTTATGTGAAAGAGCTTTATTTTGTTTAGTTTGCTTTTGGACGAATCTTATCGTGTCATTGGTTCTTTCGAACCAAGTGTGGTGAAAGGATTTTAAGTGCTCCTCAAAGAGGCTGATAAGGTTAGAAATAAGCAAGCCAATAACGCCATGAGTAATTTAATTTATCTAAAAAAACAATCTTCATTTCTATAAATATACGTACTAGCTTAGTTCTATTGACATAAGATTTGCGTTCGATTGTCGATCTGGTTAAAAGAAAACTGGCCCTAAAAATGTTGTAGATCAAAGAACCAGTGTGGCGAAAGGATAAGGCTTCAGACACAGGAGCAGGGAGTAGGGAGTTAGGATTGTGGGATCTGAAAAGAGGAGTTAATTTTGTTAGGAAGTAAAATTACAGGGCTGTGCATCGTAGGGCACGTAAATTTATACATAATGCACGTTGTATAAAACTACGACACCTTATAAATATATTAAAAAAAATCGATTAGAGAATATTCCAATAAACACATGAAAATACACGTAACTTAAATAAAACACAAAATACTAAAAATGTTCATAAAAAAATAAGTAAGTCACAGAGTTTTCAAGCCACCCTAAAGAATCCGCTATGGCTTGACACGCTTAAATAAGCTTGAAGGGCTTAAATATTATTTCGGCACCAACCTACGAACTACTCTCGGTAGATCTCTAGATAATGTCTAAGAGGGTAGTCAGAGGCACATCCTAATATACATTAGGCATACATATACAGATACACACACACATACAGATAGATAGTATACAGATGTATAAAAGTGTTGCACTTACCTATCGTCGGTGGACTAAGGTTCTGTTCCCAGGGCTGGTCATCTTCTGCTTTCCGAAAACTGCGTTCCACTGCAGACAAAATCATAAATGAATGAAGATTTAAGATTTAATAAGTAATTTTATTTTATTTTATGTATGTTAGTCTCTAAAGGCTCGAACACACCTAGTTCGCTGGCGGTAGCGATCAGTGAAACGCTGTCAAATATCGCTGTTAGATTTGAGATTTGACAGCGAATATTTGACAGCGTTTCTCTGATCGCTACCGCCAGCGAACTAGGTGTGCGCAGGCCTTAAGGTATTTATTAACTATGGACCTAAGGTGTTTCATTTTTGTAATGTACATTTTATAGTTGTCTGAAATAAAATATATTATTATTATTATAAATAAATAAATATTGTACACAATCCACACAACACTATCTAGCCCCAAATTAAGCAGAGCTTGTACTATGGGAACCACATAGCTGATATAATACTTAAGTATATATATTTTTTGTAAATACGGTTGTAGGCAATACCTAAATATTGCAAATCGGCTTGTCTACTTTCGTAGAGCGCTATCTCTTTCTAACGCACACTACGCTCTATGAAGCCGAAATTAGCCGATGTGCAATATTTATTGCCTACTACTATAGAACAGAATATAATACCCAGTCAGAGAACAAACAACTGCGTTCACATCACACCACACAAATATTTGTTGTGTGGGGATCGAACCCACGACCTACTGCGCAGAAGACGCAGAACAACTATACTAGTGCCCCTATTTACGGGACGCTATAGAAAGAATTGATTAATTGATTAATTCATAGGTGAAGCCAACATTTTAGTTATTTATTATCGTAACCAGATAAATTTTCGTAGAATTTTCGTAAAGTTTCGTGGGGCTCACGAATTGTGAACCCCATTTTTTTAGTCACGCCATCGCAGACCCCCGTTGAGTCTCCCGTGGACCCCTTGGGGGTCCTCTTGGACCACGTTGGGAACCAATGGTTTAGGCTATAGTGTTTGAGAAAGCATTTTAGATGGATGCCTGTAAGACTACAATCCTCATAGCTACGTGTTGGTTTCCTCACGATGTTTTCCTTCACCGTT
This sequence comes from Thera britannica, assembly GCA_939531255.2. Taxonomy (NCBI): domain Eukaryota; kingdom Metazoa; phylum Arthropoda; class Insecta; order Lepidoptera; family Geometridae; genus Thera; species Thera britannica. The sequence goes on along the minus strand of OW618043.2, from coordinate 7,943,569 downwards.
CAAGAGGTACTTACTGTTGAGAAAGTTGGCGGTGCCCGACGCCTTTCTCGACTTCTTGTCCGCTGAGTCTTGTGCTGGAGAAATAACATTAATATATGTTAATATATATTATCTAATATAATATAAGTTAAAAGAACTTAAGAAACCGATTTCATGGTCACTGCTAAACTGCTTTTGATAAAATTTCTGTGGAATCAATCTGGAACGGTTATTTTTGAGTTTTATTTTATCAATTCGGCTCTTAAGTTGGTTATCGATAAAGTTGATTGTTGAAAACAATAAAAAGAGATTTTCTAAAAATAAATCCTAGCTAGATCGATTTATCGGTCCCGAAACCTGCATGCAAAATTTCATGAAAATCGGAACTTGCGTCTTGAGTGTTTACGTAGTAGTTCAATAGATGGCGTTCTCCGAGTTCGACTACTCGTCAACAGGTGGCGCTAAAAATTGATAGTTGAAAACACGAATAAAGCGACATTTTCTAAAAATGAATCCTAGCTAGATCGATTTATGGCCTCCGAAAACCCCTGTATACTAAATTTCATGAAAATCGTTTCTGTTTGTAATCGTGAATATTTGTTTGGATAATAGAATAATTTAATTCCTAAACTGATTAAAGATTTTGTATCAAAATTTTATTTTTTTAATTTCTTTACGACATATTGCATAATTATTGCCACGGAGAACAAGACGATGACTGAACGCAGAGTGTCGCTCGCGGATCAAAGGTCAAAAACGGTCAGGCGCCTCGCCTTTGATTAGGAATGGACTATTAGATGTAGCCAATGATTCGAAAAGGATATTCTTCAAAACTTTAAAAAATATTTATTATTTTATTTGTTGAACCTAATTCCTGAGTATTTGAAGCTAATAATGAATAGCTCTGTATACAATATTTTCACGTTTATAGATGTTATAATATAGTTACAGTTGATCTGATGGTTATGCTTGCGGTCCATGAACCATGAGATGCGGTTGTTGTGTTGCTCGGGGTCGATGCAGCATGGCTCCTCCACTTCCTTGCCGCAGCCGCGGTGCACGCACAGCTTGCAATCTGAACAACATACCACATATATATAATACCCTTCTTCTTATCAATCAGTCAGTCTCATCCTCAGTGTTTTCGAACCAATGTGGTTAAAGACTTGACATAACTGATAATAGCTGTTCTATTGATATGACATTTTATTATTACAGGAGTGACGGTAGCCGGTGCAAGAGTGATGTACTGTTGGTTACCTGTGCAGAAGTAAGCTTGCGGCGCCAGCCCCCAAATGACGTTCCCGCAGTGATGGCAGTGCGCTACCGACGTCAGCGCTTGCAGCTGCAAGTGGTGGCCGCGGACCACGTACTGACAACAAATACAATAATCCATATTATTATTCAAACTCAATAAAATGTTATTCAATAAGATGCAAGAATCACTTTGAAACGTCTTAAAGCTAGGAGAGTCTAGGTGCCAATTCCACGCGACCAAGCCGACGCAAGAACACCCAACAAATTACAAGCAATATTATATAAAAGAAAGCCGTGTTAATTACACTAATTATATTTCAAGAACGGCTAAGAATTTCGCTGAAAATTTGTGGGAAGGAAGCTATGAACCAGAAGCAGGACATAGGATACTTTTTATCTTGAAAAATAATGGGAACGGGGCGAGCGCAGCCGCGGGTAGCCACTAGTACAATATAATGTATGTTTACATGCAGTATAGTTGGTGGTGGAGTATACAACTCAAAACATGTTTATTCAGTTGTATAACAAGGATCACTTTGAAACGTTTTAAAGCTATGAAAGTAAATTTTTGATGATTTGACACAGTAAGCTTCACATGTCAGTAACGTCACCGGCACCCACACCCTTCAAACCTGTACACACAGCGATGTTGCTTCACGACAGCAATAGGCATGGTTGTAGTACCCCACGAGACACAAGGAGCTCTACTACTACTAATTACTTAAAATCCTTTAATCCCACTGGTTTGTAAGAACAAGTGACTGAAACAGTAGTACTGTACTGGAGAGCACTGGTGGTCTAGTGGTAGCGGACCCGCCTTCCGATCCTAAGGTCGTGGGTTCAAATCCAGTCGTGTACCAATGAGTTTTTCTGTCGAAAAATTTATGTGCACTATGCCAGTACTCTCAAAAAGGTGAAGGAAAACATCGTGAGGAAACCGGCGTGTCGTATAACCTAAAAAAGTTCGAGCAACACGTGTCAAGGCAAGGGTCACGCAAAAAGGTCCCGCCAGCGGCCTACTTACGGAAAAAACCAGCCGCACATCAAGTGCGGATGATAAAAATTAGCAATTTAGTATTGTACTGACCGGTTGCTGGTGTTGCTTGGTGATCTGCTTGACGCGCTGCTTGTACAGCTTGTCCCGCTGCAGGAAGGAAGCGCGTTGGTTGCCGGCCGCCGATGCCACCGCCGCCGGCCTGCATTTTAGGGTCCGGTTAATGTACGTCCAGTTATTGTACAGCATGTTATTGTACACCATGTTAAAACGAAACCTTTTTTCGTTTTTTGGATTCGTTTTAACTTGCCGTACAATAACTGGCTGCGAATTAACTGGGTGCACAAAATTGTCACGTGATGTTATTGTACAGCATGTTATTTCGCGACCTTTTATTGTACGCCCGTTAATCCAAACCCTGGCATCGTAATAACGGTGTGTACATTAACCTGCTGTGCAATAACGGGTCGTACATTATTGCCTCCCGGACATTACACATACATTATATAGTCAGCTTCCACAGATCAGTTGGTAGTAGCTCTGCCTTCAGTGCTGGAGATCGTGGGTTCGATCCCCACACAGAACAAATATTTGTGTGGTGAACATGTTTGTTCTGTCTAGGTGTTATATTGTAGTATAAGTATGTATTTACAAATACAAAAATGTATGAATATTATATCAGCTATCTGGTTCCCATAGTCCAAGCTTTGCTTAATTTGGAGCTAGATAGTGTTGTATGGAATTTCCACTATATTTATTTTTCGAAGTCGATGGATGGAAAGGGCTCAGAATCATTCTTCCTGGAAATGTGTAGGTGAGACCTATGTCCAGCAGTGGACTTCTACAGGCTAATGATGATGATGAAAGATGATTTTAATTTTAAAATTGCTAGTCCACCGGACTACCCTTTTTAAAAAACATAAATAACTTAATTTATGAAACAACGGGATATTTACCATGATTAAATTTTGTTGAGAAAAAGTGAGAATGGAACCAATAGTAGTCTCGATACCAATAAAACAGTGCGAAAGAGGGTAGGTCGATTTGTCTGCCAATAACATTTCTTTTAGTCGTGGACTTCAGTTCAACTGTGATCATGGTGCATGCAACTGTGCCGAAATATCGGAAGTCAACTCAACAAAATTTTATCATGGTAAATATCCCGTTGTTTCATAAAAATAGTGTTAAAAACCATGATAGTTTCAAAAGTTATATAAATAACTTACTTAGTCTGTTTAACTTTTTTCTTTTTAGCAGATTTGGGCGACTGCCACCACTTTCTCCTAACTTCTAACGCTTCCTTCTCCGTTATATTCTCAATGGCCAACACTTTACTTTCAACTTTCATTATTTTTTAGAAACACAGTTTGAAGAGCAATTGAAAAGGTCGAAGAAAGAAGAAGATCTTAATGAAAGCGTTTTATATTATTTTACTGCATTGAATAGTGACTTTTTTAATAGTAAATGTATATAATTCATTATGCGATGTAAAGTACTGAAATAACTATTATAAAACTTTTTCCTCGTGTTTGTAATCTAAGGCTGTTTTTACACAGTCAATAAAAGCTTCAGTCAATTATAATAAAATTATTATTGAGGACAATCCACACAACACTATCTCTCCAAATAAAGCAGAGCTTGTACTATGGGCACCAGATATATAACACAAAGAACAAACATCTATGTTCACTACACAAAAAAATATTGATGTATGTTTAAAGTGATTGTAAAACAACGTTGAATAAGATTGTTAGGAAAAGAAAACGTAGTAAATGAGCATTGTTGGCTTGTAAGTTGTCAAATATTTCTTAAACCAGCTTACTTTAGATCAAAGATTTCTACTTTATTTGAAGATCCGCTTTGAATCATTACTATTTACAAACCCACGTTACTATATCTTTGACAAATTCAGAAATAAGAGGCATCGAATAAATGAAATAGCTTATCAATTTTGATTGTACTTATCTCGATTAGATTCCAGACGTTTTTTTGAAAGGCGTTTTTATTTGGTCCAATTTATTTTGACTGATGAAATAACTGACCGTGTAGAAATAGCTTTAGACTACGTAACTATTTAAACCATACGGAAGATTAAAAATAAATGGGATATTTGCATTAGTATAAAGGAAAATGTCATCGAAATCGACCATTTACCTCAAGTCATAAAATCATTACATTTAAATAAATAAATATATATTGTGGACAATACACAAAACACTATCTAGCCCCCAACTAAGCAGAGCTTGTACGATGGGAATCAAATAGCTGATAATATAATACTTGGATACATTATTTTTGTAAATATAATCAGAGAACAAACATCTGTGTTCACCACACAAATATTTGTTCTCGGTGGGGATCGAACCCATGACCTACGGCGCAGAAGGCAGAGCTACTACCAACTGAGCTGAGAGGCCAGTCATAGGTTAACCCTTTCATTCACAGAACATGCAAAGTTCCCCTCCTTTCCCCCCTTCATCATTACCGGCATTGTAACGCCAACGCAGCGGCTGTTAGCGCCGCCATCAGCGTGTTATGTGCCTCCTGGTCTCCCCCCGCGTTCCCCCCCGGGGCGCCGCGTTTTCCCCCCGCGCACCCCGCACCCCCCGGGGAACCCCCCGCGGCGGATAGTTGTCGGAGGCGGCCGCACATCAGGCGTTCTACTACTGCTTGCTCCTGTGAAATGAGAAAAGAAATGACGACTAATTTTCAAAATCTTTTCTATCATATTCAGGAGTATCTCTAAAATATATCATATTTCTGTAGATTTTTTTTTGTGAAGAAAGGTTTTTGTGCAATAAAAGGACATTTAAATTTAAATTTTCAAATTCACTCCAAAACGCTCGCTGATGTCATGGCGTCTGTTATTACGTCACGGCTAAATCAGAATGACGTTTACTGAGACGTGACGTAATTCGCTCTGACCGGTGTTTAAGCCATCATGGCGGATTGTTGTATTTTGTAGGTAGATTTATTTTAACAAATAAATTATTAATCTCGACACTAATAAGACAATAAATACATTTTTCAATATCTTTGAATCCTTTTTCATTAGATCAGATAAATATTTTGGCGATACTTGATGACTGTCTTCATGCCTATTACCTGTATCTTATCGACTCGGCACTTGTCTATAACGGCGTCGTCGGGCCCGTAGAGCGCGGCGAGGCCCACTTGCCGCTTCACTTGGAACTCGCTCAGTTGCGCCGCCAGCTCTTCCTTCGCCTTCTGCCGCGCCTTGCGGAATACATTGCGCAGTAGCTCCTCCTTCTCGAATTCTGGAGACGAACATAAGGCATATAAAGTCACATACATTATCATCCTACCTTTATTCCACTAAGCAACATGCAATTTTCATCCATTCTCCCCTATTATCCTTTCTCCCCCTATTATCCATTCTCCCCAATCCTCCGTTCTCCCCTATCATCCGTAACTCCTATTATCCATTCTCCCCAATCATCCGTTCTCTTCTTTCGTCCAATCATCCATTCTTCATCCATTCTTCCCAATTATCCGTTCTCTCCCAAAATTCACTCTCCCCTTATAATCGAATGTCCATTATCATCTTCTATCGCTATCATTCTCTGAAGATATGCTAAGTATTCACTTCTTTCTACAAATCCATCCATATTTTCTTTGCATGTATGCTATTTGCAAACTTACCATTTACTAGAACATGTTCAATCTCGTTCGCCATATTTTCGTCTACACCTGCCAGTTGTAAAACCTAAGAAAATAAAAAAAAATTAGCAATTTCGTTAAACTTATTCCTGATTTGGATCAGTTGAACTATCTCTAGATCGTTTTTTACGATCTGCAGATAGCTAAGTGTTTTTTGAGTATTTTTTAAATATTCGCTAATTGTAAGTTACTTTGTGTAAAATAAATGTTTTGAACGTAATTTTAGTGTAGCGTGTGGTAGTGTGGGGTAGGGTGTGCTAGGGTAGTATAGGGCACGTACGGCACTCGGCATAAGGAAGGTGGAGTGCAGCTCGTAGGCCCAGCGCCGCAGGGTGGGGCGCGGCACGCCGCCCGCGCGGTAGCTATCCGTCAGCACCAGCAGCAGGCACGCACACGCACATCTGACAACACATCACAAAACTATTTACCTATCTATATACAACAAATGTTATGTTGGGTATATATTTTTTGAAACTAAATCCTAGCTAGATCGATTTATCGCCCCATAAATACTTTGTATACAACATTTCACGAAAATCGTTGGAGCCGTTTCCGAGATTCAGATTATATCTCGTTTAAAAGTATAAGATAAAAAATAAGAATGGTTAGCGAGGTTACCAAAGTAAAACGGCGAGCGAAGCGAGCCACGAATTGTAACTACTTTTTAATAGATAACACTTCTGTCAAAAGAGCCTCTTATATGCCTATTCGACAGCATATCTATTTTGTCATTAAATTTTTGTAAAAACTGAATTTTAACAACAAACTTTTGGTAATGTTCCAGAACGTTTAAATTAAAATAAATATTATTTTACTTCAAATAACTTGATCCATAGTTGTAAGTAGTTAGGTGGTATAATATGGCTATGGTGGACTCACGCCTCCCTTGACTTCACGCCCCACAGTTTGGTAACCCCTAATTTATAGTAAAGTCTTACCTTCTTTCTCCCAAGAGCCAGTTGAGTAGTACAGCCGTTCTCGCTTTAGACTCGCGCACGCAGCGGAGATTTGAAAACAAGCCCGAGTATGTCGAATTATCCTGAAACATTGAATCAAAATCAAATCAAATCAAAAAATAACTCAACTGGAGGCATAAAGATGTTCAGCTTCACGTGCCAGTTGTCACCAGCACCCACACCCTTCAAATAACTATTGAGTTACAAATAACTAAGGAGCCTCGTCGAGGAGCAGTTAAAATCCTTTTACCACACTGGTACACATGCACAATTATCCTATAACAGTCGTTTAGCTTAGCAGGGTGCTAAGTCTGTTGACATGAGAGAGACAAGAGACTTTAAGCGAGCCCCTATCAAGTGACAAGAGACTTTAAGCGAGCCCCTATCAAGTGACAAAAGACTTTATGCGAGCCCCTATCAAGTGACAAGAGACTATAAGCGAGCCCCTATCAAGTGACAAGAGACTTTATGCGAGCCCCTATCAAGTGACAAGATACTTTAAGCGAGCCCCTATCAAGTGACAAGATACTTTAAGCAAGCCCCTATCAAGTGACAAGAGACTTTAAGCGAGCCCCTATTAAGTGACAAGAGACTTTATGCGAGCCCCTATCAAGTGACAAGAGACTTTATGCGAGCCCCTATCCAGTGACAAGAGACTTTATGCGAGCCCCTATCAAGTGACAAGAGACTTTATGCGAGCCCCTATCAAGTGATAAGATACTTTAAGCAAGCCCCTATCAAGTGACAAGAGACTTTATACGAGCCCCTATCAAGTGATAAGTGACTTTATGCGAGCCCCTATCAAGTGATAAGATACTTTAAGCGAGCCCCTATCAAGTGACAAGAGACTTTATGCGAGCCCCTATCAAGTGATAAGATACTTTAAGCGAGCCCCTATCAAGTGACAAGAGACTTTATACGAGCCCCTATCAAGTGATAAGTGACTTTATGCGAGCCCCTAACAAGCGTCAAGCATTAAATAGCAGCGTTTTACCTGAAATAAAACGCACATTATATACTTACCTCAATAAAAGCTTTATATTGGAGAAGGCGACATCCTTTTCCGGCGAATTTCTACCAGTTTTCATACTTTTATACAGTCAACATCCGGTCAAGTGGCGCCACCTGGCAGCCGCGCGCAGTTTTACTTCGTTAAACATGCAGCGCCATATTGAACTCATTGGCTTTTTTATTTCACCAGGCAGCAATTAAAGTGAAAGCTTTTATTGAGGTAAGTATATAATGTGCGTTTTATTTCAGGTAAAACGCTGCTATTATATCCTGAACGCTCAATAAAAGCTTTATATTGAGACCTGTTTGTTATCGCCTGGTGACGCCACTTGTAAGATCTGGGTTACTCTAGCGCCAATGTGATATTATATTTTTTACTCAATAATGTAGGTAAGTTTGCCTACAATAGTAAATAAAACCGTATTTTAATCAATTGTGCACAAAATAGTGCCTGACTATATTATATTATTAATAATAACATGATTATTTTAATTCTATCAGACATTGCTATAATCTTAAATTATCTAAGAGACTGTAAGTAATCTTAAAAAATCTGCTAAGCATGGTAACAGACAAACCACCCCAAGTTCCTGGCTTAAGTCCAGCTATGAACTTCTTTAGGCTGATCATAATGATGAAGTTATCATAATGCCATGTTAATTGAATGCATTCAAACAAGCCGCGCGATAGGCCTGGTTAAACTCTATACCTAATAGTGTGTACTGGTCTCGTAACTTTGTCAGATGCTATGTAGCTAGTGTAAAGAGATGATAGATGGCGGCAAACAAACTCAACAATTGTTTACTTCCTGTAGATATCGTCAAGATCTTTTTAAAACAATGCTTAGAACAGTAAATCGTAGCTCAAGTGCTACCTCGCAGTGCTGTAATAACAGCCTCCTTAATAAATATTTAGATCTTCAGCTATGACGTTGCGCAAAACGAGTTTAGCTTAATATTTTACTGTTTATTGCATAAATAATAACTGCAATCAGTTTCTAACTATACTTGGATAAAATAATTACTACTTAGTATCTAGATCTAACCCAGAATAAAATCAAATGCCAATAAGATCTGTGGTGAATAAGGACTTATCCTGTATGGACCTTTATGAGCTAAGAATATTACTGCAATGTAAGTACTATCAGCAGTACCTATACCTATCAATAGTAGTATATAATAAAGCTTATTCTTTATTCTTATACTTATTCTAGCAGTATCTTAGTGAATTACTTTTGCTAACGTCCCATCGGAAACTCTGATTTGTCAAAAGTCTAAACCATCATCATTAACTCAAGAATATTCAGAACTTAGAACATAACAGACAAGACAGTGTCTGCGTTATAACGTAGGAAGTACAGATTCATGCGTTAGTGTCGTATTGTATAGAATATACCAAAAGTAAAACATGAAAGACAAAAAGACAGTGTCTGCGTCATAGGAAGTACGGATTTATATGAGTGTTAAGATAAGATAAGAAAATTATTTATTGGGCAATAAAATTGTAGTGAGTAAAATACAAAAGTCAAGCATAAAAAACACAAAGACAGTGTTTGCTTCATAACATAGGAAATATGGCTTCATGTGATAGCTCTAATCAAGTGTAAATCACATAGAAAATGTGGTCATCATTATTAGTTGTGACCCCAAAAGCAGCTTTTAGTGCTACACTAAAGATGGTTACAAACCACACGTTATTACACACTTAAGCAAATTTTGATCAAGCAACGGTAAAAATTATCAACGCAACGTACCTATTAAGCATCGGTATTGATCCGTATTCCATTTGTTTATATAAAGAAATTATTTCGGCAAACTACAGTTTTTCGCTAGGAAACAATAGCATACACGCTTTGGGGAGTGTGTACTTAGGATGGTAGATACATTACATCCACGAGCATGTGTGGGTAGTTTCATAGTATAGTGACCGCGTTGTAAACCTTGACGGTTCCTTACTAAAATATTTGCAGGTAGACCGCATCTAAAAAAAAATAAAAATATTTACTTGACTAAAGACTGCACGTGCGATTTCAGAGACAAACAACCGAAGTTACTTTACAAGCATTATAGTAGCACGAGCCGGTATGACCGAGCTTCGCTCGGGATTTTTTTTTTTTTTTTTTTGTAAATCGTATTTTTAAAAAAAATTGTAATATTATTTGCCAATAGATGTCCGGAAGAGTCATAATCTTTAGTGGCTTATTTTTACTTAGCAACGCCATCTGCTCAAATAGCTTGCAGTTAGTTGCTCACAATCGTCAATAGATGGCAGGAGCAGTCACATATTCAGTTTATCTTTAATTATTGAACTCGGAAAGAAATAATCATTTTCTTAAAATGAATCCTAGCTAGATCAATTTATCGCCCCTGAAAACCCCTGTATACTAAATTTCGTGAAAATCGTTGGTGCAGTTTCCGAGATCCTAAATATATATATATATATATATATATACAAGATTAAAGGTATAAGATAAGATAAGTTGGCCGCCACTCAGGAGGGTGGTAATGACGTAAACACATCGACATACCAACACCTGGGCCGTTATTAACGTAACGCGCGTGGGTTGGCAATAGCGGCCAACCCACGCGCGTTACGTGAACACGTTAAGACATCGGCTTAGCAATAGTCGGATTTTGAACGAATCATGTGAAACAACCAAAAGATCAAACGTGGGGCATAGACAACTAGTCTTGTGGCATACAGAATACCTTTTTTCGATTCCACACAAAGGCGCGTTTGCGTTTAGATCACGTTGTAAAGTCACACGTTTTGGGCACGGAATCTCCAATGTAATCGCGAATAAGGCCCCTGCTCGCGCAGATAGACCGGCAATAATGCGTTTTTTGTGCGTGGACCACACGCCACTAATGAACGGTTTATTAGTGTCAAAAACCAAACGGCAAAGTATAAATAAGGTACAAATTGGTACGACTTTGTCAAATACTGAAACGTCAAAAGACACTCTGTCTTGCTAGGAAAAACATGGTCCTCCTTGGTATCTTTTCTCAATGCGTAAAAATAATCGCATGAAATTGCTTTTCATAAAACATTCATTTCATTTTAATTGTTCCTGAACCCTGATAACTTAGTGATGTGTTTTAAGGCATCCTTAGGTAGGGTAGGTCTTTGCTAGTTTTAATAAATGTATAAACATTAATTTAGCACCATGATGAACTACAAGGTTGGCAAAGTCTAAAAGTCTGATGCTTTTAAGAGGGTAGTCTTGAATTTCTTACGTAATTTTAAATGTTCGCAAAGAATGTCTTTGTTTTGTCCCATTCAAGACAAATGATCATAAAGATTCACAACAAATATTTGTTTAAAAAGCGTGCTTAGCCTGAATGAGGCTATGTGAAACGCACCTATGTGTGCGACTTGCAAACACACAGTACAGTGTAAATCTAAGAGTTAGGTTCGGTTTAGGTTAACTCGGAAATTAAGAAATTCCTATCTTTGGCAAATACTTTAAGGGTTGCACTTTTAGGTTCGGGTCCAAAAGCAGACAAGGGTCTACTTACACTATGACAAGCATTTCAGTGGATTTAAAAGAGCCATTTTTCATTAGATCAAACAAGACTAGGCTCTTGATGTAAAACACTTTATTGGATGGAAGTGTGTAACTGGCTTTCCTTACCTTGAGTATTATTTCTTTTATTTAAGTATCTATGTACTATATCAGCTATCTGGTTCCCATCGTACAAGCTCTGCTTAGTTTGGGGCTAGATAGTGTTGTATTTATTTTTATTTTATATATGCCTAAGCCAGCACTTACACCATAATGAACTTCTCGAGGTCATTATAATCTTCACTTTCGAGTCGCGACTCGTTACTTACCTTTCTCATTGTAAAAACACAGTTCGTATATTGCACATTCGAGTGTTGACCCCTGTGCGAGTTTAAATGTGGCTTAAATTTCCAACCCGCGAGGCTGTACTTGATACAGGCACATTTACTAAATTTGTATCAAATCTGTATGATGGAACACAGTTAAAACACTTAACCCCCGCGAGAGGCAGTTGTAAGATTAAATTTTTTCTTGTGAGAACCACTACATTTCAGAGACTAGATTCACTTACCAATAGTTCACAGAGTTCCACGCGATGGAACACAAATTCGTTTTACGCCTAACCCCCGCGAGAGGTGGCTGTTAAGTTGATCGAGGTTCTCTTGCGAGAATCCATTCGATTTAGCGAGACAGTTTCACTGGAAGTTTAGAGAGTTCAACTCGATAGACACACTTTACAAACGCCTAACCCCCGCGAGGGCGGTTGTTAGGTTGATTGAGTTTCTCTTTTCAGACTTAACAGGAACAGGCCAGTTTCACTGGAGGTCTATAGAGTTCCATTTCATAGAACGCAGCTAGTTCACAAACGCCTTACCCCCGCGAGGGGTGGCTGGTAGGTTCTCAAGACCAAAAATACCTTGCTGCTAATAAAGTAAGCCTGTTTACTTGAAAACTTTATAGTAAACCTTCGAGTCGGTGACCAATAAACTGATTGAAAGCGATGGTGTGATGAACATAGTTTTAAAATAATAAAGTGGGTATTAAGAAAAAAGTTTCTTAAGATTTTTCTAGAAGTAAACGTATTCGTATAATAAACCCAAGAGAGAATATAAGTAATATTATTTCTGCTTTGGGAAGGTAGGCATAATTTTTATCAAAAACAAAATAAAATTTAATATTATTTTAACAATGCTTAACCGTATAGGTAGGTATGGCCCGATGACGTCAGGTATCATACGTTTTACCCCTCTTTGTTTGTTTCCAAGTCTATGAAACCTGGAGTATGTTAGGGTATAAGACTTTAAGCAAAACGCACTGGATATCAAAATAGCAGTTAACATGAAGCAATGAACGAATGATAATATTCAATAAAAAACTATTCCTTCTACGATTTTGATTTAACCTCCTCGGAAAAACATTGTAACCTCAGAACAAAGACCCATGTTCATCACACGTATTTCGGTGGGGATCGAACCCACGATCACACAGAAGGCAGAAGTACTATGAAAAATAAATATTAGCAAATTGTTTGGAAAACAATTCTAAAAATACGTTCAAACGACGCCATGCCTATTTGTTCATTTTATAGCTATGACAGCGGTTCCGGCTTTTGCCTCAAAGAACGGCACGTATACCAACCACAGCTTATGTGCACAATAAAATGTACTACTGAAAATGAAACTAAACTATATAAATAAACTGTTTTTTTTTTTTTTTAAACTATAAGAACGTGATCCGAACGAAAAAATCGTTAAAAAAAATTAATCACGTTCCTTTTTTATTATTATGAGGGTACTCACGGTTTTCCCTCCTTGCACTGCTCAAAGAAGAACACTTCACTAAATAAAATTAATTATTTATTCACTTTTGTAAGAACAAAGATTTAAAATATTATTAGCAACCACGGTCGTCGCAGAGCTAGCTGCTGGACACATGTTGCTTCGACGGAAAACAAAACGCCAATGAGTTCAATATGGCGCTGCATGTTTAACGAAGTAAAACTGCGCGCGGCTGCCAGGTGGCGCCACTTGACCGGATGTTGACTGTATAAAAGTATGAAAACTGGTAGAAATTCGCCGGAAAAGGATGTCGCCTTCTCCAATATAAAGCTTTTATTGAGCGTTCAGGATATAATGAGGTGATTAGTACTCACAGATGGTGAATCGTCTTCTTCCATAGATATGATGGCTCTCTGTGGGTCTGCGCATGGCTGAAAAACAAACAAAATAAATAAAAATCGAACTAAAAATTGAAAATTAAGTTAAAGTTTAAAAAAACTAAAAAAGACACACTTTTATAGCTAATCGAACTAAAAAGTAGAACATATTTTTTTAATTACTGAGTTTCAGAGTTAAAAACGTTGGGTGCTTGATAATAATAATAAAATGTATCTATGAGCGGAGAGTTATGAAAACATAGTAATGAAAATATAGTAAAATGCACCCCACGTTTTTTACTCTGAAACTCTGTAATTAAAAATGTTTTTCTACTTTTTAGTTCGATTAGCTATAAAAGCGTGTTTTTTTAGTTTTTTTTAACTATAATTTATTCGTATGGACTCGGTTCTTCTCTTGAGTAAATTGTGTTCTGTGCTTGTCTTCCATATGTACAGTCGCGGTATGAAAATGTTCGTCACCTTAGAGTCGGTTTTCGCTTACATTAGTGCCTTGATCATGAACACATTTTGACATAATTTGTGACGTTAACTTATCGGTGTATTCTGACTATTCAGTTTCAAAAGGTAGTATCTTATACCTTTAAACAAGAAAATCTTGTATATATATATATACATATATACCTATATATATATATAAATCGATCTAGCTAGAATTCATTTTCAGAAAATGAGTCTGTTCGGTAAAAAAAACTAAAAACATAAACTGAATATGTGTTTGCTCCTGCCATCTATTGACGATTGTGAGCAACTAAATGCAAGCATATTCAGCAGATGGCGTTGTTCAGTAAGAATAAACCAGTAAAGATAATAATATGACTCTAAAGATTTCTTAAAAATACAAATTAATGAAAAAAAATCCGAGCGAAGCTCGGTTACCAACTGCTAGTGTGATCGTGATACGTTGAACAAATAAAGTTGAAAATCGACGAACATTTACATACCGCCGCTATACCTGTGTGTTGTTGTGTAATGTACCTGTGTGTTGGTGTGATATGGCGGCGGCGGGGTGCCGGGCGGGGGGGAGTGCGGGCGCGCGGGCGCGGGCGCGGGGGTGGGGGGCGCCACGCCCGGCCACGCGGGAGGGGAGCCCACGCCGGAGAACGCTGGAACATTACACATTTATTATTACATAAAACAGTGCACAAAAGGAGCGTCTTCGAGGCGTACTTAAACAACAATCAACTATTCCATAATATCATGACTCCTAGCGCCATCTGTTGCTAAGCTCACGAGTTAGTGTGACATAGACGCCATCTATTGACAAGTAGTAGAACTACTAATGACACTCATGATTTTTTATTAAAAATAACCGTAACGAAAAATATTACTCATTATCCATCAGTATGTACCTAATTCGTATTTAAATAAGATTTCTAAAAACAACAATTTACCAAAGAAAAAAATACCGGTCACCAACTGCTAGTTTATTGTTATGAAAAATAAGTTTAAAAAACTTCATGGCCAAACTGTTCTTCAGATAAAAAATATTATATTTCTTCAAATCGATTCATATAATATGACGAACCTATGCGATGAGAAACATTACATACTAAGAATACAATAAACACCCAGACAAAGAACAAACATCTATGTTCACCACCCACATTTGTTCTCAGTGGGAATCGAACCCACGGCCTCCAGCGAAGAAGGCAGAGCTACCAATTCTACCAACTGAGCTGTCAGGGTTTTTATAACCAAATTTAATTTATATTAACTTACATTTTGAAAGGTCATGCTCCAGTTGTTCAGGCGAGGATATACTCCTCATGTGTAATACCGGCACGCTGTTTCTGTTGTCCATCTGTACATCAATAAAACACACTATCACTTATCACTATTATACCACTAAAGGAGCCTCTTTGAGGCGCACTTAAAATCCTTTCAACACACTTGTCCGAAAAACCAATGACACTATAAAAATAAACCTATCTTTAAAGATGTTTTGAAACTTAAAAGAAGAGCTCCCAACCCATTTTAAGTAGAAATGTCACAAGAATAATTAAGTGACCAAATTGTTGTTTTGAGGTAATATTAAACTTAATATATTCACAAACTTAGGAAACAAATTGTAAGAAAAAAAAATGGGTCAAATTGTGTTGGTGTTTTGGTAACAATGACGTTGTATTTCCAATTGACATTGTTAGTAACATTTGAAATGTTATCACAAGCCGAAGCTTCAGATGATCGATGCAACATGAAGCAGTACATTTTAGATAAGTTTTTGATCACCAATTAGATGTAGAAGATTTGAAAAAGCCTGCCTGTCACCTGTTATGTCTGTATTTACGCCCGTGGCACACCTCTGCTGCGGAACCGTTGAAGCGAAACCGCTAGATGAATTCCGCTCCGATCAAGTGTGGTTAGATAGCGGAATGGGCATCGAAACCTTGTGCTTTGTCAGTTTCTACAAGTACGCGCGAAAACAACGCAGCACCGCAGCATAATGGCGGCCAAAGCGCGGAGGCGTGGCTGGCGTCGGAGCAGATAGACGAAACCGCGCGGAGAAAGGGATGGAATATAGATTTTAATCATGTCCCAAAAGTTAAGAGCCGAGCGTGATTTAAACCCGTGACCTTCCCCTTGGTACGGGGCTGCGCTGACCGCTGCGCCATCGGATCCTAATCACACTCGACGAATAACTCTTTTTTTGGGACATTATAAAAATCTTTGTGACCTCCTTAAGTTTAGTAAACACTATAAAATCAATAAAAAAGATAAAATACAGTCAAATCTACGCGTTAGAACAGGCAGTTTCGCTAATGTTCCGCATCTGGACAAAACATGACGAAATTACTGCGGTACCGCTCTGTGGCGGTTCCGCGGCGGGGAGGTGTGCTACGGGCATAAGGCAGGAACAATGGCTGAGTCTGAGTCTAGCCATATTATTTTCTGTCGCTTATCATTGGAGACCACACTGGAACTTCACTGCTTTTTATTTTTGTTTTGTAAAAGGATCATACAAAGAACAAAGTAAGGAACCAAGCCGTAGTTTGATGCCTGTTCTTGCGTCGGCTTGGTCGCGTGGAACTGGCTGGTTTCAAAGTGAACCTGTATGAACTGGGAATAATTATCAATACTGGAGGCTCTACCCAGAATCAAGCATTGTTTCTGCAAAGGACCCTTAGAGCTTTTGAGAATCGTGTCTATTCATAAGAAAATACTTACTTTTTCGTTTTTTCAATGTCATTATTATGGCTTAAAAATAAGGAGGGAACAATTTACAATTAACTGACCCTAACTTTGCTAAAATTAAGTTTTTTTTTATACAACTAGCTGATGTACTGAGTACTAGATTATGGCCCACTGATATTTAGTGGTAACCATCGCCTTTATCAAAGCATTGCCTCGCATGTCACGCACTACAAGAACGTGACCTACGAATCACTGCTCCATCAACTTGAGGCAGAGACGCTCAGTGAACCACAAACTGACGTAGTGTAACCATGCCCTTAGATTTCTAAACACCAAAAGCAAACGCCTAGGAGGAAGTGAGGATGAATTGCATCAAATAAACTGTAACAAGCTTAAGGCGAGTATAGTGGACAATGATCACAACATTGAAGAAAACACAACACGTAACAAAGTTGAAAAGAATTTTTGAATTCCGACTTCAAAAATTCTTTACTAAAATAGACAAAAAATTGATTGAGTTTTTATATTAGAAGAAATACTATTCGGATATAGATCTACTCGGCATTAAATGGAGCTCACTTCGCTCACCAGCAGTAAATAGGCATATTTTTGTATTTTCTGTGTGGCTCGCTCCGCTCACCAATTTTAATTATCATCACGGTCATGTTTGATCCAGGTCTAACCAAATTTAAAACGATTTATTTCTGTCAGTTCTTTGCCATAAGGGGTGTAATTCTTCTGCCGTTATAAAAACTCAACCAAGCACATACCTGCAATGGCGGCGGCGGTACATTAACCAAGGGATAGCTCATCTGCAGCGCGATGGAGTTCGGCTGCGGCCCGTCCAGCTCTCCGTCCAGCGAGCGAGACGACCGCCTGTACTCGAAGCCGGGCATCGACTGAGCCATTCGCGGCGTGTCCGGCAACGGCTTGTAGTAGTGGGGGTGGGGGGAGCTTGGGGATGTTGGACTTAGAGGATTCCTGTGCGGATTCGCTAGGGGGGATATATGAGAGGCTAAAGGGGAGATAGGGGAGATTGTTGGGCTGAGGGGATTTCGTTTAGGACGTTCGATGGACCGAGGAGGCAGAGGTGGAGGGGAGTTATCGAGACAGGTGGTGGGGACCATCGGAACGGTATTGTTATGGACGTGCCGCCGTTTGTTGTTGGACTCATCAGAGTTCTGCCTCACTAGAGGAGGTTGGTTCTCCTGCTGGTTCTTCTGCCGCGCTTGGCGCAAGTTCCGTAAGCTCTGGCCCGTGAGGTTGCTGAGCGAGCGAGGCAGGCCGCTTAGGAAGCCCGTGTTGGGTGTCTGTAGGTTTGTTGGTTTGTCCGGCTTGGTGCGGTTACGCGGCGTGGTCGGTTGGACGAGCTACATCGGACGGGGGCGGGTTAGGAAGCAACTCGAGGCGAAAGTTACGGGTGAATTTTGATATTGAGGTGAGTTGTGTATGTCTGATTCTCTGCATCTTTTTGTGATTTTACTGATGATTTTTCTAAAGACATTGATATTCTACCGACTGCTAAACTACTACATTTTATTTAGCTACATACTAACATCGATAACACATACTAATATATTTAAGTAGCAACGATGTATATTTTATAGTTGAGTGCAAATAAACATTTCACTAATCCTAGTCACAGTCATGACAGCCGTACACTAAGTTGCAAAATAGCAGATTTATTTATTTTCAACAGACATTCTGACACGCGGATAAAATGTGTGAAACATTTTACATCTGTACACTGCAGTGCAAATAAACATACACAAAGTAAACAAAAAAACACTAGCTTTTTTTTTGCTAGTTCCAGGTCGTTGACCCGGAAAAGTGACGTCACAAATAAAAAAGCATGCAAAGAAGCAGACACAGTACAAAACATGAATAATCGAAATGTTATACCCACGACTGGTCCCGATTTAGCCTGGTTAGTGCGAGAATTAATTGTTGATTACTGTATGGACACGTAATGTAGTGTCAGACACAATTACTAATTCACTTTCGCCTCCATATTGTACACTTGCGGCGCAAAAAACGTAACAATCCATTTCTTTTCAATGAAAAATTTGATTAAAATACTAAATTTACGCTGTCACTGTTAGGTTAGTTTTTTTACCGTAGTACATTTTTTAATGTATGTACAAAATAACAAGATAAATCCTCTAAAGATAAGGAGCCTCTCTGATGAGCACTTGATATACTTTCACCACACTGGGTTGAGTGTGACACCATAATAAGAAGACTTGATAAATCTATACATAGGCACTGTGTTCTATAAAACAAAACTTTAATACTGTCAGTAGACGTAAATCATCACGTTATAAATAAAATAATAATTTCGAAAGATTTCTACTATCTTGTAGTAATAAAAAAAGTTAACGATCAATTTATAGTATACTAACCTAATAATGTTATTGGTTACTTGACAGGTGAGACACAATGGGCACGCATGTAGGACAGTAGTTTTATGTCCCACACACTTTGCATATTGAGTAGATTGTGATATTTGATACCAAAGGCGGACACTATAATTTATGTACTAAGAAAGTTTATAGCCATCTGATGCTTTATGAATAATGCAAGTAATTGGAAATTGAATAAACTTTACTATTGAGTGACGTGACTAAAGAGTATTTATGCCATTCAATGAACACTGTTACGATTGTTGAAATTACAGACAGGTGCCTTAACTTAGCGATGAGAAGTAAATTTTATTTATACTGTTTGAATCTGTAAAAATTGTTTGTATGCTAAATAAATATTTCTTTCTCAATTCTTCATAGGTATCTACAATAAACATAATGCAGCTTGATTTAGTTTAAAATAAGCATAAAACATCTTTATTATCTGATTACTACCAACAGTGTCTATAAATACAAGTTATCCGTTTTTGCACCACAAGTGTATAAATGAATTTAAAAAAACTGTTATACAAATAAAAAAAACATAAAAAAGGATATAACATCATTAGTATCTGATCTACCAACAGTGTCTATAAACACGATTAAAACTTGAATGTTTGCCCATTTTTTGCGCCGCAAGTGTAACTTACAAAATAGAATAAAAAAAGTAGAATACAATGAGATATTCAGTTGCAACGTAGTATAACTTTGCAAATGATACTATGTGCTATGAACGCCTACTATGGAGGGCTGTGTATTACAGGGACTGTTGTTGTACTGTTAGCTGCATCAATTGATAACCTCCGATTATAAGCTTAATTTCAATTTAAATATTGCCCTGTTACTGTTTATTGAAAAAAATTAATAGTTGAACCCATTTGTAAGGACTTTCTTTTTATATTGGAAGACTTTTAACATACAAGTATGAGTGGATTAGGTCAAATTGATATTATTCAACAAATTCTCAAGTTAAAGTATTTCGGTTCAGAATTTAAAAGAAATACTAGGTAAATTCAATTGGAAATTACTTTTCAGACAAAAATTTTTTTTTTCATGATCATAATAGGCCTGACGACTAATTTTCAAATTCTCTTCTATCATATTCAGAAGTATCTATTATGTCTAAAATATATCATATTTCTGTAGAAAATTAAGGTTTTTGTGCAATAAAAGTACATTTAAATTTAAATTTTCAAATTCTCGCCAAAACGCTCGCTGGTGTCATGGCGTCTGTTATTACGTCACAGTTATAGTATTCAACAGTAAACATTGGTACTTTTGTACTAAATCAGAATGACATTTATATAGCCGTGACGTAATTCGCTCTGACCGGTGTTTGAGCCATCATGGCGGATTGTTGTATTTTGTAGATTTATATTATCAAATAAATTGACAATCTCGACATTAATAAGAGTATAAATACATTTTTTAAAATCTTTGAATCCTTTTTCATTAGATCAGATAAATATTTTGGCGATACTTGATTACTGTCTTCATGCCTATTAAACCGAATTGAGAACCTCCTCGTTATTTAAGTCAGTTAAAAAACATTTCCAATACTTTTTTATTCATTAAAAATGCAAGAGTTACTAATTGCAGCAGCTGACATCACAATCAAAACATCCAAATATAAATCTTGGTAAAAACAACGTTCTTATATCTATTACAATAAGGTGTATAATCACCTGTCCAGTGCCCATCATGACGTCAATCTCCCGCTGCAGCGTCGAACATCGGTTTTCAGCCGAGTCTAGTTCGGCAGTCTTTCTCACGTCTGGCACTTTCAGGAGTTCATCTGGAATTTGAAAGAGGAAATATTATTTTTAGGAAACATTTACGGTTTTAGGCAATAAATATTGCATATCGGCTTTTCGACTTTGTAAATAAATAAAATAAATAAATATTTTGGACAATCCACACAACACTATCTTGAACCCCAAACTAAGCAGAGCTGAACCAGATAGCTGGTATAATACTTAAATACATTTTTGACGTCACAAAGTCTTATAATTCGATGGAGCCGGCTGCACGCACGAAAAAACATGACTCATGCGGCGTTACCTCGCTCTGAGGCGTTCTATTTAAGGCTTGAAGTGCAAGCGAGAGTGCGGAACGAGCGACAAAGAGGCACGCACGGCCTCCGCGTTCGGCAGCGTTCGATATCTGTCTCTCTCCTACTTGAGTGAGCGATGCGTCCGCGTGGACAGCTGTATAACGTTGGCACGTTCAACTATCGACAGTAAACCGACTTTACAGACAGATAACCGATTTTTTTAAAATGTAAATACATACTTAGAATATAATATAACACCCAGACAGAGAATAAACATTTGTGTTCACCACACAAATATTTGTTCTCACAGCCTACGGCGCAGAAGGCAGAGCTACTACCAACTAAGCCTTTTGACTGGCCTCTAGCTCAGTTGGTAGTAGCTCTGCCTTCTGCGCCATAGGTCGTGGGTTCGATCCCCACCGAGAACAAATATTTGTGTGGTGCACATAAATGTTTGTTCTCTGTCTGGGTGTTATATTGTATTATAAGTATGTATTTACAAAAAAAAAAAAGTATTCAAGTATTATATCAGCGATCTGGTTCCCTTATTACAAGCTCTGCTTAGTTTGGGGCTGGGTAGTGTTGTGTGAATTGTCCACAATATTTATTATTATTATTATTATTATTAAGCTGAGAGGCCAGTCAAGTAGAGCATGTCATGAGGAGGGATGAAAGTCATGTGACTAGCAGAGTAATGAGTATGGATGTGGATGGATATGTGAGCCGAGGTAGACCAAGGAAAACATGGATGAACTGTGTGAAAGATGACATGGATAAGAGAGGAGTGAATGCAGAGATGACAGCTGACAGAGGGGAATGGGGGAGGAAGACATGTTGTGCCGACCACACGTAAAGTGGGATAAGGGCAGGAAGAAGAGGAAGAAAAAGAAGAGCGTTGTCTCTAGTAGTACTACTACAACTAATCCTATCAGGAAGATAGATAGATAACTTTTTTATTTGGCTCAAAAAACACAGCTCTATAAAGAAAACTAGCAGCCCGTCCCGGCTTCGCACGGGGTAGACAATATTGTTGTACATTATTTTGTTCTATCGCTAATAGTTTCGGCAGCGCATTCGACAAAAGACATTTTAAGACTCATTTTTCTACACCTTCGGTTACATTGTTCAAATTTTACCAAGGATCCCTAATTTTTTTCAAAATAAAATGTAGCCTATGTCAAATTGAAAGAATGTAGCATTCTATTGGTGAAAGAATTTTTTAAATCAGCCCAGTACTTTTTGAGCCTATTCATTACAAACATACAAAAATAGGTACAAATCTTTCCTCTTTATAATATTAGTATAGAGTATAGATGAACCCACAGAAAGAGAACACTGAGTGAAGGTACAGCTACACAAAAAATCATAAGAGAAAATAAAACATGGAACACATACAGAAACACATAGAAAGAAATAAGTACACACATAATCCTAGTTCTATTGCTGAAAAGGGTGCCGACAGTATCCAATTAGGAAGAAGTATAGAATACGTACTTTTCAAGTCCCTGATGTACTTCTGCTCTTGTTCCAGCATAGCCCGCACTGTCTTTACCTTCGAAGCCTCGAATTGTCGTTGCTTCTCCAGCTGGAAACAACAAAACATTAAAAATATTACAATGTGATATGTATTGAAACATTTTTTTTCAACAACTCTTTTCTTATCATTAGCCAATTCTAGGCAAAGGAGCCAGAGAGAGACAGAAGGGCAGAGAGTGGAGAAAAATGAGAAGAGGTCCTCTTTTTCTCCATTTTGTCCGGTCAAAATCTTAGTATTTTCTAAATTTTAACCCTCTCCTTCACAATTTCACACTTTTTAAGAGCTCGCTCTTGTCACTGTCAGCAAATTTTTCGGCAAATTTTGTATCATGCGCACTTGATGTGCTGGCTGGTTTTACCGCAAGTAGGCCGCTGGTGGGCCCTTTTTGCGTGACCCTTGACACGTGTTGCTCGAACTTTTTTAGGTTCTTCGACACGCCGGTTTCGTCACGATGTTTTCCTTCACCGTTTTAAGAGTACTGGCATAGTGCACATACATTTTTCGACTAAAAAACTCACTGGTCTACGACTGGATTTGAACCCACGACCTTCGGGTCGGAAGGCGGGGCAGCTACCACTAGACCACCAATGCTCTCTATCTTGTCACTGTCACTTCCATGTCAACAAATAGAGGTGGCAACAGGCTTAACGGTCTGCTAAGCTAAATGACTGCTACAGAGCCTTTATGAATTTACCTTAAGATTTTAATGAGTGTATGTTTGTCTGTCTGTCTATTTGTTTGTGGCCGTAGCTCGAATTGCTCTCTCTGGTACTCGCTTGCAGACGAATAACCTCACATTCTTATTATTTATTGTTCTAACTAAACTATATCATTTTGCATCATCAACAAACCACCTGTGCACATATCTGCTATGTCAAGGTCTTTGACACGTAACCTAAGAACACAATACAAGTTATGACAAAAATTACATTATGTTTTAATATTTTTTGTTACTATTGCGTTGCTTGTTCAGGCATCAGCGGTGTGGGAGACCAGACGGATAGATTTAAATGGGATTGGGCGAGGCCCCTATAAGTCCCCCCGTAAGGCTATCACCCCATGGATTCCTAGACGGACGGCAGCCTCGTGGTCAGCCTAGGTCATTGGCGGGGCAATCTGGACGCCTTCGAAAAGAACTGGAAGTCTTTGGGGGGAAGGGGTTGGGGGGACAGGGGCAGTGGGACGATATAGGCCAGTAACAAAAACTTAACATAGGTCCCGAATGCAAGCTAGTATTAGCAGTATTAGCCGAAAATAAGTTATTTAATTCTAGCTTGAAGACAAGGCACCGCTGAAGCCAAGGCACTTTGCGACTGTTGAATCGCACAACGATGAAGGAAAACACTGTGAAACACGAAAGTGCACGAAAGGACCTTCTTTAATCCACACTTAAAATCATTACTCCACTCTGGTTCGAAAGAACTAGTGACTATAAGAAAGAAATAAAAATATAAATTGTACTTATTCAGTAGGTTTGCAAGGTTCACTTTGAAACTTCTTAAAGCTAGATGAGTCTAGATGCCAGTTCCACGCGACATAGAAGAACAGGCAACAAACTACGGCTCGGTTCCTTCCTACCGAAGAAACTTTGAATCGGTGTGGTGTATACTCACATTGGCCGGCACGGGCGCTGTGATGGGTGTCTTCAGTCTCGAGGCATGCTGCTGCACTGTGAGCACTGTCGTTGGATTGGCTGAAATATCCATAAAATATAATGTTAGTTTACTCTTTGTATCCTCGTCACTGTTATTAGAAGTATACTGCTGAACATAAGCCATTTTTTATTAAACGAGCTGATGGAACAAGCATATGACCTAACTGACGTCAAGTGGAAATCATCGCTTATAACAAAGCATTGCCTCGTAGGTCACGCACGTCAGGAACATGCCTTACGATGCACTGCCCTGTGTCCATCAACTGCAGGCATACAGATGGTCGCTGAATATTTGTATGCCTCCAGTTCTGGTTCGTAGAAGAGCTGGTTCCTCTAACTATGGCTTTGGCA
Organism: Thera britannica; assembly: GCA_939531255.2. NCBI lineage: Eukaryota > Metazoa > Arthropoda > Insecta > Lepidoptera > Geometridae > Thera > Thera britannica. Next base: position 7,918,881 of record OW618043.2, on the reverse strand, counting down.
ACAACTGTTTCCAAGCCCAAAAGAAGAGCCAAGAAGCTTACGGCTGGGTTCCTTTAACTTCCGTTACCAAGCCCAGAAGAACTGGCAAGAATCTTTTGGTTGAGTTCCTCTTACTACCGTTTCTAAGCATAGAAGAACATGCAAGAAACTTGTTCTCCTAACAGTCCATCGCCTATAAATATAATGGTCCTTGTTTCAAAGTAATGTACGATTGTAGACAATAAATATTGCAAATCGGCATTTCTGCTTTCGTAGAGCGCTATCTCTTTCTGACGCACACTACGCTCTATGAAGCCGAAATTAGCCGATGTGCAATATTTGTTGACTACTTTGGTGCATACTGCATAGGTTACTCACCCCGTATCATCTGCACCACCTGCTGATGCGAGTGGTGCGACACGATCTGGTTGTCGACGCGGATGATCCTGTCCCCAGCGCGCAGCCCGGCGCGCCACGCGGCGCCTTGCTCCTTCACCGACTGCACGTATACCGGGTTGTCTCCTGGAGGGCACAGGAATCACATTTACTTTGTTATTGAGCAATGGAAAAGGAATGGTGTGAGGAAGATGCAATGGGAAAAGTAGACTTCTCTGAGACGATTATGATCGTCTTAAACTACTGTAATGGTCAGTCGAATACATCGACTGACCATTACGTGACGTTCACCATCAAGGTCTCGTCAAAAAGGATGTGTTCTGAGGAAGATGCAATGGGAAAAAGTAGACTGCTGAGACGATAATGATGGTCTTAAACTGCTGATGTAGTCGACTGACCATTACGTGACGTTCACCACCAAGGTCTCGTCAAAAAGGATGTGTTCTGAGGAAGATGCAATGCGAAAAAGTGGACTACTGAGACTATAATGATGGTCTTAAACTACTGATGTTGTCGACTGACTATTCGCTCATTGCTTTAACCATCAAGGTCTCGTAATGGTTCCCATCGACGACGCAGAGTCAAACGGTTAGGCAGTTTAAGTTAAGCCAAGATTCGGGAAGTCAATAGTTCCCAGGGCTGGTCAAAGAGTAAATCCAGGTAGCCAAAAGTTTCCAGAAGGGTAGTGCGAAGCCAGCAAGAAGATATTCACTGTCCTCTTTGCTCTACCACTTGCTAAAAGGGGACCTTACAGAGGCCACGGACGATGGAGTGAATGTTCCAACGTTCTATACAAAACTTGTATCCTTGTCATTCTTTCTATCAATCACAATATTTCTTTACCGAGTCGGCCTTTGTCGGAAGAAGTAGATATTTACCTGAAACCTTCATCCCATACCCGTGCTCGTCCCGTGCCACGGTGACGGTGAGCAGCTCGGCGCCGCCGGGCGACTCGGCCCCGCCCAGCATCACCTGGAGACAAAGAGGAAAACATTAGCAACACGTTCTACTCTCTTGAAAATAATCTTACAAGTAGGTTCAGTTGATTGTCCCAAGGAGGTAGAATTGGGTTGTAAAAGACTGGTGCTCTCAGGTCACCATGTTTTCAAACTCGAAGGATTTTACATCACACGGAGACACGTAAAATAACAATTAACGTCTATTCTGCCCACAAAGGCATTATTCTTGTCTATGCCATAGAGATTCTCTTTCTTTCTGTATACAAAGACTCTGAAGAAGCAAATGTGGCCATAGAATAAACCCTAGCCACATTCAAGCATCCTACAGTATTCATAAAATAGGAAAACAAAACAGAAGCGCATTTTTCTGGCCATGACATCAAACCGTGGCGATAGGAAGGAAGCAATAACTGGGCACATGATGTGATGACATCACTGGCGCACACGATGAACGCACGGACCTAGACCTGGTAGATCGTAGACCTCAAGGTTTTTACAGATGAGTTATTTTAGAAGCTTGACCGATACGATTGCTTTTTGTGTTCCCACAGAAGATGGCAAAGGCATCAGTGATTTATGATTTAGGAAAACTGTTGTCGCTTTTCCCCCAAAACCGACTGACCGACTTGAAAGTATTTTAGACGAAAGGGATGAGAAGGTTAACGTGATCGCGGGAAGTCTGTATCTGCAGAGGGCTCCAAATCATTTGTCCTGGATCGAGGAGGCTTGTGTCGAACAGTGGACTTCTTCAGGCTGATAATAAATAAAATAAATAAAATAAATATTGTGGACAATTCACACAACACTACCCAGCCCCAAACTAAGCAGAGCTTGTAATATGGGAACCAGATAGCTGATATAATACTTGAATACATTTTTTTTTTGTAAATACATACTTAGAATACAATATAACACCCAGACAGAGAACAAACATTTATGTTCACCACACAAATATTTGTTCTCGGTGGGGATCGAACCCACGACCTACGGCGCAGAAGGCAGAGCTACTACCAACTGAGCTAGAGGCCAGTCAATAAATAATGATAAATACCATGTATTTTGAATGTCGGGGCAAATTGCCCAATGTATGTAATGCGAGTATTTCTCTCTAGATTCATTATGAGCACACGTATGCATAATCCAAAGCGATTGTTTCCACCAACAAAGGCTTTCTGAGTTGTTTCTAGGCTCGGCCTCGTGGAAATGGTTTAGATTCGTTGTTACAAGGTGATTGTTATGAATTTATTGAGTAGCTCGATTGGCTTTAACCTTCATTGACGAGTTCTTTAAGGTCAGGTCGCGTATGAACCTAAAATTCTTCGTAATTGACTGCGTGCGACACGGGTATGATGACCAAATAATAACCATACGTGGATGTAGCAGCGTAACTGCCAAAAACTGACTTCCTAGTTTAAGGATTTGTATCATTTCGAGAAGGAATCCCGAAGAAGGGGAAGACCACCATATAAACAACAAATAAATCAGTTAACTATGTTTTGTTTAAATAGGTTTCTATGAATCGACCAGAAATCTAAAAGAAACATGAATGAACCAGTGATAGTGAATCAACTCTTACGCACGACAAGACGCAAACCAACGCTGAACTCTGTAAACAGGAAACGTACGATCTACTGAAAAGGAAGGCGCTAAAATAGACTTTATGGCTATTGCTATAGGGGTCGTGCGGTTGAATAGATAAAGTGCTTTATTGCAGGTATGGAATTTACATTATCGTAAACTTTGTTTTGGTCCTTGGGGTTTAATGTTTTGTTCGGGATTTTTTATGGAGGTACAGTTTTGCAATAAAAATATATTTTTGAAAGCCTCTATCTACACTTAAAAAAAATCTGACTGATCAACCCAGAAGTGAGGTATCCAGTAAAGTGGGTGGCCCACGAGGAGGAATTAAAGTCATGTAACCAGGAGTGATGAATATGAATGTGGATGGATGAGTGAGTAAAGGTAGCCCTAAGAAAAGATAGATGAACTATGTGAAAAATGACATGGAAAAGAAAGAAGTGAATAAAGAGATGAGAGCTGACAGAGGGATTGGAAGAGAATGTGGTGCCAACCCCATGTAAAGTGGAAGATGAATTGCTAGTATTTTGACAGTCAAATCAGTAGATATACAAGGTGTATCTAAATATGTGTACTATGCGAAGGTGGGGGGTTTCAGACCACAATGGTGATCAGTTGTGGAGGGGAGATAATTAAAAATTCCTATTTTCAGTTTCCCATACAAAAATATTTAATTTCTTAATGCCTAAATAAATTGACAACCCTATCCTTGTAACCCCTTGACCCCTTGACCTACTACCTCTGTAGGTCTACTACTACTACCTACTACCTCTGTAGCTGAGTTTAGGGTTGTCACTTTGTATAAAGTCAGCTGTTAATGTTGAAACTTCGTTGCAGTTTTTTTCAGAGATACCAATCGAAGTTCGAAAAGTCGTTGAACAAAAGTTGTTCCCCGGGGGGTGGAAATTCACCCCTCTTCAGGATAGTACACATATTTTGATACACGTTGTATATCATTTTGGCAAGCGTGGATATTTTTAAAATATGATGCAAATCACTGACGTCATTGATCCTAATCTAGGGCATTCTAATTTACCTCGAAAGCCCACATTATTTTCTTAGGCCACATTAAATTTAACGCAAACGAGTCGTTTACATAACAAGCGTGATTCCTGGAATTCAGGAACACAGAATACCAAGTATTTACTACGAATGAGGATGACACAGACTGTTCAAGTGTTCACGAACATGGCACTGGGGACTGGTCACAGATGACCTGGTAGTTAGCACGAACATGGGATAGTTAGGTGTTAGTATGAACACGGGATGAGACCACGAGGCACACGTTACAGTATAGCTAGTAGTTAGTAAGAAGATGACATGGAATAGTAAGCTGTTGTTTGGCAACGAGGCATGGGCGTTTGACCGAATCAATTTTAACGAGCTTATTGCTTTCAATTTATTACTGCAGAGCACACGTTGCTGCAATTATATTTTATTTTTCAAGCAATAAATAGGAGACTTGAGTTGTTTTGTCGATGAGGCTACTATGTTTCTCGCGACACGTTTGCAATAAGCGTTGTGCAATCACTTATATCGAACGTCACTATTCGACGCTGACAATAATATTGCATATTTACTTACGCTCAGTAAAAGGATTATACAATTTGCCATACTGATACTTCTATCGTTGACTTTACGACGTGATTGCAGTACCCCGGTAATAGTTTGAAGAACTGCTTATTTCTATATGTGCTTATTGCAATACCTGTATACTGTGATTGCTGTAAATGCCTAGAACTCTAGAACATCTGCCAGTTCGTCATTGCGTTATTTTCATTCAGAGACTCATCGTGATCCAGTGGGTGGATATGGTCAGATAGCTTCGATAATTAATTAATTAATTAATTAATTAATTAATTAATTAATATTAATTAATTAATTAATTAATTAATTAATTAATTAATGTCCTCCCAATCGTGTTCGATTATGGCGAACCCTTTGCATAACCTAATCCCTATCATGAGCCCTAATATGGCTTGCTAGACCGAATTTTGTTTTAAACACTCTGTCGCAAGGCAAACAGTAGAGCTGACCAGCACTATTAAATGTATAGTTATAGACACGTTTCGGGCGGGCCTTGCTCAACAGCCGCTTTTCGTCAAGGTTTGCTAGGCGAGCCTCTTCAAAAACTTTTACGCCTTCATGAATGGCAGAGCGCCATTCAGGCCGTTTTGACGCGAGCTCTTCCCAGTTGGTTAGATTAATCCCACAGGCTGTTAAATGTCGTTTAAGGACGTCTTTATAACGAAGGAATTGTCCACCAGGTTTGCGCTTGCCGTCTGACAGCTCCGAGTAGAAGACTGCTTTCGGTAGCCTATCATCGCTCATGCGATGCACGTGGCCACACCACCTTAGCTGGGTTTTCGTAAGCAAAGCCTCCATGCCCAACATGCTAGATCTGCGCAATACATCCGTATTCGTTATCCGTTCTTGCCACTTGATTCCCAAGATATTGCGAATGCATTTCATATGAAATGTATCCAGCTTTTTAACGTCAGTTTTATAGAGACACCAAGACTCGGCAGCATACAGAAGAATTGGTAAGATGAGGGCTCTATAGACGCTCAACTTAGTCTGTAGCTTGATGTCATGTGACCTCCATAGGCGATCATTCAAACGCCCAAATGTAGCTGCTGCTTTTGCAATGCGAGCTGATATCTCCGACGCCAGGGTATTATCGTTCCTGATGAAACTGCCTAAGTGCTTGAAGCATTTGACTTCATCAAGAGGCTTACCATCGAGATGTGCAATGGTTTCATCAGTAACACCACCTCGGGGTGGTTGTTTGAGAATCTGTGTTTTTGTTATGCTAATGACAAGGCCGAATCTGACGCAAGACTGTTGTAGAGCATCAATGTACATCTGCAGGGATGACATGCTGTTAGCCATAAGACAAACATCGTCGGCGTATAGAACTTCCAGTACCGACACATTCTTGACCTTGGATTTAGCTCGGAAGCGCGAAATGTCAAACACACTTTTGTCCGATCTCACATTAAGCGTGATCTGACCAGAGCAAGATTCCATAGCACTTTTCATTACTGCTGCAAAATAAATAGCAAATAATGTCGGAGCCATCACACAACCCTGCTTAACACCACTTGTCACTGGGAATTCCTGACTAAATTCATCTTCGTGTCGTACCTTGGCGTTCATATCATCATGAAATTGACGTATAATATTGATGAGTTTATCTGGATACCCAGTTTTTTTCAGAATGCACCAGAGAGCTTGCCTAGGCACACGATCGAACGCTTTTTCTAAATCAACGAAGCACATGTAGAGAGGCTCCTGATGTTCGAAGCTTTTTTCTTGTATTTGCTTCACAATTGAAATAGCATCTACAGTGCCTCGAGATGGCCGAAAGCCGCATTGACTCTCCGGCAGATAGTCCTCAGCAAGGGTGCCAAGACGGGAGTTAATAATGTGTGCCAGAATTTTTCCTGCTGAAGAGAGAAGAGATATTCCGCGATAAGAACCGCAATCCGAAATGCTTCCTTTACCCTTATACAACTTGCAAATTGATGCATTTCTCCAGTCGGATGGGATAGCTTCTAAGTCCCATATCCTAAGAATCAACTCAAAAAGACAGCTCAGTATATATTTCCCACTATATTTGTAAATTTCAGCAGGGAGACCGTCCATGCCAGGTGTTTTGGCATTCTTGAGCCGTTTGACAGACATGACAAACTCTTCAAAGGTTGGGGAAGTTGCAAGTTCTTCTGAAAGTGGTAAACTTTCTATTGAGTTTATGTAGGCTAAGTCCACTCTCTGTGCGTCAGGGTTAAGAACATCCCGAAAGTGTTCCGCCCATCTGTTAATTATATCTTGCTTGTCAGTTAGACGCTCTTGATCCTTAGATAATATAGGCGCAGTTTTCTTAACTTTAGGTCCAAATATAGCCTGCAATCCCTCATAAAATCTACCAGTGAGATTCATATCAGCATAATATTGTAACTCTTCTGCTCTAGATTTCCACCACTTGTCTTTTAACTCTCGAATCTTGAATTTCAGCTGTTTACGTGCCTCATTTCTTATGTTACAATTAGTTGATTTCATTTCTTGTCTATATCGTTCAACCAGATTTTGAATGACAGCATCAGAGTCATCGAACCAATCCTGATTTTTTTTGAGAGGCTTTGGTACTACTTTAACAGAGCTGTCATAGAGATGTTTTGAAAACTGATTCCAATTTTCTTCAATAGACAGGGCGTCAGATGTTTGATTCGCTGTGTATATTCCTTTAAAAGTGTCATCTAGCTGGACTCCCAAAGCATGGTTAGTTATAAGTGACGAGTACGCAAGTCTGGAAGGCATTTTATGGGGGGCTCTGCGTATTGGCTTAAGTGTAAGGCAAATTTTAGACCGAATTAAGCGATGATCAGTCCAACCCTCTGCTCCACGCATGGCCCTGGTAATATGAAAATCACGAAGGTCTTTTTTACGTGTTATAGCGTAGTCAAGAAGGTGCCAATGGTTAGAGCGAGGATGCATCCACGAAGTTTTATACTTAGCACTGAGACGAAAGAAGGTATTGGTTATGCAGAGGCCAAACTCAGCGCACAAAGTGAGTAGGTTCAGACCGTTTGAATTGCACTTTCCCAAACCATGCTTCCCAAGGATGCCACGCCATGAATTATAATCTGCACCGACACGCGCATTGAAGTCCCCTAGCAGAATGATCTTGTCCTTAGCTGGTATGCCAACTAAAACCTCACGAAGAGCATAATAAAAACGCTCTTTATCCTCTTCGCTAGATGGGAGAGTAGGAGCATACGCGGATATTAAATGTACAAATTTGTTGCTTGATAATGGTAGTCTGAGCGTCATTAACCGATCGCTTATACCCTTTGGTAGCTCTTCGAAGGATCTTAAAACGGTGTTACGTATCGCAAAGCCAACTCCACTACCTGTTCTTTCCCCTGATGGTCTTCCAATCCAAAAATATGTGTATCCTCCTAGGTCTTCACGAAGTGATCCACTATCTGAGAGATGTGTTTCGCTCAATGCTGCGATGTCAACTTTATATCTCGCTAGTTCTCTTGCTATAAGAGCCGTTTTGCGCTCCGGACACACATTACGGTCACTATCAAGAAGCGTTCGTACATTCCAGGTTGCTACATACAGTTGTTTATTTGGGTTTATCTTAAAGTTTTTTCCTTTTGTATTTCGACCGCGTTAATCGATGTCTAGGTGCCCGCGGCTAGGCCCTTAGATCAGTGGGCAGAGGCAGACTATTTTTAGGCCACCTTTTCTAGGCCCCTCCCCCATGCAGGGGAAAGCAGAGCGATCCTAAAAAGGGCTGCTTTGTTGCTAGATGTGCTGCCGAACCCGAAATCCTGCCTCTAATCGATCCGGGAGCGACCACTCTCGTCTAGCCGCCTAACGTGCAGAGCGCTGACTAAAGCATTGATTCATCGTAATCTCAGCCCCACCACCACCGCCCCATCGCCGTAGGTCTTTTTAAGCTCAAATCCAGGTAAAGTATGCAAGGGTCATCTGCGCGGGAATTTTTTTTAAAGTGAGCAAGCAGTTGCGCGGGTGCAAGTTCACTCTTTCGTCCTCACCTTTAGTTTCCGATGGACCGGGGAGCCGGTACGATCAGTAAAGGTTGGGATGTAGCGAGATGGCCGTACGTCACTAAATGGATCCTGGCGTACGCTCTTAAAGGTATCTCACAAGACCTTGCTACAAGTTCTGTACGCTGTCGGCAAGTGATACCACGACCGCCAGAGCATTGTAGACTTGGTGTACAGTCAGGGGAACACCCGAATAGCTGCGAAGGCAGCCCTCTTCACTGAGTTTAACCCAATGGTGTTACTATTGTTCTGGGTGTAGCCACGTACACTGCGGCTACTTAACACTTAGTAAAGAGCTTGTGTCGCCAGAGCCTCTTCCGTTGATCAGCAGGGGGCACCGCAGCGGCATGAAAGCCGCCGCTAACGTGCAGGTGAGGTTGGCTAAGACGATTATGATGTTTGTTACGTCCCTTACCCCCCAATAGCTTTTAATTAGCTTCGATAAGCGCAGTGATGTCACTCGGAAGCTTTTCAACCGTCATACTATATTAAACCTTTTTCATCTATTTTTAGTAAGTTATGGTTATGGGCAAACATTTGACCGCAATCTCGTTCGTTTTTAAGTGATTATGCGGTCAAGGGACCTTCAGACCGCTGTGGTCGACGGTGTAGCTTACCAATCTACCTTTTTTGCTTAGCTAAAAACATGGTAACAACAGTTTGCAAAACACTAACGCTCGTAGTATTAGTAATTGGAGAAAATTGCATCAAAACCCCGACAAGATCTAAGCTCTTAAATTTAAGAAGAAGAACTTACATTTAGCTTTTTATACAGGACCATCACCATCATTCGACACAAGAAGCAGTCCAAGTGCTCCGTCTTACGCTCCCGAAGTCCGCATCTCTCAATCCATCACTGAAGACGTTACCAGCAGCAACACTTCAAGGATCATCGCAACACATATTTTAATAGATAAATGAAAACTTCGAGAAGAAAGTTAGAACTTGGAAGAAGATTTGTTTTTTGTATTGTTTGTGGTATTCCTAGCCACATTGAGTCGGGTCAACGACTAAGTTTAGATCAATAACTTTAAGTTATTGTGTCTGTTGAAGTAGCGTGGTTAAACGATGATCGTCCAATGACGAATTGTTGATTTCTATTTCTATAATTCACAATCAAACTAAGCGAGCATTTCGTAAAGCAAATAACTTCTAGTTACGCTACTCGCTTATTATTTCAGCACACTTGCTCATTACCAGTTTCAATGCCTGTTATACAATAGGGATACCCTTACTACAGGAAATCTAGACAAAATCCAATACAATAATGCATAACTGATGTCTAGACCTCTAGGGTAACTGTCCTAATTCGTGATCAAGACTAAACCTGTACCCAAACAAAACAGGTGAATTTCCAGTGTTATATCTAGAATCTAATGATGATCGCGTTTTAACCCACCGGCAAAGCAGTTCGATAGATACTGAATAGTTCCCCTACTAGGTATTAAGGGAACCCCTATCATAATGCAGAAATATTGACCTATATTACATTTAGCCACGTTCCGGTCGAGTTGATCCAATTACGCAAGGGTGTTCGACTACTGGAGCTTGAAGTTTCCGATAGATTGCATCTTGGAGGTACAACTGGGTCGGATGATATCAGACGCAGTTTGATTACGGCTTTGAAGTGCAGCCATTGGATCGAATGCTTATGAAGCTAATGAACAGATGAAATTCATTGAGAGATATTTTTACGAACAATATGACTGGTAGGATAACAGGTACAGGCATAGACTAGGAAACCACCACCTCCTGTGGACATCGGAAGAAGTGACTAAAAGAACGCACCAGAGCTGCAACATCTGCTGAGTATCAAACTACTAACCAGCACTGCAGTCACCAATCAGCCTGCCATCAGTGGTGACTACGACAATATTCCCTAAATATGACGAAAGTCTATATTCAGTAGTGGATTCTACCATAGAATAGAATAAATATATGCCTCAACTTTAGATAATTTAAACAGCAGCGTCATTGGTATACTGTTGGTCGCTGATCCTGCGACATAGCTTTAGACAGAGTTCCACCAGCATATTACACCAAGTAGTTGTAAATTGTAGCGATGAAGTTAATAGATCTGAGAGTAGTTGTTACCGCACCTAAAGCCCATTGCTATTCCGCGTGCCAGACACGCAAGGCGGGAAAATCATTTGTACATTTCCCTTGCATAGCAGTTCCATGAACCTGCAAGGGTTTAGACGACTGCATTGATTTTACTATAGGAAACATCTACTACTGGGGAAAATATTGGATTCTTTGGACATTCCTAGTTGCCAGTTCTCCTTGATTTGGATAAGTACTAACGGCATAGATTCTATTCAGAAAGATCCTTGAGTTTCATTGAATAAAGAAATAAAGACCTTGACATAAAGACCTTGACTATCACCTAACGTTTCCGTATCATGTTTTTGTAGAGTTTAGAGTTTTTAGAGTTCCTAGGATCGCGCTTTTTCAAAACTAACAAAAATCACCAGCCTAAAGAAATTCACTGCTGGGTATACAGGCTTTTATTTCTCCAAAAATAACGGTTTTGAGCTTTCATCATCTTCTGACATTAATTTTCGCATTCGAGACCGCGCCATACGAATTCCTTGAATCCCCAGCTGCTGTCGGTTCTGCGAGCTATATTTCCTGCCTTTTACTCCTTTAACTTGCTAAATACTGATGGCTTTGATTCTACTACTACCCGAGGCACAAGCTGTGGAATATATTTAATGTACACGACTACACGATCAAATTGATACGTGTCTATGTCTACAAAGCGGTTCATCGGTAGTTCATTTCCCTTGCATAGCAGTTTCACGTGCAGACTGGAAGTTCAGACAACTGCATCGATTCCCGCAATGCGGCAGACGGACCGACGCCGGTCGACGCGTCGAATAAAGATGTTATCTCAACTGCGATCGGCTGGGGACGGAAGAGTTACGCTTTGAACGCTGATGTTCGTAGTCCGAAAATAAAATACAGCGTTAAAATCTCCGGTCAAATCCAGCCTTTAAAGTATAAGGTCATGCAAACATGCTTGCGGTAGATCATAATAACCTTCAGGATGGTCTACATTATAGTTGCGTCAGTGCTTTATTCATACTCTTTCATGCATCAAAGGGTTTCCAGGTTTCTACTAAGCGCACAGCCCAGTCGCATACACTTAACTGGGGCCTTGGTGACAGGTCAGAGGCTGATCTTCTTCTTATCGTGTCACTGATTCTTTCGAACCAAGTGTGGTGAAAGGATTTTAAGAGGCTGATAAAAAGAAAAGAAACCACCTGTGCAACTGTTCGTATCCACTATCCATCAAGAGGAGAGAGAGAGAGAAGGAAAACAGGGCATCAGGGGGCCAATGACGTAAACTGTTATTCCAAATCAAGTATAGCATATATACACAAGTAATCAGTGCATTAGACACAGCTAACTTCACTGATTGCATCAAAAACGTGTGGTTTGAAAACCTAATGAAAATAGCTCGATCGGGCCTCTATTTATTTGAATTTGTTGTGAGGTCGTCGTCACATCACTATTCTGAAATTTCTGAACAGCCCATAGTGGCGACACAGCTGGAAATATCCGACATTTTTCATACAATCTGGTGCCAAAAATATTTGGCTTTCAGCAAGACGGTTTACATTGATATCAATCATATTAGAATTTCTATATTTTGGTCGCGACGTCAACCGTTATTCCGCAGTTGTGATTTAGTTTTACTTCTTTAAAAATAGATTAGGAACATTTAGTTGAGTCATAATCCAATATTTTTCAGTGTCAAACGAATAAACCATATAACACTCAGTCGAATCTTTTCTTCGGTAACACGAAATCGTGTTATTGCGTACGATATTTGTTGCAATATCGCATTAAACCACGTTAAAGCAGTAGGTATGCGCAAGGACGCATGTCCTAATATCAAACGTGTAACAAAACGCAGAATTTATTGCAATTGGTTAACGCATCTCTGTATTAAAAGATCGGAAGCCTTAGGATCAAATTCCACTCGCTTAATAATTTTTGAGATATTATAGAAATCTTTGAATCTTTAACTGGTTATCTGTTAAAATTACAACTATAGGCAGCTTGAAGGCTCTGTGTTGTTTTAATTGTATACCTAACAAAACAAGACCGTTTTTGCTGCGACTAATATTGCAAGCATTTGCATTTGCAGCGCACGCCCATCGCACGTGATCACATTCAAATGTCACCCAGAAAAGGACCCAAGTGTGGGAGAAGGCCAACGCTATCCAAAGGACCTATCTGTTGTATTTATCGAAGCTTGCTTGGTCTTTTTAACCGAACGACTGAAATCAGTTTAGGTAAGGAAGGACCAGGTAAGCTCATCCTTTAGAATTGTGTCAGTAGAGTTGGTTACAAACTCACACCAACTTACTTCATCAGGAAAGTAACAGTTGATGAAGACGAAGCAAATGAAATTTTTAAATTAACGCGATGCATAATTACCTATATGAAACAAACGGGTATTTATGACGATTACGCGGGCAGACAGTGCAGACACACCGCGACCGCGGCTTTTGTAACACGGTCGAAACGTCAGGAAATAATAAAGGTAATCGCGATAAATACCCGTTTGTTCCATATAATGAAGCAAAGGAAAGCCAAAAATGTATTAGAAACCCTGAAAAGTAATCGGTTGCGTAACTTCTTCCCAAACAAGTTCCAAGTCGTTCACCCCAGAAACTCCTTTAAACGCATAAAACAGACACACTATTACAACATAACTGTACCATATTAGATTTGGTGCGCAGCAAAATTATTTGGAATTCTTTCACGTACTAACGTGACCTGTAAACATCGATGCAGATCGCTGAATTGAACTCTATTAGCGTGCTGATAGATTTATAATGTAGGCAACACTACTATTGATTTTTATTTCCAAGAATAACAAAGCATGGAACTGAAATGCTTTAAAAATAAAAATGAATCAATTGAGTTCGTTGGTGGCCGAAATTGACAAAAAGTCCGAACAGATTTCGTCGTGACTTTACGAGGGATAAAGCCAGAAAAACTGATAGCTGAACATGTACACCGAAGTCACAACAGATTTTCTTTCTCCGCCTACTCTCTTCTATCAGTTGTTATTGACTTCAGGTAAGCCGCAGATCTCCAAATCGTGAGCCATCATCTAAATGCTCTATATAAAAAGCTCCGAAATCATCTATCAGATCATCTGGTTCATAAATTGATAGATATAATAACGGCTAACAGTGCATAGATTTAGTACTAATAAACGCCCCTTCACGTACACAACATCAGCCAAGGAGTACATTAAAAAGTTCATAAAAAAGTAAAAGCGGCAGCGATGAGTTATGAGACAAAACGTGCGTGGCGTGGGCTGATCACTTTTACTAGCACCCAGAAATAATCTAAAACTTTCATCGTATACTCGTAGCTCTGGTGGAATCGCGACTTCCTATGTCGAGATCTTCGGTTTGCGTCCAATTTCCATAATTACACTCGTTGGAGCACACGATGGCATCTTAATGGTCATTACATCTGAGTGCTGTGGTGCCATGGTAATGGTACTTCTAGTTTCTGATACCCCCGATATTTTGGGTTGGTTTGTGCGGTAGTCGTTATTACCCCCCATAGGTTCAAAAAGGTATATGATGTGATCTTATAATGACGTCAAAAATCAATCAAATCGCGGTTTTTAGTCTAAAACTCGGAAACCGAAAAAGGTTCTTCAACGATTTCTAAACAGTTCACAGACCAGATTCAGATTTTTACGGTCTAAATGTCAATTCTAATTAAGTGCGGAAGGCTCAGTGACCCTTACGGGAGTGACCACAACAGAACCATGACACACATGGTGTTGTAACGTACGCCAGGCTAGTTAAATGGTCCGTGCGCTCCACTAATGCTTAATTACCGTTTATTAACCGTACCGTCATTGTCTGTGTTTTTTGTTTGACTACCTACGCGTTCAGTCTTCAGACTAGTTAGATATTCCGATACGACTAAACAATCATCATCATCATCATCCACACCCCGACTAGTACCACTGCTGGGCATAGACTTTTCTTGACTCTTACCATTCGCAACGATCCTGGAATTTCCCCTTATCCATCTTCTAATGAGGACCAATCAAAATCTATTAAGCTTCAAGCATAAATAACTCTGCTAAAGGTCTATCACTATTTGCCAAATTACCCTTTGGTCTACTGTTGGACCCGAATCCTTCTCCATCCATATTATGTTTCCAACAAGGACGATTTAAGAACGAGCCTTTTCCATATAAATGTTTTGTTGTTATTGAATTGCAGATGTTGGATGCCTGCACACTGAAAGATCTGACTGACGCCACGGAAAACGCAATTTGGCCCATTTCTGGGCATAACACATACCCGTACAACAAAAATACTACAATGGGAACCATCAACACGACGAAGAAGAGAGAAGATTGAAATTACAGTTTGACTGTTTAGTTACTGGTAGTAGTCAGCCATCAATAATAGCTCGATAGATCGTATCGGATGTAGAAGAGAAGTCTCAGTTGATATGTGTATTGTTAACATTTCTCCCATACAACAGTTTTTATCCAATGATGGATGAGAATCGTAATGGAAAGTAGTTCTAAAAGCGAATCCAAATGCTTCTGTCACAGATTACCGTGAATGATTCCAATGCAATTGTTATTGGTTCCTATTCCTGGTAGGAAGGGATCTAGGTTTATTAGATTAGATCTGTTTTATGGAACAGATAGCTGCTATTGTTGTCGAGTTCGGCTAACCAGTCGAAGTACCTAATGCCTTACAATGAGCCAAGAAGTATGATTTCGAGCCTTTTCCACCCACTTACTTCACACGCGATCTTAATAATGTTTTCGACCCATTGGACGTCCCAGACTTCATCTATTATGAATTCTATGCCACCATACAACCAGTATTCCACAAACTTGTGAGTCTTGTGACTAAGTGCCAATAGACACCAAGAATTTGCCTAGAGATGATGAGTCGACAGCGCATGCACTCTATGGTAATAAACTCACCGCAAAACCTGAATTAAGTTATTCAAAAACAACATCAAAATGTAATTATGAGTCACGGGCTACATCAGCATCAATCATCAAACATTCCTTACATTCTTTAGCTTCAATACGTTCCGCAAATTTTGTAACGGTTAATAAAATTACAATGTAGTCTACCTACTTTGGGACAATCTGCAGTGTCGTGCTTATCGCCATCGATTTACCAACTTAATTACAGTGTCATGTCATGTCATGTCGGCGCCAACAAAGCTGTGAGAACTAAAAACAAATCATTATCTAGATAACCCGGTAAACTTCACCGAGTGGAGCAGCTGTAGAAGAGACGGCTGGGCGCGATGACTCATCAAATGGAAATGACATCGAACGCGCGCGCGAACCAAATAATGTCATTATTTTTTTATTTTGTCGAGCTACTGTTTACAAGGTCATTCTACAAACACAGCGTGCTGGGTTTTGACGTAACACTCGGCATAAATAATTCGCACTGGGGCCTTTCGATAGAACACTGCTCAGAGTTTAAAAGATAGGAAATGGGATATCTTTGGAGGTTCATATCCACATTGAAGTGAGGTAGAAAGACAAAAGCATGCTAAAAAAACAAAAATAAGGTTCAATATCATTAGATAATTAAAAAGGTCTAAACGAGAAGTGGTTGTCGGTGTAAGTTTGAAGTTTGGGCTTAGTTTGAGTTTCAACTTAACTAAATACTTGTCGTCTAAACGCCCATAATTTAAGCAGAAGACGAGCAAGCGCAAGCGAGTCGTTCACACATTCGCGCAAACGTTCGAACAAACGCGGTTCGCAACCTCGTCGGGGTTACACAAACACGGTTAACGTTGTTGTTGTTTGTTGAAATGGGTTTCTCCGCTTATGGAAAGGATAATTGATTCAATTATGAAGGGTCGGAGTGGCACTGCGTTGCATTTACAATCTGTGCAGTCCGGTCCGACGCACACGCTCGTGGAACGAATGATACAAATACCTATAGATTGGATAGATAGAAAATAGATAAATTCATACAATTAATCAGCTCCCGACCGTTATTCCTAGGTAGACATCCCTTTGGTCTACAGGTGCTCAATTCAAGATGTCTAATAGATCTATACTCAAACAACTAAAGCTTGAATATCGAAAGCGTTTTTCTTCTATTTGCCTGCACAAAATCCTGAAATACTTTCGCCATATTGCTCGCAGAAATACCGATTGTATCGAGAGACTGATTATAACAGGCAAAGTAGAAGGCAAAAGATCTAGAGGCCGAAGCCCTAAGCGTTGGTCGGACCAGCTGAGCAGCTGGAGTTGCCGATGCATCAGGCGCTCCATCAGGCCACCGACCGCTCCAAATGGAGAGATTTGTACACATAAGGGGGGAAAGGGTCACGATCCTCAACAATGAGGGACCGACTATGGAGGAGGGAATGAGCATAGATTGGCTTTAGTGGTCTCGGCACCCTCGCATGAATGTTGTAAGTAATAATAAAAAGTATACAGTAGAAAGGCGATCATGCACCGTTTGTATGGTTCATTTTAAGACTGCCGAAAAAACTGCCGAATTTCTATGTGTGCTTGCCCTTCTGCTATGTTCTGTGGATAGGAAGCAGCATCTCTTTCCCTCACTGTTCAAGGAATATAACCATAGTGCACACTTTCCCAATGGAAAACTTCACGTGCAATGAGAGTTAAATAAGAACGACTTTAGAATCAAATAATCCTTGGGGGCTACCAATACTCTCAAAGAGCATTGCAATACGTGTGAAACGATAGATATGCGCAAACTCAAGGTCTCACTTCTTTATCATAACACCAATCGCACACAATCTGTTAATTTACCTTAAAGTGAAACTTAAACGGCTTACAACACACTAGATAACGTAGTGTGAATCATCTATACTAATATTATAAAGAGGTATAATAATAGGTCTAGATACCAGAATCTCATGGCATAAAAATAAATATAAAATTGTGATTTTCATATGGCAACGTTTGTTTAATCAAACTAATCAAATACTAAGACATAAATAAAAATTAAACAGTATCAAGATCGTTTATTCCAATTTCCCCAGCATTGCACGCACCAAATTTTTATTTCTCAATTTGTCATGAGATTCTGGTAGATCTAGTAGAAGATTTGTATTTTTGTGTGTATGTTTGTCATGAATAAGCTCAAATCTACCGTGCCGATTTCAAAAATTCTTTCACTATTGGAAAGCTACATTCACCCTGCTGAGTAACATAGGCTATATTTATTTGCTTAAAAAATAAATATCCACCCGTGCGAAGCCGGGACAGGCCGCTAGTTGTTAATAAAATAAATGTAAAGACCACAGTTTCGTGTAGGTAAAGGAACTAGAATATGGGTCAAACAAATAATATTCGATATGAGTTTTAGTGAAACAAACATGGTAAGTACAGTCACCATGATCATCAAGAGTGTACAGGTGGACTACGGCTAAGCATGCTCCATCTTATGCTGCCTTCCTACGGTGCGTGGTTCTGCAGATCATCACGCACAGCCGACGATGACGCACGGCAACGCACACAGCAAGGGCTCCTGTGCTACCGCGCACCTCGGCGTACGAGACCGTTCCCATGGTGTGTCGTGCGAGCTGATCCGCCTCCGTGCGCGATATCACACACGGCTATTAGGCTGCATCCCCACTTTCCGTCAGGTGTAAATATTAAAAAAAAACTAGGTACGAGCCCCGTCATAATATTAGGTGGTTCATAAGAAGATATTCACAGTTATTGGTGATTGGACCAGTAATTTCAAAAGTAATATTTAATATTTCAAATGAAGTTAAGCTAAAATTTGTATTCGGTCGGTATTAGGAAAAATTATGACAAAAAAATTAAAACATTGAAAAAGTAATCAACTTTGAATACTGACTGTACAAGCTTGTTTGTTTTATTCAAGGCAATCAATCAAACGATTAGAATGTCAATATTCTGAATTAGAGACAAGTTGATATTATGTCATACTTTTGACCCTCTGATGTTACCTCCATGTTACATGACTCAATATAGGCTCAATACAAATAAACTTTAAAAATATTTTCATGATTACGAGTTTAATAAATGGGACATGAAACATAATTTTAGTTTTTGTGTAATAAAGTGCTTTAATAAAGTACATTGTGTCGTTTTCCAAATAATTTATGGTAATGTTACATATCTCGTGAAAATGCTATTTTTTGAGCTGTCTCGTGGCACCTTTAATACGATATGGTATGATAGGTATATTTGAGTAACTGCTACAGTGGGTTCAAATCCAGTCGTGTACCATTGAGTTTTTCTGCCCCAAAATTTATGTACACTATGCCAGTGCTCTCAAACGGTGAAGGAAAACATCGTGAGGAAACTGGCATATCGTAGAACCTAAAATGTTTGAAAATATGTGTAAAGTGCACGAAAGAAGCGCACTTAAAATCATCATCATCTTTCAGCTCACTTGGTTCGAAAGAATCAGTGACGCGAAAAGAAGAAGAGGTATTTGATTTTTGCTTAAACTATTCTCTGTCTTTAATTTACCCATTGGTAAGAGATGGCAATAGATTTATCAGTTTTTAGGGTTCCGTAGCCAAATGGCAAAAACGGAACCCTTATAGATTCGTCATGTCTGTCTGTCTGTCCGGCCGTGTCACAGCCATTTTTCTCCGAAACCATAAAAGCTAGACTGATGAATCTTGGTGAGTAGATGTATTCTGTGAACCGCATTAAGGTTTTTACACAAAAATAGAAAAAAACTATAAATTTTGGGGGTCCCCCATAGCCATACTTGAAACTGAAACTCAAAAAATTTTTTTTCATCGAACCCATAGGTGTGGGGTATCCATGGATAGGTCTTCAAAAATTATGTTGAGGTTTCTAATATCGTTTTTTTTTAAACTGAATAGTTTGCGCGAGAGACACTTCCAAAGTGGAAAAAAGTTGGTCCCCCCATCTCTAACTTCTAAAATAAGAGAATGATAAATCCAAAAAAAATATATGTTGTACATTACTATGCAAACTTCCAACGATATTCGGTTTGAACGAGATCTAGTCAGTAGTTTTTTTTTATACGTCATAAATCGTAAACCGCAATTTACCTTTCGACGAACTACAAAAACCTTTATTATGTTAATTGATGCTACGGAACCCTTCATGGGCGAGTCCGACTCGCACTTGGCTGCTTTTTTATAGAGTAAGGCAGTGAACACAAGGATTTAGTTAGTGTGAAGTAGGTTTAGCATGCACGATACACTTTCAATGGCACAGAGCGACAAAGTGTGAAATCTATAATTATCATACGAAAGCGATCTGTTTGTCATATTCACGGCTAAGTAGTAAAACCGATATAAACGGAGGTAGAATGTAGCTTGTTCTCTGGAGATGGACATTTTGAAATGGTTTGAATGGTGCCAGTAAAAAAGATGTGCATATAGCCCGCCCCTTCCCACCGGTGTGTGTGATATCGCGCACGGAGGCG
The DNA here is from genome assembly GCA_939531255.2 of Thera britannica. NCBI lineage: Eukaryota > Metazoa > Arthropoda > Insecta > Lepidoptera > Geometridae > Thera > Thera britannica. The sequence continues at coordinate 7,898,925 of OW618043.2, read as the reverse complement.
GATCAGCTCGCCCGACACACCATGGGAACGGTCTCGTGCGCCGAGGTGCGCGGTAGCACAGGAGCCCTTTCTGTGTGCGTTGCCGTGCGTCGTCGTGCGCTGTGCGTAATGATCTGCAGAACCACGCACCGTAGGAAGGCAGCATTAAGGAAGCATAAATAAAAACTTTTGAAATAATATGTGGTAAACGGTGTTGGTACCACAATTAATTAAAAAAAATAAGCAGTTATACAAATAATGTGAGTAGAAGATTGATGAGTGTAGATATGGATGGATTTGGGAGACGAGGTAGACCAAAGAAAACATGGATGAATTGTGTGTTAGATGACATGGATAAGAGAGGAGTGAATGCAGAGATGACGGCTGACAGAGGGGAATGGAGGAGGAAGCCGTGTTGTGCCGACCACACATAAAGTGATATAAGGGCAGTAATATTATAAGTTTAAAAAACTTGAGAAACCGACTTCATTGTCAAACGGCTAAACCGATTTTTATCAAATTTGTTTGGGACAATCTAGACGTAAGAATAAACTTCCAATTAAAAAAATAATTTTCTAAATCGGTTCATAAATGACGGAGGCATGCAGTTACAAACATTAAAAAAAATATTTAAAAAAAAATTGCAAAACCGATTTTAATCAAATTAAAATGGGACCAATCTGGAATCAGTACCTTTCAGATAAAAAAAAAATTTTTCAAATCGGCTCACAAATGACGAAGTTATGCGGTAAAAACATTTAAAAAAAAAATACAACCGAATTGAGAACCTCCTCCTTTTTGATTGGAAGTCGGTTAAAAAGAAGTTGGTGTGTCATGCGATGCGACGGAGACGAGTGGTAGGTAAGGTATGAGTGAGGAGTAGAGGTCGGCTAAGGAAGAGATGGATGGATTGTGTAATATGGATATACCTAACTACGCACTAAACCTAACTTTGACTACTTTTAAGACCACCTTGACATTACCGTTTAATCTGTTCTACCAAGCTTATTAATTTAAAATCAAGTAACAAACTATCTACATTATAATGCCTGGAAATTCTCAATCTATAATAATATATAGGTACGTACCAAATACTGTGTATCAAGCCTCGGCCTACCTCCATGTTGCTTTACCCTATACACAGGGTCCATGTGATACTGACTTACACCTAAGAACTACGTATGATGTACCTAAACTAAACCATGTTTATGCAATAAATGTATTGAGTATTGTAAAAGATGGTAATAAAAGAGTTAGATGACGGCTGATAGAGAAAGGTAGAGAAGAAAAACACACTGAGCTGATCCCACATGAAGTGGAATAAATTCAAGAACAGAATGACGTAGGAGATGGACAAAATATAATTTATTACGAGCACGTGGTCAAAGTAAAGTCTACGAATGAATTCGCGGTACAAGCTTATGCATGAATAATTTTAGTATCTTCGTAACCTTATGAAAATAGAATAGATCGTTATTTTAATTGGTTTCAAAGGAATCGTAAAAAAAGCTGTAAATACGAGACGAAATGGCACCAGCGCGTTCCAAATCATATTGATTTAGAATGTCTTGAAAAGTGATCAGATAATACCTAAAAATACGCGATTCAATTGAATTATTTTACGACAGGCAAGACGTTTAAGTGGCAAAAGACTTGTGGAAGTGGGTGGGCCTTTTGATTCGGACAGAAGATGACAGGTGGATCCGAACAACAACCATATAGAAAGCCCTAGCTGGCAAGAGGAGACAAGGGAGTCCACAGGAAAGATGACAGGACGACAGTCGAAATGGCAGAGAAAGAATGGACGAAGAAAGCAAAGGAGAGGAAAGAACTTTTACAGCAAAGGTATATTTTACACAAAACGTGGCAGGTTACAAGCACATCGCGTGACACTAAAACATGCTAAATATGACCATAAAACCAAGATAGCAGTTACCAAAACAGCCTTGCGATCGAAGCCTTCTTCCATAAAACTAGCGGTCCGTACTCCGTGACCGTTTCTGGAAAAACCAAAAGGCCCAACAATTAGTCCCAATACATTAATTATTATTTTCGCGTATATATGAATTTTTTACCGCCAGCCTTCTAAGGAGAAAATTGGATATTTGAAATGGCCTTGGATGTTGAGCGTACCTCTTGCCGCTTGTTTAAATTGCATCACCTCACCCTATGGTCCTTCCTTGTCGTGTCAATAGTTATTTCGAACCAGTGTGGTGAAAAGAAGTTAAATGCGCCTCAGAGAAGCTTCTTTCGTGCACTTGACAAGTTTTATACAAAAGTAGGTAATGGGTATCTGATCTGCACCGGCGCTCACTCTTCAAATCGGATCACAGTGATACGGACAAAATCTTTCAATAAGACTTCTACTAACTACTACTATTTTAACAGGCATTTTACTGTAGCACCAGCTGACCTACTAAAGAGCTATTCAATTTGATCAGATCTAGTGTCGACGCCATTATCTGGTTCACATAAATACGCATACGCATATGAAATCTGACAATGAACCACGCACGATCGGCCTCGATTCCGGCTGGTCCCGGCTTCTCGCTTTCAGGGTCTGTGGTATTCGGGTCAATTGGCATGACCTCAGGTTACGTCCTTGAGCTTGGCGTTAAGCGGAGCGATGAGCGACTAAAGGTCTTTGAGTGAGTTTTTTGCTGGACAATCGTCTACTAAGCTTCTTCTTGTCGATTAAAGAACTTGACGTGCGCCTCAGAGAGGCTCATTTAGAGCATGTTTTCAAACTTATATTCTACGACAACATGGCAGTTTCCTCATGTTTTCCTATTTTTTTTTTTATTTAACGTACATTGTCCCACAGCTGGGCAAAGGTCTCCAAATCCTTCCACTAGTCTTGATCCTTAGCGGTCCCACCAATCTTTCCTCTGGCCATCGAGATCATCTCGCCAACTTCTTCTCGGCCGGCCCCGTCCTCGTTTCCTTCACTTAATTATATTTGCTCGCTAAGCTTATTCAAAGCAGGGCCTTATCCACACGTCATTTGCAAGCGATCCTTTGCAGTTTTTAACTCGAATAATTGGACGAACGGGAGGTGCAATTAACGAAGCGGTTTTTATAAACCCACTGAAACCGAGTCCTCTCCTCGGCTCTTTTCATCAGCCATACTGGAACTTCAAGACACTGGAACCTCAGTGCTATTATTATATTTTTAATGTAAAAATATCTTCCAATAAAAAGGTAGGAACAACTAGAAACCAAACCGTAGTTTGCTGCCTGTTCTTGCGTTAGATTGGTCGCGTGGAACTGGCACCTAGACTCACCAAGCTTTAAGACTGATCCTTGTGATACTTACCATTGAATAAAGAAATACTTGATTTTCCACCATTTTACGGTTGAAATATATTTTTGGTTAGGTATTCCTTTGTTAATTTTATGCGGTGTTCTATAAAGTATATTTGTCTATTTCTCTAAATTCTTCAGGGAAGCTAATGTCGAAGACGTTTTCAATGTAATGATAGAATAAAAAGCTACCAACAAAGAAGGCCTGCATATGGAAATAAAGCAGTTTTAAGCCTGACCCAACACTTAGGTCATCGCATCGCAGCGAACTGGTTTGATCGCGTGACATTTGCTAATAGACACACTTGCTATACCGCTGGTGGATAAGCTTATAAGATCATAGGTCCTAGCCTAATTATTCGGGCTAAATTAGGTACGGTAACCGGTACTAATTGTCTATCCTTAGATAAACAGCTTGTAGAATAAACGGCCACTGGAGAATGGTTATCGAAAGGCCAAGAATTTAAAGGCAAAGCGTAGGACCCGATGAAATTGTGAAGATCGCGGTTGATGGAGAGTGAAGGCATGAAATTGTTCTTCCTGGATATTAAGGCCTAGCTCAGCAGTGGACTTTTTCAAGGGGTTATTTAAAGTTTTCATAAGTTATCGCATACATGATGTCGAACAAGATAGATTGAAGAATGCCCGGAGAAGAATCCGTGTTATTACATTGTTGAATTTACTCCGACCCCATGACCAAGGCACATGCAAGGACTGTTATGCTGTTGCCGCTCTTTCATCCATTGCCAAAAACGTTCGAAACAAAACATACATCGCGACTCGGCCAATCAATCAATTCCGTCAGTCAATTTGCAGTTACATCCAGTTTATTGCTCAACTACAAAGAGCAAAGTGTGTCAGTTGCTTTGAACGAATCTGGGTCCCTTCCAGCAATGACGATGTACGTCTTTAATTGTAGTTTCAGTTCAACCATGTAAAATTAACTAGACATCTAAAAATCTGGAAACACTAACGGCCGTTGCCAAATTCCCAATAGATATTCAATCTTCAGTAGGTAACGGATGAACAAAGTTTTTTGTTTATACAAGTAGCTGATGGAACTTACGGCCCGCATGATGTTAGTGGTAACCATCGCCTATAAACAAAGCAATGCCTCGTAGGACACGCACGTCAGGAACGTGCACTACTGTGTCCATCAACTTGAGGCATACAAATTGTTTGCCTCACGTGCCAGTAATTAGACTGGCACTTACAACCTTCAAACCGAAACACAGCCATGCTGCTTCACGGTAGAAATAGGCATGGTGGTAGTACTTCCCCGGACGAGCCCCTCACAAAGAGCTCTACTACTAGTAAGCAGTTCTTTGATAACTGAAAGATTGTGTGACTATCAGCTCCCCATGGATTCCTGACGGACGGGTGTTGGCAATGGCAGGACGATCTGGGCGCTTTCGATAGGAGATGATGGGAGAAGACTTGGAATAGACAGAACTGGAAGCCTTCGGAGAAGTCTTGTGCCCAGCATTGGGATGACATAGGCTAGAAAAAGGCAAAACCAGAGACAGATTGGGAACACGGCGGTAATATGAGTTCTACAGTTTCTCAAAATCTCGGAGTTGAATGAAGGTTTACATTTGGCACAGGTCCATATTTTGATATTACCTATACGTGAAGGATTGTCCAGAATTGTAATTTGTGGGTGGCTCTGCGATACAAGAAACAGTAGAGGTCCTAGGTACGTATCACACACAGTTACTCCCAATTTGAGCAACTTTCTTCATTTGTGTGTAAGCTCTAATCAGAAAGTAACCATGCAGTGTGTACTATATTACTACACAAGATCGTTGTGTCTACAAAATAACGTACTATCGCATTCATAAGTTAACTAAGTTATAGTAGACAAAAAATATTGCACATCGAGTAATTTCGGTTTCATAGAGCGTAGTGTGCGTCAGAGAGAGATAACGCTCTACGAAACCAGAAAACCCGTATTAATTGCCTACAACTCGAATAAATTTATTTTTGTAAAACGACGAATTACCAAACGCAACGTGATATCGGCAAAAATGTGCTCTCATAAAATAAAGAAATAAAATCTAATCGCAATGTTTATTTTATTTACAGATAGTAAGATAATTGTTCCTGGAAGAGATAACATTGAGCGATAGGGTCGCCGATCGTACTTTTAATACTGTTTTCATAATTGCTTATATTCAACGAAATAAAGCATTTTTTTCAATTTCATTTATTACCAATCCAAATCAATATCAATTCATATTCATATCAATTTAGCTTCATCCAATAAACGTTTTTCAAAACTGCATTATGAACGTAAGTGTACACTTGCGTGCGTGTGTAAGTAAGTAGAGCTATGTGATGAATGAAACAAAACACGACACTTGCCCAAGGGGTCGTCAGTCGTCCATTGTATTTGTTAGGGCACGGCGTGCACTTGTTCTGTCGTACTCTGTGGCAAGGACATCGCCTTTGTCACGCTTAAGTGCCCCCATTAAGCACTTGGTAGTCCCCCTTTGATTACGTTGTTCATTTCTTGATCAAGTCTTTTCGAAAATTAAATAGGCTCCGACATCCTTTCACCACACTGCACTGGTACGAAATAACTAGGTGACAAACAAGTTCTCTGAAGAACCATAAATAAGTATGATGATGTGACTAAGCTGTGCAGAGCAGATTTCGAATTTTAGAAATATTTCTAATTAATTCTTACCCTTAGTAGTGTTATATTGTATTCTAAGTTTGTATTACAAAAAAGTATGTATATATGTATAAATATTATATCAGCTATCTGGGTCCCATAGTACAAGCTCTGCTTAGTTTGGGGCTAGATAGTGTTGTAAGGATTGTCCAGAATATTTCTTATGACTGAAAAACGGTTAGAACGGTTTAGTCTGTGGCACGTCCAACCGATATATTTGTAGATAGTTTCCATACATGGTAAGAGATTTCAATCATTTATTGCTTTTTATCTAAAAGATATTAGATGATGTTAGACTATTTATTTGACCTTAGATGTACATTTTACCTAATGTATTAGTTTTACATAAATAGCTAGGTCTATATGTAAATAAACGTGGTGCTCCTATTATGTAGCCGTGGGCACACAGAAATCTCACAAAGAACCTCGTGTGTAGGTCCCGTGAAGGGCATATAGCTAAGGCTGAGTTTAGACTGACGAGTTACCAAGCACTAGCAGTTGGTGCCCGAGCTTCGCTCGGTATTTTTTTTTGGTAAACTGTTGTTGTGAATTATATTTAAATACGAATTAATAACATACTGATTAAATATTAATATTTTTCGATCTTACCGACATAATAATAAACTCCACTACTCGTCAATAGATGGCGTTCTCTGTCCCACTAGCTCATGACTTAATCAACAGATGGCGCTAGGAGTTATGATTTTATGATAAAGTTGATTATTAACTTTACGATTAAGGGGACATTTTCTAAAAATGAATCCTAGCTAGATCGTTTTATCGTCCCAGAAAACCTCTGTATACTTAATTTCATGAAAATCGTTGGCTCAGTTTCCGAGATATAAATATATATATATATATATATATACATATATACAAGATTTTCTCGTTTAAAGGTAGATATAAGATAAGATACAAAACATATATTATGGTTGTAGGCAATAAATAATGCACATCGGCTTTTCAGCTTTGTAGAGCGTAATTTCTTTCTGATGTACACTCCGCTCTATGAAGCCGAAATTAGCCGATGTGCAATATTTATTGCCTACAACCGTACATACAGTCGTCGGATTTTGACGGGTCTGAAGTGCTCCGTTTGTGCGAAAACGTCCAACGACTGAGAGAAGATCCGAACGAACTTCAGATCGCCAGCCGTATTGTAGTTAGTCAAATAAATTATTCAGGAAACCACTTCTGGGTTCACGAACGGCAACCGAAAGAAGCCAACGATTGGCCGTAGTGGACTTGATGATGAAAAACACCAAAAAAAGAGGTATTCCTAACGATAATCTCAGTGACACATAGGTACGTCCGGGCATAGTGATGGACGGAATCCAACAGGCAACTCATAATGTGCCGTAGTTTGTTGCCTGTTCTTGCGTCGTCGGCTTGGTCGCATGGAACTGGCACCTAGACTCACCTAGCTTTAAGACGTTTTAAAGTGATCCTTGCGATTCTACTGAATAAAGAAGTTTTGAATTTGCAATCTCTTGAATAACTCGGTCCGATCGTTTGTGTGCATGAGCCTTTATGAAACCAGTCTGTCTGAGGCATGTAACTGTACTATGTACGTTTATATTGACGTTATTGTTTTAACTAACATGCACAGACGCTATTAAGCGACGAAAAGGAGTTAGGGAGTTGGGAATATGGAGCCTTGGGACTTTGGGACCAAGGAGGTAGGTATCGTCACATAAAAAAAACGCTGGAAAAAGGTGGAGGGGATGAATTTGCGCATGCAGAACCCGAACCTATTTCATTATTTTTATTGCCTTATTATGTATGTAAATTTAACAGTGTCAAAACTATACACGACCAAATAATATATAAGGTCCACCCTTCCACCCTGCCTCTTCATGAGAGGCGAACTATAAGTAGGTACCTACATAGCGTGACACTTGACACGTTTCTTAACTTTTTCGGTTCTACGACATGCTAGTTCCCTTACGATGTTTTCCTTCCCCGTTTGGGACTGCTGGCATAGTGCACATTTATTCCTGGGGTTCAAAACTCATTGGTGCGCGACTGCATTTGAGAGCACTGGTGGTCAAGTGGTAGCGGCCCCGCCTTCCGATCCGAAGGTCGTGGGTTAAAATCCAGTACCTACCAATGAGTTTAACTGTCGAAAAATTTATTTGCATTATGCCAGTACTCTCAAAACGGTGAAGGAAAACATCGTGAGGAAACCGGCGTGTCGTAGAACCTAAAAAAGTTCGAGCAACACGTGTCTAGGGTCACGCAAAAAGGGCCCGCCAGCGGCCTACTTGCGGAAAAACCAGCCCGCACATCAAGTGCGGATGATAAAAATTTGCCGAATTTGCCGGCTGCATTTGAACCCACCACCTTAAGGTAGGAAGATATAGCTGCTACGACTACACCACCAGTGCTTTTTTTTCCCATATTTAACTGTGTACACATAACAGCCAGGCAGAAAAAAATACACATATAAAATTTCCAAAGCATTAAGATTACTAACAGTGAGCATTGGTATTTAGGTCTATGTCAGTTAGGTAATTAACTAGTTTTAATGTTACTCAACCAAGTCTGTGCGAGACAAGTAGAACTTTATAATCTTTCTAGTAGAGATGCAATGGATATTAATTTATTATCTGTTCAGTTCATCAGCAAGGCAAAAGTTTGATACTAACAAAGCGATTACGTATCTTGTTGCTAACATTTTTCAACCACTATCTATCTGTTATTAGCAATTATCATCATCCACACTTGATGTGCGGCTGGTTTTTCCGCAAGTAGGCCGCTGGCCCTTTTTGCGTGATCCTTGACACGTGTTGCTCGGACTTTTTTAGGTTCTACGACACGTCGGTTTCCTCACGATGTTTTCCTTCACCGTTTGAGAGTACTGGCATAGTGCACATAAATTTTTCGACGGAAAAACTCATTGGTACACGACTGGATTTGAACCCACGACCTTCGGATCGGAGGGCGGGGCCGCTACCACTAGACCACCAGTGCTCTATTATCTATCTATCTGTTAGCATGCTAGTTTTACAAAGCGAAGTTCCTATTCGCTATTTCATGTTTATTACGTCAGCATTCAGTCTTGTTGCAATCATTCCTTGTCAATACTAATAATAAAAAGAGGAAAGATTTGAATTTTTGGATGTTTGTAATGAATAAACGCAAAAACTACAGTGCTGATTTCAAAAATAATTTGACCATTGGAAAGCTAGTAACATAGACTGTAATTATTTATGTGTTCAAAAATTAATGTCCACCCGTGCGAGGTCATGACAGGCCGCTAGTCAAAGAGATTGACTAGCAACCTGTTTTTGTTTCTATTAGTTTTTTATTGCAATCATAGCTCAAAACAATGCCAAAAATTAAAGATATGTCTCTCGCTGTTTTGATTGCAACAATAGATAAGCAATCACCCCAACGATACCAAATAATAGTTGTTTGTGAAAATATAACCTGGTTTACTTAACTAACTACATACCTATTGTGATTTCTTACCAATAAATAGGTCATGACCAACATAAATAGCAAAGTATATGTGTAGGTAATACTTTAGTTATCTAGCATTCAGATACTTTGCCAGATAGTCATATATTGGTAGGTAGGTATATATTTTGCACAGGTCAGGTTACAATTTTACCATAAATTATTTTACCAAAAATAAAAACAATATGTCACCCTACTGGCATTTCTACCAGGCAAGTAGCCTTGTTTTACATAGTGTTAGGCTCGTAAACACTCGACGAATAACTGATGATTAGGATCCGATGGCGCAGTGGTCAGCGCAGCCCCGTACCGAGGGGAAGGTCGCGGGTTCAAATCCCGCTCGGCTCTTAACTTTTGGGACATCATAAAAATCTTTGTGATTTCCTTAAGTGTAGTAAACACTATAAAATTAATAAACAATAAATGTATCGCTTTGGAGTGTCTGTTAGGATGCATTTATGTTCAATTAACAATTTGAATTTGAAAGTAGAGGATTGGTCCCAAAATAGAGGACACATTATTTGTATATTAAAAACTTTAATACAATTTCAAAGTCATCTTTTTTTTATATAAAGATATTTGATTTAAAAAAGTGGAAACCAGCATGGTTTCGTTTACCTACAGCTTTTAAAAATCAAGGTTTAAGACTTGAGTTTCCGGACCATAGATATTTATTCTCTGTCTGGGTGATTATAGGAATAAATAAAAAAAATATATATATTTAAGTATTGCATCAGCTCTGCTTCATTTGAGGCTAGATAGTGTTGCGTGGATAGTCTACAATATTCTTAGTGCACCTTCATATTTATCACTTTTAGAATGTTCCCTCCAAACTTCACAATCCCAGGACTTATTGGTTTTGTTTAGGCTATGCAATAATGTTGAGATGGGTCTGTGGAGTGACAAGAATGGATAGGATATGGAACAAGTATATCAGGGGACGTTTAAAAGTAACAGCCAGAAAAGTGACAGAAAAATTGAGGAGCAATAGGCTGGTGTGGTACAGGCATGTCATGAGGAGGGATGAAAGTCATGAGAATAGGAGAGTGATGAGTATGGATGGATATGTGAGCAGAGGTAGTCCAAAAAAAACATGGATGAAATATTTCTTTATTTTTTTTACAACTAAGTTGACAAACAAGCATACAACCCACCTGATGGGAAGCGGTTACCGTAGCCTACCGTAGCCTGCAATACCAGAGGCATCACAAGCACATTGCAGACCCTTTAAAACTTTGAAAGAGAGAAACTTTGAGAGAGTGTGAAAGATGACATGGATAAGCAAGTGAATGCAGAGATGACGGCTGATAGAGGGGAATGGAGGAGAAGACATGTTGTGCCGACCACACATAAAGTGGGATAAGGGCAGTAAGAAGAAGTGCAGTCAGTAAGCAACAGAAGCTATGATAATAATGATGAAAGGTATTTGAATGTCAACGAGTTAACAGTGTAAAATGCATTGGTTATTACTAGTTCCTTCAAAGTGTCCTCCTTCATTTGTGAGAGCACTATTGAAGGATAAACTTTGATGAATTTCTAAATGTTGAATTTTGGTAACTCTTCTCTCCAGCTAGCCCAGCTGCTGTGAAGCTAAAAAAATCTGTGTAACTTCAAAACTTTGTGACTTTGAGGAGTCTTTTTGTCTGTAGTAAGGTAAGTTGCTTTGTTAGTCATGTCCTAAATACCTATGGTCTAATCACCTATTTTGATAGCACAAGACCACCTCAGGGGCAAATGATAATAAAAATAAATACCAACATGATGTCACTCGCATCCTACGCATTCTGACTGATATCATACGAATAATTGTTACCAACCAGTTTCAAACAAATCATCAATTTCGTAACAATAATAGGTCACCATCTACCACCAAAACATACGGCATACTTTCGAAGGGTTGAACTTGCTAACTCTTTCACACTAACTAAACAACACGGCCAGCAAGCGGGATAGATGATTTTATTACCATTCCGAGTTTTTATTTACACGCTGCAAAGTTACAATATTGAAGTTCTAAAAGTCATAGAAATATGGGTGGGTCATAAACTTACCGCAGCCAAGTGTGCATAAATCCAAAAAATATGTCAGGTTGCAGTTTTTTCGGAAAACAAGACACAAACACACACAAATCACTTTTTTTCGTTATCGTATGGTCGTGAAGTTTGCACTTCGATGAATTACACATGCACTTAGCACAGAACACTGCAAGGGACGCAACGCGAAGACCTAGTTGTTTGTTTACGAACTCAAACACGCGATTTTACGCAAAATAAGCAGGACGTCTGCCGCATCACAATGAAATTCGGCCATTTCGGTATCGTTCGTTTCGTTCTGTCTGACTGGCTGTCGAAAGGAAAGAGATGCACTCTCGCTTCTTGGCCAATCGGTGCGCAGAGACAAACGTCAATCACTCTCACTCATTCAGCTTGACCAAAAAGCGCCATCTAGTAAGGAATGTACACATTTACAAAAGTTCGGAAAATATTCTTCCTCCATGAGTTCCTCCAAGATTCAGTCACAGACTTTACGATAGTACGGCAGATCTAGCGGCAGACAACGTTTGATCTTCTCTGTGGTAGGCCGCACTATACGCTGTGGTTGGCGGTAACTATAACTACAATTTTTCAAAATGTCTCGGCTGACATCCGTCTCGTCATAAAAATAAACTATTTTCGCTCGTTGTTTAGTTTAGTTTAATTTTATTAGAGCTTGTTGCAGGCAAATGTCTATTAGTATCATGAATAATTGTAAAAAATTTACTGTGATTTCATTTTAGAAGTGACTATTTGTACGGGTGCTGGATGAATAAATTATATTTATTCGTACATTTATTCAATTTTATAATGAGTATATTCATACGGATATTATTCAAACTCGGGGCACCCCGACATAAGTCACAAAAGTAACAGTAGGTTGATAGGTTTTTTTTTTTTTTATACCTACTTAATTTCAAGAATGGTGCATGTCAGTGCAGAGAGGACCCCTCCCCCGTCCCTCCTCCTTAACAATGCTAAAGCCAACCCAAATTTTAACTTTACTACGCCTTTTAAGCGACTGTAAAGTGTTTTAAAAATCCAGATACAAACTCGGGGCACTCCGACTTAAGTCACAAAAGTAACAGTAGGTTGTTTGGTTTTTGGTTTTTTATACCTACTTAATTTCAACAATGGTGACCCCCCCCCCTTCGCAGTACCCGTATTAATAATTATAAATTGTTCGTACAGTACCTACCTGTATTAATAGACTCAGTCTTTCATTTTATGTACTTTTGGTAAGTCTATAAACATTGTCATTCTAATTTAAAAAATCAGTTAAGATTGTGAAGTGAAAATAAGAAGTGTTGTTTTAGCTATCTGTTTTAGGTATCAGCTGCATGGATATAACCTTCCCAGAAAATTATAGGAATAACTCACAAGGTTTGCTAAATGATTTACTTTTATCTAAGATACATACAGGTCCTACTCTAGACCACAATAATGGTTAATAATTAACCATTATTGTGGTCTAGAGTAGGACCTTTTTTTAATTATTAAATGGATGAAACGGGTATCTATCGATATAAGTATAAGACCCAAAGTTCAGGTGATCGCGTTATACACCCGTTTAATCAATTTAACTATGCATAACAATCGCGTTAACTTAAAAAAGCACAAACATCAGACCGTGACCGATTACAAACATCGGTAATCGGTCAATAAGACCGATTACCGTCTCATTCCGTTCAACACACGTGCGCGCCACCACTGAAGTCTTACAGCAAAAGAAGGAACTAAACTTACGTACAAAAAAAGGTGGTGATAGTAAAACAGAGATCGGATAAATGCAGGCAGGTACCATATGGATTGAAGTTTAGGCTATTTCTTTTTTCACTCTCTTTATGTATGCGGGTATCTAAGTACCTGCCTATTTCAAAGATTAAAAATAATTTATTGCTAATGATTTTGTTTCCTCCACTTTAGACTTTCCGATTGGGATTTCAGAAGCGTTCAGCGACGCTACGACTATGTTTAAAAAACTCATCGGCAATTTATTAGAGAAAAAGAAACTAGTGGGTGTGGATCCTCGATTGTATGGGTGAATAAATTTATCACGTCAAAATGATGTAGGTATACCTACCTCTGTTTTCAGTGAATGCGTTAGACGTGCGGATTGGGTAGCTTACGTAGATACCTACGTAAGAAGTAACCTACCTTACTTATTTAATCAAATAAAACGAACGATATTTAATTTTTGTGCGTAGTTTTTATTACATTAAATATATAAAAGTTAAGTATAGATAAGTAGGTACATAGCCGAAATATAAAAATCTTAAAAATATGGTATGGCTGGTATACTTTCTACAATACAGTATCTACCGTAAACTAAGTACATAGTAAACTAGTAAGTAATTGTTTTAGTTGGGTAAAGAACTAAATGCGGTATTTCATCATATGTACCTACTTCGTTTACACAATAGTTAGTATTTTTCACAAATTTGAAAGTTGGCACAAATAAGTTGGCAACAAATAGGGTGGCATTAAACCGGCTTAACTATGTTAATAAAATGTGAGCTAAAACTGTCTACGATTTACAATGACAAGACAAAATACTCAAAGGATATCCTGATACTCATGATTATCATAATTATGAGTAGGTACTCGGTAGGTACATACTTAGGTACCTCTACCTACCTATGTAATCTACCTGCTATACGATGTAAGATGATCCCAAATCCTAAGCTACTCGTAGTTTAGGATTTGGGATCATCTTACTGGCTAAATTATCTGATGGGAATCGTTATACTGTTAAGGATTCCAGAAAACTTTTGTGACTCTGTGACACGCCCATTAAGAAATTGTAATTGAATCCAAATCTTTTGTGTCCATCAAACTGCATCGCTTCTACTTTTCTTCGGCTGTAGTGTCGCTATAGAAAAAAAACATCATGTTCTTATCAAACTTTCGTGTCATAAGATCACGAATTCTATCCCAGTTCTCACCATTTCCGCGGTATTCATTGTACAGATCCAGTGCCAGTCGACCAACGAATCCTTCACTTCCCTGAACTATCCCTTTCACAAGTGGCAGACTCAGTGCAAAACGAGATTCCCTGAACCTACGGAAATATTCCTTCAAGCCCGTACTGTAAATTTCTATAGTTGAATCAAAGTATTTCATAGTAAGTTCCTTTGCATTACGCGCTATGTATCTGCCAAACGCCATCGCAACAATCATCATACCTTCTTTGTTCTTTTTCTGATCTTTTGCTTCGCCAGCAAAAACATTAGGTGCCTGTCTGATACTCCTTTTGATGGATATGTAGTATAGCATAGATAGATGTATCTCTAATGTCAACTTGAAATGGTCTGGAGGTGGTAGCTGGGGGGGTATTTTCTTCACAACCTTTCTCATAACTGGCATACAAGATACATACTCGTTGCTGAAGTATGCTGAATTACTTTTCAGAGCATGTAGGAATGTATTCATATAGTGCAGATACATTTTATTGCCTGAACTTTTCACCAAGTACGTGTCCAAAATGTCAAAGAACAAATCCGCTAATTTAGCAAATCTCTCCTCTTGTTCATTCTCATTCCGGCAGAGTAAAATATATTTCGCCAAGATCCTTACGTGCATATCTGCGTCTGCGACGTCAAGGCGTCGTGTGTCGCTGTATATTCCTGATTTAGAGTGCACTGAAACTGGAGTAAATTCATCTTTTAAAAATGTCAGCAATAAGTCATCAACAAATGATTGCTCCATATTTGGAAGAAGTTTGTGTATGTATTGTAAGACGCTGTTGTGAAACATTTTATCTGCACTTTGCATCTTACCATCTTGCTGTTTGCTGTTCAAATACAAGTGGTACGTTAACTGAATGAATTCAGGCTTGATGGATTCTGGGATGTGGTTAAATTTCTTGAGTTTACTTATCAGATGGATGTTTTTATCCTTCAATTCGAGAGTAGAAATTAAAGGTTTGATGATTTTCCAAATACGAAGAGTAGATTGATCACGTTTAAAATAATCTAGGGCAACTTTTATGGCAACGTTAGGCCTCATAGTAACAACAGTTTTAAACACCTCTGCATCTCGGTCTGATCTTTTGGCTAACACCGTCGCCAGCCTAGCAGAGCGCTTCGACAAAAGTGACTGTTCAATATATTGGTCGACGTCAACATTTTTACACACAAGAACGCTGTTTGCCACCAACTTCATGCCTGCTTGGTGCCATGTAAAAGAATCAAGATCGAATCTGGGCCGTGCCAGATGTGCATTGGCCCTAATTTCAGCACAAAATATTGCTATGGTCTTATCATTTTTGCAAACTTCTCTTTTCGCATCCATTTCCGTAATGTAAGTCTTTAAGTTGGTACCAATCAAAAACGCTATTGGTCTCGCCAAGTTTTTGTGTGTTTGTGCTTTCTTCATTTCAACCAACAAACTTGAGGCCAAGCCACCATCTTCTGCGAAATAAACACTTGTTTTTCGTAGGAACCTGCTGAGATCTATATTTTCACACACGATTGTATTCAGAAATCGATCGATTGACAAAACACCTGAGTCGTGTTTTAACGCGTTGATATACGAATCATCACGCTGAATCATTTCAAAGTTCTCCTTAAATAAATCTTTACGGCCATAGTGAGCCGCAAACAGTCGCGTTAAAATACGTTTACCAGCGGTTTGGTCTCTTTCTAGTAGCTTTTTTACGACAGGTATAACATCCTTGGAAAAGTTTATTTCAGTTTTAGTTCTTTCAAGAGTATCTAACAAAAGTTCCATGATGCCTGCTGCCACCTCGCCATTTTTTTCCATGTTAACAGAATCCAGGAGATGATTCGGTAGAATACTCAAAATTCTGGACTTCTCTGTAATTGTTAGTGTATACTCGGTAACAAGCGAGGAGAAGTCCTTCAAAAATGCAGTATTTATTTCGGTAGTTAATTGACCTGTTTGTAACAGACTGCGAATCACGACAGCGTGTAAGCCTTCCTTGCATTCTGCCTCTGGGTTGCTACCATCCAAGCCAAGGTCTTTACCAAACATCAAAAAGTTTTCCCAAATCTCATCAGATACACGCCAGACTGATGCACGTCTTACCAAGCTCCTGACGACAGCAGCTCTAATCTGAGGCTGCTCGTTGCAATGCTTCATCAGCAACTGAAATAACGCTCCCATGTTAGCTTCTTTGCCGCCACTTTTGCTAATCAATACGAGCATCATGTGCATACGATTCCGCGAGGTGCTCTCAGCTAATATTCTTCTGCTTAAATCAAACATTGACTCGGAAAAACTTTTGAAACGATATTCATCGAAGAAGAAATCTAAGTTCGTTTTCAGTTTACGCCTTCCGGAGCAAGGAGCCATGCCAAATCTTGTGAGAAATGGCTCATTCATTTCACAAACATCAAACTCGGACACATCTGAATTGCTATCATCACTGATGAAATCTTCTTCAAAAGCCGGGCCTGGAGGGGGATAGGGCCAATCCTTAACGTCCTCACCGACTTCTTTAAGGACAAAAACGCGTTTCTTGAATTCAACTCGCTTGTCTTTCTCTATCTTCTTGATGAGAGGTTCCACATTTTTATAGCTGAACCATGGATCTAAATACTTTGCCCGGGCTAGTTGGATAACTAGCTTTTCGCATTCCTTGCTATCTAGACACCTGGCTAACTCTTTCATATCCAGTAGCCAGGCAGCATAGAGTTCTGGTTTCTTTAAGAATCTATCCTTTTTGTGAGTCATGATAAATCTTGTCGCTCCCGAACTCAATTTCCTGAAATGGTCAGAGATGAAATGTTTTTCAACGATATCCAAGAAAATGTTTGGGTCACTTTTTAGGACACATTTAAGACTCTCAAAGTACTCGTACTGCTGGTCCATGTAACTCAAGCGAAATGACTTATCATTCTCTATCAAGCCGTATACTAACTTGGCGACGAGAGGAGTTCTTTCACAAAACATTTTAAAATAATGTGGTGTAATATAATACTGCGGTGTAGAGTAGAAGCAGCCAGACTCATCTTTAAAAAAAATGCGTAGCTCCGTGGTGATGAGTTCCGCGGGACACTTCAGTAAAAACATCATGGCGAGTTTACGATTGGTGTCGCGATAATAATGATAGAACTCCTGGCATCTATTTTTGTCTCGCAGGTTTAAGTGTATCCAGTGCTTCATTTTGTTCACAGCTGGGAGTGTCATCTCTGGATACAAATCGCTTTCCAACTTTCTGGGATTTATAATATGTTTGTACTGCGCTTCCAAAAGCCATTTTGCTTTGAGGGCTCTACTAACATACAACATGTCAGCTTCTTTCATGTTTTTCAGTATGTATTTAACATGTCTCTGTTTCGATGCCAGATCAATTTTGAAAAGTCTGTCAATGGCAGACTTTTCTGGCAGTTCGAGAATATCATCGATTGGTTCTCCAGGTCTGATTGATTCGGACACCAGAGTGTTTAGATTGCGATGGCGTTCTCCCAAATTTCGGCCAACTAGTGATATGGGAATGTGAGGAGCCATTTCGATGATGCGCATTATCTGAAAAAAAAAGATAGGTAACTATTAATTACATTATACATAACCTATATGGCTATGTGCCTCGAGGCATGTAAACTTTTTTGTGCTATTCCATTGCATCTCTTTCGCATGCACGCTTCTTTAATTCGTCACCTTGTCTGCCCAACACTCAGACCTTAGGATCTCGAGTGCTTTTGTCGCGCTAAGGACAATGTTGTCGGCATACAGCATGTACCAGGGTGCTTGCTTAATATCGACGCATCCATTACCAAGAAAAACAAATATGGACTAAAAGCCGACCCCTGGTGCAAAGCTACAGCCGCCGGTGTTAAATAGAAGGCTGGCAAACGTGAGCAACAGTAAGTAGGTGTACCTACTCAGGCACAGACAGACGCGGTATGCACATCAAACGTCGATCCAAAAACAGAAAAGTATGAAATAATATGAAATGAGTAGGTACCTACCTATTTACTTAAGTGGGACTTAGATTAAGGTGTGTGCTTACTTTATTTTTTTCAAGAAGCGTACGAAACGAAAAGCAAAAGACAATTTCAGGCCGGCATTGACATGCGCAGAAAATGTGCGCGATGGCTGCTGCTGCCATTGAAAACTCAAATATAAATTATGTGAACTATGAGGAACCTTACTATTATTAAACCTACCTGTATACCTACCTAAATAGTTTTATAAAACTACCCACAAACATTACAACTATTGGTTTATGGTAAATGGTACATGCTTATAAAAATAACGTTCCTAGTCCTATGGCTATCTAAATACTTCGACACCGACTAATAACTATATTCACGCACTTCCTAAGTTTTGTCATCAAGTTGAATGACCTACCTAATCGAAAAATATGCCGGTAGCTAAGGCAGCAAGCTCCTTTTCATTTCTTTCCGTGGTTATATTTAGCTAGACAATAGGTCGTCCAGATCATCGTCGATAAGTACGAGACTTACCTACCATCTCTAACATCGTTGATGACAGCTATAATGTGAAAAATTGTAAACAGGGGGGTAGATACTTACCTTTCACCAATATTCACATTAATTTCTTGAACTTTAACTCCAAAAATCTGTTTCTACTGCCACGCAGGGCGGCGGCCGGCTCACAGTTCACAGAACACGGGTGGATGGGGTGGCGGCGGGCGGCGATCGATGACGAGACGCGACGCGGCTAGGGGTTGACAAAGAGTTTCAATTCCAAAACGAACTTCACCCACACAAGGATGCTAGAAAAAATAATATTGAACGAATAATGAATGAACGACCTTCTTGGTGTTCTTTGATCTGGTCACACCGGGTCACACCTATTGACATTTTGGCGGAAAGACTTTGAATCCAAGCCAGCACAAAATTTAAAAAAAAAAAAAAAAACCTATTGACATTCTGTGGTGTAACGAAAGTAAATAGGGATGTCGGAAATGCAATAAAGTATCGATATATATCGTATCGATGTTTTTTGAAAATATCGATATCGATATTGATATTTTTATTAAAAAATATCGATATATCGATATATCGGTATGATTTGACTTGACAGAGAATATTCGTGCTGTTGAAATTGAAATTGACTAACAGAGTTGCCAACTTAAAAACCAAACTATAAAACAGTAAATCAAGTCGACCAAAAACAAAAAATACTTATAATATAATTTGTTAAAAGATGTTAGTATAAAAAAAGTATTTTCTTTTTGGGATTTTTTAATCTTAAAACTTATACATGTTTATTGGTCTGAAAAAAATATCGGTTTTTATACCTTTTCGATACTTAGAATTTTATATCGATACATCGATATATCGAACTATTAAATATCGCTCAAAAATATCGATATATTGAAAAAATAATATCGATATATCGATGTATCGATATTTTTTCAACAAGCCTAAAAGTAAATAAACAAAAAAGTTCGTCAAGTCATTTCTTATTTTTATAATCAATTCGTCGTTAGCAGAATGGGATCAGAAAATAACCAAGACCACATTAAGTCGGTGTTGAAATTCATTACGGGCGAGTCAGAATATATTTGCAGGTTATGTATGGATGCAACCGATCATAATGCAATATCATTTGAAGACAGTGCAGAAATCGTAAGACCTTACTTCGAAGGTGTCGTCAACTACGCTGATATGCTTCTCGAGCTCGGCGTAAGTACCTTTACCCTCGAACACTGACTATAGTGAGAATTTCCGGTCCATACTTAGTATATAAATGGATCTTCTATTTTATTTCAGGTTCCAGAAGAATCAACTTTGCCCTTCATTCTCTGCTCAAAGTGTGCTGATGCCGTCACAGCAGCGTACCTATTCCAGAGGCTGACTCAATATTCAAATGAGAAGTGGGAAGAAGTCCTAAATAAGATCAACAGCACGTTAGATCTTTCTAATGAGGCCCGAAACAATGCACAAACAATGCATTTTATAATGGGAGTGACTGAGAGCTGCATATTTACGAGTCGTCTTAGTTCATCTTCTAAAACCAAACAAGCAGTTCTGACCAAAGTCAAAAATTTTTTGATGCAGCGAGAACGTAATAAGAAAATTAAGATGAAATTATTGACTGACCCAACTACTGAATTTATGTGTCAAGATTGTGGCGAGAGATTTACATCTCAATTATGCTTGTCCAGGCACATGCAAGCTCATCTCAGAAAGAAGTATCCTTGCAGCGAATGTGCCAAACTATTTAAAACTATTTGGTCACTGAATGATCATAAGGAGAGACTGCATTCTGCTAAAAAGATAAAATGCCCTCAATGCCCTAAGATGGTCAGCACAGAACGATTGCTGCAGCGTCATAATGATAGAGAACATACAGCGGCCGTTTGCAGCCTTTGCTTCATCCAGTTCCCATCGAAGACTACCCTCAAATTACATATGAACAAGCATGGCGAGTACAAATGTACGGTCTGCGAGAAGCCTTTTGAGAACAAGCAATCGTTCCAAGTCCATGTTAAAAGTTGCGGCAACAAAGAAGCAAAGCAAAGGGTTTACTGTGATATCTGCAACCAGAGCTACATCTGGAAGAATGCTCTCCGGACACATTTGAAGATCAAACATGGATTTGCAAAGGAAATTTATAGCTGTAAATGGTGCGACAAAAAGTTTGATGCTGCTAGTCGTTTGAAGTACCATGTTGTAAAGCATACGAGGGAAAGAAACTTTCATTGTGAGAAATGTGGAGGGATGTTCGTCACTCACCCTGCCTTGGTGTACCACTCTCGTTTACACACCGGGGAAAAGCCATTTAAATGTGATCTGTGTGAAGAGACATTCCTATCAGCTTCCAGAAGAATGGAGCATAAGAGAAGAAAACATTTTGGTCCCCAAAGGCAGTGTCCCTACTGTGCTAGCAAGTTCATTACCAGACATAGTCTAATGACACATATAGAGAGGCATAAAAACCCAAACAGTAAATTGTTTATAGGAGAGACTCATGAAGCTAGCATTAGTCAAGATGACAATGTTCCTAAGAAAAAAACGTTTAAGATTGTTCAAATTGTTAGTTGTAAATGATAATAATTTTAAGGAGTATAAACATATGGATTTAAAAAGTAGTTCAGTTTCAGTCTATTTTTATTCATAAAAACAATTAAAAATCTTATTTGAATATAACTTATAACTAAATAATAAAATTTAAATAATCATAACATAATTCATTTAATATAAGCAAAGAGTCTGGAAATGCCTCTTCTATTTGCAGGATTTCCATTTCGGAATGCAGACCATGGTGTCATAATAGCAAATTTCTTTAGGTGAATGTTTTAGGCATTTCTAGGCTGTATCAGTTCTCTAATGCCTCCCCACTGTTGGGCTCTTCAATTAAAATCCAAACCAAAACAAACTACTGCATTATTTATTTAATTTATCCCATAAAAATTCTGAATACATAACTGAATACTTTAAAAAAATAAATTCTTTATTCTTGTTGTGTTTAATATTTTTAAATTAAATATGATATAATATAGAAATTATTAGACAATTAACTCTTATTCTATCAGCATATGTCTGGGCCACCTCATGTTTTGTTTCCCTGGTACATTGGGAGGTATAGTAATCCTGCCAATATACAGCTTATTTGTTGGATCATTGTGCTTCTTCATATGAAGCTTTAAAAAGTGCTTTGTGACAAACTTCCTTGGGCAATGCTTGCAGCTCAGAGTTGGTCCTATATGCTTGTGCTTTATGTGATCAGCTCTTGCTGATGAGTTTACAAACTTTTCCTCGCACAAGTTACAAGAATATGGCTTCTCACCAGTATGTCTCCTCGTGTGGTACAACAAGGCTTCCTTGGTTACAAAATGACCATTACAAATATCACATTTAAAGTTCTTAACGCCTGTGTGTGTGATCAGGTGAGCCTTCAGGTAGCTCGGAGCAGTGAACTTCTTTCCACATTGCTTACATACATGGGGCTGAGCGTTCCCATGTACAAATTTCTGATGAACCCTCAACCCTCCCGGAGTAGAATACTTTTTACCACATTCTTTGCAAAAGTATGCCTTATTAAGTTCACTCCTCAAGGGATGGGGTTTAACTTTTCCTGCTAGACACAGTTTAACATGTTTGTGGAAAAATTCTGCTGTTGTGTAAATCTTCCCACATTTGGGACATTGCTTCTTAGTGGAATGCCTTTCTTCATGAGCTAGCAACTTTTCCAGTCCCTTGAAAGACTTTCCGCATTCCTTACACACATACGCCCCGTGCACACTGTCTTCGTGTTCTTTTAGGCTGTCCTCTGTGCATGTCATAACAGAACAGGAAGCACATTTGTACATTTCCAAACCCATTTCATGTTCCGCCATAACTGTACTGTCATCACTTGTGTATTGACACTTGTCGCAGATGAATAACCCATGTTCATTGTATGTGTGTTCCTTTATCTCCTCTGAGCTATCAAAGATTTGTTTACAGATGGAACATTTAACTTTCTGCACCTTTTTAGGCTCCACAAAAAGCAGCTCGGGATGGAGTTCATTGAACACAATGTACATAATTTTATTATCAGTAGTGTCTTTGACCGTGTTCAATTCATCAGTGAGGGCATCGAGTACCATGTTTAGTAATTTATTGGAATTTTCACAACTTTCAATGAATTTCACGGCTTCAACCGCTTTGTCGAGGCACTCGGTACATACCGCATCCACTCCTGCTACACCTTGATACACCTGCAATTTTAACAGTATGCTCAGATTAAGGGGCCTACTGGCCGAAGCACAATAACGAAAGTGAAGACTGATTGGCTGTACAATAAGCACGTACCTGAGGATCAAGTAACTTCTCAATCACGTCCGAGAGCGCCGTAATTTTATCAGAACCGGAGTATTCCACACGGTCTTCGAACTTGGCATAGTCACCACTTTGAATACTTTTCAGGCATAACCTGCAATGGCTGTAATGCTTTTTGTCGATGATATCGGAAATGAGAATATTGATTCCAGATTCTTCAGCCATTGCGAACAATTTGTAAATTAAAGAAAGTCACAACAAATATCTGAAACTACGCGCCCTAAAATATTTCGTTCAGGAATTTACTCAGCGCAACAAGGCAAGGCCGACCAAAAAGTATTTCGTTTCAGAAAGTCGGACAGGACATCCCAGCCGCCATCAACCATCATTCCATGACATTGACTTGTCATGACATAAGCTTGAAATGACGTGCGTGATCAGTGCTACCAACTCCCAAAAATATTTATTTCGAAGAAGTTATTTTTTTCCTGGCAACGGTTTCCTGGATAGCACCACAAGGATTTTATGTAATGCCTGGGAATAATAAATCTGTTTAATGCACTTACTAAACAACGCCTTGTAATCTAAAAGGCTAGCTACTAATAATGTAGGCTAGTTGCTAGCTCAGCAAATCAATACATATAATGAACTTGAAGTAAGATTCAGTTATTCCTTGCGCACATCTAGCGCGATGGCGATGGCGAACAGTGCAACGCTGTCAAAAATCATTATCAACTATGACAGTGACAGTGTGTGTGTCCATCAACTGTGAGGCAGATCTCCAACGTAACTGACTTGACTGGGCAGCAGCATTATTAGTTATAGTAGGTACTAGCTAGCTGCGTGGAAATAAAACAACATAATTAACATATTTTTCTCTTTTATTACAAGAAAACTTATACCAAGCTGTTAAATTAATAACAAATAAATACAACGTATAAAACAAACACTGCCGCCAATACAATCCGCGCCATTTCATGGCACAGATAAGCTACAATACCACAGATTGAAAAGTAAAATGGCTTGCAAGGGCTGGGTATACTACCGAATTTTAATACAGAAAATTAAATTACATACACTTTATTAATGCATACTGATTCTAGGAATTTCAACAGCATATAGTATAAATACATGACATGATGTAAAAAGCGCTCTCCCAAAAAGTGAGCATAGTCCATCAGTGCGCA
This sequence comes from Thera britannica, assembly GCA_939531255.2. NCBI lineage: Eukaryota > Metazoa > Arthropoda > Insecta > Lepidoptera > Geometridae > Thera > Thera britannica. Next base: position 7,874,582 of record OW618043.2, on the reverse strand, counting down.
TAAGTTATCGGGATATAGCATAATCAGGTATCTTCTAGGTAAGCGTGCTACACCGTCGACCGCATCATCACCTAACAGCAGGTGAGATTGCGGTTTAACGCAAGCCTATACTATGTAAAAAAAAAAAAAAAAAACAAGTGACCAATTATACAGGGTTATTCATTATTAGCTGCATATGCTCAGGAATTGGGTTCAACAAATAAAATAAAATATATATATATGTAATGATTTATATTAATTTTGATTTAAGTTTTTGTATCAAAATTTTTTTTTTAATAATTTCTTTACGGCTATTGCATAATGATTGCCATGGAGAACAGGACGATGACCCACCCAGGCGGTGACTGAACGCAGAGTGTCACTCACGGCGCGCGGGCTCGGAGCAAAGGTCAAAATAGGTCAGGCGCCAATGATTTCTTTATCGATTTTCCCGGGATTTTCATAACAAAACTTAAAAAGAAACATTTCATAATTTTTTTTATTTTATTTGTTGAACCTAATTCCTGAGTATTGGCAGCTAATAATGAATAACCCTGTATACTTATCCCTGACTGGTACAAGTACATTGTAGTGGTTTACATTTACACTAAGATGTGATCCATATTTGGTATAAATCATAAAGGTAAGTAAACATTAAATAAAATGCATTAGTGAAATTATTTTAAATCATATAGGTACCAAAATTCATCTGTTTAGTAAGTTGCGTAAAAAAAGTTGACTAAACGCGATATAACGGGGCGTGTACTGTAGATTTTATTCTATTTCATAATTGAAAACAAAAAATATGTATTCTTTGGCACTTAACTAAATAATTATTGTATAGAAATAAAAAGTTGTAAAACGTGTAAATTGAAGTGAAAAATTGGAATTTTACAAAAATATCAATGCATCATGAAAATGTTTAAGTAACTACAGAGTATTGGCGACAAAATGAATCCGTATTCACAAATAACAATAACCAAAATGCCTCTTTTCAAAAACTACATTGGCTCACGATTGTTACCCTCAGGCATGGTCGACATCCCTCAGACCTCTCTATACTTGTATTTACTTAAAAATGCGGATTTTACCTCTAAGTAACGCTTTTTTTTTAATTGTGGTACTGGTTTTTATGAACCAAGTGTGGTGAAAGGATTTTAAGTGCGCTTCGAAGACGCTCGTTTCATGCACTGAGTCAGATTAAAATATTTATACCTTTGTTTTTGACAATTCTTCTTCTTCATAACGTGTCAATGTGATAAAAGAATTTTAAGTGCGCCTCAAAGAGCCTCCTTTTAAAAAGAAGTCGGAACATTAATATCTACTACCTTAAGAGAAGCGTTTAAATGTAATGTATTGTTGTTTGTGAATATAGTAAATAGCCTATATTATAGTTATGAGATAGTATAGGTACTATAATATACATTTCTACTATTTCTCTTTGTTTAGTGCTTCTATGAACTCTTCTAACTTCTCTTGAACTTGTCTTACTCGTTCTGGGGACAAAATATTAACAAATTAGCAACAATAAATAAATATACTAGATTCAAGTCTAACCCCCGAATACTGAAACGCAACTCAGATTTAAGCACGTCTCAAGCGACGAATATTTGACAGATTTTCATTGAAAACTGTCAAATATTCGTCGCTTGAGACGTGCTTAAATCTGAGTTGCGTTTCAGTATTCGGGGGTTAGGCTGCCGGTGTATTAATAACTATGTGATTCTTACTAATATTATAAATGCGAAAGTAACTCTGTCTGTCGCGCCTTCACGCCAAACGAATGAACTGATTTAAATGAAATTTGGTGTGGTACGGCGTGTTTTAACGGCAAAAGCCTAAATAATTAAAAATCCTTCCCAAAGACACAGCTTGTATACAATACTTTGTAGGCAAACAATATTTTGCAGATCATCATGCCTGAAGAAGTCCACTGCTGGACATAAGCCTCCCCTATACATTTCTGAGAACGATTCTGAGCCCTTTCTATCCACCGACTTCCCGCGATCTTAACAATGTCGTCGGTCCATTTGGTGGGTGGGCGCCTTGCGTTTCGTCTTCCGGTTCGTGGTCGCCATTCGAGAACCTTTATTCCCCAGGTTCTTCGAGCTATATGACCTGCCCATTGCCACTTCAACTTACTAACTCTACGAGCTATGTCGGTGACCTTGGTTCTTCTACGGATATTCTCATTTCTGATTCTATCACGTAGTGAAACTCCCAGCATAGCTCTCTCCATAGCTCGTTGCGCGACTTTGAGCTTGTGTACGAGGCCTATAGTTAGCGACCACGTCTCAGTTCCGTATGTCATCACTGGCAACACGTACTGATTGTACACTTTTGTCTTGAGGCTCTGCGGTATCTGCGACGAGAAGATGTGGCGCAATTTTCCGAATATGACCTATTTTTTAGATAATACTTACTTAATTCTTCAGCTAATTCTATTCTTCTTCCTGATAATAACTTCTTCTTGAGATCTGGGTCCGCTGCCATCTGTGAATTAAAATTTCTGTTATGTTCTGGCTGGTCTACCGATTACTAGAGCCGCCTTAGCTCGGAAATTTCTAAGGCATTGATTTTTACCTCCTTCTTTCTACATGACACCAATGAGACTTATTCGCCGATACACCATCATCATCATCACCCTGAAGAAGTCCACTGCTGGACATACCTACACATTTCCAGGAAGCATGGGGTGGGGGGGTTGCCATAGTCACCACGCTTGGCAGGCGGATTGGTGACCGCAGTGTTGTTGTTATATACCAATTTAAGAAATTTACAAAATACTTACACCATCACCACACAAATATTTGTTCTCGGTGGGGATCCAACCCACGACCTACGGCGCAGAAGGCAGAGCTACTACCAACAGAGCTGAGAGGCCCGTCTTATAGGATCCGGTTAATGTACACACTGTTAAAACGATGCCACTTTTATCCACTGGGAAATTGTTAAGGTCCGTGTTCAGAGCAGATAAATATTTTGCGATTATTATTTTTGTTTATTTAGCAATGAATATTTGCTCTAGAGGCTAACGCCTTTGGTTTCATTGAAAAACAAACATTTTCTGGCACTGCGGCAGTCACTGCTCGCTCGCCTTGTGCGTAATTTTTATGTTCTAACATAACCTAACCAATACTAGTCGGATCCGCCCTATTAAGTATCAAGGACTAAAGTATCTAACTAAGCATCTAGTGCCAGAACAAAATAGTAAAAATTTATGTTTGAATTGCTCCAGTGTGCATGTGGCTTAACTGGCATCGTAATAACGGTGTGTACAATATCATGTTGTACATTATCGCCTCCCATCGTATACAGTTAGTTACCTCATCGAGCACTTCTCTGAGATCTCTGTCGAGTCTTGCCGCCTCCCGGTTAGAGATCTGTTGTCGCAGTGCGTTGGCCGTGGTGCGTAGTGTTTGTTGCACGCGCCAGAACATCACTACCTCACAACATTCCTTCTGGAACAACAACACTACGCTTCAGACACCGTGAGGTCACGTTATTGACCGAACGAAGAGTCTGAGTTTCGAGATTGGGCAAAACAGCTTTGGTCCAACTGTCTGTTTGTTTGTTCACGCCTACAGGTCGCATTTTGCAACGGATATGGATGAAACTTGGTACATAGGTTATAATAATATTAAGTGGTAGATATTTTTGTAGTCGAGGTTTGACTTATATCACACAACGGCGTCTGTGCCATCATGACCATGACATATCACGGCCTACGGCGCAGAAGGCAGAGCTACTATTATCCTCCTTGTCACACCTTCGCATATTGTTTTCACCGAAACTTTAGATAGGTAGGTACTACGTGAAGTCTAGAAGGGCATTCTTCATACAGATGGTTATGATATCCAGGGATAACTACTGAACTAAATTATCTTCCCCTTTTTGTCATTTTCATTGTAATTTGTATGTAATCTTGTTGAACTCTTTTCTGATATAGCATTTTCTTTTACGTTTTCTCTTTTTTCTTTTTGTTTTTGCCATAGAGTGTAAGTGTCTTCTGCATTCTACTTTAGTTGCACAGATTATATAATGCGGTCGGCCGGTCAGTCGTTCGGACGGACCGGACTGAAGGCCCGGTGTGGCCCGGAGCGATTGGTGGCAAATGAGGAGATATTTATTTCTAGATTTATACAGAATATTGTTAAAACTTATATATTTACTAATTATATTTTATGTAGTACTAATGCTTTTTCTATTTTTTAATTAGAAATTAAGTAAGTTCTTCTTTTTTTACTTCATACTTATATTATTTTCAGCAGCCGTGTAGTCACCCAAATTGGTCCTCACTGAAAACCAGCGCTGCCTCGTCCCCTTTTTGGAGGCGAAGCAGCATTTAAGCTGAGTGAGGACCATTTTGGCTCTTAAAGCAGATACTTACCTAATTGGATACTGTCGGCACCCCTTTTTCAGAAATAGAACTAGGATTATGTGTGTAGGTACTTATTTCTTGTGTTTCTGTATGTGTTCTATGTTTTCTTTTTCTCTTGTAATTTATTGTGTAGCCGTGCCTTTACTCAATGTTCTTCTCTTTCTGTTGTTTAATTTTATTTATAAGCTGTGTTTTTTGAGCCAAATAAAAAAGTTATCTATCTATCTATCTATCTACTACTAACAGAGCTGAGAGGCCAGTCGATAAGTTGTAGAAAGGCCAGGAGCCTAATTCTCGGGCCGACCGAGATTTTCAATGTCCCTTAAATACACATTGGCATTGCACAACCCCGCACTTTATCTACGTTATACGTATATCGTAGCTGTCGAGGCTTATACGATGAGGTCGTCGATGAATTACTCAAGGAAATCATCCATTCTCTCTTCGAAAAGAAGCAATAAAATAAAATTGCAAAATGATCTCGGTCGGCCCGAGAATTAGGCTCTAGTTAGTATCCTTACCCCGGTTCCATTCTGTTGGCTATACAGATAGTAGCTTTTCCGGCAGTCACGCGCTCGAGTCAACGCTTTTTGCAGGAAGTTTCTGAAAACACAATAATGGTGAAACATTAATATGTATGTCTGACTAAGTGAAGTGGCACCACACTGGAACTTCGCTGCTATTATTTTTGATTTGTAAAAGGATCATATAAAAAAAGCAGCCAAGTGCGAGTCGGACTCGCCCATGAAGGGTTCCGTAGCATCAATTAACATAATATAAAGGTTTTTGTTGTTCGTCGAAAGGTAAATTGCGGTTTACGATTTATGACGTATAAAAAAAAAACTACTGACTAGATCTCGTTCAAACCAAATATCGTTGAAAGTTTACATAGTAATGTACAACATATAATTTTTTTGGATTTATTATTCTCTTATTTTAGAAGTTAGAGGGGGGGGGACCAACTTTTTTCTACTTTGGAAGTGTCTCTCGCGCAAACTATTCAGTTTAGAAAAAAACGATATTAAAAACCTCAACATCATTTTTGAAGACCTATCTATAGATACCCCACACGTATGGGTTTGATGAAAAAAAAATTTTTGAGTTTCAGTTTCAAGTATGGGGACCCCCAAATTTATAGTTTTAGAAAAAAAAATATTAGAAACCTCAACATAATTTTTAAAGACCTATCCATAGATACCCCACACATATGGGTTCGATGAAAAAAAATTTTTTGAGTTTCAGTTTCAAGTATGGGGACCCCCAAAATTTATAGATTTTTTTCTATTTTTAAGTAAAAACCTTAATGCGGTTCACAGAATACATCTACTCACCAAGTTTCATCAGTCCAGCTTTTATGGTTTCGGAGAAAAATGGCTGTGACACGGCCGGACAGACAGACAGACAGACAGACAGACAGACAGACATGACGAATCTATAAGGGTTCCGTTTTTGCCATTTGGCTACGGAACCCTAAAAACGGTAGAAACCGAGCCGTAGTTTGTTGTCTGTTCTTGCGTCGGCTTGGTCTCAATTAAAGGAGGAGGTTCTCAATTCGGTTGTATGTTTGTAATCTTATTAACTTCGTGATTTATAAACCGACCATGACCATTTTCAATTTTTTTAACTTTACTTGTTATATTGGTATATCTAATACGATAAACAAACTAACTTAAGATAGACAGGTTTCCACGTCTCTCTGATGTATTCGTTGTCTACGTCAATACCCTTTCTCCTGAGGTTGTCTCTCACTGCCACCACCTGTAAGAAAATAAATATTAAATAAATAAATAATGCGGACTGTACGAGCATCGTACACTGTGACCTCCTTAAAGTGCGCTTACAACGCACTTTCCGCCAATCATTGAATTCATCAAATCAGTTCGTGTTTGGTCATCAAGCATACCGCGCGACTCACCATTATCATTTTAATCATAGTTTCTTAATAATATATCAGTTAAAATTTACTTTGAGTTTTTACTGATTGACAATTAGCTACTAGCCAGGGTGTGCGGACCGTACACGGACAATCCACACAACACTATCTAGCCCTAAACTGAGCAGAGCTTGTACTGTGGCCCACAGTATTATATCAGCTCTCGGTATCTCGGTAGCTGATAATAATACTTAATTTTTACAATATAACACCCAGACAGAGAACAAACATCTGTGTTCATAACACAAATATTTGTTCTCGGTGGGGATCGAACCCACGTCCTACAGTGCAGAAGGCAGAGCTACTACCAACTGAGCTGAGAGGCCAGTCATATTTTCAAGAATTCAAGATTACACTACTATTATAACTTTGAAGCGTAGCGTGTGCTGTCTTTGAAAGTTTTGCTTTTTTATTATTGCATACGTCTCAATAAGTGAAGTGGAACCACACTGGAACTTCACTGCTATTATTTTTGATTTGTAAAAGGATCATATAAAAAAACCATAGGAACCGAGCCGTAGTTTGTTGCCTGTTCTTGCGTCGGCTTGGTCGCGTGGAACTGGCACCTAGACTCACCTAGCTTTAAGACGTTTTAATGTGATTCTTGGAATTGAAATGAATAAATTTTTATTGAGTTTTTTTTAACTCTTTATTGCACAAAAACTTAATGTTATGTACAAAAGGTGGACTAATGCTTTAAGCATTTTCAACCTGCCAACCTTAGAGGTAGGAATGGCGTTGGCGTGCTTTGATAAAAAAAAAGGAAAGCTTAGATATTAGATATTAACAACATGGTACAATACTTATTAGTTAAGGTCCGATGAGATCTGCTTCAGGAAATGCTCATAAACCAGACGCTTAAACGCTGACTTATTGGGAGCCTTTTTGATGTCAATAGGGAGCGCATTCCAAAGACCTACAGCCGCCACCTCAAAAGACTTGCCTCGGAAAGATGTTGAGTTTGAGTTGACTGACCTCGTCATACATTAGCTGTGGTCTTGTGACGCCGAGTCTCTCTAGTTCTGACTTCACGTCCCAGCGACGGTTCTGTTCATCCGAGCTCGACTGCCAGTACAACCAGCGCTGACGGAAACTGGGACCTACGGAATATAAAAGGTGTTATAAAACTACCCGCTAAGCAGAAACACGGTTAAATAGACCATTATAACGAGGGTTCAAATCCCGCTCGGCTCTTAAGGGGCCGGCGGAGGGCGAATTTTCATACAAACGTAATACCAAAATGATTACTTATTTAAACATATTTTCACTATGTTATTGTAATAATTTTATTTGTATAGTATTTACCTAGGTTCCTGAACAGTTTTGATTTTAAATTACTTACCTCATATGAAATTAACGCCCATCACATTTTGCAATGAAAAAAATGTGTAAAATGGGATTGATGTTTATTTCATTTGAGGTAAGTAATTTAAAATTTAAACTTTTCAGGAACCTAGATAAATACTATACGAATACAGTTTTTACAATAATATAGTGAAAATCTGCTTAAAATAGTAATCATTTTGGTATTACGTTCGTATAAAAATTCGTCCTCCGCCGGCCCCTTAACTTTTGGGACATTATAAAAAACATTATAACGAGTCCATTCAATATATTTAAGAACCGTAGTAACGCTGTATAATATACAACAAAAATTTAAAAAAATATATTCGAAAAACAGAATAGTTTTTCTATTTATTCATTCATAAATGTTTCTTTAATTAAAAAATATTTTATTATTATTATATTATTTAACATTAATGGCCTTACTTATAAAAATATGTCAAAAGATAAGCAGTGCTTTAATTATTGCCATCTCTTACCACTGGGTAATGACAAACAGTGACAGGGCTAACTTTAAGCAATGATTAAATTTAAATTGCGTTTATAAGTATGGCTTTAAATAAATAAATATCGTACCGGTGAGTTCTTTAAGTTGTTCCTGCGTGTTGTTGAGTTTCTCATTCAATGCGGTTTCCATTAAGGTGACGGCCGCGTCCCAATCCGCGCGCGAACCTACCATGCGGTCCTGTAGCGCGTTCAGTTGCAGCACTCTTAACACCTGCATACATACATAAATAATATCTTTTAAATAAAAATCTTGTGTCACGATGTATGTTGCCAATAAATTCCAAATTCCAAAACTACTGAACGGATTTTGATTAAATTTTGTAACCGTCTATAAATGGTCCAACTTAAAAGATAAGATAAAAATAGTTTATCCTCAATATTTAGGTGTTATTGTAAATAAAGGGGGCAAAAGTTTCGAAATCTATGCCTATCAATTAATTATTTGAATGATTCCTCCCCCCCCTAAACTTACATCCTGCGCGCGTTCCTCCCAGCTGTGCCGGCTGAGTGCTTCCTCCACGGCTAGCTGCTTGACGGGCTCGTAGAGGGTGTCCCCCCCCGCCGCCGCCGCCCCCGCTGCCCCCTTGCCGCCCCCCTGCAGCAGCGCCGCGAACTCGGCCGCGAGCGCCTCCCCCCCCGCGCGCACGGACGCCGCGGGGAGGGCGGTGTCCGCCCATTCGCGGAGCTTGATGTCCACTTGCGTGTTGAACTTGTCTGGAATATTATAATACTCAATACATTTATTGCATACACATTGGGTGTTATCAATAATCCTGGCGTAGCGTTGGACTGGTTGATCCGTATTTTGTCTCTTGCATTGACATGCAATTGTCAACTCGAACAAATGTGACAAAACACGATTTAACTACTCCAGCGTTGCGCCGGGATTATTAATAAGACCCATTTAAGTTTAGTTTAGTAGCGGTATGAAAATCAACGATTTTCAACTTGATTTGTTCAACGTATCACGATCACATCCTACCTTTTGAAACTGAATAGAAAATTCAATAGTAAATTTTTTTACTGCTGTTTTTTACAAATGTGATTATGAAATTTAGGATCTATGAATCTAAAGAAAAAAACTAAACAAGGATCTTGCTTGATACTACAGCCAACTGAATTTTTATTTTAACAAAAGATGTATAAGTCATAATGGATCTAATTATTAGTACATTATTGCAAAGGCAGCGAAATAGGCAATTGCAGGTCGAGTATGAGTTTGAAGGCCGAGCCGCAGGCGAGGACTTCAATGATACGAGACAGGCAATTGCCATTTCGGCCGAGGCATATTATAGTGCTTTTCTTAAAAAAATGCAAGGAAATAAAAAAGGGTCTTTTACATAATAAATTTAATTTTTATTAACCAAATAACAACGAACTCCGCTTTACCGCCAATTTTTTTTTTTTACAGTTTGTGCCGAAAGGTAAACGCATCTGTGGCTATACAGCCACGAGAACGCAATGTGTACGATAGATGAAAGAGTTCTAAATTCAAACAGCACACCGTTTCATACAACATTGCCGGAGCGAGAACGCGCCCGGAAGTGATTTTGGTTTTTCAGTCTACGTAAATATGATACTTCGCGTGTTCTATATTCAAAAGTAATGACAATATTTCCGTGCATGTTTAAGAAAAAACCATTAATTTGCTATGAGTGTGTGAAAAATCTAAACTATCCTGATTACTAGGATTATAGCGTTCTCTTACTAAAATCGATATCATAAGGGTCGATCCAGATAGTAGCGTCGCCGCTTCCATTCTGCGGGTGTTGGTACTTTATCTGGCGCGGGATGCGGAAGGCTAGGGGGGAGGAATGTAGGGTTAGGCTTCTAGGGAGGAATGGGGTTTATCTTCTTTTTATCGTGTCACTGATTCTTTCGAGCCAAGTGTGGTGAAAGGATTTTAAGTGCGCCTCAAAGAGGCTCCTTTCTTGCACTTGACACATATTTTTGAACTTTTAAGGTTTTACGATATGCCGGTTTCCTCACCATGTTTTCCTCGAGAGCACAGGCATAGTGTACATACATTTTTGGGCAGACAAACTCATTGGTACACGACTGGATTTGAACCCACGACCTTAGGATCGGAAGGCGGGGCCGCTACCACTAGGCCACCAGCGCTCTTTTCATGGGGTTTAATAATCTACACATGCCTGCATAATCTGTACATGGGGTTACATTAATTTTAAGAAAAATGGTTTGTATGTAAGGAATAAACTTAAAAACTACAAAACCGATTTCAAAAAATTATTCACCGTTAGAAAGCTGTAATATCTTCCCTGTGTAACATAGACTATTTACTAGCAAACCGCCCCGGCCTTGAATGGGTGTAATTATTCTACAAGTGCGAAGCTGGGGCGGATCGCTAGTAGGGGATGATTTGTTTGTTAGCATAGTCAGAAACTTATACTACTAAAAAACTGCAACTGTCCCATAATGTGACGCTGTAGAGTTTGGGACAGGATTTTAGATAGATTGGGCTTGCTCAATTAGCCTAAGATTTTTTTTTTGACATGACAACGTCTTATAATTCGATGGAGCCGGCTGCACGCACAAAAAACATGACGTCATGCGGCGGTTCCTCGCTCTGAGGCGTTCCATTGAAGGCTTGAAGTGCAAGCGAGAGCGCAGAACGAGCGACAAAGAGGCACGCACGGCCTCCGCGTTCGGCAGCGTTCGACATCTGTCTCACTCCTACTTGAGTGAGCGATGCGTCCGCGTGGACAGCTGGATGACGTTGTCACGTTCAACTATCGTCAGTAAACCGACTTTACAGACAACCGATTTGTTTTCGACGAGCATGCTAAAGATCGTCCAATCTTAAACTGCACGTCCTACTACTTTAGTCAGTCAAAGTAAATTGTTCTTTATTACCTACATCACAAAGATCATTTTGAAGTACTTTGCTGTGAGAAAACGTGGTGAAGGGGCGTGCATTTTTAGACTGGTTTATGTATACCTTGGTCGTCGCTGGCGGCGGCCGCGGCGGGGAGGTAGATGGTGTGGAACACGACGTCCCTCGCGGCGTGCCACAGCGCGTGCTGCAGGCGCAGCTCCCAGGCGGCGCACGGCACGGCCGACAGCTCGGCCGACTGGTCGAGCAACTCGCCGCGCGCGCGCTCGAACACTTCGTCGCGATCCAACTCGCGCTGTCTGCAATACATCACTTTAAACTAAAAAAGCTTGTATTCAATATACATAACTAGCAGTTGGTGACAGAGTATTTTTTTTTGGAATTTGTCTGTTTTAGAAATTATTGGCGCGAAAGATTGATGGTTGAAAACACGAATAAAGCGTTATTTTCTAAAAATGATTCCTAGCTAGATCGATTTATGGCCCCCGAAAATCCTGTATACTAAATTTTATGAAAATCATTGGAGCCGTTTCCGAGATTCAGCATCAAAACCCCGACAAGTGTTAAGCTCTTAAAATTAGAGAAGAGAGAGTGGGTAGTGGTGGGAGTGGTAACTTAAAGTTCACTTACCTAGGAAAGGAGTTCTTCCACTCAGTCTCGAGGTTGAACCGCATTGCCTTGAACGCGTCGGCTTGTTGCTCCACCGACGCGCGCACCATGCGCCAGAAGCACTCGGCGACGGCCAACGACAAGTTGCGGGTAGTCACCTGCGAGGGAGTCACTAGACCGTCTCTGCAAATTAAAAGATTTATTAACAACATAAATAATAGATAACAGACATGGTGGAGCTACATAAAGAACATCATTAAAGGAAGAAAAACAGAAAAGAGGAAAGCCAAGAATAGACGTGAGCCAGATAAAATAAAAGGCCGCTGTCATGTCGTATAAGGAAGTCATGGAGGCCGCATTCAAAAGACGTAATTGGAGAAATTGCACCAAAAACCAGACAAGAGCTTAGCTATTCAATTTAAAAAAAAACTATTCAGATAACCAAAAATTACTGATATATCGCAAGGATCACTTTGAAGGAGAACGTCTTAAAGATAGGCGAGTCTTTTCAATTAGGTATTGTAAGGTACTCACTTGAACAGTTTGGATGATCTGAAGAAGCGTTCCTCGTACTCGCAGATGGATTGTATGGAGTCATCCCGCCGGCTGCGCCCTGTCACTACGGCGTAGTAGATACTCACTTGAACAGTTTGGATGATCTGAAGAAGCGTTCCTCGTACTCGCGGATGGATTGTATGGAGTCATCCCTCCGGCTGCGCCCCGTCACTACGGCGTAGTAGCCGAGCGCGCGCATCGGGAACAACTTGCCTTCTAGGATACGACGGATCTGTATTAACAAAGCAGTACATTCATCTAAATACATTTCTGGTAAACGAAGCGCAGACTGCTGTTAAAAATTTGAGCAGTTGCTCGCAAGGAATTTTCTAGTCAAAGCTGTCACTCACAACTGTAAGTGACAGCTTTGACTGTAAAATATCACGACTGCGATTGTCACTTATGGCGACTGCTATTATCACATGTGGTGACTGAGATTGCCAAATGTGACTGTCACATGTGGTGACTTCGATTGTCAAATGTGGCGACTGTGACTGTTACTTGTGGTGACTGTGACTGTCATATGTGGCGCCTGTGGTTGGCAATGTGGCGACTGAGATTGTCAAATGTGGCGACTGTGGTTGCTAATGTGGCGCCTGTGACTGTCACAATGGCGAGTGTGATTGTAACATGTGGCGACTATTATTGTCAGATGCGGCGACTATGGTTGTCATATGTGGCAACTGTGGTGTTCAAATGTGGCGATTGCGACTGTCAAATATGGTGACTGCGATTGTAATAAAAACAAGTCAGTATTTACCCTATTGGGGTTAGCTAAGTTCTCCTCAGCCAAGTCCACTTTAGTGAGTACGAATATAGTCCTCTTCCCTTGCGGGTCGCATGACGATACTAGGTCCGTCACGTTGCTTCTCTCGGCGTCTACTGATCCGTCCTGAAACATTACAAAAATTATATAGGTGCATACTACATACCACTAACTAGTACCAAACTAAAACATAACAAATTCTTGGAACATTTTCATATCTAGCCTCAAACATGTGAGAATCATATCAACTTTCAAATCTGCCCTTAAGTTTTGGGGATTTAGTGATGATTAAGTGAAATATAAGTAACATCCAAACACAGCACAAACATTTGCTCATCTCACAAGTTTAGTAGTATCTATTAGAGCTCTTTGTGTGTCTCGTGGGGGTGCGTACTACCACCATGCCTATTCCTGCCGTGAAGCAACATCGCTGTGTACAGGTTTGAAGGGTGTGGGTGCCGGTGACATTACTGACACGTGAGGCTGAACATCTGTATGCCTCAAGTTGATGAACGCAGGACAGTGCATCGTAGGGCATGTTCTTGTAGTGCATGCCCTACGAGGCAATGTTTTGCTATAGACTATGTTTACCACAAAAAATTTGGAGGGTCATTACTTGTTCCATCAGCTAGTTTTATAAAAAAACACAAATGTTTGTGTGGGGATCAAACCCACGGTCTACAACGCAGAAGGCATGACTACTACTACCAACTGAGTTGTGTGTATAAGGGTAAGGGTAGGTATGAAACTAACTTGTATGCAGAGGATGATAGCGTTAGGGTTCTCCATGTAGTTCCGTGACATCTGTTTGATCGCGTCCCGAGTGTCAGCCGCCATATCAACTGTTTGTGTCTGAAATAAATCAAATGAAATTAAATTCTATTTATATGAAACAACGGGATATTTAACGTGATTAAATTTTGAGCTTTGCCTTCTGATATTTCGGTACAGTTGCATGCACCATGATCAGGGTTGAACTGAAGTAAAAGAAACGGCAGACAAATCGATCTACCCTCCTTCGCACTGTTTTATTGGTTCCGACACTACTATTGGTCGACAGACACCGTGCGCCCGCCGCGGACGCTGTTCCGCATGCGGAGTGTTACTCACCGAGATGACTCCGGGCAGGTCGACGAGTACCATCCGCTGGATGCCGGGCCCCTTCACGGACATGGAGATCACGTCCGTGGACACCGTGCGCCCGCCGCGGACGCTGTTCCTCATGCGGAGCTCCACCTCTCTGGAACACAACCACACCATGCGTCAGTCTCCGCATTCATACAGCCTGGCATCTATCGTATGGGGGCCGAGTCATGCACGTCCGTAGGAGGATACCCTACACGTGGCTCCCGGGTGGAGCTAAGCAGATGACAAACTGGTGGTAGACTTTAGCCGAGGTTAGTGACCACCCGCCGGACAAAGACGCAACGCCAAACGAATTATTTAATGTTCCGTCGCGATGTCCGGTGACACCAGCGGAAAGAACGGGTCAGAGCTGAGACGATGCTGACGTAGAACGTTTTTTGCACGCTAAGGTTCTAGATGGACATTCCTGGGGGGGCTCGGGCGTGCCCGCGGTCTCAAACTAGTCCCCTATCAATACGTATTGTTCCAAGGCGTGCAACAGATGCGCTATGTGTCGCCTAGTTCTACTGCCGTTCGATCCACCTTCCCTCACTCTTAAACTACACATCATGCAGATAAATAAAAAGAATAAGTTTCAACAGCGGCTGCACTTCCTCTCATTAAAAGTGCACCTGTCTAACATTCGAGGTCTGCACTCTAATCTCGTAGCAGTCCACTACATAAAGGTTAAAAAAGTACTTACTTCCTGAGATCAGAGAGATCGGATTCCTTGTTCAAGTCGAACTCCCTCGCTGAATCCCTGAACTGTGCCACGTGGTAGGGACCTTCGGACAGAGTCACTTTCACTGGAGCCCTGTTACAACAAATATTCATGATTTATTTTACTATAATTAGAACGCTTTTAATTACCAATTACACTAACTACTAATACGTAGTAAAATTTTAAATCTGTATCCCTATTTCCATAGGTCACGCCATGCGCCATCACGCATGAACGCCTGGACCGATTTAGCTGAAAATTAGTGGGAAGCTGGGGAGGTAGCTTAGAACCAGGAGACGGACATAGAATACTTTTTTTTTCGAAAAAGTAACGGGAACAGGGCGAGCGAAGCCGCGTGCGGCCGCTAGTTCTACGGTTTGGATGGATGGATGGATGTATTGGATGGGCTCGCTCGATCCAAAATGAGAGTACCGAGCTCGCTGTCTTTTGTTTATGTTCGATTCTGTCCATCCCAAGGTTGCCTGGTAGAGATCGCTGTTAGCGATAAGGCCGCCCATTGTTTTATTTTGAATTTTTATTTTTAAGCTAAGTCTGTATTCCTATGTGTCATAGTAATCAATAAAAAGTTATCTAACTTCTTATATACAGGGTGTCCCATAAGTCAACGTCCAGCCGAAAACGGGTGATGCGCCAAGTCATGACAGTTATCAGAAAAATATAAAAAAAATATTTGCTAAGTAACTTTTGAGTTATGAGTATTTAAAAAAAACAGGAAAAACTGACACCCTGTGATGATCTTTTAAGTCCTGTGACTACAAATATTAACTTTTCATTAAACTTTTTTCTGCAACGTAAGCATGAATAACCCTTCTGTAAATTACAATTCAAAATTAAGCCATAAATGCCTCAGTTTTCAATGAAATCGTAGAGTTTTGGCCAACGTTTCATTTCAGATAATTACATCACTCAACTTTAACAGTCTGTACTGCAAAAAAAATGTACTACACTATCATGGCATGTAACTTTAAAAATTGGCGCATTTATCCAGAATTCCAAAATGGTATAATACTTGCTAGAGTACTTCTTAGTTTTGGAAATAAAAAATGTTTTTTCAACTAAACCGGATTTCCAATCAATTTTATTTCATGAGATAAAATGTTTGTACCCTTTAAATTATGGACTTAAAATGCCTACGCTGCGTTTTTAAGTTGCTCACAAGTTACAAGTACAAGTAAATACCACTTCGACAATGCAAGTAAACAGATAGAACCACCATCTTGTCGAAAGAGTAATAACCATGAGTGTTCAAGTAATTTGTTAGTTTTAGGTGAAAGTTTGAAATAAAATTCAATCATAGGATTTCTTCAATCGTGATTTTAATTTAACTACATCAAGGATTTACAGCAAATGATCAAACTGTTAGCCTTCAGCAGTGATGCAAGCTCTACATTTCCTTAAAAAAATCAGCTGTCTGTAAAGTCAGTTAACTGACGACAGTTGAACGTGACAACGTCATACAGCTGTCCACGCGGACGCATCGCTCACTTTGTCGCTCGTTCCGCGCTCTCACTTGCACTTCAAGTATTAAATGGAACGCCTCAGAGCGAGATAACGCCGCATGAGTCATGTTTTTTCGTACGAGCAGCCGACTGCATCGAATTACAAGACGTTATCACGTCAAAAACCATGTAATAAGACCGGCGACGGGCGAAGGCAAACTTTAGATTAAAATCACGATTGAAGTAATCTTATGATTGAATGTTATTTCAAACTTTTACCTAAAACTAACAAATTACTTGAAAACCCATGGTTATTACTCTTTCGACAAGATGGTGGATCTATCTGTTTACTTGCTGTGTACCTGTGAATTGTGAGTCACTTAAAAACACAGCGTAGGCATTTTAAGTCCGTCATTTAAAGGGTACAAACATTTTATCTATTGAAATAAAATTGATTGGAAATCCGGTTTAGTTGAAAAAACATTTTTTATTTCCAAAACTAAGAAGTACTCTAGCAAGTATTATACCATTTTGGAATCCTGGATAAATGCGCCAATTTTTAAAGTTACATGCCATGATAGTGTAGTAAATTTTTTTTGCGGTACAGACGGTTAAAGTTGGGTGATGTAATTATCTGAAATGAAACGTTGGCCAAAACTCCACGATTTCATTGAAAACGGAGGCAGTTATGGCTTAAATTTGAATTGTAATTTCTAGAAGGGTAATGCATGCTTACGTTGCAGAAAAAAGTTTAATGAAAAGTTAATATTTGTAGTCACAGGACTTAAAAGATCATCACAGGGTGTCAGTTTTTCCTGTTTTTTTTAAATACTCATAACTCGAAAGCTACTTAGCAAATATTTTTTTTTATATTTTTCTGATAACTGTCTTGACTTGGCGCATCACCCGATTTCGGCTGGACGTTGACTTATGGGACACCCTGTATACAACGTGTATCAAAATATGTGTACAACTTTTGTTCAACGACTTTTCGAACTTCGATTGGTATCTCTGAAAAAAACTGCAACGAAGTTTCAACATGAACAGCTGACTTTATACAAAGTGACAACCCTAAACTCAGCTACAGAGGTAGTAGGTAGTAGTAGTAGACCTACAGAGTTAGTAGGTCAAGGGGTCAAGGGGTTACAAGGATAGGGTTGTCAATTTATTTAGGCATTATGAAATTAAATATTTTTGTATGGGAAACCGAAAATAGGAATTTTTAATTATCTCCCCCCCCACAACTGATCACCATTGTGGTCTGAAACCCCCCACCTTCGCATAGTACACATATTTAGATACACCTTGTATAAATGAATTGCTGTTCGTTAGTCTCGCTAAAACTCGAGAACGGCTGGATCGATTTGGCTCATTTTGGTCTTCAATTATTTGTGAAAGTCCAGGGAAGGTTTAAAAGGTGGACCAATTCTGAAAAGGTAACGAAAACGGTGCAAGCGAAGCCGCGGGCAGCCGCTAGTCTATCTATAAAAGAGAGGAGGTGATGATACCTGGTGCACATTTCCCCCGCGCCCCGGGGGAAGATCCTCGCCTGCGCGATCATCTCCAGCACCGACGTCTTCCCGGCGGACTGGTCTCCCACCACCACCACGCGCGGCAGCCGGTCCGTCTGCCCCGCGTCCCAGCCCGACAGCTCGTCCAGCACCGACGAGTACATGTCGATTAGGGAACGCTGCAATATGTTCAACTAACGTAAGAGCTAAGAAGGCTTCAGTAATAACTAAGACGTCAGCAAGAACTAAGAAGACGTCAGCAAGAATTTAGAAAACGTCAGCAAGAACTAAAAAGACGTCAGCAAGAACTAAGAAGACGTCAGCAAGAAATAAGAAGATGTCAGCAAGAAATAAGAAGATGTCAGCAAGAACTAAGAGGAAGTCAGCAAGAAATAAGAAGACGTAAGGTCTTCCTTCTTCTTAAGAAAGTCCACTTAAGAAGCATCAGCACACAGTAAATAAGAACACAGTAGAAAGAAGTAAGAAATACTAGTAATAGGTAAGATGTTTTGTGCTATGACAAACACTAAAAAGATTATGTAGGGGGCTAAGTATTATGTTAGGTCATAAAATGCAATAATTTTCGACAGACACGTTTACTCCACAATTGACAGTACATACATACATAAAATCACGCCTTATTCCCATGGGGGTAGGCAGAGATCACGGATTTCCACTTGCTACGATCCTGACACACCTCTTTCGCTTCATTCACTCTCATAACATTCTTTATACATGCTCGTCGGCTTAGGGTACTCCTAACCTGGCCTAGATCTTCCCCTTCCAGCAGTTCACAGATTACAGGTACAGATTCGACCACTCCCTGTAGAATGTGTCCAGTACCCAAAGTCCCAGTGCATTTACAACATATCGTTACCAAATGTTGTTTTCGTTTCGCCTACGTGTCTCTCTCTTTAGAATGGAAAAATGATGAGACAACAACTGTATATAACCACGTAACGTATTTTTGCTGTCTCATCTTTTCTCCATACAAAAGACAGAGACAAGTAGACGAAACGAAAACCACATTTGGTAACGAAATGTGGTTGCCAAACTCCGACTTCGGGTACAGTACCCAAAGTCCCAGTGCATATTTACAACATTTCGTTACCAAATGTTATTTTCGTTTCGCCCACGTGTCTCTGTCTTTTGTATGGAGAAAAGATGAGACAGCAAAAATACGTTACGTAGTTAGAGTTGTTGTCTCATCATTATTCCATGTGGTAGCAAAACTCGGAGTTCGGGTACAGGTCATCCCGCTAACGCTTCCTGGCTCTGTCTCGGGCGGCGACATCCGTCTGATTTAGTATATTTACCTTCATCTTCCTGCCTTGAGTTGGCTGCCGACCCTGTTTGAGCAGCATATTCTGTTGCCTCAGTTGTCTGTTCTCTTGTTCGAGGCGTTGTAACTCGCGTTGGTAGCGCGCTTGTAATGCTAACACTTCGTCTTGTAGCGCGTGGACTCTCTTCTCTAAAAACAATTATTCAGAACACAATTTTTTTCAAGTTATTTTGAGGTAAATATCATCTGATCCATTGTAGTAGTAGAGCTATTTGTGTGTGTCTCGTGGGGGTTGCGTACTACCACCATCCCTATTGCTGCCGTGAAGGAACATCGCTGTGTACAGGTTTGAAGGGTGTGGGTGCCGGTGAGATTACTGGCACGTGAGGCTGAACATCTGTATGCCTCAAGTATGATGGACGCAGTGTTGACACAATTTTTATAGATCTCATAGATTTTATCCCCTTTAGGTCTCAATTTCTTTAATGAAGTAACAAAAGGACCTATTCTAGCCCTCATAATAAATACTTACCATAGTTAGCAGTATCGTCCGTGGCTGGCTGCGTTTGCGTTTGCGGCTGTGGTCTGCTCTTCAGGTTGTTTGTAACACTTGGCGCTGATTCTGCTGAAGAAACATTTGCAATATTATTTAAATAAACAAGGAAAATTGCTTGCCTTTTCACGCCATTAAGAGAAAAAGCCATACAATTTTCATGAACCGGAAATTTAAGAAATATAGCCAAAATACATAGCTAAATGAAGGTGACTACGCCACATGCATTTTTGTTTACTCATTAAATGTTGGACTCACCTAACTTGTCATTGGACTCACCTAACTGGTCACTGGACTCACCTAACAGTTCGTTGGACTCACCTAACTGCACGTTGTTGGCTGCGGCGGCTGCGACTGCGTCCTCGTACCGCTGTGCGAGCCACTCCCTTAGCTCCGCCGCGCGCGCCAGGCTCGCGTCTCGCAGCCGCGGATCTACGCCCAGGTGGAGTGTGTCAACCAGACCTAGCGTTACACCTCTATTGACATACACTTGCTACTGATATTACGTCAGACGTTCAATGAATAATTAATTAATTATTATTTAATTATCTTTGGACAATCCACACGACACTAAATAGCCCCAAACTAAGCAGAACTTGTACTATGAGAACCAGATAGCTGATATTAATACCTTATAATGTGCATTTTTTTTTGTAAATACTTACTTAGAATACAATATAACACCCAGACAGAGAACAAACATTTGTGTTCACTACACAAATATTTGTTCTCGGTGGGGATCGAACCCACGGCCTACGGCGCAGAAGGCAGAGCTACTACCAACTGAGTTGAGAGGCCAGTCGTAATCATTGACTTGCTACTGTTATTTAGTCTCGTAAACAATGTTTCTTCATGATTTTGATGGACCGTACCGTATCAACCAGACATAGCTCCTCAGACCTCAAATAACATTAGAACAGGCCTTTGCATTATTGTAAATGATTTATATAGCGTCAGAGGCAACTGGTATACAAACCCCACTTGCGAGACGCTATAGTGGCTGCCAAATAACATGAGTAAAAACGAGGGACAGATGATTTGAGATCTAGCATTTGACCTATATTGACATAGACTGGCTACTGAATTATGACGCGTGATAAGACAAATTTCTATGGAGAATAGTTTAAGCTAAATTGTTAAATGTAGCGCTATGGTGTCTAATCCCTTGAATTGAATTAAATAAACGAAATACTGATTCAATAGCCTGATTATAGGCAATTCTACTCTATGTGAGCTCATTTAGTTGAAGATTTAAATAAATAATTATGAATTTACATCTCAAATGCCCACTTTTGAAATACAAAAATAGGTATAGGCACATAACTTTAGCGCTGACCGTTATTGCGTAGAAGTCGAAAATAAGGTGCGAAGGGCGGGTGTGCGTAGCGCTGATTGGCTCTCCAGTCGCACTCCGCTCTCTGTACCAATAGGACACTCTGCACACATCCACACATCCAGTGTGCGCGACATGGCACACTACGACACATGCGCAGCGCGTAACGGTCACCACTAGAGTTATGTGCCGCTAGTTATAAGTGACCTTAAAGTGGAACAATTTATCAAATGGTTCTACAAGATTAAAATGAACATACCCATTTCAAACTTATCAGAGATCCTGTCTTTGGCATCAATCAGAACAGTGGTGAACCGACCCCACTGTTCTTTGTCCGGGAGAAGTTCATTGACCCAGCCCATGTCAGGAAGACCATCTTTCCATTCTGCATATTTCTGAAAAAGTATTTTTCTGAATTTAAATACTATGACATTTGTGTCAAATTTGGACACTGAAATTCAGCATTACGGGTAAAAGATATAAGATATTTTACTGTCCACAATAGTTTTTATAATGAAATGACTACTTATCTAGCAAAACTAAGAGGGTTTTTTTTTTAAATGATGGGAATGATGGGAAGATTCTATTTGTATTTATTTATTTCTGTCACTTAGACTAAGGACAAAGATAAAATGAGATCTAGAACATTAAACCTTATAACTTAGCCTAAATCGAGAGCTGGTACCCAAGGAAGTTTCAAATAAAAACCTGCAGATCTGGTCACCAGGCTTGTCTTCCGGCCTTGATACATCTCAATATTAGGGTAGGTAACCAATGCCATCTTATTTTTATAGGACTCTACCTCGGTACCTAAACTAAGCCAAGGCCCGTATGATAACATACCGAGCTGAAGATTTAATTAGATCAACATAGGATCATTTTGTTATTCTAAATCTATAGTTAGTACATAATTAACCTACAATATTGGGAGAGCCCCGCAGCCCATAATACCTACCTCAGGTGAGACCTTAGATAGGTGACACTACTAATTGTGCCTACCACAAGTAGATTTGCTTGTCCTCACATGAATCATATTATAGCAATGATAAGTGTAGCTCGCTTTTATATATTATTATTATTATTATTAGTATATGTCCTCTATTTCTGTCTTTTTCCTATTGTATTGTGTGCAATAAAGAATTAGGAATCTAATTATATTACTTTCAAAGTATTGAACAGTTAATTACCTTATTTAAGGTCATCCCTCCACCCACAGCTCCGCCCAGCACGAGGTACCGGATCTTCAGGATCCCTCTCACAGCCCGTGCGACCAGCATGCCGTACTGTCTGCGAGGCATGTGGACGGGGGCCGGGCGGTGGAGCAGCATGCTTCGGCCCGTCCACACTGAGAATGCTATGGCTCTTGTGTCTATGGCTTTCCATGATGATCTTTTGAATTGTGATCTGTGTAAGATATCAATAATTATATAATTATAAATAAATAAAAACTTTATTGCGGACAACTTAAAATTTACTACTACTAGTACATTAGAGAAAAGAAATAGATTGTCCTGCAATGGGCGGTCTTATCGCTCGGGGCGATTTTTTCCCCCGATTACTTCTAATTATGAACCAAATAAAGACATTTTGTTCAGTAAATCACACTAAAGAACCACTGCTTTCAGGATTTGAGCCAGTTCAAGATAAAAATGTCTAGAAATGTAATACTTGGATTGTATAGCAGGAAAGGTAACTTATTTCTGCTATAAAGAAGCATTGCTGTGTTTTGGATTGAAGGGTGTGGGAGCCAGTGAAATTACTTTATCAGTTTTATTTTTGAATAATCAGCTGATGTTCTAAGCTCAAGGTCATTTCAATAAAGTTATAAAATAAGCTCAAAAGCTTCGTAAAGATCAGAGATCAGGTTCTATCGACATAGCAAGGAGACCACTGCAGGACACCGCTAGGGTATTGAATATGATGGTAGGTATAAAGTCGAAGTTATACCTTCTGGTTTAGAAAAATAATGCATGGTATGTACCTTACCTCATGCGGTTGTGTAGTATCCTCGACATTGTTTACGTAATTTCTTCAGTTTAGCATGTATTTCATAACCATTCAACCGGACTTCAGGGGAATAATAAACTCGAGAAAAATATATTTCATAACCTCCACCGGCAGTAGTAAATAATAAAGATACCTGCGTTTGTGTATAATTTAATGGGTTTTCTAGTATATGTGTACACAATCAACTTGTAAATAAATAAAAATCAATTCATTTTTTCATTATTTTGAAAAGTTCGTGAAATGCTCAAGCAAGATTTTTGTTCAAGATTTCTCTGCTCTGACAAGTGACAAGTTGGTCGAATGACGGTTCTTGCTTCTGTTTGATTGGCATAAAAATAAATATGACATATGACATAACCGTAGACGGAGTCCCCGTCCCTGACCTAACACTGCAACACTGCAAATAGGCAAATGCTTTTGTGGTTTTTGCTCTGTGACTCTGTGACTGTGACTCTGACATTTTAAATTTTTAAATGAACTGAACTGAACATTCAAGTTGGCAGCACTAGCTAGCCGTGACTGACTACCGTCGTGCTACCGTCTGTCAAAAGAAAGAACGTCAAAAATGGATAATTTTTCGGCGCTCTTATATTTACGCAATATTCACCACGGCATGTTTATCAAAACTTTTTTTTAATTTTTGATTGTACTTTCTGGGTTAAAGTTTTCTGTAATATTCCACTATCTTTCTTTATTCTTTCTTTGTAAGCTTAATTACGTTTAATCTCACTGCATTTATCTATCATCGAATTTTAATTAAAGCTTTCATCATTTTATAATAATAAGTTGATGATACACACTAGCAAACATTTAGCAAACATTTTTTTTACGGAACTCAAATCTTCTCCTACCTTGGCTTCAATTATGTAAAAAAATAAAAAATGGGTGGTTCTTACGACAGGGATAGGGTGATGATGATGTTAGATTTCGTGACTCTAAGATATTTTCGAATTACAGATACGCTAGTAGTTACTATGATGGCACGGTAACGTCACAGAATAGATAATAGTTAGTATCAAGCATCTTACGGCCGGCGTTTTTCGTGACTGTACTATACATATGTACCTATTATAGATTTTATGAACTAGCGGCCGCCCGCGGCAGGCTTTGCCCGCTTAGTAGTGGTCATTGCTAACATCCATCCTGTGGAATGTTTGTTTTATTTACCTGCATGATTTTGTAGATCTACTGCATTTAGTTAGGTATTATGAATAAGGTAGGCAAGGCACTGAGGGCTGGTTTCCGCAAGGTTTCTAGTTGGCCCTTTTTGCGTGGCGCTTGACACCAACGTGTTGCTCGAACTGTCACGCCGGTTTCCTCACGATGTTTTACTGGCATAGTGCACACACATTTTTCTACAGAAAAACTACTTGGTACACGACTGGATTTGAACCCATGACCTTATGCGGATCGGACGGCGGGTCCGCTACGTCTAGACCACCAGTGCTCTCTGCCAACGAGCTTACCTGATGGTGGATTCAGAAGAGCTGGTAATCATTATAATCATATATGTAGGTAGGCGTTCTGTGGGAAAATGGGACTTCTCAGCAAATAGGTGGGTTACTTATAGGTACTTAGGTAGGTAACTTATCATCATCATTATTATTATTATTAAAAGCCTGTTGTGTCCCACTGCAGAGCAAAGGCCTCCCTCCCTTCTCTCCATTCATCTCTTGTTTGGGCTACTGTGGATCATCATCATTATTATAAATTGTACAGATTTGTATTTTTGTAACGAATAAACTCAAAAACTACTGGACTGATAAACTTCTTTTGCCACTATAATGCTGAATTATCCCCGAATAACATAGTTACATTATACCTAGTTCGAGCAAATGAAACCTACAGGAAATGAGTCTCTTTCACCAATAACTCTGCATTTGCAGTTCAGTAACTACTGAGTAGTTCGACTGGTGGGTGGTACAAGACAAAGGAAATGAAATATATTTATTTGCAAGAAGTATGGTACAACTATTAGATTATAGGGTATGTAAAAAAGCGTATACATATACTTTGTCGGAGAACAATATACAAAATTCAAACAAAAAGTAGAAAATATAAGTTTAATTAAAATGAATCAGTGTGTCAGAATAATAACAATAATCAATTCAGAATAATAATTCATAAAGAAAATAGAAAATAATTTATATGAAATCTTTAACGCTATGAAAACATTGATACAACATTGAAGATATCTTTAGTAGGTAGTTACTTCATCACGCACATCTACCTAATTATACTTCATTCACAATCTGACTTCACACACTTTTGGCAGGGTTTTAAACACACATCACAAACCCACTAAAGTCTGGTCTACCACTTTCTAGCGCTAAGTTTGACACACATCTTCAGCCCACTGAAGATTAAAGCCCACGAGGTGTCTGGCATGTGGCAGAAGTGTCCAGCCCTGAAGAATTAAAAGTTCTTCTCATTAGTGATGACTGCCCAGTTCTATTGCGTAGGAGTTGCTTAGGAGCGGTTGGTTCCCAACGCTGCTGGAGGCATTGGAGTCGTCTGTGCTGTAGGAAATGGTAAATACTCTTCAGATGATAATAATAAGACAGATCATTAATTACCGATGCTGTTGCAGCCATCGCATTTCTGTCCTATTTATTATTCCGGTGGATTTTATTTCGTAAATAGTAGCTCGCATCTCGAAATAGCCTAGCAAGAATTATAGAACAGTAGCAAGCAGAAGCAAGCATGACATTGACCTCTTGACATTTGACAGTTGAGATGTCAGATTTGACAGTTGAAATATAAGATTTACGCACACAAATGTAGATATACATACGTATACGCACACATAAACCATAGAAATCTGCTTCTTCTTTTTTCGTGAAAATAAGATCGGCCATAATTTTTCATGAAATTCTTGAAAAAAATTCACATCGAAAAAGGATTCCTCTGCAAATCAGACTGATACCGTAGTAAATAAATTTAATGTGTGTTTTGTGCCGTGTATTTATGTAGTGAACTGTTGCAATGACCTAAAACTTGTCGCAGTGGATCAGTGTCTTCGCAAAATCATTAATAAAGTGAGTGTTGGTTTTTTGTAAAAGTCCAAATTTGCCCTCGATAAATTAATTATTCGTCGAGGAAGTGGTGATATCACAGTCAGTTATTTGTTATGGAGTGATGTAATGCGGGGTTCCGTACGTGGGGTATCTTCTCTGTATTCTTTCGTGTTATTTGGTGTAACTTGTGTTATTTTTAGAAGTCAAGTGCTTGTCTGCGCTACGTCTGTTTATTTGTCTGGCTATGGTATGTACAATTATAATTAGTTTGTCGAGGTTCAAGGTGGGTTGAAGAGGCGAAGGCATTTATAATTTAAAAACTTCCTTCTCTACAAACCGACAACTGATTTCAGAATGCTGTTACTTACTGAAATAATATGATTCATCTGATGAAAAAAACCCTGTCCCTTTAGCTATAATTAAAAACCCTGAACATTATATTAACAGTACATATTAAATAAGATACTATGTTTAGAGAGCTGATATTTTTTAATAAAGACACATAACTGACATCTTTGTTCGTCACACAAACTTAAACTAAACTCAATATAACTTTATTCATTTCAATTACAAGAATCACGTTTAAACGTCTTACAGCTAGGTGAGTCTAGGTACCAGTTCCACGCAACCAAGCTTAGAAGAACAGGCAACAAACTACAGCTCGGTTCCCAACATTTTTTTATATGATCCTTTTACAAATCAAAAATAAGTCACAAATGTTAGTCCTGTGTGGGTATTGAAGCTATAACCAACAGGACAGAAGGCAGAGCTACTACCAACTGAGCTGTGGGACTACTCATACCTAAAGCTGTTTTCTACTCTGAGATGGCGGAGGGTAAGCGGAAGCACGGTGGTCAACATCTGCGTTACAAGGATGTGTTCAAAAGACATTTAAATTCCTGCAATGTTAAACCTGACTGTTGGGAGGAGCTTGCTTCACAAAGATCGTCTTGGCGTTCTACCATCCACCATAAAGTAAAAGCGTTTGAAGATAGCCGACTCGAAGCGCTCGACATAAAACGCGAAATACGCAAGAATAGACCTAAGCCCTCCTACACATATGCATACAACACCGCGGGTCAACTGTATTGCTCTTCATGTGATCGGGTGTTTAAGAATAAGTTTGGCCTAGCGAGCCATATTAGGGCTCACGCTAGGAAATTAATTTAGTTAGTTAAGTTTTGATTTAGGTTTTAGAAGATACATATTAATTTTAGCTGGGGTCGCCGTCATCGAAATCGATGAGAAGGACTATATATATATCACCTCAATAAAGCTTTGTCCTCATTGTTAGTAGATATAATCAATGTATAATTAGAAGAGCACTGGTGTTCTAGTGGTAGTGGCCCCTGCCTTCCGATCTGAAGGTCGTGGGTTCAATCAAATCCACTCGTGTACCAATGAGTTTTTCTGTCGAAAAATGTATGTGCACTATGCCAGTACTCTCAAAACGGTGAAGGAAAACGTCGTGTGGAAACCGGCGTGTTGTAGAACCTAAAAAAGTTGGAGCAACACATGTCATGGGTCACGCAAAAAGAGCCCACCAGCGGCCCACTTGCGGAAAAGCCTGCCCGCACATCAAGTGTGCATGATAAACTTGCCGAAACTTGCCGAACTTAGAAGATTACTCATAACATTCTTTATACTTGAAATTGATATTGGTTCAACCAATCTTGTTTCTTATCTCAACTCCCACTAAGCAATTTTAACGATACCAAACTACTGTTGTGTGGGTTGAAGGTCAATGACCCTGATAAGTGTGTAGTCATGCCCATGAGAGTGGTAATTACATTGGTAAATGCTATATTATCATAGATTAAAAACAGTGGCTGTTCGATCTCCGCTGAGAACAGTAGCGTCTCGCGTTCGCGCGTAGGTACCTACAGTGCAAAGTGCAAGCGCATCACAAAAACGTCACCGCGGACGTGCTGCCGACTGTGACAATGACCCCGTTCTTTGTCGCGTAAGGCATGTGCATCGACGACGAATTATATTGTTAAGGTGACACCATTTATTGCCTTTACAATGGATACGCCATCAAAGGTACGCTTTACCCTGCATACAGAGCTGGAGCATACTTTGTATGACCACTACAATGACGCAGTCCGTCTTTTTAAAGAAGAAAGGCAAGAGCGTGAAAAGCTTCAGGGCCTTGTTGGGAACTTGAAGAACCAAATTGAAGTTCTTCAAGAGCAGCTGAAATGCGTTGCGCAATCAACAAACATGCCATCAACATCAAGCATGGAAACTTCCTCGGTTCAGGTGGAATATGTTACGGACGAGGAAGAGCTAGCAAAAGAGACAGAGTGGATAAGAGCGAAATCCAGGAAAAAGCGGAAAATGAACACCTCGCCCACTGTCTCACCACAAGGAAATGCCAATACTCCAGCAAAAGAAAAACAAAAAAAAATTCCTTCCCCACCTCCGATCATAGTAGACGGGGTGAATAATTACCAAAATTTTTACGACTCCTTGTCTTTAAAACAGCCCGCTGGTACCTTTAAAATCAAGATACTAAGCGGTGAGAGTGTTAAAGTAAATGCCATCAATGATGATGCATACAGAGCCTTAACAAAAATTCTAAGCGAAAGCGAGTACCCCTGGCACTCCTATGAAAACAAACAAGAGAGACCGATAAGAGTTATGGTCAAGAAATTGCCTTCCTCGTGTAAACCTGACCGAATTATCGAAGACCTAAATGGAAGAGGCTACAAGATTGAAGAAGTTGTGAACAAACTAAGTTGGAAAACTAAGGAACCACTAAACATGTTCATGGCCACCTTCAGCAACGAAGAAGATGTAAAAAAAATATATGAAATAAAACATATATTGGGGTGCGTGGTCGAGATTCAACCACTAAGATCCACCAAACTTATCCCACAGTGCAAGAAATGCCAAGTATATGGTCATACACAAAAGTACTGCTCCAAAGAACCAAGATGTGTTAAATGCACAGGTAAGCACCTTACAAAGGACTGCAAAAAACCTGCAGAAGAAAAACCAAAGTGTGTGCACTGTGGGGAAGCACACCCAGCAAACTACCGAGGCTGCATGGTAGCTAAAGAAATGCAGAAGATGCGGACCAAAAGTATAAATAAAACTCAGGCTACACCGCAAAACGCCAGCAGCAAACAGCAAGTAGCTCCTCCAGGCTCTAACGTAAGAACTCCTTCAGTTAGCACCACTCACAAATCTGTGTCATATGCCCAGGCAACTGCCAAAAACACACCAAACATGCAACGCAAAGAGCCAAGCAACGATAACAAGCTAGATGTCATTCTGAAGCTCATGACATCCTTTGATGAGAGATTGAAAATAATAGAAAATAGCACCAAACAAGCTATTCCTAAGAGTAAAAAATGATTTGTACACTTAAAATCATGGCTTGGAACTGCAATGGGCTACTTAATCATCAAAACGAACTGCAAGTAGTCCTAGACATAGAAAATGTCGATTTGTGTCTCGTGTCTGAAACGCATTTCAATAAACAGTCACACATCACTTTCAAAGGCTATAAAACCTATCATGCACTACACCCAGATAACAAAGGAAGGGGGGGTAGTGCTGTTATCGTGAAAGAAAACATAAAGCACTATGAAGTAAGTAAATGTGAAGAGCCAGATATCCAGTCCGTAGCTATTTGCATTAATACAACGCGGTATTCTCTTACGGTAGCAGCCATATACTGCCCACCGCGCCATACGATACATGAACACGACTACTCAAGATTTTTACAAACCCTTGGTGAAAGATTTGTACTTGGAGGTGACTTCAATGCAAAGAATACGTACTGGGGATCCAGACTAACGAATACAAAGGGCAGAAACTTATTGAATGCCATTAAACATATAAAAGGTGACGTTATATCTACTGGTTCACCAACATACTGGCCAACTGACCAAAACAAAATTCCAGACCTGATAGACTTCTTCATCTACAAAAATCTATCGAGTAACTACCTACGAATGAAGCAAAGTTATGATATGAACTCTGACCATTCTCCAATATATCTAGAAATAAGTGAAAAAGTTTCACAAATAGAAAACGCTCTGACCCTGGTAAATAAGTATACTGATTGGGAGAGTTTTAAAATAGAATTAGATTTTAATATAGACCTAAAAGTTCCTCTGAAAGTCCCGGAGCAACTTAACCTAGAAATAGACAATTTTACTAAAATCATACAACAAGTTGCCTGGAATAATACACCAGTAAACAAAAAAAGAGGCGCAAGAAATCACTACCCTCAGGATATCTTGCAACTCATAAGTGAAAAAAGAAAACAGAGAAACGTTTGGCACCAAACTAGATTTCCAAAAGACAAAACTAAATTAAATAATCTCACAAAACTGCTTAAAAGAAAAATTCAAGCTTTTAATGACGAGTCAACTAACAGCTATCTCCAGAACCTCACCAGTGATCGCAGTACAAACTACTCACTCTGGAAGGCAACTAAACATATGAAACGACCCATTACCCAAATTCCTCCGATTAATATAGGGTCTGGAAAATGGGCCGTTAGTAACGAACAGAAAGCCAAAAGATTTGCAGAACATCTTGAAGAAATATTTACACCTAACGAAGGCCAAACAAACCAAGTACCTATGATTAACGAAGTTTGTGACGAAACACTTTCGATAAAGCTGGTAACACCCAGAGAAGTCTGGAGCGAAATAAAACACCGTATAAACCCAAAGAAATCTCCTGGATTCGACCTTATCTCGGGAGAAATACTACACCATCTTCCACGAAAAGCACTAGTGAAACTGACGACCCTTATAAACGCAGCACTCAGACTAAAGGTTGTACCAGATTTATGGAAGGTTGCCGAAGTCATTATGATAGCAAAGCCAGGAAAACCACCTCATGAGACCTCATCTTATAGGCCAATTTCTCTGCTACCTATCATGTCAAAATTATTTGAAAAACTGTTACTGAAAAGACTTAAGCCACTTATAGAAAGTAAAAACATCATACCAGATCACCAATTTGGATTCCGAGAACAGCATTCAACAATAGATCAAGTTCATAGAATTACAGATGTTATTGAGAGGACTCTCGAAGAAAAAAGGTCTGCTCCACTATCTTTTTAGACGTGGCACAGGCATTCGATAAGGTATGGCATGAGGGCCTTTTACTGAAATTAAGAAAAGTATTACCTCCTGAATTTACAGATGTAATAGAATCCTACTTATCTGATAGAACTTTTAGAATAAGGCAAGAAGACGCCTTCTCTGAACTTAAGAAAATAAGAGCTGGAGTACCACAAGGAAGCGTACTAGGTCCGGTCCTTTACCTTCTTTATACAAGTGATATTCCCGTCCTAGCCAATAATACCATTGCAACCTTTGCTGATGACACTGCCATAATGGCTGTCGGAGGCACTCATGCAGAAGCAGCTGAAAAGGTACAAGTAGCTGTTAATGAAATCCATGATTGGACTAGAAAATGGAGAATAAAACTAAATGAATCCAAATCGGTTCACATCAACTTTACTAACAAGAAAGATCAATACTGTGCGGTATTCATTAACAATAAAATCATTCCATATGGAAACACAGCTAAATACCTTGGTATGACTCTTGACGCAAAGCTGCGCTGGAAAGCACACGTCAAGAAGAAAAAAGAAGAGCTAGAGTTACGCTACAAGAGGATGTACTGGCTGCTTGGAAGGCAATCTACTCTTTCAGTGCCTAACAAACTTTTGTTGTACAAACAAGTCCTAATGCCGATATGGACTTATGGTATACAGCTGTGGGGCTGTACCTGTAAAAGTAATACTGCAATAATTCAACGATTCCAGAATAAAGTGTTAAGGGGCATTGTTAATGCACCCTGGTACGTGAGAGACGAAGATCTGCACCGGGACCTCCAGATCGAATTCGTTGATAAATTAATTAAGAAATTCGCAGAAGCTCACGAGAAAAGACTTCATCACCACGTGAATGTCGAGGCCATCCAGCTCCTCGATAACACAGACAAAGTGAGAAGGCTCAAAAGAATCAAACCTTTTGAGTTAGTGTAATGTTAAAGTTATTGTGCAGTAATAATAGTGCTACTTTTAATGAACACAAGAACAAAGTGTCATCACAAAGTGTAGAGACTGTAAGAAAAGTGCCGATGGACACATTCTTGTAATATTTTCTTCTATAAAAATAAGTTAAAGCAAAATTGCTCATTAGCCTACTTGGCTAGATTGTAATGTTATTAGGATACCGCATCAAAGGGGTATACTAATTAAATGAAAAAAAAAAAAAAAAAAAAAAAAAAAATAGATTAAAAACAAATCCATCCCACGGGAACCATACAGTTTACCATAGGCTGAGAGTTCATCCTCACACCTTAGAGCCTGGGTGGTCGCGCACCATTCGGTTTCAGAGGAACTTCCTCCCGCGAACACTCAGGCTGTGGAATGATCTCCCTGCTGAGGACAACCCTAAGGACTATAGCATGGGGTTCTTCAAAAAGGGTGTTTTAAAAGTTTTAAAGGGTCAGCAACGCGCTTGTGATGCCTCTGGTATTTCAGGTGTCCATAGGCTACGGTAACCGCTTCCCATCAGGTGGGCCGTATGCTTGTTTGTCAACTTAGTTGTATAAAAAAAAAAACCAGGATAAAAAGTATCCTATGTGTGATATTCCAAACTATAATCTATCTCTGTGCCAAATTTCAGCCGTTTGAGCGCGATTGAGTAACAAACAAACATTAATCCATCTATAAATATTATAGACACTCCACACACCACCATCTAGCCCCAAACTAAGCAGAACTTGTACTATGGAAACCAGATCCTCGGCCCAGCATGATTATAATAGAGCCCGGTCTTGAAAACAGCATTATTGTTGCTTTTGTATTCAAATTGGATTTAAACTCCAGCCTTTCAGTGGTCATTAACCCCCATACGATTTTATATACGATTTTATATTGCGTTTTGGTTTGCTTAAAACTAGCTCAAGGAGGTTGCCCTCAAAAGAAATACCTGGAGGAAAATGCATACATTACGCCGACAAGAGCGTTGCTCTTAAATATGAAAAAGAAAACTAGCTATGTTTTAACCTTTTTTTGATACAGCTAGCTGATGGAACAGGCTTATGGCATTTAAGCATAAAATCTTATCAGATTTATGTGGAAAATGGCTAAACTACTAATTTACTTGTAGGTAGTCTTCAGTTATAAATACAGGAAACAAGTAATTTATATAAGTAATAAATACCTACCTACTTTACATGAACACTCATAATTCAATTATGCAATAAAATAAAGTACATACCTAGTAAGTACCTACCTAGGTGTTTTTGCCTTTTTTATATTTATTTATATTATTCGGAAACCCTTTAAAGTTTTGTGCAATAGCACAAAACGTAAAGGGTTTCCGCCAAATCCCATAGAAAAAAACCCCAGTCCCGGCGCAAAAGAATAGTATCTCAGATTTTAGATAATTATTAGTAGAAACAATATCAGGTGTCGCTATTTCCTGATTTCGTGGCTAACATGTTTTTTTACCCAGAGAAGTTTCATAGACGCTACATGCAAAAATGACACTTTTTAGGAAAAACTTCGTGTAACTGTGCTAGTTGACATTGAATTGGCAAAAAATTAATAAAACACATAATATAAACACATTATCACTTATGTAATATAATGTACCTATACCTATTATTTCATTTTTTGAAAAACTTTATTTTACTGATTAATTCACTCATTTACGACACACACGTGTGGATAATTGCAAAAAATGAATATAATAGGTAGATATGTATTGTCCGTATTATAAAAAAAAATAAAAAAAAATGCGTACGCACTGATATGTATAGCCTGCATCATACTTATATACATTTTGAAGTTATATTTATTTTATAAGAACAATTATCGCCTTTAAAAGCTGCCTTTAGTAATCGGGGTGACTATGTTTCTCCCTTTAACAAATTGAGTGGGAGCGAGAGCGCGCTCACTCACGTCACAAGCCCTTATTGAATTCTGAGAAACGATAATGAAAACCTATTGTAATTTTAATAATATAACAGAGTAAAGTTAAACCCCGATTACTAAAGGCAGTATTATTTTTCTTATAAAATAAAGATAACTACAAAATGTATATAAGTATGATGCAGGCTATACATATCAGTGTGTACGCATATGTACCTATTATATTCATTTTTTGCAATTATCCACTTGTTTATGTTGTTAACGAGTGAATTAGTACAGTAAAATGAAGTTTTTCAAAAAACTGGCATAATAGGTATACGTACATTATATAACACATGTGATAATGTGTTTATATTATGTGTTTTATTCATTTTTTGCCAATTCAATGTCAATTAGCAAAGTAACATGAAGTTTTTCCTAAAAAGTGTCATTTTTGCATGTAGCGCCTATGAAACTTCTCTGGGTAAAAAACACATGTTAGCCACGAAATCAGGAAATAGCGACAACTAATATTGTTTCTACTAATGATTATCTAAAATCTGAGATACAATTCTTTTGCGCCGGGACTGGGGCAATTTTGGCGGAAACCCTTTATGTACAAAAGGTGGGCTAGAAGCATTTTCTACCAGCCAACCTAAGGGGTCGAGAATGGTTTTGACCTGCTTACTTAAAAAGAAAAGTGTAAAAAAATCCTATTATGTTGTACCGAAGATTTCATGCACCCTTTAATTAAAAAAAACTAATTGAAACACTTGATCGTTAATAAATATCAATTCAGTTTCATGTATTTGTAGGTGAGTTCAAATTACATGCAATCCTATAAGATAAAACTTATTGTGTTGAGTTAAGGTTCAAAGTTCAACAAAACAATATTTTTTGTCAGTCTCTAGTTATATTGCTCTGTAGTGGTAAAGAAATAAGGTTAAAAGTTCAAGAAAACGTTGATATGAGCTCATCGGTACTTGAGATATTCTGATGATTCAAAAGCGTAGGTTTAAGATGTCTATATGCAGGTACATCCAAAAATGGGTGTTATGCCTCATTCATTTTTAGCGGCTCGCTAAATGTCTCTCGACACTGTCATTTTCATGTCAAGAAATAGAGATGGCAACAGACTTATCAATCTAGTAACCTATAAATTGTCGAAGGCTAAATAAAGTCGTATTAGTTACACTATTTAGATTAATTTAGAGCTAAGAATCAGGAGATCGAAATAGGATATTTTTTATCTCAAAAACATAAATGGAACGGGGCGAGCGAAGCCGCTGGCGGCCGCTAGTAATGAATATGAGCCGAAGTTTAACAGCAACTTCATTTAGGTACTAAAAGATTTCCAAGTGATTAAGTTAAAAAACTTGAAAAACCAGACTTCAACTGCCAAAAAAACTGGTAAAAATGTATTTTTCAACGCAAACTTAGTTAAAGTAAACTGAAACGTAATATCAATTATTTACTTATAACCAATACTGATAAACTTGTGGTCTGTCTGGCAAATACCTACACATAGTAGCAGCTACCGAGAGATAAGCCGAGGCTGGGAGGACTGATAATTATGGTTTATTTTTAGCTGTGATGATTTATCTGAACTTCTAGGTAACTTTAATTTTATTGTAAAAAAAAACAGGCCTTTGCATCTATTGTAGATGATTTATAAAGCAACTGGTGATTACACAAGCCCTAATCGCGGGACGCTATAGTGCTTGGGACAGGATTTTAGATGGAATAGGCTTGCCCAGCACCTATACCATCCTGACAGCTTAGTCGGCCTAATCCACAGGAAAGGCATGGTCAATACATGCGGAGCTGACTGAGCCGCGGGTTTCCTCACGATGTTTTCCTTCACCGTTTGAGAGCACTAGCAGTGTGTACCAGTGCTCTCAATTGTACCTTAAACAATTTCATTTTACATTTTTTTTGTTCGAAGAGCAAAAGGCTGGCGTGGTATGAGCATGTCATGAGGAGGGATGAAAGTCATGTGACTAGGAGAGTGATGAGTATGGATGTGGATCGATATGTGAGCAGAGGTAGACCGAAGAAAACATGGATGAACTGTGTGTCAAAGATAAGATGAATATGAGAGGAGTGAATGCAGAGATGACGGCTGACAGAGGGGAATGGAGGAGGAAGAGCAACTTTGCCGATGTCGTCCATCTCTTAAGCCTGTTCTGGGCCATTACCATCCATCGTTGGTAAATAAAGCTGATGTTAAGTTGCAGAGTGAGGCATGGCGTCGGTGTGGAAGCGGCTGCAGCGCGTGAACAAGCGCGCGGCTAAGTTCCAATACACCGCATCCTATCATCGCGTCGACTTGGAGACTTCCCCCAAATGGTATGTAGCTCGCACGCACGGGACAAGAACCCCATACCACATACCCCATACTGTAATTAAAAAGCTTTAGCATCTCTCTGCAATATGTAGGTAAAAGTTTAAGCGCTCAAAAACATTTTAGTAATACCCAAAATAGTAAAATGAGTCCTTAGCCTACGTACTTTACTTACAGTGCTCAACAGTTACAAAAACTTGTGTACCTCAAGAACACACGTGTTCTTCTACCTGCCCATAGCTCACTAGGTGGGGTTAGCACAATAACCCCCGAATACTGAAACGCAACTCAGATTTAAGCACGTCTCAAGCGACGAATATTTGACAATTTTCAATGAAAATCTGTCAAATATTCGTCGCTTGAGACGTGCTTAAATCTGAGTAGCGTTTCAGTATTCGGGGGTCAGTCTTTTTCTTCCATTCTCCCCTGTCATTCGTCATCTGAGAGCGCTGGTGGCCTAGTGGTAGCGTCCCCGCCTCCCGATCCTAAGGTCGTGGGTTCGAATCCAGTCGTGTACCAATGAGTTTTTCTGCCCAAAAATTTATGTACACTATGCCTGTGCTCTCAAACGGTGAAGGAAAACATCGTGAGGAAACCGGCATATCGTAGAACCTAAAAAGTTCGAAAATATGTGTTAAGTGCACGAAAGTAGCCTCTTCGACGCGCACTTAAAATCCTTTCACCACACTTGGTTCGAAAGAATCAGTGACACGATAAGAAGAAGAATTCGTCATCTCAGTACTCACTCCTTTCTTGGACATATCATCTCTCACACAATCCATCCATATTTTCTTAGGCCTACCTCTACTTTTATATCCATCTACATTCATGCCAAACACTCTTTTCGTCACATGACATTCTTCTCTCCTCATAACATGTCCACTTAGTGCTAAAGGCCTGCGCACACCTAGGCCGAGTTTCATAGACCGAACTTTGACTTTACTTTGATGGAAAGTTCAACTTTCAACCAAAATTATATTTCTTAGTTCTGTCAAGCTCTTCTTTATTCAAAATATTGATAGGAAACTTCGATAAACAAAGCTTACTTTGCGAAGACTGCTTTGCTGTAAAGCAAAGTGCGGTCTATGAATCTCAGCCCTATGTCGCTGGCGATAGCGATCAGTGAAACGCTGTCAAATTTGACAGCGTTTCACTGATCGCCGACGCCAGCAACCTAGTGTGCGCAGGCCATAATGTCAATAAGTTCTTCAATTGTCGTGTGACTAGTTTTTCCGGCTTATTGCAAATTATCGACCGGTTTGAACGTATTGTATTCGCAAATTTTAAATTATTTTTGCGTTTATTAATTACAAAATCTTTGCGAAGACAACGATCAAATCGATCGAAAAGCAATTTGCAGACGAAATTATACACTTTGTGTAATAAATTAAATTAAATTGTAGTTCGCTTCTTTGACTGCACAGTTGGAAGTAGCTCTGCTTTCAACGCTGTAGGGTTCGATCCCCACCGAGAACAAAGCAAGATAGATGGACGTCATAGTCAAGGTCGCGGGGAGGAAATGGGTTAGACTGGCACAGGATCGAGGTAGATAGCACAAACTAAGGACCTATACCCAGCAGTGGGTGAAGTCGAGCTGTGGATGATGATGCTGATGTACCTTCCTACCTATTATTTCTAAGTTGATGCAAAAATAAACTCGATTTATTGAATGTATGTTCCAGGAAACCCAACAAACTAAGCGTGGTGTGGACCCGACGGTCCAGACGCGTCATCACAGACCCTTACGAATGGGAGCCCTCGCTGAAAGACCCGCTCAAGTAAGAACATCAAAGTCAAGTATATATAAGTTGTATCACAGGGATCACTTTGAAACGTCTTAAAGCTAGGTGAGTCTAGGTGCCAGTTACACGCGACCAAGCCGACGCAAGAACAGGCAACACAAACTGCGGCTCGGTTCCTACCGTTTTTTAACCGACTTCCAATCAAAAAGGAGGAGGTTCTCAATTCGGTTGTATTTTTTTTTTTATGTTTCTTACCGCATAATTTCGTCATTTGTGAGCCGATTTGAAAAAATATTTTTTTATCTGAAAGGTAGTGCTTCTAGATTGGTCCCATTTCAATTTTATTAAAATCGGTGTTGCCATTTTTTTAAAATATTTTTTTTAATGTTTGTAACTGCATGCCTCCGTCATTTATGAACCGATTTAGAAAATTATTTTTTTATTTGGAAGGTTATTCTTACGTCCAGATTGTCCCAAACAAATTTGATTAAAATCGGTTTAGCCGTTTGACAATGAAGTCGGTTTCTCAAGTTTTTTAAACATATAATTATTACATAAATGATCCTTTTACAAACCAAAAATATCAAGTGGGCCCTAAACTTGTTGCATCAGCTAGTTGTATAAAAAACCCTTTAGTAAAGCATGTTGGTAAAACGTGATATTGCAATTAATTTATCTTCATCTTTTTGGCTTAGGCGAACTGAACTTAATCTAAAATCAACTTTTAAATATAACCGAATTTATAAAAGTCGAAGAAAATTGTGGTTCCCGTGAGGGTTCCGAATCTCCCCCCTCGGGATTATCTACTTACAGTTCTGGCAACACGCAATATTTTTTTTTAAACTACTAGCGGATGAAACAAGCATATGGCCCACCTGATGATAAGCGGTAACCATCGCCTATAACAAAGCATTGCCTCGTAGGTCACGCAAAACTGTATCTTCTCTTTTCAGGGGTTCAGTGATATACCCCGTGCCGGAGAATCAGACGGTCACAGTGACCCTGTTCAAAGACTCACGAACCAACGAGCTTGAGGATAAAGACTGGACCTTCGTCTTGGAAGACGTGAGTAATACAAATATCACGCTTATTTACTTTTAGCAAGTATTTTATGGGAGAGTGCCAACTGCTCGGCTTCCAACCAGCTTTGAAACGTCTTTAAGCTAGGTAAGTCTAGGAGCCAGTTCCACGCAACCAAGCCGACGCAAAAACATCTAACAAACTACTACTACTAGTAGATAGATAGATACATTTTTAGATAGATCGTCAATTTATTTATAATAATCACAAATTATAGGTCTAATATTGAATAATATTAAGATACAAACAAAATAAGTATATGTTAAGTCACGCAAGCCATTTTTATCTATTCCCCAGGTGTCAATAACAGGCAAACGGCGGCGCCTAGCCGTGGCGTCCATCAACATGCGCAAATACGCAAGTCTCGAGCCCTCACAGCGCCCTATAGTAGTTCCTCTAGACGCCACCACGCACAAGATTGTTGGCGCATCCATACATCTTACACTGCATTGTGTTTTACTTAGAGAGGGGCAGGCTACGTAAGTAATCAAAAAATAAGGATAAAACTGTCCATATTTATAAGAATCACTATAAAATTACAGTCTAGACTAAATGAACCAGGTGCAAAAATAATAATTTGATCCACCCGGCTGCGCCAGAAATCATGCTAATGTCATAGAACTCTTTAAAAGTTACGCTAAACGCATTCACGCAAAAGATTGTGCATCAATACATCTGACACTACAATGTATTTTACTCTATGTATGTAAGAAGAAGTAGTTTATTCCTTAACATCACATTGAAACGTTC
Organism: Thera britannica; assembly: GCA_939531255.2. Classification (NCBI taxonomy): domain Eukaryota; kingdom Metazoa; phylum Arthropoda; class Insecta; order Lepidoptera; family Geometridae; genus Thera; species Thera britannica. The sequence continues at coordinate 7,834,829 of OW618043.2, read as the reverse complement.
TAAATTAATTCATCGCCTTCTTTCTTCACATTCTTTTTCTCGTCGAGTCGCTAGTTAATTCGGACCAGTGTGTTGAAAGATCATGAAACGTCAAAATCGAAATCTAAAAAAGCTAATCGTCTAAATCGTCAATAATTGGCGTTATAATTGTTTGTTTTTATCCATCCGGCTGCGGCAGAAACAATTCAAATATGTTTTACTTTAATTATTATTGTTTGTTATAGAGATGAAGACATGCAGTCACTAGCGTCTTTACTATCTGTGAATAACAACTCCGATATAGCTGTGCTTGAAGATTTGGACGAAGATTGGCTCTCAGACAATTCTACAAGACAGGTATGCAAAACAAATCCAAATTCAGGCATCTCAAGGTTGTCTGGTAGAGATCGCTGTTTAGCGATAATACCGCCCATTGTATGAGGCAAATAGTTTAGAATTTAGATAATAATATAAATAAATAGTGCACTATGCCAATAATCACAAACGGCGAATGAAAACATCGTGAGCAAACCGGCGTGTCGTAGAACTAGCTAATGGAACAAGCATATGGCCCACCTGATGTTAAGTGGTTACCGTCGCCTGTAACAAAACATTGCCTCGTAGGTCACGCACGACAACTAGCGTCAAGAATTGAATATTGATCTTGTATTTTATTTCCAGATGTCAGATCTCCGTCAGCAAATGGAAGAGATGACACAGTCTTTAACCAACAGTGACATAGCCGCCACCCCTAACAGTGTGCAGAGCCTTAACTTTGACAATTCCCGAACCCCCACCGCCCCTATCTCCCCGGAACCTAACACCCCTACCACCCCCACCCCACAGGACGCCCCGAGAGATGACTATAAGGTGAGTTTAAACTACCCTCCGGGATATAAACCCCTCAGGGCAGATTTTCTACGGACTAACGCAATTCGTCCACGAATAACTTCTAAGATACCGAAAAACACCCCTTAATATGAGAATTTCATAATAAAATAAACTCATCATCATCATTTGTGAAATCCTGACTCTTAAGAGACTTGTGTAATCAGGAGAACTCCCAAAAACATAAGTAGGTACACATAACACTTGCACAGCACCAATACAAATTATATTATAAAATACAAAAACACAAATCAATTATTTATGCAACAGATATACCCAATTATTATTATCGTAACATTTTCCTTTTTATTTTTTGCTATTATTTAAAAGAAATTTGTTATTTCTATCATAGTAATCATAGTAATTCTTTTGTTATTTTTTTACTTATTCACTTATGTACATACAAGTAACACACAACTTCATTAACTTTTATGCTCACCCAAAGGAGGGGACTAGACCTCACGACACAGGGAATCCTAGTGTGAGGCCTAGGGCTCATATTATACGAAAGTCAATTAATTACAGTAGCCTATTGTTCTTGTAGGCGCTAACTTATTTTAGTTCAAATGTATTTAGGCTTAACCTACCTGCTTGGGTAGGTACCTCATGTGAGGACCTACTACTATATTATAACAACTATTGTAATCCATTAGAATAGTGGGCTTACTGAATAAATAAATTTCATTTCATTTCATTTGCAGTCCGACTTAACCCACTGCTGGGCATAGGCCTCTCTTTGCTCTTGCCATTCACTACAAAAACAAACTACCCCTATCTTTTTAGGTTTTTATTATTACACTAGCGGCCTGTCCCGGCTTCGCACGGGTGGACATTAATTTTTTAAACAAATGAATATAGCCTATGTTGTTCAGGATGAATGTAGCTTTCCACTGGTTAAAGAATTTTCGAAATCGGCATGGTAGTTTTTAGCTTATTCATTACAAACACACAAAAATAAAAATCTTGACTCTTTATAATATAGGAAGATTTTTACTCCTTAGTTTATAGTATTTACAATATTTTATTAAATTTTCAGATGGATTACCAATTTGAGCCAAAGAAATTTGAACTAACCTCTACCCCCATAGACAATACATTCAAAGAGGTGATTTTCAAGCCGAAAACCGTCGCGAAAAGGAACCTTAAGCCTTTGGAGTTAAAGACTAATTTGAATTGTATTGGTCTGGATAGGAATGACAATGAGAAGGAAGATGGGGATAAAACACCTACTGCTGATATGGACAAACTCTTTCCGGGGAAGTTTGACAAAGATAAAACACCTGTAAGTACTAACTATACTACTTAATGCCTAGTTTTCTAGGCATTAGTATTGATGCCTCGTAGGTCACGCACGTCAGGAACGTGCCCTACGATGCACTGCTCTGCGTCCATCAGCAAGCTGATGGACGCAGGGCATCTGCAGGGCAGGGCAGATGCATACAGATGTTAAGCCTCATGATCCACACCCTTCAAACCTGTACACAGCGATGTTGCTTCACGGCAAGAATAGGCATGGTGGTAGTACGCACCCCCACGAGACACACGCAAAGAGCTCAGTAGAGCTTAGTAGTAGTAACTACTGATTTACTAATTGAAGGTGTGTGGCTCGTGCTTGGCCAATTTATTTTTCGCTTATTTTTGTCGTCAAGCAGCATTGCTGTGTTTCGTTTTGAAGGGTGCCTGTGAAATTACAGGCACGTGAGACTGTTAGTTATATGCCTCAAGTTGATGGCCACAGTGAAGTGCATCGTAGGGCACTTTCTTTGTTACAAGTTAATATCAGGTGGCCGATACGCTTGTTCATGTATTACATTGTTTGTATCAGGTGCAAGATCTTCTAGAATGGTGTCAGTTTGTGACCCGCGAGTACAAATCCTGCAAGGTCACCAATTTGACGACTAGCTTCCGCTCCGGACTCGCCTTCTGTGCCATCATACACCATTATAGACCCGATCTTATGTGAGTACATTATGAGAATTTCTGTTTTTTTATGAGAGTACAGAAATAGAGAAGAGAAAATATATTTTGTGGTCGTTGATATAGATGAGAAAAAAAGTAGGCTGCAGAATGCATCCCTGAGAAACTCCATATCGAATTGGTTGCTCGCCATTCGTAAACTAGGCAATCCTTACTCGTAGCTCTGCGTTGATTAGGTAATCTGTGAGTCGTTTAAGTCGAAGTCTTCTCACTCCAGTGTCCCCAAGAGCTATACCTAAGAATGAGATCGAGATCGTGTCCAATGCTTTAGCTAAGTCCAAAAGAACGGCTATACACTCTTTTTTGTTTGGTGTTATTATAAATTTATTGGTTTATTACTAGAGGTATTCCAAAATGTTGATGTATTGTTGTTAACAGTGACTTCTCGGGTCTACAACCGGATGACGCGGAGCGCAATGTCCGTTGTGCGCTTGAAGCGAGCGGCGCACTCGGCATCTCTCCCGTGCTCTCCGCTGCGGACGTATGCCGGCCCGCGCCTGATAGACTCGCTGTGAGTATTACCCGCGCCTGATAGACTCGCTGTGAGTATTACCCGCGCCTGATAGACTCGCTGTGAGTATTACCCGCGCCTGATAGACTCGCTGTGAGTATTACCCGCGCCTGATAGACTCGCTGTGAGTATTACCCGCGCCTGATAGACTCGCTGTGAGTATTACCCGCGCCTGATAGACTCGCTGTGAGTATTACCCGCGCCTGATAGACTCGCTGTGAGTATTACCCGCGCCTGATAGACTCGCTGTGAGTATTACCCGCGCTTGATAGACTCGCTGTGAGTATTACCCGCGCCGGATAGACTCGCTGTGAGTGTTACCCGCGCCTGATAGACTCGCTGTGAGTATTACCCGCGCCGGATAGACTCGCTGTGAGTATTACCCGCGCCTGATAGACTCGCGGTGAGTATTACCCGCGCCTGATAGACTCGCGGTGAGTATTACCCGCGCCTGATAGACTCGCGGCGAGTATTACCCGCGCCTGATAGACTCGCGGTGAGTATTACCCGCGCCTGATAGACTCTCTGTGAGTATTACCCGCGCCTGATAGACTCGCGGTGAGTATTACTCGCGCCTGATAGACTCGCGGTGAGTATTACCCGCGCCTGATAGACTCGCTGTGAGTATTACCCGTGCCTGATAGACTCGCGGTGAGTATTACTCGCGCCTGATAGACTTGCGGTGAGTATTACCCGCGCCTGATAGACTCGCTGTGAGTATTACCCGCGCCTGATAGACTCGTGGTGAGTATTACCCGTGCCTGATAGACTCGCTGTGAGTATTACCCGCGCCTGATAGACTCGCGGTGAGTATTACTTGCGCCTGATAGACTCGCGGTGAGTATTACCCGCGCCTGATAGACTCGCTGTGAGTATTACCCGCGCCTGATAGACTCGTGGTGAGTATTACCCGTGCCTGATAGACTCGCTGTGAGTATTACCCGCGCCTGATAGACTCGTGGTGAGTATTACCCGCGCCTGATAGACTCGTGGTGAGTATTACCCGCGCCTGATAGACTCGCGGTGAGTATTACCCGCGCCTGATAGACTCGCGGTGAGTATTACCCGTGCCTGATAGACTCGCGGTGAGTATTACCCGCGCCTGATACACTCGTGGTGAGTATTACCCGCGCCTGATAGACTCGCAGTGAGTATTACCCGCGCCTGATAGACTCGCTGTGAGTATTACCCGTGCCTGATAGACTCGCTGTGAGTTTTACCCGCGCCTGATAGACTCGCTGTGAGTATTACTACCAGCTAAGCTGTGAGTGTACGTGACTGTACTAATGAGTATTGGTTAAAGCTTGGTCACGTAGAACTGCCACCTAGACACACTTAACTTTAAGACGTAAAGTATATAAACACTTTTGCAGCACTAAAATACTTTATTATATTTATTACACGATAAAAAGGTTTGCACAACAATGCGGCGAGCGAGTAGCGAGAATCGACTGGCCTGCCGGCGGTTATTTCTTACTACCCGCACGGCGACGGGCGAGTCCATTATCGGGGCAGTCCATTGCACGTTGTTTGTTTCCATTGTCATCGCACGATAAAAGTTAGAAAACAATAAACTTTGTTGTACATAAATTCTTCTACCTACTATACCTATGTAATGTGGGAGAAGCCCACATCACTCCCCTCCAGAGACCGTCACTACGGTCGATAGTAGTCAAGAAATCGAACCAGGCGACCAGAGCGAGTTTTTCTGGCATCTGCTTGAGCAGGAGGTTCCAGACGTGCTGGAGGAGGATCGTGTACAGGGATAGGAGTAGAGGGGGGTGGATTTAGGACGGGTGCGGGAAGAGGGTCGATAGTAGGAGATGGGTCCACAAGTAAATAGGCCGGTTTGAGGCGGTCTATGGAGACTGACACACACTTTCCCCTGATGAGAATTTTGAAGACCTTGTTGCCCCGTTCTAAAACTTTGTACGGGCCAGTGTATGGGGGTTGCAAGGAGCCTCGTAATGCATCGTCCCTCAGAAAAACGTGAGTTGACGAAGCCAAATCTTTATAAATGAAAATATTATTTTTACTATGACGTGCAGCGGGTAATGGGCGAATCTTCGTTGCAAAGTTGCGCAGGCGAGTGGTGAAATCTGAAATGTCAGTTGACTCGCGAGAATTTGCTTGGAAAAATTCTCCAGGCAGACGAAGTGGTTCGCCGTACACCAACTCGGCGGAAGATGCTTGGAGATCGTCTTTGAAAGAAGATCTAATTCCCAAAAGCACGAGTGGTAAGGAGTCGACCCAATTACTATCGCCGTGGCACATTATGGCGGCTTTCAACTGACGGTGAAAACGTTCCACCAAGCCATTACAGGCCGGATGATACGCAGTTGTTCGACGGTGTTTGAATCCGATCATTTTTCCAAGATATTGGAAAAGTGCGGATTCAAATTGTCGGCCACGATCAGTGACGATATCAGTTGGACATCCAAACCTGGATATCCACGATATCAGCGCCTTTCCGACTGTTTCGGCTGTCATGTCGACCATTGGTGTCACTTCGGGCCATCGAGTGAAACGGTCTACTGCTGTAAAACAGTAGCGATAGCCCTGAGATGGCGGAAGCGGGCCAACAATGTCCACGTGAACAAATGCAAAACGAGCGCGAGGTAAATCGAACGTGCCCAATGGTGAGCTCACATGGCGGGTTACCTTGGCGCGTTGACAGTCTAAACATTTTCGTGACCAATCTCGGCAGTCTTTGCGCATCCCAGGCCAAACAAAACGCTCAGCAATCAACTTGGTGGTTGCCTTAGCGCCTGGGTGGCTAAGATTATGAAGACTGTCGAAAAGCTGCTTGCGCAGTGGTTGTGTCACGAAAGGCCTTGGTGATGGAGTGCTCACATCACAGTATATTTCGAGGTTGCTGTTAGGGATCTTGAGCTTCTTAAGGCAGAGTGAAAAATCTTTACCGAGATATTGAAGAAGCTCTTGATCAGTAGCTTGAGATTGAGCTAGTAAGTCATGGTCGATTGGTATCTGCAGTTCGTCGATGCGTGACAATGTATCGGCTACGACATTATCTTTGCCTGAAATGTGTCGGATATCGGTGGTGAACTGCGAGATATAATCGAGATGACGATACTGACGTGGCGAACAGTTGACTTTTCGTTCATGAAAAGCGAAAGTGATCGGCTTGTGGTCAGTGTATACGACGAAATGCCTGGCCTCCAACAAGTGCCGAAAGTACTTGATGCTTTCGTATATGGCCAAAAGCTCTCGGTCATAGGGTGAATATTTTTGTTGGCAAGGGCTTAGTTTTCGCGAGAAAAACGCGAGAGGTTGCCATTCGCCAGCTTTCAGCTGCTGCACTACTGCACCCATTGCGAGGTCAGATGCATCTGTTACCAGTGCGAGTTTGGCCTCACAATCAGGGTGTGAAAGGAGAGCAGCGTTTGAAAGATTCTGTTTGCATTGCTCAAAAGCAAGAAGAGAATCGCCAGAAATATCAACAGGATGTGAAGGTTTAAGGGAACCGCCGGCAAGAAGGGCGTTCAAAGGAGCTTGGATTTTAGCAGCTTGAGGCAAGAATCGCCTATAAAAATTAAGCATTCCCAAGAAACGCCTGAGCTGCTTAACATTCTGTGGAACTGGGAATTCCTTAATGGCCTCGACCTTGGATTCGAGAGGCTTGGTGCCAGACTCGGAGATGCGATATCCTAAAAATGTTACCTCACTGGCTCCGAAGACGCATTTCGAAATGTTGACGAGGATACCATACTCTTTCATACGCGTAAATAGCAGTTGGAGGTGGTTTTCGTGTTCGGACTCATCGCGTGAATACACCAAGAAATCGTCCAAATAGCAGTAAACGAAATCAAGACCTCTCGTCATCTCGTCAACAAATCGTTGAAACGTCTGTCCTGCGTTTCTTAAGCCGAAGGACATGAAGGGAAATTCGTATAATCCGAAGGGGGTAGTTATGGCCGACTTCATAATATCTTCCTTGTAGATCGGGATTTGATTATAGGCTTTGACCAAATCAATAGTGGAAAAGACTTTGGAACCAGCAATACTTTGGGCAAAGTCATGGATGTGCCTAATGGGATAACGGTCTGGGATGGTCCGTGCATTAAGCATCCTATAATCGCCACAAGGTCGCCAGCCGTTATCCTTCTTAGGCGTAAGGTGCAATGGTGAAGCCCATGAGCTTTCAGAAGGGCGCGCAGTGCCGTTGGAAAGCATGAGTTCGAATTCCTTCCTAGCTATCTGGAGTTTATCTGGGGCAAGTCTACGTGGGTTACAAAATACAGGTGGGCCGGGGACGGTTCTAATATGGTGCACTGTGCTATGCTTTGGTATCCACGGTGTGCCTGCAGGACGTGTAATTTCCGGGAATTTACTCAAGATGTTATGATACCTCGTGTCGCCTGATGAGACTTTTACAGAACAAATATCGATTTTAGCTAAGGAAGCTACGGCAGACAGTGGTATCAATTCTGTTGTTTAGAAATCCTAAAATTTAGCTAATTTCGAGCTAAAATTTCGTAAAATTGTTATTCCTATTCTGTTGGCAGCATCGTAAACTTAAATTTAGAGTGACAGCTCTATAATTAGGATAGTTACTCAATTTAGTCAAAAAACACGTAAATCCGTCATTTTGCTATTCGGTTGTACAATATTTTAGGTAATTTGCGCTTAATTTTAGAAACGTCAATCTAAATTTAGGCGACATGTTACAAGGTGCTGACTAAAGTTTTGTTGTATGGTTGTTGTGAATTTGTGGACGAAACGCAATCAAACTCAAAAAATCATGGAAGCTGGTTGTAGTGGCTGCAAATATAGAAGCCCCGCCATAGTTTGTAGGTACCTAAGTAACTATAACGCCTGCCACTTAAGAGCAAGAAACATAGTGGACAATCGGCCGGCTGAAGAAGAAATGTCTGCATCGCCATCGTTGTCTGCATTATTAACCAGAAAAGGCAGCCAAAATTATTATCTCGTGCTGCACTCTATATAATTATGTTTATGGAAGAATTAACAGGTGAATCAAATATAAATAGAACTATGCTTTACCTACCTCCTATTCCTTCTCTAATAAGATGTATTCTGTGATTGCAGATAGGGATGAAGACATTAGTGCTTAAACAAGATGATGGAGTCGAGGAAGAGGAGCACGACATAGATTTCCTCCATGAAGCACGTATAATACGACAAAGAATAATAAACTCTCACTTTCATATTTTTTAATCAATACAGGAGCATTAGGCTGGTGGAAACAAATAGGTCATACATCTAATATTAAATCATAGTAACTAATATAACCAAACAACATGCGTTATACATAGAGTATGACAGACAGCGGTGTGGAATCAGATAAAACAGGACCGTATTTTATATCAAGTAGCCACTGGAGGATTTTCTTTATCTTCCTCCGCGAGGTCTGCCCCTGCCGGGCTTCTTACAGTACCATTGAAGCCGGTACCGACCTTCCTGGCCTTACCCTTCACTTTTGCCACCCATATACTCCAAATCTGTGGAAAGAAATATTAGTTTCAATTAGAAGGACAAAAACTGCATAAAAAGTTGGTTTAAAATTAATGGCTTGGTTTAAACGTGGCTTTCTACTGGTAAAAGAATTTTCAAAATCGGTTCAGAACATCCAGAGATAAACACTACAACGCCACAAACTCACAATATTTTTTTACCCCAAGGATTCATATTTTTTTAATAGAATATAGCCTATAGGCAAGTACACACACTGTTACATGCTCTTAAGCATACTTAATCCAAGCTATGGCTATCTACAAACATGCTCGACCCTGCGTCTACACTTTAAAGCTTGCTCGAAGAGTTTAGGTGTGCGTTGAAAACGCATGGACAGTGGGGTTACCGCTAGTTTCGGTGTGCAAGTGCCTGACGCCTCACGCCTATCGTATGCCACAATTTTGTATGGAGAAACTAAGCTTTTCAAAGAATTCGCTAGGGGCACTTTTGGTTACCGCGGTAACCCCACAGTTAGTTTATGGGTTTTGTTGGATATCACTTGCTAGATTTACTATCGGAAAACAAACAATCAAATCTTTCCTCTTTATAATATTAGTAGGTAGATGAAATAACTTACATGCTGCCACTCTTCAGCAGTCCGGCTTCAGCCAAAAGCATTCAGCTCCCCCGCCAGCATCCCCTAAAATTCTATTATTGCTCTATCAGCTTGGTTACCTGAAAACCGGACATACAACAATCAAATCACTGAAGTGTGTAGCTAGATAAGTATAAATCATTAATTATACCTATTTCAGAACCAATAAAACATAAATCCTACGTACCTCGTGCAATCAACATAATAGCCAAAAGCCGTTCCTGGTGGAACGGCCATCCTTTTTGTCTAGTATTTGTTATTTTTCGGGATCGGGGGCGGTCAGTAGGCTGCTGCATTTTGTAATTTTTCTTCTTTGAGAAAAGTTGAGTTGTTGAATTTATTTTTATGTCGATGGTTTGAAGTTTAGCTGTTTGCTGTTTGCATTGCACCCACAGATATTCCTCCAAACCACAGATACAAAAAACCCGTAAAAATAGTGTAAATAGAGCGCCATCTAGCGTCGAGTAGTGCCAAGATGCATGAAATGACAAATGTATAAGTTATCTGTGAACTTAATTTAGAACAAGTTTAGAGGTGTCATAGACACCTTTTAAATTTAGTAAAATGCGATAACAGAATAGCTTATAAGATTTTCCTAACTAAATTAGAAAATTTTAGGCTAGTTTAGCTAGACAGATTGTAAACAACAGAATTGATACCAATGTGGTGGTGTTGTCAATGAGGCGTTGATTGCGTACATCTACCATTAAATTGTAAAAACTTAAGAAATCGACGCCTATAATGGGTTTGGTTACGTGAGCAACGTCGAAACGCCATGGAAAGCTACGTCTTAAGCCTAAGTTCAAATCCAACTGTATATAACCAAAAGTCTCTATAGGTGTTCCATTGGCCGCACACAACGTGAAATCGGTCTGCTTGGCTCTCCGCTCGCGAAGTGCAGTGTGGGGAAAAACACACAGGTCACTGCCGGTATCAACCAGGAACTGCATCCCCGAGCTGCGGTCGGTTACGAAGAGGCGACTCGATGAGGCGAGGCAGTCGTCCGCCGCCATTAGCGACTGCCTGTGGAGTTTCCCGCCTTGTAGTAGTCGCACGGCTTGTTGCAGTGAAGGGCCTTCGAACCATGCCTGGTATGATACCAGCAGACAGGGAACCTTTTGTAGTTGGAGTTCGATCTCGACCTTTGGCGCGAAGACGATCTGCGGTGCTGTGATCTCGGCTCTCGATCATCGGAGCGGTTGCTGGAACGGTTGTTACGCTGGGTACGGGTGTGCTCATCGAGACTCAAGGCAAGGCGCTCGACCATCTTCCTCAGCTCTGCTATTTCGCTGGATGGGCCACTGAAACCTTCCGCACTTGACGAGGTAGCTGCGATGCTGCTTGGCGATGTTATTTCCTGGATGCGGTCTGCTAGGTCTGCCAGTTGTTCCAGGTCCTCCGTAGGCTGGGATGCTAACACCGTCTGAATGCTCCTTGGGAGGCGGTTGCACCATATCGTCCGCAGGAACTCTTCTGGCACACTTGGTCCCGCCAGGTCTCGCAAGTGGCGCAAAAACTGGGACGCTTTCCTGTCTCCCAGCTCCTCGTGGGTCAGCAGCTGCTTTACCCTCTTCTCGTGAGAAGCCGAGAGACGCTTAATAAGCTCGCTTTTAATTTTTTCATACCGGTTCTGCGATGGTGGTTTGACGATTATGTCTTTTACGGCCTTCGCGTGAACGATGTCCAGTTTCGTAATCACGTTGTTAAATTTAACAGCGTCGTCGGTGATTCCAAAATTTTCAAACTGACCTTCTAGGATAGCGAACCATATGTCTGGGTCCTCCGGTGAAAATGGTGGCACTTTCAGATTACACCTTTGAATCTCGGACGACGATTCTCGTTCCGGGTCAATGGACCTGCGCATTTTCTTCGGGCGACGACGAGTGACACCGCCTTCTGATATTGGAATTGATTTCAATGAATCACTGCTACTATCACTGCCTCTATTGTTGCTCATTGTGTTCTTCCGGGGTCACCAGTAAAGTATATAATTGTCATCGCACGATAAAAGTTAGAAAACAATAAACTTTGTTGTACATAAATTCTTCTACCTACTATACCTATGTAATGTGGGAGAAGCCCACAGACGTTTCAAAGTGATCCTTGCGATACAGCTGAATTAATATATTTTTTTTAATTTGAATTGAATTAATTGAATTACTGTTTTAATTTCAGATAATGACGTATTTGTTCCAACTTCGAGCACACTTCACGGGCAGCGAGTTGCAAGTTGAACAATTGGGTGAGTATTCAATCATCTATTCAATTTATGCCTGGAATTTGGGAAACACCTTTGTCCAGCAGTGGGACAAAACAAAATCAAAAGTGCGTTTATTCAGTAGGATTGCAAGAATCACTTTGAAACGTCTTAAAGCGTGTGAGTCTAGGTGCCAGTTCCACGCGACCAAGAACAGACAACAAACTACGGCTCGGTTCCTACCTTTTTTTAGTGTTTAGTGAAAACCCGTGCGACTTTTTTCAACCTTTCACCTTTGTAAACAAATAAAAAATAACTCAACCAGTTATTTTTTATTTGTTTACACTCTTCCAAACCCTTCAAAGATTGCCTTTGTCAAATCCAAACCACATTTTATTTTTAGAGATACCTCAGAGAGGACAGATATAAATTAGACGATATGAGTTAAATTGAATGATTGAATGCAGGTAATGACGAGACAGAGTCATCATATCTAGTCGGTCGACATGACACAGACGGATCGTTGCCGAGAGAGCTGTTCAGCAGAGAGATAAGCACGCGCCGATCTAAGAACATGGGGGATAAACCACGACCTGGGTGAGTATAGAATTAAACATAGGGGGTAAAACACGACCTGGGTGAGTATAGAATTAAAACATAGGGGGTAAACCCCGACGTGGATGAGTATAGAATTAAAACATAGGGGATAAACCACGACCTGGGTGAGTATAGAATTAAACATAGGGGATAAACCACGACCTGGGTGAGTATAGAATTAAACATAGGGGGTAAACCACGACCTGGGTGAGTATACCTACTATTAAACATAGAAGATAAACCACAAAACTTAACTCGGTATTAAAAATGAAATATTATGTTAAATAGTTATTAAAGTATTTCTGGTTGAGTATGAAATTAAAACATAGTTCGATCTTTTGTACCCTCGAAATGTTCTCAACGATTTTTGTGAGCACTGGTAACCTAGTACCTATCTGTCCACTGATGTGCGGCTAGTTTTTCCGCAAATAGGCGGCTGGCGCCCTATTTGCGTGACCCTTGACACGTGTTGCTCGATTTTTTTATGTTCTACGACACGCCGGTTTCCTAACGATGTTTTCCTTCACCGTTTTGAGAGTACTGGCATAGTGCACATACATTTTTTCGACAGAAAAACTCTGGTACACGACTGGATTTGAACCCACGACCTTCGGATCGGAAGGCGGGGCCACTACCACTAGACCACCAGTGCTCTCTGTGCCGCTAGTTATAACTATAAGAATTGAATGTTCCTCCCCCAGGTACCAAGAGTCCCAGTTGCCAGTGTTACCTCCCGCGTCCGAGAAGCGTGCGTCTCTAGTCCAACAGTCCCGCAGCATCCTCGGTCGAGTGCTCGCCAACGACAAACCCAAGGCTAAGGCGAAGTGGTTCGACGTACCGCCCGCACAAGAGGTAACAATAGTACATTGTTACCTGAGTGTTGAAAGTCACGTTTTTTGAGTCCCGAGACGGGTTTGGCGCCAGAGCGTTAGCGAGGGCGCCAATGGAGCTTGAGGGACTTAAAAGACTTTCAACCGAGGTAAACACTGTGCTTTTCATTACGAATACAAGGAAAGTAAAAAATGAAAACATGAAAGAAAAATTAGTGAAAATAGAGATTGAATTGCCGCCTTCCCGTTTTTTTTTTCTTTTTTTCTGGCGGTCCTTCGGCTACGGCTCACCAGCATTATTCAGCCATTATTTTCATTTCCATAATTTAAAAAATGGTAAATTGTTTGCTCAAATTTATGTAATTTTAAATAAATAGTTGAAGCTATATATTAATCAAGTAATTTAGAAGATATATTATTTATTGAATACTATCTTTATGTTATTATATTTTACATTGTGCTCTAATTAGACTTTTTAAACTTCTTACCGTTGTAATGGGTTTCCAACCTACTTGCTGAATAAAAAGTTGGAATTTGGTTCAACAACCTCCTTGCAGTTAGAAAGACTTTAGAAAGTTGGAACATGGTTGAATAAAATAGAACTTGTTTTTTTTATAATTTGACAGCTGTCAGTAGAAAGCGATTCTCCCTAGGGCTGAAAGTATTACTTTCAATTAGGCCCCTCAGGCAACTTCAGACCTACTTTCAGAGTATGAGCAATGAAAAAATAATTGTTACATTTCATAGTGACTGGCCTCTCAGCTCAGTTGGTAGTAGCTCTGCCTTCTGCGCCGTAGGTCGTGGGTTCGATCCCCACCGAGAACAAATATTTGTGTGGTGAACACAGATGTTTGTTCTCTGTCTGGGTGTTGTATTGTATTCTAAGTATGTATTTACAAAAAAAATGTATGTAATTATTAAATCAGCTATCTAGTTCCCATAGTACAAGCTCTGCTTAATTTGGGGCTAAATAGTGTTGTGTGAATTGTCCACAATATTTATTTATATTTATATATTGAGCACCCCACGCTTTTTACTCTGAATTGAATTATTCTCCTTATAACTTAAATTTTATTTTGAAGTAATTAGTTTTGATTGATTGTTCAATCTTCTACTACTGTAATATAAACTCTGCAATTAAAAAACTTTTTAGTTCAATTAGCTATAAAAGCGTGGGTTTTTAGTTTTTTTCAACTAGGTAAGTATAATTTATTTTTAATTTTTTGTATAAATGGTGGACATTTATTTTTTAAACACATAATTATATCCTATGTTATTCAGGGTGAATGTAGCTTTCCAATGGTGAAAATGTTTTTGAAATCGGCACAGTAGTTTTTGAATTTGGCCAAAAATTTTGTCAAACATTGGGCCATCAAGTAGTTCCATCACTTTTTCTTTCGGTTAAATCAATATCAGATATTTATTCTCTTTTCAATACTCCTACAAATATGCTTTTTATGTTTATCAGGCGATCCCAGCGCCCCCTCAGAAGTTGATGACGCGCAAGGAACTTACAGATCCCTTCGGCTCTGATGAAGAGGACGAGGAAACCAGTCCAGCACAGAACACAACACACACTGAACCTGGTAAGTTCTATAAACATCATCAGCCTGAAGAAGTCGGGTCCGGTTAATGTACACCCAGTTAAAACGAATCCACTTTTTTACACTGGGAAATTGTGAAGGCCCATGTACAGATAAATATGGATGGATAATTGCTCTGAAGAGGATAACGCCTTTGGTTTTATTTGCCTCTTTGAGGCGCACTTTAAATCCTTTCACCACACTTGGTTTGAAACAACTAGTTACGATAATAAGAAGAGTAACTCTTATTTAGTGTCGGTACCAAACCATGTTATTAATAAGATACTAATTTAACGCCACAAATGTCAAAATATTAATTTCAGCTAGGTTTTTTTTATTTCAAAACGGATTTGGCATCTAAAAAGTATTTGTAACATTTTCAGTGAAACAAGAACAAAACCCGTTCTCAATAGATCAAGCATTCACAGACCCGCTGACGTCACTACTCAACGAGCCCAAGAAAGAACCAGTGAACGACCTACAAATAATAGAAAATTCGGAAACTATTGAAAACGGAATCCTGAACGAAATCTCAAATACTCAACCTGAGGCTAATACAGTAGAAAATCAATCAAATACATTTGGAAATCAGTCAAATACATTTGGAAATCAGTCAAATACATTTACAAATCAGTCAAATACGTTTGTAAATGGGCCACAAACGTTTGAAAACGGGACAAGTTCGTTTGTAAATGAAAAACCTACGACACCAGAACTGCCCAAACCAACGCCGGTAAGTTTTTATTATAACTATTTTGGAGTTAGTGTTGTGGCTGTTGATTTTAATGCTGATTTAGTGTGCGAGTTTCATCAAATTGGTACAGTCATTTTAGTAACGTACCCTTTTCATTTCGTACTTCAAAATGGCTGAGGGGAGGAATTTTGGCATTCGTTTCATAATTATAATTGAAAGATTTTCAAGTTTACAATTTTCAAGTTTATAATTTTCAAGTTTACAATTTTCAATCTACTTTTAGCATCGAAGTATACAACGTGTATCAAAATATGTGTACTATCCTGAAGGGGGGTGAATTTCCACCCCCCGGGGAACAACTTTTGTTCAACGACTTTTCGAACTTCGATTGGTATCTCTGAAAAAAACTGCAACGAAGTTTCAACATGAACAGCTGACTTTATACAAAGTGACAACCCTAAACTCAGCTACAGAGGTAGTAGGTAGTAGTAGTAGACCTACAGAGGTAGTAGGTCAAGGGGTCAAGGGGTTACAAGGATAGGGTTGTCAATTTATTTAGGCATTATGAAATTAAATATTTTTGTATGGGAAACTGAAAATAGGAATTTTTAATTATCTCCCCTCCACAACTGATCACCATTGTGGTCTGAAACCCCCCACCTTCGCATAGTACACATATTTAGATACACCTTGTATACCTAGATTGAACGTGCCGGTATTAAGGGGCCGGCGGAGGGCGAATTTTCATACAAACGTAATACCAAAATGATTACTAATTTAAGCAGATTTTTACTATATTATTGTAATAACTGTTTTTGTATAGTATTTATCTAGGTTCCTGAACAGTTTATATTTTAAATTACTTACCTCAAATGAAATAAACACCAATCGCATTTTACACATTTTTTCATTACAAAATGTGATTGGTGTTAATTTCATTTGAGGTAAGTAATTTAAAATAAAAACTGTTCAAGAACCTAGATAAATACTATAAGAATACAGTTATTACACTAATATAGTGAAAATCTGCCATAACTAGTAATAATTTTGGTATTACGTTTGTATAAAAATTCGCCCTCCGCCGGCCTCTTAATAACGGCCAGAGAAGAGCTCAAATGTTTTTTTTTTTACAAAAAGTATTTTATCTTTCTTTCTTAAAAAACTCGGTAAACTTAACTCGTTACGTACGGTGTAACCTAGGTGTTTTTAGGGTTCCGTAGCCAAATGGCAAAAACGGAACCCTTATAGATTCATCATGTCTGTCTGTCTGTCTGTCTGTCTGTCTGTCTGGCCGTGTCACAGCCATTTTTCTCCGAAACCATAAGAGCTAGACTGATGAAACTTGGTGAGTAGATGTATTCTGTAAACCGCATTAAGGTTTTTACACAAAAATAGAAAAAAAAACTATAAATTTTGGGGGACCCCTTACTTGATGGAAAAAACTTGGTCCCCCCCCCTCTAAATTCTAAAATAAGAGAATGATAAAACTAAAAAAAATATATGTTGTACATTACTATGCAAACTTCCAACGATATTTGGTTTGAACGAGATCTAGTCAGTAGTTTTTTTTTTATACGTCATAAATCGTAAACCGCAATTTACCTTTCAACGAACTACAAAACCCTTTATATTATGTTATTTGATGCTACGGAACCCTTCATGGGCGAGTCCGACTCGCACTTGGCTGCTTTTTTTTCGAGAGACTGGTGCCTGAAATAGGTTTTCATAAAAATATACATTATGGTCTTATTTGAGTATGATCCGACAACAGGTGACGTGCGGGCGTGCTAAAATTCCTCAGTTTTTTTTGAGAACTGAAAATAACCCCCGCAGTCGTATAATCGATAGATATATAATTATTTATTGATTAGACCCACTAGGTATGTAAGATACAGTTTTAGCTTAAAAATAAATAGTCAGTAATACAATGGAGGGCTTTATCAACAACCGCAACCTAGGGATGGACAGAACATTAACATACACAAGAGAGTTAGGTTCTAGAAGGAGTGTTTGTCTCTTGGGAAATAAGATTTATTTCGGTAGGAAAGCATATACTTATGCAACGCTGTATCTAGGTTATATTACATCGATGGCGAAATTTCTAGAAATTTAAATAGAATAATGTTTATTTGAACATCAACTACATCATAATAATTTCCTTTTCATTACCGCTGCGAAAAAAACATGGCTTTGTGTGACGTCATCGCTTCTCATTGGACCGATGCTAACAAACGCTTATTGGATCAAACGCTTCGCCGTGATTGGTCGATACCGCTTCACTCGATGCGTCATTGGTCGAAATATGTCACGTGATGTTCCCGCGCCCCTATTGGCCGGATAGCAATTGCTATCGCGTCACGACGAGCTGAAGGAGCGAGCGAGACAGCTGCTTGAGGCGACCAAACGCGAGGCGAGAGAGAAAGAGAGGAGTAGAAGGCAGAGAGAGGAGGTGGAGACAGAAACGAATGGAGATGTTAGTCCTAAGAAGGTATGTTTTACTTTGAAAATCAAAAACCAAGAGATTTTATAGTTTGAAAAAAAAATATTTATAATTGTTTGGTAGCTTCAGCTGTGGTTTCGCTGGTACTTTAAAGAGATAAGGAATGTATTTATTTGAAGTTTCATTAAAATTAGTTCAGCCATTGCATCTTGCGTGAATCAATAATCATCTATGATTTTCCTTTTTTTTTATTATATTATTTATTGTTTTAAAAAATACATATTCATCTAATTATTATTAATAGCACTAAAAGAACTACTAAGGTTTGTGGGGTAATGCTACTAGAGGGTCAAAATTTGGTCATTAAAACCACTTGCCAATTTTTATTGTGAATAAAATATTACTTACTTAATAACTTTTTTTTCCTTATTATTATTATAATAAGGAAAAAAAACTTGACACTATAATAGTATATTTCATTACAAGTGCGGGAAGGCTGTCATTGCAAAGAGTTCCGACAAATGTCTACCCGAGCCGAAGGCGAGGGTTGACAGTCGGAACAAGTTGCAATGACATAGCTTATTAAAGTAATCTTCATACATTTCCAGGCAATGACGGAGGAAGAGAGACAGGTGATGCTACGAGAGAGAGCGAGAAAGCTAATCGCTGACGCACGAGCGGGAATAGTCAGGTATGATTTTTTTTTAAATTTAAATATAATACAATTGCGAATTTTATTTTACTCCCGAGGCGAATACGGGGTATCATAAGATAACCAAATCAAATATTTTGTGTTCTCTTAGATTACAAGAGAGATTTTAAAATCCTTTCACCACACTTGGTTCGAAAGAATCAGTGACACGATAAGAAAAATAAGAAGATATGAGATGCATTTTTTTATGATGAGTTTTTTATTTTGAAGCTATAATTAAGTAAGTTATACTTTGAAGCGTAGCGTGTGCTGTCTTTGAAACTTTTGCTTTTGTATTATTGCCTACGTCTTACTTAGTGAAGTAGCACCCATAAATGGATGAAAAACTTTCCAGAGTTTCTTTATGTATAAGTATTTTAAATACAGTCCCTACAGGGTGTAAAAAGACCAATCTTAAAAGCCGAGACCTGCAGACCATGGTTGTCCTTTTAAAAATAAAGGATTTGTATTGCCAGAATCAGAAAATACATAAAAGGTTACTAGAAAGTGGAATAAATAAGACATATTTTATTTAAAGCTTATTTGTGTATTTATTTACCAAGATTCGCAACGTGCGGTAGACGTAACAGTAGGGAGGGGGGCCGCTATCGGAGATTATGACAACTAGCCCGGTAATCATGTGTTTATGTCGATAGATACATTATGTCTTAAATACATTTATGTATAGACTCATATTATGTTTTGTGACGTGATTATGTAACTAACACGCCTCTTAATAAATAAAAATATGAACAAGATTAAATTAAAAATGATCAATAATTATGAAACATTTTTTTACTGTCAATAGCTCACCAATTGAAGCGTATCAAAACCGAGTATCTAATATCCCTTTGTTTGTCTCACCAATTGAAGCGTATCAAAACCGAGTATCTAATATCCCTTTGTTTGTTATCGAGAAGCATGGTGTCTGAAGGTCTTCTTTGAGTTTTCGGGAGTAGTCTTTTTGCAACCTGTAATATTGTGCCCAATGAAAATCATTTTTTTTTTTTAATTCTTATAAATTGTCTGATTCACATATCATTTGATTGCAGGCAGATTTTTGCATTTTATTAGTCTAGTCTGTTTTTTATAACCGACTCCAAATAACAAAGGAGGAAGTTCCTAATTCGATTGTATTTTTTTATGTTTATTATCGCATAACTTCGTTATTTGTCGAGTCGATTTGAATAAATATTTTTTATCTGAATGGTAATACTTCCAGATTGGTCCCATAGAAATACCATCAAAATCTCATTATTAATATTTAGTATTATTAAGTACCTATTAAATTTGTGAAATAGCAACATGAAATTTCATTAGTTCTTACTTAAATTAATGTTTGTCATTGTATCGATATTTATGTGGAATTTAATTATATAAATATCTGTTTATTTTGCACTTGCATGGTCGTAATTGTTTTAATGTATGACTGTTTTTGACTGGCCTATAAGCTCAGTTGGTAGTAGCTTTGCCTTCTACGCCGTTGGTCGTGGGTTCGATCCCCACCGAGAAGAAACATTTGTGTGCTGAACGCAGATGTTTGGTCTCTGTCTGGGTGATATATTGCATTCTTAGTATGTATTTACATAAACAAATGTATTTAAGTATTATATCAGGAGCCTAATTCTCGGGCCGACCGAGATCATTTTGCAATTTTGTTTTATTGCTTCTTTTCGAAGAGAGAATGGATGATTTCCTTGAGTAATTCATCGACGACCTCATCGTAGAAGCCTCGACAGCTACGATATACGGAAAACGTAGAAAAAGTGCGGGGTTGTGCAATGCCAATGTGTATTTAACATTCACTGCTACTCAGTTTTTAACTTTTGCAGTGTCAACGTTTTCATTTATTCTAAAACCCTTGTTTTTGTTCCAAATAAAGACATTTTGATTTGATTTGAATTTGATTTTGATTTAAGGGACATTGAAAATCTCGGTCGGCCCGAGAACTAGGCTCTTGCTCTCTGGTTCCCATATTACTTCTCTGCTTAATTTAGGGCTAGATAGTGTTGTGTGGATTGTCCACAATATAATAATAATGTATGTTTGTATGTTTGTTTGTTTGTAGTCCCACGTCTCCGTTGTCTCCTTCCCGCGGCGCGCGGCCTACCGTCGAAATTATAAGCAAACATTCCGTCATGGAAGAATTTGCAGCAGGTAATATATTATCACAAACACTTCTGCGCATGAGGCAGAGCTACTATAAGTAGCGGCACGTAACTTTAGCGCTCACCGTTATTGGGCAGAAGCCAAAAATAAGTAGGTACCTTATTATGTCGATAGATACATTATGTCATAAATACATGTATGTATAGAATCATATTATGTTTTATGTCGTGATTATGTAACTAACACGCCTCTTAATATATAAAAATATGAACAAGATACTCCTTAAAAATGATCGAGAATTGTCAAAAAAAAAGGGGGACTAGCGGTATGAAGGGCGGGCGTGCGTAGCGCTGATTAGCTCTCCCCCTTGTTATTGGAGACTATTTGACATTACATTAAAATAATGTTATTAACGTTATTTAGCTAATAATTAATGAAAGTTATAATTGTATTGCGTGCGTGACAGTACACATGCGCACATAGCACATAGCTATCCCCTCCGCGTATCGCTCAGCGCTAGACTTATGTGCCGCTACTTATAAATACTGAGCTGAGAGGACAATTACAAGATACAAAAAAATATAAAACTAGTGTATAGTCTATACATTGACTACTCGCTCTAACTAAGTATGAAACTTGTGTTTAGACGCGAGGGATCCGTGTTTCGGCTATGCAACAAGAATTACAATTTAATGTTTTTCGGACGTAACTGATGCTAGGTTTTTAATATAGTTTATAATGTTCGATATTGTGATTTTTGCGTGTATGTGATGTGTAAGTGGTGTGTATGTGGTGTGTATGTGTGTAATGAGTGTGTATGTCAGTGTACTAGTTTACCGTTCAGTGTTGAAATTGGCGTTTAAGAAACTAATTATTTAATAATGTTGTTTATTGACAGCGGGCGGTGTTGAACAACTAGATGCGTTGTTGTCTCGCGAAGCATCGACGCCCAACTCTAGGAAATCTCTCAGCCCCGACCGATCTGGTAATTATATATTTATTTGTTTATTTATTAGAGTCACCAACATCGCATACACCAATTCATTCATAAATGATATAAAGAAAATCAAAAAATCATGTCAAGTGCTACAATAATTATAGGGACAGACTACATGCAATTAGAATTAGAGCTAGAGCGAGTTAAAATAAAATAGTTAGTTAATACAAAAATACAAATTAAAATAACATTAAATCCATAAAAAAACACTAACATTTAATCCATAAAATAGTTAATTAATACAAAAATACAAATTAAAATAACATTAAATCCATAAAAATACATTAAATATTAAAAATTGAGAAAAAGTATTAAAACAATTGAGTTGGATAAATTATAAGTATTATTATCACTATCTGGTTTCAATAGCTCTGCTTAATTTGGGGCTAGATCAGAGGTTCCCAACCTTTTTATTCTCATAGACCACTTTCAAAATTTTGTTGGTCTCGGTGGACCCCCTGCCCTGCAGTTAGATTTTTTCCTATATACCCAGTCATCAAAAGAATATGGAGATTAGATCTAGAACTTTGGATATTTGCGTTGCGGCTGAGTTCCTACCACGAATTAATAGTTTCGCGAAAAAAGTGAGAATTTATTAGTTGATAGTTCCCAACGTGGTCTAGATGGACCACCAGGGGTCCACTGGGGAAATTAATTAATCAATAAATAATTAATTTAAAGGTGAAGCCAACATTTTAGTTCTTCACTATCGAAACCAGATAAGTTTTAATCAATAAATAATTAATTTAAAGGTGAAGCCAACATTTTAGTTCTTCACTTCTTCTTCTTATCGTGTCACTGATTCTTTTCGAACCAAGTGTGGTGAAAGGATTTTAAGTGCGCCGCGAAGAGGCTCCTTTCGTGCACTTGACACATATTTTCGAACTTTTTAGGTACTACGATATGCCGGTTTCCTCACGATGTTTTCCTTCACCGTTTGAGGGCACTGGCATAGTGTACATAAATTTTTGGGCAGAAAAACTCATTGGTACACGACTGGATTCGAACCCACGACCTTAGGATCGGAAGGCGGGGCCGCTACCACTAGGCCACCAGCGCTCTCACACGTTCTTCACTATCGAAACCAGATACATTTTCGTAAACCCCTGCTCTTAGGAATTGTCAACCCCCATTTTTGGGGCGTGACCCAAAAATGGGGGTTGACAATCGTAGACCCCCGTGGACCCCTGGGGGTCCTTTTAGACCATGTTGGGAATCAATGGGCTAGATAGTGTTGTGTGGATTGTCTATAATATTATTGTTTAATGTCAACAGATAGTCGCAACAGTGATGAGTCCAAGAGCGTGAAAAGCGTGAACAGTACAGACGAGGGTAGATTTACACTTCACTCGTTCTGCGCGCTCGTGGACCGACTTACACCGGACAAGGAGAATGTCGACGAGAACGAGGTATATATGTTTTTATTTTCAGTTCAGTACCCGAAGTCCGAGTTTTGCTACCACATTTCGTTACCAAATGTTGTTTTCGTTTCGCCTAAGTGTCTCTGTCTTTTGAACGGATAAAAGATGAGACAGCAAAAATACGTTACGTAGTTAGAGTTGTTGTCTCATCATTTTTTCATGCAAAAGAGAGAAACCCGTAGGCGAAACAAAAACAACACTTGGTAACGAAATGTTGTAAATGCACTGGGACTTTGGGTACAGTTCATTTATTTACCACACTATCACAATTGACTGTAATACTTGGCATGTCAGTTTTTACAATATTATTAGTTACTAAAATCGATTTAATCATTAAGATTTTTTTAAATATAAATTGGTCTACAATAATTATTTATGTTCAACTATTTATTTCCTTGATTTATCAAAATAAATTGACCATAAAAAAGCATAGATGGCCTTTTAGACACGTGTTTTTGCCAGAAGCTGGTGAGAAGAGCATTGGTGGTCTAGTGGTAGCGGCTCCGCCTTCCGATCCTAAGGTCGTGGGTTCAAATCCAGTCGTGTACCAATGACTTTTTGTGCCCTAAAACAAAATTTATGTACACTATGCCAGTGCTCTCAAACGGTGAAGGAATACATCGTGAGGAAACCGGCGTGTTGTAGAACCTCAAAAAGTTCGAGCAACACGTGTCAAGGGTCACGCTAAAAGGGCCGCCAGCGGCCTACTTGCGGAAAAACCATCCGCACATCAAGTGCGGATGATAAAATTTGCCGATTTTTGTACCAGAAGTTGGAATCGGGTTCGTACATCGCTAGCGAGGTAGCCGCGCTGGAGAGAGAGCAGCGCGCCGTGGACCAGCGAGCCGCCTCGCTAGAGAAGCAGCTGCGGGCTGTCATGGACGCCAAGGATAATTCTGAGGTAATGTAACACATACAGGGTGTAGCTAAATATTCTGTATGAAGGGAATGTACAGGATGTTGAAAGATGTGTAGGATATTTCGAGATATACAGGCTGTTGCGAGACATAACAAATATGTGTGCGTAGGTAAGCCTTTAGCTAGTTTTACTGGTTAATGATATATTTATTGTCTTGGCCATTTTTTGATCAATGTAAATTCGACCTAAATGAAGGGAAATCAAAAATGATTTGAACCCAAAAACAAATATTATCGATTATTTTGTTTTTTTATTAAAATTGATTAGTTGATAATAATGTTACGGAAGTGGGTACAGGGATTGGAAGGAAACGAACGTTTTACCGAAAGTAGCGATTTATTCGCACTACGAAAACGTAACACTGCACTGAACGCGTAGCACTGCACGAAACGCGTAGCACTGTCCGACACTGTCCCCGCGCACTATGCGTTACACGGTCCAACGCTGTGCTCCGAACACCGACAGTCCACTGGGAGCACTTTACCACTTTGCACTTCACTTCACTATTCACTGTTCACTTCACTATTCACTTTCACTGTTCACTTTTTCCACTTTTTCACTTTTCCTTCTTGTTCCTTTCTTCAGATCACTTTCCACTGAACTGCCCGTAGACGCGCTTGCAGCTCCTTATATACCCGGAATTTCGATTGTCATTTATTGGATTTCGATCGTCATTTATTGAATTTCGTTAGTCTTTTCATTTTCTTCTGTTGGATTCCGATCGTCTTTTCCTTCTTACATCATTTCTTGTTTTAGTCCAGAACTTTCGGTTCTTTATTTGAATTCCTTAAAGAAGGCACTCGCCGCTACTAGAATTTTCTGGTAACATTAAAATGTCGAACAAAAATCTTCATAGCTGGACCGGGCTCGAACTCGCGTACGTCTGCTTTGCAGTCGTAGCTCTGACAGCCCGGCCGTTGTGACAATGACGATGTTTGCCAAAAACTTCACTGCCTTGCACGCTTACGTAGTTACGTCAGCACGGCGTCACACTACCCCCTCCTTAGACGTGCTCGTCCCGAGCATCGTTAGAGCCGTAGTACCGTGCCAACCTGTCCACATGAACCACTTTCGCTGGACTTCTTGGCGTTTTCCGAATTCTATATGTGACATCATTGATCCTCGTAATTACTTGAAAAGGGCCTTCCCAACTCGGTTGTAGTTTTGGAGATTTTCCTTTCCTTCGAACGGGGTTGTGAAGCCAAACAGCAGAACCTTCTTCAAAGGACTTGGAGTTGACGCTTCTGTCGTATCGCGTTTTCATTCGCTCACTAGCACGCAGATTCTCTTCCCTCATATGCCCGTGAACTTCCTCCATTTTCCTTCTCAAATCTTCCGCGTATTCCGAAATACAGCTAGGCGTATCTGGAGGACAACCCGCGAGAAGATCCGCTGGAAGTCGAAGCTCTCTACCAAAGTTCGCTCGGGCCGGTGTAGTAGAGGTACTCTCATGAACCGCAGTTCTATACGACAGAAGGAACAGAGAAATGTACTCGTCCCAATTGTTCTGATGACTTTCAACAACTTTTGCCAGATGCCGCTCTAAAGTTTGGTTGAACCTCTCCACCATTCCATCAGATTGCGGATGATACGGCGTAGTCCGAGTTTTGTGTATCCCCATAATCTTGCATGTTTCCTGAAAGACTTGCGACTCGAAATTCCTGCCTTGGTCACTATGGATTTCAAGGGGTAGTCCAAATCGGCAGAAAACTTCATTCACCAGTTTGCTAGCCACAGTAACAGCTTCTTGATTTGGTAATGCAAACGCTTCTGGCCACTTTGTGAAGTAATCCATTATTACCAAAATGTAACGATTTCCACTATTTGTCATTGGAAACGGCCCGGCCACATCCAAAGCTATTCGTTCCCAAGGAGCACCCACGTTGTATAACTTCAACGCTCCCCGACTTCTTGTTTGTGGTCCTTTGACAGAGGAACAACTCGTACATTTCTTGCACCAGTCTTCAACATCTTCCTTGCAGTGCAACCAGTAATAACGTTGACGAATTTTCACCAAAGTTCTCTTCACACCGAGATGACCGCCTGATGTTCCGTCGTGATACGCTCGCAGTATATCAGAAATCTTTGACTTCGGCACAACTGTCTGAAGATGATTGTCTTGTCCTGATGCACTCTCCCATTTTCGACATAAAAGACCATTGTGTAAGAGCAGGCTATTCCATTGTGCCCAATAGCTCTTCGTTACTGCACTCATTCCAGCAACTTCACTCCATCCTGGGCGTGCGGATCCATCTCTCACCCAATTGAGTATTGGTCTAAGGTCTTCATCTTCTTCTTGTAGTTTACGCATGGCATCGCTGCTCCAATCATCATTTACTGTATCAGTTCTTATAACTCGGACCATAGATTGTTCTTTATCTTCCTGTTTCACACAGTGCTTGCAGTCTTCAGAACACGGCCGTCTTGACAAAGCATCAGCATTCCCATGAGACTTTCCACTGCGATGCTCTACTACAAAGTCGTACTCCTGTAGTTGTTCAATCCATCGCGCAACTTGTCCTTCAGGATTCTTGAACTGCAGTAGCCACTTCAAGGCTGCATGATCTGTTCTGACTAGAAATTTCCGACCCAATAAATACTTCTTAAAATGCTGAAGTGTTTTGACAACTGCAAGTAGCTCCCTTCGAGTGACACAATAATTCCGCTCTGGTTTTGACAGGGATTTACTGTAATAAGCTATCACAACTTCTTGATCTCCTTTTCTTTGTGAGAGTGTTCCTCCTATCCCTGTATTACTTGCGTCCGTGTCAACTACAAACTTATTGCACTGATCCGGATATCCGAGTACTGGTGTTTCACATAACCGGCTCTTTAGTTCCTCGAAAGCCACCTGGCATTGTTGGTCCCAAACGAAAGGTCGTTTTTCTTCTGTGAGTCTATGCAATGGCTTCGCTATATCCGAAAAACTCTTGACAAAACGACGGTAATAAGAGCAAAGTCCCATAAACGCCCGTACTTGTGTTTTGTCCGCAGGCACAGGCCAATCTTTAACCGCCGAAATTTTCGATGGATCCGTTTCGACGCCGCTTTCCGAAATAACGTGTCCCAAATAGTTCACCTGCCGTTTGAAGAATGAGCACTTCTTCTGGCTTAGTTTCAGATTTGCACTTCTCAACTTGTTGAATACGGATTCCAGCTTCTTCAAATGGTCATCAAATTCTCGCCCCACTATTATAATGTCATCGAGATACACCAAGCAGGTTTCTCCCAGCAACCCAGCAAGGACACGTTCCATTAACCTCTCGAAAGTAGCCGGGGCGTTGCACAGCCCAAACGGCATCACTCTGAACTGCCAGAGGCCCTTTCCTGTGGAGAACGCGGTCTTCTCCTTATCCTTAGGATCCAACTCCACCTGCCAATAGCCACTTTTTAGGTCCAGCGTAGAAAACCATTTCATGCCGTTGAGAGTATTCAAGGTGTCGTCTATCCTTGGTAATGGATAACTGTCCTTTTTGGTCACGTCGTTTAGGCGGCGATAGTCAATACAGAACCTCGTTGACCCATCCTTCTTCTTTACCAAAACCACTGGTGAGCACCACGGACTGGACGATGGTTCGATTACTTCATTATCCTTCATGTCTTGAATCATGTCGTCCACCTCCTTTTCTCTGGCAAAAGGAATTCGGCGGGGTCGTTGTCGTATAGGTTGTTCATTTCCAGTATTGATTTTATGCTGAACCATGCTCGTCCTTCCGATATCACCATCATTCTTCGAAAATATATCGGAGAACCGACGTAGCAAATTCTTCGCCTTGAGCAATTCAATAGTTGTCAAATCGTGCTTACATTCTTCCAGTATACTGTTAACGTCGATTGAACTTGCATCCGTCTTTTTGGTTTCTTGACAATTCCGCAACCACACGATTTCTTCGCTCCGCCCTATTACGGTACCCTTCTTTAACACCTGTTCCTCATTGCTCAAATTTAACACAGGTACCACTGTTTCTGCGGATGAATTTATGACCGTACGTGCTGGCAGCCACGATGACTCGTTATCCACTTTTTCTAGTATTGTCCACCGTCGCTGTTTCAAACTTTTACTTCCAGGAAAAATTACTGGAACTAGCGTCTGTGATCTTGGCAATAGTTTAGTGTTCTTAATGCAGTACACCTTGCCTTCACCACCACCTCTCATCGGTATTTCGTCTTCTCCACACTTGAGGACGCCGGAGTGAATGTCGAGCTTGCACCGATGTTCCTTCAAGAAGTCCAGGCCAATAATGCAGTCATCCACAATGTCAGCTACTACCGCCGGTTGTCAGTAAAGTTTATCACCAATCTTGATAGCCACTTTCTGTTCACCTGATACTGGTATGCGCTGGCCGGTAGCCGTTGTTAGCTGGTAAGCTCCCTTCTGAACGTTGATCTTTCCGTTTCTTCTTATCAGCTGTGTCCCAATTACCGTACGTGACGCTCCAGTATCCAAAGTCAATGAGCATGAAATTCCATTTACTGATCCATTAACAGTTAAGGTGTTGCCATCTGTGCTCTGATGAATCTTGATTTTCGGGGCTTCATGTCTACCGGCCAGCGCCCACCCCTCAGCCCTGGCTGGAATTAGTTTTCCTGGTTCTCCGACGCTTGTACACAAGCATCGGTCCCTCGTCTCTCTGTAACCCGATTCGGGCAGCCGCTTCTCAGATGTCCCCGTTCCCCACAGTTGTAGCATCTAGGGATGAAAGCTCTGCGTTGGTTTACCCGCTCCACTTCCGTGGAATTAATCTCCCTCAGACGTCCACTCCTTGGGTCTCGTCGGACGGCTTCTACTTCAAGCGCATGCGCGACGGCTTCCTTGATGTGACCGTGATGACCCAAGCGCACGGCAGCTCTTACTTCCGCGTCAAAAATACCGTCGACAAACGACTGCAAAAGCATGCTGTCAATGACCGATGCTGGCGATGTTTGGTACGCCTTCCGGACCAACTTTTCTACCTCCAGGGACCACTGTTGCAATGACTCGTTCGCTCGTTGGCATCGATCACGGAGTTGAGCGCGGAAAACATGCTCCAGGTGCGAGTCCCCGTAGCGCGATTCTAAGGCTTCCAGCAACTGCTCGTAGGTTGCATCACTTCCCAAGGCCTCCAGCACGGTCAAAGCCTTGTCTCGTAGTCCCAAAGTAAGCGCGGTTTTAGCCTGGCTCTTGGTCCACCCATTCAGGTTCATCACAGCCTCAAACTGTAGCTTGTAAGCCGCCCAGGAAGAGGTTCCATCGAAAGGCGGGACTTTGAAATTTCCGCCTGCTGTTGATGCACTTACTACGGTCGCTGAGGCCGGGATCCCATTTATTTTGAGCTTCTTGACGTCTTCCTCGATGGAGTTGAGGCGGTTTCCGTGTTGTTGTACAGTTTCTTCTACCGCCTCTACCCTCCGCATGCTGTCGGTGATAGCGGTCAAAAGATTTTTGCAATGCGCACAACTGTTCCTCCTGCCGGCGGGCTTGTTCTTCCTGGCGGCGTGCATCCTCTTCCTGGCGGCGCGCCTGCTCCTCCTGGATGGCGCGCAGCTGCTCCTCTTGGCGGCGAGCCTGCTCCTCCTGGATGGCGCGCAGCTGCTCCTCCTGCCGGCGAGCTTGCTCTTCCTGCATGGCGCGCAGATGCTCAAACAAGGCGCCCAGGTCTGGTCCAACCTGGGTCCTCGTCGACGCACTTGCAGTAGTTGCCCCTCCGGAGTTGTCTTGGCGTCCAGGGGTTTCTTCTTCAGAAACCTCGGCGCCAGAGCCACTGGCTTGCTGCGAGCCAGTCTTAGCGCGAGTGCTCACGCCTTCCCTCGGCATGACAGGCATTTTACCTTCCAATCCCACTTCTGACACCAAATGTTACGAAAGTGGGTACAGGGATTGGAAGGAAACGAACGTTTTACCGAAAGTAGCGATTTATTCGCACTACGAAAACGTAACACTGCACTGAACGCGTAGCACTGCACGAAACGCGTAGCACTGTCCGACACTGTCCCCGCGCACTATGCGTTACACGGTCCAACGCTGTGCTCCGAACACCGACAGTCCACTGGGAGCACTTTACCACTTTGCACTTCACTTCACTATTCACTGTTCACTTCACTATTCACTTTCACTGTTCACTTTATCCACTTTTTCACTTTTCCTTCTTGTTCCTTTCTTCAGATCACTTTCCACTGAACTGCCCGTAGACGCGCTTGCAGCTCCTTATATACCCGGAATTTCGATTGTCATTTATTGGATTTCGATCGTCATTTATTGAATTTCGTTAGTCTTTTCATTTTCTTCTGTTGGATTCCGATCGTCTTTTCCTTTTTACATCATTTCTTGTTTTAGTCCAGAACTTTCGGTTCTTTATTTGAATTCCTTAAAGAAGGCACTCGCCGCTACTAGAATTTTCTGGTAACATTAAAATGTCGAACAAAAATCTTCATAGCTGGACCGGGCTCGAACTCGCGTACGTCTGATTTGCAGTCGTAGCTCTGACAGCCCGGCCGTTGTGACAATGACGATGTTTGCCAAAAACTTCACTGCCTTGCACGCTTACGTAGTTACGTCAGCACGGCGTCACAATAACATGATTTTATTTGTAGAAAAACTGGCGAAGAATATTCTTATCCTGTGTTCAAGCTCCGTGGGGCCCGGTACATAACGTATTCTATAAACACACTTTATTAACTCAGTATTATTTATTATTTTTGTAGAATCATCTAGTTTAGAATATAGTTGAAAGTTAGTGTTACATAAACAATAATGTATTACTGTAAACGTCATCTATCAAGTGTAGGTAAATCAGATTTTAAATGTCTGTAGTTTGAATATTGGTACTATGAATAATATTCTACGCCTGTATGGAAAGAATTATCCTTTAGTGCTTGTACGTAACCAAGTTTAGTAACCAACTACATAGACGGTTTTTTTACGAAACTGGGTTATGAACTAAGAAAAAAACTAAACATTTACAAGGGAACATTTCATTTATTAATTCATTAACAATTATTCATTTGTGTCTGAAAAATAGTACTTATTAAGCAAAAATAATATACTTAAGTCATACCATAAATTAAATAAAAATAAATTAAGGAATTATTAACGTCAGATTGACAGCAAACGTCAAATAAAGAGAAAATTACAGATTTTACAGAAAAGGTCAAATTTGACTGAAAATGTGAGATTGTCTGAAAACGACTGATTTGTCAGAAAATGTCAGATTGACAGAAAATGAGAAACTTTACAGAACATAGCAAATGTCAGCAGCAAAAAAGTCCTAGTCCTGGTTTCGAAACTTGGTTATGTAGTAACACTAAAGGATTATATATTTTGAGTTCCCTATGTGTAGTAAACACTATAAAATCAACAAACAATATTAATAGTTTGTTCTTAATATGTTTTTTTTTTTATAAATTAATTTGTATTTAACAGGAAGAGGCCCACCTTATGTCGCAGTGGTTCAACTTGGTCAATAAGAAGAATGCGCTACTACGTCGACAGATGCAACTGAACATACTGTAAGTAATTAAGTAGTCATTAAACAGTTTATTGACACAAAGAAACTTACAATTAAACAAATATTTACATAATGTACAAAATACACAAGAAATAGTTGAGCTATCTGCAGACATACAGTACAGTATCTGCATATTGTATATTGTATATTGCATATTGCATATTGTATATTGCATATTGTATATTGCAGCGAGCAGGAAGAGGACTTGAGTCGTCGCTGTGAGCTGCTGGCGCGGGAACTGCGGTTGTCCCTGGGTGTTGATGACTGGAGGAAGACGCCGGGACAGAAGCGCCGGGAACGACTGCTGCTGCAGGTACACTCTACTCCTTTCTTCTTCTTGTGACTAGCCTCTCAGCTCAGTTGGTAGTAGCTCTGCCTTCTGCGCTGTAGGTCGTGGGTTCGATCCCCACCGAGAACAAATATTTGTGTGTTGAACGCAGTACTTGTTCTCTGTCTGGGTATTGTATTTTAAGTATGCATTTACAAAAAAAAATGTATTATGTATTACTATATTAGCCATCTGGTTCCCATAGTACAAGCTCTGCTTAGTTTTGGGGCTAGATAGTGTTGTGTGGATTGCCTACAATATTTATTTATTTATTCTTATCGCGTCACCAGGGCTGGATTTACCCGTCGTTTCCGTTGTTTGGTATCTGTACCCGAAGTCCCACTGCATTTACAACATTTCGTTACCAAATGTTGTTTTCGTTTCGCCTATTAGTCTCTGTCTATTGTATGGAGAAAAGATGAGACAACAACTCTAACTATAGTCGGATTTTTAATTAGACGATACCGACTGACAGTAGCTAATGTCACTTTGTAAAATAATGCTGCCATATTTAAAGTAATAGTGCTGCGTTCAGTTCTCGTTCAATCAGATGAATGAACAATGAGTGAATAGTTAATCATTTCAAACTATAAACAAATAATATTAAAATTTGTATAAAAAATGTATAGAAGTGCTCTGATACAAGTTACTTGTAGTATGAAACTACAATCAGTTTTTTGACGGTTCATTACAAAGCGCGACGTGGCGACTAGTGCCAACACCGATGAACGCCATGCGCGTCGGTCACCATTTTGTTTGTAATTCGGCTTCTAACCTCTGGTCTGATAGCACGAATGTTTTTCTGCGCTCACGCTGTTTAGTTATTGTTTTTGTAAAGTTTTTCGTTACGTTGTGTTTGTGGTAATTGTTGTGTATTTTGTTGCTATATTGTTTCGCGCGAACGATATGGATCCTCAACCAAGCACGTCAAGTCAAGTTCGGCACACTAACTATTCTCTAGAAAAACGAGGCAATTTTATTCATTCAGGAGTTTTTTCAATCATTCACTTTGTCACACCACTATTTTTATTTCATCAAAAACTGACAACACAGTAAACGTCAGCTAGCTTCGTCTAATTAAAAATCCGAGTATACGTAACGTATTTTTGCTGTCTCTTATTTTCCCCATGCAATAGAGAGAGATAAAAAGGCGAAACGGAAACTACATTTGGTAACGAAATGTGGTAGCAAAACTCCGACTTCGGGTTCTGTTCAACTTGTCTGCTCATATAATGGCTGAAAATCAGCATTTCAGCTCATGAATGAGCTATTCCCATTATGTCTAGCTGTAACACGCACATCATTTCATTTATTTTTAGTTTATATTGTAGTTGTATTTTTAGTTTTAATTATGCTTTCATTTGTAACTCAAGAACGGCTGAACCGATTTGGCTCAAAGTTGGTAAGGAGGTAGACTGGAACCGGGGAAAAAACATAGAAAGAAAGAAACAAAGAAAGAAAGAAAGTCTTTTATTTATACAAGCTGTACGCGACAAGAAATTAAACAATAAAAAAGTAAAAAATACAGTGTTACTAACACAATACGCAATAACATAGGATACTTTTTATCCCGAAAACGCAACGGGAACAGGAAAGGGACGAGCAAAGCCGCGGGCGGCCGCTAGTATACGATATTATACAGGGTTATTCATTATTAGCTGCAAATACTCAGGAATTAGGTTCAACAAATATAATAAAAAATATTTATGAAATGATTTTTTTTTAATTTTGATTTAAGTTTGTATCAAAATTTTATTTTTATTAATTTATTTACGGCTATTGCATAATGATTGCTATGGAGAACAGGACGATGACCCACCCAGGCGGTCACTGAACGCAGAGTGTCGCTCACGGCGCGCGGGCGCGGATCAAAGGTCAAAATAGGTCAGGCGCCAATGATTCCTTTATCGATTTTCTCGGGATTTTCATAACAAAACTTAAAAAAAAACATTTCATAAATATTTTTATTTTATTTGTTGAACCTAATTCCTGAGTATTTGCAGCTAATAATGAATAACCCTGTATACCAGTTCATACTCGTAGTTGGCGTTAGCTTATATTGTGTTGTATTTGGAGCTTATTTTCATGCTACTTTTTTATAATGAGATTGTGGTTCTAGGTACCTAGTAGGTGCAGCTAAATACCATTATTATTAGATTTTATTATTAAACGGTTTGAAGAGGGGGCTGGTGTTGTCGGAACTGGACTAGCTGGAACGTTGTTAGTGGCTCTGTTATAACTGGTAAGTCCATCGTCTATTTCAGGGGATCTTTTATAATCGAAACTGGACTCGTATTCGTCTTCGATGTCGTCAGAACTGAAACAAGAAAAAAACCTCAATATTGAAACAAGAAAAAACTGACGTTTTAACCACTGGAAAAGAACAAACAAAATGATTCATCTATTATCGACTGGCCTATAGAATAAACAAATTCATTAAACAAATAGGTGAAAATTAACTATATCAACTCACCAGTTTATACCTAGCAAACCATTAGTTAGGCCAGGAAAAACATAGGAACTACAACGTTTGCATATTATACAACGTGTATCAAAATATGTGTACTATCCTGAAGGGGGGTGAATTTCCACCCCCCGGGGAACAACTTTTGTTCAACGACTTTTCGAACTTCGATTGGTATCTCTGAAAAAAACTGCAACGAAGTTTCAACATTAACAGCTGACTTTATACAAAGTGACAACCCTAAACTCAGCTACAGAGGTAGTAGGTAGTAGTAGTAGACCTACAGAGGTAGTAGGTCAAGGGGTCAAGGGGTTACAAGGATAGGGTTGTCAATTTATTTAGGCATTATGAAATTAAATATTTTTGTATGGGAAACTGAAAATAGGAATTTTTAATTATCTCCCCTCCACAACTGATCACCATTGTGGTCTGAAACCCCCCACCTTCGCATAGTACACATATTTAGATACACCTTGTATAGGCTTCATACATTGGGTTGGTAATATATTAAAAAATATATCTCTAGTGGGTTGGCTAATAATTTCCTGGCAAGACTATGATTAATTGAACATTGAAAAATTGTTTTTTTTATTGCAGCACCCACGTGTTTAACGAATAAACGTAATACCAACCGAATGTATGAAGCCTATTTAAT
This sequence comes from Thera britannica, assembly GCA_939531255.2. NCBI lineage: Eukaryota > Metazoa > Arthropoda > Insecta > Lepidoptera > Geometridae > Thera > Thera britannica. Next base: position 7,799,974 of record OW618043.2, on the reverse strand, counting down.
ATGCAAACGTTGTGTTTGCTATTTTTTTCCTGGCCTAACTAATGGTTTGCTAGGTATGATTAGGGCTAGGGATTGAAGGAAATAAGTTATTTATGATTTTTATAAACTGGTGAGTCGATATAGTTATTTTCACCTATTTGTTTATTCTATAGGCTTTAAACTTTCGGTGGGTATTAAATTTATTCGCGTAACTCATAGGTGCAATATTCAATAAAAAAAATCTTTCAATTTTCAATTAATCATAGTCTGGCCAGGAGTTCATTAGCCAACCCACTCGAAATATATATTAAAGCATATTAACTTTGATATAAATTACTTAGGGAGATTAACAAAACAATTGCATCAGGCGAGTGTAAATGGAACTGCTGGAAGGGGAAGACCTAGGCGCATGTATCTCGATCAGATCCCAGACGTTTTAGAGAAAGGCCAGGTTAGGAGTACCCTAAGCCGACGAGCATGTATAAAGAATGTTATGAGAGTGAATGAAGCGAAAGAGGTGTGTCAGGATCGTAGCAAGTGGATATCCGTGACATCTGCCTACCCCCATGGGAATGAGGCGTGATTTTATGTATCTATTACTAATATTATAAAGAGGAAAACTTTGTTTGTTTGATTGTAATGAATAGGCTCAAAAACGACTGGACTGTTTTTAAAAATTCTTTCACCATTGGAAAGCTACATTATCCACGAGTAACATAGGCAACATTTTATTTTGGAAAAAAATAGCGTTCCGTAAAATATTTGGGTTTTCGGACACAAAGTGTAAAAAAACAACCAGAAAAAATACTTATTTTGCGAACGCTGCCTAAACTGTAAAAAATACAACCATAAAATGTCCTAAATAATTGTAGATCTTATAAATATCTACAAAAAAGTCCGCGACAACCTATACCTATCTATGACGAGTGAGGCACAACAACCATTTTTAGGGTTCCGTAGCCAAATGGCAAAAACGGAACCCTTATAGATTCGTCATGTCTGTCTGTCTGTCTGTCCGGCCGTGTCACAGCCATTTTTCTCCGAAACCATAAGAGCTAGACTGATGAAACTTGGTGAGTAGATGTATTCTGTAAACCGCATTAAGGTTTTTACACAAAAATAGAAAAAAAACTATAAATTTTGGGGGTCCCATACTTGAAACTGAAACGCAAAAAATTTTTTTTCATTGAACCCATACGTGTGGGGTATCTATGGATAGGTCTTCAAAAATTATGTTGAGGTTTCTAATATCGTTTTTTTCTAAACTGAATAGTTTGCGCGAGAGACACTTCCAAAGTGGAAAAAAGTTGGTCCCCCCCACTCTAACTTCTAAAATAAGAGAGTGATAAATCCAAAAAATATATATGTTGTACATTACTATGCAAACTTTCAATGATATTTGGTTTGAACGAGATCTAGCTAGTAGTTTTTTTTTTATACGTCATAAATCGTAAACCGCAATTTACCTTTCGACGAACTACAAAAACCTTTATATTATGTTAATTGATGCTACGGAACCCTTCATGGGCGAGTCCGACTCGCACTTGGCTGCTTTTTTTATTAGGGTTCCGTAGCCAAATGGCAAAAACGGAACCCTTATAGATTCGTCATGTCTGTCTGTCTGTCTGTCTGTCTGTCTGTCTGTCTGTCTGTCTGTCTGTCCGGCCATGTCACAGCCATTTTTCTCCGAAACCATAAAAGCTAGACTGATAAAACTTGGTGAGTAGATGTATTCTGTGAACCGCATTAAGGTTTTTACACAAAAATAAAAAAAAATCTATAAATTTTGGGGGTCCCCATACTTAAAACTGAAACTCAAAAAAATTTTTTTCATCTAACCCATACGTGTGGGGTATCTATGGATAGGTCTTCAAAAATTATGTTGAGGTTTCTAATATCGTTTTTTTCTAAAACTATAAATTTGGGGGTCCCCATACTTGAAACTGAAACTCAAAATTTTTTTTTTCATCAAACCCATACGTGTGGGATATCTATGGATAGGTCTTCAAAAATTATGTTGAGGTTTCTAATATAGTTTTTTTCTAAACTGAATAGTTTGCGCGAGAGACACTTCCAAAGTAGAAAAAAGTTGGTCCCCCCCCCTCTAACTTCTAAAATAAGAGAATGATAAATCCAAAAAAAATATATGTTGTACATTACTATGTAAACTTCCAACGATATTTGGTTTGAACGAGATCTAGTCAGTAGTTTTTTTTTTATACGTCATAAATCATAAACCGCAATTTACCTTTCGACGAACTACAAAAACCTTTATATTATGTTAATTGATGCTACGGAACCCTTCATGGGCGAGTCCGACTCGCACTTGGCTGCTTTTTTTAAAAATCCTTTCTTATTTTAAGTCGGTTTGAAAACAAAACAGCCGAATTGACAACCTCCTTTTTTATTTGCAATTGGTTAATGCGTATAGTTTCGCGTGAATAAAGACCAATAACTATTATTATTAAGACTTACACACACTTTCCATTTAGAACTCTAAATGGGCAGGAGGGCGTTGGGAATACAAAATGGCCATTGGGTTTCCCCACTATGGGTTGTCCCATCACCGCCAGCAAGCACGCCGCGAGGGCCAGCAGAGAGAACCACTTCATCATAGACGGCGAGTACTTGCACGTTATGGAGGAGAACAACCGACGCGATCTGATCCCGCCAGTGATGCTGACACCTTTATATACAAACAAACAGGGAAAACCCCAAATAATATTTGATTTACCGAAAACAACACTGTAGATAATTTGAAGTTTTTAAGAATTGTTATCTAACCTTTTGGCCCCCAGATATGAGTCGCTAGGTATTGCAAGAGCAGACTCTGGTCACGTACACAAATAAGGAAAGATGTTTTTAAATAACTATTCCTCATCACATGCCATGACTTTCAGGATCAGTGGCAGATTTGCCCTAAGGCACAGCAGGCCCGGGCCTACGGGGCGGCAGATATTAGGGGCGGCAAATCGTGACAAATAATCACTGATAGCAAGAAATCTAACAAATGCAAAGTACCTACCTAAATATTTAAAAGGCTGCGCCTAAAGATAGATAGATAACTCTTTATTGTTCACCACACAGAAACATAATACAGGATTCATGAAGATTTTAGGCAAAACAATGGGCGACCTTATCGCTTTGAGCGATCTCTTCCAGACAACCATTATTTACCATATATTACAGCACCGGGCGGACCGAACCGCAACGCAACGTATTAGTATCTTTCTTCCTAATAAATCACTTTTTTTAGGATTTACGGTAAAGAGTGTGCTTAGTTTTATATATTTAGGAAAAGAAGAAAAATAATTTCTCATTTCATCTCATTCGAAAAGAAAGCGGTTTTTAGGTCAGGTACAAGAGGTTTGTTTACAAACATTATACATCGAGTTTGGTTATAGTCAAGCTTTAAGACGTTCTTTTTTTTTTTTACATTAAATAGAACATCCTTTGGCTACAATCTCACCTGATGGTAAGCGACGATGTAGCCGACGATGAAGCAGGATGGTCTAGAAGACACCTCTTCACTCTTGCCTTGAAGAGGCCCAGGTTGTAGTTGTCAGGAAAAACAGCCGCCGGCAATGAGTTCCATTCCCTTGAGGTTCGCATAATGAAGGTGGAGCTAAAACGCTTAGTGCGAATGGGTGGTATGCTAACCAGGTTTTAAAGTGATCCTTGCGATTGATTGAAGTTTCTCTTGTTTCAGGAGCTCCTAGCGGCGGTGAACGAGAGAGACAGACTTGTACAAGAAATGGACGAGCAAGAAAGAGCGTACGTACCGTTACATTTATAATTGAATATATTAAATAACTAGCGGCTTTTCCCGGCTTCGCACGTGTGGAAATTTATTTTTTTAACACACAAATACTCAGGGACCTTTGCCCAGCAGTGGGACAAAATAGATTTAAAAAAAACTAAGGGTGAATGTAGCTTTCCAATAGTGAAAGAATTTTTGAAATCGGCATAGTAGTTTTGAGTTTATTGATTACAAACATACACACAAAAATACAAATCTTTCCTCATTATAATATTAGCATAGATAAACAAGCTATCTCCCCACCAATTTTCAGCCAAATCGGCTCAGCCGTTCTTGAGTTATAAATAATGTTACTAATACGTCTTTCTTTAATACAATATAGATTCAAAACTATGGGAACCATACATTTTAACCGGACAAAAAAGGCTATGTGCCTTTCCAGACAAGAATATAGCCCATCTCAGGGTGAATATAGCTTTGCAATGGTGAAAGCATTTTTGAAATCGGCACAATAGTTTTTGAGTTCATTAGAAACATACAAATATACAAACCTTTTCTCTTAATAATATTAGTATAGTTTCAACGAGGAAATAACTATTAATTATAATCGCGTCGAATGAAGCCGTTCACATAATTGTGATCGAACTTCACTTGGTAAGTTCGTTTGATCATTAATTTATTGGTCGTTGTTGCAGGATAGCGGACGACGCCGAGATAGAGCATAACCTATCTCAAGTGGAAATGGACAGCAACAGGAAACAGAACTGTATCATCCAGTGAATAAGGTCTACAATCGCACTGTGGATAATGAAGTTCACGGCTGAGGGTCAATTGAACAAATAACTAATCAACTGATCAAATAGTTGACAACTGTTTTACAAAAATTTGTAATATACAACGGTTTAAAGATTTTTAACTTAAATTATTGCTAAGTGATAAACAAATGTCAAATATTTGATCGGTTGATTAGTCATCCGTTAAATTCGCCCTAAGTACAGCAAAAAAAGTCCATTAGATTGTTTTTTGTGTATTTCTTTTGTAAATGCTTTTTTTATGCACTTTGTAAACTTAATATACATGATGTATTTAATATTAGGACGATCCACTGACTACTCCTTAGATGTCCTCATTTTCGGAGTATCAAGTAATCTGTTGAATGTCTACCGTGCCTAGTCGTGTGACTATTTTTATTTATAAAATGCATCTTTTTAAAATTATTTATGCAGCGTCAGGAGTTACTTTGGACAGAGCACTGGTGGCTAGTGGTAGCGGCCCCTTGCGGTCGTGGGTTCAAATTTCTGCCCAAACGGTGAAGGAAAACATCGTGAGGAATCCGGCATGTCGTAGAACCTAAAACATTCAAAAATATGAAGTGCAAGGCGCACTTGAAATTTTCTCACCTCACTGGCTCCAAAAAATTAATGACACGGTATGAAGGGGTAACTTTAAAGTCATGCCCCTACCCCTATTTACGGGACGCTGTAGTACCTGGGGGCTGAAGTAGCAAGATGATTAGAATTTTACTCATTTATTAGAGTTTTGAAATAGATTTGTGACGTCATAATACTCAATTATGTTTCCTATAAATTATAGTGTTGTATTCATAATCGCTAAGTAGTAATGTTAGTTATTAGATTTTAGACGAACACTGAAAAAAAAATTCTGACTTGAACGACAAATCCCCGACTAAGGTGGTGAAACTAATAACATTTTCAGTTGGTAGTAGCTCTGCCTTCTGGGCCGTAGGTCGTGGGTTCGATCCCCACCGAGAACAAACATCCCGCACAAATATTTTTTCTCGGTGGGGATCGAACCCACGACCTACAGCTCATAAGGCAGAGCTACTACCAACTGAGCTGTGAGGCCCGTCATCAGTTAAAACATCTGATAACTAACATATTATCTATTGAGAAGGTGGTATAGTTTTTTAAATTAATTTGGTTCTGAATACGAATAGTTTAAGTAGAAAATAAATTACATAGGTACTTATAGTAAGAAATAAATATTGCACATCGGGTTTTCGGCTTTGTAGAGCTCCATCTCATTCTGACGCACACTACTGGACTGGCCTCTCAGCTCAGTTGGCAGTAGCTCTGCCTTCTGCGCCGTAGGTCGTGGGTTCGATCCCCACCGAGAACAAATATTTGTGTGGTGGATACAGATGCTCTCTGTCAGGGTGTTTATATTGTATTCCCAAAAAAAGTAAGTATTTAAGTTTTATATCAGGTACCTGGTTCCCATAGTACAAGCTCTGCTTAATTTGGGGCTAGATAGTGTTGTGTGGATTGTCCGCATTATTTATTTTATTTATTTACTACTCTCTAAGACGCCGAAATTAGTGGATGTGCAATAATTCTCGCCTACCTAACTATAACATAATTGTATTCTAATACATAAACGAATTATTTTTTTGACAAAGTGAACTGCTGAAAAAAATTTCGTATTGAACCAAAATGAGGTCGTATTTTAAAACAATATTTAAGTCAAACAGCCTTACTTATAAACGCAATTTAAATTTAATCATTGCGTAAGTTTACTGTCACTCGCCGCGGAAACGTGCCTTATTCCAGCAAGTGCTTGCATACAATAATAATAATAATAATAACGTTTATTTCGAACAAACAAAAAAGACATGAAGTACAGCTATTTGTTACAAGTACTAAAGACATTTTTTTAGCCTTTTATTTCCAGAGTCAGCATCTGTTGACCCTGGAAACAATAGGCAAGCCTAAACAATAGGCACACACTATGGTTTGGAGCTTTACAATGACGTCAGACTTGTGTGCAAGTGATTTGAATTGGAAACACGATTTTGTTCAACTTGCAGCTTGCATACAAGATTGCAACAATTTTGCATACAATTTTGAAACTTGCGTGCAAATGTGCCGACTTGATTATTGTGCGTACAAGTTTAAACCTAATTGCATACAAGTTGCAACTTGTTTGCAGTTGTTGTTTCCACTATACAATTTGCATGCAACTTGCAACTTGTATGCAAATCACTTGCATAATGGAAACGCGCCTTTACGCAATGATTAAATGATTGTTTGACACGACCCCGTGATAAGAGATAGCAATAGTTAAAACACAGTTTAACTTTTGTCATATTTTTATAAGTTAGGCCGTAAATATCTTTGTCAGAGGATCAAAAGAATAAAAAAAAATTGTCTTTGTAAATGAAATGATATGAATAAAAACAAGTGACTTGAAAATTACTTCAAAATACGGCCATATAACGTTAGTATAAGTATGTTTGGTATTTAATTCGTACCAAAGAGTTTTATTTATATTTTATATTATTTTAGCATTACTGAAACATTACGTAAAGTGATATTTAAGTACAATTCGCTTTATTAAATATTTTTTTACGCTGCTTAGAATAGCATTTTATAACCGACTTCCAAATGAGAGGTTATTATTTTGACACGTTACATGAATGTAAATAGTAATGTTTAGGTTTATTTATTAGTCGCTTATAAAACGTCTTGCCTTCTTAAAAAATGTTTAAAAACACTTAATTAAGTAACTGTTTGAGCAACTTACAGCGATTTATCACAAAAAAATTAAACACTGTATTTTTTAGATTATTAGATTTGATAAAAATTAACTAAATCAATTAAAATATTTATCATCAAAGTATATTCAATCAATAAATTTGTCTAAGGCTCGTATTCTATCACAATAGCCAAGTATGCATCAAGCAAACATTTGAGTGTAATTTCATATTTAACGTTTTTCGAACTACCCTCAAAATATCATGAAATATTGACCGTTTTTGACGTTCATATGAAAATATGATAAATTTGTTATAATTAGGGTGCTAAACATAATAATTGGTACTGAATTAATAAATTCAATGTATTTGTGCAATTTTATAGAATAAAACAAACGTATCGCTTGAAAATAATGTAAATAATCGATTGATTATTCTTATAATAATAAAATGTTTTAGTTGTACGATAAATAATTATGAAAAATCTAATTCGTTTAAAAATGCTTAATTGCAATCTCAAGCTAAAAATTAAATAAGAATCAAATAGATAATAATTTTTTAACGGCAATATACTTTTAAGTTCATGCTTAAAATTGTCCAGTTGAAGTAGAATTATTATTATATTTACAAATAAGGGTATTTTAATTGAAAGGGGGCAAAACATAATAAAATCAAAAATATTGTAAACTATTGAATGAAATAAACTTTTTATTCATACCTACTTTGTGTATGACTACCGTGCCGGTTGATTACAGTGGGAAGTACAACATTTAGTTCTGAAGAACTAGGGGGACCACACTTTATAAGTTTTGTTCTGTCCTAAGTCCAGTTACGAGACTAAGAGAAATAGGGATTTCACGTTATCTGTCAAATTACAGTGTCTATTTTAGGCTTGTCTTATCATCCCCTCATATACCTTCTCGAAAGACTGAGCTCGCTCCATCCAAAGGCTTTCGATCTTACAATGCCGTCGGTCCATCGGACTAGGTAAAAATCGTTCAGTCTACTAAATCTTTGGTAAATAAAAAGTGTGGATCCCCAGTGCTCACGTGCATTATTTTTCTAAGGCTCAATTTACACCGCCGCGGAATGGAACGAAACGACGAAATTGTATAAAGCATAATTAACTTTATATCAATTGTTTATCACACAAATTAAATACGAGCCAATAAATTGGACGCGCGTCTTCCGCGGAATCCTCGCGTATTCTAGAGAATTCTCTGGTGTTTTTGGTGCGGGGAATTCCTGTGTCATGAGGCGAAATTGACGCTTCCATTCCGTTCCATTCCGCGGCGGTGTACATTGAGCCTTAAAGTTCACAAAATGAATAGTTCAATAAGTTTTAAAATAAATACGCAAATTCCATGTTAGTGCAAACTCGCGCCATAGTCGTCTGTAATCGTATCGTAAGCTTATTTATTGTAAAAACCGGTAATAAAGTGATATTGTAAATTAAAAATGTTTTTATTGAAATATCCATTAATAATAGGTAAAAAACAGAACTTTGCATCTATTGTAGATGATTTATATAACGTCAGGGGCAACTGGCGTTTACTCATGCCCCTACTTACGGGACGCTATAGTGCTTGGGACAGGATTTTAGATGGTATAGGCTTGCCCAGCCATCCTGACAGCTTAGTCGGTCTAATCCACAGGAAAGTCATGGTCAATAACAGGCACCCATGATAATATTCTTCTATGCCCATGAGATATAGTAGGTTAATTTTTGGTTCCCATTAGATGTGCATCTGACTACTCCTATAAAAAGCAAGTGCTGTCCTTGAAACTTTTGCTTTTGTGTTATTGCATAGATATATCTCACTAAGTGAAGTGGCACCACACTGGAACTTCACTGCTATTAGTTTAGATTTGTAAAAGGATCATAACAAAATACGGTAGGAACCGAGCCGAAGTTTGTTGCCTGTTCTTGCGTCGGCTTGGTCGCGTGGAACTGGCACCTAGACTCACCTAGCTTTAAGACGTTTCAAAGGGATCCTTGGATTTGAACTAAATATATACACTTTTGATTTGAATTAAATAACACACACGACAGGTGTTACAACCCCGCAATAACACTGCCTTCTGCGCCCTAGGACGTGGGTTCGATCCCCACCGAGAACTAATATTTTTTTGTGTTGAACGCAGAGGATTGGATGTATGTCTAAATATATTTTCAATTAAAATATATGTATTATAGGCGCCCTACGCACGTTTTTCGCTTAAATCTTTCTTTTTCTCGAAGTCATGGTATAAAGTATAGTATGCAACTCTTGAATAAAACGGATTTGTATCGAGGGCCATGATTAACTCGCGTCGTTTCACTTGCTCGTGATTCATCTATGACCCTCGATTTAAATCCGTCTTTAATAAATAATAAATAATAATAAATATTGTGGACAATTCACACAACACTACCCAGCCCCAAACTAAGCAGAGCTTGTAATATGGGAACCAGATAGCTGATATAATAGGTACTTGAATACATTTTTTTTTTGTAAATACATACTTAGAATACAATATAACACCCAGACAGAGAACAAACATTTATGTTCACCACACAAATATTTGTTCTCGATGGGGATCGAACCCACGACCTACGGCGCAGAAGGCAGAGCTACTACCAACTGAGCTAGAGGCCAGTCAAAACTTTTATTCACTAGTTACATAATATACTATTCAAATCGTAAAACGCATTTGATACTACCTCCTCCTCGCGTCGTGCTCCTCACTGCTGAGGGTCGTGACCCCCTCCATGGATCAATTTGTCCCTGACAATTTTTCGCCACCTGGATCTGTCACCGGCAACCTGAATGGCTTTACAAATTTTGATGGCTGTAACAAAACTTAAAAGTACTTTTTAAGGTTCCGTAGCCAAATGGCAATAACGGAACCCTTATAGATTCGTCATGTCTGGCTGTCTGTCTGCCTGTCCGTCCGTATTTTGAATATAGTGTTGTTAATCTGAGGTATACGTAGGTACATTATAGTATGTTTATGTTTTATTCGTAAGGAATCGTAAGTATATAGTATTAAAGCGAAAACTATCCATTAAATATAATTAGAACTCTGTTTATATTTATAACGCGGCACACAATAATCTACGCATCCCGACGCCATCTTTTTTTTCTTCCCGACTAGTGATGTGTCTCGTAGTCCGGTCTCAGTAGGGATGTCCTATTCCCAAAACCGTCTAACAATAGATAGCATAATAGCCTTGTTATAGTAATCAAGTTAGGTCGTACGACTACTATCTTATATTTATAAAAGTAAGTCGTGTTAGTTACACTATTTATAACTCAAGAACGGCTGTACCGATTTGGCTCAAAATTGGTGGGGAGGTAGATTGGAACCGGGGAAAGAATATAGAAAGAAAGAAAGCAAGAAAATCGTTTATTTATACAAACTGTACACGACAAGAAATTAAACAATAAATAAATTATAGTTTAAAAAACTAAAAAAAAACGCTTTTATAACTAATTGAACTAAAAAGTTATAAATAAAACTGTAATAATCAATTGAAATTTTATATTATTGTACAAAAAGCGTGGGGTAAAAAATATTTACAACAATCAAAATCAAGCCCCCCACGCTTTTTGTACAATAATATAAAATTTCAATTGATTATTACAGTTTTATTTTTAACTTTTTAGTTCAATTAGTTATAAAAGCGTTTTTTTTTAGTTTTTTAAACTATAATTTATTTTTTACTTTTTAGTTTTTTTTTTTTTTTCATATTTTTTTTTTCATATTATTGCATTGTCATCGACCTTTGACAGGTGTGCAAAGTTTGAATCAAATCTGATAGTTCAAAGTAGGTTTTTTTTATTTTTTTTTCATTTTTTTTCATTTTTTTTTATTTTTTTTTTCATATTATTGCATTGTCATCGACCTTTGACAGGTGTGCAAAGTTTGAATTAAATCTGATAGTTCAAAGTAGGTTTTTTTTTATTTTTTTTTATTTCTTTACATTTTTTTTTATTTTTTTTTTCATATTATTGCATTGTCATCGACCTTTGACAGGTGTGCAAAGTTTGAATCAAATCTGATCGTTCAAAGTAGGACAAAATCGAGCTCAAAGGGGTCGGTTACATACATACATACATACATACATACATACATACATACATACATACATACAGGTGAAACTAATAAAAGCGTTATAAAAAGTAAAAAATACAGTGTTATAACAGAATACGCAATAAAATAGGATACTTTTTATCCCGAAAACGCAACGGGAACAGGAAAGGGGCGAGCAAAGCCGCGGGCTGCCGCTAGTATACGATATACTAATATACCTACCAGTTCATAGGTACTCGTAGTTGGCGTTAGCTTATTTTGTGTTGTATTTGGAGTTTATTTTCATGCTACTTTTTTATATAATGAGATTGTGGTACTAGTAGGTGCAGCTAAGTTACCATTATTATTAGATTTTTTTATTAAACGGTTTGGAGAGGGACGGTTTGGCGAGGGACGGTTTGGGGAGGGACGGTAATGGTGTTGTCGGAACTGAACTAGCTGGATCGTCGTAAGTGGATCTCAAATAACCGGAACTAAACTCGTTGGACGGTTCCAACGAGTCGTCAGTTCTGAAACAAGAAAAAAACGTCGATATTGAAACAAGAAAAAACTGAAGTTTTAAAAGAACAAATAAAATGATTCATCTATTATAGACTGGCCTATAGAATAAACAAATTCATTAAACAAATAGGTGAAAATAACTATATCAACTCACCAGTATAAACCTAGCAAACCATGAAACCGGGGACCATGAAACAAATAGCAAACATAATGTTTGCATATTATAGTCGGTATAGGCTTCATACATTGGGTTGGTAATATATTAAAAAATATATCTATAGTGGGTTTGCTAATAAATTCCTGGCAAGACTATGATTAATTGAAAATGGAAAAATTGATTTTTTTTATTGCAGCACCCACGTGTTTAACGAATAAACTTAATACCAACCGAATGTATGAAGCCTAAATTATAATATACAAACGTTGTGTTGGCTATTTTTTTCCTGGCCTAACTAATGGTTTGCTAGGTATGATTAAAGCTAGGGATTGAATCAAATAAATGATTTATGATTTTTATAAACTGGTGAGTCGATATAGTTATTTTCACCTATTTGTTTAATGAATTTTTCATCCCATCTATTCAAAAAGAGGCGATTGGTTCCCTAAATAGTGCGCCTAAAGTAACTACTTTAGGCGCACTATTGGTACAGTGACACAATGACTTTTAAATTTGGAATACTATTAAATTGAAAAGTTTGAACGCAATTCGCTACGATAAAATACTGGCTGGTAGTGGTAGTATGAAAAAGCGAGCCTGTAGCCGCGGTATTGGTTAATAAAAAAAAAAATACGCGGGAACTTCTTATTGTATTTTTATTACTTTCTAACAAACTACTATGTACAAGCAATTTAAATATAATACGAAAAAAAACAATTAAATATGAGTTCTAGCAGTGAAAGTGATAGGTATATTACAAAACCATCAACTAGAGTCTGAAGTTATTACGAATACCCAAGTGATAAATAAGTCAACTACATTTTCTGTTCCCCACAAAACAGTTACAATAAACTTCAAAAATTGCGGAATTGTATCTAATCCATACTAATATTATAAATGCGTTTGTAACTCTGTCTGTCTGTGTGGCTTTCACGCCAAAACTACTGAACCGATTGAAATGAAATTTGGTACACAGATAGTTGAGGGCCTAAGGAAGGACATAGGCTACTTTTTATTGTGAAAAAAGGTTTACAAACCTTTTAAAACGTTATAAAGAGCATCACATTGATGTTTCTGTCTCACTCTGACACCAAAACACTCCGACGATCACCAAACACCAATTGCAATGAAATTTGGTACACAGATAGGTTAAATCATTAGAAAGGACATTTATGCAACTTATTGGAAAACACTTATTGAAAACACCATTTTTCATGAGAATTACAATTTTTTGTACAATTGCGACGGCTTTCGATCGAGAAATTTCTGTTTGTGTAGGTGACTGACTGACTTTTTTTTTGTGCTGGCGGGGATGCAAAGTCTTTTCGCCAAGTCCTTATGACTGACTGATTGCCGACCAGTGTTGCCAGTGGCAGATAGTCATAAGCGTCGATGGATTGAAAAGATCGATATTTAAGCTGGGAACATATTAGGCTTTTTATTGCGAGAAAAGGGTTGTAAGGGGTTGAAAATAGGGGTTGAAAATAGGGGTTGAAAGTTGTATGGAAGTATCGTCATTTTTAGAGCTAGAAACTTAAAACTTATTTTTTAGTCTGTTGATTTGATATAAAAAAATATGACATTCAAAGTTTGTGCTGGGGGGGTAGAGGGAGGGGAGTACAGGGGGGAGTGTGGAGGGGAGTACAGGGGGGAGTGTGGAGGGGAGTACAGGGGGAGTGTGGAGGGGAGGTGCCGGGGGGAGTACAGGGGGAGTGTGGAGGGGAGTACAGGGGGGAGTTGGAGGGGAGGTGCGGGGGGAGTGTGGAGGGGAGTACAGGGGGAGTGTGGAGGGGAGGTGCGGGGGGAGTGTGGAGGGAAGGTGCGGTGAGAGTGTGGAGGAGAAAACAGGGGGAGTGTGGAGGGGAGTACAGGGGGGAGTGTGGAGGGGAGTACAGGGGGGAGTACAGGGGGGAGTGTGGAGAGGAGTACAGGAGGAGTGTGAAGGGGAGGTGAGGGGGGAGTGTGGAGGGAAGGTGCGGGGGGAGTGTGGAGGAGAAAACAGGGGGAGTGTGGAGGGGAGTACAGGGGGGAGTGTGGAGGGGAGTACAGGGGGGAGTGTGGAGGGGAGGTGCGGGGGAGTGTGGAGGGGAGTACAGGGGGAGTGTGGAGGGGAGGTTTGGGGGGAGTGTGGAGGGGAGTACAGGGGGAGTGTGGAGGGGAGTACAGGGGGGAGTGTGGAGGGGATTACAGGGGGAGTGTGAAGGGGAGGTGCGGGGGGAGTGTGGAGGGGAGTACATGGGGGAGTGTGGAGGGGAGGAGCGAGGGGGGATGTGGGGGGAGTACAGGGGAAGTGTGGAGGGGAGTACAGGGGGGAGTGTGGAGGGGAGGTGCGGGGGGAGTGTGGAGGGGAGGTGCGGGGGGAGTACAGGGGGATTGTGGAGGGGAGTCTGGGGGGAGTGCGGGGGGAATGTGGGGAGTGTTGAGGAGAGTGGGTGGAGTGTGGGGGGAGTTCGGAGAGGAATGCGGGGGGGATGAAAGTGTGGCGTAGTACGACGCCATATGTCTAAGTTTAGTAAGAGGGCAGACGACTGTGTCACGTGCACGCGAATATGACGTTGTTATTTAATTACTGTTTTCTTCCGCTGCAAATTAAAAATGCTACCCATAGACACTATACCACGCGGACGAAGTCGCGGGCACAGCTAGTATTAATATAAATTTGTAATTTAGTTATGTAAATATAAATGATTCTCTACTAAAAGCTTCTCTTATTTTATTTTCTCATAGAGGGGAATGAAAAGCAGAGTGTGCCACACGGTACCTTAGGCTATAAGGAACTATGCATGTATAAATAACAATATAGATGTATACAACTTACAAAGATATACATTCGCCGTATAAAGTCGTCAAATGAGGTCCGTCCTCACACCTTGTAAAAATTTTGCCTTTGGGTTTCCCCACTATGGGTTGTCCCATCACCGCCAGCAAGCACGCCGCGAGGGCCAGCAGAGAGAACCACTTCATCATAGACGGCGAGTACTTGCACGTTATGGAGGAGAACAACCGACGCGATCTGATCCCGCCAGTGATGCTGCCACCTTTATATACAAACAAACAGGCAAAACCGTAATAATATATGATTTACCGAAAACAACATTGTAGATAATTAGAAGTTTTTTAGAATTGTTATCTAACCTTTAGCCCCAGATATGGATATCTACTTATTGCAAGACCTGACTCTGGTCACGTACACAAATAAGGAAAGATGTGCTGCTCATACTCTGAAAGTAGGTCTGAAGTTGCCTGAGGGGCCTAATTGAAAGTAATACTTTCAGCCCTAGGAAGAATCGCTTTCTACTGACAGCTGTCAAATTATAAAAAAAACAAGTTCTATTTTATTCAACCATGTTCCAACTTTCTAAAGTCTTTCTAACTGCAAGGAGGTTGTTGAACCAAATTCCAACTTTTTATTCAGCAAGTAGGTTGGAAACCCATTACAATGGTAAGAAGTTTAAAAAGTCTAATTAGAGCGCAATGTAAAATTTAAATTTAAAGAACATAAAGATAGTAATAAATAAATAATATATCTTCTAAATTGCTTGATTAATATAATTATAGCTTCAACTATTTATTTAAAATAACATAGATTTGAGCAAACAATTTACCATTTTTTAAATTATGAAAATAAAAATAATGGCTGAATAATGCTGGCGAGCCGAAAACGAAGGCCCGCCAGAGAAAAAGAAAAAAAAAACCGGAAGGCGGCAATTCAATCTTCATTTTCACTAATTTTTCTTTCATGTTTTTATTTTCCTTGTATTCGTAATGAAAAGCACAGTGTTTACCTCGGGTGAAAGTCTTTTAAGTCCCTCAAGCTCCATTGGCGCCCTCGCTACGCTCTGGTGCCAAACCCGTCTCGGGACTCAAAAAACGTGACTTTCAACACTCAGGTAACAATGTACTATTTTTAAATATTTTTTTCATCCTACCATCTCGGAACGCGTATTTTTAACACGCTTTTATTAGATTCACCTGTATGCATGTTTGTTTGTATGTAACCAACCTCTTTGAGTTCGATTTTGTCCTACTTTGAACGATCAGATTTGATTCAAACTTTGCACACCTGTCAAAGGTCGATGACAATGCAATAATTAAAAAAAAAACGAAAAAGTAATAAATAAATTATAGTTTAAAAAATTCAAAAAACACGCTTTTTTAACTAATTGATTGAACTAAAAAGTTAAAAACAAAACTGTAATAATCAATTGAAAAATTTATATTATTGTACAAAAAGCGTGGGGGCTTGATTTTGATTGTTGTAAATATTTTATCAATAGTTTATTATATCTGAAGTTATTACAAGAAGCACTCAACGCTTTTTGTACAATAATATATTACTCTTCAATATTGCAAAAGAGTGCAAAAGCCGATTTTATCCGCAAGAGGAAAATGTAAATTTAAATTTAGAATATCGTGTGCACTAAATTTGTCAATTCAAAACATCATTGAATCTCCATGGTGTCGAACTTTGCATACACCCTTTTTAAATTTGTTAAAAACTCAGACTGGAACCTTCTTGGTGTGTTACTTTTAGTTTAATTTGCTTTACGCGCGCCATTTCCTTTTTTGCATTTAGTAATTTCCTCGCTGAGGTGGGATGAAAAGTTACGTGTCGCACTCGAGTGCAAAGATTTTTCACCTCGTGCTCCTTTGATTCCTTCGCCAACGCTTAGGATTCATTCAGAGGCAGCTTGGGTCGTTGCAACGAAGTTTTGCTATTAAGATGATTAAGGGTTACCGTACTTTGTCATTGGAGGTGTCGTTAACGTTGTCAGGTCTGATTCCACTTCACCTAAGAATAATCGAGTCAGCTACCCTCTATCGAATCAAAAGAGGTAGTGATTCACTTAATATTGATGACCAACATGTAGAGGGTAGGGTCACTTTCGATAAAAAACCGCATCCAGCTAAGTGGTGCCCCCTAGATTTTATTTCACTAGATTCTATTACGGAAAAGGTGCTAGTAGACAATGTTATTAAGGGACCATGCGTGTTCACTGACGGGAGTAAAATCCAAGGAAGGGTTGGAGCGGCGGTCTCACTGTGGAAAGAAAATAGAGAAAAGGTGCTAGTAGACAATGTTATTAAGGGACCATGCGTGTTCACTGACGGGAGTAAAATCCAAGGAAGGGTTGGAGCGGCGGTCTCACTGTGGAAAGAAAATAGAGAAGTTAAGTACCGTATGATGAAGTTGGCCTCATACTGCTCAGTTTATCAGGCGGAGTTGGTTGCATTGCAGAGGGCTGTTAAATTGGCAGGTCAGATCAATGCATCCGAGGTTAATATATTCTCAGACAGTCGTGCAGCATTGCAATCACTTTTTAATTTTACATCCACTCATCCACTTGTTTTTGGTATTCAGAGTGAGGTTGCTGCTTTAGCTAGTGACGGTGTTAGGGTGCGTCTTTTCTGGTTAAGGGCTCACGTTGGGACACCAGGGAATGAGCGAGCAGATGAGCTGGCCAAAAGGGCTGCTCTTTACAGGAGAACTTTACCAGATTATGATAGGTATTCGATATCCCATGCCAAAAATGTGTTAAGGAAGAGAACGGTTGATATATTAAATAAAATGCTTACTGAAAAAACCACCAACGTAATTATTAAAAAACTTTTTCCGGATGTACGGTTGGCTCATAAATTTGCGAGAACTATGAAAGCGGATGGCCTGCTTACTCAAGTCCTCACGGGGCATGGAGGATTGGGACAGTATCTTCATCGTTTTAAAATCAGAGCGGACCCATGGTGTGGTGTCTGTGGATCTGGTATAGTGGAAGACGTCTTTCATGTTCTTCTGGTTTGTCCCAGATTCAATGCTAAAAGAACTTTATTAGAGAAGGGAATTTGTAAAACACTAAATGAGGATAATTTGGGCAGTATTTTTATGGAGAACGATGCAAGCATTTTATTAATAGAATTTGCAAGATGGGTACTAAGAGAAGTGTGTTTAGCTAACGGCAGCACAGCCACGTGGACCCTCTGATTTATAAACAGAACCAATCAACGACCACTTCATTTTATATTTGCATTATGATTTTACAATTATTATTATATACAGATTATTTATAGATTATTAGACAAAGATTAATTTATTATTATATAACTTAGGTAAACCATGGCATAGGAATAAATTATGTAACGATTTTGGCTAAATATCTATGTATTAGGATCAAGATCTAGAACAATTGAAAATATGGAATAGTTTTCATTTTATTTAGGTAACTACTTAATGTTATTGTTGTTAAATGTTATGCTAAATCATAATGATTTCAAGGAATTAATTGAGTAGGTACGTATAAATGTAGAAAGATAATTATTTAATATAAACTTTATTTATTTTAAGTGTAAATAATGAATAACCAAATCAAATTATATGTATTATTGCCATAATATGATTGTATCAAGGTCCTCAACTGCATGTTGTTGAGGGAGAGTTTAGTGTTATCCAGTATCAATTCTGGATAGTAATAAAAAAAAAAAAAAAAAAAAACGCTTAGGATTCTAACTTTTCAAAATCCTTCGCTTGCTCGGTCATCAAAATTGAGCACGCGGTTAAAAAGCAACTTGTATAACTCTAGTATAACAAATAACTATTCCTAATCGCAGGCCATGGCTTTCAGGATCAGTGGTGGATTTGGCCAAGGCACAGTAGGTCCGGCGGCAAATCGTGACAAAAAACACTGATCGCAAGAAATATAACAAATGCAAAAAAGTGGCCAAGTGCGAGTCGGACTCGCCCATGAAGGGTTCCGTAGCAACAAGTAACATAATTTAAAAGTTCTTGTAGTTCGTCGAAAGAAAAAATGCGGTTTACGATTTATGACGTATAAAAAAAAGTACTCACTAGATCTCGTTCAAACCAAATATCGCTGAAAGTTTGCATAGTAATGTACAACATATATTTTTTTTAGTTTTATAATTCTCTTATTTTAGAAGTTAGAGGGGACGCACATTTTACCACTTTGTAAGTGTTTGAAACCTCAATATCATTTTTAAAGACCTATCCATAGATACCCCACACGTATAGGTTTGATGAAAAAAAATTTTTTGAGTTTCAGTTTCAAGTGGGGGTCCCAAATTTTTTGTTTCTTTTTCTACTTTTGTGTAAAAATCTTAATGCGGTTCACAGAATACATGTACTCGCCAAGTTTCATCAGTCTAGCGAGAAAAATGGCTGTGACATACGGACGGACGGACAGACAGACAGACATAAATAAATAAATAAATAAATATTCTGGACAATTCACACAACACTACCCAGCCCCAAACTAAGCAGGGCTTGTAATATGGGAACCAGATAGCTGATATAATACTTGAATACTTTTTTTTTTTTTTTTTTTAATACATACTTAGAATACAATATAACACCCAGACAGAGAACAAACATTTATGTTCACCACACAAATATTTGTTCTCGGCGGGGATCGAACCCACGACCTACGGCGCAGAAGGCAGAGCTACTACCAACTGAGCTAGAGGCCAGTCGAAACATGACGAATCTATAAGGGTTCCGTTTTTGCCATTTGGCTACGAAACCCTGAAAAGGCTGCACATATTGCTGCAATTATTACGGCGCCAGCGGACCGAACCGCAACGCAACGTATAGTATCTTCCTAAAAAACTTTTTAGGATTTTCAGTATAGACTATGCTTAGTTTTAGATATTTAGGAAAAGAAGAAAAATAAATTTCTCATTTCATCTCATTCGAAAAGAAAGCGATTTTTAGGTTAAGTACTAGAAGTTTGTTTACAAACATCACAAATCGAAATTGGCTGGAGTCTATTTATATATTTCGATCCTTGTGTTTGATTGGCGGTGAACGAGAGAGACAGACTTGTACAAGAAATGGACGAGCAAGAAAAAACGTACGTACTACGTACCATTGTTCTATGCCCATGAGATAGTAAGTTAATGTTTGGTTCCCATTTAGATGTGCATCTGACTACCTACTCCTTTATAAAGCAAGAGGATCTTGAGTAGGTACTTGACAGGAATGTATTTATTTATTTATGTACCTACTTACACGTAATAATGTAGCAAGTAGGTAATTATGACTAATACACAATTTTCTGCAATTGCAGAGGTTTTGGTAGAGTGAATGATGGGCATGGGGTAAACCAATTTTAGAGGATAAACTAATCAGTGCCATTTTTCAAAAGACTGTTCAGAAGAAAATAAAACTAAATGTTTTATAAAAGAGAATTATTTTATTATAATTCGTTGTGTACAAGCAGTTATCTCGATATTATCGCAAACTTAAATCCGCACTCTGAGTCAAAATCAGCTAAGTCACATATTACCATTTTAAGATTGTCATCGAAGTTTTTTAAGTAAAACATCGCAAGTTTTACTTAAACTTACTTAGGTACCTATTTATTTATTTTATTTAATTAAAAATATGTCGGAAGGTACTTTTTAGTTTGCTTTACTGCTTAAACAATTTAACTTATGCGTCTTGGCTGTTTTGGTACAGGCGTCTCAAATATAACAATAATTAATTGTACTGGAAGATCGTTGTTAAAAGTTACAGCTATCTTAATTACATCTAACTTTAGCATATTTTTTAGAACTTTAGACTTGTGAGAAAATACACAAGTACTTAAAACTACTAAAGAACCAATAATTCATTGATTATCTATTAATTATTTAATAAATGAGTCGTCATATAGTACATTTCAGATACTTATGTACTGTCAGTATTCTGCAAAAAAATATGTGTCTATAATGTACGGTAGGTAAGTACTGAACTTTTAAGTAATAATAATAATAATATAATAATAAATAAAGCATTTATTTTTCTTTTACAGAGTAGGTAGTGATACAATATATGGTGAAGATTTATTAGGAAAGTAATTAGTTGGGATGTGTCTACCCACTTTGCAAGAGACTGGAGCTTGAGATAGGCTTAGATAGCCTGTAATACAAGTCTCCAGGGCCCTCCGCCATGGATAATGACACCCATTTCCTCGACAGTACACAGCCATTCAAGTACTTATGCATCGTTACAAAATGATAGAAGAAAACTAAATATCTAAACTAACTAAGTACTAAAAACACTGTTAAGAAGACCTTACTTTTGGGTGTGTGTGTATGAGTATGTGTGTATATGTGATGGTGTGATATGAGTTGGAAGTGTGGATGAGTTTTTTTTACTGTGTTATGATATGTTTTATATAAGTAAGAATAAGTAAAGTTTGAGTGGGTGGTGTGAATTTGGGTGAGTGGTGGAATGTGAGTGAGTGCAGTAGGTTCTCTTAGATTATGTTTAGAAAGTCCTACTTAGTAGGAATCATCATATTTTCAGTCTCGTCGTAAGTCAGGGATTTGAGATAATTAGATACTAAAATTTTGCATTTACGTTTGGGAGCGGGATAAATTGTAAGATTGTTATTTAGCTTATTGTAAATGAAGTGTCCAAGAAAGCAGAAGAAGTGACGAGCCAGACTGGTGCGAAAGCCAACAGACAGGCAGACGGTACCTTTTCTACGCTTTTCATGGACTTTTTTGGGGTCATAGACCAATTGAGAGTGTTTTTTGAGGGTTATATGTAGCAAGAAGGATTGTCTAACAGTAAGAAGATCCCATTTTTTGTATAGGTCCACAGTGCAGAAGCGATACGGGAGGCCAGCACTAACCTTCAGGATGATTCTTTGAGCCCTTTTTAGTAAGATGAGATGAGTTTTGACTGCACCACCCCATGAGGTGATGCAGTAATCAATTATTGACTGGCAGAGAGCGAGGTACACTAGTTTGATTATTCTACGGTCGGCTATGTGCTTTAGAGATTTAAAGATAAAAATGAGTTTTCGTAAGCGAGTGACTAGTATCTCAATATGTGGCCTGAAGGTGAGAGTCTGATCTATTGTGACTCCAAGATATTTTAAGGACTCTGCTCTGGTGAGGATGGGACAGGGACAACTGATAGTGTTAGCGATACAGGTATGGGCTTTAATGATAAGACTTGGAATAGGAAGAAGATTCGATCTGTGGGCAAACGCGATGTATTTGGTTTTGGTGGTGTTGAGGGTCAGTACATTATGCTGAAGCCATAGACAGACTTTACGTAGGCCTAACTGAGCACATGTAAAAGTTTCATCCCAGGTAGCTCCACTGAAGAACAGTGCCGTGTCATCAGCGAACGTAAGTATTCTGCCACCAGATATATCCATATTGCAGAGACTGTTTATGTAGACGAGGAACAGCGTGGGGCCAAGAATGCTCCCCTGTGGGACACCAAAATTCACGAGCTGCTCAGAACTGAGCCAACGGTCGATTTTAACACGCTGTCTCCTGTCACACAAATAGTCCCTGAAGAGATCAAGGGGGAGACCCCTTACTCCTATCTGTTCGAGCTTCATTATCAGGTGGGAGACAGAGACCGTGTCAAAGGCTTTGGCTAAATCGAGAAAGACGGTCAGACACAGTAAATACTTGACAAGATTATAAAAAGTTAATAATTGTAAAATTGCGCATAATCTTTACACCTACTGTATGCGAAAGTTAATTAAAAGTTTAAAGTACTTATTGGTCATTATTATACAAAAGTTTTTACTTTCCAGAGTGACGTCAAATACAAGAATCTTATGAATTGTACAGAGGTTATAATACTTAATTAACACTTTCTAGCAAAATCTTTCTTAGGTTGTAAGTTTTACAGGTATGTACCTACCTACACTTACATAACCTTATTTAATTTATTTATTTTACTTATTTATAAATTTTATTTGCGTCACTCTGTTCTAACATTACATTATAAGATAGAAGCACTTGGGGCTTTTAATACCATGTGATTATTATTACTACAAATATCTACTTATAAATATCAAATACTGACCTAAGGAATGGTCTGAAAAACTCCAAAACTGGACTTACACATCTTGTTTATTCCGTGATATTCCAATTAATAGTTAACCTCGTTTTCTTCATTGTAACGTATTTTCTGACCAGCAGATGTTAAATTTTCATTTTTTTTTTAATTACCTATATTAAAATTTAAAAGGGATTATCCCTTATTTTCACAAATAGCCTATCGATTCACTAATTTATTTATAAACATTATGAATTATTTACATAGGTAGGTACGTATTAAAACTGGTCTCATTTTCAAAATTACCCATAAGTATTATGTAAAACGAGTAGGTAGGAATAACTAAGTAACCTACTACCTACTAAATAACTAAGTCGGTAGTTAGTAGGTAGGTACACATATCTTTTTCAAAGTTCCTAGGTAGGTAGGTAGGTTTTAGGATTTAGGGTTACCTTGGTTACCTTAGATATTTTAGCATTATTACATTTATCTCCATATTTAAAGTCCTTTACCCTATTATCTGTAGGTTTAAAGTAAGTTTAAGGTCTTTAATTAAAGTCATAAAACATTTTTAATATTTAAGATTTGTTAGTTTAAAGCTTGTCAATAGTCGCTTATTAAAAATGTGCAATAAGTCGCTTAGCACTTTACGCTATAATGAGACTTGTCAAATTCATAATGACAGCTGTCATTGTCATCATCACGCGCGGGTATGGTTGTTGGAGGTGACGGGTGGCGCCTCTGCTTCCGCCGCCCGCGCTTCAGCTCTGAGCTTTCGGTATTTTCCTGAAAAACAGAAAAACAAAAAATATGACTTAGAGATTTAGTGGTTATGGGGATGGAATGTTACGCCCTCGCCCGACGTCATGGTTTAATAAAATAGCCATGAATGGACATCCGCTTTAATAGTGTTTCTGAACTAGTTATCGTTAACTATTTTGAAATCTACGTGTTTTTGTAAACTGGCGCCCAACTGCGGACTGGATTTTTGGCTAACATTTGCAAAAAACCCGATTCACACAGTTTTCTTTGAATTTATGACTTAAAAATGAATCCACAAAATAAAGTTTATTGAACAATATAGTTTTCAGTACTTTACAAAAATTGGCGCCCAACATAGGGCAACCGTTAAGTACTAATTTTGGCGTCAAAAATATTTGTCTTCTTTAAAATGACTTACTCGATACTTTGACCATGATGACGCCCCACCAGATAGACCACCCCCATCCCACCAGACAGAACAGCACTGTGAACAGTTGAAGAACTCCAACTAGAAGGTTGACCACGAAAGAACCTGGAAAGGAATAAGGTTTAGAAAGTTAAGCAACTGCTTCAAAGCTTTCATCAAGCTGAGTTGGATACCATTTTGTGACGTCTTCACGTGGGCCTGAGAGACACCATTTCAATGTATCTATGTTCTTCTTCTATCACTCCACTTCTTGTATTATGTAAATGTGTTCTTGTGTCTAAAATGTTCGTGTTTCTCATATTTACCGTGTGCCGTCATAAATAAATAAGTTTTCTTTCTTTCTTTCTTTCTTTCTTAGTTTTCTTTTATTTTGCTTTTGTTTTTTTTTGATTGGTGAAGTTCACCAAACTTGGCTGTAAGTTGAGCAAAAATATTGAAACTATCCCTATGTCTACCTACTGTTTTTGGAGTAATGTTTTTACACTCGGTTTGATGTTATTATTATTACTCTCAATAAGGAATAAGGTTTTGGAAGTTTAACAACTCTGCTTCAAAGATTTTATTTTGCTTTTGTTGTTTTTTCATATCACCAAGTATAATAGACAAGTTTTGATTCTACGAAACTTGTCTATGCTTGGTGAATTTCACCAAACTTGGCTGTAAGTTGAGCAAAAATATTGAAACTATCCCTTATCCCTACGTGTATTGTTTTAAGAGAATTTATTTTACTCTCAGTTTGATGTTATTACTCACCAATCCTGTATTTAGCTCCATCATGGACGCCAAACCTGGGTATCCCGAAACAAAGGCAGAACATCCCACTGAAGATTGAACCTGAAAACCAGTGAGTTTGTCTTAAGCCTTGCGGACAGCGATTACCAGCGTTTCACTGAAGCCGAGCTCTGCTTAATTTGGGGCTAGATAGTGTTGTGTGCATTGTCCACAATATATACCTGTAGGTATCATAAAATATCTTCTGTGTGTGTGCATCTAGCTTGAGGGACATTTTTTTGCTGGCATAACCTTTCTACCAGAGGTTAACACTTTCCAAATTGTAAGTACTTAGTTATACTACTACGTACACTTACTTCTTCTAGTTACTAATAGTTATACTTCATCATCATCATTTACAGCCCGACTTCCCCCACTGCTGGGTATAGGCCTCCCTTAGTTTGTGCCATCTACTTCGATCCTGTGCCAGTCTAACCCATTTCCGCCCCGCGACTCTGACTATGTCGTCCATCCATCTTGCTGCAGGGCGCCCTACGCTTCTTGGCCGCCATTCAGTTGTTGTTCTACTCCACCTGTCATCACCACGCCTAGCAATGTGTCCCGCCCAACTCCATTTCATCTCCGTAATCCGATATCCGACGCCTTGGAACTTTGTTCGTCATTGGATTTCGGAATTCGGAACTCGATCTATGTTTGATGCAGAGTCTTATAACTATATATACTTTGTATGTATACAGGGTGTCCCATAAGTCAACGTCCAGCCAAAAACGGGTGATGCGCCAAATCATGACAGTTATCAAAAAAATATAAAAAAAAATATTTGTTATGTAACTTTAGAGTTAGGAGTATTTAAAAAAAAACAGAAAAATCTGACACCCATTGATGATCTTTTATGTCCTGTGACTACAAATATTAACTTTTCATGAAATTTTTTTCTGCAATGTAAGCATGAATAACCCTTCTGTAAATTACAATTCAAAATTAAGCCATAACTGCCTCAGTTTTCATTGAAATCGTGGAGTTTTGGCCAACGTTTCATTTCAGATAATTACATCACCCAACTTTAACCGTCTGTACCGCAAAAAAAATGTACTACACTATCATGGCATGTAACTTTAAAAATTGGCGCATTTATCCAGGATTCCAAAATGGTATAATACTTGCTAGAGTACTCCTTAGTTTTGGAAATAAAAAATGTTTTTTCAACTAAACCGGATTTCCAATCAATTTTATTTCAATAGATAAAATGTTTGTACCCTTTAAATGATGGACTTAAAATGCCTACGCTGTGTTTTTAAGTGACTCACAAATCACAAGTACAAGTAAATACCATTTCAACAATGCAAGTAAACAGATAGATCCACCATCTTGTCGAAAGAGTAATAACCATTGGTTCTCAAGTAATTTGTTAGTTTTACGTAAAAGTTTGAAATAAAATTCAATCATAGGATTACTTCAATCTTTCCTTCGCCCGTCGCCGGTCTTATTACATGGTTTTTGACGTGACAACGTCTTATAATTCGATGGAGCCGGCTGCTCGTACGAAAAAACATGACTCATGCGGCGTTACCTCGCTCTGAGGCGTTCCATTTAATACTTGAAGTGCAAGTGAGAGCGCGGAACGAGCGACAAAGAGGCACAATCGGCCTCCGCGTTCGGCAGCATTCGACATCGGTCTCTCTCCTACTTGAGTGAGCGATGCGTCCGCGTGGACAGCTGTATGACGTTGTCACGTTCAACTGTCGTCAGTTAACTGACTTTACGGACAGCTGATTTTTTTTAAGGAAATGTAGAGCTTGCATTACTGCTGAAGGCTAACAGTTTGAACATTTGCTGTAAATCCTTGATGTAGTTAAATTAAAATCACGATTGAAGAAATCCTATGATTGAATTTTATTTCAAACTTTCACCTAAAACTAACAAATTACTTGAACACCCATGGTTATTACTCTTTCAACAAGATGGTGGCTCTATCTGTTTACTTGCATTGTCGAAATGGTATTTACTGTATTGTACCTGCAAATTGTGAGCGATTTAAAAACGCAGCGTAGGCATTTTAAGTCCATAATTTAAAGGGTACAAACATTTTATCTCATGAAATAAAATTGAATGGAAATCCGGTTTAGTTGATAAAACATTTTTTATTTCCAAAACTAAGGAGTACTCTAGCAAGTATTATACTATTTTGGAATCCTGGATAAATGTGCCAATTTTTAAAGTTACATGCCATGATAGTGTAGTACATTTTTTTTGCGGTACAGACGGTTAAAGTTGGGTGATGTAATTATCTGAAATGAAACGTTGGCCAAAACTCCACAATTTCATTGAAAACTGAGGCAGTTATGGCTTAATTTTGAATTGTAATTTACAGAAAGGTTATTCATGCTTACGTTGCAGAAAACATTTTCATGAAAAGTTAATATTTCTAGTCACAGGACTTAAAAGATCATCACAGGGTGTCAGTTTTTCCTGTTTTTTTTAAATACTCATAACTCGAAAGTTACTCAGCAAATATTTTTTTTTATATTTTTCTAATAACTGTCATGATTTGGCGCATCACCCGTTTTCGGCTGGACGTTGACTTATGGGACACCCTGTATATATGTATTATCTTTAAATATGTACACATTGTTACCTTTTTACTATTAGCTTTCTCTTAGCACCAAAGGTTTGCTGGAAGAAAACTCTTTTAGGGTTAAGCTCGCCTATGTACATGTCCTTTGTTATTACTTTTTTTTGCACACAGATTAAAGAATGTATATTTTTTTTATGTGACTTGCTGATGGAACAAGCATATGGCCCACCTGATGTTAAATGGTAACCATTGCCTATAACAAAGCAATGCCTCGTAGGTCACAGATATTCAGCCTCACGTGCCAGTAATTTCACCGGCACCCACACCCTTCAAACCGAAACACAGCAATTTATTTTTAGCAATTAAATGTGTTGTCGCTTACCTAGGCCAGGCACGACGACGTTGCAGACCAGACAGAAGTAGGCCAGCACTATGGGCAGCACGGGCACGGCAGCACGTATCATGCTCATGTGCTCCACCAGAGATGGATCCAACTTCTTACGCGTGTCCTGGTGATGCGAGAGGAGAAAAAAAAGCTATAAGTGATGAATTTCAGTTACGTATCTACTATAGTGAACTAGTATTTTTGATTGGTTGTTAGGGTAGGTACACTTATACCTACCCACCAAGCTTTCCCTATTGGTAGATAGGCTTTGTTTTGAAAAAGGATTATTAAAACGGTGGGACTAATGCGTAGTTTGCTGCCTGTTCTTCTAGGCTTGGTCGCGTGGAACTGGCACCTAGACTCACTGATTCTTGTGACGAAACTGTATTCAGTTTAGTAGGTATTTCCTGAAGATTTTTTTCACCTACCTTCTTTTAAACGAAAATTCCTCTGGAACGCAAAGATATCTTACAAACTTTCTCTCTTTTATATCCTGTTAATACGTAATGGTTTAGATAAGTACCTAACTTGGATAAATTAAACCTCACGAAACATTGGATTTACAAATTATTTAATTCTTGTCGTATTTTTAAATCAATGAATAACGTTAAACATCAAAAATCAAAATCAAAAGTGCATTTATTCAGTAGGATCACAAGGATCACTTTGTAACTTCTTAAAGCTAGGTACCTATATCTAGGTGCTAGTTCCACGCGACCAAGCCGACGCAAGAACAGACAATAAACTACGGCTTGGTTCCTACCGTTTATTTATATGAACCTTTTACAAATTAAAAGTTACCTCAGTATCTTCTTCAACATCCGTATCTTTTTTCATGAATTCGGTTGAGAGCGAGACTTTTGAGCCTCGCGAGCTTCTAGACTTTATCGACGGACTGGCAGAGGGAAGCGACGGGACTTGTAAAAAGTTCGTCATTATAGTAACTTTTAGAACCGTTATTGTTTAAAAAAACCGTACTTTTTCAAATAGATAACAATAGATAATTTAAAGACGACCAATTGAAGCAGTAGACCGTATCAATCAAAATCAAAACCAAACTGAATATAACATTACTCCACCTATATTGCAAATCATACGTTTATAAGTAGATAGGTATCATTGTTGAACCATTGATTTCTTGGTCATTGTTCAAACCGACCTTGTGTTTTCTTTTATAAATAACATAACGCTGACTTGTATCGTTTAAAAGTATGGGTTTAGATTACATCGTAATGTTATAAGTAAGTTTAGCGACACGCGAAATATAAAAATAAAATACTTAAACGTTTGATAACACACACTACTTAATAAAAGTGGTAATTTTATGACGTAGGTTTATATAACCACGTATAACCCTATTAGCAAAACCCTATAGAGTACTAATAATAGTACTTCTTAAGGTACTAATAATAGTGTTTTATTTAATTTAGAAGACTCCTTAATTTTTAAGTGCATATAACGTCGACGTTTCCTAAAGGCCTGCGCACATCTAGACGATGGCGATAGCGATCAGTGAAACGCTGTCTAATATCGCTGTCAAATTTGTCAGCGTTACACTGACTGCCACCGCAGAACGCTTAGACATGTGCAAGGCAATAATTTCATTGTTTACCAACTAAATGTACATTATTTTCTAAAAATATTATTATGAAACAACATGTGAATAAAACACAAACTAAGTATACATTTTAAAAGAACAATGCGCTAGAAAAATTAATAATGAACACCGTTTTCCACCTGTAGGTATTACAAAATAAAAAAAAACTAAATTATTTTCAATAAGTTACCCACCCGTATTACTGCGAAACCAAATTTTTGACTGTAAAACGGTTTCACGGTAAAACGTATTGAAGAAGAGATACCACGTTGGGCGCCAAAAGTGAACTTAATGATTACCATCATCGCGTTCAAAGTCCTAGAGCTTATTTTCTTGTGAATTATATATTAAGGTGCACTTAGTAGGTATACACATTGGTTATTTTAGCAAGCTGAGTATGAGTATGAGTTTGGACCTTGAGTCATACTTCTATTGGAGTTGCGTGACGGAGCGTGGTCGCCGACACAGGGTCATTGATATATGGACGACGCGGTAAACGGTAAGGTCAAATTTTGTACTCTTTCAAAAGTTCATTTCTAGATTTGTATGAGGTGACTCATCATTGATCAGCCAAAGAAGTGCATAGATGGATATAGGCTTCCCTCACACATTTTTTGGAAAAACTATTTTGACCCGTCAAAATACACCCATGGATTCTTTTGTCGTATATCGGATGGGGTATTCCTACAAATCGTCTGTATTGATTGCCACCTCAACTTGCTTAAAAGGTGGCTCTGTCACAGAGAATATGATTTCAAAATCACTTCAACATCTTAATCAGCGGCAGCGCCTACTGACCCACTGCTGGGCATAAGCCTTCTCCCTTAGACGCCCTCTTGTTTGGTTTTTGTGAGCCTTTTGCCTCCAGACTTTCTTTGTACGGCAAAGATGTAATTCACCTATCGGGCTGTTGGTCTGCCTAGACCTCTTCTGTTAACTCACAACCGCTTTTGGTTCAGAATAACGGAATCATTGAGACTATTAGAAAGTGCCTACCACATTTCCGAGACATCCAAGATACATACCTCAGGTGGTAAGGTTGGCGAGAGGCTCTTGTTCTTAGAGAACATGCTGGCCCGCCGGCTCGCTGGCGGCTCTACCTGCCGCTGCCGACACATGCCGCGCATCCATATGCAGAGGCGGTTGTTGCACCAACTGTGGAGGTGACAATATAGGAACTGATGCTGGTTGCTGCGTTAAGGCTTGAAGGAGGTGGGTGTGGGTGTCAGAAATTACTGGCACATGAGGCTTAACATTCAGATGGACAAATGGCGCCCAACGTGGGGTGTACCGTTGTACCGTTGTTCGCCAATTTAAAGGTAATTGATAAAAATGACACATAGTACACATAATACGCATGACTTAGTTCCCTTGCATAGTAAGATGTAAGGGGATAAAATAAATTGCGTCCAAGGTGGGGCTGATATTATTATGGGAACTAATTAGTGATCACCGATTAAAGTCACACTAGCAGTTGGTGCCCGAGTATTCGCTTCGCTCGGTATTTTTTTTGTGGTAAACTGTTGTTGTGAATTATATTTAAATACGAATTACTTAGATACTGATTAAATATTAATATTTTTCGATCTTACCGACATAATAATAAACTCCACTACTCGTCAATAGATGGCGTTCTCTGTCCCACTAACTCATGACTTAATCAACAGATGGCGCTAGGAGTTATGATTTTATGATAAAATTGATTATTTAATTTACGATTAAGGGGAAATTTTCTAAAAATGAATCCTAGCTAGATCGTTTTATCGTCCCCTAAAACCCCTGTATACTTAATATCATGAAAATTGTTGGCTCAGTTTCCGAGATCCTAAATATATATATATATATATATATATACAAGATTTTCTCGTTTAAAGGTATAAGATTATATTGCCCACGATTTTGTTCCCAAAGTATTTCTTCATTCTCATACCCAATGTCCCTGTCTACTCTAGACTCAAATTTAGCCTTGTGACAAGACCAGCATTAAATTAATAGCACAAACATTTTTAGAGTTACTCACGTGGTAGGCGACCGATCGCTCAGTATGCTATCCCTCCTCTCAACCTGTCGCTTCCTCCCACAGCATCCCGTCTCAGTCACAACACTGTTTGACATTGACAGGTCTTGTCTCGGTGACATGGTGACGTCAGCGACATTCTGCACGGGAATCCCCGAGTCAGCAACGCGCCGCTTTCTTCCACAACAACAAATCATATCGCGGAGTTTTCGTTTGTGTTTGGTTTCGTCTTCAAATTCGATCGTTGCGCCCTGTAGAAGTGAACAATAAAATAAAATTAATTGAGTTAATGGAAGAACATGGAATTTTGTATAGCCAGGGACAAAGCCTCTGCCTTCCATCGGAAATATACCCATTCTAATGTAACTAATTTAATTAACTTGACCTTTACCGAACTGCTACAAAAAACACGTATAAAACCATTTAAACTTCTTGGAATCCAGGTACCAGGGATTGTAGCTATAAGTATTGCTCACCTTTCCAGCAGCCCTTTCGATCTCTGTTTCAACCTCCTCTTCAACCGGCGTCTTCTTCTTACAACAGCTGAATTTACTCATCATTCCCTGCTTTTTCTCACTCGTCAGATCCTCAACTTCATCTTGCATCTCTTTCTCATCATCCACCTCTCCTTTGACGCAACAAGGACAGCATTTGCTCTTGCATTTCCCCATGAGTCGCGAGCAGATGTTGGGTTTCTTTCCTTCGTTTCCCGCTGTTTCTGGTGAGTTTTTGATTTCATTGTCGGGTGGATCGGTCTTTTCTTTTTCTTTTTGTTCTCGTTTCGTTCGCGCTGGAGGCTTGGGGGTCGTGCTTGTACTTTGTGGAAATCTGTAAAAATACATTATATGCTTTGATAATTTAAAGTCTTGTTTCACTTAAAATTATACAAGTTGGTACAAAATTAATTCAAATTAACATAAGATACTGTCAGTAAACTTTTAACGACACGTTAGCCGCAAGGTTATTTTTCCTGCAGACCTGAACAGTAAAAATCTGTAAAAGAGTTGCTGCTAATTTTAGATAGGTACCTACAAGTATTAACGTACTGTTTCATTTCAAGTTATTTTTTAACACCTACTTAAATAAAGACATTCGCTTATTCTATTCTCTTAGTAAATAAATGCGGTTGAGTGCCCTTTTAATTTGCTTTGTTCATTTAATTAATTAATCAATCACTTATTACGACGTGCTAATAGTTTTCCCTTGGTTTGCGTGATGGTTCAAAAATGTTCGTTACCAATAAAATGCCAAGCATGCAACTTGGAATGTCTGCCTTTTTAAATTTACCTGAGCAGCGTGGCGGGGCCTGGGTATCTAGAATATGGAAAATTTTGAATTTAGAAGACAAATTAGTTCAATAAGCCACCACTCCCCCACAGAACATGACACATTACACGTGCACAAAAGTTTCATGCCGATTTTGAAATTCGAATCTTTAAGATATGGGTAAGGTGGGTAGTTCTACCGATACGGTTGAAGTCAGTTTGAATGTCTATAAAAGTAATAATTATTTGTAAAAACTATTTTCCTAGGCGCGTAATACAGCAAGCAAAATAGCTTTTACCCTGTTTCATTGTCGTACCGCTTTGGCAGCAACTCATTCGGCAGTATGTAAACAGTCCTGTTGTGCAACATTTTAAAAACTAAAACACCATCCACGCTTACACACACTTGAAAACTACATTTGAATAAACGTTACTGGCCAGTTAGAATTTTGAAAATAGAACGTTGGCATTTTGTTTTACACTTTTTTTGGCAAAAAACTATTCAGTACACGGTGTATTTATATAAGAAGAACTGATTACATTTTCACTTAAGTTTCCAAAGAATAGTAAATACATTTTAATTTATTTACTGAAAGGGTATTTTCGCGCCATATTCTTACCCCATCGAACGGGTGCGAAGTAAGACGGGCGAGGTCGAACTAAAGCTCGGTGTGATTTCTTAAGGGTTGTATCGAGTGCCAAGTATGTACCTACTGTGGTTTGTTGTGGCGTGCTCATAATTAGCCTTGAGCAAAGAAAACAAGCTTTTTTAAAGAAATATGCAGATGACATTCCCTAGACGGTTTTTATGGCAACACTGGTTTGAGTGGCATTGGCAAAACGTTGCTAAATTAGCGGGAAATCACAAATGCGCTACAATCTTCAAGAAAGGAACACCTATCATACTTTAACATTTTATACATTTTCACCACATAAAAAAAAAATACCAGAAAAATAAAATAAAAAATATAAAAAAACACACCTAACTCAAAAGCCTTTAACTTCTTTCCTATCCCACTTTGAACCTCTTTTTAATACATACCAAAAACTGTAGTAGCTGCTTTTGCTTGTAAATCGGGAGGTTGTTAGTCGTATCCAATGGACCGACGACATTTTAAATATTAGGTTGGGGGTTGGGGCGATATTTTATAGGATAGTCATCCATTTCTAAATAATGAAAATGACTCGCATTCTCAATTTAATAAAAATTATAGCAGGTGTGTACTTACTTAGATCATTAACTTCTAAATTGCAAAATAAAACGAACGAGATTAACCAAATTTTAAAGCTTCCTACTATACGTACCCACATAATTAGACCGAATGTAGGTGTATTTTGTTTCTTTTTTATAAATCTACAACCAAGTATAATTGCTGGGCCGAGCTGTGGCAAAATTCGTGAACCCAGGTCGTCAGGGCTCACCCTCGCGAACTTCAAACTCATTCAACGCAGCGGAAATTGACTTAGCCACATAATAAAAGTAATAAGTAGGTGAAGTATAACCTATGTGGGTTAGATTCCATGGAAATGATAGGCTAATGAAAGTGTTTGGAGAATTTTAGTTTCCCACACGCGTGTTCGGTATTACTACTGCATTTTTTTTTATGGATAGCTAAGCATTTGTCTGCCATCCCTGATGGAAAGTGAGGATGCAGCTAAGATGGAGCAAGCCATAATCCACCTGTTCACTCTTGTCTTGCAAATTCCTAAATTTAAAAATTCCGGAAATACTGACACTGGATGAGAGTTCCACTCTTTGGCAGTTCGTACTATTAAAGTGGAATCAACAAACTGTCAGTTTGTCTGTCAAGGCCTGCGCACACCTAAGCCGCTGGCGTCAGCGATCAGTGAAATGCTGTCAAATTTGACAGCGATATTTGACAGCTTTTCATTGATCGCTACCGCCAGCGAACTAGGTGTGCGCAGGCCTTCAGAAAAAAATTTAGAGTAGGTATATGGTTACTTGCTTTATTAGATAGGTACTTTCAAGTTCAAGACTGCAAGCGAAAAGTTTATCAAAGTTAGCATTTTTCATTTTAATAGACGCTAAGTACTTTGAATTAAGTTTCATTCTATTTCAGCAAGTCACGAATTTCAGAAAGTTTCAAACTTAGCGTTTTAAGTTTGAAAGTTGAATTTGTAACTGCAATGCAAAAACTTCGGACACTCCAAAGCTCGTTTGTGCGAAGGAGGTTTATTAATGTTGAAGGCGTATGTGTGTGCAAATAAAGTGTCCAATGAAGTTCCAAAATCCAAAAACCTAATAAAGTTTAACTTTTTAGGGGTTAAACAAATCATATTTATTCACCTTTTAAACCTTCTCTGGACTTTTACAAATAGTTCAAGACCAAAATTAGCCAAATCGGTCCAGCCGTTCTCTATTTTTAGCGAGACTAACGAACAGCAATTCATTTTTATTTAAAAGAGAACATTATTTGGAGCTAGCATCTCTAGCATCTATCTGTTCAGTAGAAATGGACTTGAACATATAAATAGATCGAACAAGGCGATACGAAGCGAAAATAAAAATGGCGTCATGAGACGTTGGTCAATATTTATCGGACAGTCTGTCACGAATGTTCGCGAACTCAGTCGAATGCTCGGTCTCAGTGGCAGCCCTACGTGGTATGGTAATAAGGAGTGTGGTCACGCTACGGCTCGCTCGATACTAGTCCAAGTGTGGAGGTAGACTGTCCGAGACCTCTTGTACACCACTTAGTATTCCGAAACAGTGCATAAGTCTGAGTCGAGCGTCAAGCTCAGATTTTTGACACTTTCAATGGAAAATCTATGCTTGAGGCTCGACTCAGATTCAAGCACTGTTTTTATAACGCTTTTATTAGCTTCACCTTATGTAAGTTTTTATGTAAGCTTGTATGTAAGCTTGTATGTAACCGACCCCTTTGAGCTCGATTTTGTCCTACTTTGAACGATCAGATTTGATTCAAACTTTGCACACATGCAATCATATGATAAAAAAAAACTAAAAAGTAAAAAAAAAATTATAGTGTAAAAAACTAAAAAAAAACGCTTTTATAACTAATTGAACTAAAAAGTTAAAAAGAAAACTGTATTATTCAATTGAAAAATTTATATTATTGTACAAAAAGCATGGGGGGCTGGATTTTGATTGTTGTAAATATTTTATCAATAGTTTATTATATCTGAAGTTATTATAAAAAGCACCCCACGCTTTTTTGTACAATAATATAATTTTTTCAATTGATTATTACAGTTTTATTAACTTTTTAGTTCAATTAGTTATAAAAGCGTTTTTTTTTGTTTTTTAAACTATAATTGATTTCTTTAAAGCCTTGCGCCTCGCGTTTGGCGGTGAAACGCTGTCAAATTTGACAGCGATATTTAACAGCGTTTCACTAGGCTTGCGCACATCTAGGCGATGGCGATGGCTATCAGCTGAAACGCTATCAAATATCGCTGTCATATTTGACAGCGTTTCACTGATCGCCGATGCCGGCGACCTAGGTGTGCGAAGGCCTAAGAGGTTTAGGATTTTTAAAGCAGAAACAGTTGGAGGAAAACTATTCTCGTGTGGGAGTCATTGCCCGTGACCGAGCCTGTAGGCCTACCATGAGCTCTGTCTGGCTCTGTCTCTGGTTCTGGTTAATAAATCCTACGTCGAACGTCACACAAACAGTATAATGCATTGGTGAGCACTCACACAGACTCAAAACCAGAATCAGAGACAGAGCCAGACAAAGCTCATGGCTCACTGACCTGGCTTAACTTGTTGTCGGAAATATTGTACATTAGGTGCAAATATTATGCTTAAAACAAACTATACCATTCTACAGTATAAATAAACCTAGTGTAAATAGTAATGTGAGCTGTTATGCTATAATCTTCTGCTATCTTAATTGTTATCCTTTACAGATCTTTACTACTTCACTTTTACAGTCGTGGTTAGAAAACGAGGGTAAAGCGAATACAACCACACAATACCACCTTATTTGTAAGAAGTTAGAAATAAAAATAATTAATTTAATTGATTAGAATGCAATGTGCGGTTTCAATGCGCAAAGCGTCGGTCCATGGGGTATTATAGTGAAACCCACCACTTTCTTTAAATCTGCTGGGAGTTTGCTGGGTATTGTGTAACCCTAATGTAGAAATTAGAAAAGGAATTGACAATTACTGGACTGTTTAACGTCGTTTATAATTCTTCAAAGTTTATTGGAGAGTTACAGAAGTTCAAGCTAAATTACCATATATCTAGGATTTTTGAAGTCTAAAGAGAAATAGTAGTTCAAGCTAAATTACCTAATATCAAAAGCTTATCTACTTGTACATTTACGAGTGGTGTTTAGTATTGTTTTTTTCGATGATGCTGTTGCAACACTTTATTGTTGCGTTTGTGGAAACTATATTGTATAATATATAAAAGAAAGTCGTGTTAGTTACACTATTTATAACTCAAGAACGGCGAAACCGATTTGGCAGAAAATTAGTGGGGAGGTAGCTTAGAACCGGGAGAAGGACATGGGATACTTTTTATCTCGAAAAAGCAACGGGAACGGGGTATTACGGGAACGGGTGAGCGAAGCCGCGGGCGGCCACTAGTAATATATAAAAGAAAGTCGTGTTAGTTACACGATTTATAACTCGAGAACGGCTGAACCGATTTGTCTGACAATTGGTGGGAAGGTAGCTTAGAACCCGGAGAAAGACGTAGAATTTTATCCCAAAAAAGAAACGGGAACTACACTAGTAAGTAATAAATATAAACTTACCCGCCATTACTCTGCGATTTTTCTGATCCATTTTCCATTTTGCTGTCCATGTGTATCTTCTCAATGCCAGGCGTCGACACGTTAGAACTCAGCACCTCCACCTCTGCGTCTCCTTTCACCAGCGCCTCATTCATTTTCTCAATAGCTTCTTCTTTCTTTTTCTCTTTTACTACCGTGACAACAGGCTCTATATCAGCTTTTTTGATTTCTGGTTTTGGAGGTTCAGGAACCTCTTTCGGTTCTTCTACTGGAGTTATAATGCTATCGACGATTTTAGTCGCTTCTGTACGTATATTCGTAGTTTCGGTAGGCGTTTCTTTTGGGGGTTGTGGTTCTGGCTCTTTTACTTCTGCTGGTTTAACAACTGCTTCTTCCTTTTGTTTTTCCTCTACTTTTTCTTTCTCTTCCGTTTTTGCTTTTGCTCTGAATTTAGCAGATGGAGTTAGTATATTTTCTCTGGATATTTCTGGAGTTTTTAGTATGTCATCTATTTTTTGTCTGACTTTCTCAAGTTGCGGGTCGTTAAAAGGTCCCTGTAAAGGTTTTAGTTTGTGATCTTCAGTGAAAATAGGTTTTCGTTTTATGTCATCCTTTTTCTTTTCATCTACGATTTTTACATCAGTGTCTTTTTTATGGTCATCTTTACCGGTCAGTGAGTCTTTGGAACTGTGTCTTTCAAAAATACCTTTCTCTCTAGCTTTCTCGAAAGCAGATGGCAGTTGGTTAGTAACAGTTGTTACTATTTCTAACGGTTGCGATGTTATTGCAGCTGTTGTCATTGAAATAATGCTTTTCTTTGTCATTAACACAAGTTCGCCTTTTTCATTCGTTATTTTGTCATACTGAGTTTCATTGTCTTGTTGTAAACTTTTGTCTGGGTCGGTAGCAGTATCTGTCATTTCCTTTTTGTTTTTAGATTTATCTTCTTTATCATCATTACTTGATTTCTTAGCTGTTTCTTTCTTACCTTCTTCATCGACTTTACTCGTAGATTGTGATTTACCAGTCAAATTAGTTTTACTACCAACCTTCTTCAATGGAGGTTTTCCGCTTAAGTTACTAGGAGCTCTCGTAAGACTTTTCATACTATCTGTTCTAGTGACAGGTTTCCGAGGTTCAGTTTTGCCAGATGCAGGTTTAGTAAGACTTTTAGTGCTAGGAGTTCTCGTGATAGGTTTGCTTACCGTGGAAGGCTTGGATACAGGAGTTTTGGCAGTGGTCTTACTTTTATCAGGGCTTGTTTCCCTACTAGTTGCTCTGCTAGGTTGTCTAGAATTGACTCTAGATGTAGCAGGAATGGAACCAGCTTTAACGGGTTTTTTACCGGTTGTGGGTTTAAGGGAAGGTTTAGCTGTGCCTGGTTTTGGGTCACCTACAGGACTCTTGTTGGGAGTGCCAACTATAGGAGAGAGGCGTTTTGCATTGATGCGTTGATTTGAAGGAGGAGGCCCTCCTCTTCCAGGAGAAATAGGAGGTTTACCTTTTATATGCTTAGGAGATACGCTCAGATTCTGACTGCTTTGACTGATATTTCTTTTATCATGAATTTGACTGCCAATTTTGATGGTCTCGTGAATACTACTTGTACTATTTGATATGAACCTTTGATTGTTGTTTAGATTATTTTCCACAGGTCTCCTTGAAATGTAATGTACCTTCTTTGATGTAAATCTAACAGGGGACACTGAGCTTTGTCGTTTTGGTATCTTGGAGTGTTTAGGCGATCCGTCATTGGATTGTGGTTCCGATTTTGAGATAGATCTACTTGTGAGTCTAGATCTGTGGGCAACAGGTTTTGACATACCGTCATTCTTGTTGATGAAAATTGACGGTTTAGCTTTCACGTCTTTAGTTGAGTTAGGTTTAGTCATAGCTAATTTAGTAAGAGTAGGTTTGGTTTTCGATGCGTTTGCTCTAAGCGCCGTCGATGGAGAATTGGATCTTGACCGTAGGTTGATCTTGCTTGGTGAATTACTTCTTGAGTTTGCCCTAGAGTTACTTCTACTGTTTGCTCTGGAATTGTTTGTAGAAGCGGCTCTTGACCCTACACGAGAGTTCACCATACTCTTTGAAATCTTCTCTTGTAGCTCCATTTCTCTTTCCAATGCTTCTTCTTCGTCTCTTCTCTTTCTTTCTGCCTCTGCTTCATTTTTCTCTCTGTTGAGTTCACTAAGCTCTCTTATCTCTTCTATGTTCTGTCTCACGAAGTCTCTGGGTGAGTGCGGTCGTGGTAAGGTTATGGGAGGTGGTAGAGTGGCGGTCGCCATTTTGTCTATTCGTGGTAAGGAATTGGTTCTTCTTCGAGGTGGT
Organism: Thera britannica; assembly: GCA_939531255.2. Classification (NCBI taxonomy): domain Eukaryota; kingdom Metazoa; phylum Arthropoda; class Insecta; order Lepidoptera; family Geometridae; genus Thera; species Thera britannica. Next base: position 7,760,382 of record OW618043.2, on the reverse strand, counting down.
GAGTTGTTTCTGGAGCTTGCTGTGGAGGTCCTCGGGGTGTTGTGCCGTGATGTCTCTTCTCTGAAGCCTCGACCTATAAGACAGTCGGTAAAGTTCGTTTTATTTACTTACTAAAAAGAAAAGCTCATGACGATAATTACTTTACTGAATCTATTACACGGGTATTTATCGCGTAAATTACCTTATTTTATTTATTCCGTGTAATAGATTCAGTATGTGTTATGACTTATGATCGAGAATGTCTAAAAAGTACTATTGATTATTATTTCTTAAGATTCCTGATGTTTTGAACGCTCAGCAGGCTATGTGGGTGACGCGGTCGATGGGCGACTGTCTGACCCGCCAAGCTAAAATATTTCCCACAAAAAGTCCTAAGTAGACTCAAATTTCTTTCAATAGGGTCCAAAGACCCTATTGCTAAAAAAGTATTTAACTTCCGTCCATAGACGCACGAGAAGCGCGTTATGCTGCCTTCCTACGGTGCGTGGTTCTGCAGGTCATCAAGCACTGCGCACGAGGACGCGACGCACGGCAACGCACACAGAAAAGACTCCTGTGCTACCGCGCACCTCGGCGCACGAGACCATTCCCATGGTGTGTCGTGCGAGCTGGAGCTCAATTCCAGACCAGTGACTTTTTGTCACGGTGGATATATATCACAAGAACTGTCAAATTCACTAAAGAAACTGACAGTTATTGTGATATATATCTACCGTGACAAAAAATTCACTGGTCTAGAATTGAGCCCCTGGTGCGGGCTGGTGCGCGATATCACGCACCGGTGGGAAGGGGCTATTAGACTGGCGACACGACACGACCAATATGATTAGCAAGGCCCTGCCTGCCAGTACCTTTGAAGGGAGAGACTCGGGTGGTCCGATGCGGCAGATCGGGCAGCGAGCGCGGGCCAGCAGCGCTGGTGGGGCGGGATGTGTCCGTGAGGATTGCAAATGACTTCTCGTTCTTGCGCTTCGGAGTCGTCAGCACCACTCTGTGGGACAGAATGTTTGATTATTTTCGAAACAGATAATAGAATGTGCTTAAATTTTTTTAAATTTTTTTTTTAAATTTATTTAAAGGGCTTTGTCGCAATGCGACCACACTGCCATATAATAACACAACAAATAAAAGAGTAGATCTCTTTGGGCATGTTTCGTGGGGGTGCGTACTACCACCATGCTTAATTCTACCGTCAAGCATTATTGTTGTGTTTCGGTTTGAAGAGTGTGGGTGCCGGTGAAATCACTGGCACGTGAGGCTGAACATCTCTGTGCCTCAAGTTGATGGACGCAGGGGAGTGGTCAATCGTAGGGCACGTTCCTGACATGCTTTGTTAAAGGTGATGGTTGCCACTTAACATCAGGTGGGCATATGCTTGTTCTATCAGCTAGTTGAATAAAAAAAAGCAGCCACATAATTTGAATTCATAAGCAAGATCCTCGATGGAATAATAACTACGGTAATATGGTAGGACTCCGCTTTCCTATCCTAAGGAAGCGGGTTCAAATCCACCGACCACTTAATTCACAGCACTCACAGCTCAGTTGGTAGTAGGTCTGCCTTCTGCGCTGGAGGGCATGGGTTCGATCCCCAACCAGAACAAATATTTGTGTGGTGAACACGTTGTTATCTGTCTGGGTGTTGCATTGTGTTCTAAGAAGGTAATATTTAAATTAAATATAAAAATAAAAATGTGGGTACTATTTTTTTTTATTCGAATTGAATAACAGAAGTGCTCTGAAATAAAAAGTGCCGACGTAGATTCTATGGAAGCAAAACACAAGTTAATAATTCTTAGAACTAAATGACCGTTTTACGCGAAACCTTGAAATGGAGTAGCCTTGCCGTTACTTCAGCACTGGAGCGTACATTCGAGCGTTTTGTAATTTATTTTAATATGCAAGTGTACAAATAATAGAGGAGAAAATTGTTTTTACCTCTCTGTAGGTAGGTACTAATAGGGCGGAAACTCTTCATTGAATATAGCTACAAGTTTGGTTTACGTTTATTACCCGGCAAACAATACTATTGTGGAGCATTTTTTTTTATCAGCCTGAAGGACATAGGCCTCCCCTACATATTTCCAGGAAGAACGATTCTGAGCCCTTTCCATCCATCGACTTCCCGCGATCTTAACTATGTCGTCGTGGGTGTGCGCCCTATACGCTTCGTCTTCCGGTTCGTGGTCGCCATTCGAGAACCTTTATTCCCCAACGGTTGTTGGTTTTTAATAACTTTAATAACTAACTACGCAAGACGCCATCGTATCCTTCTTCCTCTTCTTCCCCTTTGTTACAGACATAAAATATTCTTGTTGCTTTTTAGTAGTTGACTGTGGCAACACAGTCAGTCGCCATTAAACACATATCCTACACTAGAGATGTCCCGTTGTTTGATTCAATTATGGCCCGAACACACCTAGTTCGCTGGCGGTAGCGATCAGTGAAACGCTGTCAGATTTGAGATTTGACAGCGTTTCACTGATCGCTACCGCCAGCGAACTAGGTGTGCGCAGGCCTTTAGGGATGTCCTATTCCCAGAACCGTTTAACAGTACTTAGGTTAGGTTAGGTACGTCAAGTTTCAGAGCCGCAGTAGAATCAAATCGGGACCCCGTGACTACTCTGTCAAGTTCCAGTGCACTATCAGATCATTCGTCAATGAGGAAAGATTCGATGATGCACTGGCACTGAGGTGAGTGAAGGAACATCTCATCGAGTCTTTAGTTAAGTCGGAGAGTGGAACTGGCAACTAGACTCACCAAGCTTTAAGACGTTTTAAAGTGATTCTTGTAATTGAAATGAATAAAATTTTGTTGAGTTTGAGTTTGAGTGAAACGCTGTCAATTAGGATAGCGATATTTGACAGCGTTTCACTGATCGCCATCGCAATCGCGCTATATGTGCGCAGACCTTAAAGAACATTATTATTATTTATTGTTTCACTTTGCATTAACTTATATTAAATCACGTTCTTTGTGACATTGTTTGTGAACTACATTTTTTGTTTATTCTATTTATCTTATGCATGACTGACGATCTCTTTAGTTACCGAAATATCATAGCGTAACAAGTGGTGTGTACAAAAACTTATGTAATTTATACGAGACAATTTAAATCTGATGCAATGTTATAACAATATCTTTGATTCGTCGTTAGCTTGAGTTGAGAAAAAAATACTGTAGTAGAGCTCTTTGTGCGTAGGGGTGCGTACTACCACCATGCCTATTCCTGCCGTGAAGCAACATAGCTGTGTACAGGTTTGAAGGGTGTGGGTGCCGGTCACATTACTGACACGTGAGGCTGAATATCTGTATGCTTTAAATTGATGGACGCAAGGCAGTGCATCGTAGAGCACGTTCCTGAAATATCTGCTGGCCTACCATGAGCTTCATATGGTTATGGTTATGGCCGTCAAAATTGTGTCAACAGTGTCAACACATTCAAACACAAGAAGAAAATGAATGTGTGGGTCAACCTATCTATACACAATTTGACAGCCATAGCCATAACCATATTATGGAGCTGGTGGTAGCCGTGCTGTATGCCTCAAGTTGATGGACGTAGTAGTGCATCGTAGGGCACGATCCTACTATGCGTGACCTACGAGACAATGCTTTGTTATAGACGTCGGATACCACCTTACATCAGGCGATCCGTAAGCCTGTTCCATTAGCTAGTTGTAAAAAAAAAACATTATTACTTCATATTTTCATGCATAGTCAAATACTGTTTATTTAGTTGTATCACAAGGATCACTTTTTGAAACGTCTTATAGCTAGGTGAGTCTAGGTGCCAGTTCCACGCGACCAAGCAGACGCAAGAACAGACAACAAACTACGGCTCGGTCCTACCGCTTTTTGTATGATCCCTTTACAAAACAAAAATATAAATAGTTTTTTTTCTTTTTATACTAGGTACTAGCTGATAGAACAAGCATATGGCCCACCTGATGTTAAGCGGTAACCATCGCCTATAACAAAGCATTGCCTCGTAGGTCACGCACGTGAGTGATAATGCTATTTTACTGTGAACATTAGGTACTTTCTAGGTTGTCAGTACGTAAACCCTAGGAGGTAGGTGCGGTGTATGTACGAGTGAATACACACGGGATCATTATGCCGGTTACTTTCGCTTGACATGCGTCGGTGGGCGGCGCGGGCTGGGTGATAAGAGGTAGCGGGAGCAGAAGCGATTTATAGCGTTTTTTATACAACTAGCTGATGGAACAAGGATATGGCCCACCTGATGTTAAGTGGTAATCATCGCCTTCTTCTTCTTCTTATCGTGTCACTGATTCTTTCGGACCAAGTGTGGTGAAAGGATTTTAAGTACGCCTCAAAGAGGCTCCTTCCGTGCACTTGACACATATTTTTGAAGTTTTTAGGTTCTATGACATACCTTTCCTAACGATGTTTTCAATAAAATAATAATATAAATAGCCATCGCCTGCAATAATATAAATAATAATGCACTGCCCTGCGTCCATCAACTTGAGATATAAAATGTTCAACTTCATGAGCCAGTAATTTCACCAATAATGCCAATACTAAAACTGAGTGTCAATATTAGTTTGAAGTTGGCACCGGCAATTTTTATTTTGCTAAACAAAATTACGTCATAGCACGTTTTTATGACGTTTACGACCTACTTTCGTAACACTAGAATTTTTGATGAATAATCTTCAAAAATAAATGTGATAAACTTCTACATCAGAATACCGCCCTTTTTTCGCACTTATTAATTAACGAGCTGGTATGTCCGAGCTTTGCTCGGTATTTTTTTTTGTAAATTGTGTTTTTAGGAATTATATTTAAATACGAATTACATACTGATGAAAATGGTGAAATATGAATAATATTTTTCGATCTTTCTAACAGCGCCATCTTTTAGAATAGCTAAAATAAGTTTATGTTTAAGTTGATTAATAGATAAAGTAAATATGATTATTAAAAACGATAAAATAGATTTTCTAAAAAAATATTTCAGCTAATAAATCGATTTATCGCCCCCAAAACCTTCTGCATACTAATTTTCATGAAAATCTCCAGAACTTTTGTCTCGAGTGTTTACGTAGTAGTTCAATAGATGGCGTTCTCCGTGAGACTAACCACAGAAAAGCAAAATCACATTTGCTACGCTAACTCGTGGTTTCGACTACTCGGCAAGAGATGGCGCTAAAATTTTTAAATATTTAAATATCTTTTTTGCTTCGTCTTTTCTGGAAATGAATCCTAGCTAGATCGATTTATCGCCCCCAAAACCCTCTGTATACTTAATTTCATGAAAATCGTTGGCTCAATTTCCGAGATCCTAAATATACAAGATTTTCTCGTTTAAAGGTATAAGATATGAATTTGAAAACGCTACCGCTTATCGCGTGCACCGCTACCCGCACCGCACGCACTGTGCACACACCCCTATAATTACGGGTTCTGAACCCGCACTGGCCTTATTGCCTGTTGTCCAGTTGTGCTAAATGAGGGTGCTATTGAAATTACGAATTTAGCTTCAAACTGATTCCAGCGATCTGTGTCAATGCCCGCAACGAACTAAATAAGGTTAGATAACTGCTTTTAAACTCAAAGTCAAAAATGTATATTTTCAGGGGCCTTATTCTCGGGCCGATCTCGATCATTTTGCAATTTTATTTTATTGCTTCCTTTCGACGAGAGAATGTCAGATTTTCTTGAGTAATTCATCAACGATCTCATCGTAAAAGCCTCGACAGTTACGATATACTGAAAACGTAGAAAAAGTGCGGGGTTGAGAAAAAAAGCAATAAAATAAAATTTCAAAATGATCGAGATCGACCCGAGAATATAGCCCCAGTAGTATCACAAGGATCACTTTGAAACGTCTTAAAGCTAGGTGGCAATGGGCAGGTCGTGAAGCTCGAAGAACCGACAACCGTTGGGGAATAAAGGTTCTCGAATGGCGACCACGAAGCGTAGGGCACACTTACCAGTTTTTTTTATATTTTTTTTTTATTTATTTAATTATTTAGAACGGTCTTGAGACCAATTGCACTAATTAATAGGTAATTTACATTTCCATAATTTAACAGGTAATATACAATTCTAATACATAATTAATATAACATTAAAAAAATTATTACAAAAAAAAGTTGGACCGACGACATTGTTAAGATCGCGGGAAGTCGGTGGATGGAAAGGGCTCAGAAGCGTTCTTCCTGGAAATGTGTATGGGAGGCCTATGACCAGCAGTGGACTTCTTAAGGCTGATAAAAAAAAATTGCTTCACAAGCGCCATAACGGTGGCAGTAAAAAAATAATATTGACGACAATCCAAACAACACTATCTAGCTCCAAACTAAGCAGAGCTTGTACTATGGGAAACAGATAGCTTGATACTTGTAAGTATACATTTTTTTGTTTTAAATACATTCATAGAATTCAATATTACACCCAGACAGAGAACAAACATCTATATGTTCACCATACAAATATTTTTATTCTCGGTGGGGATCGAACCCACGCCCTCCAGCGCAAAGAAGGCAGAGCTACTACCAACTGAGCTAGAGAGCACTGGTGGTCTAGTGGTAGTGGCCCCGCCTTCCGATCCGAAGGTCGTGGGTTCAAATCCACTCGTGTACCAATGAGTTTTTCTGTCGAAAAATGTATGTGCACTGTGCCAGTACTCTCAAAACGGTGAAGGAAAACATCGTGAGGAAACTGGCGTGTTGTAGAACCTAAAAAAGTTCAAGCAACACGTGTCAAGGGTCACGCAAAAAGGGCCCACCAGCGGCCTACTTGCGGAAAAACCTGCCCGCACTTCAAGTGCGCATGATAAAACTTGCCGAACTTACCAACTGAGCTATGAAGGCAGTCAAAAAAGGGCAGGTACGTGAACTTGTACAGTCGCGGTATGAAAATGTTCGTCACCTTAGAGTCGGTTTTCGCTTGCACCAGTGCCTTGATCATCAACACATTTTGACATAATTTGTGACGTTAACTTATCGGTGTATTCTGTCTATTCAGTTTCAAAAGGTAGCATGTGATCGTGATACGTTGAACCAATCAAGTTGAAAATCGACGAACATTTTCATTCCGCCGCTATACCTCGAGTGAAGTCGCAGGCACTAGTTAGTACACGTAGTACTGTTTTCACATTCCACCAAACATCTAATAAAGTAATAAAGTGCTTGCATTGACATGGTGAGTGCACTTTGCGGTGAACAGCGCGGTTGAAGAAAGTTATGTCTGTCATTGTCACGGTAAATATACTGTCACCAAAACAGTAATCTAAATATATAAAACTCTTACGTTACTGACTGACTGACTGACAATCAACGCACAGCCTGAACTAATAGTCCTAGGAGTCTGAAATTTGGAGAGTAGATTTCTGGTGTAGATTGGGGGTGCACTAAGAAAGGGTTTCCCGAAACTCAACCCCTAAAGGTGTGCAGCGGGGGTTGAAGTTTGTACGCAAAAGCTTAACGCGAACGAAGACGCACGGGATTTCACTAGTATAATAATAGTTGTAAATAAAGGTCTACCAGAATCTCATGGCAAATTGAGAAATACAAATTTGTTGCGTGTAATGCTGGGGAAATTGGAATAAACAATCTTGATACTGTTTAATTTTTATTTATGTCTTTAGTATTTGATTAATTTGATTAAACAGGTGACAATTGACGTTACCATATGAAAATCACAATGTTTTTTATACCATGAGATTCTGGTAGATATAAATAAGTTCCATGGAAATATAAATGAGATGTTTCATGGAACTATGGAGCCTACGCCAGGTCTACGTACACCAATTTTAAATACAGCTTATCAATGTAGAATTCACTTTACTGATCGAAGCGACGCGTGACCCAAGAGCTGGTGGGTATCTGGCGCAGCGCATAAGCATTGCTATTCAGCGTGGCAATGCCGCCAGCGTCTTGGGGACGCTTCCGTCTGGCACTGATTTGGATCAGTTGAGCTATCTCTAGATCGTTTGTAACGATCTGCAGATAGCTCAACTGTTTCTTGTGTATTTTGTACATTTTGTAAATATTTGTTTAATTGTAAGTTACTTTAAAATGTTATTTCTCTTCAATTCTACTTCGTTTGGTTGTACAAAGAGATTTTCTTGGTCAAAGAGAGCAACAAAACGCACTCAAAACATGGCGGACCGACATGACATGGACATGACGAGAAGTAGTATTAATGTCATTTTGACAAAAACAAGTTTTAATTTTCATAAATCTTCCGGACAATCTACACAACACTATCTAGCTCCAAACTAACCAGAGCTTGTACAATGGGAACCAGATAGTTGACATAATACGTATATACATATTTATTGTTTACTTTCGGATATGCTAAATCTACGTATTAAAGATGTTTATCGAAGTGTTAGGGCATCGAATCTTAGACAATGCATTGCGCAACACAACAATAGGGTTCCTTACGCGGTGTGGGACGCGAGGTTCCGCCGTTGCGAAATAATCGTACCTGCGCAATGACGCAGGTGCAGCCGGGCGTGAGCACTATTACTGACTTGGCGGTACAATCAACGACGAAAGATGAACGTTCTAAATTGTGATTATGATAGAAAAGAGTATGAGCGATTTGCACCCCCAAATTAAAAATCCTGAATTATTTACCTACGACAAATGCCAGGCCATATGCTTTTTCCATCGGTAAGTTGTATAAAAAAACAAAACCTCATTAAAAACTGGGGTTTGAATTCAAAAATAGTTTCTTTTAGTGCATTTTTACTACAAAAATAAGATCTCCTTCCTTTCTGATTTTGCAATTTTTATCATTAATTCTAATTGTTTATTTACTTTTGCCGCTGACTATCCTCTGAATACTATCTATTCATTCAACAGTGGTTTAAGTAAAGATTAAAGACCTCAATTAAAAAAAAAATATGCAAAAGATAAATAGTGATTAGATAATTTATTTGCTTGAAGTATGGTACATTTTAGATCATAAATATATAGGCAAATACAGATTCACACACTTCGCCAGAAAAACCCAGCATGCAAACACGATAAAGAAAACAGGCAATGTTTACTTTAAAGCTAAATAAATACACATAAAAAATATTTTTTTTTGTGTGTATTTATATATTTTTTATGTGTGTTTTTTTCTTACCACTGGGTAATGACAAACAGTGACAGAACTCACTTTAAGCAATGACTAAATTTAAATTACGTTTATAAGTATGGCTGTGTGTTCGTGCATCGAGCATTTGCAATGCTATTAGTGCTATGAAATTATGTAGAAAAAATTGTGAGGAAACCCGCGGCTTAGTCAACTCCGCACCTATTGACCACGTCTTTCGTGTGGAGCGGACTCGGCTTTTTTGAGGAAGATAGTCCAATTTTATGCTGAGGCCCTATGCTTATGATCGTGCCCTATGATTGCTCTGTCAATCACCTTGAGACGCCTATATTTCAATACATCATTATTACTAAATAATGTTCTTTATGTAGTTTTCTAGTGTGTTATATCGTATTATATGTATGTATTTACAAAAAAAAAGGAATTAAGTATTATATTATTTATGTGGTTTCCATAGTACAAGCTCTGCTTAATTTGCGGCTAGAAAGTGTTTTATGGATTGTCCACAATATAAAAAAGTCGTAGAAGACAAATAATGACACAATTGATTTATACAGAAAAATGGAATTGAACACCTTTTATGTTCTTTTTTGGTAAGCAATTATGCACTTAGTTCGGTTTAGTGATAGTCGCTTTCTCTTATCAGTTTTGCACGAAAAATGTGAATCCTCAATTGGCTATAAGTTATATTATAAGACACATTATGTAAACCTTAGAGCTGTTGATTTTGTTAATAAATACAATAAAATAGAACCCACGACTTTATCGAAAGTTGAGCTACCCACTAGGCCAAAGTCAATCAGACAATAACAGATTATTAGGTAATAGTCAAAGTCATTAATTCATCAAGTCATCCGTAGGAGGCACAGATGGCGTAACTCAAGGGCGCTCTCTGCTCACACGGGGCCCACGCGCATGCGAAATTACTAAGTACACTTTAATTGAGATAATATCTCATCAGCCCACTGCTGGGCCTCGGTACTCTGCGAGAAATTTACAAAATACATATTTATGAGATGGATGAGCTGTCTGCAATTATTATGTAAGCGGAATTGTGTGAAAGATGACATGGATAAGAGAGGAGTGAATGCAGAGATGACGGCTGACAGAGGGGAATGGAGGAAGAAGACATGTTGTTCCAACCCCACATAAAGTGGCATAAAGACAGGAAGAAGAAGAAGAATAATAACGTTCGCTTCGCGTCGTTCGCCCCGTTCCCGTAACTTTTTTGGGATAAAAAGTATCCTATAAAAATTCCATAGGGGTTAGTAAGTAACACGATAAAATAATGTTCGTAGTTTGTCTCCTGGTTCCAAGCTACCTCCCCCCACCAATTTTCAGCAAAATTGGTTCAGCCGTTCTTCTATATCTAAACCTACTAATATTATAAAGAGGTAAGATTTTTATTTCTGTGTGTATGTTTGTTATGAATAAACTCAAAAACTACTGTGACGATTTCAAAAATTCTTTCACCATTGGATTAAGCTCTTTTAAACGAAAGAACGCTATGCGAGGTGGTTCTTTAATTATTGTAAGCAATCAATTGAAATGCAAGGAGCGTAAAGACATTGCAAATCTCAGTATCGAGAGGACTGTTGAGCTGTCGTGTGTGGAGCTGGAGCGGCACATAGTTGTGAGCGTTTACCGTCCCCCAGACGCGGATTTCACCTTGTATGAATCCACTATGGAAGATGTACTGCGTAAAATCTTTAACTGTAATAAAACCGTAATAATCTGTGGAGATTTTAATGTAGATATCCCGGTTCACCCTTTTTCTGAGAGGCTGTTAAATTTGTTTAAATGTTTTGACCTACACTGCTTGTTTCAAGATCCAACAAGGGTGACACTAACAACAGCCACCTGTCTTGACAATATTTTTAGCAGTCATGAGCCAGTTAGTAAATCGGTAGTTAGGCATTTTAGTTCAGATCACTACGGTCATAGCGCTAGATTTGCTTATAAAATTATAGATAAACACGAGATTTTCACCCACCGGCCTATCACAGAGAGCCGTATTAAAAAGTTTCAAACCAATATTGAACTGAAAGTGTCCCTCATGCCTTGTCTGACTGACCCGAATGACCTTTTCACCAACTTGTCAAATTTAATCAATGAAGAACATAAGGATACCTTTAAACTTAAAACATGTAAAGCTAGTATTAGTGTCGCGTTCGCTGACTGGGCCACCCCAGGTATTTACAAAAGTAGGAATACATTATATGAGCTATATGCTGCTAGGGAATCAATGCTTAATGACCCAGCATTTATTTTACATATTAAAAACTACTCTAAAGCATTTAAAAGAGCTTGTCACGCAGCAAAATCATTGCATATCAAAAGAAAAATTGAAAAATCCACAAATAAAATTAAAGCTACCTGGAAAATAGTCAATAATGAGACTGGCAAATCAAAACTCCGTAATAAAAAAATTCATTTGAAAGTAAACAATAATCTTTTGACAAATAATTTTGAAGTAGCCAACGCGTTTGATAGTTTCTTTTCCAGTATCCCTAAAGTAGTGACATCGTCTTTAAATTCCTCGGCATCTGGTGCGATGGCATTGTTAGAGTCTAGTGTTAAAAAATGTAATAATATCTTTAGTTTTAAATACATTAATGCTGACAAAATCGTGAAGACATTTAAATCATTAAACATTAAAAATACTGAAGATTTATGGGGAATGTCTACAAAATTACTCAGCGCTATTATAACTGATATTGCACCATGCCTAGCGTATATTTTTAATAGGTGTGTTGATGAGGGTGTTTTTCCTGATTTAATGAAACCTAGTAAGCTCATTCCCCTGTTCAAATCTGGAAATGCAAGTGACCCTGCTAACTATAGACCTATCTCAGTATTGCCCACGCTAAGTAAAATCTTTGAGAAAGTTATTCTTACTCAGTTGTTATCACATTTTAACCTAAATGGGATACTTCATAGCCACCAGTTTGGATTTACGAAAGGTCGATCAACGACTGATGCCGGTATTCTACTCTTAAAGCACATATATGATGCCTGGGAAAACTCGCAAGACGCGATTGGGGTATTCTGCGATCTTTCCAAAGCTTTTGACTGTGTAAATCATGCTACATTAATATCTAAACTTAAACATTACGGCATTCTAAATCGCTCTATTGATCTAATACAATCATACTTGACTGATAGAGTCCTTAAAGTTGATGTGGGCGGTGAGAGATCTTCTGGGTCTATTATTGACATGGGGGTGCCACAAGGTTCGATATTAGGTCCTTTCTTGTTTCTAGTGTACGTAAATGACCTCTCTTTTTTGGTTAAAAAACTATGTGAAATAGTACTATTTGCTGACGATACCTCATTAATTTTTAAAGTCGATAGATTGAAGACTAATTACGATGACGTTAACGCATCTCTGTCGCAAATACTTAACTGGTTTAACGTTAATAATCTTTTACTGAATGCTAAGAAAACCAAGTGTATTAAATTTATCTTACCAAATGTGACTCTCCGGCCAACTAATATTATACTTAATGGAGAGTCACTTAACCTTGTAGATTCTACTATTTTCTTAAGACTTAATATTGACAAAAAATTGCAGTGGGGGCCACAAATCAAAGCACTTGCAGCTAGACTAAGTTCGGCTGCATATGCAGTTTGGACTATAAGATGGCTTACTGATGAAGCTACAGCTAGGCTAGTTTATTTCAGCTACTTCCATAGTGTTATGTCTTACGGTATCCTTCTCTGGGGGAAAGCAGCTGATATTCAAACTATATTTGTTTTACAAAAAAGGGCCATACGTGCCATATATAAAATGAAATCTCGAGACTCATTGAGGGAGCGATTTAAGGAAATTAATATCCTCACAGTAATTTCACAATATATATATGAAAACTTATTGTACACTCACAAACACATCTGTAGCTTTCAGAAAAATTGTGATTCACATAATATTAACACTAGAAATAAAAACAAACTTTATATTCCCAAATTTCGCCTGCAGAAGGTAAATGGGTCTTTTATGGGGAACACTGTACGCTTTTATAATAAACTTCCGGAAAATGCAACTAAGCTTCCTATTCGGAAGTTTAAAGCCTATGTTAAGAATAATTTAATAAAGAAAGCGTACTATACTCTAGATAGCTATATGAATGATAAAACTGCGTGGCCCAATGTCCCGGTCACTCTACCCATAGGAAGCTAACATGTCGATTTGCAATGTCTGTACCTACTATTTCGTATCTTATTTTTATACAAGCTGTGTAGATATTATAGTATAACTTTGAAGCGTAGCGTGTGCTGTCTTTGAAACTTTTGCTTTTGTATTATTGCATTGCATACGTCTGACTAAGTGAAGTGGCACCACACTGGAACTTCACTGCTATTATTTTAGACTATTTTTGATTTGTAAAAGGATCATATAAAAAAACACCGAGACGTAGTTTGTTGCCTGTTCTTCTACGCTTGGTCGCGTGGAACTGGCACCTAGACTCACCTAGCTATAAGACGTTTCAAAGTGATTCTTGCATCGTAATGAATAAAAAAAATATTGAGTTTGAGTTTGAGTTTGAAAGCTACATTCACCCTGAGTAACATAGGTATGTGTTTAAAAAATAAATATCCACCCGTGCGAAGCCGGGACAGGCCGCTAGTGAGTTATAAATAGTGTAACTAATACGACTTTCATTTATATTAAATAGAAATAATTATGCAATACCGTGTTTTCGTCCAAAAAGAATTCGTTTTGACACAAAATAATTCGTCTTTTGTCCCACTTTCGTCGGTTCTGTGGCCTTGGGCCATTGTAATAGAATCATAATTAATACATAAATTTATAGCTGTTATTTCGTACGGCTGATAAAACTGTAGTTTTGGTACGTTTATGCGTGTGTAATGTAGTTTTTATTGTGTTTCCGTGGACTTGATGCTTTTATGAATTCTTGCTTCATTCGATTCTGTTTTGCTGCAATTTTGCTGTAATATTTACAGTTAAAAACAAAATTGATCGTTAAATAGCAACAGTTAAATATTATGCAGGGTGTAAAAAGATTAATCCTGTAAGCTAAAGGCGTTTAATAAATTTTTATTTTCCAAAATGTATTATTTTTATATTTTAGTATTTACCCGAATGCAAGATGGAAGAGACTAAGTATTCCTAACGTAATCTATCCACAAGAGCTAAGGAAGATTTTGTATTATATTTTTGCGAGTAGTTTTTTGACTCTCTGTACTAGGTGTACATAATATTTTGACGTACCGACCTTCTTAAAAGTCATGTATAGCTAGTCCAAAATGATCTACTGTCAAAAAGCTATTTAGTATTGTTTGTGTTGGTACAAATTGATGGACGCAGGGCATCGTGAGGCACGTTTCTGACGTGTGTAATGTACAAGGTACCTAGAGCCGGATTCTCGGGCCGACCGAGATTTTCAATGTCCCCTAAATACACGTTGGCATTGCACAACCCCGCACTTTTTCTACGTTTTCCGTATATCGTAGCTGTCGAGGCTTCTACGATGAAGTCGTCGATGAATTACTCAAGGAAATCATCCATTCTCTCATCGAAAAGCAGCAATAAAATAAAATTGCAAAATGATCTCGGTCGGCCCGAGAATTAGGCTCCTAATGCTTTGTTTTAGACGATGGTCACTGCTTAACATCAGGTGGGTCATATGCTTGGTCCATCAGCTAGTTGTATAAATAAAATTGTACAAATACTGACCTACATTTTTCCCACAAACCTAACAAGTAAGGAAATAGTTACGTGCATATTTTCATAATGAAATTACTTTGTACACGCGTTCAAATTAATATACGAAAAACGTTTAGCGAACATCGAAATACCGTGAAAAAAAAATCGGTTGTCTGTAAAGTCGGTTTACTGACGATAGTTGAACGTGATAACGTCATAAGATAATACTGATGGAATGGTTGCATTTTTCAAAAGAAAATTTTAGTTTTACTGAATTGAATTGAATGTGAATGAAACTGAATAATACTGAATGAAACTGAATGAAACTGAATAAAACTGAATGAAACTGAATGAAACTGAATGAAACTGAATGACCCGGACCCGGACCCAGACCCGGACCCAGACTGAACCCTTACCCTTACCCTCATTTACCCTTACCCTCATTTACCCTTACCCATTACCCGACCCGGGCTCGGGCTCAGGTAAATGGAACGACGAAACGACGTAACGACGCATGAGTCATGTTTTTTCGTGCGTGCAGCCGGCTCCATCGATTTATAAGACGTTATCACGTCAAAAAACGAAGTTTTGTAGTGTCATTTTGAGTTACACTGCGCACAACTCGTTAAAAATAAGAGTAGAGCCGTAATACAATATAATAATACTTAATATAAATATAGATACCTAGTAGCGATATCTGTAAAAGTATAAACAGTCGTTGCTTGTACACAATTTCAGACAGAGGATTTTATTGACGACTGCTCGTTTCAACTTAGCAGAGTCGATTTATTACAGTTATTATCGCTAGGAAACCATACAATATTATAAAAATCACGCTAGACTCATCAGGATTCAGGATTATTAATAATTTTCATACATTTTTAGTTTCCCTTATCGTAAAGGAAAAAAATTACGAACAAAGAGATCTTAGAAGCAAGCAACGATGTGATATTTTTACTCTTACAGTTCCACAGTAGAATAGCCACTATTAGTTACTAGCCACCTCACTTACCACGCAATGTAACTCAAATGTTAATAAGTACGAAGTTCTGTTTACCGTTTATGGTAGACCTGTTTCATAATACGGACGTGATTGTACATTCACTTTATTTTTTACATAAAGTACTGAAAAAGTCTAGATGTTGTCTAACCGGAAAGAGGTAAGTATTTACTTTACCAAAACAGTAATAGTTTGTTGTAGAAAAATGGTCGGATGCGATAGAATGTATATAATTTGTATCGCATTCGCATTTTGTATTTCATTTTGTTTTGTTTCACATTAGTATTGCTATTCAGCGTGGCAATGCCGGCAGCGTCTTAGGGACGCTTCTGTCTAGTACTGATTTAGATCAGTTGAGCTATCTCTTGATCGTTGGTAACGGTCTGCAGATGGCTCAACTGTTTCTTTTGTGTTTTGTAAATATTTGTTTAATTGTGGGTTTCATTTATTTTGGACACGCATAAACACAGCCCAAACAGTAACAATAAGATTTTAAAATAATAATATATATTTTTATATACTTGTTGAAAACAGTATAGAACAAGAATAATAACAAACATAAATAGTACATTGTTACCTGAGTGTTGAAAGTCACGTTTTTTGAGTCCCGAGACGGGTTTGGCGCCAGAGCGTTAGCGAGGGCGCCAATGGAGCTTGAGGGACTCAAAAGACTTTCACCCGAGGTAAACACTGTGCTTTTCATTACGAATACAAGGAAAGTAAAAATAAAAACATGAAAGAAAAATTAGTGAAAATGAAGATTGAATTGCCGCCTTCCCGGTTTTTTTTTTCTTTTTCTCTGGCGGGCCTTCAGCTTCGGCTCGCCAGCATTATTCAGCCATTATTTTCATTTTCATAATTTAAATCTATGTTATTTTAAATAAATAGTTGAAGCTACTAATCAAGTAATTTAGAAGATATATTATTTATTTAGTACTATCTTTATGTTATTTAAATTTAAATATTACATTGCGCTCTAATTAGACTTTTTAAACTTCTTACCGTTGTAATGGGTTTCCAACCTACTTGCTGAATAAAAAGTTGGAATTTGGTTGAACAACCTCCTTGCAGTTAGAAAGACTTTAGAAAGTTGGAACATGGTTGAATAAAATAGAACTTGTTTTTTTTTATAATTTGACAGCTGTCAGTAGAAAGCGATTCTCCCTAGGGCTGAAAGTTTTACTTTCAATTAGGCCCCTCAGGCAACTTCAGACCTACTTTCAGAGTATGAGTAATGAAAAGAATAAACATAACCTAGTTATGTTTCTATAGTTTCTTTGAATACTTTTGTCCTGTGGTCTATAATCACTACAGTAAATACCTAATTGTCCTATTGTATCCACATGTATGTCTGTCTGTCACAACTTCAGTAATTCTATTGTTGTATAATTGAATTACTTTCCCTGGCTTTTCACTTGCGTAAGATGACCCCACATCACATAGGTTTCCCTGTGTCATGGGTACTATATAGCCTGTGGGTAAAAAATCTAAAGTGTATTTATTCAGTTGGATTGCAAGAATTACTTTGAAACGTCATAGAGCTAGGTGAGTCTAGGTGCCAGTTCCACGCGACCAAGCCTAGAAGAACAGGCAACAAACTACGGCTTGGTTCTTAACGTGATTTGCATTAGCCTTTTACAACAAAAAAATAATAGTAATACGTATAGCAGTGAAGTTCCAATGTGGGGCCTCACACGAACTAATAGGTACATACAATAAACGAGCTAGGTTTGTATGTATACTGTAATTTACTGTATTTAGGTAATTATGTAATTGCCAAAACAATGGAAAAATTGGGAACTAGTTAGTACAGTACCCGGCTGTTACCACAGCACATTGGAATAATATTTACTGAGATTAAAAAAACATTGTGTGTGGTGAACACAGATGTATGCTCTCTGTCTGGGTGTTATATTGTATTCTAAGTATGTATAAAAGTAGGTACTATATCAGCTATCTGCTTCCCATAGTACAAGCTCTACTTAATTTGGGGCTAGATAATGTTTTGTGGATTTTGGAAAGTAAACATTTTATTTCAGTTGTCGAGGATTTAATTTATTCAAGCATACATTATACTATTTATGAATTTTACACAGCTTAACTTATATTATGTATTTAAAAAAAGTCTTATTTTAAGTTCAAGTCCTATTAATACATTTCTAGGCATTCAAGATTTCTTACGTCAAAAATAGATAGACAGCAGTCCACACTAGACAATTTAGAAGATCTTGTACTATGGGAACTAGATTACTGCTAAAATACTTACATATATTAAATACATGAACAGAATACAATGTTTTCAGTTTCAGTTTTCAGTTGAAAGTTTAAAAAAACTGTTATTTTAGCGCAATTTGGTGTTGGATGAAGAGAGCATTGCCACAGCAACAGCCGATAACTGCACTATTATTGCTTTTGAGCAAGAACATCCAATTTGATGACGCAAAGTATCTTCGCATGAGGTTTTTGTGCAATTTAATGTTTAAAATAACACAGAGTTAAGGCTATTGACTTGGATTCATCATTGTCTGGCCTCTCAGCTCAGTTGGTAGTAGCTCTGCCTTCTGCGCCGTAGGCCGTGGGTTCGATTCTCACCGAAAACAAATATTTGTTTGCACAGATTTTTGTTCTCCGGGTGTTATATTGTATTCTATAAGTATGTATGAACGCGGAGGTCGTGCGTGCCTCTTTGTCGCTCGTTCCGCGCTCTTGCTTGCACTTCAAGCCTTAAATGGAACGCCTCAGAGCGAGGTAACGCCGCATGAGTCATGTTTTTTGAGCCTGCAGCCGGCTCCATCGAATTATAAGACGTTGTCTCGTCAATATTTGTGTCATGAGCACAGATGTTTGGCATACATCCGCACACACTGCCGCGAACTTTGACAGCGATACACTGATCGCCATAGCACAGGTGATCTAGATGTGCGCAAGGTCTAAGTGCCAGTTATATTAACTCTAAGGTGTCATCATCATCAACAACCTGAAGAAGTCCACTGCTGGACATAGGCCTATATCCAGGAAGAACGATTCTGAGTCCTTTCCATCCACCGACTTCCCGCGATCTTAGCAGTGTCGTCAGTCCATCTGGTGACTGGGTACTATGGTGTAGAGGACATAAATTCATAAAAACACAGGATGATAGTGATTAAATGGAGAACCTAAATTACGTAAACCAAACTCAAGGTTTTATAACAAAAACACCATGACGACTCGGCGAAGTCTACCATAAAAAAGCAGCCAAGTGCGAGTCGGACTCGCCCATGAAGGGTTCCGTAGCAACAAGTAACATAATATAAAGGTTCTTGTAGTTCGTCGAAAGGTAAATTGCGGCTTACGATTTATGACGTATAAAAAAAACTACTGACTAGATCTCGTTCAAACTAAATATCGTTGGAAGTTTGCATAGTAATGTACAACATATATTTTTTTTAGTTTTATTATTCTCTTATTTTAGAAGTTAGAGGGGGGGGGCAACTTTTTACCACTTTGGAGTGTCTCTCGCGCAAACTATTCAGTTTACAAAAAAACAATATATGAAACCTCAACATCATTTTTGAAGGCCTATTCATAAATACCCCACACATATGGGTTTGATAATTTTTTTTTTTTTGAGTTTCAGTTTCAAGTATGGGGACCCCCAAAATTTATAGTTTTTTTTCTATTTTTGTGTAAAAACCTTAATGCGGTTCACAGAATACACCTGCTCGCCAAGTTTCATCAGTCTAGCTTTTATGGTTTCGGAGAAAAATAGCTGACACACGGACGGACAGACAGACAGACAGGCAGACAGACATGACGAATCTATAAGGGTTCCGTTTTTGCCATTTGGCTACGGAACCCTAAAAACTATACTCAGATGAAGTAACATTCACAGTTTGAGAGTGACATCTTTTTTTGCTATAAATATTTTAAAACACCCTTTTGAAGAACCCCATGCTAACAGTTCTTATGGAAAACCTCAGCAGGGAGATCATTCCACAGGCTGAGTGTTCGCGGGAGGAAGTTCCTCTGAAACCGAACGGTGCGTGACCACCCAGGCTCGGTGTGACGATGAACTCTCTGTCTCTCACTCTCGACTGTGGAACTGATATTTGAGTTACCTTTTTATCAAGTATTTAAACGAAAATCAGTTACCAATTTAAAAACTAAACAATAATAAATAAATAAATGTAGTGGACATTCTACACAACACTATTTGGCCCCAAACTAAGCAGAGCTACGTAGCGTAGCTATGGGAACCAGATAGCTGACATAAACTTACATACATTTTTTTTTTTGTAGCTACATACTTAGAATACAATATACCACCCAAACAGCGAACATACATCTGCGTTCACCACACAAATATGTGTTCTCGGTGGGGATCGAACCCACGATCTACGTCGCAGAAGGCAGAGCTACTACCAACTGAGCTGAAAGGCCAGACGTTGTTAGGCTGTTTTTTAAGCAGGTAAACCAACCGTAACAAATTGTATTCTTATTTGCCTAAATATTTCATTATTATCTATTCAAACTACATTAAATAACCTTTTTACATAACATCTAGGAAACAATCCATTTGTATAAACTTCTAGGAAGTTGCCTATTTTTTACAATTTCTGCTCTATTTCTGTTTAAACATTGACTATTATTGTTTGTACAGTTTTTTTAACCAACTGTGGCCTTGAGGGGAGGTG
This sequence comes from Thera britannica, assembly GCA_939531255.2. Taxonomy (NCBI): domain Eukaryota; kingdom Metazoa; phylum Arthropoda; class Insecta; order Lepidoptera; family Geometridae; genus Thera; species Thera britannica. Next base: position 7,739,957 of record OW618043.2, on the reverse strand, counting down.
ATGCGTTTAAGACCTTAGTAAATACTGTAAAAAGTATTCATTAACCTTTGTGTTTGTTATAGGTTTTATAAGAGTTTTTTATTAAGTATTATCATAACTTTTTGACATGAAATGATAACAAATTTAAGGCAAATATTAGGTACATCCGCGTCTTCATCGAATTTAATGAAATAAACTTACAAATTTAATCTCAATGCACGGTAGACATCATTTTTTATGACTACTTGGTAGATCAAACATATGTCAACAAACAAACATATGGCCCACCTGATGCTAAGTGGTAACTTTCGTATATGACAAAGTTTTGACTCACAGGTCACGCACTTAAGTAACTTGCCCTACAATGCACTGCCTTTCGTACATCTTGAGCTCGTTATACAAAAGTAATGACAGAATTAACAGATGTGAATCCAAAATATTCTAAGTTAAAACTGTAACCAAGATATTCAGAGAAGGTGGTAGTCAGAGGCACGTCCTAACATTTAGCACTAGCCCACTTTTATTCCAAATGTTGGAAACCAAACAAGTCGTTTTAAAAAGAGTCACTAACATCATTTGCATAAAAATATGGTTTTTGACATTATCATCGGTTGTATCTGTATACAATATGTGTGTGTGTGTGACATTACGCATATGGACAGACAGACAGTATGACTATAGTAACCTTCATTATTATAATAGTTTGAAAAAATTAAACATTATAAAAACTACACAAGGAAACCACAAAGATTTTTATAATGTCCCAAGAGTTAAGAACCGAGCGGGATTTGAACCCGCGACCTTCCCCTTGGCGCTGACCGCTGCGCCATCGGATCCTAATCACACTCGACGAATCCATAAACAAGATGCAAGAAATAATTGTATGCCCTAAATGTGGGGAATAAAATGGGAATAAACCCCGTAGACCTTGCGTAGCACTAGGTGCTACGAGATGCTACGAAGTCAGGGTTCGAAAGTTACCTACGTAGCTACGTGTTTTTTTGTTGGGAAATGTATGTAAAAACTAGCAGCCACCCGCGACTTCACTCGCCCCGTGTTATTTCATATCAATAAGTTCTCCACTACAATATCTTCATAAATTGTAGCCAATGTGTTGTACTGATGTATAAGCTATATTATTGTAAAGTTTCATTAAAATCCATTCAGTGGTTTTAACGTGAAAGAGTAACAAACATCCATCCATCCTTGTATACCTACAAACTTTCGCGTAAAGTCCGACCTTCGACGCTGTGGAGAGCGCGGGATGTCATGTGATCAGAATGTCAGAAGAACGCTTCCTGACAATGTATGGGACCTCTGTCCAGCAGAGGACTCCTCAGGCTGATGATAAAATGTACATTCATAGGACCAGGTTCAAACCCACGAATCTTCGATTGGAAGTTAGTATGACTATCGCTAGGCCACCATTGACTCCTATTTATTTAGGTATTCAAAACACATCTGAGCTTCTCCATCTTGTTGTGTCATTAGGTAAAAACCAGTGTGGTGGAAGGAGTTTTTTTTTTGTTTTTTGAAGCACACTTTAGTGTGCTTCAAAAAACAAACAATACAGGGCCAACGCACCATAAAGTTATAATAAGCACTAATATGTTTTATATCAAGTCAGTGACTTTACGCCGACGCGCGTCCTTAAATGGCACCAGACAGTTTTGTAGCAAATAAATTGATATTCTCTCAATTTGGATATTGCAATAAAGGTATGAACTTATGAAGAATAGGTGTATGACGTCACTGTGTTATTGTTTTTTTTGACGGCTCAGTTGGTAAGCCCTGCATTCTGCGCCGTAGTCCGTGGGTTCGATCCCTAATGAAAACAAATATTTGTGTGGTGAACGCAGATGTTTGTTCTCTGTCTGGGTGATATATTAAATTCTATGTTGGTATTTACAAAAATGTAAGTATTATATCAGCTAACTGGTTCCCTTAGTACAAGCTCTGCTTAGTTTGGGGCCAGATAGTGTTGTGTTGATTATCCACAATATTTATTTATTATTTGTTTATAAATTCATTTTTAGAAAGTTTTGTCACTTTTAAAGACGATTTATTATGCATAGCATATCATGTAATTACTTGTTGTTTAAATAAACATCTAAAATGATGAACGCTAGCATGTAGATTAATAATCTTTATGGTCTGAATAAGATGTGGCACCTCTTGCGTCTGTTAGTTTCAAATAATTTCAATTACACGTTTAAAAGTTATTTATGAATTTTCGTATTCTAGCGGTATTTAGTTGGTAAGAGCGCTGGCGGCCTAGTGGTAGTGGCCCTTCCTAAGGTCGTGGGTTCAAATGCAGTCGTGTACCAATGAGTTTTTCTGCCCAAAAATGTATGCACACTATGCCTGTGCTCTCAAACGTTGATGGAAAACATCGTGAGGAAACCAGCAAATCGTAGAACCTAAAAAAATCGAAAATATGTGTCAAGTTCACGAAAAGAGGCGCACTTAAAACCCTTTCACCACACTTGGTTCGAAAGAATCGATCACACAAGAAGGAGAAGAAGATGTTGGTAATGGCCGATTAGATGCAAAGATATTAGGTTCGAATCCCGTCTAATAGGTGTTAAAGTATGAAATTGCGGTATAAAGTGATAAAGTTGGCTTTTTATTTGCAAAACTTTTATGAGAACTATAAAGAGTTATTTTGCTCCGTTATGTGTGTAGTTATTTCAAATTCCATTCAAATGATACTACATCATCATCATTATGTGTTGATCATTACGGGTACAAATATTTGAGACATGCTTCTCAATACTCAAATCATGAATAATTTTATTAATCAATATTTATTTATTTTCTAGTGGCCGCCCGCGGCTTCGCTCGCCCGTTCCCGTAACACCGCATTCCCGTTGCTTTTTCGGGATAAAAAGTATCCTATGTCCTTCTCCCGGTTCTAAGCTACCACCCCACTAATTTTCTGCCAAATCGGTTCAGCCGTTCTTGAGTTATAAATAGTGTAACTAACACGACTTTCTTTTATAAATATAGATTACCCAAATAGCAAATAAATAAATATTTTTTAAATTTAAGTTGTAGTCACCTTTTTTGGTATTTCATGATTTATTTTTAAAATAAAGCATTTATTTATTTACTTTTTGATTGTTACATAGCTGCAAAAATATATTGTTTTAGTGCTTCTTTTATCAATAAATATAATATATACTCACGGACAGGGCGCAGAGCACGGCGCCTGCGCAGGTCTCTTCACATCACCATCACTATTCAACACTTCGAAGGCATCCACTGCACTTGACGTCCGTACCGATTGTTTCACTTCCACCGACTGTCTCACTAAATCTGTCTGTTTCAAATCCACCGGCTGTCTAACTAAATCCGACTGCCTCAAAACCTGTGAATCATCCGATATCGTCAAATCCACCGATTGTCGAGACGATAAATCGAAGTATCGATCTTGAGCGTGTATAAGTTGTGTTACCGTGAACGCCGGCGCGTCTGTTCTGAACAAATCATCGTAGTCTAAGCTCAGTTTTCTGTTGAAAAATCTGTTGTCTTCTATGTCTTTTGAGGGGGAAATATCAGTTCTATCGATGGTAATGTCTAGGTTGCGATGCGGGCGTTCGGTCGCAAACGCGTACGGTGTATTTGCAAGTTCCTCTTCAATACTGTTGTACCGGCTGCGAAAGAGTGATGGTTGATCCCCACTCACGTCCCCACTATCGCTAGACCTTAGTTCTTCGTACTTGGTGCCGAAGAGGTCGTATTGCCCGAATCTGTGGTTGATTGTATCGAATTTTGGATCTTCGAGCTCGGTGTCCCGTGGACTTGATTTGGGAGACATGTTGATATGAACTATGCCGTGCTCGTCTGTGTATTTTAGCTTTAACGCCATTTTAGCTTGTCATTTTTGCGGTTTATCTGGAAAAGAAAGGATAGGTTAGTTTTGTTTTAACAGTAATTTTAAAATAGTAGGGAAATAAAGACTTTTATAATGTCCCAAAAGTTTAGAGCCGAAGCCTTTTTGTTCCTATAGATTTTTAATTTCGAAAAAAGTATTTGCGCAATGCTATGGTGAAGGAAAACATTGCGAGGAAACCCGCGGCCATAGGTCATCGGTATAGGCAAGTCAACTCCATTTAAAAATCCTGTCTCAGGCACTATAGCGTCCCGTAAGTAGGGGCATGAGCAAAAACAGTTGCCCCCATACGCTATTTAAATCATCTAGAATAGATGCAAAGACCAGCTTTTATTAAGTCGGTAAAGATCTAATTATGTAGCTCTTAGCTAATTTTAGTGTTAGCGCTTTCCTCCAAAATTACATAAAACTATTTGTATGTAAAGTTAACCTAATTAAATAATGAAGTTTAGAGATGCCGACAATTAGTGACCGTTCGGCCAAAAATCTTAAGCCGAAAATTGCCGAATCATTGACCAAATTTTATAGAATCAGTGCCACGGCCACTACTACAAAGATACAGGTTATATTCTTCGTTATCATCATCAGCCAGAAGAAGTTCACCGTTGGACAAAAGACCTCCATTTTATTCCGAGGAATTGTGTGTAAGTTGGGTACAAGCTTGTTGGTTTGAATTATTTTTATTTTTATGTTAATTATTTTGTGTGACGTAGGTATCACAGCACCGTGTGACAGTCATGTCTAAAGATAAATAAAGATTATGATTATGGGTAACTGCGATTTAAACTCATTGACAGTATTTATAACAAATACGAGATTGAAATCAATTTTAAATATAAACGATGATCTACTTGTTCAAGAAAAAAACAGGACTAATGATTTTGGTTCTAATTGAATTTATGGCATTTTTACGCGTCCAAAGCAATTTTTTTTTTATAACTGCTGACTTCATTTAATAAAGTATGAGGTTCTCAATTCACTCCTTTTTATGTTTGTTATCGCATAACTTCATATACAGGGTTATTCATTATTAGCTGCAAATACTCAGGAATGAGGTTCAACAAATAAAATAAAAAATATTTATGAAATGATTTTTTTTAAGTTTTGTTATGAAAATCCCGAGAAAGTCGATAAAGAAATCATTGGCGCCTGACCTATTTTGACCTTTGATCCGCGGCCACACGCCGTGCGTGACACTCTGCGTTCAGTCACCGCCTGGGTGGGTCATCGTCCTGTTCTCCATGGCAATCATTATGCAATAGCCGTAAAGAAATTAATTAAAAAAAAAATTGATACAAAAATAATTACATAAATATTTTTTATTTTATTTGTTGAACCTAATTCCTGAGTATTTGCAGCTAATAATGAATAACCCTGTATGTATATGGGCCGATTTAAAAAAAAACATTTATTTGGAAAGTTCTACTTTTTCAGATTAGTTTCCTTGAACTTTCATCAAAATCGGTTTAATAGTTGGCAATGCAGTCGGGTTTTCAAGTTTTGTAAACTTATATATTGTATTTAATTGCAATTAAGTGTGTTTGATACAGTTTTGGATTTACTAAACTGCGCTTTAATTCCATGCATTCTTCTACTTCTTCTTATCGTGTCACTGATTCTTTCGAACCAAGTGTGGTGAAAGGATTTTAATTCCATACATTTTGTCCTCCCGATGCCATGTCGGAACCCAACGGCATTAATTTGAAGTGAGGCCGAAACTATAGACCGAACCGATTTTGCCGAAATGCGTCTACAACTCTAGTTGTAATGGTTCTATGGCAATAGTACGTGGTCATTATAAATACTAAATGAGCTACACTACATTTCTCAAACTGGCAAGTTACTTTAGGCATGGTGACCAGTTAAAGCGATTGTAAACTAAGTTTTACGAAAATACATTATACAAAAAGATACATAATACTTTTACAAATATGGGTAAGCATGTTTGGCTGTAGGCTTACCACAAGCTCTGTCTGGCTCTGTCTCTGGTTTTGAGTTTGTGTGAGTGATCACCAGTGTATTATACTGTGTGTGTGCGACGTTTCGACGTAGGATTTCTTTAGACAGCACTCACACAGACTCAAAACCATAACCAGAGACAGAGCCAGACAGAGCTTGTGGTAAGCCTACTGATGGATAATGCGGTTAAAAATCATTCAAAGCGCGATGGAGCCAAGCCTTAATTCTAATTGTGGGGGAATAAGATCTGCACTGACGTCCCGCAATGGGGTGTATTGTGCATTGTCCCTCTGCTAACCCTTACCGCAGCCAGCCCAACTCCTTAAAATAGCGGAGAAGGACCTTGGGTTGGTGGCAGCAATGTTCCAGATGACCCAATGGTGACTCAGATGTGGATGTGGAAGGACAAGACTCAATCAGTTCCCTGAGCCCTGTCTTGCACCTCGCTTCTTCCGGAAGTAGAAGAAGGAGCCAAGCCTTTTGTTGGCAGTACTTCTAGGCTTGGTGACGTGGAGGTGGAAGGCATTCACAAATTTCAGAATCAGTCTTGAGAAGCTTGAAAGGGAAACTCAAGGGAATAAAATAAAAGTATTTTTGATTTGGTCATTAATTCCATCGATTTCTTGCATACATAATTAGAAAGATATAGATTAGAAATACATTCGATTACGAAATATCTGCAACATTTGAAAGTGGTTTTTGGTTATGTGGAGCGCGTTGATGTCGTTTGTATGTAAATATTGTCTTTAATCTGTGTTCAAGGAAGCTAACACACATTTCAAAGTCAAAGTTGAAGAGTTTCTTAGGTACAGTCGTCTGCACAAATATAAATAGATAAATATTGTGGACAATCCACACAACAATATCTAGCCCCAAATGAAGCAGAGCTTGTACTATGGAAACCAGATAGCTGATTTAATACTTAAATGCATTTTTTTCTACTTGCACTTCTAAAATTCAATATTACACCCAGACAGAGAACAGATATCTACGTTCACCACACAAATATTTGTTCTCGGAGGGGATTGTTTTCTGTTCTGTGGAACGAACCCACGACCTATGGTGCAGAAAGCAGAGCTACTAGCAACTAAGCTGACAGGCCAGTCAACCAAAAGATGGTTACATTTTATAATCTTCAATACGTATGTTTTTTTAAGAAGAGGTAGACCAAAGAAAAGTGGATGGACTGTGTTAAAGACGACATTAGCAAGAAGCAGCAGCGGAGCGAGCACCGAGATGGCGAATGATGAAAGGTGAGTGGAGGAAGAAAACCTTTTCAGTACCTACTACACTTAGTGTAAGATAAGGGCAGAAAGATGATGTTAGTTTTTTTTTTCACAAGAAGTGGCATCAGTAAGGGTTAAATGGAAATTGGTTTGAAAATCGAATGTGGAAAAAAATAAACCTATCATTTATTTTATAACATTCACAAGTCAATTTAGTCCTCCTTCGGTAGGTGCCTATAGGGTAAAAATATATTATCGCTTGCAGTGGTCATCGAACCTACACTCTGTGTACTTAATAAAGAACTTTGTTTCTAAGTGGTTTGCCGTCCTCAAACTAAGGTTTATTAAGAAGCGGCTACCGTTATAAGACGGCTGACTTTACAGTTCAGATGGTTGTTAGCTGTACTTTTCACTTTTCGAACGAACTCTATTTTCTATCTATCTTTTTACGAAAACTTCAAACCAATTTCCTAAGGGCCGGTTTTGGTCAATCGGTCAATTAGCAATCCCTGAAACCAGCCCTTAGGAAATTGGTCAATTTGACAATATTCTAATCAGCTAGGTGAATCCCACTCATTTGCTTAGTTTGAGGCTTTAATGGAGAAATATTTCTGTTACAGATCCTGTCCATCCAAAAAGATCTCTCATAGCGATAAGACCGCCCATTATTTGTGAATTTCTTTTTTTGTGAATTATATAGGTATCTAACAAGCTCTGGTATCAGAGGCCAAGATCTAGTTTGGGTCGTTGCGCCACAATAAATATAGCGCTGGTAAAATGGCCACCAAAATTATTCGGTTGTGTCCTTAATTTTACGGTGATAAAAAACGGTGCCGGTTTTTTAGAGATCCAAGGCTTTGCGAAAACCTTAGCATTAGCATTAGTATTTACATTTTTAAGTTATGCAAGAGAAATGAATGATTTCTTTCTTTGTTCGTGAGTCCTAGGAATAGTTATTTTAATAAAATACCTTTCAGAACTATGACTTGGCTATTTTTTTGCAAAATTCTTTGTTTACAAGACTTTGCATGGAGTACTTTACTGCTTAATAGATTATTTAAAAAAATATATTGTCGTGGCAGTCGTCTCGTCTTTGTTTGGATCGTGGGTTCGACTACGAAACAACCGGTCGTGTATATTTATGGGTTTTATGAGAGGGCTAATTTATATAAGTTTAACATCATGTTGTCGTTCGCTTAACGCAAAAAGACACGTCACTAGCGTGCGACAAGTCAAAAAGTAACGCAAAACGTTATTTCTTCTACACGTTATTTTGCTTACGAACGCTACGTAAAAACATTAGTTCTCGAAATCCCGCCAGAGGCGCTCATTGTTTCTCCATACAAAATTGGGGCTTTATGGAATAAAGCGCTGTATGTATTGTCCGGTAGCGCTGTCATCATCCAGTAGCTCTGTAAGGCCAAGATTCATAGACCGAACTTTGACTTTACTTTGATGGAAAGTTCAACTTTCAACCAAAATTATATTCCATAGTTCTGTCAAGCTCTTCTTTATTCAAAATATTGATAGGAAACTTCGATAAACAAAGCTTACTTTGCGAAGACTGCTTTGCTGTAAAGCAAAGTGCGGTCTATGAATCTCAGCCTAAGAATCGTCAGACGATCAGCAGCATAAAGTCCATTCGAAAAAAAAATGCTGAGGAGAAGTCATTTTGCGAAAAAATTATGTTACAAATCAGAATGAGCCTAGAAAAGGGCAAGGGTCCCTACATGTCTCTCTCTTTTGTATAGAGAAAAGATGAGACAACAACAATACGTTATGTAGAAACGATCGAAACGAGTTGTTGTCTCATTATTTCTCCATAAAAAGAACTAATAAGGTTAGGAGTATACCCTAAACCGACGAGCATGTATGAAGAATGTTATGAGAGTAAATGAAAGCGAAAGAGGTGTGTCAGGATCGTAGCAAGGGAATACCGTGATCTCTGCCTACCCCCATGGGAATGAGGTGTGAATTTGTGTATGTTTGTATGTATGTAAAAACGAAAGAGATACGTACCTAGGTGAAACGAATTGTAAAAACTGATCGAATATAACTCAAACTCAATAAAATTTTATTCATTTCAATTACAAGAATCACTTTGAAACGTCTTAAAGCTAGGTGAGTCTAGGTGCCAGTTCCACGCGACAGTAAAACTCAGACTACGGGTACAGGTCGATTTTAATAGGTGGGAGTGATGCCTACACCAGTATGTTATGAGACCCAAGACCTCATAATCGCGATATAATTCCACACAAGGACGCCATAGAACCTTGGTACACTTACCCTCCCTGTCGAAGGCTATGTCAAGGTCTACGCAACGGCAGACGGACCACAGGAAACTAATTTTGGGGTAATCTAGGGTAGGTTTCAAGGTGACGGACCTTTTTTAGCCGACAAGCATGGCAAAAAAATAAGTGGGCTTACCACAAGCTCTGTCTCTGGTTCTGGTTTTCACTCACATAGACGAAACCAGAGCTAGAGACAGAGCCAGCTTGTGGTAGGCTTAAAGGGCTGACATTTTTGGTTCGGTTAATAACTTTATTCGGTAGATGAAAAAAAAGGCCTAAGAAGTAAGAATAATGTCAAAAATTACAGTTTTCTAAAAAGAAAACCTTAAAACCAGACCAATGAATTCGTTTTAGAGCTGCGCAGCTACAGACAAACGTACAAAAAACATACGGCCTCAAACTTATAATATAACTAAGGTAGGAACCAAGCCGTAGTTTGTTGTCTAGGCTTGGTCGCGTTGAACTAGCACCTAGACTCACCTAGCTTTATGACGTTTTAAAGTGATTTTTGTGATACTATTGAATAAATACATATTTGACTTTGACTTTACCTTCTTTTGGTCGGGGTTTAAAAATACCATCATCACCACCAGTCTGAAGAAGTCCACTGCTGGACATACATAGGCCTCCCCTACACATTTTCAGAAAGAACGATTCTGAGCCCACTTCATCCACTAACTTCCCACGATATTAGCAATGTCATCGGTCCATCGTGTAGGTGCCGTCATACATTTCGTCTTCCGGTTCGTGGTCGCCATTTTAGAACCCTTATTCTCAACGGTTGTTGGTTCTTCGAGCTATTATGACCTGCCTGTTGCCACTTCAACTTACTAATAAAGTAAAATTATTCGAGCTACTAATTATAGAATGCTTACTCGTAATGCCGTGCGTTTTTAGTCGTTGCTGGTAGGAAAAACATTTCCGGTAAATACTTAATGTTAAATAAATGAAGCGAAAACTCATTTTTTATTACTGTGCGTTTTCACTATTGAAATATCTACGCAAAAACATTGAACTGTTTTATTTTAATGTGTTTGCTTGCTGATGTAGAATAAAAAAAACATGGATGAACTGTGTGAAAGATAACATGGGACAAGAGAAGAGTGAATGCAGAGATGACGGCTGACAGAGGGGAATGGAGGAGGAAGATATGTTGTCCTGCCCCCTCCTTAAAGTGGGATAAGGGCAGGAATAAGAATAAGTTTCGTGTTTACTTGTTTAATTTCTACAACCATGGTTTACAAAGTTTTTAATGAAATTTGCATCTGTTTTTCCTCATGCCCCTATTTACGGTACGCTGCAGTACATGGAACAGGATTTTTAAATAGCGTATGAATTGCCCAGCACATAAACCATCCTGACAGTTAAGTCGGCCTAATCCACAGGAAAGACATGGTCAATACACGCGGAGCTGACTAAGCCGCGGGCTTCCTCGCTATGTTTTCCTTCTAAGTTTGCGAACAGAAAAATCCATGGGTGCACGACCGGATTTAAACCCGTTACCTTAGGATCGAAAGGCCACTTGTGCTCTCAGACTTCAGAATAATGATGATAATAAAAGTAGCAACGTTTGACGTCTGCCGACAGCATTATTAATTTGAATGCGATTAATTTCACTGCACGTGTATCAAATCAACCCCACAATTCTCCCCCCACACTAGATGGCAAACAATTGTGTACTGTTTGCAGATAAATAATTCCGGGTAGTTTTGATTTAGACTGAGATTAAGACCGACCTCTCAGCTCAGTTGGTAGTAGCTCTGCCTTCTGAGCCGTAGGTCGTGGGTTTGATCCACCGAGAACAAATATTTGTGCTGTGGTGAACACAAATCTTTGTTTTTTGTCTGCAATGGGTTTTTTCCTTGCCTGGGTGTTATATTGTAGTTCAAAAGTATTTACAAAAAAGTACTATCTGGTTCCCATAGTACAAGCTCTGCTTAGTTTGGGGCTAGATTGTGTAGAGTGGATTGTCTACAATATTTATTTATTTTTGAAACGCCTATCTCGGTTTCAAAAGGTTCAAGGTTAAATGACCGTAGTCCATGAGGTCATAGTTCAGCTTAATATGCTGACTGTACAAGGTTCAATGACTCAGCTGCAGTTGAAGTAATTACCTCGTGAAGTTCGATTATTACAGGTGGTGTACGCCTTTCTTGCCATTTCTTTGGTTTATATCAGGAAATCCCCGATTTTTTTAAATTAGATTCTGATTTCCCCACCCGTTACTTTACTTATATTGGATTGGATTAAATACAAAATATGGGATTGGATTGGATTCAATATTGGCACGTCTTGGGAGAGACCTACGTCCAGCAGTGGACTGATATAGGTTGATGATGATGATGATGATGAAATACAAAAGCATTAAATATTAAAACAAAAGAGTTTGTTTTCAACCAATGTTACCTAAAGGTTTTTATAATGGCCCAAAAGTTAAGAGCCGAGCGAGATTTGAACCCGTGACCTTCCCCTTGGGAAGGGACTGCGCTGACCACTTCGCCATTGGGACATGATAAAAATCTTTGTGATTTCCATAAGTGTAGTAAACACTATAAAATCCGTTTATTAATTTTATAGTGTTTACTACACTTAAGGAAATCACAAAGATTTTTATAATGTCCCAAAAGTTAAGAGCCGAGCGGGATTTGAACCCGCGGGAGGGGAAGGTCGCGGGTTCAAATCCCGCTCGGCTCTTAACTTTTGGGACATTATAAAAATCACTATAAAATCCATGTTGGTGTGTGTTTACTCATCTATATTTTAAATTTATTTCATTGGTCTATAACCGTTTTAATTACATATTTTTTAGTTCTGTGGCGGCACGATATATTTCTGCGCTTCGCGTATTGCTTGCCGCGCGGACGGCCAGCCGCGGGGAGCACGCGGAACGAGACGGGGGCGGCCGCCGGCCGCTCGATAAAACTACATTGCGCCCGCGCTGCGGACACACTAGCCTAGCGCGTTCCGACGGTGAACACGTACCGCTCCTCGCCCGCGACCGACGCAAATACTCACGCATTTCACTAAGTTTCATTTACTATTTTCACATTCTTGTATTTCTAATTCTAACTCCTGTATCTTCCGCTATCTCCATTAAACCTAAATTCTATTCATTTGTGCTGTTTCATATCGCCTGCCTACCTACCCGCTACCTAGCTGAAGTAGACGTAGGCGACACGAATAACGCTTCACTGGTGACCTACGACTAAGAAGATGGAGAAGTCGGATGCAGCACAGCCCGGACCTTCTGGAAGGACCGAAAATCAAGCCGGATCTTCTGGAAAAAGTGAACATCAGCCTGGATTATGGAGAGTGGGTGTACGAGTGCCACCATTTTGGCCTGAGGAGCCCGCTGTCTGGTTTGCGCAAATTGAAGGTCAGTTTATCATTTCCAATATTACCTCGGATCTAACGAAATTCTACTACGTTGTGGGGCAGTTAGATCCACAGTACGCCGCCGAGGTTAAGGATGTTATTTTGAGCCCGCCAGATACTGGGAAGTACGAAAAGATAAAAACCGAACTGATTAAACGATTATCGGCTTCTCAAGAGCGTAAGCTACAACAATTACTGACTCACGAAGAACTGGGTGATAGGAAACCTTCACAATTTATGCGACATTTGCAGAATCTTGCCGGACCGACGGTCCCGGAGCACCTAATTAGGCAAATTTGGTCAAACAGGTTACCTACCCATATTCAAACGATTATTGCTTCACAGACAGGCGGTACGCTCCAGGCCTTAGCTGAACTGGCGGACAAAATCAACGACATTTCGACACCTACGCAACAGGCAGCAAGTACGTCAGCATGCGAATCACAAGGTACCGTGTCAGCACTGGAAATGATGGCAAAACGTGTCGACGCACTGGCGAAGCAGGTACAAAACCTTTCTACCCGTAACTCTCGATCCCGTCACAACAGTACGAACTACCGGAGCCGGTCAACCTCCAGGAACCGGTCAAGATCACGCGAACGCCCTGACGATCATCCTCACTGCTGGTACCATTTTATTTATGGATCTAAAGCGAACAACTGCAGGCAGCCGTGCACATACAAATCGGCGGGAAATGCGAACGGAAGTCACTAATGGCGGTAGCTGACTGTCCGCAATCATCAGGCCGCCTGTTTATGACTGACCGGAGATCTAAGGCACAATTCCTTATCGACACGGGTTCGGACCTGTGTGTATTCCCCAGGTCAGCTTTACGGGAGCCGCGACCAAAGACTAAGTACCAATTATTCGCAGCAAACGGCACGTTAATCTCGACTTACGGGCACATTTTGTTGAACTTGGACTTGGGACTACGACGAGCATTCAGCTGGCGCTTTACCGTGGCGGATGTCACGAAGCCTATTATAGGAGTGGACTTTTTATGTTTTTATCACCTTTTAGTTGACTGTAGACAGCAACGCCTTATCGATGGGATTACGAAGCTCGGCATCGACGCGCCGCAGCCGAGGGGTGAACTATCCGATATTTCTTCAATACGTACCACAGCCGACGACACGATTTTCGATAACCTGCTGCGTGAATATCCGGATGTCACCCGCCCCGCTGGTAAGCCAACGCCACCCAAGCACTCTACAATGCACCACATACGTACCACGCCTGGTCCTCCTGTCTCAAGCCGTCCACGCCGCTTGGACCCGGAAAGGTTGCAGATCGCGAAGCAAGAGTTCGACGAAATGCTTCAGAACGGAACTGCACGCAGATCCGAGAGCCCCTGGTCATCTCCTCTTCATCTAGCTAGGAAAAAGAACGATGGTTGGAGACCATGCGGCGATTACAGAGCTCTGAACGCACGAACGATCCCGGATCGATATCCCGTACGCCACATCCACGATTTTACCAACCAACTCGCAGGTAAAACAATATTTTCTACGATCGACTTAGTACGAGCCTACAACCAGTTACCAGTCTTCGAGGACGACATACCGAAGACGGCCATCACTACTCCGTTCGGAATGTTTGAGTTTCCGTATATGACCTTTGGCCTCCGGAACGCGGGCCAAACATTCCAGCGCTTTATGGATGAAGTCCTGAATGGACTTGACTTCGCATATGGGTACTTAGACGACGTACTTATCTTCTCTAAAGATAAAGACCAGCACTTAGAGCACCTCCGGATACTTTTTGGACGTCTCAAGGATTACGGCGTCCTTATCAATACCTCGAAATGTCACTTTGGTCAACCGGAAATAACCTTCTTAGGATTTAGCGTCTCGGCTGAAGGGATCAGCCCTCTCGAATCGAAAACGCAAGCGATACTCGACTTTCCGGTGCCGAAAAATACCAAGGAGCTCCGAAGATTCCTGGGAACCTTAAACTTTTATCGCAGGTTCATTCCAGACGCGGCAAAGAAGCAGGCACCTCTCAACGCTCTGTTGGTTGGCTTGCAAGGAAAGACTTCGAAACCAATCGACCTCACACCCGACCAGATGGAAGCCTTTAAAGACTGTAAGTCTAGTATTTCTCACGCCACTCTGCTGGCTCATCCGGATCCCGACACAGAACTTGCAATACAAACCGATGCTTCAGATGTAGCTATTGGAGCTGTACTTCAACAACGCAAAGGTAACGACTGGCAGCCCATGGCGTTTTTTTCAAGAAAACTGAGCCCGCCGCAACGAAAATATAGCACCTTCGACCGCGAGCTCTTAGCGATATATGAAGCCATACGATATTTCCGTTTTATGGTGGAAGCAAGACCATTCATTATACTTACCGATCACAAACCGATAACGTTTGCCTTCACCACTCGAAGAGACAAATGCTCACCGCGCCAATTCCGATACTTAGATTTTATTTCACAGTTTACGACAGACATCAAATTCATCGCAGGTAAAGACAACATCGTGGCTGATACTCTTTCTCGCATCGAAGAATTATCAACGCCCCTAGATTACGTCAGCCTTGCCCGAGCCCAAGAGACAGACGCAGAGCTCCGAGCCCTACTGGTGGATGGATCCAGTCTACAGCTGCAAAAGGTTTCCCTTCCTGACGCAAAAACGCAAGTATACTGCGATACTTCTACCTCGAATCAGCGACCTTACATCACACCTGCATTCCGCCGTCAAGTGTTCGAATCACTTCACGGCCTCAGTCATCCCGGCGCTAAAGCTACAGTACGACTTGTAACTACTAGATTTATATGGCCGGGTATAAGGCGAGACTGTCGACGATGGGCTAAGGAATGTCATCAATGCCAGCGCTGCAAAATTACGCGACATACGACTGCACCATTCACAACATTCCAATCACCTTCAGCTCGATTTCAGCATGTCCATATGGATATAATAGGTCCTTTACCTTTATCTGCTTCCCACAGGTACTGCCTCACTCTTGTCGACCGCTTCACACGTTGGCCTGAGGCGTACCCACTCACCGACATCACAGCTGAAACCTGCGCTACAGCCTTCATCTCTGGCTGGGTGGCACGGTTTGGCTGTCCCGAGCGCATCACGACCGACCGCGGTCGCCAATTCGAGTCGCACCTCTTCAAGTCCATCGCCGCCCTGATTGGAGCCACTCACCTAACGACGACCGCGTATCACCCGGCGGCCAACGGCCTGGTGGAGCGCCTTCACCGCCAGCTCAAGGCTGCCATTACCTGCCACGCGTCATCTCAGTGGACCGAAGCGCTTCCGATGGTGCTCCTGGGTATCCGCAGCGCGTGGAAGGACGACATCCAATCCACAGCAGCAGAGCTTGTCTACGGCGAACCACTTCGCTTACCCGGTCAGTTCTTCAACACTGCACTTGAAGACGACGTCGACATGACAGACTTCGCTGATCGCCTCCGCAACCGCATGAGTAACCTCGCTCCAAAACCAACTTCGTGGCACTCACTTCGTCCCTTCTACATACCAAGAGACCTGAGTACCGCGACACACGTCTTCCTACGCCAGGGTCCAGTCCGCCGTCCATTACAAGCACCATACGCTGGCCCATACAAGGTCGTACGACGAGGTTCAAAGACGTTCGACATAAAAGTCAAAGAAAAGGTACTCACCGTCACAGTAGATCGACTAAAGCCAGCGTACAGCGCTAGTGACGACCAGACGATAGCTCCAACGACAACCCTCTCGCCAACACCAACAACGACGCCAACGCCCATGACAGCCTCCGCTCCTGCTCCAGCTAAAGATGGAATACCTACCCAGCCTACCAAGAGGACAGCAAGTGGAAGAGTTGTGAGATTCCCAGATTACTATCGATCGTAGTCACGATCTCGGAGGGGGAGTACTGTGGCGGCACGATATATTTCTGCGCTTCGCGTATTGCTTGCCGCGCGGACGGCCAGCCGCGGGGAGCACGCGGAACGAGACGGGGGCGGCCGCCGGCCGCTCGATAAAACTACATTGCGCCCGCGCTGCGGACACACTAGCCTAGCGCGTTCCGACGGTGAACACGTACCGCTCCTCGCCCGCGACCGACGCAAATACTCACGCATTTCACTAAGTTTCATTTACTATTTTCACATTCTTGTATTTCTAATTCTAACTCCTGTATCTTCCGCTATCTCCATTAAACCTAAATTCTATTCATTTGTGCTGTTTCATATCGCCTGCCTACCTACCCGCTACCTAGCTGAAGTAGACGTAGGCGACACGAATAACGCTTCAGTTCCTTTACATCCAAAGGTTGACTAGAATAAATAGCTTATTAGTTATAAGACCGCCCATTATACATTCATTGAATAATATTTATTTGTGTTTCAATTTCTCTTTTTGTTAGTTTGTAAGGTGTACCTAAGTACCTACCTACAATAAAGATTTTTCTACTGACACAAAAAAACCTTTTTTCAATTTAGGCCACTGAAAAGTGCATTTTCATTCTTTAATTAGGCCACACTTTCAGGAATACTTTGCATCATATTGTAATGGAAATGGTCTCCTGAAAAAAGGCACCGACTTTAGTATTTCGGCCTATTAAATTATTATGTAAGTCGTTCTTTCTGAAAAAGGAAATTCTAGCAACGTTCCTTTAGTGCAGTATAGTACCTACTAGTATAATGCATGTCTGTGAGTCTTCTTATGTTCTTAAATCTTTCAAACCAGTGCAGTGTGGTGAAAAGATTTTAAGTGCGCCTCAAAAGGCTGCTTTCGTGTACTTGACACTTTATTATATTTTAGAACTTTTTAGTTATGTGTGCCAGTGCTATTAGACGTAAATTAGCTAGGCCTCGGTGGGGTTAATGCTATTCTTAGGCAGAGAAGACTGTTCAACGTCAGGTGGGAATCTGTTTTGTTTTATGATCAGTGTTATAAAAAACTTCAGCTTAATAGCTTATTAATACTACATCTTTACTACATATTGCATTTCATGCAATTTATTTTGATTTTGAAAATTTATTAATGTTTTATTTTTTCCCCGTTTCCGCTATATCACAACCGTAATGTCGGTCGTAGTTTTTGCTAGCTCCAAGCGATACAGACTGTCAGTATTGGAACACCATTAATCATAGCTTTTGTACGGTGAATTAAATTTCGTACCATGATGGTGGAATATTTTTGAAGGGTTACCGGTTCGTTAAAAAAATGTTCTTTTTATGTAGTAGGTATAGGTATTTAAATAAAAACAAAAGTGATTTGAAAAAATATATTTTTTTTTTATCTATAAGGTTATATTTATTTTGTAGGCGTACTCAGGCTCTGTCTAGCTCTGTGTTTGGCTCTGGTTTTGAGTCTGTGTGAGTGCTCACCAGTGTATTATACTGTGTGTACGTTTCGACGTAGGATTTATTCAGTCAACACTCACACAGACTCAAAACCAGAGCCAGAGACAGAGCCAGACAGAGCATGTGGTAGTCGATCCTTGAGAAATTTCATCAAAATCAGTTCAGCAGTTTGACCAGTCGGTTTTCCCAAGTTTTTGAAACTTCACTTGTTTTCTGAAAGCTTAGTTCTAGCTTCCGCCTGTGTATGGCTCGCCCAATATAAAAAGCTATTCTAACCGAATAAGTCACGAACTTTTGTCAATCTCCATTTTGAGCTTTTGCCAAGTCTTATAATCAATTCTTTTCAACTTTACAGAGACGCCTAAAATAAAAATAAAATATAAAAAAAGTCCTGGCTCCGGAAATGCCATCTGAAGTTAAAACTTAAACAATTACCCCCTCCTACTTTTGGCGAAGTTTGTGGATCTTTGCTGAAAAGGTGTCGGTTACGTGACAGTGTTGCGAGTTCATTGAGTTTTCCGCCACTTCGGAAAATTCTCAAGCCCTTTCATAGTATTCACTTCAAAAATGCACTTGAGTTTTGAGTCTGTGTGAGTGCTCACCAGTGTATTATATTGTGTGTGTGACGTTTCGACGTAGGATTTATTTAGTCAACACTCAAACATACTCAAACCCACAGCCAGAGGCAGAGCTAGACAGAGCTTGTGGTAGGGCTACAGTATGTAGGTATAGGTAGTATATAGGTGCTTTTAGTTATAGATAAGGTACCTAAAACTAACCTATAAGTCTTCTGTAAGTAAGTAGGTATTAATATGCGCTGGCCGCCCTCCAAGCAATTCAAGGTCTCCTAACAGAGGCAAGTTCAAGACTATCTATAAACGGACAAACGGGTTCTAAGAAGTGGGTTCAATTCCCGGCCTTATCGACTTTGCTTGCAACGTTCCCGTTATATCCTGTTTCTTTTACGCCCAACTCCCGTTACTTTAAAGGGTAAAAATTATCCGTTCGACTCCTGGTTCTACCCCTCCACCAATTTTCATCCGAATCGTTTTAGCCTTTCTTGAGTTATAATAATAGTGTAACTAGCACGAATTTATTTTATACTTATCTAGTGGCCACCCGCGGCTTCGCTCGCCCGTTCCCGTAACACCCCGTTCCCGTTGCTTTTTCGGGATAAAAAGTATCCTATGTCCTTTTCCCGGTTCTAAGCTACCTCCCCACAAATTTTCTGCCAAATCGGTTCCGCCGTTCTTGAGTTATAAATAGTGTAACTAACACGATAAATAGTGTAACTAACACGACTTTTTTTTATAAATATAGATATAGATTCAAAACAAATCCATCCCGCAGGATCATGGCATAACATTGTCGGTAGATTTTCATATGAACTGTTTTTCTCACGATGTTTTCTTTCTTAGTTTTATGCAATTATTTTTATCCTTGAGTAATCCCTAACATTATATTAACATTAGCAACTTTAGTACCGAGCTAGTCTGGCTATAACAAAACACGCGAGCGGAGATTTCAAATAAAAAAGGTGATATTCAAGGTAGTCTAGGCTACATAAACATATTACAATACCCACGTATACGTGCATTTTTTTTATTTTGTTTTATTTGGGATCCCTCTATTTCCTGAATATTAATGGCGTATATAAACGACTATTTTGTAATTACCAAAAAAAAAAATATGCTGATATTGGCTGCTGATACTGAACACATCCACGAAAAATAAATCAAGTCATAAAAAAAATATCTTTAAATAACCACAATTTTTAGTCATATATTGAGAAATGATTCAACAAGCAAAAATCATTTCATTCCTATACGCTAAATAGAAGCGGAACCGAACAGCGTAATTTTTTTTCTCTCTAGTACTTTAACATTTAATAATTTTGTCATTTTATCGAAACTAAAAATTCTGATTGCACATTCATAATGTTCTACCCGTACTACATTACCCTATTATTTTTTTTTGGTACAAAATAGTGGTGTATAATGATGAGGAATATATTTTATCGCAGAAGTAGAGCTACCACCAACTGTGCTAGCCTCGTAAATTCTATGAGCTATACTATAATAATATGAGCTGCATAAATGTAGGTAGAAATATACATAATATGTATAAATATTGTGGTTAATTCAGACAACATTATCTACCCTAAAACTATGATTAGTTCTAGGGTAGATAATGTCATAGCTTGTACAATGGGAAACAGATAGCTGATATAATATTTGAATACATTTTTAAATTAATACTTAGAATACAATATAACACCCAGACAGAGAAAAAATATCTGCGTTCACCACACAAATAATCGTTCTCGGTGGTGATCGAACCCACGACCTACGGCGCAGAAGGCAGAGCTCTACCAACTGAGCTGAGAGGCCAAACACTGGTTACTGCTTGTGATGATTGTTGTCGATCCTAAGTTGAGAAACGTTCAGCGCAATCACCGTTGGATGGGTGACCACGTGGCCCTTACGACAATCTTGGTGACGAATATAAATGTGTAGTTAGGTACCTCGTTACTTACCTAATTAACATAATGAATGTAAAGTATTTATGTAAAGTATTGTCGACGTAAAGTAAATGTTTAAGAATAAATCAAGGATAGAAGAAAAATAGCCAACTCATAGAGTGTCAAGAGTATATAAGGTATATCCTAGAATCCTTTCCAACGCACTAGGATGGTTCTGTAGCCCTACCATGAGCTCTGTCTGGCTCTGTCTCTGGTTCTGGTTTTGAGTCTGTGTGAGTGCTCACCAGTGCATTATACTATGCGTTTTGACGTAGAATTTATTTAGTCAACACTCACACAGACCTAAAACCAGAACCAGAGACAGAGCCAGACAGAGCTCATGGTAGAGCTACTGGTTCCCATAGTACAAGCTCTGCTTAATTTGGTGCTAGCTAGGTGTTTTGTGGATTGTCCACCCTATTTATTATTGTTTATTTATAGCTCGTAGAAGTGGCAATGGGCAGGCCATATAGCTCGAAGAACCAACAACCGTTGGGGAATAAAGGTTCTCGAATGGCGACCACGAACTGGAAGACGAAGCGTAGGGCGCCCACCCACCAGATGGACCGACGACATTGTTAAGATCGCGGGAAGTCGATGGATAGAAAGGGCTCAGAATCGTTCTTCCTGGAAATGTGTAGGGGAGGCCTATGTCCAGCAGTGGACTTCTTCAGGCTGATAATGATGATTATGATAGACTATTCATTGGGAAAATGAGGTGATAGATAAGGACGATGCTCTAAAAACTAATTTGAAGCAGGTAAAATATGATTTGTGTCAACTGTCACGGTAACTAATTTGTAATAAACTTTGTCAAAGTCAGATAATAGCGATAAAGAGTACGTTAAATGTGTGGTAGTGGCCCTACAGCCTACATATCAAGGCCACTTCCGGCTCGCAAGAACAGTAGTTACAGCAGCTAAGTTAACCAGTGTTATAAAAGTAACTAGTTATAAAAATAAGTGAGTGCACTGGTGACTTAGTGGTACTAGCCCCCGCCTTCTGATCATAAGGTCGCGGGTTCGAATCCTGTCGTATACCTATGAAATTATCTGTTTTGAAAATTTGTATACAGGGTGTCAACGTCCAGCCGAAAACGGGCGATGGGCCAAGTCTTGACAGCTACCTATCAGGAAAATATAAAATAAAATATTTGTCATGTAACTTTCGAGTTATGAGTATTTAAAAATAACAGGAAAAACTGACACCCTGTGATGATCTTTTAAGTTTTGTGACTACAAATATTGACTTTTCGTGAAACTTTTTTCTGCAATGTAAGCTTGAATAACCACGCGTGACGTTGATTTATGGGACACCCTGTATAATGCTACTGCTCTCAAATGGCAAAGGAAAACAAGGAAACCCATGGCTTAGTCAGCTCTGCACGTATTGACCATGTCTTTCCTGTGGATTAGACCGACTAAGCTGTCAGGATGGTATAGCCTATTCCATCTTAAATCCAGTCCAAGGCACTATAGCGCCCCGCAAGTAGAGCTTGTGTCACCAGTTGCCCCTGACGTTGTCTAAATCATCTCCAATAGATGCAAATGCCTGTTTACTTTACTCACCGAAAGTAGAAAAAATATCCAAAAATCTAACACTAACACACAAATAGTCAAAATCCCGTAATCACACAAAGTTCACATTTTTACTTCATCTCACTTCACGGCACAGAACAGTCATCATTTCAATTTGATTTTGAAAACGTGGAAAATAACTGACACCGATTCCACCATGCTGGTTTTTTTGGCGCGAACCAACATTTTTCTTGTCATTTTTCGTTTTTCACATAAAAAAATCACAAGCTTAGCGAAAGAGCTTTGCAGCAAAGACTGTACCTCTCGACCATGGTATTAAAATTAGCACAACTTTTGAAAAAAAAACACGGGTAGTTCACGATGCGTTCGAAATTCAAACTGGTCAGGCTTTGACAGTTATTATTGGAAGAGGACTTAATTTTCATTTGCGAAATGGATGTGTTTATTTTTGTTTTGCATCCAGTTTCTAAGGCTACGACTTCGCTCAAGACGGCTGTTACAACTGACCGTAGCATGAAGAAATGGGGTGGACCACCCCCTCCCCTAGCCAAGGGAGGCTCTTAATCAAGTGGTGGGGGAATAATTTTGTTTTTTAATTACGTTGTGCGTTCAGAACGCTGGTTTTTTATAGGCCCGTTTGAGGTTACGATGTCATGTTCAATATAAATGTAATACGAGTATTGGCCTAGAAGTTATTTTTGGGAATTGTATTTTAAGGTCCGAATTAAAAATTGGAAAATTAACACGCAAAAAGACATACTACATTTACATTACATTTGGATCAGTTGAACTAATTATCTAGATCGTTTGTAACGGTTTGAAGATAGCTCAACTGTTTCTTGTGTATTTTGTACATTTTGTAAGTTTCTTTGTGTAAATAAATATTTACATACAAAAATAACAACTTTATATATTTGTTCAAATCTCTCCCTCAATATACCCCTACATAGTTGTTTTGGATGATGTAGGTCAACTAACTTTACACCATACAAAACAATATTCGACTCTACACACCTAACGAGAAGTCTTGCAAAATCATTTGCTCATAAAATAATTTTCACACACATTATTATTATAAGCGCGGATACCTATATTAAATTTGATAGGGTGAGTAATGTTGTATTACTCACCCTACCAAAAACCATGGCGAAACATTAGAATGGAAGGTACTTAGTATGTATAGGGTCGTATACATTTAGCGTGGGTTCTCGAATTGCGAGAATCGGAACACAAAATATTATGACGTCCATCTACGTCCGATGGACCGATTCCACGACATTGTTGAAACAGCGGGATATCGGTGGATGAAGATGGCCCGGATATTGTTCTTCCTGGGAATGTATATACAAACTTATTATAATATGAGGGTCATATTTTCTTTATCAATAAGTTTCTGAAAAAAAAGAAAACATACGAGCATGTATACAGGGTTATTCATAATTAGCTGCAAATACTCAGGAATTAGGTTCAACAAATAAAATAAAAAATATTTATGAAATGATTTTTTTTAAGTTTTGTTATGAAAATCCTGAGAAAATCGACAAAGAAATTGAATATCCTTTGGAATCATTGGCGCCTGACCTATTTTGACCTTTGATCCGCGCCCGCGCGCCGTGAGCGACACTCTGCGTTCAGTCACCGCCTGGGTGGGTCATCGTCCTGTTCTCCATGGCAATCATTATGCAATAGCCGTAAAAAAATTAATAAAAATAAAATTTTGATACAAAAACTTAAATCAAAATTAAAAAAAAAATATTACATATATATTTTGTATAGCAGATCTGGATTTTATGAGAAAAAATGGTTACTCTAGAGGCATTATCCAGGGAGGAAATAGGGGACTACGTTTGTATGGAGAGTCGCCGGTGTGATTCCCTCTTATGACGTCCATCGACGTCCGATGTGCCGATTCCACGACATTGTTGAAACAGCGGGATATCGGTGGATGGAGATGGCCCAGAAATTGTTCTTCCTGGAAATGTACCACTATAGTCTATAATATATTGAAAATTTATAATAATGGAAATGTATTAATATAAGAGGGTGTACCTGCAGTGGACTTCTTAGAGCTGATGAAGGTGATGAATCTACAGCTAAAACGGCTCCTAAAAAGATCTTTATCGGTATTTGAAAACGGTACTGAAGTGGTAGATGTATTGATAGCCGGTTTTTAGGAATAGGACATCACTATTGAGACCGGGCACATCACTAGTCGAGTCGGGAAAGAAGATTAACATTGCATCTCAATGCGTAATAGATTATTTTCGTAATATACAGATACTTATACAGAGTTCTAACCGTATTCAATGGGCAACAAATATTGCACATCTGCTATTTTCGGCTTTATACAGGGTTATTCATAATTAGCTGCAAATACTCAGGAATTAGGTTCAACAAATAAAATAAAAAATATTTATGTAATGATTTTTTTTAAGTTTTGTTATGAAAATCCCGAGAAAATCGACAAAGAATATCCTTTGGAATCATTGGCGCCTGACCTATTTTGACCTTTGATCCACTCGAGCCCGTGAGCGACACTCTGCGTTCAGTCACCGCCTGGGTGGGTCATCGTCCTGTTCTCCATGGCAATCATTATGCAATAGCCGTAAAAAAAATAATAAAAATAAAATTTTGATACAAAAACTTAAATCAAAATTAAAAAAAAATAATTACATACATATTTTTTATTTTATTTGTTGAACCTAATTCCTGAGTATTTGCAGCTAATTATGAATAACCCTGTAGAGCGTAGTGTGTGTCAGAAAGAGATAGCGCGGAGACGCGCCTTACGAAAACCGAAAAGCCGATGTGCAATATTTATTGCTTACAAGTCTTACAACCGTAGGTAGGTATTTTTATCTTCTTTGACCGACGAAATATATTACAGACTTCGCCTACGTAAAAAGTAAGTAGGTACGTTTCAAAGGTGGGTCAGTTTCAGTTCAAAACCTACCCCACACGCTAATGACTTTTGCATTTTCGATAGATTTTAGACGTAACGATTATGTCGAGACTTTTTTGAGTTCAACTTACCGCCTGCCGTTTTATGAGCTAGCTAGCGATCATCCAAAGGGTCGGCCACACCCACAGAGTACATTTTATATACTGAAACACACCGCGGCGAACAGTTGCTAACTGTGATGGCGAACAGTACCCGAAGTCGGAGTTTTGCTACCACGTTTCGTTACCAAATGTTGTTTTCGTTTCGCCTATTTGTCTCTCTCTATTGTATGAAGAAAAGATGAAACAGCAAAAATACGTTTCGTAGAAACGAATGGTTGTCGCATCAATTTTCCATACCAAAGAGAAACACGTGCTCACACGAAATGCACGAAAACAACAATTAGTAGACGAAATGTTGTAGCAAAACTCCGACTTCGGATACAGGGGGCTAATTCTCGGGCCGATCTCGATCATTTTGCAATTTTATTTTATTGCTTCTTTTCACAACCCCGCACTTCTTCTACGTTTTCCGTATATCATAGCTGTCGAGGCTTTTACGATGAGGTCGTTGATGAATTACTCAAGGACATCATCCATTCTCTCTTCGAAAACAAGCAATAAAATAAAATTGCTAAATGATCGAGATCGTCCCGAGAATTAGCCCCCAGATCTTGCGCTATGCTCGAGAGCAAAACGCTGTTTTTCAGCTATTACCGTAGGAAGACAAGTTGAACGAGATACCAACCAACGAATACGACGGAATAAAGTGTTTGTAACTAAAGCTCGTAAGTATTCCGTAAGATTTTTTGACAGTTCTCCATTAAAAAGTGACAAAAAACCTAATGCTTGAGGCTCGACTCTGACTCAAGCACTGTTTTTGAATACAGGCCTAAGTGTGGTGCATACAAATTCCTATCAAATATAAATGTTAAAGGTGCGAGGGTGTCTTGAGTAGGCCTCCATGATTTTCAGTCTCCTGAGATCGTATCGCATAATGTAAATACTATTTCATGAAGAACATTACAGTGATTGAAAACTGCTGTAATAACCTGAGGATACCGCACCTTTCCGACCGATAGGTACTTTGATACGATGAAAAAATCTGATGGGTTTAATTTTAATAGGCTGGCATAGGTACGTTTAAAAATTAGGTAAGCATAGGGTGAAGCTGTCGTGTTCTGAATCATACAATTCTCATAAGAATAATAATCATTGTTGGGTACCTAACTCAGGTAGTAGGTATACCTACTTATGAAATGAAAGAGCGGACTGTAAATTGGACTGATTCTATTAAAACAATTAAAAGAGACGTGTTAACTCGGTTTAGTGGTTTTGCGTAGTGTCGGTGTTCGGTGCCAAACGATGCTGGATGCTCCCCGCGCCCCGCAAGACCGGTGTAGGCGCACTGTCTCCGACATTCATTTATTGTAAAACTGTGTCGAAAATATCTTAAATTAATTTAACAAAATCGGAACAATTATTAGGAAGTAGATACCCAGCTAATACCCAATGCGGGTAGGTAGGTATAGGTGTTTAAGCATTTACGATGTTAGCGATGGCGATCAGTAACAGCATAGGGGTTTGCGTACATCCGCACACACTGCCGCGATTTTTGACAGCGATGCACTGATCGCCTTCATTTATTTCTTTTCGGTGGGAATCGAACCCACATCCTACGGCGAAGAACGCAGAGCTACTACCACTGAGCTGAGAGGCCAGTCGAATTTCCTTGACCATAACCAACTTCAAAGATAGGGTCATAGTACAGTTTTAGGCTATAAATATTACACATCGGCTCATTTCGGCTTCTTAGGGTATAGTAAAGGCAGAAAGAGATAGCGCTCTAAAAACCGATGTGCAATATGTATTGCCTACAACCGTACTACTGAATATAAATAAAAGTTCCTTCATTGTTATATTCATTTTGTTTATTTAAAATTACAAATAATACACACTGTATTTGTGAGCGCTACATTTTTATGTAATGCATATTATTTTATTGCGTACGTACGTGTTTAAAGCGCATCACACACGGTGAAGATAATATAGAATATATATTATCTTAGAGCATATTTTAGAATATCGCTCACCATAGAAATCCTATGAACCATCACACACGACGAAGTTAATTTATATTTTATCTTCAGTATCTTAAGATACCGAGCGAATACGCAAATATGGAAATATATATTTCGTATCTTAATATGTTATCTTAAGATACGAAATATACACATCTTAATATAAATACATGGTGTTTTTGTGTCGGGCTATGTGCGGACGCAGCGCTTGGTGCTCCGGGAAGGGAGAGGAGAGGGGTAACTTCGCAAGAAAGCTGTTGCCTTCTCTGTCTACCTAAGCTAGTTACTACGCTGTCGCCCGCCATACGGTCGTTCGTATCGTCCGTGCTCGTTAACAATGGAGCGTTTAATAGAAAGCGTCCGCAAATACCCTTGTTTGTGGAAAGTTAACTCGGAGGAATACAAACTAAATGATTTGAAAGAAGCAGCATGGATAGAGGTGACTAAGGAATGTGAATTGCCTGACGGTAAGTTCCCTTTTTTATTGTAATTAACCTATTTTATTATAGTAATAGCATTAAATTAGAAATGTATCATCTGTCTAAATGTATCAGCCAACTAGCCTAATTAAGTATCTGTTCAATTAATTAATTTTCGATTGGCCCCGTGTCACATTGTATGGCTTAAGGGTTTCAATCTAAGCTTTGGCCATGCCATGTACCGACTCATTCAATTTTTCATTTCGTTGTTACCGGTTGTGTATACCAATAAATAAAATGACATAAATTGAATTTCATAAGCTCAGGCGTATTAAACACATTTATTAAATAGCAATATTTATTTAACTGTTTTAATTAATAAACTACTTACATTACAATTAATGACAAATAGTTATTTAATTGTTTACTTATTTTATAAACAACTCGGCAATAATGCAGAAATTGTTCCTCCTTAATGAATACAACGTGAAATATAAATATTTGAAAAATCTAAGTAGGTATATTTAATTTGAAAACATTTATCAGCTATCATATAAAATATTCCTGAAAATGTTTTATAACCATTTTTTTTTCATACAGTTTACACGTAGTTTTATCGTCTTGTTGTAAACAGTCTACGCTGAATTCGATTTGCCTGCCACGGTACACTGCCAACAGTATTAAAGTAATTACAAAACTCTTCCCGAATAATGAAGCTATTGTCAGAATGACGATATCCACTGTGCCGTAGCGGTAAAAGTTGATTTTCTTCTTGAACTTGGAGATTCACATCATTGGCACTGAAGTATCTGTTTGAATTTTGTATAAGAAAATTGTGCAAAACACACGTTGCCTTCACGATTTTCTCAGCTAGTTCTATTTTACACTCGATTGGTCTTTTATATATCCTCCACCGAGTAGATAATACTCCAAATGCATTTTCAATTACTCTACGGGCCCTGCATAGTCTATAATTAAATATTCTGCGGGTTTCTGTCAATCTGCCCTTTGGATAGGCACGCATTAAATTTTTCATTAATGGGAAAGCTTCATCTCCAACGAAGACGTAAGGCATATTTATGCCACCAGAAATTAATGCCTCTTCTTCGGGTAATCGCAAATTGCCGCTTTTCAATTTCTTTCCGAATTCACTATCATCCAGTATGCCGCCATCGCTGAATCGACCCATGGATCCAACGTCCACCATAACAAACCTCCGTTGTGCATCACTTACGGCCAACAAAATTATTGAAAATGTTTTTTTGTAGTTAAAAAAGCTGGACCCCGAGTTTGGTGGACATTGGACTAAAACGTGTTTACCATCGATCGCCCCGCAACAATGGTCAAACTGACAATCTTTTTTGAATTGTGTGGCGATTTGCTTCCATTCTTGTTGAAGCGGTTCAGCTAATACTATTGGTTTTAAATGTTTCCACAAAGCGTCACATACTTCCTCCACAATATTTGAGACAGTTGACTCGCCAATTCTATAACTGAATGCAATACTTCGAAAGGAATCCCCAGTTGATAAATATCTGTAACAATTTGAAAGTATTTTAATATTACATACTTATACTACATCTTGAGTAATATTACATACCTATACTACAACTACTTCAACTTTTTGTACACCGCCGTTTGTCCGTTCTCGTCTATCCTTTCCATCCAAAGGTTGTCTGGAAGAGGTCGCTCTTAGCGATAAGGCCGCCCGTTATACTCAGTATATTTAATGTTTCTGTAATGCTTTTTTTCTTTGTGTAAAATAAAGAGTTAATCTATCTATCTATCTTAAGTAATTACGTGAAATGGCACCAAATACTTTTTTAACCACCACAAAAAGATAGAAAATAAAAAGCGGCCAAGTGCGAGTCGGACTCGCCCATGAAGGGTTCCGTAGCAAAAAGTAATATAATATAGAAGTTCTAGTAGTTCGGCGAAAGGTAAATTGCGGTTTACGATATATGACGTATAAAAAAAAAACTACTGACTAGATCTCGTTCAAACCAAATATCGTTGAAAGTTTGCATAGTAATGTACAACATATATTTTTTTTAGTTTTATCATTCTCTTATTTTAGAAGTTAGAGGGGGGGGGACCAACTTTTTTCGACTTTGGAAGTGTCTCTCGCGCAAACTATTCAGTTTAGAAAAAAACGATATTAGAAACGTCAACATCATTTTTGAAGACCTATTCATAGATACCCCACACGCATGGGTTCGATGAAAAAAAATTTTTTGAGTTTCAGTTTCAAGACCCCCAAAATTTATAGTTTTTTTTCTATTTTTGTGTAAAAATCTTAATGCGGTTTACAGAATACATCTACTCACCAAGTTTCATCAGTCTAGCTCTTACGGTTTCGCAGAAAAATGGCTGTGAAAAAAACGGACAGACAGACAGACAGACAGACAGACAGACAGACAGACAGACAGACAGACAGACAGACATGGCGAATCTATAAGGGTTCCGTTTTTGCCATTTGGCTACGGAACCCTAAAAATGTACAATACACCAAAGCACTTTTGCAATTTTATATATTTAAATTTATCATTATTTATTGTTTCAGTTAAAGAGACTCGAACTATATGGAAAAAGCTAAGGGATGGCCATCGGCAAGCAATTGCAAGGAAGAAAACGGTAACTGGGCAAGCAGCTTCTACAAAGGCTCCTTGGAAATATGAAAATCAAATGGAGTTCCTATTGCCTACCATGCAAAATCGTAAAAGAAGCACAAATATAGATCCAGTACCACGTAGCAGCCACGATAACTCTCGAGATGGTGATGAAATTGAAACACAACAAAATGCGGAGTCTCCCAATAACGCAGTAGAGCCGCCATACGGTGAACTCGTTCCTCCCAACAAAAAGACAACGATAGTATCACTACTAGAAAAGGAGCACAAAAGAAGAGAGGAAAGATCAGTAGCAAGGACCGAATTAAGAAACCAGATATTACAATGTGCCTCTATAGGTACTACTCAGAATAGTGCCATGGACACGTTTTTTAAGAGCATGCAATTAACAACTAATGCACTACCTGAAAGACTACAACTCAAGGTTCAAAGACAAATATTTAACATTGTCATGGAGGCTAAAGAGGAACATTTGACTTTAACATCAACTGCCAATTCAGCTATACATCAATTTAGAGGCGGATCGCCATTTCTCTTGCCGATCAATAAAGATGCCATGACCCATTCTCTACGTTCCGCTTCGTCGTCATCCAACTATTCCCAAACATATACATCACCACCGCCGCAATTCAGCCCACAGGATAACCAAGCTACATATAATATTGAGCAACCATATACATCACCGCCGCCGCAATCCAACCCACAAGCTACATACAATTTTCAGCTAATATCACCACCGCCGCAATCCAGCCCACAGGATAACCAAGCTAGATACAGTATTCAGCAAACATATACAACGCCGCCGCCGCAATCTAACCCACAGGCTACATACAATGTTCCGCTAATATCGGCGCCGGCGCCGCCAGCGCCGCCGCAATCCAGCGCCGTAGACGAGGAAGTGTCAAATAATGTTCGCAATTATATACAGGACTTTGTCTGATTTGTTTAAAAAATACCTAATGTGTTTTCTGTAATGTTGTGTAATAAATCATTAAAATAAAAATACCATTTATTTAATTTGGCACTTACCTTAGGCAAACTGAAAGACGCTCTTCAGTGGAAATGCTCTGTCGCATGTTCGTATTTTGCTTTTTTATATCTTCCCTAATCAAATCATGAATTGAAATGAATGTTTCTCTTGACTTTCTAAAATACTCTTGAAATTTCTTCGTTGACAGATCTTCATAAAGGTTAAATTCGCCGCAGGTTTTTCTCTTTTTTATGTGAGGCTCTATCCAAATTTTTCTCCTTTTGGAATGTGCTATTGCAATCTGCATTTCACATTCTATATCAGAATCATCGTCTGAGGAGCTGTCTAACAAATCAAGAAGTAAGGCAGTATCACTCATAGTCAATCACCCTGTATATAGAACTCTAACAAGGAATACGTGTGGCACCAACGCAGACTCGTAAGGAAATGAACAGGTTTTTTAATATTATCGTATCTTAGCCGTGTGTGATAACCTAAGATACTATAATATTTTATATTAGGGCATCTTAAGATAAAATATTATATTATCTTCACCGTGTGTGATGCGCTTAATACTATAAACATTGGAAGTTACGCATCAGGCTACTTATAAAATTATGCTACTTATAAAATCATGCTACAGTATCTTTTACATAATATTGTTAAACAGTTGTATTTAATTTTATTGAAAATCAAAACTTATCAATTTATTTGAATTTTTACATGGAATGGATTTTTTTATTTATCAATACATTTAAATAGCCCACACCAATACAAAATGGCGACAAAAATACCCCAGGGATTTTTTTATTCCCACCCGAAGGTTGCTACCGTAAGGTGTGACCGAATGGGAAAAAAAGTTACTGAATAACTAGATAATAATTATGGAATGGGGTGTCATTGATCAATTTAAAAATTCAAATGGCCGTATTTTCGAAAATACAAACGTACCGAAGACGAAAAAAAAATTGGAATATCGGTTTTTACTATACAATCGATACAATGAATCAGATTCTTTTTTAAATAAATAATATGTCGATGAAAAATATAAATGTGAGTGGTCAATGTTAAACCGCAAGTGGGGTTACTTTGATACCCCCTAATATTTTCACGGCAAATGAAAGTAACCCCTTTAAACGTTATTATTTCGAAAGAACAAAAAAAATCGGTTAAGTGCAAAAAAAGATATTAATTTTTTTAAAGTTTAGGGGTGACATTGATCAAGGCAATAAAAATACTTTTTGAAAAATCACCTTTATTTTAACGTTTAATTGAGATATATTAATTGTAAAACATAATTAGGAACATTGATCAGTCAACATCTTAAATGTTAAATAAAAAAATAGAAAAATAATCAAAAAAGTTTCCTTGAGATCAGAAATTTTACCTACCAAGAAATTTAAAATACCATACGGTATTTTAAATTTCTCTGTAGCCCCACGTAAGGTCATACGACCTTCTGCAACTGCAGCTACTGCTCGTTCTAACACGTCTTCACTATAATTCCGATAGGCGCGAGCGCCTAAACGCTTCATGTATGTTCTTGGCATAGCGCTGAAGGAAAAAAAAGCATATAAAGCAGCCATCATTGCAAATATATTGATAATTTATGTTAAAAAAGCACAAACAGCAAAATTGCTAGGTTATGGGGTGTGATTGATCAATGACCAAAGTAACCCCATGCCTATGATCAATGACACCCCTTATAGAAAATAAACCGCCACTGAATGAAATTTTTGAGGTAAGAATACAAAAACAACTTCTTTCTCAAGCTAATTAAACACATAACAACATAAGCTATCATTTTTTCTAGCAACTTTCATATCCAATCTGCTACCCTGGAAGTTATTTTAACCCCTAAAATACTTTAAACACAATACTCACCATTTTTTATGAAAATCTCCGGTAGCGATCTGTTTGTACGTGCAGCGCTTATGCAATGTCAAAGAGTGACATTCAGTGCTGCCAACGCAAAAGACGAAATTTTTCGGTTGCGTTCAGAAATTAAACAATTCCTGTTTTAAAAAAATATAAAGTTTTTATCAATGTTACCCCGTGAATCAAACTAACCCCATTCCACGGTACCTCTTATAGTTAGGGAGGCGAGGTAGCTAAATGGCGTAATTCAACGGCGCCGTCGAGACCTATCAAAATCGAAAGATAAAATAATTTCGAAAAGAAAATCTCGTATGGCAAAAACCATTTTAGCGGTGGGTTTGGCGTGTACGGTTTTTCAAAAATGTAAAAAAAAACAGTTACTTGGGCATTCTCGAGCGCGTCAGATATTCATTCTACGTATGCCCCGAGTGCCTCTGATAACAACGGTATACTAATCTGCCGGTTTGCGTGGTGGGGGTAGGCATATAAAGTAGTCAAAAATGCAAAAAAAAAAAATTTACTCGAGCGCGTCAGATTTTCGGAAGGGGTGTTAAGTAGGCCCCAAGGAAGCTCCCTTTAAAAAAACTGACGATTTCGGCGTGACGATAAGTTACGATGAATTTTTGAAAATGCAAAAAAAAAACGTTTTTTTGAAATACTCGAGCGCGTCAGATTTTCATAGGGGAGGTTTATCTCGGTATCCTGAAAGCATATTTTTTTAATCTGACTAAAATGTTGGTGGGTTCTCTTAATCTGACCGAAAAAGGTTTTTTGGTTTCTTTTTTTTCCTTTCTTTGGACAAAAATGTAAAGAGACCTTTTTTGTGTAAAATAAAATTACCTTTTTTGTTTATTTAAACTTTTTTTTTGTAAAATGTATCGTTCGCGACTTATATGCCGTAACGCGTTCTTAGGAAGACGAAATGGCTCCTTCACACTTCCGGTCATGCGGAAACCGGCAGATTTTGTATTTTTAGTAAGTTTTAGATTATATTCTTCAAAATAAAAATAAAAAAATCGCGCTCGAGAATGCCGGATTAACGTTTTTTTTTTACAAGTTCGCGCCCCTTTAACTCGGCGGCGTCAAGGACTTATCGTCAGATTAGTTAAATTTAGTCTTTAAACACTAAAATCGACCCCCAATATCTAAATCTGACGCGCTCGAGTATTTCAGACTATCCATTTTTTTTTACTAATCTGATCGTCTATCCTAGGCGCGCGTCACTACATATAGAGCTAAATACTTTACAAGGTTTTTCTATTAGGTCTAAGGTATCTCTCATATCTTAAACTGCCACGCTCGAGTATTTCCGAAAATTCCCCTATTCGCCTCCCTAACTATTACTCACACAATACCACAATGGTGTCGAGAATAAAAGGTGCGAGAGAGATGTAATGATTATTGGTGCTTTTTATAAGGCTTTTATTAGTTTCACCTGTATGTATGTATGTATGTATGTATGTATGTATGTATGTATGTATGTAACCGACCCCTTTGAGCTCGATTCTGTCCTACTTTGAACGATCAGATTTGATTCAAACTTTGCACACCTGTCAAAGGTCGATGACAATGCAATAATATGAAAAAAAAATAAAAAAAAATGAAAAGAAATTAAAAAAAATAAAAAAAAAACCTACTTTGAACGATCAGATTTGATTCAAACTTTGCACACCTGTTAAAGGTCAATGACAATGCAATAATATGAAAAAAAAAAAAAAAAAATGAAAAGAAATAAAAAAAAAAAAAAACCTACTTTGAACGATCAGATTTGATTCAAACTTTGCACACCTGTCAAAGGTCGATGACAATGCAATAATATGAAAAAAAAATAAAAAAAATGAAAAGAAATAAAAAAAAACCTACTTTGAACAATCAGATTTGATTCAAACTTTGCACACCTGTCAAAGGTCGATGACAATGCAATAATATGAAAAAAAAAAAAAAATGAAAAGAAAAAAAAAAAAAACCTACTTTGAACGATCAGATTTGATTCAAACTTTGCACACCTGTCAAAGGTCGATGACAATGCAATAATATGAAAAAAAAAATATGAAAAAAAAAATACTAAAAAGTATAAAATAAGTTATAGTTTAAAAAACTAAAAAAAAACGCTTTTATAACTAATTTAACTAAAAAGTTAAAAATAAAACTAATAATCAATTGAAAATTTATATTATTGTACAAAAAGCGTGGGGGGCTTGATTTTGATTGTTGTAAATATTTTATCAATAGTTTATTTTATTATATCTGAAGTTATTATAAAAAGCACCCCACGCTTTTTGTACAATAATATAAATTTTCAATTGATTATTAGTTTTATTTTTAACTTTTTAGTTAAATTAGTTATAAAAGCGTTTTTTTTTAGTTTTTTAAACTATAACTTATTATTAGATTAGTTTCTTATAATTGACGCGGCGCGGGTCATAAGTATAATTTATCAATCAATTAAATTTATTAAAATTAATTTGAATAAAATAAAGTAATTGTTCACCCAAAAATCAAATAGGTGTTGAAATAATTAGAACCTATTTTGTTTTATTACAAATGTTTCTGATTGGTCAACGAAAACGCCATTTTGTTCAATCTGTTTTGTGATTGGCTGGCTAATGGCGTCAAAGTTTTTATTCTAAGATGCCATATTTTGAATATTCCCGTGATTTATATTTGTCTGATTTAACTAGATCTAAAACTATTACAATAATAAGGCACAAATTAAATATTTATACAGAAAAATTATATTAAATTTCATAATAATATTTTTATTGCTACAAAATATTAAATCATATAAACAAACAATTTATATACATTAAATGCTAAAGTAATGCGATTTTTCAAATAATAATACATTTGAATTGTGCAGTATACAAAGCTAGGTGCAATTTATATTATTAAAATATTTTCAAACTTATGATAATACATCTGATAGTGTTTGGACTTCCTTCTGACTAACCTCCTAACAAAACTAATGCTACTTTTACATAAGCTTCAAGATCTGTATAATCTCTTATTAATTCTAATTCCATGTTTAATTACTTAATTCCTTCTTCACTTCTTTTCGGTTTGCGACGTAATTTCATCAAAATCTGCCAAGTCTCATTTCAATATCCAGTTTATTTTATTTATATTTAAAATATGACTTAAATGGAAAGTCATTTTGCCTGCTATTATATTATATTGAGGTATTTTGACAGCACCCATGACTATTTTATGTATTACTGTTTACAAAGTCTGTTTTGTCTGACCTCTAATAGTATAGGATCCCGCTATAGAAGGACCTTCACCGAGCTGGTTATTTAATGAAACGTATTTTATATTTAATCAAACATGCCAATAAATATATTCTATATGGGTTGCCTATCAAATTTCAGTCCAGGATATGATTAATTAATAATTAAAAAACTAAATTGTTTTTTTTTAACTTTCCACCGGTTTGTATATTAGACAAATTCTATACCAATCGAAAGTATAGACCCCATAGAATATGCAAACGTTAGGTTGCCTATTTTATTCCGGTCACAACTCTCGGGTAGCCAGGTATAAACAGGTAAATCAATACTAGCATTTTGCACCGGTATGTTTATTGAATAAAAATACTAGGGTCTATACTTTCGATTGGTATAGAATTTTTTTAATTATTAATTAATCATAATTATCCTGGACTGAAATTTGATAGGCAACCCATATAGAATATATTTATTGGCGTGTTTAATTATATATAAAATACGTTTCATTAAATAACCAGCTCGGTGAAGGTCCTTCTATAGCGGGATCTTAGACTATGTTTACAAAGTCTGTTTTGTCTGACTGACATCTCATTAATGACATCCCAAAATGACTAAAATTCGAACAAGATAACTCTGCGCGTGACAGACGTTGGTAAATGTAAAAAAATGAACTTTGAATACGGTAGGACCGAGCCGTAGTTAGTTGCCTGTTCTTGCGTCGGCTTGGTCGCGTGGAACTGGCACCTAGACTCACCTAGCTTTAAGACGTTTCAAAGTGATTCTTGGAATTCAACTGAAACACCTTAGATTTGATTTGATTTGAATAATCTTCCACTTACAAATATAAACTTGCATTAAACGCTATTAAAGTTCGTTTTCCCCATGCATGTTTGTGATCCATTTTATTCATATTTTTCGCCATCTGTCATGCGCACAGTTATCTTACGCGGACTCTAATATAACGATTAGTCGTTATTAAGTTTCCATCACACATTTCAAAAGGTGTAATTTTTCGAACTACCCCCAAAAAAATTTTTTTTTCGCAAATCATTTTCTGTTGTAATAATCATCATTTTCAAAAATAAGATCCAAATCAGAACTAAAAGCGGGCCCCTGCCATCACATATCTCTTAGAACGTGTTTAAGTATAGCTCCTTCATTATTTCTAGTCTGGTTCACGCCTGTGTCTAAGGTCTGTCTTAGTTCTACTGAATTGGACGACAGTTGCGATGCTGTTTCTACATTGTCTATGCTCGTGAAAAGTAGGTTATTTGAACCAGTCGATGCGGTAGAAGGGTTACGCTTGTGGGTCGCATCGTTGAACGTTGGATTCGGTCCTGTAAACAAAAATAAAATTAATATTTTGACTGGCCTCTCAGCTCAGTTGGTAGTTCTGCCTTCTGCGCCGTAGGTCGTGGGTTCGATCCCCGCTGAAAACAAATATTTGTGTGGTGAACACAGATGTTTGTTCTCTGTCTGGGTGTCTGAAAATACCAGGCGCCCAGAAGTACACAGGCAGTCTAACCAGTAGTGGAGCTCCGTCTAGACATAGCCGGCGTAGTGTTCCGGGATATAGTGGCCATGGGGGGTACCGCCGGTCGCGGCATGGACTCGTTCTGCAGGAACTTGACGAACTCGGCCGCTATACACAGTCTTACCAGTAGTGGAGCTCCGTCTAGACATAGCCGGCGTAGTGTTCCGGGATATAGTGGCCATGGGGGGTACCGCCGGTCGCGGCATGGACTCGTTCTGCAGGAACTTGACGAACTCGGCCGCTATACACAGTCTTACCAGTAGTGGAGCTCCGTCTAGACATAGCCGGCGTAGTGTTCCGGGATATAGTGGCCATGGGGGGTACCGCCGGTCGCGGCATGGACTCGTTCTGCAGGAACTTGACGAACTCGGCCGCTATACACAGTCTTACCAGTAGTGGAGCTCCGTCTAGACATAGCCGGCGTAGTGTTCCGGGATATAGTGGCCATGGGGGGTACCGCCGGTCGCGGCATGGACTCGTTCTGCAGGAACTTGACGAACTCGGCCGCGAGGCTGTCGGGCGCGGCGGCGCGGACTAGGCCGAGCTTCTCGCATTCCTGCTGGTTGAAGTCCAGGACTGTTGATAGGACGCGGAGGACTTGTAATCTGGAAGACATAAGTAAATAAATTATACTTAGTTTAAAAAACTAAAAAACAACGCTTTTATAGCTAATCGTAGAAAATAAATTTTAATTACAGAGTTTCAGAGTAAAAAGCGTGGGGCGCATTTTACTACGTTTTCATAACTTTTTATTATATTTTCGTAACTCTCCGCTCAATCGGGCGCTCTTCGCTTCGTAATACAATAATTATATCATCGGTCCTTGATAGGTGTGCAAAGTTTCAAATTAACCAAACTTCTAGAAGTTGGTGAAAATTATGCTCAAAGATTCCATTACATACATAGATAAATACATAGTTACAACACAAGCTAATAAAAGCGTGGTAAAAAGAAAATTGAAATCCTAGTCAAAACGCAAGCGATTTTATTTCTCGAGTACAGATAAATGAGATGTTTCATGGAAATATGGAGCCCACGCCAGGTCTATGTGCACCAATCTTAATACAGCTTAGTAATGTAGAATTCGGTCTCAAATGTTATTTTTCTTCAATCCTTCTTCGTATGGTTGTACATAGAGATTTTCTTGGTCAAAGAGAGCAACCAAACGCACCCAAAACATGGCGGACCGACATGGCATGACAAGAAGTAGTTGAAATGTCATTTTGACAACTAACGCTGTCAATTAGTCCCTGCGGTAAAACTGTCATAGCAGCGCCTTTTGACACCACTACAAAAAAATCAACCAAGTGAATATTTTTGTAAAACGTTCTTGTTTATAAATTTGTGAATTTAGTACATAGACCTGGCGCATTATGAAACATCTCATTTCGACGAAAGACAAGATCCTAAATGCGATCATATTGAGATTCATAATAAGACCTTGTTTTTATCTGATATTGAGCCTAAGGAAGTCAAGGAGGTCGGTATTCGAAGGACTTAATAGGAGAAAACTGAAACAAAACCCCGACAAGAGCTAAGCTTAAATTTGAGAAGAGAATGAACAAATGATAGACGTTTTAGAGAAAGGCCATGTTAGGAGTACCCTAAACCGACGAGCATGTATGAAGAATGTTATGACAGTGAATGAAGCGAAAGAGGTGTGTCAGGATCGTAGCAAGTGGAAATCCGTGATCTCTGCCTACCCCCATGGGAATGAGGCGTGATTTTATGTATGTATGTATGAATAAATAATTACTTGCTGTTAGGAGCCGTCGTCACATAGTTGGTGACGAGATTTTTCACCAGATTCTTGTCCACTTTATCCTGTTGGTTGGATATTGCGTTGTAGTACCTTTCTTCCGCAGCCGCCACCGACGTTTGCAGAGTTCTTACTGTATTATAAATTAATTAATTTAATTCTTCTTATCGTGTCACTGATTCTTTCGAACCAAGTGTGGTGAAAGGATTTCAAGTACGCCTCAAAGAGGCTCCTTTCGCAATCATCATAAATAAAATAATAAGATATCACTAAAAAGAAAGATTTTTAATGTCCCAAAAGTTAAGAGCCGAGCGGGATTTGAACCCGCGACCTTCCCCTTGGTACGGGACTGCGCTGACCACTGCGCCATCGGAACCTAATCACACTCGACGAATAACTCTTAGGGAGTGTTCGTCACTAACGCGACCGTGGCTCCATCTACAGGTTTAACGTTACAGTCAACTACTTACCTGCTCGATAACCGAAGTTGCATTCAGTTGAATCGACGAGAGATGTCACCTTGCTTTATTCATATTAACGCTCGGCTATTAACTTTTGGGACATTATAAAATCTTTGTGATTTCCTTAAGTGAAGTAACCACTATAAAATCAATAAAAACACTAAAACTAAGTTTGGGTAGGTACACTCTAACTCTACTCTTACCATGCACAAAACTTGCTTCAGCAGTTTGGGTTCGATGCTCGATGCAAGGCACACACGACCTCAAAGTATTATTCAGCCACTGGGCAAGGGGCAGGCATCACTTCTACACATACAAGCCTTTCTGATATAAAACTTCAATACTTTTATTTAATTCTTTATTTAAACAAAAATTTAAATGTCCATCCAAAGTTTTAGGATTAAACTTTCATTTTCGTAATGTTTTTTTTATATCGCCAAAATAATGTGAAATCAAATTGAAACATTTTTTTTTTCTACAAGAAAATTCAATTGTCATAAGTGTGGGTAGAATTTGACCATTCAAAGCATTCTTCTTAATTAATGGCATCTGCCCATTCGGTAAATATTACCAGCAATGACATTTGCCTGACGAAACATTATTTGACAGTTCTGTTGACAGTTTTATGACATACTCAGCTCAGTGTCAGTGATTCAAGCCCCCATTTCTATACCACCAGTACCTGAAGTAATACTCAGAGATAATGTCGCAATCTTCTAGTTTGCTACGACTCTAGAGCGGAATCAAACAAAAATCTTAATTGCTTTTGGAACTATATGAACTAAATTCTACATTTTAGCCGGTTAAGGTGGTTTGATTTCTAAACAAATTGATTTTACCATATAGGCATTGGGAGTATATTAGCCAACAACAGTTCTAATTATAATTGTGTTGGGGGAATAAGATCTGCACTGACGTCCCGCGATGGGGTGTATTGTGCATTGTCCCCTTGCCAAAAATTACCCCAGCCAGCTCAAAACCTTAAAATAACGGAGTAGATCTTTGAGTTGGTGGCAGCAATGTTCCAGTTGACCGGACACAGATATATGTTAATTCAGTGTACAATTATACTCTTTATCTCCCATTAATGGTAAAACACAATTTGTGTGGAGAAACCACCTTAACTTTGCAATAGTGAAAGATTAAGAATTATTTGTGTCTCAAAAGTTGAGTTTTTGTCTCTTTCTCTCATTTTAAAAGCTCAGGGGAAAGTCAAGTTCCAAAAGCAAGAAAGAGAACACAAAAACGAAACTAAACATTAAAGTGCATTGCAAGACAAACTTGCTACAAGCAAAAATGGTGAAAAAAAAACGGGACGACACGATGTGAAGCCGATAACCTCGATCAAACCCCATATGGTAATCTGAGTGTGACGCGGACGTGCACCTGTCAAACTGACAGTGACAACTGTGACAGCTGACAGCTCGCAGCCGCGATAGGTAAAGCCTCACAGTTACCAAATGAGATTAGACCGAAGAAGGCAGAAGCTCTTGAGATTTGCAACACAGTTGAAACTAATAAACTCTTCTTGACAATGTAAATATCATCTTCTGTAATAGTATCAATACTTTTTGTACCTAATGGTATTTGAAATTTAAATAGGTACTCTAAGGCCCTTATTCCGAAACAGTACTTTAGTCGGAGTCGAGAGTCGCACAGATTTTTGACACTTTTCAATGGAAAACTGTCATAAAATCTATGCTTGAGACTCGACTCAGACTCAAGCAATGTTTGTGAATACAGGCTTAATATGTAAATTATAAGTATTTTTTTACAGTTGAAGTATCAACTTTTAACTCATTTGAATACGCTTAAGCACAAAACTATTTAAGGTTTTATCACTTTTTATGCACAACGGGATATTTACCATGATTACATTTTGTGAGTTTTGACTCCCGATATTTCGGCACAGTTGCATGCACCATGATCACGGTAGTACGGTACGGGGTAGTAGTGTCGACACCAATAAAAGAGTGCGAAAGAGGGTAGATCGATTTGTCTCCCAATAACATTTCTCGAAACCAATAAAAGAGTGCGAAAGAGGGTAGATTTTTTTGCTAATAACATTTCTTTTATTCGTGGACTTCAGTTCAACCGTGATCATGGTGCATGCAACTGTGCCGAAATATCGGGAGTCAAAAGTCACAAAATTTAATTTAGCTAAATATCCCGTTGTTCAAAAATTGTGTTAAAAACCATGATAATTTCAAAAGTTATTAAGGTATCGCCTATCAAAATGAAAGCGACAATCAATCAAAAAATACGACACACTCAAAAGCTAAAAACGATATCAGCAAAAACAATATCATGTACATTAACAAAGCAACATCTAACATTCAACTTACATAATTGTGTCAATTTCTTTATTGAAGTAGCATCGGTACCAACTTCATACCAACCGGTAGCCTGGGGTTCATACCGCCCAGAATTACCAGCTGATATTTAGTCGGAAACCGGTATCCAAGAAAAAACTGGAAGACTGATGCTAAAATGAATCTGTCGTAGACTATAAGGCTATAAGGTGATGATAAAACTAAGGCCCGTATTCAGACACAATGCTTGAGTCTGAGTCGAGTCTCAAGCACTCTCAAGCATAGATTTTTTCTCAAACAAGACAGTTGTCCATTGAAAAATGATAAAAATTAGTTGTCTGTAAAGTCTGTTTACTGACGATAGTTGAACGTGACAACGTCATACAGCTGCCCACGCGGACGCATCGCTCACTCAAGTAGGAGAGAGGCAGATGTCGAACGCTGCCAAACGCGGAGGCCGTGCGTGCCTCTTTGTCGCTCGTTCCGCGCTCTCGCTTGCACTTCAAGCCTTAAATGGAACGCTTCAGAGCGAGGTAACGCCGCATGAGTCATGTTTTTTTGTGCGTGCAGCCGGCTCCATCGAATTAAAAGACGTTGTCACGTCAAAAATCTATGCTCGAGATTCGACTTAGACTTAAGTACTGTTTCTAAATACGGGCCTAAGATCTAATAGCTGTACATACAAAAATTTGTCAAACGATAAACAGAGCTTAAACGATTGCCTTTCACCACACTGTTTCGAAAGAACACGAGAAAAAGATATAATTTGGTGGTTAACAAACAGTGATAAGGTTTTAAGCAGTGTTTAAGATTTTTTTTTACATTTTAACACAATCAAAACAAAATAAAAAACATAAATCTTTGCCACATTGACACTAGATTTGATAGCTTATTACATTTCTTAAAGTGACAGTGACAGGTGTCACTTTCATATCCTTCAAGTGTACTTTACATCGAATCATCAATCATGGACAGTAAATCAGTAAGTTAAAAACCGGCCAAGTTCCAGTCGGACTCGCGCACGAAGGGTTCCGTACCATTAACTATAAAATCGGTAAAAAAATCATGTTTGTTGTAGGGGAGCTCCCCTTCAATTTTAATTTAATTATTAAAGTATAACTCAATATTTTTAAAGTGAATAATATAACTCAATATTCTGTTAATATTTCAAGCGTGTACTTGATGTATCAATATCGAGCAAAAACGAGCAAAAGAATCACTATTGTGTGGGAGCCTTCTTAAATAATTATTTTATTTTGTTATTCAGTATCTGTTGTTATAGAGGCAATAGAAATACACCATCTGTGAAAAGTTCAACTGTGTAACTATCACGGGTTATGAGATACAGTCTGGTGACAGACGAACAGACAGACGGACGGACAGTCTTAGTAATAGGGTCCCGTCTTTCCTCTTGGGTACGGGACCCTAATAAAAATAATCGTTTGTCTGTTAAGTCTGTTTACTGACGATAGTTGAACGTGCCAACGTCATACAGCTGTCCACGCGGACGCATCGCTCACTCAAGTAGGAGAGAGACAGATGTCGAACGCTGCCGAACGCGCAGGCCGGGAGGTAACGCCGCACATGAGTCATGTTTTTTCGTGCGTGCAGCCGGCTCCATTGAATTATGTTACGATGTCTAATATAGTAGTCAGCATAATCTAGTATCGACTTGGCATTACAAAAA
Source organism: Thera britannica (assembly GCA_939531255.2). Taxonomy (NCBI): domain Eukaryota; kingdom Metazoa; phylum Arthropoda; class Insecta; order Lepidoptera; family Geometridae; genus Thera; species Thera britannica. The sequence continues at coordinate 7,695,970 of OW618043.2, read as the reverse complement.
ATCATTCAAATATTTTCTAATACTATGAAAACACAATTCTTGCACATTCCAAATCTATTTTACAATAATACAAACAAATCTAGGCAATTCAACTATAACTTATAAATAGCATTGTCAAAATATAAACGACGCTTAGATTTTAAACACAGAAACACTAACACAAAACACGAAACATACGTTTCATGACGTGCGTTTCGATATAACATGTTGGCGAAACATTTAAAAACATATTGAAGCAAATGATATAAAAGATATGTTTCATAATGCGCTAAGTAAGTACATTTGTAAGAAAAATGCGGTTAATAATGAAGATTACCACAAAAAATACTAAATTCTCAATTTTATAAACAAGTACGTTGTAAAAAAAAATCGGTTGTCTGTAAAGTCTGTTTACTGACGATAGTTGAACGTGCCAACGTCATACAGCTGTCCACGCGGACGCATCGCTCACTCAAGTAGGAGAGAGACAGATGTCGAACGCTCGTTCCGCGCTCTCGCTTGCACTTCAAGCCTTCAATGGAACGCCTCAGAGCGAGGTAACACCGCATGAGTCATGTTTTTTCGTGCGTGCAGCCGGCTCCATCGAATTATAAGACGTTGTCACGTCAAAAATGTTCAATAGTGGTTGATCTTTTGTAGTGGTGTATACCAAAAAGCGCCGCCATGACATATTTACTGCAGTGACTGACACAGTGTCATTCCATTTGACACATTTACCGCAGTGACTGACACAATTACTATTTATGTGGTAATCTTCATTATTAACCGCGTTTTTCTAACAAGTGTACATAACCCTAGCGCATTATGAAACATCTAATTTAATCATTGCTTAAAGTTAGCTCTGTCACTGTTTGTCATTACCCAGTGGTAAGAGATGGCAATAATTGAAGCACTGTTTATCTTTTGACATATTTTTATAAGCAAGGCTATTAACATTCAATTTCATAAGCAATCATTCAATCGATAACCTACGGTTGTAGGCAGAAAATATTGCACATCGGCTGTTCTGCTTTTGAAGAGCGCTATCTCCTTCTGACGCACACTACGCTCTATGAAGCCGAAATTAGCCGATGTGCAATATTTGTTGCCTATTACAATACCTTGTTCCTTCAAATCGTTCATCTGAGCAGTTCTCGTCTCCAACTGATCGCCAAGTCTGGTCGCTGCTTGAAGTCCGGCTAAGGACTCATCAAGCTTGTTGTTCAGTCTGCTAATTTCTTCGTGCAGACTGCTGTTTTGACGTCTGAGGTCTTCCATTTTATTCCGTATCTTCTCAGTGGCGGTTTGGATGTCGCGGTCTTTGTCTGTAATATTTTTTTTAGGCGAATGTAGAAAATTAGTTGGATGGTAAAAGTAGAGCGAGTAAAGAAGAAGAGAGATAAACTTGAGACGATACAAAACCGAAGAGCATACGTCTCACTAAGAGAAGTGGCACCATACTGGAACTTCGCTGCTATTATTTTTGATTTGTAAAAGGATCATATAAAAAAACGGTAGGAACCAAGCCGTAGTTTGTTGTCTGTTCTTACATCGGCTTGGTCGCGTGGAACTGGCACCTAGACTCACATAGCTTTAAGACTTTTCAACGTGATTCTTGTAATCCCACTGAATAAATACACATTTGATTTGATTGAAATGTATCTTCTGTACTAAATTTCAAAGTACTTCTTGTGATGCAATGGGTTTGATTCTTTTTTTAATATATTTTATTTTTAATTTTGTACTTAGACTGTTCAATGCAAACTAGACTCTTACCTTGTTGGAACTGTTCTAGAACAATCTGCAGGTTGGTGAGCGCTGCTTCACTGCGGCTCCTGGCGTCTTCCGCTTCGCTCAGCCTCGCTTGGACCTCTTCTCGCTGCTTCTCTAACAGCTTGATCTGAGTGCGAAGCGTTTCTACTTCTTGATTAGCTCTGATGCTGGAATTGTAAATACTTTATTTGTTTAGGCTGTCCTACTATTGTAGTCTTGATATAATTTTCATATTCCTTTAAATATTTTCTCTTTCGGTATTAATTTTTTAACACATTTGCTCTTTGTAATGTAAAAGGCACGTGTTTTCTTTGAATAAGTAAAACGTACGGTTTATCAAGATGCTCTGTCTAAAACGAACGATTCTTTTTTAAATTTTAGCAAAGAGTTTTAACGTCAGAAAAGGAGATAAAATATAAAAATAAACATTTAATTGTTTTACAAATTGTTCAAATTTTTCTAAATGCTTTAAAAAGTGATTAAAGATTTATTCCTTCATGTGTCTTAATCTTTCACATAATAGAACAGCGCCATCTTTTGGTGTACGAAAGCAACTCTCGCTGATTCGACATTACAAACCTATTGCTAGTGTAAACGGTACTCGTCTGCTTCGCTCGTTCCTCCACTGTATGCAACCTCGTTTGGCACTCTGTGAGCTTCTGCTCTGACGTCATCAGCTCTTGCGTGTAACTCTCTTCAGTCTCCACTAGGTGTCGCCTCAGTCGTTCGAGCTCCCGGGCTGAGTTTTGCTCTTGTTCTGACAACTGAAAATTCAGATCTATTATAACAAAACAAGCAAATAAAAAACTCCAAAAATCTAATATATTTTTCGGTTTTTATTTTTTAATTGATTCAAGACATTCGGTTGTTTTTGTACTGTAGTAGATCTTCTTTTTATCGTGTACTTTCTTTCGAACCAAGTGTGGTGAAAGGATTTTAAGTGCGCCTCAAAAAGGCTCCTTACGTGCACTTGACACAACATTTCAATTTTTTAGGTTCTACAACATGACGGTTTCCTCACGATGTTTTCCTTCGCCGTTTAACAGTACCGGCATATATTTTTAGTCAGAAACACATGTTGGTACACGATTGGATTTGAACGACTTTAGGATTGGAAGAGGATTGATTCGCCTGATGACAAGTGGTCATAATTGCATATAACAAAGCATTGCCTAGATGTTGTTCTTAATCAAACTTCTAGAATTACCTGTGCGTTTTCTGCTGTCAATTTCCTGGCCACCTCCAGCTGACTTGTTAGATTTTTGTCAATATTATCACATTTTTCAGTCAAGTTTCTCACAACTTCGCTTGCGTTTGCTAGTTCAGATTTCAATCTTTCCAACTCAGTAGTATTTTGGTTTAAAGTTTTTATGATTGCATCTTTCTCTTTCAATGTTGTTCTTAGATTTTCACAATGTTGGCAGTTGCCTGTGTTATTTAGTAGAAGCCTGTCTTTTTCTTCAATGATGCGTCCAAACTCACTATTTTTCTCTTGTAGAACTAGATTTAATCTCTGAATTTCATTATGATATTGCACACTTTCATTATGTTTCGCATTCAAATATTTAACCAATTCGGCTTTTTCCGTCAAAGCGTTCTCGATGACTGTTTTATGATATACTGTTAGCTTTTCCAGTTCTTCCTTTTCTGTTTTCAGTGCTGTAAATTCATTTTCTTTCGTTAAAATAATATTTTTCAGTTCTAAGAACTCTTTTTCAATTGCTCCTTTTTCCTGCACTAAGCTTGCATAATCGTCGTTATGTGCATTTTCTGGTGTTTTATTTCGATCTTTAAACTCAACAAGCGATTGATTTAATTCTTTGATTTCTTTGTCTTTATTTTCGATTATAGTTTTGTACTCATTACACGTGCTCTTTATTTCTTCTATGGTGGTATTCGTGGAGGTTATCTGTTCATTTTTAGCAGCAATCTGTTGGTTGAAGGTGTCAGATTCTTCACTTATTTTGCGCGTAACATTTTGTAAGTTATGTAGTTCTTCTTGAATTAGATTATACCTTTCTAACGAGCTAGATATCTGATTTGAAAGTGATTCAGTATTGAGTTTATATTTTTCTAGCTCCTCATCTCTTTCAAGAACAGTTTTCTTAAAATCAGTAATTGTTTTATTTTGATTTGCAACTGTAAGCTTATTTTCTTCGATGGTAGAATTAAGAGCGTCAATAAGTTCATCCTTTTCATCAATATCTTTCAATAACTTTTCAAATTCTTGTTCTAAATTAATAATTTTAGTATCCGTACTCGACAATTCAGCTTCAAGTTGGTTTTTACTGTGTTCAAGCTTTAAAATATTTTCTTCTAAAACTTGGACATCTTGGTCTGTATGACTTTTAATTGCAGAAGATGCTTCTGCTAAAATAGAGTTATTTTTAAGCCGTTCAATTTCTTCTTTTAATTCTACGTTACTTGTTAGCAAACCTTTTATCTCAACTTCTGCCTTTGTGAGTGAATCAGCTAGGGTAGTATTTTCTACTTGCAATTTGTGCACCTCTTCTCCAAGTTTATTTTTCTGTTCGGTCATGTTTGCGACTTCTTGGTTCATAGTAAGGCTATCAACCAATTGAGCTTCTAACGAAGAAACTTCTTTTTCAAGTTTTGATTTCTCCGTTTCAGCATCGTTTTTGAGCAAAATGACCTCGTCTAGTTTGATTTCAAAATCATGCAATTTATGATCTAATGCTAGCTTTAAGCCTTCCAACTCTTTATGAGCAGAAGCTTTCTCTTCAATCGTATGTTTGAGATCATCTACTTGTTTCGTAAGTAAGACTTTATCATTTTCTATAATATGAATATCTATAGATAGTTGTTCATTTTTAGAATTGGCTGCTGTCAACTTCCTTTTTATATCATCAATTTCATCAGTTGCTGTTTTGAGGCTTTCATTCTGTTGAGTGTGCACAGATTGTTGTAATTCTTCAACGGCTTCCGTTTTATTTTTACACATATCCATCTCATTAAGCATAGCTGTATATTTCGTTTTTAAATCTGTGAGGCTTTCGTGTAGACTATTTTTTTCAAGTCTTACCTCTGCTAATTCTGCTTCTATCCTTTTTATTTCAGATTCAAAAGTTTTATTTACTTTGTTGCAATCGGCTAATTCAGTTTCTAACTTAGTCAAATTATCTTCGTGATTCGTTTCTATTATCGGCTCTAATTTAGACGTGTTTTTTAAAGTTGTTATTTCAGATATGAGGAAATCGTTGTTTTTCTTCATTTCATTCAATTCCCTTTCAAAATGTTGAATGTCCGTCGTTAGGAAATCGTTTTCAGTTGACAAATCATCTATTTGTGTTTGCAAATGATTAATATTGTGATTTTTCTCGGATATTTGATGTTCTAAAGTGTCTATTTCCTTTTTAAATGAATTGACTGTTTTGAAAACACTTTCTACTTTGTAAATAACTAGATTATCACCAATTGAAGGAATTTCTCCCACATAGTCTAACGGTATTTCAAAATTCACATATTTATTGTACAATTGCATTATTTTATCTGCTTTGATAATCTTATTGTCAGCATCGCCTTGGCTGTTTTCTTCTTTTTGATTCAATTGGTGTCTCAAATCATTAATTTCATGTTTTAGATTCTCTATCACACTCTTGGCATTATCATCAATATTGATTTCATCTAGATGCATTTGATTTGCGTTCCTTCTATCTTTTAAATCATTTAACTCTTTTAGAACTTCATCATACTTCTCTTTTGGGACCGTAGCTGAAACTTCTCCGATTTTAGGTACAAGTTCTAAGTCGTGCTCTAACTTGGTAACTTGTTCTTGTAAATTAAACACCTCTTCGTGCAAGTCTTGATTTTCTTCTTGAAACTTCTCAGCATTTTCTCTGAGCAATGCGTATATTCTTTCTAGATTCTGATATTTATGATGTAAGGTATCATAGTCTGATTTAATCGCCTTGGCACTTTCCAATTCCTTATCCCTTTCGCCTATTTTTTCCAGAAGCGTTTTTACTTCATCTGCGTACTCATCATTGCTGGTTTTTAATTCTTCGTGATCTTGTTTTAAGAGTACAAAATTTTGCTGTAGCTCCTTTTTGAGGGATAATAGTCTGTCCATAGCTTGCTGGTGTTGGTTATCTAGGTCTTCGAGGTTTGCTGTTAGGTTTCGATTTTCTTCTCTGAGCCTGTGGATTTCTTCCTCAGTATCGGGTCTGAGGTCTATCGTGTCTCGTTCTTTCAAGGAGGATAGTTCATCTTGCAATGCTCGTATTTGTACTTTGTAGTGCCTTTCGGCGTCGTTGTCGAGCTTCGCTGTTTGTGGCGGCGGGTCCCAGTACCAACTGGATTCTTCTTCTTTGACGCCATTTTGCCTTGCGAGCCTCTGTAAAGAAGAGAAATAACATTTAGAACATTTCATCATTGGTCCCTTCTAAGCCTCTCTACTCAAGAAAGTATTTATCGGTGAATGTGAAAAAAGTGATAAACCACTTTGATCAAACATTCAAAGAGCACCTAACAGAGATTTTTATTGATGGAAAAGATTTCCCTACAGTAGATATTGACTAGACAGCAAGTCAAAAATTGAAGTGTTTTGTGAAAAGCAAAGAATGTGGCTTCGATTAAGCTGAATCTTAACATTCATTAATAGCTTTAAAATATAGGTTTCAAAACAAATGAAATTATCTGTTAATAGAATTCTGGAAATGAAAGACATTGAACAAAGATCGACGATTCGGTCGCGCCAATGTGAAATGAAAGTCGTCACACAAAGCAAACATTCGCCTCGCGTCTGCGGGTACGAGTCACGTGTGCAAACGGACTTATGGAGGCTTCACGTGGTATAGTAACTTGGCCTAAGCACTAATGACTTTACTTACAAGCGTTACTTAGGTGTAAGATATTGCTTAAAATTACCCCTGTCACTGTTTGTCATTACATAGTGATAAGAGATGGCAATTGCTGACACACTAATATACATAACATTTACGTATATTATAGGAAACGCTTGTAAATAAGGAAGTTTAAGCTAAAAGATTTAGATCTGCTGCGCGACTGACAATCAACGCACAGTTATTTGGTGACGGAAAATCTTTCAACCACTGAAAAAATATTTTGGACTAGTTCGATTATCGACGCATTTAAAATACTTATAGGAGTTGATTTTTCAATGAACCTTGCTTTGGGATACCAGTCTCACAGACAATAGACTGATGTAGACGTACTTGATCAAATCAGCTTTATCTAAAGCATTTACAACTAGTCTCGATTCAGTGAAGTGTATGAGCTACATACACTTCATCAACTTGACACACGTGAACGTAGCATCACGATGCGTCGTCCGATCATCGCATACACCTTGAGTACTGTTTATTCGTTCAGTATGGCCGATACACAGCAATATTTACTCGACACATTTTCGATTGTTCTCTTTGATGTGCTGTCCACGATCATAACTTGCAACTTCATCGGTAGTCAATGCCCTTCAGACCGAAACAAATACACCGACATGCAAAAGTGTTTTTCCTTCATCATGATCATCATCATCATGAAGGAAATCAGGCTCATCATCTCAGGCTGTAGCTGGTTCCATACTAGGTACCGTACTTTATTTTTTATCAGTCTCTTCTTTTTTTTCATTCATCATCATTTTCCTTTTCTTATCCCACGCTATAAGTGGGGCCAGCACAACAGGTTTTTCTCTTTCACTCACTTCTATCATCATCTCAGTGCTCACTTCTTTCTTATCCATGTCTCTTTTCAACCAGCAATAATTCTAGTATTCTGTCTTCCCTTAAACTCACGTTTCTTTTGTCACTGTCGTCAGTTTGTTCATATTTGCTGTTGCTATGCGTTATGAATTTCCTCTTACATGTCAACTAAACCGTCCAGGCTATAAACCCACTTTCTGTTTGTACAATTGTAAGCTACATTCCACGCCGAGCGTACCTCTGACTCAACTGAACCAGATAGCTTATCGTGTTTGAACAGACGTACACGCCACATGTACTCGTAGATACTAGTAACGCCGGTGACTTTGTCTGCGGTACGTATATGTTAACTTTTTGTCATAGATTCAAAACTGAAACACAACGTATTCTAAACTTGGTCGTGTGGAACTGGCACTAAGATTCACTTAGCTTTGCGACATTTCAAAGTGATCCAAGTCTATTGCCGCTGCTAGAATACTGACTTCCTTTCGAGCATGCTGACAAAAAAAATCATGATCCGCACTTGGTGTGCGGACTGGTTTCCGCAAGTAAGCTGCTGGCGGGTTCTTTTTGCGTGACGCTTGACACGTGTTGTTCGACCTTTTTTAGGTTCTACGACACGCCGGTTTCCTCAAGGTGTTTTCATCGTTTTGAGAGTACTGGCATAGTGCACATACATTTTTCGACAAAAAAACTAATTGGTATACGACTGGATTTAAGTCCACGACCTTAAGATCGAAAGGCAGGGCCGCTACCACTAGACCCCCAGTGCTCTGAGAGCAAACTGGCATTGAATAAATCCTTTTTGGAATAGAAAGATCCAGGTTCACGCCTGAATTCGAATGCACGAGGACATCTTTAGAATTGGAAGGCAGAGTTACTAGACTTGCTAACACTAGACCCCCTTTAGTTAATAATATACAAGATACATAAATGTATATTACATGAACCGAAACGATCGATATGTCACACCATTTAAACAAATTAGCATTTTAAACGAGAATATTGATTAGCGCTAAAGACATTACACTTTAAAATATATCAATGTTGTTGTAACCTGTACCAACCAATAACGAAACGAATTCAAGATGGCGTCTATAATCATTACCTCTCACTCGCGCACTGTAGTTACGAATGATGTAGAGTGAGACGCAACGATTAGAGGCGGTTTTTATTAGTTTCGTGTCTTTATTATGGCGGATCATCATAACTCTATATTTGAGTGTATTTGAGAGTGAAAGAGATGTAGTGATGAGAGTCAGAAGTAATTTTTTGTTGCAAAGAGGATGGGTGAGACAAAACTTCTTCTTATAGTGTCACTGATTCTTTCGAACTAAGTGTGGTGAAAGGATTTTAAGTGCGCCGCCAAAGATGCTCTTTTCGTGCACTTGACACATATTTTGCAACTTTTTAGGACGTGACGGTTTCCTCGCGATGTTTTCCTTCACCGTTTGAGTTAAAACTGATGAAACAGATGCACCAGGCAATGTGAGAAATCAGCATACATATATCATGATCAGAAAGCAGATCTATTACGGACGTTTCTGCTATTCAATATTCTATTGTTTGCTCTAATGAGGATAGAAGAGTCTGTCAATCTTACATTTTACTACTGAATGAAATGTCAGAGAAAGAAAGAGAGAGAAAGAAAACTTATTTATTTAGACAGAGACTACTTTACAGAGAGACAGACTTTTCTATCCATAACAAGGGACTGGTAGAATTAATATTGTAAACGGCCGTTAGAGAAGGCTAGAGGCAGGTTAAGAGTACCCTAAACCGACAAGCATGATGTGTAAAATACTAATTATTCTTTTTATAACGTGTCACTGATTCTTTCGAACCAAGTGTGGTGAAAGGATTTTAAAATACAGTAAGTCGAAGATTAAACGACGGCACTGAAAACTGGTGGTGATGGCACGCTTAGTGGGCACGTTATCAGTCGAGTTTCACGCACCACTTACCGCCAGGGTATATGACATTGTGTTTGTGTACTTATGTTCTATGTGGTGACAGAGTTTTTACGAAAATGTAAAGGAATAAGATGGTTCATGAATCACCCGACCAGTGCTTCACGTCACAGAATGAGCACTGTGGGGTGATTGCGTATCTTTTGTTGCAATCAAAACCTTCGTATCTGTCAGTTTTGACATGATTTTGAAGCTATAAAAAACAAGGATTTTATATACTATCTGGATAACGCACGAAGATTAAAAATCAATATTTCATTCATACAAACTTACGCTGTAATTACTATACTATAAAGTTTATTTTTTTCTGTCTCAACTCAGAATAGAAAAACGAACTACATGAGAGACTCAAAAATAGTAGTTTGTCCTTGTCTAGCAAGTTGCCATTGCAAAACAAAAAGTATTTGGTAGATTTAGAAGATTTCTCTCATTTCAATAAATTTAATTAAAAATAGGTCATTTGAATTCTTCTAACTTAATATTTTTTTATTATGCGTCTTGATATTTTTTACGATAATATTGCAAGTAGGTACAAGTTGTAAATGCTATTTAGAAGAAGTCATATTAGTAATATTTCGTCAGCTGCAAGCGGCAATACTGGCTATATAACTAAAAATGGCGATGTGACGTGTTTGTTGATCTAAAATTATTGGTGTGGTTTTTGTGATTTTTAGCTAAAGGAATTGATATTATTTGTCAAAATGGTTCATTTTTGCTGCGTAAATGGTTGCATAAAGGAATGGTATCCCGGTTGCGGCTTAACATTTCACAGGTGAGCTATTTTAAATGTTTTTATGTAAGTGGTGTTAAAGGGTGTCCATGAATATCAGAGGGCCTAGGAACAAAGATTGTAATAAGTAGGTACAATTATTATGGTTTAATTTTTGTAGAGGTATTGCATACTATTACACAAGCATGACGACTATGTTAATGAGTCACGAAAAAAATTGAAACCGAATACAGTACCTTCAATCTTTAAAATTGAAAGTCATACTTTTATAGGTGGTCATAAAAGTTATAATTACAAGAAGTAATATAAGTTAGAAGTAATATAAAAGTTATAATTACTTAATTGTGTTGTATTAAAGATAATATATTTTGTTTATTTACAGATCAGACCTACAGCAGTGATTTATAAATTGAGCAGTATACTGCTCAATGTTTTAATGTTATAACATTAAAAAGCCCAGAAAAGAAAGAAGTGCCACAAAGTATCAGAAGCCCCATGCTCGTCAGGACCACCTGAGAAAAAAGCTAGGAGGGAAGAATCCGAAAAATCAACCCAATCGAACTTAAATACTAATACGCCAATACACAAATACAAAAACACATACATACGCACATAAAATGCCAAATTGCCCAAGTTGTTTATAAGATCTTCGTTCGCTTCGCTCACTCGATCAATTATAATACAAGTTGGAATATAAAAGATTGTACCTTAACATTTACTTAGGTACTTGTTTTATTTTTTAGAAAACATAGACTAGTAAGTACCTAGTTTTTATACTTAATTGCGTATCTGGGCTCGTGTGAAAATCAATAAAGCTATTTTTCTCAGAAATAAGAATGTTCCCAGAAATAAGCCCTAGCAAGCTCGATTATTCACCCCCGTAAACCACCATACTGCAAATTTCATCGAAATCATTACAGCCGTTTCAAGAACGTGAATACAAATCAGTTTGTACAAATAAATAAACAAATATTGCTAGTTTAGGATAGGTAGTAATTTATTCTAATAAACAAGATACACCTACAGTGCTTTAAGAATCAGGTAAAAAAAATATATCAAAAGAAGTATTCATGAAGTGCTTATGTTGTTACCTATAATAATAGAGGGAAGGGAGGCCTTCGCCCTGTACGGGGAAACAAAAGTCAGTAATTAACAAATCAGTACATTTTATTTCAAGCAGTTTCTTCCGATTTTATAAAAAGTACAGATGTGTGGACATCCTACTTAGAAAGAGATGCGTTACTACTTTGGTGCTCTCACCGGGCTCGTTTTTAGGAAACACTGCGTTATCCAGTTTACGAAGTATGTAGATTCATGATAAAAAATGAACACAAACAAAACTTATATTTGACAAGGAACCATTGCAACAAGACTGAATGTTGACGTATTAAACATGAGATAGCGAATAGGAACCTCACTATTGTAACGCAGCTTTATTTACAAGCTCTATGACCTCTATGATATAGATAGAATCACCTTAAGTCCGTTATGTCACCTGTCATGCACAGTATAATGTCAACGAGTTGACAGATAGAGGCCGGCTTTGGGGGGGAAAAAGACAGACGTCAGGGAGGTTAGGGGATTTACGATGCTATGTGTAATGTAAAAGATTATAAGATGTTTCTACATATCCGAAGAGTTTTAATTGTGCTATGACTCGTCGAGGATACCTTTTACACTATAGTATAGCATCAGATCGATAGTGGTCGAAAAATGATGGCAACAAAATACGTGACCGCTGTTCTTTGTTAGTTTAATTTAATTGCTAGTTGGATGGATGGATGGATGTTTGTTACTCTTTCACGTAAAAACAACTGAATGGATTCTAATTAAACTTTACAATAATATAGCTTATACATCAGAATAACACATAAGCTACAATTTCTGAGGGGCGAGTGAAGCCGCGGGAGGCCGCTAGTTGTCTATAATATTTATTTCCTTAATTGGTATTTCAGACGTTATAGCAAGTATATCGCCGCTGCTAGAACAGCAACAGGTTTCCCACGTTGTTTTCCTTCACTGGCATCGCCGGCCTGGTATAAAACCTTTTCTCAACTCAGCCTCAGTTTATTACACACTAGTACATCCAAGTTAAAGCTAGCCTATTCCAACAATAGACCATAAAACTTTATACGACCCCAAGCGATCCGAGAAACTCATAGTTTTGCGAACTTTTGCGGAAGTTTTGAAATGTAACCGAGTTATGGACCTATTAAAGGGTCCTAGGACTTAGGTCACGTGTCAATGTCCTGCTTTTCTTCACATAAGCTCATTTTAGAAAAATGGGTAAAAATATGGATAAGGTATAGCTAAGCATGCTATGCCTTGAGCTGCATTTTCTGCATTTTCACATTTAACTTTGACTTTGAAAGTCAAAATTCGTTAATTCAATTGTATCACATGGTTCACTTTGAAACGTTTTAAAGCTATATGGATGGATGCACTATGTTGATGAGTACATATATTTGGGCCAGTTAGCATCCTTCGAAAACAGGCAAGACAAGGAAATCAGCCGCCGTGTCGACAATGCCTGGAAGAGCTACTGGTCCATGAAAGAGCTGATGAAGGGCGACCTTCCATTGTCACTGAAGCGCAAACTCATCGATATGTGCATCCTGCCTGTCCTAACCTACGGAGCCCAAACGTGGTCGCTGACTGAGTCTCAGAAGACTAGGCTGGGTGTTTGCCAAAGAGCGATGGAGCGCAGCATCCTAGGTGTGAAGAGAACGGATCGAGTTCGAAACACCACACTGCGCTCCAAAACGGGCATCGCGGATGCAGGTCGGAAGGTGGCAAAGCTGAAGTGGGACTGGGCGGGTCACGTGATCCGCATGAGCCCTGAGAGATGGGCTAATGGAGTCACAGGGTGGATACCCGCAGAGGGTAGAAGACGTCGCGGCCGCCCGAGGAAACGCTGGCGTGACGACCTTGATTCCTTCTACACCAACTGGGTACAATTGACCGAGGATCGCGAAGAGTGGAAGAAAGTGGGGGAGACCTTTGCCCAGCAGTGGGACAGTAAAGGTTGATAAAAAAAAAAAAAAAAAATGGATGGATGGATTGATTTTTATCAAACATGGCTTAGAACCATCTCAGGCGTATATTTAGAGGCTTTCTAACAGATGCGACCAAAATCAAAGCCCTTGGATGGTTCAAAAACGTCCGTAACCGAATAAAAATATTTTTCATACGTTTAAAAAAAATATCATAATTTATAAAGGCAGCTAACGCTTTCCAAAAGATTAAAATACCTATATCTTTGTTTTTAACAAGTAGAGACGCAAATATTTTAACCTGACATAGCGTTAGTCCGAGATGGTAAAACCTGCCCTAAGGGTCAGTTCACACCGAGACGCGACGCGGCGCGATGCTGCGCGCACATTTTTCATAGAGCGACTCAGAATATACTTTATTCACTACACGAAAAGATACACATTACATTGTGAGAATTCAGATTACGTTGCACCACGCAGCACTGCGCCTCGAGGTGCCTCGCGGCGGGCGTAGCGCGACGTATCGTGACGCAGCGGTGCATCGCCGGTACGCGCGGCGTGCAAGAGCGGTCATCCTGCTACGATTTTAAGATGCGCCTCGCGACGTTGCGATGCGTCTCGCGAACGGCGTAGCGCGAAATCATTGCCCTCTTTGAGTATCGTCGCGTCGCGTCGCGTCTCGGTGTGAATTGACCCTTAAACGGTAAATTGTCTTATACTCAATACGTAACGTTTGCGACAATGTCTCCATTTGACAATAGGTAAAGTAGGAACAGACCCCATAAGCATGCATGCAATCGCAATTTAAATTTTTACCCAAGCAATAAATTTTTATTGCTCATATGCCTCAAACTGATAGACGCAGGTCAGAACAGGGCAGTTAACTACCGCTTATAATTTATGGTTTACATCAGGTGGGCTATGCTTGTTTCATCAGAAAGTTGTGCCATATTCATTGAAGCTTTAGATGTTTTTGTATATCTTACAATTAGTCAAACAAGCAAGCACAAATACAAAATTATTTATTCTAGAAATCCCGCACTAGGACTAGCCTGTGTCGCGGGAGACATTTAGGAGTTTACAAAATGCGTGTACCTACAAATAGGCAATATTGGATACTTCTTCTTCTTATCGTGTCACTGATTCTTTTCGAACCAAGTGTGGTGAAAGGATTTTAAGTGCGCCTCGAAGAGGCTCAATATTGGATACTGAAACACTTTGAGAGCCTGTCCAGATGGAGCGTTTTACGCGCGAGTGCCCTCGCGCGTTTCAATTTATATTGCGTCCAGATGCCGCGTTTTACGCGCGCTCCTACCAAATAGTTGCTCGCGTTTTACGCGCGATTGAGGAATCGCGCGTAAAACGCCCCATCTGGACAGGCTCTGAAAGCTACCGAAGACTTATTTTATTACCTGTACAAAATAATGGTCGATAGGCCAAGCCGTAAGTTTGTTGCTGGTTACTTTACGGTTTGCCGCGTAGAACTAGCACCTACATTCACTAAGTTTTAAGACGTTTTTATTGAGATTCAATTGGTAAAATACCATTTACAATGCATGAATATCATGGAACTTCCATGATATTACGTACCCACTCTACCACGTACACATTCACCTTCCATGATGGAAGGTGAATGTGTACGTGGTAGAGTGGGTCGACTATTACGTAAGTCGCAAGACGATGGTGGTCGACAATTACCGAGAATCGCGGGAATACGGCCAAGGTTCAAACAGCGCCATCTCTCGGCACAAATGACCACTAACGTCTAAACAATGACACGTTTTTGTTAGCAAATTATGGAATGCTTGTTACCTACTTTGTAGTAATTTATACCTCCTTATTACATAAGTAAAATTGGTGGTTTGTTCTTCTTCGTTTATTTATGGGTCCTGTCTGTCACTCTGACGGATAATCTTACCAGTGTCAAGTGAAATAAATTGTTTTTTATTAATAGAGTTTAAGTCATGAATACGTAAAGTCGGTTATCATAAACACTGCTTTAAATTAGCCCTGTTTATATTTTATCAATATTAAGGTAAAATAATAAAGTAACGAATTTAAGTCTGAAAACACACTTGACACTGGCAGATCTACGAAGAAATTACAAAATAAAAGAAGAAGAAGAGAACCGGAAAGTATAAGCTCCCAGAGTTGATTCTAGGGTGGAAGCTAGAACGACAGCAAGAGACCCTTACCCGCAGCCGTACAAACAGCTAAAGACCCGATAGATGAAGATAAATTAAAAAAAATACCTCATTGACAACCAAAGGCAGAACAATACAGGTTCTTAGCTCCACTAAGCCGAGGAAGGCTATCACATTTGATAGTTTGAACGCACTCATTTTGGAGCCTCCATAGTAACACTTGAGACACTCTTAATTTAGTTTAGACTCTGTAATGATAAGTATGTATAGCACATTTTTTTATTACAATATTGCCAACTTGTATAATATTTTGTTTACGTTCCGTTTTACGAGGAAAAATCCGCGATGGTTTAGAAAATTCAAAATGTTCGTTGTAATTTGATAGGTTATAAATATTTTAAATTCAGAAGGCCGAAAAGTGTCAAAGAATTTACTTTTATGATCTGTGGTTTTCACACATGGCCGCGTCTATATTTTGATATTTTCCGCTCTGTAAAATGTGATTATTACGAAACAGGTTGCACGCTTTTTGACCACGAATGATTTCAATGAATATCTATTTGTGTATAATCATTAGTTCCCATTCTGGAGCATATCAAACTAAATAATAATTAATAGGCAAGCATTAAAAAAAACAATTTAGGCTTCCGATACACATTTAAGAATTGAGCACTTTACGTTAAATTACAACAACCATCGTAATTTTCATTCATAATATTGCTATACCGATAACCAAACGTTTTCACACATCACTTTTTTTCACCAACTATTTGCACATTAAAAAAAAAGTAGGTACTATCAATTACATAATTCCAATTTCGAATTGGCCATGATTTGAAAATCGAACGCGAACAATGGCGCGAACGGCCATCGGTCAGCGAATACCAAGACTGCGAGCAATAGAGATGGGATGAAGATGAGTTGCATCGATTTTATTCGATACACCCGATTAAGTACTAGTTTGAAAAACTATGCTTATGTGATAAATACAACAGATTGTATTTTAAAAGGGAAAAGTGCTTACACTTTGTTAATTTGAGATGGTAAAATGAGACTTCAAGGTGTTAAGTCAGTATCCTTTAAATGCTTATAAATTTCACATACTGTTCTCAGACAGATTTTAAATAGGTGAGGTAGGGTTGAGTCGTAGTAAAAGAACTATAATAGCCAAGTATAAGCTTCAGTTCAACCCCATCTCTACCGGCGCCCGTAGTTTTCAAAACAACACCTGTTAGGTTACACGTGTTATGACTAGACTCGCACGTAATCGATATTATTATTCGATTCTATACATTTCGTTAGACAATCGATTTTGATGGGAGAGTTGCTAAGTTCAAGTTACAATGATATATTTTGATACACCTTATGATAGTAGAAAGGTCCAGTAGTGCCTTTGGACCTGAATAGGTGTACAACTGGATTTATCCCCTTCATTTTATAGCGGCTCGATAAAAGTCGCTGTCATATGAATTCCAAGAAAATAGTGATAGTAACAGTCTTAGCGGTCTGTTAAGCTAAATGTATGCTATAAGACCAGGAGCCTAATTCTCGGCTCATCTCGGATCATTTTGCAATTTTATTTTATTGCTTCTTTTCGAAGGGAGAATGGATGATTTCCTTGAGTAATTCATCAACGACCTCATCGTAGAAGCCTCGACAGCTACGATATACGGAAACGTAGAAAAAGTGCGGGGTTGTGCAATGCCAATGTGTATTTATGGGACATTGAAAATCTCAGCCAGCCCGAGAATTAGGCTCCTGCCTCTTCAATTAATGTCTTAGGTCCCAGCTCTATCAGTAGCTAAGCCAGGATTAACGTTTTTGCAACGATGCAAGAAATTAGACACTACAAACTACCAACTTTAAACGTAGCTACATAAACAGATGACCTCATACGTGCAGTCTGAAGATCTATTTGCAGTCATTGTCACTTTTCAGTTATTTGCAAGTTATTGTTTTAGTGAGAATTTGAGAAGGTCGTTTGGTAGCCGCGCCAATTATGAAAGAGAGGTTATAATCTATCGTTTTTGAGTTTTTCTGTAAAACAGACGAAAACGAAAACAAATGAAATTGAATCAATAATTAACAATTCTCAGGGCTTCCTAATGTTCAGGGCATAGCAATATTTGGAGTGGAAGCGAGAAGAAAAAAAGATTCTAAAAAAAAAAATTGAAATTGGTATTGGTATTGAGAAATGAAGATTCTCCTTTAAAATCAAGATGGCGGAACGCACCGCCAGAATGCAGTCGCCATTTTGAATTTACACTCCCAGTGACGTGGTAAAGGAAAGCGTCATATTTTGCCCTAAGTAGGTAATAGTTTTTGCGGTGTTCAATCCTAACCCGACTGGGATATAGAAATGACCAGAAGGAAAATAATCCACGCAGCAAACGCACTGTGGGAACTGCACGGCCTTATAACAAACGTCTTGTCACACAATTTACTCAAAGTTTAATTATTCAAATCGCCTGCAAATGTAAATGACAATTATTATTACAGCAACCATGTTCACATGACCTTAGTTTACTAACAATATTAGTTATTATATCTAATAATACTGCTCTATAGAAGTGAAACTCCTTACCAGAGTGGCGAGTATGATTTTACTCACTGTCTTATATGGGTAATGTGAACCCATTTTTTGAGTGGGGCTTAATGCCACTGCGTGACTATTATCGAGTTAACTTACCACTACCACTGTGCCTAATATTCTGCCCTCAAGCAGTAGTACTTTATAACAATGTTTAAAGAAACGTCTATAATTAAAAAAAAATATTCTTTACCACTGGCAAATGAAAGAACTAGAAGGTTTACCTGCCATAGCCTATAACCAAGCATTACCTCGCAAGTCATGCAAGATTTGCTATGGAACAAGCATTATGACCCTCCTGATGTAAAGTGGTAACTCCTATTAGAGAGCATTGCCTCGTAGCCATACAGATTTTCAAGCTCACGTACCAGTAATTTCATCGGCACCCACACCTTCCAAACCGAAACACACGATGCTGCATTACGGCAGAAATAGGCATGGTGTTAGTACTTCTCCGGACGAGCCACACACAAAGAGCTCTACTACTGCAATTACATATTAGTTAGAGTTTCACTTCTACACGCTAAGGTTTTTTAATAGCTCAGTATGAACCGTGGTCCAAGTACAAGTTAAACCAACCGTCAATCATGTCGTATGACATTGGACTATGCAGTTCTATCGGCTATTATCTTATGAGAAACGCCTTAACACCATGAAAGGCCAAAATGAGCTTTATCACCCACGACTTAGAGCTGGAGTTCTATTGGTGATGAGAGACGGAGTATTTAGTAATGATAAACGAATATTAACTTTAGGATGAAGGTTGTAAGGTGAAGCTGAGAGATAGAGACAGGTGGTATTGACTGTAGTACGGTTGTAGGCAATAAATATTGCACATCGGCTTTTCTGCTTTCGTAGAGCGCTATCTCTTTCTGACGCACACTACGCTCTATGAAGCCGAAATTAGCCGATGTACAATATTTGTTTTCTACTACTATAGTATTTTGCACTTAGAAAATAGTGTCAATTTTTTATGGAGATTCTTTGAGGCACAGCTAAAACCCTTTCACCACACTGGTTTAAAAGAACATGACATGAGAAGAAGAAAACTAAGAACATTCAAAGTGCTTTCAGGTGGTCTCGCGGAATTCCTTAGTTATCAATTTAACAACTGTACTAAAAAGCTAAAGTAAAAAAAAGTTATGGAATATGAAAAACTGTGAATGGATTTAATTAAAAAAATCAACTTCAATGTTGATTTTTTTACCATTTCCATAACTTCATTACAACAGAAATCTTTCTAAGACTTCAGTTGTAGAGTCCGCAACCTGACCAGGGGGTCCAAGAAAGGGCCACTGTAGTAACAAAGCTTGTGGTCACATAATCCCAGGTCAACGCGTTTTGCAACCCTAGACTCTGAGGTTTCGACTGTCAAAATCATTAGGCACTGCGGGTGAGACTACACTTCGTTGCACTACGCAGCATCACAAACGACAGTTTTATATTTATTTTTAGTTGTATAAACTACTGGCGTCTCAGCTCAGTTGGTAATTTGGAGCATAGTGTTCAAAACCCTGATAGCTTTATGACGTTTCAAAGTGATCCTTGCAATCCTACTGAAAACGCTTTTGATTTTGTTTTATTTTTATTTTTTTACTGTGACAAGAGAAGTATAAAGCCCTGTGTACCTTCCCTTAATATCTATACTAATATTATAAAGCTGACGAGTTTGATTGTTTGTTTGAACGCGCTAATCTCGGGAACTGTTGGTCCGAATTATATACCGACTATAATAGGAACAGAATCAATACAAAATGTTGCAAAAACCCATCGAGATATACAAGTACTACGTACTAGAGAAGACACTGTAAATTCCTACTTTGTCTCGTTCAACTGCGGCGATCGCTCCGCACCTCACTCAGTCGCCTCAGTCGCTCTCTCTCGAAAACGCGTAAGTGCCGTGATTTACACGGCGCTTAAGACCTTTTTGCCGAGAACAAATTACGAAGAATAGGACAATTCAGTTATTTAACGTAGCTTCTCTAGTACGTAGTACTTATATCTCGATGCAAAAACCTATGTCCATCCTATTCTAACACATAGGGACTTTTCTAAGTCAATCCTTTTCTATCACGTAAGGACTTTTCTAAAAACTTTCAGTTTTGATAAGATAATGCTTCTAAATGTTCTTGAATGTTCTTTAACATTCTGGAATACCCGGGCAACGTCGGGACTCACGGCTAGTTTAGTTATAAACCTAACATTACCAAATCCGACCGCACATCAGTAGGTGGTCACAACATTACGTCTTGACAATGTTACAATGCATAATATTTATTTACTACTAGCTGTGCCCGCGACTTCGTCCGCGTGGAATAGTGTCTATGGGCAGCATTTTAAAAATGCAGTGAAAAAAAACAGTAGATACTTATTCGCGTGCACGTGGCACAGTTATCTGCCCTCTTACTACACTTGGGCATATTTCCCCACCTACACCACTCCCCCCTCCTCTCCCTCTGTTAATGTACATTTTTCCATGCAAACTTTCATTCCCTATTGTTATTTTACACCCTTGGTAATAGAATAATTAAGTGGGAGGCGTGAGGTTGAGGAGAAAAAATAGAAACAAAATAGTTTTCCAAAGTAACAATAATGTCTATTTAATAATTTTTCATTACTCATACTCTGAAAGTAGGTCTGAAGTTGCCTGAGGGGCCTAATTGAAAGTAAAACTTTCAGCCCTAGGGAGAATCGCTTTCTACTGACAGCTGTCAAATTATAAAAAAAAACAAGTTCTATTTTATTCAACCATGTTCCAACTTTCTAAAGTCTTTCTAACTGCAAGGAGGTCGTCAAACCAAATTCCAACTTTTTATTCAGCAAGTAGGTTGGAAACTCATTACAACAGTAAGAAGTTTAAAAAGTCTAATAATGATAGCGCAATGTAAAATTTAAATTTAAATAACATAAAGATAGTATTAAGTAAATAAAATATCTTCTAAATTACTTGATTAATATATAGCTTCAACTATTTATTTAAAATAACATAGATTTGACATTTACCATTTTTTAAATTATGAGAATGAAAATAATGGCTGAATAATGCTGGCGAGCCGAAGCCGAAGGCCCGCCAGAGAAAAAGAAAAAAAAAAACGGGAAGGCGGCAATTCAATCTTCATTTTCACAAATTTTTCTTTCATGTTTTTATTTTTACTTTCTTTGTATTCGTAATGAAAAGCACAGTGTTTACCTCGGTTGAAAGTCTTTTAAGTCCCTCAAGCTCCATTGGCGCCCTCGCTAACGCTCTGGCGCCAAACCCGTCTCGGGACTCAAAAAACGTGACTTTCAACACTCAGGTAACAATGTACTATTGGGGTGTCGGCCAAGATTGATTTACTAATAAGGAGTCCGGAGGCTTTGTTTGACTGCGAGTATATCAAAAGCATTTCAAAACATCGGGTCGGTTCGATGTACAGTCCGGCAAGTATAACTTGGCGGGTCTGAAGCTAGCCGTTTGGCCAATCTTCCATCAGTCATTGGCCATTAACGATCGAACAGCTCACTTCAGACCCGCCAAGTTATACTTGCCGGACTGTATCCCATCCCTAAGCGGCGCCGGCCGGCGGTCGGCTGTCAGTCAGTCACTGATACGTAAACAAACAGAAAATCCTAGCGTGGAATTTTTCCAAAAAAAGCGCAATTCTCATGAAAAATGGTGTTTACAAAAAGTGTTTTGCATTGTTATGTTGCATAAATGACCTTTCTAATGCCTTTGCCTATCTGTGTACCAAATTTCGGTGATCGGCATGTAATCGGCGAAGTGGTTTAGTATTAGAGTGAGACAGATAGTGAGACAGAAACATCAAAGAATTGCTCTTTAGAACGTGTTTATATACGATAGTTTGCACACTTCAGTGTATATACATTCATTATCTAGATATCTATCAGTCGCGGCTGTCAGCCGCGTCTGCCTAAATATCGATCTTTTCAATCCATCGACGCTTATGACTATCTGCCACTGGCAACACTGGTCGGCAATCAGTCAGTCATAAGGACTTGGCGAAAAGACTTTGCATCCCCGCCAGCACAAAAAAAAAGTCAGTCAGTCACTTAGACAAACAGAAATTTCTCGATCGAAAGCCGTCGCAATTGTACAAAAAAGTGTAATTTTCATGAAAAATGGTGTTTTCAATAAGTGTTTTGCAATAATAAGTTGCACAAATGTCCTTTCTAATGATTTAACCTATCTGTGTACCAAATTTCATTGCAATTGGTGATTGGTGATCGTTGGAGTGTTTTGGTGTCAGAGTGAGACAGAAACATCAATGTGATGCTCTTTATAACGTTTTAAAAGGTTTGTAAAACCTTTTTCACAATAAAAAGTAGCCTATGTCCTTCCTCAGGCCCTGAACTATCTGTGTACCAAATTTCATTTCAATAGGTTTAGTAGTTTTGGCGTGAAAGCCAGACAGGAAGACAGACAGACAGACAGAGTTACAAACGCATTTATAATATTAGTATGGATACCTCCAAGGCGATGTTTCGACATTGTTGTAGCGTTGTTAACATTGATGGGCCTTTAGTGTCGTTTTGTGCCCACTGAATGCCCTAAACGAGGTGTTTGGGGGACATAGACAACGATTTTAGGGCCCATTTTACAAAAGTAATAACAAGTTCGTGACTTACTACGAAGAGCCTTACAAAATATGGCAATATACTTCTATACTAATATTTTAAATAGGAAAGATTTGTATAATTTAAATTTTTGCGTGTTTGTAATGAATAAACAAACTACTGTGCTGATTTCAAAAACTCTTTCACCATTGGAAAGCTACATTCACCCTGAGTAACATAGGCTATATTTATGTGTTTAAAAAAATAAATGTCCACCCGTGCAAAGCCGGGACAGGCCACTAGCGTAATAGTAAAAGCGTTACACGCAGACTTATTTGACGACTATATTATTTACCATAGCAAAGTTGTCAGTTGTCAATAATGTCTCTTCCCCACAGATTAAATACAATGTCATTGCGTAATCGATTGTCAATCGTGTCTCGCTCGGCACAGTTATTCGATGGTGCGTTTAGTCACGTCACTAATTGTTTTTTTTTTTTATTAAATCGGTAATGCTGGCGGCTAAAGTATGGTCAATGAATGCTTTGATATTCTGCTTTTGTTGAAAACAATAAAATTATGAGGGAACATAATTTAAGTGGTGTCTGTTTTTCCAGCCTTGGTCGGTACTGGCCTAGGCCACAGAATAAATATATCTATTGCATAAAGGGCCAGATTTACCAAGTTTATGACGTTTAAAAATGAAATGTAACCCTGTATTATTTTTTCTTTATACATATAAAAATACATTCATTCTTGTTTAGACATGCCAAAAACAAGAACTGGTTTTTTTTTCGACAAAGCGTTATTCCGTAGATAAAAAAATCTGCCATAACTAAAATGAACAAGAAATTGAGTTTGTCGATGTAGTGTAGACCCCGCGCAAGATAATTCTGCACGTGACAGTTGCTGGAAAACTTGAACAAAAAAATGGACTGGAAATATATATTCCGATCACAAATCATGAATGGAGAAATCGAACTTGCATTGCGTTGCAAGATTATGTTTGTGATTGGGAGATGGGGATTATTTTCAGACTAGTAGAATTTTCCACCATCACATACGTACAAAGTTATCTAGCGCGGACTTTAATACTTTAATTCCTAACATTCAAACGTCAAAACCGTTTGTAAATAGAACGATTGGACTTGATTCCTTTTTCAAATGCCATAATGCATATTCCATAGCAAATACGTCTCTTATTCACTTCCAGGACCAATAACCTATGCTGTGTAAACAATAGTGTTGCCTAGCAACGGGGAGCGAGACAGCAATATAGGTTTGCCATGGGTACGAGCGAGACAGAGGTATACAAGGGTTGGTTGAACGATAAAGGTTGAGCTCGTATGGTTCACGGTGGATTTAAAGTGTTTTATTAGGAGTTTTATTGCTTCCTTATGATTTGGATGTTCTTTTGACTTCCCGGTGAGAATATAAAAGAGAAGCCGCAAAAATACTTTAGGAAAAAACCACTTATTAGTATCAAAGTGAGGAAACACTAGTATTACATGTACTTAAGTAATTTTAACAAACAAAAATTACAACTTCCACCTAAAAAAACTATTAAAAACATTGGCAACTTTACTATGTCAAGAGCTTACAAGAAAAATTCGTTCGAAAATTTAAAATTGCAGCGAAAGATTTAAAACGGGTGCTGGACAGCCCACCCACCTTCATTCTCACTTCCGAACGCAACATAAAAATAAACGCACCTTTTCGCGGAGTCATTCAAAATACAAACTTGGGCCTTCGCAAAACGTCCAAAACAAATAAAAAATCTTGCGGCGTTTTTGATGTTGGTTTGTAGATCATTATCGTGATAAGCCTGGTATGGTAGGAGCTAACAGATATTCTTGACCGGTAATGTGGTACCTTTACAATCGCGCAATGTCAGTATTTTGGCTGTGAAGAAATTAGCAACTTTCTACTATAAATAAAAGATGAAATGAGTGAGAATAATACAATTCTTACGAAACAATTAAGATAAAAAAAAAAATTAAAAAAAAAAAAATATTGTGGACAATTCACACAACACTACCCAGCCCCAAACTAAGCAGAGCTTGTAATATGGGAACCGGATAGCTGATATAATACTTGAATACATTTACACATTACATTTAAGATGATTCCTATTCCCTTTTTCAGGATGTAATGTACCTTATTATTTTATTACACTGTTACAGGTTTTTTCAACTATATAGAAATAAACAAGCTGCTGGTTGCAAAAAGGGGAAGCGAGTTTTTGAGATATTCAATAAAATGTAAAGCATCAAATAAACAATAATTATCGCCAAGAAAAACATACAAATTCTGACAGTAGTGTGCGAAACGACCTACCACAAACACAAAAGTCTACAAAACCTAACAAAAGAAAGAAGATTACATCAGTCAGTGTTGCCACACCACCGACGACGACGTTCGTTGGTAATTTAAATTTATTTGAATCACAATGAAAACTGTGTATTTACTTGGTAATATGTCGGTTTATTGTCGCCGAGGTTAAGCGGGGTTAGGTTACGAAACCTCTGCCTACTTGCTAAATGGCGTCTGTATTTAGGCGATGTATTTATTATCTGTGGTACTGAATGAATTTGAAATTAGAACTACCACTGACAACGCATTATACATGCGTTCCAAGTATTATTATTTTATTATTTACCCATCACATTATTTGTTGCTTAATTTTATAAGAAAATGTCGATAAAAGTCTATAAAACTAAAATTAATAAGATATCATCCGACAATATTGAAATTGAAACAGTCTTCAAGGGAAAAGTCTGTGGGTAACAATCTACTTGAATAATCAGAAACACTGTATCATTTTTCCGCAATTCTACTACCGGAAAGTGTAGGAAAGTGGGCCTAGTTAAATAGGTACCTACTCGTAGTTCTAACTAATTTAAACATTGAGAAAATCCAGCCCAAACACAATTTAACAACTCAATACCTTCTCATAAAGGTAAAAAAATAACAATTTAACAAAAACGCCGAGACAATGACAAAATATGTGAAAAAAAAGCTAATTAGGACTCATTAAGATTCTGACAACCCTGAAAATCAGGCTATATACCTGCGACCTACATGCTCTGCAAATACTGGCCTGATAAATTAAAAAAAAAACATGTGACACTTGACAGGTGTGAGGCGCGGAGCCCGCATTCTCTTTTCGAAAATATATCTTCAATGGCGTCTCATGCTGGTCACGTTCGTTACACGACCATTATTGACAGAACCGCACGAGTTTACACAACTAGGGTCTTTTCAAAACAATAGGTAAATTAGGTAGTTCTGTTTAGGCTGGTGATATGGGACACGAGCGAGCGTACGCACACAGAATTTAGGCAGATGGTTAAAAAGTAGACAAATTAGTTGAAGATACGGGAGGAGTTGAAATGTGCAACTGGTTACAACTACGGGCATTAAGATCGTATCGACGCTACTTTTGTAACGAAATTTACTTGTTAACTTCGGCTACGCTACTTTATGAATATTTTAGCCATAATTTTCAGTAAAGTAGACCGTTATATGAACATATTTTTTCTTGAAAACGTTCTGTTCATGTCAAAATAATAATTCATTGAAATCAAGTTATGGGCCCAGACTGAAAAAATGTACATTCGAATTTTTAAATGAGAACATTTTTTTGACAAAGGCATGCGGCCTGAGCTAGTGTCAACACAGACCCAACTGGTAAACTGAGTCAATAAAGCCTGTCCGTGTGTTAGTAGTAGTATGATATATGTAGTTCGCTGTAGTATTTTATCATAGTTTCTCTAGTTTCTTGAACTGTAATAATTATATTCACAAAAAGGTGAAAAATAACGTATTTTTACCTATACATGTATAATCAATAAGACCAAACTAAGAACAATGAAAATTATTCAAATGACTACGCGCGACTTCAAAATCTTTATAACGACGGACTTTGACATAAGTCAAAATGACAAGTCATCGACTTCGAAGCGATCGAAATAACAAATTGCCCTCATAAATATACAAATTGTAAGAAGAAACAATAAAAAGTTACAAAACTGGACAAAAATCTTGGTCAACGAATTTATTAGGAGAATTTTGAAATTCAATAAGAGACTTTTTGAAATTGTAATATTTTCACATACCTACCTATTGAGTTTCGTGATGCGCATATAATTTATTTTGGGCAGGTATAGCATTATCATTCTCTACCAAATTAAGGCTAGGATAAGAGCGAGTTTTACCATCCCATCAAATCAGATAAATATATTTCCACCTCTACTTTTGACTTGAAAATTTAGCCATAGCAAACATCCAAACATCGTTACTTTTGCATTCATATATATTTGTAGGTATTAGAGGATTATTACTAACCCTTTAATCCAGTGAGACAGGGACAGAGCAAATTTTGCTATTGCAAATAAGCAACTAATGTTTAAAACGAAGTAACAATTTAAGTATGGTGTTTGACTGCTATGTGTGTGTGTTTCTGTGGACATAGCAGTATGGGACATAGCCAAAGGGTTATGGCCAGGCCCTGTCGGTTTTGGCTGGGGAGTGGGGGGTTTCTTACAAGGGGTTACAAGTGATGAGCGAGAAGGCAAATAATGATTTTGGGAGTGATCGATAGTTTTGTCTTACGATCTATCTCTTCTGTGGCGCAGTCAATCATCTCGTCTCGATTTCTGCTCAATTATACTAAGACAAGGAACCGTAGTTAAAAACCCGAAACGGTATTCTTTGC
Source organism: Thera britannica (assembly GCA_939531255.2). Lineage (NCBI taxonomy): Eukaryota > Metazoa > Arthropoda > Insecta > Lepidoptera > Geometridae > Thera > Thera britannica. The sequence continues at coordinate 7,668,839 of OW618043.2, read as the reverse complement.
ATTGAAAAAAATAATCAACGCCATCTATTTTGTATCCCATGAACTAAGAATTTGCGTTCCCTCCTTTTGTATGGAGTCGAAGTTCTCTTGATTATATTGTGTTCTGTGGTCATGGCCCTTCAGCGTGAGACTTTATTTCATTTATGTGCTAAAGTATTCCTGGAACACGTCGGTAAAGACTGCTGACAGTAACATTTGGCAGAGTATAGAATAACACTGTGATTCTCACAGCTTAGGCAAGTATTCGATAGAAATATTTAGTCGTGAATCGAGTTAAACAACTATGTATAGGTACATTTTTTTTTTAAACTTAAGGACTTTAGTTCCTGACGTGCGTAACCTGGAAGGCAATACTTTGTTATAAACGATGGTTACCATTTTGTATCAGGTGGTGATGCTTGTTCTATCCGCTAGTTGTATAAAAAAGTTGTTTTCAAAATTGGAATTATGACCGTTATATTTACCAACATATCAAAAAACACAAATTATCTGAGGGTAGTTGTAAAACATCATATTTATATTACTTACAGGTTTTTTTAATAAAAAAAAGCAATTCAAAATTTTAGATATGGATGGATATGTGAGCAGAGGTAGACCAAAGAATACATGGATGAACTGTGTGAAAGATAACATGGATAAGAGAGGAGTGAATGCAGAGATGACGGCTGACAGAGGGGAATGGAGGAGGAAGACATGTTGTGCCGACCGTGTGGTCGGCACAACATGAAATAAAATGGGATAAGGGAAGGAGGGGAAAAAGGCTATACAAAAACTATCATCATCAGGGTGATGAAGTCCACTGCTGGTCATAGGCCTCCCCTACACATTTCCAGGAAGAACGATTCTGAGCCCTTTCCATCTACCGACTTAACAATGTCGTCGGCCCATCTGGTGGGTGATCTTCCGATTCGTGCCTACAAAAATACGCGCTCTAAAAACCTCGTCCTTTATCTTATACCTTTAAACGAGAAAATCTTGTATATATCTAAATATATAAAACTCTTATGTTACTGACTGACTGACTGACAATCAACGCACAGCCTTAACCGTAAGTCCTAGAAGCATGAAGCTTGGAGGGTATGTTCGTTTTATAGCATAGGGGTGCACTAAGAAAGGAAATTAGAAAATTATTTCCCTAAGCGGAGAAAAAGAGGAAAAGCTTTTAAAAGAAAAATCAACGGGGCGTAACGGCTGCGGGGCGAGCGAAGCCGTGGGCGGCCGCTAGTATATACATATATATATTTAGGATCTCGGAAACTGAGCCAACGATTTTCATGAAATTAAGTATACAGGGGTTTTCGAGGACGATAAAACGATCTAGCTAGGATTCATTTTTAGAAAATGTCCCCTTAATCGTAAAGTAAATAATCAACTTTATCATAAAATCATAACTCCTAGCGCCATCTGTTGATTAAGTCATGAGTTAGTGGGACAGAGAACGCCATCTATTGACGAGTATTGGAGTTTATTATTATGTTGGTAAGATCGAAAAATAATAATATTTAATCAGTATGTAAGCAATTTGTATTTAAACAACAACAGTTTACCAAAAAAAAAATACCGAGCGAAGCTCGGGCACCAACTGCTAGTAAAAGTTAAAACTTAATTAATAACTTATTTACCTCCGTTAGTTTCTCATTATCAGTACCGCAAAACACTTGACCGTATCTATTAATGGAATTTTGAGTACAATATCAATCGAAAAGATAGCAACGACCTATATTCGATACTTAGGATAACTTTGTGACAGTTTCCGATCGATTTTTTAGCAACGATTTTTTTTATAAAAGCGATAGTTCTGTGAAGGTTCTAAGCTATTTTTGGCAGAAATCTATGCAGCCGATTCCATGTTTCTAGGATATTACATACACAGTCGGGGATTTTTGTTTTTTTTTGTGTAAAATTCACTTGTACCTAATCAAGTCAAGAGTCAGTGATCTATAAATAAATAAATATTGTGGACTTGTAGACAAGTGAAGTTTAAAAACTTGAGAAAAATAATTTAAAAAACTTCAGATCGTTGAAAATCGACGAACATTTTCATTCCGCCATTATACATCTAAATCTACATACACTTTCTCAAAATAGGTAGCTACTGCTATCAGTATCAGTAACCTGTTTTTATTTCAAAGCGAATTTGTCGTCAGTTACTTTACTTGTAAGTTATCTATGTAAATGTAGTACCTATGTTGTATGTTCAGTTTGCTCTATACATACACACACATCCGGCTCCACTCGAGTGTGACAATGAAACCACAGATTATATAAGCAACGCGACAGTAGCACACTGTTGCCAACTGAAAAAAAAATAATATAAACAGCGCTACCTAGGCCTAAACTAAGCAAAGCTTGTTCTATGGGAATCCGATGGCTGATACTCAGGGCAATTTTTTACATCTATAGATCAATCTTTACTTAAGATAAAAATATTCATCTTCTTTAGGCTAGCCATAATCAAGCACAGGCACCCGTAGACGAAAAAATCGGCCCTTAGCCCTTACTGATTACTAATAGCACGAATCATCCCATTGTTGGGCAAAGGCTATATTTTAATTTTTCATATAATTAGCAATCAAAGGAAAAATATAAAAATAGCCTCTATGGGGGCCTAGACAAGATTCACTTCCTGTTTGCGGAACACGCACCTAGAAAGATGACATAAGCTTGACACTTGACAGATACTTACGTCAAAGTAATGTCATTTTCGATATAAATTCCCACTCTCTGAGATCTATTAGCTATTTAAAGAGTAGATAAGTAAAAATCGTGTCCCATTTCCACGACAAGAAAAGCGTGTAGAACAATCACGAAAATTATCGCAAGTAAATGTCCATACGATGTAAAGATAAAAAAAAACGATAAAATCTAACGGTCTTATTTCCCGCCATTTTAGTGTTGCACGTTATCTGTGGCGTCATAGCTATCTATGGTGTTTACCAGTCTGTGGTCTATATTTTTTAAAAGCTGTAAAATGTGAAGCGTGAGTTGTTAGTTTTTAATTAGCTACTAAATACGAGGTCACAAAGTCGCGATAGGTAAGTCATGGAATCGTTAATTTTCTAAATGAATATTTATTATTTTTGTAACTGCATGCGTTTTACTTGTGAAACATTTCACGCATATAAATAGTCCATAGTGGCACAAAATAGAGACTACTGGGGAAAACGAAGGGAGGCCTTTTCCCGCAGTGGGACATCACAGGTTCATAACATAACAATGTCTGTGGATGGAAAGGGCACAGAACCGTTATTACTGGAAATGTATAGGGGTGGTCTATGTCTATGAGTTCAAGAATTTAATACTAAGTCTTATCCAAGTTTAACTTAGATTTTTTGTGTGTCTCGTGGGGGTGCGTACTACCACCATGCCTATTCCTGCCGTGAAGCAACATCGCTGTGTACAGGTTTGAAGGGTGTGTGTGCCGGTGAAATTACTGGCACGTGAGGCTAAACATTCTGTATGCCTCAAGTTGATGGACGCAGGGCAGTGCAATCAGGGAACGTTCCTGACGTGACTTACCGAGTCAATGCTTTGTTATAGACGATGGGGGCGATCAAATTGTTCCATCAGCTAGTTGAGTAATTAAAAAAAGCAGCCAAGTGCGAGTCGGACTCGCCCATGAAGGGTTCCGTAGCATCAAGTAACATAATATAAAGGTTCTTGTAGTTCGTCGAAAGGTAAATTGCGGTTTACGATTTATGACGTATAAAAAAAAACTACTGACTAGATCTCGTTCAAACCAAATATCGTTGGAAGTTTGCATAGTAATGTACAACATAATTTTTTTTTAGTTTTATCATTCACTTATTTTAGAAGTTAGAGGGGGGGGACCAACTTTTTCCACTTTGGAAGTGTCTCTCGCGTAAACTATTCTGTTTAGAAAAAACTATATTAGAAACCTCAACATCATTTTTGAAGACCTATTCATTGATAATGATAACCCACACGTATAGGTTCGATGAAAAAAAATTTTTTGAGTTTCAGTTTCAAGTATGGGGACCCCTTAAATTTATAGTATTTTTTCTATTTTTGTGTAAAAACCTTGATGCGGTTCACAGAATACATCTACTCGCCAAGTTTCATCAGTCTAGCTCTTACGGTTTCGGAGAAAAATGGCTGTGACACGGACGGACAGACAGACAGACAGAGAGACAGACATTACGAATCTATAAAGGTTCCGTTTTTGCCATTTGGCTACGGAACCCTAAAAAGAGTTTCCAAAAAATACAAATTATTTATTTACCAAAAGAACATACTTTACAAGATTACTAATTTAAATATACATTTTTGTTACTTTGTTGAAACACTAGCAAATGATGACAGAAGAGGTCGGTTCTGCGATGGCTAGTGCCTAGTTACAGTGACACCAACGACCATTCATTTCAACAGGGTTGGCAAAACTTGCAGAGGCTATCCTTGTAACAGAAAAACAACTGCCGCCATTCTAGCTATTTTTTAAATTTTTATTCCAAGTGTTATATTTCGGTAGAGCAGATTTAGTTTTACTCCCATATAATAACTTATAAACGCTCGCAACCGTTGCTCGAAGGACCGACAACCGTTGGGGAATAAAGGTTCTCGAATGGCGACCACGAACCGGAAGACGAAGCGTAGGGCCCACCCACCAGATGGACCGACGACATTGTTAAGATCGCGGGAAGTCGTTGGATGGAAAGGGCTCAGAATCGTTCTTCCTGGAAATGTGTAGGGGAGGCCTATGTCCAGCAGTGGACTTCTTCAGGCTGATGATGATGATGATGATAACTTATAACGATTTTTTTCAGCAAATAACTGTTTACTAGTTGCTGTTCTTGTTTTTACGTCTAATAAGTAGATTTTTACTGTTTCTTGAGTTTTAAACTGAAACAGTGGTCATTGAAAAATTTCGCAGCACTAACCACATCGTTCTGGCGTATTAGACCGCTCAAACTGACATAAACTCACTTAGGTGTGTGGCAACCCTATTGACAGATGACATTGACCAAACGCAAGCGCAATAATCATTACAATCATAATCTATCATTGGTAGGTAAGTACATATAAAATTACACATACCTACCATCGACACGCGAACCATGATTCCATTGTTGAAGAGAAAAAAGAGGACATCTTTAATAATTGTCTATGCGAAGGAAAAACTGCGATAGTAACAAACGTGGTAGGTGTAATTGCATTAAAAAAAGGTAGAATCGTTGTCTATTGGATAGCCGAGGTTCGCTTGCGTGTATTTTAATTATTTGTAAACTTTTAAAAAATATTTATTTTATCTATGGTTTTGAATGTTGTAAAGTATTTCAGTATCCGTATTTAGACCAAGACCATAATATTATGCGTGGCGGTCTTAAGGGTTAAATTCAAAGTCAGCCTTAAATTCTTTATGAGTATATTTCCAAGCTTACTGTCTTGAAGGAGCATTATATGAGGGGCCAATAATGTTTATAAAAAATCGGAATGTATGTTTTATGTTTTACGAGCTGGTATGCCCGAGCTTTGCTCGGTTTTTTAATAATATTTTTCGATCTTACTAACAGCGCCACCTGCTGGAATAGCTAAAATAAGCTTATGTATAAGTTGATTAATAGATAAAGTTGATTATTAAAAAGATTTTCTAAAAAATTATCTCAGCTATCGATTAATCGATTAATCGCCTCCAAAACCTTCTGTATACTAATTTTCATGAAAATCTCCGGAACTTTTGTTTCGAATGTTTACGTAGAAGTTCAATAGATGGCGTTCTCCGTGACACTAATTCGTGATTTCGACTACTCGGCAAGAGATGGCGCAATTTTTTTTTATTATTCATTTAACTTTCAACCCTAGTCTTTTCTGAAAATGAAACCTAGCTAGATCGATTTATCGCCCCCGAAACCCTCTGTATACTTAATTTCATGAAAATCGTTGGTGCAGTTTCCGAGATCCTAAATATATATATATGTATACAAGATTTTCTCGTTTAAAGGTATAAGATACCTTAATAATTGGCCGGAGCTGATCTTTTTTTTTTAATTTATTAATTTTGTTTTACTCCGACAGGTTTGTATATTTTAGTAGTTACTTATAACTTTTTTTATAAGAATTTAAGTTGACCTCGAAATGTGTCCAGTCCATGCTCTGTAAGCCAAGTACATTTTGTCGGTTCTGAGAAAGGCACACATTTTGTTCAAACAAGTAATATGGCTACCGGACCAGTAGTAACGACATTATACTGTTGCCCATCCTACGACATTATCTTTTAGGGCATCTGAGATTTATTTTAATCTTGAAAATTCAACATAATTTTAAAAGATTTTTATTTTTTTAAGGGCAGATTTTTACAACTACGGAATAAGGCTATTCGTCGAATAAAAATGTCAGTCCTTGTTTTTGACAAGCCAAAAAAAAGAGATGTGTGTATTAACCAGACGGATTTTATCTTCTTCTTCTTCCTGCCCTTATCCCATTTTATGTATAACTAGGTACGCCAAAAGTCGGGGTCTGTCCACGCCCAGGCAGCCAGAGAGGACATACACACGTATATATTATGTTCATGATTTTACTTCTATCGGCATTCTCGGAGTGCCACTGTTTTTTTTATCAAGTGGCATACCATTCAAAAACTGACTAGTAAAATGTTAAATTGAAATGCCATTATGTAGGCAAGCCTTATAATCTAGGTAATTATAATTATTGAGGAGCCACCCTTGACATGGATTGCAAGCTAGCTGAATTAAACGCAAGCTTTTGCAAATGCGTTTTAGAAATAGAGAAATATTTAAATTTTATGGTGTAGTAAAATTTAATGCAAGATATTTTTAGTACTTATAATTATTATTAATTAATTTATTAATTTTTTTAAATATTGTGAAAACTAACAGCTAATATGAAAGAAGGTAAGGTATTATAAGGATTATTAAGGATGTTTCTATCTCATTGTGTTTTTAAATAATTAAAAAAAAACACAAATTACCAAAAAAAAAAATACCGAGCCAAGCTCGGTCATCAACTGCTAGTGATACTTAAAATGTAAAAAAAAGATCCTCCACCGAAAGAACTGATGAAATCGTAAAAATCTCTAAAGTCTGTTAAGGAGGCTCTAAAATCTAAATAACGTGTGGTGAGGCCGATGTTCAGCAGAGGACTTAATCTTTTAAAAATCCTTGGTTTGACGAAAAATCTCGACACAAATCGGAAAATTAGACGTATTCCAAACAGGTTATAAACCGATTGCAACTGCACATCCATTCACGGGAATTGTAAGTATTGCAACGCATCGCCGACTCCGCAAGGTTATTATATTTATCGTCATTTGTAAGTGCACACGCGAGCGTAGTTACTACCTGCGGAAGGCCTAGGTACTTGTCTATTATACCTATACGTATGAAGTCATGGAGCAGATTACCTAGAAATAGGGAGAAATGGAAGGTTCTGGAGGCCCGCCACCTTTTTATCACCGCCTTCAAATTATAACGCAGGCAGTCAGAATTCGGAGTCAGAAGCTGGGAGAGTCAGAGTGGATTGTAGAAGTCGCTTTTATTATTAATAGCATTTTTTAATTTAGTAAGTTCCTGAATTAACATTAAAATGTCGTCTCCTTTTCTAATTCTTTAATTTGTTCAGGTATTTTTTACACATTGTTGATGCCATTGTTGTTGGATTGGAACTATGTATGTGTTAGTTTAGAATTAGACAGTTCTATTTGCATAACCTAGCTGGTATTGCTGGGTCATTCCTTACCAATGTTGCGTGGTCAAAATGTGGATTGGTGGCCACAGGAGCATTCTCCCTACTCTATCGTTCTTTGAAGGGTCTCAGCTTCGACTTTAGAAGCCCACAGTCCTTACAGAAGCTTTGGGGTCTAAAATTTCTCACACCACGTGGAAACTAGCTCATATTCATATTACCCGCAGATCTTTATACTACGAACTCTGTACCTGTTCTTGCTTCGGCTTGGTCGCGTGGAACTGGCACCTAGACTAATCTAGCTTCAAGACGTTTCAAACTGATCTTTTTGACGCAACTTACTTGACTTTGTACGACCTACCGTCTATGCAGATCGGATTACATTCGATAATTCGATCTACTCGGTAAATTATGTGGACAAACATTGTTGAAGTATGAACCCAACATAAGCAGTGTGTGTTAATTTATATTATGCAAACGGTTGTAGGCATTAAATATTGCACCTCGGCTTTTCAGCTTTATTCTGACGTACACCACGCCCTATGAAGCCGAAATTAGCCGATATGCAATATTTATTGCTTCTGTTATAATTTAAATTGCCCTAGGTTTTATTTTTATACTGGTGTCACGGAAGACCAGCGTTGTGACGGCCAATTTTGATGTCATTGTTACTTGTATATCATCCTCGTGTACTGCTTTTGTTGTGTTGTGTGCCATAAAATAAATAACTCTTTATTTGATTTTATATTTCTGTGGTACTAACATGTTGAATATTTTTAATTTGAAATGAATACATTGAATTACGATGATTCATCAAATTACCAATTTTAATAATATTTTGGCAGATTTTGATAATATATTTTTTTAATGTGTTGCGTTGTTGACTTGCATAATTTCATAACAAGGATCGCCCCTTTTAGATAAATGCAATATTTTCGGATAATTAAACGAATCGGAATTTCACGTATGTTTGAGAAGACGATGTATTTCATTGCAATCAATTTAGTTAGATGCAAGGTTACGCGCATTAAAAAGAGGAATTATATTTTTTTTCTCAGACAGGTGTTAATAAAAATGGTTTTTATTATTAAAAACCATTATTTTTCAAGGTTAGTTTTAAATTTGTCGAAAATTTGACGTTATCACGAGTACCTTAGTTACTAGTCAGTGACACATAGGTAATGAGTAAATACATGATTCACACGATAAAACTAAGACTCAACAAAGTAAAACTTCAAATATGATGTCACAACCGTAGCTAAAGTTGAAAAAACCTCCAAAACCATAACCTAAGGCTCTAATCAAAGATAAACACGAGACGGTAAACATTACAAAACTCACCTTAAGCTGCGGATATCCTATCTGCAAACATAAACCGATAACTATATTTGAATTGCGGCACGGGATTCAAATTTCGAATTGCGGAGCGCACGTCCGCTCGGCGCGGTGTTCGCAATGCAACTGAAACCCGCTGAGTGGTTTAACGCGGCGCCTGCGCCGGTAAAGTTACGCCTCCACACACACCAACCTATCTTTAGACGGGTGTGTGCGCCAAAACCTTCATGAAAATGCATTGCGCTACTAATATCGATACTGTGGTTCAGTTCGTAAGGTTCAGTTGAAGTAAACTCATAAATATTCGTATTTCACTCGTTGAACCCGAGTCAGGACAGAGGGGATGTTGTGTGCATAATTTGTTTTATATTGACCCGAGCTTCCGATGGACTCTTGAAAGTCAGCGATACTGGTTTTATATTGTCTGTTAAAAGTACTAAATTTGCATTAAAAGTCGATGAAAACTATAAGTAATGTGTGAAATTATAAAATATGCTATATATTAATTTACAACAAAGGCTTGACCTTTGTTGTAAATTAAGTTAAAGCTTATATTTACCTATAATAGAGACTTCACAGCTGAAACCTTATTTATCGTATACTTAAGGCTTATTTTTCAAACTACAGATAAAATAAAATAAATATCTTGTCAAAAACAAGGACTGAATTTTTTTATTAAACGAATAGCTTTATTCCTTAGATGGAAAAATCAGCCCTAAGACTCACAAAATTTACAAACACGCCTGTTTCGATGTCTAATTAGGTATTTTGCTATCAGTTAGAAACGCAGGTATTTTAAATAGTTTGAATATGTATTTTCACGCACACAACAGTAACAATACTATACATTAATATATTAGTTATTCCATTACGTGTGTCAGTGTGTATGGTCACACTTGAACAAATAATCATGTAAAATGGTTCTCGTTTTGGAAACTTAGGTAGGTATACAATTTTGCCTTTATTTTAATACCTATTGAATTAATTTCATTCTGTGCCGAAAAATTTGGCGCCCGTAGACTTAGTTCATCTGGGGTAATTCCCCTATAGATGAGTTAAGTATACTATTTCATAGATGTAAATGCCCATAGGTGACTGGAGGGGAATTAATTACATTTTCATTGCTCATACTCGAAAAGTAGGTCTGAAGTTGCCTGAGGGGCCTAATTAAAAGTAATACTTTCAGCCCTAGGGCGAATCGCTTTCTACTGACAGCTGTCAAATTAAATGTGACCGTAGCGAGCAAAACATTTTCGATTTTTTTAATTATGAAAATGAAAATAATGGCTGAAGCCCGCCAGAGAAAAAAAAAAGCGGGAAGGCGGCAATTCAATCTTCATTTTCATTCATTTTTCTATCATGTTTTTATTTTTTCATTGCTCATACTCTGAAAGTACGTCTGAAGTTGCCTGAGGGGCCTAATTGAAAGTAAAACTTTCAGCCCTAGGGAGAATCGCTTTCTACTGACAGCTGTCAAATTATAAAAAAAAACAAGTTCTATTTTATTCAACCATGTTCCAACTTTCTAAAGTCTTTCTAACTGCAAGGAGGTTGAACCAAATTCCAACTTTTTATTCAGCAAGTAGGTTGGAACCCCATTACAACGGTAAGAAGTTTAAAAAGTCTAACTAAAGCGCAATGTAAAATTTAAATTTAAATAACATAGAGATAGTATTAAATAAATAATATATCTTCTAAATTACTTGATTAATATATAGCTTCTATTTATTTAAAATAACATAGATTTGAGCAAACAATTTACCATTTTTTAAATTATAAAAATGAAAATAATGGCTGAATAATACTGGCGAGCCGAAGCCGAAGGCCCGCCAGAGAAAAAGAAAAAAAAAACCGGGAAGGCGGCAATTCATTCTTCATTTTCACTAATTTTTCTTTCATGTTTTTATTTTTACTTTCCTTGTATTCGTAATGAAAAGCACAGTGTTCACCTCGGGTGAAAGTCTTTTAAGTCCCTCAAGCTCCATTGGCGCCCTCGCTAACGCTCTGGCGCCAAACCCGTCTCGGGACTCAAAAAACGTGACTTTCAACACTCGGGTAACAATGTACTATTACTTTCCTTGTATTCGTAATGAAAAGCACAGTGTTTACCTCGGGTGAAAGACTTATTTAAGTCCCTCGAGCTCCATGTCTCGGGACTTAAATTCGTGACTTTCAATCCTCGGGTAACAATGCACTAATTTGTATAATCTAAATTCAACCTATTCGCTTGAACCTTTAGCTTGAGGGAGTAACTTACAGAGGGCGTTGAAACGAAGAGTGTCTCTTATCTATCGCTTTTATACCGAGCTTATCCCCCTACAGATAGAAACACGATCAATAATTTTATCTCTTCATTATATTATCAAAAAGTTCCGTTAAAAAACCTTTTTGGATAAAAACGTCCTTTTAAACACTTCTCAATGAGTTTTTCTGCTCAAAAACTTATGTACACTATGCCAGTGCTCTCAAACGGTGAAGGAAAACATCGTGAGGAAACCGGCATATCGTCGAACCTAAAAAAAACTAAAATATGTGTCAAGTGCACGAAAGGAGCCTCTTTGAGGCGCACTTAAATCCTTTCACCACACTTGGTTCGAAAGAATCAGTGACACGATAAGAATAAGTAACACTTCTAGTCACACTAATATTATAAATGTGAAAGTTTGTAAGGATGGATGTGGTTACTCAATAGCTCTAAAACGACTAAACGGATTTGGATGAAATTTGGCACAGATATAGATTATGTTCTGGAATAGCACATAGGCTTTTTTACTTTTAATCCCGAAAAATTAACGGGAACGGGGCGGCCACTAGTATATACTATCTATACTAATATTATAAAGAGGAAAGATTTGTACCTATTTTTGTATGTTTGTATGTTTGTAATGAATAGGCTCAAAAAGTACTGGGTCGATTTAAAAAATTATTTCACCAATAGAATGCTACATTCTTCCAATTCGACATAGGCTACATTTCATTTTGAAAAAAATTAGGGATCCTTGGTAAAATTTGAACAATGTAACCGAAGGTGTAGAAAAATGAGTCCTAAAATGTCTTTCGTCGAATGCGCTGCCGAAACTATTAGCGATAGAACAAAATAATGTACAACAATATTGTCTACCCCGTGCGAAGCCGGGACGGGCTGCTAGTAATATATAAAATGATGAAAAAACATACCTGAAATCAGTTTCACACAAAAGCTCTGAACTCTACAGGCTATGGTGCCCAGGTACTTTCGCCCATCACTAGGTTCAAACAAAGCTATACCAACTTTATCAATCGCTTTTATAGCAAGCTTATCGAGCAGATAAATATGATCAATAGTTTTATCTGTTTTAGTGTGGGGTGATGAGTTTTGGGCAATAATTTATTGGAAAAAGGTTTTAAGCTTTCGTGTTAGTAGTCGAAAATATTTAGTTGCTAGGTTAGTGACCAGAGGGTGACAAAATAGTGACCCTTAAATTTATTCGTCTGGTAAAGTTTTTTTTTATACAACTACCAAAAACACAAATACGAAATACACAAAGTTTAACTGGAAGAGAATGCTCTCTAGCATTAAGTTCGCCTAATGTACAATGCATTTTTTTTGTTTTAGTGCAATAAAGAATTTTCTATGTAACTACTTAGCTGATTTTTTTTAACGTGTCATTGATTCTTTTAATCCAAGTGTGGTGAAAGGATTTTAAGAACGCCTGAAAGAGGCTCCTTAACAAACTGGCTGATGGAACAAACATATGACTCACTTGATGTTAAGTGGTAACTATCGCCTATAACAAAGCGTGCCTCGTAGGTCACGTACGTCAGGAACATGCCCTACGATGCACTGCCCTGCGTCCATCAACTTGAGGCATACAGATTTATTCGCTTTTTTGTTAGGGTTTCGTACCCAAAGGATAAAACGGGACCCTATTACTAAGAATCTGCTGTCCGTCTGTCTGTATGTCTGTCTGTCTGTCTGTCTGCCTGTCACCAGGCTGTATCTCATGAACCGTGACAGTTGGACAGTTGAAATTTCCACAGATGATGTATTACTGTTACCGCTATAACAGCAAATTATTATATTTTATGCATATTATTATTATAACAAATATTTTATGCATGCCGATTTCAACATTAATTATAAAAAATATGGTCATTGTTTCACTTAACACCGACTTCAAACTAAATCTGTTTACTATTCTTATTTTTCGCTTTTTAGTGCAAGTATTTTTTGAAGTCGGTTATATTTTTATTTTTGAAAATTTTTTATTGTTTCTGATTACCAACTATGTACTTAACTTTTTGGAGCATTTGGATCGCATCACGAGATCTCAGTTCGGGGCGACCTACTAGTTCACTTACACAAATATAGTTAAATAAAATAAATATTTACTCCCATACAAGACGTGATCTTTTTGCCGTTTTTATATTTAGGTAATGGTAGGGAACCCTTCATACGCGAGTCCAACTTGCACTTAACTAGTTTTCCTTCGCCGTTTGAGAGCACTAAAATTATGTACATACATTTTTCGAACAGAAGAATCCTTAGCTACACGACTGCCGAACCCGCGACCTTAGGATCGGAAGGGACCACTAGGACACCGGTTCAATATTTATTTATAGACTACTTAAAATGGTCCAAAGTGATCAAATCCAGGATGGCAGCCATTCATCCATAATGCATAGTTTTTTTCACCTTTTCACCTGCGATACAAATCAGTACCTAACGATGCTATTATTTACGTAGATTTGTATGAAACTCATAAATATGGAGGTTTCCTGCGCTTTTGTTACCTACATTAAAATAATATGCATAAAAAATACATTAGGGTTGTTTTTTAAAAGTAGTATTTAAAACATGGGAGTTTAATAAACTTGATAAACCGACTTCACGGCTAAACTGCTCAACCGATTTTGATGTAATGTGTAAGGGATAAATCTGGAAGTATTATCTTACAGGTAAAAAAATATTTTTTCATATCAGCTCATACGAAGATATGTGATAAGTAACAAACATTAGAAACAATTGAGAATCTCTTTTTTATTTAAAGCCGGTTAAAAATAATTTAAATCGGTTTATAAAATAAAATAAAGTAATGTTATCAAAATTAAAAAATACAACCGAATTGGTTAATAAAGACTGTTTAAGCAGTGCTGAGCAGTCAGTAATCCACGTAAGATGGGCAGATAAAGAAAGACATTCTCACCTCAGATTGCAAAGAAGCTTGCAACTCATCTTTGAGCTTCAAAAGGGCTGCAATCTGAAACAAACATAAAAGCTTTATATGCAAACATTATATTATGTACGTTACCTAAGCTCTGAGATGTATAAATTTTGCTCCTATAGGTATACACTTTTACATTTCTAAGATATTTTTTTATTTTTACAGAAGGATGTACCGACCACACATAAAGTGGGATAAGGAAGAAGATGGATAATACAAAAAAATGCCAGAGAACTTATTAGGTAGTTCTTCTACGCTTGGTTGCGTTATAGGATTGGGCCACAGAAGAAATATATTTATTCTGTGTGCTTCTTCTTCTTCTTATCGAGTCAATACTTTCTCTAACTCTCTTCGACCAATATGTACCTAGCCACCTCCATAGCTTGGTTTGACACTAGCAACAAATAATTCGATTCTTTTCTATGACGCAAATAACGATCAATAACTATTATCTAACTATTTACTTACTACAGCAGATAAGAAATAAAGCTACAACTCAATGGCTGAAATACATTGTCATCGGCGGGCGTAGAAAAAAAACAAGCAACCAATCACATGCCTCCGTTTTGTAATTCAAATTTGGAATCGATTTAAATGCAAGCAGCCAATAGGTCAGATGGATTCACGCCATAATAACTTGCGTTTAGGCATCGTTCAGGTTCTCTATGGCAACTGTTTTGTTTATGGGTATTATTGTAGAGTTCCAAGATGAAAAATCGACATTAAACGATCTTTAGTTTAGAAGCCCCAAAATGACGAAATGGTTTGGTTAGTGTACTGACAGAGTAAGTAAGATCGCCAAACATGCTCTAACGGAAGACCCGCGTTGGTTGCAAGCCAACCAACATTATGCTGAGGAGAGTCCATTTTGCGACGCACAAAGCTCACTTATGTAGGTAGTTTTTGTTATGTGTGTGTAGTTGTGTAGTTGATAAGTGTATAGCCCCTTCCCACCGGTGCGTGATATCGCGCACCAGCCCGCACCAGCTCGCACGACACACCATGGGAACGGTCTCGTGCGCCGAGGTGCGCGGTAGCACAGGAGCCTTTTCTGTGTGCGTTGCCGTGCGTCGTCGTGCGCGGTGCGTGATGATCTGCAGAACCACGCACCGTAGGAAGGCAGCATAATATTTTATTTTTTTGTGTGAGTTTTGCTTGCTTCGTAAATAAATAACTTTTCTTTCTTTTTTCATATGCCTTGGAAACGGCTGCATGAATTTCTAGCATGGCTAAGAACGATCAGCTTTCTAACTGAAAAAAAAACGCATCCATTGGGAGCATGAGTTTCAAATCTACGAGGCTACAGACAGAAATACACACTAAAGTCTCTTATATCACCCCCCTTTTCGGTCTTGAAGCTGGGCTATTCTAAGCATCAGCTCCAAGCAACTAAAATCGCAGCATCGTTAGCAGGACTCAAACCCACACCACTTGCTTGAAAGGTAAGTAAGAGCTCACCCGCTGAGCTATAGAGATAGTCCTAAAACTAAAGAATAGTTGACACACTTAAAATTGTTTTTTAAGCAAAACAAAAGGCTACAAATGATTATGCTATTCATCCATAATGGGAAACGTTTAATTCTTGTCAATTTTTTTGTCTGGCGTCCAATATTTAGAACATACAGGTAGATGCTACAGCCCAATGATAAACAGCCAACACACTCCACGAACCAACCACATTGGAACTTCACTATTTTTTTTTGTATTGTAAAAGGATCACATAAAACGGTAAGAACCAAGCCGTAGTTTGGTGGCCTGTTCTTGGTCGCCTGGAGCCGAAAGACGAAACGAAGGACGCTTCGATAAAAAAAACGTCGAGTTCTTTTTTTTTTAAACAATTAGCTAATAGTACAAGCCCATCTAATGTTAAATGGAAACCATAACCACAAAACAAAAAAAGCAGCCAAGTGCGAGTTGGACTCGCCCATGAAGGGTTCCGTAGCATCAAGTAACATAATTATAGGTTCTTGTAGTTCGTCGAAAGGTAATTTGCAGTTTACGGTTTATGACGTATAAAAAAAAACTACTGACTAGATCTCGTTCAAACCAAATATCGTTGAAAGTTTGCATAGTAATGTACAACATATATTTTTTTTAGTTTTATCATTCTCTTATTTTAGAAGTTAGAGGGGGGGGGACCAACTTTTTTCCACTTTGGAAGTGTCTCTCGCGCAAACTATTCAGTTTAGAAAAAAACAATATTAGAAACCTCAACATCATTTTTGAAGACCTATTCATAGATACCCCACACGTATGGGTTTGATGAAAAAAAAATTTTTGAGTTTCAGTTTCAAGTATGGGGACCCCCAAAATTTATCGTTTTTTTTCTATTTTTGTGTAAAAATCTTAATGCGGTTCACAGAATACATCTACTTGCCAACTTTCATCAGTCTAGCTCTTACGGTTTCGGAGAAAAATGGCTGTGACATACGGACGGACAGACAGACAGACAGACAGACAGACAGACAGACATGACGAATCTATAAGGGTTCCGTTTTTGCCATTTGGCTACGGAACCCTAAAAAAAAACATTGAAGAATAAAGCATTGCCTTGTACTTGTTTCATTGATTGACTGGCCTCTCAGCTCAGTAGCCTTCTGCGCCGTAGGTCGTGGGTTCGACTCTCACCAAGAACAAACATTAATGTAGTGAACATAGATGTTTGTTCTCTGTCTGGGTGTTATATTGTACATTCTAAGTATATATTTACACAAATGGGTGTTATATACAAAATAACATTCTAAGTATATATTTACACAAAAAACTGTATATAAGTATCATATCAGCTATATAGTTCCCGTAGCACAGATCTGCTTAATTTGGGGCTACATAGTGTTGTGTTGTGTTGAATTGTCCACAACATTTATTATTTTATTTTTATTTATTGTAATGAACCAGCGGTTCTCACCGCCCTGTATCAGGAGGTGGCAAAACAACTAGAATCAGGAGTCAGACTATTATCATAAAATCTGGGACAAATATTACAATCACAAATCTCCCATTGAGAAATCGGCTCTATTTCTGAGCGTTTGACGTCATACGCATCTATTAGAAATCTGTTGAATACTTAAGTATGGTGTAGCTGGTGATTATGCTGAGACAAGTGCAGGTTCGATTCCCGCTTCGGAATACAATAGATATCTAAAGCTAAGGTCGAACTAACACTCTGGATGAACTGTGTGAAAGATGACATGGATAAGCGAGGAGCGAATGCAGAGATGACGACTGACAGAGGAGAATGGAGGATGAAGAAATGTTGTGCCGACCACACATAAAGTGGGAAAAAGGCAGGAACAAGAAGAAGAAGGTCGAACTAACACGTTGGCAACAACAGTGGCAAACAAGTCGTCATCATCATCATCATATTCAGCCTGAAGAAGTCCACTGCTGGAAAAAGGCCTCCCCTACACATTTTCAGGAAGAACGATACTGAGTCCTTTCCATCCACCGACTTCCGCGAACAGGTAATGTTTGACAACACAATGTTTTGTTTCCTAGGACCAGTGGTTTAGGCTGTGTATTGTATGTCACCCAGGATTTAGGCTCTTATGCAGAAACAATACTCGGCTCTGAGTCGAGCTCAAGCATAGATTTTGTGACAGTTCTCCATTGAAAAGTGTCAGAAATCTATGCTTGAGGCTCGAGATTGTTTAATATGAGAATCATCATCATTTCCACCCATTTCTTTGCATCCACTGCTAGATTTGAGTATAGGCTTCCTCTAACCGCCACTCTTTTCGGACCCTTGCGAATCTCATCCACTCATTCCAGCCCTCGTTCGACCAACGGGCGGGTGGTTAAACTCCTGTCTGAGCATCTCTTTGGCCACCATTCTGTGGCTACCTTCGTCCATCTCCCGTTTCATCGTCATCATAATATAGTAACGATAGGTAATAAGTAATGTTTATTGACTTAATAAATAGGTTTCACAAATCTTTTTTGAACCCATAGTCTCCCGTTTGAACCCATAGTTACTATTATTTACAGAGGACAGGAACATGAAGAGGAATCGATAAATTAGGAAATAAAACCTGCACTTCTCTCGTTTAAGCCATCCACTCTCTAAACCAGAGAGGTCTTCAACAAAGGACATGAATAAACCATAACATAAAACCCTGGTGCTAACATAACAGGAAGCATTTGGTATTAGCAAGATACAAAGTGGAAAAGCATAATGCATTATACCACCAATGTGGTGTGAAAGAAGACGTAGTGATGAGAGTAGAGAGGTATGCTAAGATGGTTTGGATATGTAGAGATAATGAAAGGAGATTACCAAAACAATTGCATCAGGCGAGTGTGAATGGAACTGCTGGAAGGGGAAGAGCTAGGCGCATGTATCTCGATCAGATAGCAGACGTTTTAGAGAAAGGTCAGGTTAGGAGTACCCTAAGCCGACGAGCAACGATGAAGAATGTTGATGGACGAGTGAATGAAGCGAAAGAGGTGTGACAGGAACGTCGCAAGTGGAAATCCGTGACCTCTGCCTATCCCCATGGGAATGTGGCGTGATTTTATGCATGTATGTATACCACCAATGCACAATGCTAGTGCTATCAAACGATGATGGAAAACATTATGAGAAAACCCGCTCAGCTCCGCACTTGATGCCCGGGATACACGAGGATAGTCTTTCAAGCCATGATAGCAAGACAATAATAGTAAGCTAGCAAGCTGTGTAAACAGAACTAGCTTAATTTTTCATATAGCAGTTCTGTTTACACGAAGCTAGAACCTGCTTGAATCCTGGCTTGAAATAACTAGCCTCGTGTATCCCCGAACCACCAAACGAACTTAGTGATGATGGTTACAGGCAAAGAGTAAACCTAACTACTCATCATCAGATGAGCCCTTTGTTCCTATTTTGTCATAAAACACTCTATTCGACTAGCCTCTCAGCTCAGTTGGCAGTAGCTCTGCCTTCTGCGCCGTAGGTCGTGGGTTCGATCCCCACCGAGAACAAATATTTGTGTGGTGAACACAGATGTTTGTTCTCTGTCTGGGTGTTATATTGTGTTCTATGTATGTATTTACAAAAAAAAAGTACCTAAGTATTATATCAGCTATCTGGTTCCCATAGTACAAGCTCTGCTTAGTTTAAGGCTAGATAGTGTTGTGTGGATTGTCCGCTTTATTTATTTATTTATATTCTATTTGTGTAATTGTTATAGGCTGAAGGGACCACTCACCATCTGCCTTACCGCCTAGTTAGGTGAACGTCAACGGGCATAGACAGCTCCTGATTCCAATCAATCGGCTACAAGCAAAAAAGATTTGAAGCTGATTGGTCGGAATCAGGAGAACAAACCTCACCAGGCAGTACTCCTGGCTTGTTCCTCATTCAAAATAATAAAGTCATCGACAATGCGCTCACAGGTATCCAGAAAGCTGCTCCGTATCAGCACTATCGCTGTGCAAACACAGATAGCTTATCTACCCTATGCCTATGTATTTGTAAGTACGTAACGGGACCGTCGCATGGGGCTATGAAACGCAGGAGTTTCTTATTTAGTACCCTTGTTGCAAAACACAAATTAGAAATTCTTCTTATTGAGTCACTGGTTCTTTCGAACCAAGTGTGGTGAAAGAATTTTAAGTGCTCCTTAAAGAGGCTCCTTTCGTACACTCGACACATGTTTTCGAACTTTTTGACATGCCGGTTTCCTCACGATGTTTTCCTTCACCGTTTGAGAGTACTGGCATAGTGCACATATTTTTTTTCGACAGAAAACTTATTGGCACACGACTGGATTTGAACCCACACCCTTAGGATCGGAAGGCGGGACCGCTACCACTAGGCTACCAGTGCTCTCTGAAATTAATTAAAATCTTTGTGAAGGGCTCGTCCGGGGTTTATTAGAATAAATGCCCAATTGACTTAGACCTAGCGAATACTGCGATATCTATATCTCTATCTCCTTCGATGTTCTCCTTCACCACTATTTACCGCTTACAGTGACTTTCGTGGCCCACCACGGCAGTTGAGCAAGACCAACAGTACTTTATTACTCAGCCTGTACCATAGAGTAAATACAATAGAAAAGGCTATGGCGGAAAGGTGTCGCTCAGGACATGAACCATGCTAATATGAAAAGAACTAAATTTTCAACACACATTACCATTACCGAGACATGGACGCTCACTAAGGAAAACGTAACGAATACGTCGTACATAAGTTTTCGACGACGGAGACAGGGCGGTAAATCTTATGTGGAGTTGGGCAGGACACCTTACTAGACGTGGTGATGGTCGGTGGAGTAAGACCTTGACCGAATGGTGGCCGAAGTCGGCCCGAAGAAATCTCACGTCCATCAAAGGGCAGTGAATTACTAGCGCGTATTGTCGTTAAATACTCAATATTTATTACATACACATGGTTTAGTTTAGGTACATACATAGTTCTTAGGTGTAAGTCAGTATCACATGGACCCTGTGTATAGGGTAAAGCAACATAGGGGTAGGCCGAGGTTTATAGACAGTATCCACAGGAAAGAAATGGTCAATACGTGCGGAGCTGACTCAGCCGCGGGTTTCCTCACGATGTTTTCCTTCACCGTTTAGGATCGAGGATTAGGCCGCTGTCAGGATGGTATAGGTAGCAAGCCTATTCCATCTAAAATCCTATACCAGGCACTATAGCGTCCCGCGATTAGGGCTTGTGTAATCACCAGTTACGTCTGACGCTATATAAATCATCTACAATAGATGCAAAGTATGTATTTGCAAAAAATATTTATAATAATTTATTATATCTGCTATCTGGTTTCTATCGGCTCTGCTTAGTTTGGGGCTACATATTGATGTGTGTATAATCTACAATACATACACATAATCAGCTACCCGAAGAAGCTATAATAATAATTATAAAATAGATTGATTTTCTCTCGAAAACATAGATAACCTTATTTCTAGGAACAATTAAAAACTAGGTAACTAAATTTCTAGGAACTATGCACAAGGTGTAATAGATGCAATTATTAAAGGTGAGGTTGCAATTATTAGGTTGCTATGCAGACAACGCATCATAGAACTTGATGGGCAACCATAATAAGGAGAATAAACCCAAGAATAAGGAGAACCACTCACTGGAGTCTCTTCTTAAATTTAAGAGCTTAGCTCTTGTCGGGGTTTTGATGCAGTTTTCTCCAATTAAGTTTTTCGAATGCGGCCTCCTTGACTTCCTTATACGACATGACAGCGACTTTTTCTTTTATCTGGCTCACTGGAGTACAGATTCTAAGGCCCGTATTCCGAAACAGCGCTTGAGTCTGCGTCGAGCCTCAAGCATAGATTTTATGACAGTTCTCCATTGAAAAGTGTCAAAAATCTGTGCTTGAGGCTCGACTCAGACCTAAGCACTGTTTCAGAATACGGGCCTAAAAGCCTGACTACTTCCAACAAACTTGCTCATAGTATGACTGATCACAGATGAGAATAGAACAAAAAAATTATAATAAACCGAGTACAAAAAACTGATATAATAGATACGGACTTAGTTATGGGTATAGATAAAGTTATAGATAATGAAATCTATGTTTGTATACTGGCCAAAAGTGAGGTCCTTCACCCTTTTATATTTCGAACAAGCTGCATCATCATTTTACACAGCTATCAGAGTTTAATGACCTCTTTTGGTATTATTCTGGAATAAAAAGTACCATATTTGTCAATGTCATCCAAATCCAATAAGTTCTGGAGAAGAGTGGATACAAAAATAAATAAATAAGTTTAATTATTATTATTTTTTTGTTCAATTTTTTTATCTGCGGTCAGTCTTCCGACTATGAGCAGGTTTGTTGTGGGTAGGTTGTAGACTTTCAAAATTCGCACTCCAGTGAGCGCTTCTCTTTATTCTTCGGCATTATATCTGGGTGTATTGTGCATTGTCCCCCTGCCAAACCTCACCCCAGCCAGCTCAACTCCTTAAAATAACGGAGTAGGACTTTGGGTTGCAATAGCTTAAAGAGAGAGCATCTTAAGATTGTTATTGTTTTCTAAACTATACTTATACACTATCGTGCAAAGATTTTTTCTAAGATTTTGGACTTTCCTCGATCTTTGCTTAGATTCATAGTTATATTTTTAAGATGTTTATAAATTATTCATGCGGAATTATTAAATTAATTTACTTTGTAGGTGTTAAAAACGAATATGTAACCAAAGTAACAAAACGGTCTAGGCTACATATAAAGTGGGTACTTAGGTATCAAGAATCTCTAGCACTAATCATTCAATAGCGAGTGGGTGTGCAGGTTTAATCAATTGGACAAATACAATTATGGTCTGTGTGTATACCTATCACACTATAGTAAATGAGCGCCTATCAACTACCTATTAGGTACCTACCCAGTTAGTACCTAGGAGTTTGTGTTTAGTTTAGTCTTTAGGAGAATGTATTCGTCTATTTCGTTATAAAATCAGCCTACTCTTTGACCTGGGTTATTTTATTGAATGATATGCGGTTCTACTTATATGGAACTACGGCTTTTGGTAAAAATATATACAAAAACATAACCTCATCACCCGCTGTCACACTCCCAAAAGTAATGCAATTTTGTACATGAAAACTTACCTGGATCTCTTGGTCTTGGCATTTCACTTGTAGTTCTGATAATGTAGATTCTGGTTTAGAGGCTTCATCCACCGTATCCTGCCCAGGAACTTCAGATAACACTTCGGTAGCGAAGGTCGTAATTTGCCCTTTCAAACTGTTAAAACTCTGGTTCAAATTCAGCCACGACATTATTGATGCAAAAGTTAATTTGGCATATCACTCTGGGGATAAAACAGCATGAAAATCGCGCGTTATCAGGTGTAAACAATGAGAAAATTGCATTATTTTGCAAATGACAGGACTATGAAGAGTTGGCAAAACAAGTCGCCATTTTTGTTATTTTGACATTACACTTAGTTTTTTTTTAGTTTTTATTTTCGTTTTTGGGGTAAGCAGAATATGGCAGCAGTTGTGTTTTGAATATTTTGCTATGTTTTCTCCACAGATCACCTTCTCAAGGAATATAATACTCTCTACGAGAGCACCTTCTCTTCCTACTAGAGTATTCGCAAGTTCAGTCTGTGCGTGACTGATTGCGGTTAAACATAAAATAACTGGCCTCTCAGCTCAGTTGGCAATAGCTCTGCCTTCTGCGCCGTAGGTCATTTAAAAATAAATAAAACAGAAAGGAGCAAGCAAGACGAGGTATTATGGTAAAGAATCTGAAGCTTGCTTAAAAAAAGTAAATATTCTGTTGTCTATTGATAATATTGTTAGAGGCTAAAAAAAAAATGATTCATTGTCTCTGCCAATTTTGTTTTTACTATTTTTATTTTCGTCTTCTTCTTTTTTTTGGATTGGATGTACTTTTTCAGATCATTATTATTTATTTCCGTGGTCTATCCTAAGAACACTGCTGTTTTTTTGTCAGTAGTTTACATAGTACATTCAAGTCATCCACCATCCCGAAATAGGAAATATGGATTTGGAAAATTTTGACTGCCCAAAATTTGAAGCCCAAAAAATCATAAAAACCTACGGAAAATCGTCAAAACTAGTGCAAAAAGTTAGCGATGTACGCGCAGTAGAACGAATACCTGCTGAAAAACCTCATGTGTCGACTAAACAACCGGAGGAATTGACGACAAAAAATGCAGTGAACTGTTTAGTGGCGGGAACTTTGACTTCCAAAGTTTGCAGATACTGCCTCTTCGTGACTGAAGAGCTGCATGAATTAGAAAAAGTTGTGGAAATTGCCAATAAAGGAGGCCTGTACTCTGTAGCCATCAAAGATATGATAGCAAGTTTTTATCCTTTCAAGGTTTGTTAATCTCTACTCTATGACTCTTTGTAGGGAAAGCATATCCTACATTTAGAGTGATAATTGTGGTTGTATTTTCCAGGTTGCTGATGACCCAAACTTTCCCAACAAAATCTGTGAGAAATGTTTAGACCGCACCATAGACGCATATCTATTCACTCAGCAGTGTGAACGGACTGGCAGAGCTCTCAAAAACTGCTTTGAAGACATCAACACTAAGTTCTTGAAACTGGATCCTTTAGACTGGCAGCAGACACATCGGCGTGGGCGGAGAAAAACTAATTTAAACCATAACATGATTGCCGTTGATCATTTTAAAGTTGTTGAGTACGCTGATCCCTTATTCCACATCATCAATACTCACTCTGAAGCACTATCAACTGAACCTGCAATAAACCCACTTGAATGCCTGAAATGCTGTCAAGTCCTACCAAATGTGGAATCACTGGCGAACCACTCAAAAATTCACCCAGCGTCCATGTGGTTTACTTGCAGACTCTGCTCAAAATCATTTCCCAAACTGTACTTGATCAAACGGCATTATCGTGATCACCAACAAGAACTTCTACATCCAAACTTAGATGATAAAAAGTTTGAATGCAAGGAATGCAGCGAGTTGAGCAAAAATTATTACGAGCATTTGCAGCATCTGGAGAAGCATCATTTTAAAACCGTCTTGGAACATCTATTAGATGAACAGATGAATAAGTTGTGTGCTGTTTGTATGAACAGAGGCACCTTAGTGCCGTTAGATGATATTATCTGTCTGCATGGTGGGCCTCCAGACTTGATGGGAGATAAAACGATACAAAGCATTTTGGATTTTACACTGCCAGAGGTAAGACTGAAAACTAGAAAGCTTGTTACAGTCATATGCTCGTTCATAATGGTTACAAAGCTATCATGCAGCTTAGTCTGTTGCCATCTCTATTTGTTGCCATGAAAGTAACAGAGACAAGAAACTTTTAGCAAGCTGCTATGAATAGAAGTTAATCTATAAAACAGTGTGCGTAATGTCAACGTGATTGAACAGAGCTAATATTATATTTTTTTCAAATTAAAAAAAACCCCTCATTAGGGTTCCGTAGCCAAATGGCAAAAACGGAACCTTTATAGATTCGTCATGTCTGTCTGCCTGTCTGTCTGTGTGTCTGTCCGTCCATGTCAGACACTTCCAAAGTGGAAAAAAGTTAGTCCCTCCCCCTCTAACTTCTAAAATAAGAGAATGATAAAACTAAAAAAAATATATGTTGTACATTAACTATGCAAACTTTCAACAATATTTTTGGTTTGAACGAGATCTAGCCAGTAGTTTTTTTTTTATACGTCATAAATCATAAACCGCAATTTACCTTTTGACGAACTACAAGAACCTTTATATTATGTTACTTGATACTACGGAACCCTTCATGGGCGAGTCCTACTCGCACTTGGCTGCTTTTTTTTTCATAGACATGTGAGACACTTAAACAGCTTGCTAAAAGTAGAGGCTTAGCCAAATGACTGCTATTAGACCATTATTGTAGAACCTATAGTGTACATCTAGAATATCTCAACTATTTTATTACTTGCTTTTAATTTATTTTCAGTTGCAGAAGAATAATTTGGAGGAATATACTGGATCTAAAATATGCGAAAAGTGTTTAAACAGTGCTCTAACATCTTATACCTTCATGCACAGTACCTATTTTGCAAGACAGCGACTAAGCACATGTGTTACCCACATGTTAGATAGCTTAAAAGACATAAAACCAGAAAAAACATTATGTATTGAGATAGCTAAAGATACAATCCTGCCTATAAAACTTGATGAAATGGATTTATTTGACAACTTAAAAGAAAAAGAGGAAGCTGAGGAGGATATTAATAAGGAAGTATTCTTAGAAGATGAGTACAGGATGAAATCTGAAGATGAAGAACCAGAAATAGAAACAAAGTTGAAACCTCATGTAGAAATGAAAGGTCCTAAAACAGAAGTTAAAAAAGAAATACATTTAAATGGGTTTCAAAATAATGTCTGCAGTGAATTCCTCACATTCAACAAAAGACCCAAAATACAAAAAAATTGTAAAAGATTTACATGCCCAATGTGTGACAAACATTTTCTATCAGACTATTTTGTTAAGAAACACATTTTGAAACATGTTAGTTACAAAGTTAGTTGTATTCCTTGTGGGACAGAGTTTGGTAATAAATTCTCTCTAAATGAACACACGAAATATGCACATATGTTATTCCAAAGCGATTATCGAGCATGTAAGGTTTGTGGAAGAGGATTTGCAAAATTAAACAAGCTAAAACATCATGAAAAACAACACAGGAATAAGATATGTCTTCTATGCGATAAAGTTTTCAAAACACAGAGGTTTCATGACATACACATGAAAAGACATATCCCCAAATTGATGGCTCTTAACAAAAGATATGGGAAAAATTGCAGCTTCTGTGAAATCGAATGCTCGAACGAAAATCAACTTTCACTGCATGTCAATAAAGTACACTTGCAAATAAAACCGTACAGCTGTGATATGTGTGATAAGAAATTCTATACTGAATACAATTTGAGAGACCATAAAAAGATTCATAGTAAATTTAGTAAGGAAAATTGTAAATTCTGCGGCAGAAATGTAAAATCTAGAAAAGCATTGGTTATTCATATCAGGAAGCATATAGGGGTGTCTCCACATTCCTGTCAGATATGCAACCAAGCATTCTATTCAATATATCTGTTGAAAAGTCACATGAATTTAATCCATGGAGGTAATTTCCTATGTAAACTGTGCAAACATGTAACTGTAAGCAAAAATGAACTTAAAATGCATGCAGCTAAAGCACATAGCATTTTGCAACCAAACTGCCTTAAGTAAATTTAGTTATGCTCAAATGTTAAATGCAAGCAAATTCGTGCCTTAATTGCTCTAAGTAGACAATTTTAAAATAGATTATAATCAAATATTACTAAGAAATTATTTTACTTCTTTTATTAATAAATGTTACTCATATTACTTGCTTTGTTAAAAAATCTCAGAACAGTCGAGCCGGCCCAGTATATTATATTTTATTACTAGCGCCTGCCCGCGGCTTCGCTCGTCACGTTCCCGTTACTTTTTCGGGATAAAAAGTATCCTATGTCCGCCTCCTAGTTTTAAACTACCTCCCCACCAAGTTTCAGCCAAATCGGTTTAGCCATTCTTTAGTTATAAATAGGGTAACTAGCACGACTTTCTAGATTAAAACCAAATCCCGGGAACCATTTATTTCACCGGCATAATGCCTGCGGCCTATATTATTTATTCCAGATTATAATCTTTCTCTGTGCTAAATTTACATCCAGATCCGTTCTGGCGTTATGAGTAACAAACATACATTGTTGGATTAGATAGCATAACAACCAAGCACCTAAATGACGTGATTATGACAGGACAAGAGAAGAGAAGATGTAGGACTCTAAACTAAGTACAGTATTTTCGCTAACTAGGCTCGCACGCGACGAATACTATACCTATTTTAAAAACATCCATTAGAGTAGCTAAAAGTCGTGTCTGTGTGTAAAAAGGAAGAGTAGAACTTCCGGAAGTGAACCGGAAGCCGGAAGTGGGACGTATGCTTTCCGCAACTGGACGCATGCTGGACGGTCAAGTCAAGTGGATACAATCGAAACTCGTATGTT
Organism: Thera britannica; assembly: GCA_939531255.2. Lineage (NCBI taxonomy): Eukaryota > Metazoa > Arthropoda > Insecta > Lepidoptera > Geometridae > Thera > Thera britannica. The sequence goes on along the minus strand of OW618043.2, from coordinate 7,641,156 downwards.
TTTTGATGACAGAATTTGGTGCGTAGACGAATTAAATTGTTCTTTCCTTGGACAAAAAATTCTGCTAATAAAAAGGATTTGGCGGAAAGACTTTGTATATAAGCCAGCACAATTAAAAAAAAAAAACTGAGTGAGTGAGTGAGGTGACCCAATCCCAATTCCCAATCCCAACCCAATTGACATTTGACATTCGCCATGTTTGAGAATGAAAGAGAGATGCAAGAAAGTTACGAAAGATAGAACACCGATTTTATTAAGGAAAACATCAAAACTCAAAGGAAAATCAAATCAATACCAAGTAAATAAACTATTAAAGTTCTATTACAATTATCTACATAGATATCTTGGAAAAGGTAAAGACTTAGATTACGAAACAAAACACCCTATTTTTTCATTTTGACTCATTTTTATGCTATTTTTCATGTAAGAATTTCTGTTAATGAAATTGCTTTGTTCCAAATCCTAGACGTTTCGTGTTCTAAAATGGAGCGAGTTTTCAAATATTTGATCGAAATCTCCGCTTGTTGCAGGAGTACGTGCAAAATGGACTGTACCCTGACCAAGCTGAGAACCCAAGAGTTGATAAACACAGAATGGCTGAAATCACGCATGAAAGCCATCTGGACCTCACCAAGATACTGTGCTCTGTGCCTCAGTTCTGATGCGGAGTTCTTTGCTTTGAGCATGGAGTTTACAAGCAATGAGCAAACTCTTTCAAAGCCTATGAGAGATGTGGTTAATTACGTGTTTAATTTTGACGTGAGTATTCTTTCTTACGTAACGTTTAATACAGATCGTGAGAAGTCTGTGTACGGAGAGGGCTCAGAATCGTTCTTCCTGAGAATGTAGGGCAGGCCTATGTCTAGCAGGTTACTTCATCAGGCTGATGATGATGATTCTTACCTAATGCACACCATTTGGTGAGTAGCCTTAATTGATTATTCTTATCGTGTCACTGATTCTTTGAACCAAGTGTGGTAAAAGGATTATAAGGGCGCCTCAAAGAGTGTCCTGTGTGGCACTTGACACCATATTGTCCTTATTTGTAAAAGATGCAGTCTAGAAGTCTTACTACTTGTAAAATTATCTATTAGAGCAATATGTTTCATTTTCAGATTGAAACCTGCATCCCAAGTGACTACATATGCGTGCACTGTGCAGAAAAAACTATACAAACATACACTTTCATAACCGATACCAAAAAAACATACGAAATATTGGATAACTGCTTGAACGATATGAATTCAAAAGTCAATGACATTAACAACACATTGAGTGAAGACACACAATATGACGATTCGAATGTAGTGATTGTCGTTGAATGTGATGCTGAGACTTATGGAAAAATAAGTGAGTTGGCGTCGTCCAAAAATGCTGTCTTAGTTGATGAATCTACCAATGTCAAAATTGAGAATAGTCCAAGGCCATCAGACCCAATCACTACAGTAGCTAGCAACGAGGAAAACATTGGGCCAGTACTCATTCCAACATTGAGGGTAGTCAAACATCCAAGGAAAAAAGAAGTTGAAAGAAAAGTAGATTATGAAGAAAAAGTTTCTACTCCAAACATAACTCTCCAAGAAGGTAAATTGGTGATAGAACCTTTGGTAACAAAGAGTATACCGTCTACTGCAAGATTCAACACCTACTCTTGTCACTCGTGCACGGATATCTTCACCACATACAGATCTATGAAGGAGCATGAAAAAACTAAACATAACTCTGTCATCTACAAATGTAGATTTTGCACTAAAATCTACAATACTCAACAGTATCTAGATGTTCACTGCTTGTCAGCACATAAGAAATCTAGATGTAAATTCTGTAAAAATATGTTTGATTCCGAATCACTGGACAGTCACTTGAAAGAGAAGCATCATCAGTTGATCTATGCTTGTGCCGACTGTAATCTTGTCTACTATAACTCCGAAAAGCTTGACACTCATATCAAGTCAAGCCACATCAAGCCTACTCTTGTGACTAATGCGAAGAAGCACTGCGTTATGTGCTTAAAGAATTTGAAAGACGCTGAAGTTCCTTCTCACAAATGTAAATTTAATTGTCTAGAATGCCCTACAGTTCCTTGTGTTCATTATAGTTACCTCATGTCTTATAGAGAGCAAGTCTTGAACCGTTCCCCGATAATTCGTTGCATAGACTGTGACTATACCACTAAGAGGAAAGAACATCTCATCGCTCATGTTAATAGAGAGCATTTAGACCATCATCCATTTACATGCAACGATTGCGGAACACAGTTCTACACAAAACAGTCTCTTAAAACACACATGATGCAGTTCCATCAAGATTTGAAATGTCAGTACTGCGATTCAGACTTTAAGAACATGAAACTACTGAAAATGCACCGACAAGCATGTAAAGAGAGTACTAGGAGGCATAACTGTGAGAAATGTGTAGCATCTTTTGATACTTGTCAAGAGTTGGAAAAGCATATTGCAGTCAATCATAGCGAGTTTGTGTATCCTTGTTCACTTTGCACCAAAGAATTCCCCAAGAAAGACAATTTGGAGGAACACCATGCGAGGGTACATAACGGAATCCAATACAAAAAGCGACGGAAGATGATTGAATGCACTCTCTGTGATATCACTTTCAAAACCATCAAAGAAATGCTTGAGCATGAAAAACACCATCCACCCAACGAATTGTTTCCTTGTAAAGTGTGTCCGAAGAGTTATCGAAACCTTAAGTTAGTCTACATTCACAAACAAAAGCACTATTCCCAGAGGAAGAAATGTCCCGGCTGCAATAAAGCTGTGGCGGTCTCATACTTCAAGCAACACAAAGCTTTATGTGTGACTCTGAGGAAAATAGAGCCAGCTATAATCTGTGAAGTTTGCGGCGAAGTCTTCCATTTGCAATCCAGTCTAAAATCCCACCAGCTACTCCACGACAAGCCAGAGCCATGTGTGCATTGCGGCAAGAAAATCAAATCGGCATCTATGAAAAAACATCTAGAATTAAAACATGAATCATATGCTGACCAAGACGATATTTCCATTAAGTTAATCCAGCTTCATAAGTGCAGAGATTGTGGGTTTGTGACTCGCAAGAAAGGAGAATACGAGAACCATAGGAATAAAATACATTTAAAGATCAAACCGTACAGTTGTGATGAGTGTAGTCGCACGTTTTGTGTTAAGTCCAGACTGAGCGAGCACATGCGAACTCATTCTACAGCCAATTCTTGCTATTGTTCGTTTTGTGGAAAGAAATTTGCGAACAAAGTATGCTTGAAGATGCACGTCCGGAGACATACTGGTGAAAGTCCATATGAATGCAACATCTGCTTCGAAAGATTCCGGTCTTCCAGTATTATGAAGACTCATCGGTTGAAGAAACACCAGGATAAGACTATAGCCTGTCCGTTATGTGATGCTATGTACCACATAGTAGCAGAGATGAGGTTCCATGTAAAGAAAACCCATTGGAAAAGTTCTGAGCCGTTTGATTATAAGAAGATTGTTCCGGAGAGATTTCACCATTTGTTCCAAGATAGGAGACTGACGAGGTTGGGTGATGAGTCTCTGGTTATCACTGAGAGTATGGTAGGTACTGATGAGTATATGCAGGGGTGATGATGATTGCATAGTTTAGGATCCAGTCCAATGGATTTTTCTGGATGGAAAATTTATGTGCACAATGCTCTCAAACAGTGAAAGAAACCCATTGCTTAGTCGGCTCTGCACGTATTGACCATGTCTTTCCTGTGGATTAGGCCGACTAACGGGGCGTCCACAAATTACGTGATATGTTTAAGGGGGGGAGGGGTTCGAGTCAAATCTCATCTAATCTTACGTTGGAGAGAGAGGGGGTCTCGGCAAATATCACGCATTTTTTTCTGAATGATACAAAAAAAATTGTACTATTTTCCCGTCCCGTTTTAATTATTCTATTGTAAAAATTTTATTACATTTATAACTCCAGCCACACTCAGAAAGCTTCATTAACTTAGTCCTAATGAGCGATTAACTAATTAGCATTAAATCTGTTAATTAGAGGTACATCCCAGAGACATAATTTAATGGTTCATTAGTTAATGACACTTTAAGGTATTCGTAGGGCGGAGCATTATCGATTCTCGGTCGATTCACTCGATCGATTGCAAATTGTACAGCAAACTTACTTCTAACTGTCAATGTCAAGTCAAATATTTTCATAATGTCAATGTCAAATAACATTCAGAAGGAATATTGTATGTAATTCAAAAGTTCATTGAGGTTGTTGTTTTGTTTATTTTGGTTGTAGTCTATGTTCGCTGGGAAAATAATAAAGTTTTAAGTGGTTCGCCGGGAAAAAATAGTTAATTGTTTCCGGGCTGGATTGTCCCATCCAAGATAGGTAGATGCAGATCACAATGGGATTGGATATAATTTAATTTAATTTTTTAGTTTTATTTATGTATCATCTTTGACATTTTAATTTGATTTTATTTGTGTGTTATTTTATTGTGTACCTACATTATGGATTTGTATAATCTGAAATAAATAAATTAATAATAAAAAATAACTAAAAAAGGCTAAAATACAATTAGAGGAAGTTAAGAAATCTAATCCTCAAAATATTTTTTTACAATATGTATGGTAAAATAGGTAGTACCTAATTTAAGAGTATTATATAAAGCACCTTCCCACACTATTTCTGGTTTAAATTTGATTTTTTTCTGTAGTTTTTTTTACACATTGAATAATAAACATAACACACAATACAAAGCGAATCACAAAAATAAAGATATAACCTCAAATGAAATGACAAAATCAGTCATTAAATAGTTAAGTGATGGTTTTGCTATACTTAACTTTAATTGCCATTAGAGGGCGCTAATGAACCGTTAACTGACTCTGAGAGTGACTTTTTTCAAATCTACACTAAGGAACGACTTAAGTAGCCATTAACCAACTCTGAGTGTGGCTGATGATTACTTGTCTTAACTAGTCGTAAATAAAAGCATGGAGCAATTTTTTTTTTCTTTTTACAATAACAATTCAATCCACCTCACGTGAGATTGGGGTATGGAGGAGGGGGTTGAATAAAATCTCACGACATTTCACCAGGGGGGGAGGAAGGGACAGAAAATTAAAAAAAGCACCTCACGTAATTTATGGACGCCCCCTAAGCTGTCAATAGTGTGGTATAGGTGCTGAGCAAAATCCTATCCCAGGCACTATAGCGTCCTTCAAGTAGGACTTGAGTAATCACCAGTTGCCTCTAGCGCTATATAAATCATCTAAATTAGATGCAAAGGCCTGTTTACTTTTTAGTATATTTTTTCTTTTTAAACAACTTCTGATCGAACAAGAATATAGCCCACATGATGTTAAGTGGTAACCATCGCCTATGACAAAGCATTGTCTTGTACAAAGATGTTTTAGGTATCCAACAATTCCTTGGGGGTAACTTTTGCTCAGTAGTGGGTTCTTGTATCTTCCTTACTTTTACTACCTGATAAGAACCATTTTATTATATTTTAAATCAATTTTATTAAAGTTAGTAAAGTAATGAATAAAAAAAATTGCGTAAATTAATTTTTATTAAAAAAATAAGGTACAAAAGGACTTCAATTTATTGTAAATAATTTTATATAACAATAAATACAGTGAAAGGCAGTGTTCTTGAGTATTATTCATTAAAAATACTAATAACAATAATTTGAAATTGTAGGTATAAAAATGATCACATTTTTTTCTTAGCACTAATAAAGATTAACATCTAATTAACACAACATTGTTTATACTTATTTATAAAGATATTTCCATCTAAGAAACTTATTTATTGATATAAACAAAACAAAAGTATGAAAAGTATGAGTAAACAAAGATGCAAGTAACTTATTTTCGTATACAGTTGTATTGTCGTACGGTTTGCGATAAAGGTAGATGGTAATTTATGGTTTAAATTATTAAAACAAAAGAAACTCTTTTGAACCAGATTTAAAATTTCTTTGAAAGTTTGCTATGAATATAAAAATTGCAATGCCAGAGAAAATAATTTAAATAATGTTCTTAATACTCTACTCCATCTTAAGTTTATGACACTAGCATGAAACGGACACTGGCAGAATTGTGGCATATTAGTCGCAGTAGCCAAAAAAGAAGAAGTGAAGTGAAGTGGGACTGAAATTGTCGACGCTGACTGTACTACGTAACTAAGGTATGTTGATAAAATTTGCAAATAATAACAATAAATGTATTTATGGTAATTATCAATTTAAAACAAAAAAAAATTGTACAAAGTGAAAGGATTAGTCTACTCGATAACAGATGGTGCAGTTTTCAACAATTCTGAATTTCTCCTGCTTGAAGCCTAATAATATTTTTATGAAACCGATTTGATTACTTAGTTTAACTTATACTATGGTAACTCGACATTTTTTGATTTTAAACAAAAACTTATTACTAGAAATCGAATAAATCGTTTTAATCACAAGGCAGTGAATTTTTCTTAAAATAATTAGAGATTGCCAACAGATGGCGTTATTATCAACTTTGGCACCATAAAATGTTCTCTAAAAATATTTTGTGGTACCTGTGATATTGATAGCCTTCCTCAAATTATTCTACGCGGTAGTCCATGGGATAGGATAGGATTGGAACACAACTAAATATCACAAAAGCAGGCCAAAATAAGGGACATAGGTAAGACTGTTAGTGATGGTATGATAACTAAAAAAACATCGTTCAAATCAATTCCTAGATGGCGTGGGTGATGTCTGAAAAGCCTGGGAAACTAAAGTTTCCTTTCGTTTGATTGATCCGGTACAAGCAACATAATAATAGTACATTGTTACCCGAGTGTTGAAAGTCACGTTTTTTGAGTCCCGAGACGGGTTTGGCGCCAGAGCGTAGCGAGGGCGCCAATGGAGCTTGAGGGACTTAAAAGACTTTCATCCGAGGTAAACACTGAGCTTTTCATTACGAATACAAGGAAAGTAAAAATAAAAACATGAAAGAAAAATTTGTGAAAATGAAGATTGAATTGCCGCCTTCCCGGTTTTTTTTTTTATTTTTCTCTGGCGGGCCCTCGGCTTCGGTTCGCCAGCATTATTCAGCCAAAATTTTCATTTTCATAATTTAAAAAATGGAAAATTGTTTGCTCAAATCTATGTTATTTTAAAGAAATAGTTGAACGTACGAGTACGAATATAATAATTAAGCCGTATAAGGAATCAACACACGAGGATAGTAGGCAGTGCTAATTTTTATCATATTTTTTATAAATATTGTTGACATGGATGATATATTAATAAAGTAATTTAGAAGATATATTATTTATTTAATACTATCTTTATGTTATTTAAATTTAAATTTTACATTGCGCTCTAATTAGACTTTTTAAACTTCATACCGTTGTAATGGGTTTCCAACCTACTTGCTGAATAAAAAGTTGGAATTTGGTTGAACAACCTCCTTGCAGTTAGAAAGACTTTAGAAAGTTGGAACATGGTTGAATAAAATAGAACTTGTTTTTTTTTATAATTTGACAGCTGTCAGTAGAAAGCGATTCTCCCTAGGGCTGAAAGTTTTACTTTCTATTAGGCCCCTCAGGCAACTTCAGACCTACTTTCAGAGTATGAGTAATGAAAAATTAATTTCTTGCTTGAATCCTTGCAACACTATGGGCCACTACCGCCTTAGAGCGAAACTAGATTTGAGTATGTTCTATCATCGTCAAAATAATAATTGTTGATTGATTTTGAATGGGTTGTCTAGCTAGAAGGATATTTATTTAGGACAAAAACTAGGATAGGATATAAACTGACCGCGCAATCAATTAAATATAATACTTTTCGTTCTCACAATGACCATTTCGCACCAATTTTGAGACACTAAGTTCGAACTTATGCTTAGTACTGGTAGCCTCCTCCTCCACCTCCTTGGTTCGGGGGCAGATATTCCTGGCCTCCTTGGTTCGCGGGGCCACGGCCGTAACCACCAGCTGGTGCCTCAGGATACCTAGCCTCGCCTTCGTAGATAACCTAAAACAATAGATAAAAATACGAATCAATTACGAGTATAATACGAGTGCCTCCACTTTTATAATGCGGACAACCAAAGAGTGGAACTCGTTGCCGGTGTCTGTTTTTCCGAATTAGTCTCTCTCTTTTGCATGGAAAAATGATGAGACAACAGCTCTAACTAAGTACGTAACGTATTTTTGCTGTCTCATCTTTTCTCCCTACAAAAGACAGAGACACGTACCTAGGCGAAACGAAAACAACATTTGATAACGAAATGTGGTAGCAAGACTCGGACTTCGGGTACCGTTGTTAATAAAAGTAGTGTTAAAAACCATGATATTTTCTAAAGTTTATAAACCAAGATATTTTGTAGGTTTCTTTAGTTATATACGGTTCTTACCTCAGCATTGAACCCGTTCCTCCAATCAGCGGTATACTTCACAATTTGCGTGCGGCCGTCCGGCAATGCGACGCGGTACTCCCCCCGGGTGACGTCACCGTCCGATATCGCGTTGTGGCTGAAGTTGTTATCGTCCTCGTTCACGGCGTACGAGAAGTCGAACGGCATGCCTGGCTCGTGATGGTGGTGCTCTTCGTGGTGATCGTGGTCGTGCTGTTCGTGATGCTGAAAAACAAAGTTATCGAGCAGGTAAGTAGTGGACTGTAACGTCAAATCTGTAGATGGAGCCACGGTCGCGTTAGTGCCGAACAGTGCCTAAGGCCCGTATTCCGAAACAGTGCTTGAGTCTGAGTCGAGCCTTAAGCATAGATTTTATGACAGTTCTCCATTGAAAAGTGTCAAAACTCTGTGCTTGAGGCTCGACTCAGACTCGAGTACTATTTCAGAATACGGGCTTAAGAGTTATTCGTCGAGTGTGATTAGGATCCAATGATGCAGCGGTCAGCGCAGCCCCGTACCAAAGGGAACGTCGTGGGTTTAAATCTGCTCGGCTCTTAACTTTTGGTACATTATAAAAATCTTTGTTATTTCCTAAAGTGTTAGTAAACACTATAAAATCAATAAAAATAAAGTTTTTTGTAAACTAGCTGCCTGTAGGATTCGCACGGGTATACCTAGACATTTATGTTTTAAACACAAATAAAATCTATGTTACTCAGGGTGTGAACTGTGAATGTAGCTTTCCAATGGTGGAATAATTTTTGCAATCGGCACAGTCGTTTTTTAGTTTATTCATTACAAACATACACGCAAACATTTTATAAAAAGGAAAGATTTGTATTTTTACTTTAAGACGAAAACTATCCATTGCTAGAACTCTGTTTATTTTTAGACCACGAGAAACAATCATCTACGCAAAACGAGACTTCATGTTTTTTATATCCCGACTAGTGATGTGTCTCGTTGCCCGGTCTCAGTAGTGATGTCCTATTCCCGAAACCGGCAAACAGTACATGGGTACGGTTGTAGGTAATAAATATTGCACATCGGCTTTTTTGCTTTCGTAGAGCGCTATCTCTTTCTGACGCACACTACGCTCTATGAAGACGAGATTAGTCGAAGTGCAATATTTGTTGCATACCTACTACGAGTAGGTACTTTGTTATACATTTTGTTTTAATGAAAACAGCCACGATAAAATTTTACATCTCATAAATTGTTATAACGATAACTTCTGATAAAATGATTAAATTGTAAACGATTATCGTAAAATAAATAATAAACATTGCAAAACATCAAAAATGCCAAACCAACGATTTCTAATAAAATACAAAGTGTTTTAACAATGCTTATTTTAAAATGGCTAAAACTGTATTTTCGTCATATTTGTGTTTTGGTAGGTAACCTAACTTATGCGACTTGAGAAGGTAGGTTTATATAGAAAGTTTTAAATAATAATTGTTCCTATTTCAGTTTTTTACAGTATTGCCATTGTGTAACGGATATGATTATTATAATAAAAATGAAGTTGGTAAGTAAACGGTTCAACCATTTCCGGTAGGTACCCTGAGTTACTTTACCCATTACCACAGAATATTTTTTTTTTTGGGTCATTTACACAGCACTTTCTAGCCCCAAATTAAGCAGATCTTGTTCTATGGGAACCAGATAGCTGATATAATATTTACATGCAATTTTAGCAAATGCATACTGAGGATACAATTCAACATCTAATGAACAATTTGCGTTCACCACACAAATATCTGCTATAAGTGGGGATCGATCGAACCCACGACCTACGGCGCAGAAGGTAGAGCTTCTATACCAACTAAGCTGCGAGGCCAGTCACATTAAGTAGTACACAGTAAATGATAAGCCATTCATCATCATCAGCCTGAAGAAGTTCACTGCTGGGCATAGCTAAGTCTCGCCCATACATTTTTTGCCACCGCTGTATTACGTTCGTTTTGTGACATTGTTTTTTTAATGTGCTTATGCTCATGCTATGTAAAATCTTTACAGGTGAAAAACTTAAAGCAATAGACATAGGTAAGTGGCGACTATCAAAGTTTAAGGCGTTGACAACTGTCAGTTTTCTTAACTTGAAAAAAATAGGAATACAGGGTGGTTTTTGTGAAGGGTAGTAATGGCCAAGTTATTGTTTTCTATAAATCGAGGGCATGACTCCTTTCACGACTTTTCCCTAACTCTCGCGGTTTCGGACTTGGCCATCACCGCCCTTCTCAAAAAATCACCCTGTATGCTTAGGTATTTGATTAAAATGCTGATTAATATGAATAACACTATTATTTTTATAGAATATGGTGAAAGATTAACCAGTAAGTATCTTAATCTTAGTAACATTTCATGTTCTTAAAAGTTATTTGATTTCTACAAAATGATTATTTTTTATTTTAAGGCTTAGAACAAGGTAAGTCGTTCAAGAGAACCGGACCAAACAGTCTAGTGTTTTTTACGTTTGACGTTTAAGTCTACTCGTCACTAGATGGCGTTACAATTTATATACTCAAGAGGTGTGCTGCCATGCCACAAACCATTGCCTGAGTTTCTGACTATGCTATGCTAAGACCTCAGAAGAAAAATTAAGAACAAGAGTCTATCGCAGGACTTTATTTTCTCAATTCTGTTGTGTTTTTTAAATGTTTGTAATCGCTTAACTTCGCCATTATATTTTGTGAGCCGATTAGATTTTTTTTATCTAAAAGTTTGGACCCATACAAATTTCATTAAAATTGGTTCAGCAGTCTGGCCATGAGGTCGGTTTCTCAAGTTTTTTAAACTTATCAGTTATTAATTATTGTGCCGCTATTTCATGAGTTGTTGGTTGGTCAAAGTTCTGTAAATTGTTTACACCGCCTTATAAATGGAGAGGGTAGAAGAATTCACTTTATTATATTATTATTTATCATATTCATGTCATATCTTTATTATATTCATGAATCAAGGTCTAAAATAAAATGGTTTTTATTTATTTTTAATTATTATTTTGTTTCGACAAGGACTAGTTCGCCAAAATTTGAAAGCTCCAATGCAAGTTAAAATGAGATGTACTACAGAACTTCCTATTCCATCCAGTAAGTGGACTGCTTAATTTAATTACCGATCTAAACTAAACGCGCAAGTAGTATTCTAAATAGTATACCTCTGTTGCTTGAGTCCGAGTTGGACGCACTGTTTCTTGCGTAATACGTGCTGTTACCGAGTTTAGTTATTATGAAGTCATAAGTTCCCCTGGCGGGCGTATTGGGAACTCATGATTCCATACTCCAGTCCAGACAAAACCCACTCAAGTGTGTCACTCTGAGATGTAGATTTTGTTGGTCAGTAGTGTTGCTAGTAATAGGACACTTTCCGCAAAAAAATATGGTTTCTACTGCTCTAAATGCTATAAAAAGTTGTTATGTATAATAAATCCTTATCTTCAAACTAAAGCATCAGCTTCTGTTCTCTGTAAGTAACAAGTTTTAAGCTTTTTTGTCTCTTTCAGTTGATCCCGCTTTCATACCCTGTAAGTACTTCCGCGGTCCGCCAGATGTCACTTTTTATTGGCGTTAGAGGGCGTTCTTTTTTAAGACAATCATTTAAAAATTGTTTCATTATTTATTTTAATAGCCAGCAGCGGTGGTAAGTTTTTTTTGTTTATCGTCTAGTTGATTTTAAACAGTTTATTTTATGACTTACTAGTGGCCGCCCACGGCTTCGCTCGCCCGTTCCCGTAACACCCCGTTCCCGTTGTTTTTTTTTCGGGATAAAAAGTATCCTATGTCCTTCTCCCGGTTCTAAGCTACCTCCCCACTAATTTTCTGCCAAATCGGTTCCGCCGTTCTTGAGTTATAAATAGTGAAACTAACACAACTTTCTTTTTTAATTAAAGATTTAACCAAAGTTTGTGGAATAATAGAGCCTGACTTTACAGAAAATGATGGTAATAATAATATCGATAACAAAATCGATAACTGGGATGATGACAACAGAGGCGGTGTTGGTAAGGATAATGTCAATATTAAATTACAAAACATGTTTTTTTTTTAATTTAATTGTAAGGAGAAAAGCTCTAAAAAAATGGTGGCCTAGGAGGCACAAAAGAGGTCTTGGGAGACCAACAGCCCGGTGGGCGGATGGCTTTGCCAAACAGGGAAAGGCCTGGATGGAAAAGCCGACCGACCAAAACCGACAAAGTGGCATCTGAGGGAGATGAATTATGCCCAGCACAGTGAGTAAATACTAGCTGCATAATAATATGCTTTTGATGATGATGGAAACACAAAAAATTAAGTTAGTAGATACTCACGCCACCCTATGAGAGGTACCTATTGTACATGATTGAGAGGGACTAGGAAATAAAGGCACAAGATCGTTGTGACTGGCAAAAAAAAGATCTTTGCCCTAGGAACTGGCACCTAATAGACTCACCTAGCTTTAAGATGTTTCAAAGTGATCCTTGAGATACTACTGAATAATAAACTTTTGATTTTGATTTTTGCCCAACAATGCACCCTAACTCTATAAATATGCTTATGATTTTGTGATTTGATGATTTTTTGTTTTCGTTTGCAGAATCAAAAAATGTCGTCTTTTCGTTGTCGACCACGATCCCACCTTACAAAGCACCACCAACACCGGCGGACAAACCATTCTTCATTGATGATGACTGAAAAACTACCTGTCTACTTAAAATTGTTTGTTACGTACCTATTCTAAATTTTTGTTTTATTTACGTGAATATTTTCTGTACCGAAACTAAAGCATGGATGCGTTGGTTTCGGTACAAAAGAGCCTTTTTTGAGACGCAATTAAAATCCTTTCAACACACTGGTTCGAAAGAACTAGTGATACGATAAGAAGAATTAGCATGTACCTACTGTTAACCAGTTTTGGGAATAGGACATCCCTAATTGAATCAATCAATGGGACACATCCCTAGAGTAGAAGAAGCAGAAGGAAAATGAGATGGCGTCGTGATACGTAGTTGTATTGTTTGCCGTGTAGGTAATAAAGTAAAACAGAGCTGTAGCTAATATTCAATGAAGAGTTTTCGGCGTATCACTACATAGTTTCTAATCCGCGTCGTAAATCAATAAGTTTCTGAAAAAAAGAAAAACATACGAGCACGTATAAAGCAGATCTGGATTTTATGAGACAAAATGGTTAGGTACTCTAGAGGCATTATCCAGGGAGGAAATAGGGGACTACGTTTGTATGGAGAGTCGCCTGTGTGATTCCCTCCTAAGAAACGGGTTAACGAGCAAAGCCATTTTAGATGTAACCAAGAATGAATCTAGAGTCAAGCAAAGATAGCTTTTCATTAAGAATTGCTTGAGTTTCACTACTCCTAAAGTAAGATTTTGGAAAGCATACCGATGCGGTCTTCTCAACGGAGAAGTTTAGGTTTAATAATATCATGGTAAACTAGGCATTAAATATTCCTCTCATAAACCACGTGGCTATGCTGCAGAGAACGCATATCCTATGATTTCCACAACAGCTTTTTTTTTGCAGCTCGCGTGGTTCATCTTTCAGCGTCAATTTGTTTTCGTCATATATTCGGCTGTGCAGCCTTACCGCCAAGTGTGGGGAAGTTCTCCAAGCATAGACAACTCCTGACTTCAACCAACCAGCTTCAAATCTTTTTTTTAAAGCTTGTATTTGATTGGTGCCAGTTTCAGAGTGGAATCAGAGCAAAACTCAGACTGCGGGTCTGACTGATCAGTTTGAAGATTTCGTTTCGCCTAAGTATTTCTCTCTTTTGCAAGGAGAAAAGATGAGACAGCAACGTAATGTACAAACTTGGTAGAGACGGTCGAAACGAGTTGTTGTCTCATTATTTCTCCATACTAAAGAAAGAGACACGTTGGTGAAACGATATGTTCAAACTGATCAGGTATAACTCGGACTACGGGTACAGGAGTTATTTAAGGCCTGCGCACACCTAGTTCACTGATCGCTACCGCCAGCGAACTAGGTGTGCGCAGGCCTTTAGGCTCGGTGGACTTCACTAAACTTGGCGGTAAGGCTGCTTAAACCCACGGGACAAGGATGGCATGTGAAAGCTTATGCTTTACCTCATGAGGAGTAGGGCTGGGTCCTGGTGGTACGTAGGTGTTGGGCCTTGGGGCTGGCTGCGTCGGTCTCTGCGGCCTGTAGGTCGGTGGCGTTGGGATCTAAAAATGAAAATGAAAATTATGAATCACACAGCTACATGGGGAGAAAAACTGCCGTTTGCTCACGTTAAATAGCAGTACCATAGAGATTGTCAAAAAATGTAACGTAAATACGTAGATTTTGTCTATACTCGAGTAGATTTTGTCCGTTTGACCGTCTCGGAGGCTCTAAATCTAAACCAACCGCGTGTGCGTGTAACCAGCTGATACGTCAATTTGACAGTTACGTATGTTATCTGTCATTCTCCATAGATTAGATTAAAAATGGCAAAGTCAATCGTGCTGCTTTATTAATCACATATTAACTGTTAGAGGATATTTATGCTGATGAATATACGGCCAACACAATCTTTACTTTAGTTGTTTTATTGTACTGAATTATAACTAATTAACAATTGATATTTCAATAAAGAGATCAAGACACACGCACACACTTTGGGGAGTCAGAACGAACAGACAGACATGAATGAACGAACAAATTGATTAGGGACGGGACGTCTTCATAGTGTTGTGCTAGTGCCATTCCAACACTCTGCTCACGAGCTCAGCACTCATGATATGCCAAGGTGCTTCCGGAGCATCAGGAGCCTCGGTCCAGGTAGACCCTTTGTGAGGATATCGGCCTCCATTTCTTGTGTGGGTATCCATTTGATGCCGATGACCCCTTTTAGCACACATTCCCTGATGAAATGTTGCTTGATCTCAATGTGCTTCGACCTTCCACTGATGATAGGATTGGTGGAAAGCCCCTGAGCTGCCTGGTTGTCGCTGAAAATTATAACATTATTTAATAAAATGCCTAAATCATTAAGCAACATTTTTAAATGAACGGCTTCTTTAGCAGCTTCAGTTAGTGCTACATATTCAGCTTCTGCTGTAGATAGTGCCACACATCTTTGTTTCTTTGCTTCCCAGCTAATGCAACTATTTGCATATTTGAAACAATAGCCTGAGTAAGACTTTCTGTCTATCTTGCAACCAGCCCAATCGGCATCAGCCATTCCATACATTTCTTTATTTGACTTGGTGAAGCAGATACCAACATCCATTGTACCCTTCAGGTACCTCAAAATGCGCTTTGCATATTTGAAATGTTCTTCACTATAAGCATTATTGAATTGTGATAGATAGCTTACAGAATAAGCTATGTCGGGTCGGCTTGCCACTGACAAATACATTAGTGTACCAATTAAATTTAGATATGGAATATCTTTGTCACATTTATCAGATTTTTCCAACTTTAGGTATGGTTCAATTGGGGTACTCATTGGTTTGCAATTTTCCATTTTATATTTTTTCAATGCGTTCTGAATATATCTTTGCTGGGTTAATTTTAATTTTCCATTTTCATGATTTATTTCAAGGCCAAGTACATATTTTGGTTTTCCAATGTCTTTCATCTCAAAACTTTTATTTAGATTTTTCTTTAGCTCATTTAATTCTTCTTTATTTGAATATGCTATTATTAAATCGTCGACATAAACAGCAATTATCATCTTGTTTGAGCCTTGTATCTTTGTATATATGCATGGATCAGCTGTTGATGCCTTAAAGTTCATTTTTCTAAGTTCACAGTCTAACTTGTAGAACCATTGACGGCCAGCTTGCTTTAAACCATATAGGGCCTTTCTCAACAAGCAAACTTTTTCACCTTTTATTTTATTTATATCATAAAGCATATTTCTGGCTTTATAGAATAGTTCCAAATTTTCATTTTCACTTTCATCCTGCATTATTTTAGTTATATATTCTTCAAGATATTCAGGTTTCTTCATTATTATTTTTTCATTTAATTCTCCATTTAAATATGCAGTAGTTACATCCATTTGATGAAGCTCTAAATCTTCTTCAACTGCAAGAGCCAATAATGTTCTGATTGAACTCAATTTGGCTACTGGAGCATATGTTTCGTTGTAATCAATTCCGGGTCTTTGAGTGAAACCACGAGCCACTAATCGTGCCTTTTTGATTACTTTTTCATCTGGGCCAATTTTTTCTTTAAGAATCATTTTAAAATCCACTATATTTTTAGACATTTTGTCTTTTTCTTGAATTTTCCATGTACCATTTTTTATGTGCGATTTTATTTCAGCTTTTATGGCTTCCTGCCATCCATTGTTTTGAATATCGTTTTCTTCGATTTCTTCACATACATAGTTGCACTCACCATCTCCAAGATCATAATCATTTGACCATACAGGAGGGTTTTTAATTCTGATAGGACGGCTAGTTTGGCTTGCCTCTGTTTTCTCACCAGTACTTTGACATTGCTGTTGTTGACTTTGTGCAGTTACGTTTTCAGCTACTGTGACCTCATTTTCATCTTTATAGTCGCTGAACGAGTGCATAGATTCATCATCATCATCAGTACTTTCTTCATTTTGCTGAAAATAAGAGGGCTGAAAAGATAAGTTATTAATTGTTGTTTCTTCTCTTTGTTTTCTGTTTCCATTAATATTTATATTTTCGGTTTCAGGTTGTTCAGGTTCAGGTAGAGTTAGGCCATTTTGGACTTCATTATTCTGATAGTACATTTTTCCATCTAGTATTTTTACATCACGACGTACAATTACTGTATTTTTCTTCGGTAAGTATATTCTATACGCTTTACTATATTTTGCATATCCAACAAACACACCTTCACTTGCTTTTGATGCGAATTTATTTCGCTTTTTCTGTTTGTTGAGTGTGAACACTTTTGATCCAAATACGTGTAAATGTCTTACAGATGGAATGCGGCCAACCCATCTCACATATGGTGTCTCACCATTCAGTGCCTTAGCAGGACATCTATTCACAATATAATTTGCAGTGAATACAGCTTCTGCCCACAGAGGTTCCGGAACCTTTGACTCAATCATCATACACCTGGCTTTTTCTACTAAGGTTCTATTTTTCCTTTCTGCCAGTCCATTCTGCTGAGGAGTGTATATGACTGTCAGTCTTCTCTGGATACCATTTTCTCTTAGATATTTGTTGAATTCATCATTACAAAATTCTGTACCATTATCTGACTGTATAAACTTTATTTTATTTTCAGTAAGCTTTTCCACTTCCTCCTTAAATTCTTTAAATTTTTCTAATGTTTCTGATTTCTTCTGTAAGAAGTACACATAACAGTATCGGCTGAAATCATCAATAAAGGTTAAGATATACCTTGAACCGCCAATGGTTGCCTGTTGCATGGGTCCACACAAGTCAGTGTGAATGACCTCCAAAATTTGTTTTGTCTTTATTCCATCATTTTTGGGAAAAGGCAACCGTGTCATTTTTCCTTGAATACAACTTTCACAGTTTTCAAATATTTCATTTTTATTTAATTCTATACCAGACACTAGGTTTTTTGATGATAGTATTTTTAGATCTTTTTCATTCAAGTGAGCCAACTTTTTATGCCATTTCATTAAATTATTATCTGAAACATTATTTGCTTGTTCGTTTGTTTGCATGCTTTTAAGAGTAGTCATATAGAGCCCATCCTTTTTGTCAGCAGTCAAAACAGTCTTTCCTTTGCAATCCTTTATGTAGGCTTTATTTTCAGTGAACAGAACTGTATGGTCTCGCTCAGTTATGCGAGCTACTGATAGCAAATTTGTGGTTAACTCTGGTACATAAATGGTATCATTAAGATTTATTTCATTTTCTTTATAAATGATTTGGACTGTCCCCGTACCTTTTATTTCTGCGCTGTGGTTCGATGCCAGTTTTAGCTTCCCTTGTTCGGCTTTGATGTTTTTGAATTTTTCATTTCTTCCTGTCATGTGGGATGTACATCCACTGTCCAGACACCAAACATCATTAGAAGCCTCGGTATGTGCCATATTTGCTGTGTGCTCTGAAATAAAAAAGTTTTTAGAATTTTTCTTTTTATTTCCCGATGAGCTTGAACTTTGGTTCTTGCTCCGAGACCAGCACTTGGATGCTTCGTGACCAGTTTTGTCACATATTGTGCATTTTATTTTCCTTTTGTTAAAATAGTAAGCGCTTTCTTGTGCGTTGCCATTTTTTTGGTTTATAATTCCATGCCTTGACCTCGCCTGGGCTTCTTCAATAATCTTTATTTTCAACTCCTCAGGCGTAGGCAATTTGTCTCTTGTTTCTATTGCTATCCGAAAATTTTCATAAGCCGATGGCAAACTGTATAGAATGATGATGCTCAGCAGATCATCATTTATTCCAACTTCCATGTTTTTGAGCATGTCGACACAGTCGAACATGGCGGACAGGTGATCCTGCACATCATCTTTATCCATTAGTTTCTTCAGGATCAATTGTTTTAATAATGCCGCCTTCCTGGCGGGGCCTTCGCTTTGATAAATACATTTAAGTTTTTTCCATATTTCGGATGCCGATGCGCAATTTTTTACTTGCCGTATTTCCGTAGGCGATATGAGAAGAAATAGCTCCGATCGCGCCAACATGTCCTTTTCGGCGTCGGGCTTTGGGTCATTTATTGTGGTCCACAATCCATTTTTTACAAGAACGGCTTGAGCTTGTATGACCCAAGTATCGTAATTGTTTCGGTTTAGTAACTCAATGCGGTATTGGGAAATTTGTTGGTTGGTGGCCATGATGAACCCAAACCACGCTCTGCTACCATTTGTTAGAGGATATTTATGCTGATGAATATACGGCCAACACAATCTTTACTTTAGTTGTTTTATTGTACTGAATTATAACTAATTAACAATTGATATTTCAATAAAGAGATCAAGACACACGCACACACTTTGGGGAGTCAGAACGAACAGACAGACATGAATGAACGAACAAATTGATTAGGGACGGGACGTCTTCATAGTGTTGTGCTAGTGCCATTCCAACACAACAACTATCACAATATTTAAACAATCAACATTTAAAACAGCAGTAGAGTTACAAAGCGCACTCTGGCGATCACACATTGTACCAAAAAGTCTATTGTACAGTAGGTGGCGCTAATGTCGTCACTATTTTTAAAAAGAGTAGGTAACTAGTTAAAATAATAATGTGTACGAACAACAGAGTGGCATTCAAGTACCTACACAAAAATGTTTTCGATGATTTGTATCATTCAAACTGAAACAATTAGGTAGGTGCGCTATAACAATGTTATAACAAGCCCACGCATTTGGAACAATGCACAGCCTTCATAAACAGAGGTGAGAATTCAAATGTCAAAATAAATTCTAGATAGGTAAGCATTTTAGTCACCTTGATGGTTATGTTTTGGGCACATTAAGCAGTCTATTGTTATATGATTGAATGAGTCATGTGTGAAAACAATTTGGGTTTTGGAGCGAAGGTATATAATAAATAAGTCACAAGTAGGTGAATAAAGTATTGAAAAGTCTGGATATTAAATAGTTGTATCCGCCCGCGGCT
Organism: Thera britannica; assembly: GCA_939531255.2. Classification (NCBI taxonomy): domain Eukaryota; kingdom Metazoa; phylum Arthropoda; class Insecta; order Lepidoptera; family Geometridae; genus Thera; species Thera britannica. The sequence goes on along the minus strand of OW618043.2, from coordinate 7,621,232 downwards.
TCGCACGCCTCGTTCCCGTTACATTTTCGGGATACAAACTATCACTATTCAGAGTCAAAACTCACAAAATTGATAAAAATAGTGTACCTAACTAACACTTCTTCTTTTTTCTTCTTTTTAGGGTTCCGTAGCCAAATGGCAAAAACGGAACCCTTATAGATTCGTCATGTCTGTCTGTCTGTCTGTCTGTCTGTCTGTCTGTCTGTCTGTCTGTCTGTCTGTCTGTCTGTCTGTCTGTCTGTCCGGCCGTGTCACAGCCATTTTTCTCCGAAACCATAAAAGCTGGACTGATGAAACTTGGTGAGTAGATGTATTCTGTGAACCGCATTAAGGTTTTTACACAAAAATAGAAAAAAATCTATAAATTTTGGGGGTCCCCATACTTGAAACTGAAACTCAAAAAATTTTTTTTCATTGAACCCATTTGTGTGGGGTATCTATGGATAGGTCTTCAAAAATTATGCTGAGGTTTCTAATATCGTTTTTTTCTAAAACTATAAATTTGGGGGTCCCCATACTTGAAACTGAAACTCAATTTTTTTTTTCATCAAACCCATACGTGTGGGGTATCTATGGATAGGTCTTCAAAAATGATGTTGAGGTTTCTAATATCGTTTTTTTCTAAACTGAATAGTTTGCGCGAGAGACACTTCCAAAGTAGAAAAAAGTTGGTCCCCCCCCCTCTAACTTCTAAAATAAGAGAATAATAAATCCAAAAAAAATATATGTTGTACATTACTATGTAAACTTCCAACGATATTTGGTTTGAACGAGATCTAGTCAGTAGTTTTTTTTTATACGTCATAAATCGTAAACCGCAATTTACCTTTCGACGAACTACAAAAACCTTTATATTATGTTAATTGATGCTACGGAACCCTTCATGGGCGAGTCCGACTCGCACTTGGCTGCTTTTTATTTAGATTAGGTACTCGCATGTTTCACTATGACGTAGCTATTTTTTAGGTTTCGCGAAAAACGCCATCTACTATTGAGTAGTAGGTAGGTAGGTAAGGATAACAGTTATTCAGTATTTTTAATAATTCAATTTCTATATAATTTTCAAAGGGTCTTGGGGCGGGTGCTTGGAGTTAACCGAGCCTTAAAACTCGTGAAGAAAACTTTTCACCAACTAATTCATACAGTTTTATTTTAAAATTGTATTTGGGTTCAATTAAATTGTGTTCCTACTTACAGGAACGTAAGTTTATTTTACTCAATTTACGCAACTCAGTTTTCTTAAAAAAGGTGGAAACCTTATTCGGAGCGTATTACACAGATGTTTCTTCTCTGACTGGGTGTTATATTGTAAGTATTCTAAGTAGGTATATATTTACAAAAAAATAATAATATATGTATTATAGCAGCTATCTGGTTCCCATATACAAGCTCTGCTTAGTTCAGGGCTTAGTTTAAGGCTAGATAGTGTTGTGTGGATTGTCTACCTACAATATTTATTTATCTTTTTATTTATTACTAGCAGCCCGTCCCGGCTTCGCACGGGGTAGACAATATTGTTGTAGGTACCTACATTATTTTGTTCTATCGCTAATAGTTTCGGCAGCGCATTCGACGAAAGACATTTTAAGACTCATTTTTCTACACCTTCGGTTACATTGTTCAAATTTTACCAAGGACCCAAATTTTTTTCAAAATGAAATGTAGCCTATGTCAAATTGGAAGAATGTAGCATTCTATTGGTGAAAGAATTTTTTAAATCGGCCCAGTACTTTTTGAGCCTATTCATTACAAACATACAAAAATAGGTACAAATCTTTCCTCTTTATAATATAAGTATAGATATAGATATAGACTAGCGCTAAACTAGCTAAACTAGTTCGCTTACCTTAGTAGGGTTGGTCTGCGGGGGGAAGGGTATAGCGGGTGGTTCGTAGTTGTACCCCTTGTTGGGGGGTAGGTATTCATTACCCGCAGCCGTCGCCATCGCCACTACACATAGGGAGACCGTGCAGGACAGCCACATCTGAAATAAAAACAATATAAAATTAGTTGATATCAAAGACAAGTTATTTACACAATATTGTTAAAAATTACAACCTTTTAAGGTCATGTGTATATGGTGCAGTGTATCGTAGGGCACGTGCGTGACCCGCAAGGTAATGCTTTGTTAAAGGCGTTTGTCAGTTAACATCAGGTGGGCCATATAAAAGTAAACAGGACTTTGCATCTATTGTAGATGATTTATGTAGCGTCAGGCTTGTTCTTTAAAAAACCGGCCATCTAATGCCTGTAGAATTGAGCCCCCCGACTTTTGGCGAAGATTCTCGATCTTTGCCGAAGAGGTGTCGGTAACGAGACATATTACATAAAGTTCAGTTATTAGTAGTTACTGTGCGACCTTCGGAATGCTTTTCAATACAATACATTAAAAAAAAAATCGCGTTGACTGAGAACCTACCTGGATTTTACTAGTTACTCGTGAAGTTTAAAAACCTCGAGAAACCGACTTCATGGCCAAAATGCTGAACTGATTTTGATAATACTTATTGAAAGCTTACAACCACACTATGTCGCCCCTACGATTTTCGGAAGGTCCCCTCGATTTCTCTGGCCTGCCATCATCAAACCCTGGTTTCCTTATCATGGGACTTCCTTTGAAATATCTTCTTTCTGACAAAAAAAGAATCATCAGAATCGGTTCATAAACGACGAAGTTATCCGCGAACACATAAAAAAGCATATTACTTATACGGTCGAATTGAGAAACCTCCTTTTTTTAATCTATTAAAAAATTCGCTGCACATCCAAGGAGATTGCATTTAAATCAAATGCTATAAGCTTGTAAGATAGTTGCATCTTGTGCATTCTACAATCAATAACCTGACATTCCTAGGTGTGGCACTCGCGGTTACAACACCGTCTTACAAAGTGCAAGGCCGGGACACTGAACTGAAACACTTGGGTTGTATCGTGTGCTATTTGAGAGCCTGGAGCCTATAATTCTCGGGCCGACCGAGATTTTCAATGTCCCCATAAAATATAATACACATTGGCATTGCACAGCCCCGCACTTTTTCTATGTTTTCCGTATATCGTAGCTGTCGAGGCTTCCACGATGAGGTCGTCGATGAATTACTCAAGGAAATCATCCATTCTCTCTTCGAAAAGAAGCAATAAAATAAAATTGAAAAATGATCCGAGATGAGCCGAGAATTAGGCTCCTGGGGGCTAATCCTCGGGCCGATCTCGATCATTTTGGGGTTTTTAGGGTTCCGTAGCCAAATGGCAAAAACGGAACCCTAATAGATTCGTCATGTCTGTCTGTCTGTCTGTCCGTCTGTATGTCACAGCCATTTTTCTCCGAAACCGTAAGAGCTAGACTGATGAAACTTGGCGAGTAGATGTATTCTGTGAACCACATTAAGTTTTTTACATAAAAATAAAAAAAAAACTATAAATTTCGGGGGTCCCCATACTTAAAACTGAAACTCAAAATTTTTTTTTTCATCGAACCCATACGTTTGGGGTATCTATGAATAGGTCTTCAAAAATGATGTTGAGGTTTCTAATATCGTTTTTTTCTAAACTGAATAGTTTGCGCGAGAGACACTTCCAAAGTGGAAAAAAGTTGGTCCCCCCCCCCTCTAACTTCTAAAGTAAGAGAATGATAAAACTAAAAAAAATATATGTTGTACATTACTACTATGCAAACTTCCAACGATATTTGGTTTGAACGAAATCTAGTCAGTAGTTTTTTTTATACGTCATAAACCGTAAACCGCAATTTACCTTTCGACGCACTACAAGAACCTTATTATGTTACATCAAGTAACATAATATAAAGGTTTTTGTAGTTCGTCGTGCTACGGAACCCTTCATGGGTGAGTCCGACTCGCACTTGGCTGCTTTTTTTTTATTGCTTCTTTTCACAACCCCGCACTTTTTGTAGGCTTTCCGTATATCGTAGCTGTCGAGGCTTTTACGAAGAGGTCGTTTATGAATTACTGAAGGAAATTATTCATTCCTCCTTCGAAAAGAAGCAATAAAATAAAATTTCAAAGTGATCGAGATCGGCCCGAGAATTAGCCCCCAGGTGGTCTGGTAGCCGCCCCGCCTTCCGATCCTAACATCGTGGGTACTGTCGGAAAATCTATCAAAATCAAACTCAAAGATGTATTTATTCAGTAGTATCACAAAGATCACTTTGAAACGTCTTAAAGCTATAGGTGACTCTAGGTGCCAGTTCTATCCCGCAGGTAACAGATCGGGGGATCTGTTACCTGCACTGTGAGGGTCTAGAGAGGGAAGGTACCCTAGTGTTCAGGGTGCCTTCAGATGACGAGGAAAGGGGCTCAGTCCTTCCTTAAGATGGGTCCGCAAGGATAAGTGCCGACGGGGTTGTGGAACGAACCGAAGCCATGATCTCGTCCACCCAGCGCAAATGTAGAGGAACACCCCAGGGGTTTTAGTCAGTAGCAAGAGTCTGACATAACCCACTAGTTCCCCCGGCTAGTGGGTATACGTAAAGGATTTCCCCTGGGCAACAAAAAAAAAAAGGTGCCAGTTCCACGCGACTAAGCTTTGAAGAACGCAGGCAACTCTACGGCTTGGTTTCTACCGTTTTATTGTATGATCCTTTTTCAAATCATAAATAATTATAATAGCAGTGAAGTTCCAGTGTGGTGTCACTTCACTTAGTGAGACGTAGACGCAATAATTCAAAAGCAAAGACAGTCACGCTACGCTTCAAAGTAACAAAAATGTGTACATAATATACACTATGCCAGTACTCTCAAACGGTGAAGAAAAACATTGTTAGGAAACCAGCACGTTGTAGAATCTAAAAACTATAAAACAGTGGCGAGTACACTGGGATTGTGTACATACATCTTTGGGCAGAAAAACTCATTGGTACCTACTGGATTGGAACCCACGACCTTAGGATCGGAAAGCAGGGCCGCTACCACTAAGCCACCAGCGCTCTCAGAGGGGCTGATTCTATTCTACCTTACTCTATGTGGGATTAACACAACATATTCTTCTTTTCCATTCTCCCCTGTCAGTCATAATTATACTAAACATTAATAACAAAGTTACGATTCCTATGACCATATAGGTCCGCAGTAACCAATAAGGAGCGGTACTAAACATAATATTATAATTCCGTGGGAATCCAGATGGTTTTAGATTGTTTTTGAATATGTAACACACCTTGGTTCAGATTAGCTAGCAACCAGTAGGGTAAACCAGCATGTAGTAACTGGCCACCTAAGCACATTAGCCAATATAAATTAAGTTATAGTTTCTCTAAGCGTCATTCGAGTTGTGTTTAGTTGGTTTTTCCGGAGAGAGGAAAGGATTTTACATAATATGAATTAAAACAACATAGGTATTCCTTTTTTAAACCGACTTCATATAAAAAAGCAGGGCTCTCAATTCTGTTGTATATTTTTAAATCTTTTTTATCGCATAACTTCCTCATTTATGAGACAATGTGAAAAAAAACTTTTTTATCTGGAAGGTTATTCTTCCAGATTAGTCCCATAGAAATTTCATGCAAATCGGTTCAGCAGTTTGGCTATGAAATCGGTTTTTCAAGCTTCTTAAAATTTACTTTTGACTTATCAGTTACTGGCCACCTGTACGACTTGATTATTAGCAGAAATTTGTATTAACATTAAAATAAAATATATGAAGTATCCACGTTTTTTATAGTTTTTGCAAATAATGTACATTCTGTTTTAAATAAAACATTTGCTTATAAAAAAACACTGCAATTATTAAGACATATCACAGATATCACCAAATAGTTATTTTTAACTAGAGTAAGTATTTAGAGTGGCCAGTTACTAAAAGTGGCCGGCTATACCTAGTTTTACCCTAATAGAACTCCCGAAATGCCAGCTGTCGACACTACTAAAGGTCTAACTCGTGATCTGACCTTATTACATTTTCAATTTGGTTGCACTTTTGATGCTCGTTAGTTTATTTGGCAGAACGTGTAGAAGTTTGTAGCAGTATTAACAAGCAACAAATAAATTGTCCTGCTACTGCTGATTTTTAGGTCAAAGTCATAAATAAAATTTATAAATAGAAGCGATGTAGGTACATACTTCAACACCAAATTCAAATTCAAAAATGTAGGCATTTTTTCAAATCACAGAACACTTTTAAATGCTATAAAGCTATAGGTTAGTCTAAGTGCCAGTTCCAAACGAGCAAGTCTAGAAGAACAGGCAACTAACTACAGTCCCGTTTTTTTGTATAGTCCTTTTACAAAGCCGCTATAATATAACGTTCGTAATAACGGCGACGTACAAACAAATCTACAAAAGTGGATCGTGTTTTTACCCGCCCTGAGTTGCATCGTAAACGAACCTTAGCTTCGTACCTTTATTTTATAAGTACTAATGTCTGTTCTGTCATTCGTGACTAGGGATGTGCAACCGGTAATTTTCTAAGCTTAGTCTTGGTTATTTCGTGGTTTAGTGCAAAATAATTGCAGTGAATTATTTTTAATTAGGATGCTTTTGTAGCTTGATTTTATAGTGCAATTCCTTTTAACCAACATATAAAAAAGGAGGAGGTTCTCAATCCGATTGTATTTTAATTTAAATGTTTGTTTGAGCCGGAGGTGTTTCCGTAGGCCGTGGGTTCGATCCCCACCGAGAACAAATTATATTTGTGCGGTGAACAAAGATGTTATATTGTATTCTAAGTACCTATGTATTTACAAAAAAAAAATATGTACATTAAGTCAGTAATCCTACGTCAAAACGTGAGCAACTCACACAGACTCAAAACCAGAGCCAAACAGAGCTTGTGGTAGGCCTACTGATCGCCATCGCCATCGCCTAAGATGTGCGCAAGTACTAACTCATTATAATATTAGTGCGCTATATTATTTTGCAAGTTGTTTGCTAGCAAAGATTTGAATAATACCTCGATGCAGTACTAGAGTCTGCGCTAGATAACTCTGCACGGTACTAATGGCGGAAAATATTAAAAAAACTTATCTTCCGATCACAAACATGACTGGGTAAATCTAATTTGCATTAGGTATGTCACGTTTGTGTTTGAGAGATTATTTCCAGATTGGTTTTGTAATTGGGTCCACGGGACCCTATTACAAAGATTGTGTCCGTTTGGCTGTATGTTTGACTGTCACCAGACTGTATCTCATGCACCGTGATAGTTAGACAGTTGAAATTTTCACAGATGATGTATTTCTGTTGTTGCTATACCAACAGATGCTAAATAAAGTATACCTTATATGAAATAATAAACCTTTTTATTATTCAATAATGTACTTTGTTGTTTAAAATCTTAAATTAAAAATATTTAAGACACCTCTTGGGTAGGCCTAAAATAAATATTTCAGTTGTCCCACACAACAGACAATTTTTTTCCATTTTTATAGATAATAATGGATCCCTTCGTACGCGCGCCGACTCGCACTTGACCGGTTTCTTTTATATTTTCCACCATCAGTCGCGCGCATGGTTACCTCGCGCGGAGTCTAAGCTACATTCACAACACACTGTCTCTTTTGAAGGACTCCATAAAATAGGTTGCATGCACATAATAATTTCGTGTGAACAGAACAACATCTATCAACCTCCATTGTTTTTATGTGAATCGGCCACCAAACAGCACATCCAAATAATAAATCTTATTTCCTGAATGTTACGGTCCAAATTCCTATGTGTAGTTGTTTCAAAACATGACTTATTTAGATAGATTTGTAGAGATTAACTAATTTATTACATTGGGAAGCTATGACCATTGAATTGCGTGCGAATTTTGAGCGTTTGGGAACTGAGAGACTATCCTTTTGAGTTATTTTATAATAGTGTTATACAATTTATGACTTAAAAATTATAGTTTAAAAAACTAAAAAAAACGCTTTTATAACTAATTGAACTAAAAAGTTAAAAATAAAACTAAAAATCAATTGAAAAATTTATATTATTGTACAAAAAAGCGTGGGTGCTTTTTATAATAACTTCAGATATACTAAACTATTGATAAAATATTTACAACAACCAAAATCAAGCACCCCACGCTTTTTGTACAATAATACAAATAATTTTTCAATTGATTATTAGTTTTATTTTTAACTTTTTAGTTCAATTAGTTATAAAAGCGTTTTTTTTAGTTTTTTAAACTATAATTTTTTTTTGACTTTTTAGTTTTTTTTTTTTTCATTTTTTTTATTTTTTTTTTCATATTATTGCATTGTCATCGACCTTTGACAGGTGTGCAAAGTTTGAATCAAATCTGATCGTTCAAAGTAGGACAAAATCGAGCTCAAAGAGGTCGGTTACATACATACATACATACATACATACATACATACATACAGGTGAAGCTAATAAAAGCGTTATAAAAAATGTGAAGACAGATAGTGCATGCTACATAATTTAGACTTACATAATATTAAGTACCTATATATAAGTATTTTCGTTTAAGAATTTCTGTAGTAAAAATCCCCTTAATACTTAATAGAGAACAATATATTAGAAGTGAAAGTCAAAGAAGTATTTAGTCAGTTGCATCGCAAGGATCACTTTGAAACGTCTTAAAGCTATATAGGTGAGTCTAGGTGCCAGTTCCACGCGACCGAACCGACGCAAGAACAGGCAACAAACTACGGCTTGGTTCCTACCGTTTTTTGTATGATCCTTTTACAAAACTAAAATCAATATCAGAAGTTATGTATGGTTTTTTTATAATTTCAGAATATTCTACCAACTTACAATAGTTTTTTATTTAACTTGCTGTGTCCCACTGCTGGGCAAAAGGATTCCCCCAAAATCTTCGATTCACCTCTGTTGATTTCTCACCATAATTATATTTATTTTTGGTGATTTCTCACCATATTTTTTTAAATATTTTGTCTTTGTGTAGACCTACTGTAGACACTTATGTACGTCGACACTATAATTATTAGCAACCCTGACAGTTTCAACAATTAACTTTATAAAAAAGTTATATTCCAATCTATGATCAAGCAAAAACGATGCGACAAAGGTCAGCTTACACAAATCATTACATAACCGACAAAAACTATTTTGCAAAAGCTATGCAAGTAAATCAATTTAAGTCATGCATGTAACAACAATGTTTTGACAGGAAGATTATATACAGTTACGGTTAAAAATGCAAACTTAAATATACAAAGATGATTGCGCTTAGTAGAAACTACAGAATCATAGTAGATTGGTTCATCATGCCTATTATGCAATTTTTATCAAGTCATAAAAAAAAATATTAAAAAAAATTGTGGACATCACAAAGATTTTTATAATGTCTCAAAAGTTAAGAACCGAGTGGGATTTTATTCAAATCTTTGGGACATTATGAAAATATCTGTGATTTCTATAAGCATAGTAAACACTATAAAATCAATAAAAAATATTGTGGACAATCCACACAACACTATAAAGCCCCCAAACTAAGCAGAGCTGGTACAATGGCAACCAGAAAGCTGTTATAATACCGACATAGGTATTTTTTGTTAATTCATACTGAGAATTCAATATAACTCCAAGACAGAAAAAAAACACAATGTACACTGCACCAAATATTTGTCCTGTGTGGGAATCGAACCTATGCCCTCTAGCGCAGAATGCAAAGCTAGTAACTGAGCTGGGAAGTTCGTTTTACTTATATTTGAAACCCCCGACCAAGGAGATAAACAATAATGCCAAAAGGTGATACTCTATCAAAGATTACTATCGATAAAATTAAGATCAGTTTACTCCCATCTCTATTTAAAATTCGAAAACACAAATCATGTTTTTTAAAAAGTAACTATTGGCAACGTCAATGTACGCATTCAACCTATTATTATGTCGTTAGGCAAAGCACTACACTATCTCACGGTAAAACGTGGTAGGTGAGTATGTATTTATAAGTTACTTATTGTATCGTTTACATATTGCACATTTTTGACATTTTCTATGTTGAATGGTAGCCTTTTGCAACTTTTATCTTTAAAAAAAACCATTCGGACTTTTTTTTTGGCGGTGCATGCATTTGACATTTTAAGCACTCGAACGTTTCCGGTATTTTTCGGATAGATATAGGATATCTAATGGAACAAATAAATCTTTGTTAAAAGTATTCCTCAATAACGACTAAACTGATTTGAATGAAAGTCATGAAAAGCGTAGTGACCAGGGGCCTAATTCTCGGGCCGACCGAGATTTTTGGCATTTCACAACCCCGCACTTTTTCTACGTTTTCCATATATCGTAGCTGTCGAGACTTCTACGATGAGGTCGTTGATGAATTACTCAAGTAAATGTGCCATTATAAAATAAAATTGCAAAATGATCGAGATCGGCTTGAGAATTAGGCCCCAGTAGGCCCACCACAAGCTCTGTCTCTGGCTCTAGTTTTGAGTCAGTGTGAGTGCTCACCAGTGCATTAAACTTGTGTGTGACGTTTCGACGTAAGATTTATTTAGTCAACATTCACACAGACTTAAAACTAGAGCCAGACAGAGCTTGTGGTAGGCCTACAGGAATAATTTATCATGTAGGCTACCTTGTAAGCAAAGGCTATAAAAGTCTACACAAAGAAAACGTGACTGTACATTAACGGTGTTAGTAAAGATGTTATTTTGACAAAGAAACTTCTATTTTAATTGCAAATATTACTTACCTACGTACTTAATATACCTACTAGGTCAAATGAAAAAATAAACAAACTTAGCTAAAAGTCCGAGGTTCAAGTTTTAACTTCTGTCATTCCCGGAGCGGAGCGCCACATTTTTTTTTATAGAAATCTTAAATCTCTATGTCTATTTAAGGTTAGGTCATGGGTCGACATTGAATTCTTGAATACTGTTTAATTTTGTTATACTGATGATTGGCCATTGTTCGCTTCATAAACAGTTTTTATAAAACCAACTCTCGTCCGCGACATTACTCGTCAGGTCTCCTCGTAAAAAGCTTATAAATGAAAAACTGTATCTATTCTAAGTTTCATTCTAAGTCAGCTAAACCAAACGCTAGATTTGGGCTTAGCCGAATTGGAGGAAACCAATCCAGTAAGGTCATTGGGGATTTGTGTAAAATAAATCTTACTTATTTTGTTTTTGGCATAAGTATTAGTAAATACCATTTCCTAATTCGCTCCCAACCGTTGGACATTTTTGGTCATCAAACTGTTATGTCCGGGAGGATACACGAAGCTAGTTTTTCAAGTCAGGATAGCAAGATACTTAGTAATAGTAAGCTAGTAAGCTATTAGTTCTAGCTTCATGTAAACAGAACTGATGTATGAAAAACTAGCGGCCGGTCCCTGCTTCGCCCGGGTTAACATTTTTTAAACACATAAAATAAAATAAAATAAAGCTAAACTCAGGTTGAATGTAGCTTTCCAATGATGAATGAATTTTTGAAATTGGCACAGTAGTTTTTGAGTTTATTCATTACAAACATGCACATAAAAATACAAATCTTTCCTCTTTATAATATGAAGTAATGGGAGATTAAGTTTGTTCTTGAAAAACTAGCCTCGTGTTTCTCGGGCTAGGATTGCTGTGCTTATTAGAGGCGCTTCGTCTTCCGGTTCATGGTCTGAGCAGTAATTTGAATGCCAGTACCATAGTTAAACTAATTTCGTTAAACAGAACCCAGGGGCTTGTTTCAACCGAGACAGTGGAATAACTATTTCCGGCAATATATCTGTGTTTACCAGTTTACAATCGTCCTAAAACCTGTTACAATCCAATTGAAGTAAATACTCTTGGAATCGATGGAAAGTTTTGTCTTGTTCTTCTTCTTGTTAGAGTGCGTAACTGATGTAGTCGGATGTAGTGAAAGAATTTAAAATGCGCCTCAGAGAGACTTTTTTTGTAACCTACAACATGCCAGTTTTCTCAAGATGTTTTTTTTTTCACCATTTATAAGAACTGACATAGTGCAAAATAAGTTTTTAGACAAAAAAAATTGGTGCAAGCCTTCCGAAGGTTGGCTCGCTACCACTAGAGACTAATAAATCATCAGTAACATATTATTATCATGAAACAAATTCAAATTCAATTTTTTTTATTCCGTTGTAAAAGTATCACAAGATTCACTTTGAAACGTCATAAAGCTAAGTAGGTATATAGACCTTTTTGAATTATTATTATTATTATTATTATTGAAATAACAGAGATGTATACAACTCTGTTATTTCAATTTAAAGCCCCCAAGCACGTAATATTACCATATACTTATTACATAGCTATCAATCACAGAATGTATGTGGATACATTATTAAGTTATTCACAAATAAAGTTGAATTGAAAGTGTTTAGAGAGTTAAAATGTCAGTGTCAATTTGACAGGTGAAACGAATTGTATGACAGGAACACAATTATTACATCTGAATTAGGCATAATAACAGCTCTTTTATGGTGAAATTGCGGGCAACACGGCAATACAAGCATTAAATACAACATGTCTTTTACGATTTTGAAGTTACTACCAGAAGTATCAAATTAAGGGCACTTTTCAATACCAATAGACTTAGTGAAAGTTATAAAGAAATAACGTATTATTTTAAAAATAATTTATTTTAATACCAGTAACTTATACAATTAATTACTTTATTAAGGGCCGAAGTAAAAGTGAGAGGGTAAGCGAAAATCGTAAAAAACAAAACGTATTAAGTACTTTTTAAATAAAAGAAGTTGGTCCTTTCAGTGCTTCTGTTGGCACTATAAATTATTACAATTCGAAAGTCGGTTTATGGTCGAAGTCATAAACTATACGAGATTTCATTTTGGGCGTTATTTAGTAAAAATATTATGTCTGGTTTATCCAATAAAACAATAAAATTACTTGGATCATTTTAAAATGTTTTTTATTTTTCTGGAATTAATTACCAATAAGTAATGTCTGTATGGTTTTCTAATTATAATGTTTGATTGCGCAATTATTAGATTTGAAAATATTATTTTGTGCGTGTTCTAGAACTTTTTTCAATGACATGTTTTATAAAACATTTTTAGTTTTTTTTTTCTCTTTAAAATTTGACAGCATTCACTGATTGCCACCGCAATACGCTTAGAATGTGCGCAAGGCTATAAGTTTATAACTTGCACCAAAACAAGATTACCATTTAATATCGATTGTCTCTCCGCGGGTATCGTAACATTTTTTATTGTGATATATCGATTTAATATCGATTATATACCGATTATGCATTCGTTTATCGATTCGACGACGGTCTCTTTAAAATAAGATGTGCTTTTAATGATTGAGCTTTTACAAGGTGGTTTGTTTTAGATTTATGGTGACAGTTAAAATGAATATAATACGATGGGTGAAACGTTTGCGAGAGATTTTTGAAAACTCTCACCTCAACGCCTTAAAATTATAGTAGTCGGCAACAAATATTATTGCACATCGGCTAATTTCGGCTTCATAGAGCGTAGTGTGCGTCAGAAAGAGATAGCGCTCTACGAAAGCAAAAAAGCCGATGTGCAATATTTTGAAGCCACCATGCCTATTTCTGCCGTGAAGCAGCATTGCTGTGTTACGGTTTGAAGGGTGTGGATGCCGGTGACATTACAGGCACGTGAGGCTGAACATCTGTATGCCTCAAGTTGATGGACGCAGGGCACGGCATCGTAGAGAACGATCCTGACTTGCGTGACCTACGAGGCAATGTTTCGTTAGGCGTTGGGTACCACTTAACATTAGGTGGGCTGTTAAATCAACTAGTTGCATAAATTATTTTTACAAAATTTAGTAAACTATTCGTTCATCACAAAAATGTTTGTTCGGTGTGGGGATCAAACCCACGTATGTGAGGGCTGTGAAAAAAGCTCGAAAATTTAGTGCACGGTCAAGGCATTTTTCATTTTACTTGAATTTGTATGGAGAAAGGAGCTCATGCTCATGCATTTTGGAGACACTTTTCCAGTTGCATGGCCGTTCTTATAATATGTATTCTGTGTACTTGTTACCTACAGAGCCCTGGGTTCGTTTACCCAATGTCGTAAGTAGAAACACCTGTTTTGGTTTGAAGGGCAGTATTAAGTGGATATTTGAATTGCATGGATACTATTGCCACAAGCTTAGGGAATATCCTGGTAGCCAAGCTATGGTATAATATAAGTTTAAAAAGCTAAGAAGCCGACTTTATGGCCAAACAGCTGAACCTATTTTGGAAACCAATCTGCAAATCAGATAAAAAAATATTTTTTCATCCCACCATCAGCCATCACCAGGAAAGTGTATTTTTACTCTTCAATATCTGAGTGCAAAAGCCTTTTTGGTCCGCAAGAGGCTAAAGTAAATTTAGAATATCGTGTGCACTAAGTTTATCAATTCAAAACATCATTAAACCTATTTTCTTCTACCTCCATGGTTCCGAACTTAACATGCAATCTTTTTAAATTTGTTAAAAACTCAAGACTCGGAACCTTCTTGGTGTGTTACTTTTAGTTTAGTTGGCTTTACGCGCGTCATTTTCTTTTTTGCATTTAGTAATTTTCTCGCTGAGGTGGGATGAAACGTTACGTGTTGCACTCGAGTGCAAAGATTTTTCACCTCGTGCTCTTTTGATTCCTTCGCTGACGCTTAGGATTTTAACTTTTAAGGCACTCGCTGCGCTCGTGGTTAATGTTTTAGAATCCTTCGTTTGCTCGATCATCAAAATTGAGCACGCGGTTAAAAAGCAACTTTGCACTCTTGTATAACAAATAACTATTTCAAATTGTTTAATAAATGACGAAGTTTGCGATAGCAAAAATTAAATCTCTCAGCTTTGTTGTTAGTAGCTCGACCTTCTGCGCCCTAGGTCGTGGGTTCGATCCTCACCGAGAACAAATATTTGTGTGGTAAACGCAGATGTTTGTTCTCTGTCCCGATGTTATATTGTATGAACCTCCTCCTTTTTATTTGGAGCCAGTTAAAAATAGTCTTTATATTTGAAGTTTCAACATTTGTATGAAAATTACAAATTTATACCTTTCCCTTATTTAGCCGGCCCATAAATAAAACACTAATCATTATACGATTATGTACTACAGACTTTTGTATTAAAATAAACTTTATTTATGTCAGTCTACAGTTCAAATTAAATAGGCTTTTGTGGTTATAAACCTCTAGAATTCAATTTAGCTTTTATAGAAATAGAAATAAGGCTTAGTTTAAAATGGGATGATTTGAAGATGAATATTGTTTTAATTTATTTTATCTTGATATTTTAGGATATTGAATATTGTTTTAAATATCTTATATGGATTGAACGTTTTGATAAAACACAATGTAAGTAAATTAAATAAATAAATATCGGCGGACCTTTAACACAGCGCCATTCAGCCCCAAACTAAGCAAAGCTTGTACTGTGAGAACCCTATGACTTATAAAATATATAAATTGGTATTTTTTGTACATAATTATTAGATTACAATATAACCAGACAGAGAATAAATTTATCTATGTTCATCACACAAATACTTGTTCTAAGTGGGGTTCGAACCCACGCCCTCCAGCGCAGAAGACATCAGTTCATAAGATATAAATGAAACCCACGCACAGAACAAACAGTGTTCATCACACAATTATTTGTTTTTGGTAGGGTTCGAACCTATACAACCTACGACAGAAGGTAGAGCTATTACTAAAGATAATGACTTTAATTGGTCTTTTTGATATATTTCATGTTTGCCCCATCATTACTCAGTTACAAAATGATGTACAGCTTTTAATATTCTGCGGTAGTGGAATTTACTTACCACAAGCTCTGTCTAGCTCTGTCACTGGCTCTGGTTTCAGTCTGGGTGAGAGCTGTCTAAATAAACCCAACGTCGAAACCTCACACACAGTATAATACACTGGTAAGCACTCACACAGACTCAAAACAAGAGCCAGAGACAGAACTTGAGGTAGGTCTACTGCTCTGTTCAAATATATGGCAAATCCTAAGCCTTTGGAAGAATATATTTACACAGACTCAAAACCAGAGCCAGAGATAGAGCCAGACAGAGCTTGTGGCAGGCCTACTGCTCTGTTCAAATATATGGCAATTCCTAAGCCTATGGAAAGCTATATTTGTTATTATATACCCTAAGTCGATGACCTTAAGAGCTATTTAAGATAATCAGGGTTTCTCCGCTTTCAAAACCATCGTAATTTTAGAACCTGATTGGTCCATAAGCCCTAAAACGGTTATGACCGGTGCTTTGATAATTTTAATAGAATTAAATTATATTTTTATTGATTTTATAGTGGTTACTTCACTAAAGGAAATCTCAAAAAAAAATTACGCAGCGCATTTTTTTGCCGCCGCGGTCAACGCAGCCCCGTACCAAGGGGAAGATCAAAAATCAAAATCAAAATTGTCTTTATTCAGTTCGATTACAAGAATCACTTTGAAACGTCTTAGGTCCTATTAGGTCGCGGGGTCAAATCCCTCTCAGCTCTTAAATTGTATTTATTTCAGTTATGAATATATATTTATTGAAAACAATGTATCAGATATATTAATTTATGTATTGACACGGTCATTTATTCTATAACTTTTCCGTAGTTATTTTCTAGAGTCCAAGTAATAAATTCCAAGAACAACCCTCTTCGCACTTCCCTACAATACAATACCATAGGGCATTATGCTATGGAAGTAACTGAAATAGACTGGTATTGCAATGCTTATTTTGAATCAAACTGTAGTTTACTTTATGCGTCATAAAATATTCTTTCAGATACTTTTAAATTTAAAAAGCTAGCTTGTGTGGTTTCAAAGTTGTTAGGAATTTAATATGTGAACCTTAATTTTTGCGGGCGAGTGTAGATGTAGTCTGCTCAATGGAACCCAGTTATAAGTAAAAAAATAAACAGGCCTTTGCATCTATTGTAGATGATTTATATAGCGTCAGAGGCAACTATAGTGATTACTCACGCCTCTCCTTAGGGGACGCTATAGTGCCTGGGACATCCTGACGGCTTAGTCGGCCTAATCCACAGGAAAGACATGGTCAATACGTGCGGAGCTGACTAAGCTGCGGGTTTCCTCACGATGTTTTCCTTCACCGTTTGAGAGCACTAGCATTGTGTACATTTTTTGACAGAAAAACTCATTGGTACACGACTGGATTTGAACGTACGACCATAGGATCGGAAGGCGGGGTCGCTACCACTGTGCTCATAAAAAACACTTAAATAACTTGGAGTGGTAGAACTTATGCAGATACTTAATGTCAAGCCTTACAATATTGAATACCTATTTTTTACATGAAACAATAGGCGTACGTGAGAAAGTAGTCATGGCCGTAATTTGATAATGATTGTTTTAATTGACTGTTTTGTGTGCGATGTGCATGGGTTTTAGGGTTCCATTCATCTGAGATCAAAGCCGTTATTCAAATTATTGCAACTTTATTATATAACTAGCGGCTGCATGTGGCTCTACTTGCGACGTTCCATAAAGAGTATACTATGTCCTTCTATCTTCTTACTATATAAAAATAAATTATAGTTTAAAAAACTAAAAAAAAACGCTTTTATAACTAATTGAACTAAAAAGTTAAAAATAAAACTGTAATAATCAATTGAAAAATTTATATTATTGTACAAAAAAGCGTGGGGTGCTTTTTATAATAACTTCAGATATAATAAACTATTGATAAAATATTTACAACAATCAAAATCAAGCACCCCACGCTTTTTTTGTACAATAATATACATTTTTTAATTGATTATTACAGTTTTATTTTTAATTTTTTAGTTCAATTAGTTATAAAAGCGTTTTTTTTTAGTTTTTTAAACTATAATTTATTTTTTACTTTTTAGTTTTTATTTTTATTTTTTTCTTTTTTTTTCATTTTTTTTTTAATTTTTTTTTTTCATATTATTGCATTGTCATCGACCTTTGACAGGTGTGCAAAGTTTGAATCAAATCTGATAGTTCAAAGTAGGACAAAATCGAGCTCAAAGAGGTCGGTTACATCACGAACAGATTTCCACGGTTTTGCATTCGTTGGAAAGGTCTCGGGCTCCGTGAGGTTTATAGCAAAGAAAATTCAGGAAAATTCAGGACAAACCAACATCAGGTGGCGAAACGGAGTTCGCCGGGTTTGCTAGTTAATAATAAAAAAAAAACTAAATGTTGAAAGTAAACTTCGATAAACAAAGCTTACTTTTGCGAACACTCATTTGCTGTAAAGCAAAATCACGACTATGAATCTGGAACTAAGCTACCTCCCCACCAATTTTCAGCTAAATCGGTTCAGCCGTTCTTGAGTTACATATAGTGTAACTAACACGACTTTTTAGATATGTATATAAATTATATAAATGATGATGTTGCCAAAGAAAAGATGGATGATTTGCGTGAAGGATGGAATGGATGTTAGGAAAGAAGTGAATACAGAAATGAAGAGGCTAATATAGGGAATGAGTATATCAGGAATAGTTTGAAAGTAGCGCCAGTGACAGAAAAATTGAGGAGAAATAGGCTGGCGTGGTACGGGCATGTCATGAAGAGATAAAAGTCATGTGACTAGGAGAGTATTAATGAGTATGGATATGGATGGATATGTGAGCAGAGGTAGACCAAGGAAAACATGGATGAACTGTGTGAAAGATGACATGGATAAGAGTGGAGTGAATGCAGAGATGACGGCTGATAGCGGGAATGGAAGAAGAGAACTTGTTATGCTGAACCCACATAAAGTAGGCTAAGGGCAGGAAGAAGACGAAGCACCTTTAGTGTAAATTAAATCACGCCTGTTTCTTACAGGGGTAGGCAGAGACCACATATTCCTCTCTACTTTAAAAGCACGCAATGGGCTAGATAAGTCTCATAATTTAAAATTTTACACGAATATCCGTGACCGCTGTTTGGAACTAGATGGCGCTGCGTGTTAAATGGTTCAATATTATAGTTGAAAACCATCCATTTTAGATATTATCTCTACTTATAATTTTTAAAGTTTATTTGCAACAAAATGTTTAATTTAATGAAAATCAAGTTTATTGCAAATGTTGTTTCACGTTGTAATTCAACAGTTGCTACGGAACCTTTGCCCAGCATGTGCTCGACACGACCTTGGCAGTTTTTTTGCTTCGTCGCCATTATGTTACTTGAACCTCTACACTGTGTTAGTTAATTACGATTCTTATTAAAATATTTAATTATTGTGCATGTGTTTTGATTACTGTGGAGGTATTAAATTAATTATAGTTTTCTATGATAAATCACCCTGAGGAAACCATTCTATTCTTGTAGTAGTAGTAGAAGTCTTTGTGTGTGTCTCG
Source organism: Thera britannica (assembly GCA_939531255.2). Lineage (NCBI taxonomy): Eukaryota > Metazoa > Arthropoda > Insecta > Lepidoptera > Geometridae > Thera > Thera britannica. Next base: position 7,602,004 of record OW618043.2, on the reverse strand, counting down.
TCCGGTGTGTATTACCTCCATGCCTATTCCTGCCGTGAAGCAACATCGCTGTGTTTCGGTTTGAAGGGTGTGGGTGCCGGTGACATTACTGGCACGTGAGGCTGAGTATCTGTATTTATTTGATCTGTTTTGAACCCCCTTGAACGTTATCAAACTATCTTGAGTTAAATAACCGTTTTGTTCTGTTCCTTAGACTTTTATACGCCTTTAATAGCTTTGACTGAGATAAAAACGATGCACTCGGAGCGTTTTTTTTCCTTTATCCTTAAATTACGTAGAGTATTGTCTTACCTTTCTGCTGGAAGAGACCATGTTTGTTTTGTACCTGTAATAAAACAAAATTAATTATATTTACTTATTTTACACGAATTTTTAAGTGGACTTAAGCATTTTTGGTTACCTCTTAACATCAGGGAGACCATATATGCATATATGGCCCACCATATGATCTAGTCTAGATGACTTAAAAAAATCCTTATAATTGGACTGAATAAGAGAGATAATGCGAGAGAAAATTAAAACAAATATAAATCATAAAAATATTATAATAATTTATCATGCTTTCAAAATTCATAAAATAATTAAATTAATGCACATTAAATCAATAACAATATTATAAGACCGTTAAAGATGATGTTTTGTATAATTGCTAACTCACGTTCCAGGAAGACATAAGTTTTATTTTCACACGAAGTCATTGCATTTATAATTATTTACTTATGTAAATCTAATAATTACTTATTATAATTGCTTATTGATTAGTTATATTATGTATTTGTATTTTTATAAATGCATCGAACTTTTTCCAATTTATGATCTATTTTTTCTAGTCGTGTCTCTACTTCTTGTGACCAGTGTGGTGAAAGGATTTTAAATGCCCCTAGAAGAGGCTTTTGTGAATACATTTCGAAGTTTTTTAATTAACCGTTCCTAACTATGTTTTCCTTTAATGCAATGTTTTTAAACATAAAAACCCAAAATTCTAAATTCTAAAATTTATTTATTCGGTATTATCACAAGGATCTTCAACATCTTAAAGCTAGATGAGTCTAGGTGCCAGTTCCACGCCACCAAGCCCAGAATTAACTCATTGGAAACTCATTGGTGTATTATTGGATTCGAACCCACGATCTTGCGATCAAGTGGGGTCACTTCCACCACACCACTAGTGCGCAATAAAAGGATCAATAATAATATCAATCTTATTTCGGCTAATAAACATCCAAATGTAAATGAAGTTTATAATTCGTCTAATAACCACAAAAATATGGCTTTATTACGGTTAAAAGTATCCATAACACGGTAATAATAGTACATTGTTACCCGAGTGTTGAAAGTCACGTTTTTTGAGTCCCGAGACGGGTTTGGCGCCAGAGCGTAGCGAGGGCGCCAATGGAGCTTGAGGGACTTAAAAGACTTTCATCCGAGGTAAACACTGTGCTTTTCATTACGAATACAAGGAAAGTAACAATAAAAACATGAAAGAAAAATTTGTGAAAATGAAGATTGAATTGCCGCCTTCCCGGTTTTTTTTTTATTTTTCTCTGGCGGGCCTTCGGCTTCGGTTCGCCAGCATTATTCAGCCAAAATTTTCATTTTCATAATTTAAAAAATGGTAAATTGTTTGCTCAAATCTATGTTATTTTAAAGAAATAGTTGAACGTACGAGTACGAATATAATAATTAAGCCGTATAAGGGATCAACACACGAGGATAGTAGGCAGTGCTAATTTTTATCATATTATTTATAAATATTGTTGACATGGATGATATATTAATAAAGTAATTTAGAAGATATATTATTTATTTAATACTATCTTTATGTTATTTAAATTTAAATTTTACATTGCGCTCTAATTAGACTTTTTAAACTTCATACCGTTGTAATGGGTTTCCAACCTACTTGCTGAATAAAAAGTTGGAATTTGGTTGAACAACCTCCTTGCAGTTAGAAAGACTTTACAAAGTTGGAACATGGTTGAATAAAATAGAACTTGTTTTTTTTATAATTTGACAGCTGTCAGTAGAAAGCGATTCTCCCTAGGGCTGAAAGTTTTACTTTCAATTAGGCCCCTCAGGCAACTTCAGACCTACTTTCAGAGTATGAGCAATGAAAAACAATTTAAAATATCTAAAGGTTAATTTGTTATTTTATAGTATGTTACTGGTTTACACATACAAGTAGTATTTCTTCATTTTCAATATCAAATATCGTAATTTTTAGGGTTCCGTAGCCAAATGGCAAAAACGGAACCCTTATAGATACGTCATGTCTGTCTGCCTGTCTGTCCGTCCGTATGTCACAGCCACTTTTCTCCGAAACTATAAGAGCTACACTGATGAAACTTGGTAAGTAGATGTATTCTGTGAACCACATTAAGATTTTCTCACAAACATAGAAAAAAACAATCAATTTTGGGGGTCCCCATACTTAGAACTGAAATTCTAAAATAGAAAAAAAATATATGATGTACATTACTATGTAAATTTCCAACGATATTTGGTTTGAACGAGATCTAGTTAGTAGTATTTTTTGAATACGTATTAATTTTCGTATTAATCGTAAACCGAAATGTATCTTTCGACGAACTAACTATAACTTCTATATTATATTACTTACTGCTACGGAACCCTTCATGGGCGAGTCCGACTCGCACTTGGCCGCTTGCAATTCTTCTTTGCATCGTGTCACTGGTTCGAAAGAACCAAGTGGTGAAAGGATTTTAAGGACATTTTAGAACAGAAGTAGGACATTCGCAAGCCCTAATAAATTCCCACGCTTCTCTTTGATACCTTACGTAAGTACTAATCATTTATAATGATTTGCCCTAATTTAGATCCTAGGTCATCCAATTAAAATACCTTTAATGTACCTCCATGACATTTAGGTACCTACACAAAAGGGCCATGTTCACCAACATACAAACCGGCCGGTTAAAATGTTTAGCATGCATGGCGCTGCAATAAAACTGAAATAAGCCGATGTGCAATATTTTTGGCCTACTATACGTCACTTTACCGGGTAGTTAATGACCTCCTTGCTTATAAAAGTTCAAATGTCTCCTTAGCTAGATGAGACTTATGACTTATGAGCTTATTAGACCTTTAATAGCATGTTTTTTACCAAGTACAGTGCCTTAAAACCCAAAATAAGCAAAATTAGGAGAACCCAATATCTGAATATTCAATTACTGTTTGTCCTTCATTGGTATAAGATCGCAGTAACTTATGCTTTGTCTTTAGATTTTGTATGAATCAGACGATTAACATTTAACCGTCGGTTTGTGTTGGTGAACTTCAACTGATGTACTGCTAGATTGCGTGTCCTGTCCGTATCACGTTACAAATTGAATAGATTACGCACTGAAGTTAACTGATTTATGGGCTACTAGTGGAATGCACGTGACTTTGGTCGTATGGCGTTATTTTGTTTTATCAAATTGCAGTCAAGCGATTGCCTTTTTAATGTGTAAAAGAAAACAAGTTGAACTACATACCTACTTATAAATCTACGACATATTAGTATAATATTAAACGATACTTTTTTACGACTTTTCGCATCAGAGGCCTTATTCTCGGGCCGATCTCGATCATTTGCAATTTTATCTTATTGCTTCTTTTCGAAGAGAGAATGGATGATTTCCTTGAGTAATTCATCGACGACCTCATCTTAAAAGCCTCGACAGCTACGATATACGGGAAAAGGAAAAAAAGTGCGGGGTTGTGCAATGCCAAAAATAAAATAATCGCTTAGAAAATCTCGGTCGGCCCGATAATTAGGCCCCTGGGGGCTAATTCTCGCGCCAATCTCGATCATTTTGCAATTTTATTTTATTGCTTTTTTTCTCAACCCCGCACTTTTTCTACGTTTTCCGTATATCGTAGCTGTCGAGGCTTTTACGATGAGGTCGTTGATGAATTACTCAAGGAAATCTGGCATTCTCTCTTCGAAAAGAAGCAATAAAATAAAATTGCAAAATGATCGAGATCGGCCCGAGAATAAGGCCCCTGCACTATAGCAACATTAAAAATGCAATGTTAGTTTTGACTCGACTACGCGCCAACGGTTACTTTTATTCTATTTTCAAATCTTTTTGAACGAATCCATTCTCTCTTTAAATCGATAGGTATGCAAATTTCTTGGTAAAAAACTCTACCACAAAACTTTTTGGTAACTAAAATGCTCAAGATTTTATTGAAAAAGAAAAAAAATGTTTTTAGTCGTTCTGAGTTTGTATCAAAATTCTAATCTTTTTTTACCTGGAATAGAGAAGTGCTTTTTGTAGTATTTTTTTTTCTTTGACCAAACAAACATCTTCGAATGCTAAGACTAATAAAATAAGGAACGAGTAATACATTATTAGATGAAGTTTGAGAGTGACTCAGTCAGTTGGACACGTATTCATTTTATAAGTGGAATTTAGATGAACTACAGGGTGTCTCATTAGAATTAATAATTTTGAAACTGGTATTGCTCGAACACAAGGCTAATAGCTTTATCTGCCTAGTTTTTTATTTGTTTTCCATACTTTGCCAGCACATCGCCACTATTATTCCACCAGTTTTATTTACAACCCAGTAGGCCTACCACAAGCTCTGTCTGGCTCTGGTTCTGAGTCTGTGTGAGTGCTCACCAGTGTATTATAGTGTGTGTGACGTTTAGACGTAGGATTTATTTAGTCAACCCTCACACAGACCCAGAGCCAGAGACAAAGCCAGACAGAGCTTATGGTAGGTCTAATGACATGTCATCGCATCGTGCACCAATGTGTATAACCTCTAAAGCCCACATTGATTCCCTTTGCTAGATACAACCCACAAGTGTAGTTCTCTCAACTTGCGATTGGGAAATTGCGGTATACGATCTTCAGTAAAACAACAGGTACAGTCAGCCACAGTACAATGTATTTAATATATTAGAAGTTAGTAGCAGAGCACTGCTTTCAAACTTGTATAGAGAAGATGCAAAAAAAGTAGAAATGTTGGACTAAAAGTCAACTAGTCCAACCTTTGACCCTCAATTCAAAATCTAGTACCTATACTTACCACTTACTTACTTGATCACTTTTAAAACATGTACTGAAACAGAAATAGAGCGGAGAACTAAGAACATGGGAACAAATACTAGGCGATGACAAAAATATTCAAAAACAAGCAGCCATTCACTAAAAACAAAAGCTATGGAATTGTGCCTGCTTCATGTCTCACTTAAACATGTCAAACATACAAATGTCAAACATACCTACACATGTCAAACATAGAGGTAGAGTACGACCATCGTAACTTGGCGGGCCTGAAGTTGGCCGTTTAGCAAATCTTCCATCCTTTATTGGTGATTTTTGCACAAACGGATTACTTCAGGCTGACCAAGTTACGCAGGGCGAACTGTCCTCACAAAGAAGAGCTTAAAAAAAAGAGTGTGCCAAAGACAACTAGAGAAAAGCTACACAGGCCACAAATAAAAAGACTAATCAGCTTCTACCAACTGAGAGGCCTGTGTGAAATCAAAAATGTTCATCTACTTTTGTCGTTGATGGTTTATTGGCGGAATGAAAATGTTCGTCGATTTTCAACTTGATTTGTTCAACGTATCACGATCACATTACTACCTTTTGAAACTGAATAGACAGAATACACCGATAAGTTAACGTCACAAATTATGTCAAAATGTGTTTATGATCAAGGCACTGGTGCAAGCGAAAACCGACTCTAAGGTGACGAACATTTTCGTACCGCGATTGTACATTACGTAGCCCACACAGGATAATGTGTAATAAAACTTCAAAAGTAATTTTGTCCACATCCTGTATGTAGGCTGTATTCCGTATTTTATAGAAATCTAAAATCCTACATGGATTTTAATAACCTCCCAAAACTTGTGCACCGAGTGGGATTAGAACCCACTACCTTTCTCGTGGATAATCAAGAGAAAAGTCGTGGGTGCAAATCCCATTCTGAACATATTTAAAAAAATCGGTTGTCTGTAAAGTCGGATTACTGTCGATAGTTGAACGTGCCAACGTCATACAGCTGTCCACGCGGACGCATCGCTCACTCAAGTAGGAGAGAGACAGATGTCGAACGCTGCCGAACGCGGAGGCCGTGGGTGCCTCTTTGTCGCTCGTTCCGCGCTCTCGCTTGCACTTCAAGGCTTCAATGGAACGCCTCAGAGCGTGATAACGCCGCATGAGTCATGTTTTTTCGTGCGTGCAGCCGGCTCTATCGAATTATAAGACGTTGTCACGTCAAAAAAGTCACCTGTCAAACTTATGCCATTTTCAGCGTGTTTTGCAAAAAAAAGTGTTACTCGTATCTAGATTCTAGACACATTAGGTAAGTTTATCTGATGGTCTGACCTATGTCAGTTAATACGAAATGACGAATGCTTTCAAGCATTAGACCATCCTCACTCGTAAAAGCTAGGCAATTTACAAAACACAGGCTTGGTGGCCGATTAAGACTAGAATTGGCTATTATAGCCGTAGGAAGAGTATAGGTGTCTCTTACGTGCATTCTGTCATACCTCTGTTAGAACCACTGTTAGAAGAGTAATGTAGTATTGACACTGGACTGTGTAGTTTAAGACGATTTACCATTTGATTGTTGTGATTTTTACAGACATCTAAATTTGAAATTTTCTAAATATTAATTTTTTTATAATTTTGAATTTGCAGATTTTTTTTTATGTGGTCTGGTCATGATTTTTTAAGTGCGGTTAGGTTATTGAGCCAGAAATAGTGCGATTAAGAGCAAACCAAAAAACCGCATTCAAGGCCAGTTGTAGAGTCTGTTCAAAAAGAGAGCCGTCGTGGCCAAATTGTGAACTAACGTTTCGATTTTTATATGGCAGCTCATTCCTTTCTTTCTGTCAGCATTTTGCATCATAAAAATTAAATAAAGGAATAGTGCACTAGTTGTGATAGGATCAAAACGCAACAGACGCGCTATTGTATTGCACACTAAACAAAAAAGGTAAATAAGCACAGCTGCGCCCTCATATCCCACGACGGACGGTTCTCTTTCTGAACAGACTCTACCGTATTTTTCAAATATTTTTTTACAGTGTGCATGAACAATCCTAAGGATTTAAATTATTTAGTCGTATTTAACATCGTGATCCTAGAGAACACAAAATATTTGAAGTAGTTTTGTAAGTCTTTCACAAAAACAAATCATGATAAATATCCCGTTGTTCATAAAAATAGTATCTAAAATGACGGTTTCAAAAGTTACATCCTTTTTAAGCTTTCATAAGCCTTTTAGGCGATCAGTTTCAGCATAGGGTTTTCATACACCCGCACACAATGCCGCGAACTTTCACAGCGTTACACTGATCGCCATCGCAGGCGATCTAGATGTGCTCAAGGTTTTGGGTCTCTGTAGCGCTGTTTGACCTAGACACATAGCCCACAACACAGGTTCTCCTAGAGTGGGAGTTAGCGTACTTGCGCATTTATTTTTTTGTAACCATCGAGATATAAGTACTACGTACTAGAGAAGTTACGTCAAATAACTGAATTGTCCTATTCTTCGTAATTTATTCTCGGCAAAAAGGTCTTAAGCGCCATGTAAATCACGGCACTTACGCGCGAGCTAGAGAGCGACTGAGTGAAGTGCGGCGCGATCGCCGCAGTTGAACGACACAAAGTAGGAATTTACGGTGTCTTCTCTAGTACGTAGTACTTATATCTCGATGTTTGTAACTTATTATTTTTAGCACGAGTATGAACCTGTTTGTAAAATGTAGTTACATTTTTTGTTACATTGATGTTTGTTACCAAATAAATCTTTTCAATCGTTTTTAGAGTGATTCACTTGTGATCCAACTGAATATTTTTTTTTTACTTTACTTTACTTTACTATACTTTTATATTTTGATATGTTTATTTTTTTATAAGTAAGGTTTAAATAATATGTTTAAAGTGTTAGACATGTTTAGACTACGCAATAAACATTTTTTTTTTAATTTGAATTGAAATACTGATGATTATAGTTAATAGACGAGGTTATAGTTAAGTTATCATTACTCTAAGAAACAATAGTCAAAGACAACGGAATGCCAATCCATTCACTTGAGTTTATCTGCAAATTAAACTTTAATTTAACGATTAGAAGGTATGGGTGTCGGTACCACTACATTAATGAAACTTGGCACTTTTGTCTCACAATGATGACACCAGTGCCCATAGGGCACGTCTTAGTAGACGTGCTATGTAAAGTGATTGTCGGAAAAATTACTGTTCAATGTGAATACAACCCTTAAAAAATGCACTTTTATTATTTTATTAGCCAACTTCAAATTATAAAAGGAGATGGCTCTCAATTCGGTTGTTATTTCTTTTTTATGCGATGGCAATAACCTAAAATTGGACCACTTCCAGATTAGTGTTATACATATAAATTTTATCAAAATCGGTTCAGCAGTTTTGCATGAAGTCGGTTTAATAATTTTTTTAAACTTAACTTGTTTTAACTTTATCTTCTACTGCAATATTTTATGTCTTTTGCACCAAAAATCTGTCAAATATAGAAATATAAGATGAAAACCATTCACTCGTAGTGAAACCGACGCAAGTTCAAAACATTATTTGATTTCTGAACTGAAAAAAAAAATGTTAATTAGATGAATAGAAAAAAAGCACTAGAGTATTTTTTTCATCTACGTATCCCATAGTGCAAGTTTTGCTCACTTAGGGGTTAGATGGTGCTGTCTAAAATAAATATCCATCAATATTATTTTGATCTTTTCAAAAACCTTTTCAACCTTTTCAATTTCCTAACACTTTTCCTTCACTATTTTGTTAATTCAGTTTGTATCGGAATCGAACAACCTTAACCTAACAACTCCGAGAAAAAGTAAAAAAATACCTAACTAAAACTCCTAAATACGTTAAAAAAAACCTCACACTTTTCCTACACTATTTTGTTTGACCTAAATACTGCCTGAAAAAGTAAAAAAACCTAAATATAACCTTTAAATTTATTTGTTTCGTGTGTGTTTATTTTCTAGGCAATTAAATTATTTATCTATCTATCAAAATACGTTAAAAAACCTGCCAAAACTTACGACTGTGAAAAAATCCGTTAAGCACACGACCACCACCGATTTTAAATGTTTTATTAAACTATTCACCTCGCACTGACGACAACACCGCACGACACACGGACGTAGACTGAAGGTAAGATGATTCCGACGCTTATATACATGCTCTTATTTCTGCCAAGGGTGAGGGGGGCTTCCGGGTCTTCGGATGATACAATTCGGAGAAGATAAAGGTAGCCTTTGCATCTATTGTAGATGATTGCACCGCATCAACAGCCTTGCAACTTCGATACACAGACTTGGTCAATATCCTCTTTTAATGAGTTACGGACTAACTTTACGGTGAAATTACTGGCACGTGAGGCTGAATATCTTTATGCCTCAAGTTGATGGACGCAGGGACCTGCGTGACCTACGAGGCAATGCTCTGTTATAGGCGATGGTTACCACTTAACATCAGGTGGGCCATAGCATATTATGCTTGTTCTGTCAGCTAGTTGTATAAATAAGAAACATCATCAGCTTGAAGAAGTCTACTGCTGGATAACCGACCGAACGATTCTAAGCCTACTTCATCTACTGACTTCCCGCGATCTTAACAATGTCATCGGTCCATCGGGTGGATTGGTGTCCTACGTTTCGTCTATGAATATAACACCTACATTTTGCATTAATAGGTGACGGATGGCTACCACGAACCGGAAGACGAAGCCTAGGGCACCTACCCATCAGATGGATCGACGACATTGTTAAGATCGCGGGAAGTCGTTGGATGGAAAGGGCTCAAAATCGTTCTTCCTGGAAATGTGTAGGGGAGGCCTATGTCTTCTTCGGGCTGATGATGATGAGGGGACAGGTTCCATTCCAACCCTATCGCCGCTGCTAGAAGTTTGCACGCCCCTATTTACGGAATGATGTTGGGCCTGGGACAGGATTTTGATGAAATAGGCTCGCACATAGGTAGCACCGATACCCTTCAATTCAGATGAATCATCATAGGCCTGAAGAAGTCCACTGCTGGACATAGGCCTCCCCTACACATTTCCAGGAAAAACGATTCTGAAACCTTTCCATCCATCGACTTCCCGCGATCTTAACAATGTCGTCGGTCCATCTGGTGGGTGGGCGCCCTACGCTTCGTCTTTCGGTTCGTAGTCTCCATTCGAGAACCTTTATTCCCCAACGGTTGTCGGTTCTTCGAGCTATGTGGCCTGCCCATTGCCACTTCAACTTACTAACTCTACGAGCTATGTCGGTGACCTTGGTTCTTCTACGGATATCCTCAGATGAATAGTCACATTCAAATTTCAATACATGATCTGCCACAAATAGTTATTCTCTTTGTGTTACAACAAGGTTGAAATTGACATGACAAAATTAAGCATCGATTCAGTTATCAAATTGGCTGTCAGATAAAAACGTGAATCAGCCACCAAGCACACAGAATATATCCTGGTGTTATAAAAAAATGTATGGAGCTGTCACTTGCTGGAATTATCTTTCAAATCCCGGAAGCTTTTGACAGAAAGCTCCAAGAGCACTGGTGGTCGTGGTAGCGGCCCCGCCTTCCGATCTGAAGGTCGTGGGTTCAAATCCAGTCGTGTACCAATGAGTTTTTCCGTTGAAAAATTTAAGTGCACTATGCCAGTACTCTCAAAAACGGTGAGGGAAAACATCGTGAGGAAACCGGCGTGTCGTAGAACCTAAAAAAGTTCGAGCAACACGTGTCAAGGGTCACGCAAAAAGGGCCGCCAGCGGCCTACTTGCGGAAAAACCAGCCGCCGATCAAGTGCAGATGATATTTTTTTTTTATGCCGATATCAATAAATCTGTCTGCGGTGGTGATCAGTGAAATGCTGTCAAATTTGACAGCGATATTTGATGGCGTTTTACAGATTGCTATCGCAAAACGGAAGCTGAAAAGGATTCGTTTTCTGTAATTTTGGGAAGTCACAGAGCTTTTTCATTTTAATTGTTTTCCTCGTGTTATTTTGAGTTCTGTTGTGTAATTTCGGTGGTATTTTATCCAACATTACTTGAGGTCTTAGCTCAAAGTGTTAGCAGTTGGAATTAAAGTGTTATTTTATTTAAAAAAATATCTTCAATCGACACTGGCAAAATTGATCCAAAACGAACAGATGTCATCTAATTCCGAAGAATAAGACTTATCGATCATCTAAGCTCAATCTGCTAAGCAAGGAGTTTAAAAAGTTTATTGTTTGCTTACATACTCCTTCATCAATTTCATCAATTGGACATCGGACCTAGAATGTTTATGATAAATTAGAATAGAATAGAATAGAATAGAAAATTCTTTATTGCACACCTTAAAACTAACAATGGAAAAACAAGTAACAATAATTAAATACACACTAATGTACAATGGGCGGTCTTATCGCTGAAGAGCGATCTCTTCCAGACAACCTTTGGATGGAGAGAAACGTATAATAAGATGGTTGGCTAAGGTGCACTAAGAAATAATAGTAAATAATAAAAAAAGGATATTTACATACACAAGTAAATAAATATATAGACTACATACATACATAAATATAATAAATATATACATATTTACCTACTAAATAAAATACATACAGTATATACATTCTATAAACAAACAGTTATAATATGTTTCTATAATACATATACCTACATAGCATGATGAATATACATAATAATGACAAATCATTTTAAACAATCTAAGATGATGACTCAAGATATGAGTTTTTGACTGCAGCTTTAAACGCGGCTAGGGAAGGGGATAGCCTTATGGAGACCGGCAACGAGTTCCATAAACGGACAGCTTGGACGGTAAAGGAATCGGCATAGAATTAAGTAGCAAAACAGATAATTCCAACGCATTTCGTCCATTATGCTGTCAGCAAAGGTGTGCATTGCAAAACGGCTAGCAACGCATTGTGAGCAAAAACCGATATCTCTGTTGTTGCGAACACTTTTCACATCCAACATGCACGTGACCTAACAAACTATGGACCTAATCCTACTCAAAACTCTTTCCTGTGGATAAGGTCAACTAAGCTGTCAGGATGGTATAGGTGCTGGGCAAGCCTATTCCATCTTAAACCCTGTCCCAGGCACTATAGCGTCCCGTAAGAAGGGCATGAGTACTCCTGACGCTATATAAATCATCTACAATAGATGCAAAGCCCTATATTTTTTTATCCTTCTCATAAGGCTTGAATGTCTTATGGTCTAGTCCGAGCGGCCCGCCTTCCGGTCGTGGGTTTCAATTATTGGATTAATAAGTTTTTGTCCTAAAATGTTTGTGCAATATGATAGTAAAATGCTTTTTTTACTAGCCTATATCGTCCCACTGCTGGGCAAAGGACTACCCCGAAGACCAGCCCAGATCGCCAACGCTTTCTAGGCCGAGCACGAGGCTCCAAAAACTAACATCCATTTTAGAAAAATACTCAAATTTAAAATTTTACGCTTAAATTCTTACCTTGGAAATGTTTTTTTTTTTAGTTTGAAGTTAAAATATCATACTCTTTCTTCACCAATCACATTTAAACTTTAGATACAACTAATTAAATAATAAACTTTGTTTAACAAAGCCAACTATTTTCAGAATCACCTTTACATAAATAACACGCCAATAAAGTGTTTGACGATGCAAAGTATTATGTAGTTTTTGAGCCAGCACGCGTCGGCGACATCAAATTATTAAATCAGCTATGGTTAAGACAATGGTAGAGATGCGACAATCTTCTATAGACTATCGATTAAACTAATGAGTTTAGGCATACAAAAAAAAACTTACGTCAACTGTTAAATAATCATTTCACCATAACCATTGTCTGGATGAAATCGCTCTTAGCGATAAGGCTGCTCATTGTACCTATATTTGTTATGTTTATTTTATTATGTTTCTTATGTGGTCAATAAATGTAATTAATCTATCTATCTATCCATCATAATCAAAAGGTTCACATACACACACAAAGAGCTATTTGTGTGTGGCTCGTAGGGCACGTTCCTGACGTGCGTAACCTACGAGGCAATGCTTTGTTATAGGCGATGTTTACTAAAAAAAAACTTATACGTAACTTTAACCATATATTTTTCGAACATTTTCAATTTCATCGATAAATCTATCGATTATTTGTCAACAGTCAACATCACTAGCGTAAAACTAGAATTTACAGAGATTTATAGTTATTCTACCAAAATAAAAGAGGTTGGTAATGGTGGTTGGTACATAAACAACCTTTGCCGGTTAGTTTTATTGGACCCGTGTGTTTGTCACATACTGACATCAATTTGAATACTACTCATAGTCATAACTATAATTTCGGTGGCATTTTACAGTATTTAACCCATTAGTTTGAGGTCGTATCGTAAGGTGTTAAGTTTGACGTCGTCAAATATGACAGCCATGACAGCGATATTTGACATTTCACTGATCACCACCGCAGAACGCTTAGATGTGCGCAAGGTTTTAGCAGTTAGACTGAAAGTGTGTTACGTGAACAACACTATCCAGCCCCAAACTAAGCAGAGCTTGTATGGGAACCAGATGGCTGATATAATACTTAAATAGGTATATTTTTTTGTAAATATTTACTTATAATAAAATAACACCCAGACAAAGAACAAACATCTATGATCACCACATAAATATTTGTTCTCGGTGGGGATCGAACCCACGACCTACAGCGCAGAAGCCAGAGCTGCTAACTGAGCTGTAAAAGCTGTCAGCAGTATGCATGTGAAGGCCTATGCTGAAACTGATCGGCCATCGCCATCGCAGATCGCCTAGATATACACCATTCAGATATATTAGCTACAAAAAAAACGCATTTTAAAATCGGAGCATTCGTTTAAGAGCCACGAGGACAAACAGACAGACGCAGAATAAACTTGAGTTCCCACATTTTAACCGACTTCAAGTGGATTGTCTTCTTCTTCTTCTTGCCCTTATCTCACTTCATGTGGGGTCGGCACAACATGTCTTCCTCCTCCATTCCCCTCTGTCAGACGTCATCTCTGCATTCACTCCTCTCTTATCCATGTCATCTTTCACACAGTTCATCCATGTTTTCTTTGGTCTACCTCTGCTCACATATCCATCCACATCGGCACATCCATACTCATTACTCCCCTAGTCACATTACTTTCATCCCTCCTCATGAAATCCCCCCTCATGAAGTTTTTCTGTCACTGGCGCTACTTTCAAATTTCCCCTGATATACTAATTTGTCAATTGTCCACAATATTTATTAGATTTATTCAGTAAGGTGGAAAAATCAGCCCTTACTTTTTCTAATTTGTCCTAAGTCCTCAGTTAGTACAGTGTTACTGTTAAAACAAAGAGTTGTATCAGTACCGTTGCCATACTGCGCAATGCGAACTCTCGTGCCGTAGTGAGTTATCGGGCATGGTCATGGGTTTGAATCCCGACCTCGGTAACTAATACTTCAGAACGAGCAACAATGTTATAAAAAATGATGGTTACCACTAAACATCAGGTGGGCCATATGCTTGTTCCATCAGCTAGTTGTATAAAAAAAAGTGCAAAAAGGAGCCATTTTGAGGAGCACTTAAAAACCTTTAACCACACTGGTTAAAAAAACTATAATGGCACGACGAGTAGTAAGTACGGAAAGTGTATAAGTGTATATAAGTGTTTGACTGGCCTGTCGGCTCAGTTGGTAGTAGCTCTGCCTTTTGCGCTGTAGGTCGTGGGTTCGATCCCCACCACGAACAAATATTTGTGTCCTGAACGCAGATGTTTGTTCTCTGTCTGGGTGTAATATTGTATTGTTAGTATGTATTTACAAAAAAAATGTATTTAAGTTGTATCAGCTATCTGGTTCCCATCATACAAGCTCTGCTTAGTTTGGGGCTAGTTAGTGTTGTGTGAACTGTCCACATTATTTATTTATAAATACGAATTACTTACATACTGATTAAATATTAATATTTTTCGATCTTACCGACATAATAATAAACTCCACTACTCGTCAATAGATGGCGTTCTCTGTCCCACTAACTCATGACTTAATCAACAGATGGCGCTAGGAGTTATGATTTTATGATAAAGTTGATTATTTACTTTACAATTAAGGGGACATTTTCTAAAAATGAATCCTAGCTAGATCGTTTTATCGTCCCCAAAAACCCCTGTATACTTAATTTCATGAAAATCGTTGGCTCAGTTTCTGAGATCCTAAATATATATATACCTATACAAGATTTTCTCGTTTAAAGGTATAAGATTTATTTAGTGTATACTAGACCTAAGTTCCGATTCTATAACTACCATGACATGGCGTAGTACAAAACATCTTAAACCACAAACGTAGGACGAATGCATAATGTAGGTGGAACGTACAGTCAACAGCAAAAGTGTTTAAGCTTAAATAATGAGAGGCTAAAGTACACCGGCCATTGCATAGAAAGAAAAAGAAAGAAAGAAAGAAAATACATTTATTTGACATAAGTAGGTATACGTAAGACAAATAGAATAAAACACACAAAGGTAATCATACAAACAGAACTGGGCACAACCAGTCCCGTCCTGTGCAGAATGGTTAGAAAGAAAGATTATGTCAAATAGGCCCTGACTCAGCTTTTTGCTGCTTGCATCTAATTGTAGATGATTTATATAACGTCAGGGGCAACTATTTTTACTCATGCCTCTATTTACGGGACGCTATAGTGCCTGGGAAAGGGGCTTTAGATGGCTTACCCAGCACTAGTCAAAAAATGTATGTACATAATGCTAGGTGCTCTCAGACGGTGGAGGAAAACATCATGAGGAAACCCATGGCTTTGTCAGCTCCGCACGTATTGACCATGTCTTTCCTGTGGATCAGGCCGACTAAGCTGTCAGGATGGTATAGGTGATGGGCAAGCCTGCCCGAGGCACTATAGCGTCATGCAAGTCGGACTTGTGTAATCCAGTTGCATCTGACGTGATATAAATCATCTAAATTAGATGCAAAGGCCTATTTACCTTTACTAAATAATACCTATTAGGTAAATAGGTTAATGCTTCCTTAAAATTGATTAGTCTTAAGCGTAATTAGTCGCTTTGCTTAGTTTAATACTAAATGTTTTCGTGAGAAAGGTTTGCTAATATAAAATGATTTATTTTTAATGACTCTTAAATCATAAACTGTAAATGCCAAACCTCTAAAAGTTATAGTTCACTTCAATTTCAATTGCAATAGCCTTTATTAATCTTAACATTAGTATAACAAAATAAAAATTACTTAATCTAAATATGACTTCGGTAGTATTTCTATATGCTGTGTAGGTACATACTTTATTATAACTTTGAAGCGTAGCGTGTGCTGTCTTTGAAACTTTTGCTTTTGTATTATTGCATTGCGTACGTCTGACTAAGTGAAGTGGCACCACACTGGAACTTCACTGCTATTATTATTATTTTTGATTTGTAAAAGGATCATATAAAAAACCGGTAGGAACCGAGCCGTAGTTTGTTGCCTGTTCTTCTAGATTTGGTCGCGTAGAACTGGCACCTAGACTCACCTAGCTTTAAGACGTTTCAAAGTGATCCTTGTGATACTACTGAATGAATACATCTTTGAGTTTGCTTTCCAGCATAGGTATACATATCCTATCGCCAGTCCACTACCTCCGACTAATTTCGACAAATTAAAATTGAAATACTCAGCCAAGTATAAACAAAGGTTTGCAGTGGTATTTCGATGTATTTTATGATATAAAATATATTTTCCATAAATTTAAAATGACAACTAAATTTTGATACATATCATAAATCCTAAAATCCTAAAAGAAATATCTTCTAATTATTCCTGCCCTCTGGCGTGGAAGCTCACCCAGAGGACGAAATCTGTTTTAGCTATTAAGTACTAACCCCTAGCCTTAAGTTCTATTAACAATATTGGACTAAGTTGTCTTGAATAAAAAACTATATTATTATTATTATAAATCACCTGAATACGACTTGTAACCAAAATTGTCTGTATGAAATTTTGGATAGAAAAACTTTTTCATTCGACTGTACATTAATGGCTCGGTCTTGAATGATGGGGTTTTTGCAAACACGCTGCAGGTTAGAGACACACGGTCACTGGGCAAGTGTTACAGAACGGTGGTATGCAATAGCAAGTCATCATTTGTATTTGTTTTAGCTGCAAATACTCAGGAATTAGGTTCAACAAATATTTTTTTTTTTTAAATTTGGATTTCAGTTTTTGTATCACAATTTTATTTTTATTAATTTCTTTACGGCTATTGCATAATGATTGCCATGGAGAACAGGACGATGACCCACCCAGGCGGTG
This sequence comes from Thera britannica, assembly GCA_939531255.2. NCBI lineage: Eukaryota > Metazoa > Arthropoda > Insecta > Lepidoptera > Geometridae > Thera > Thera britannica. The sequence goes on along the minus strand of OW618043.2, from coordinate 7,584,661 downwards.
ACTGAACGCAGAGTGTCACTCACGGCGCGCGGGCGCGGATCAAAGGTCAAAATAGGTCAGGCGCCAATGATTCCTTTATCGATTTTCCCGGGATTTTCATAACAAAACTTAAAAAAAATCATTTCATAAATATTTTTTATTTCATTCGTTGAACCTTAATTCCTGAGTATTTGCAGCTAATAATGAATAACCCTGTATACAAATTTATTTATTTACTCAGCAGGGAGATCATTTACTACGTGTTAGTTAATAAGTAATACATATAATATTATTATTTTAGTTTTAAGGTATTTATACTATGGGCCCTGTATTTTTGTACTTACTATGTTGCTTGAAATTAATTTATTTCATTTATTTTTTATTTATTCCACAGCCTGATTTATTCGCTGGAGGAAGTTCCTCTGAAACTGTGCGACCCAGGCTCTAAGGTGTAAGGATGAACGCTCCGCCTATGGCGAGCAGTGCGATGGTAGAATGAGGCGGTCGGCATGATGTCAAACCGTTCAAAAGGAGTTTCCTATTCTCCTTCTTATCGTGTCACTGGTTTGCAAAAAAAGGGACGTGCAAGGATTTTAAGTGCGTCTGAAAAAGTTTCTTAATGCTTGAAATTGTTATAATGTACTTTAATATTTTTATTCATTTAAACTTCTTAAAATAAAATACTTGCCTGTTCTAGGCTTGGTCGAGTGGAACTTACTGACCTAGCTTTAAGACCTTCTTCTTCTTCTTCTTCTTAATGAATGGCATCTGTCCATTTCGGATCAATTTTGCCAGTGTCGAGTAGTTTAATGAGATTAATGATAATATTATTACATAGATAAAATACTTTTCTGTCAAGTCGAGTCAGTCAAAGTCGAGTCGGCCCTACTTGGCTTTGAAAACAAAATAATGGTCTTTTGTTTTCAAAACCATCAGAAACCTTTTCGATCAAATCAGAATATCACATAATACATTTTTATTCCAACTGCTAACACTTTGAGCTAAGACCTCAAGTAATGTTGGTTAAAATACCACCGAAATTACACAACAAAACTCAGAATAACACCATAAAAACAATTAAAATGAAAATCCTATGTGACTTCCCAAAATGACAGAAAACGAATCCCCTTTAAGACCTTTCAAAGTGAGCCTTGTGATAAGATTTTTGACTTTGACTTAAGCATAATTCGTTCCTGTTTTTGTCTTCATCGTGCGTACCACCGTCCACATCAGTGACATAATATTAAATTAAATAACAATCTATCATATTTCCTCTATTACGTTATGTCATCCAAGATTATATTACTAACGACCTTTGTATGCAGTGTATGCATGCAATTTGATACTTACTGTAGATTGAGTGGATGACTAATTTTATACAGACGTCTAGACTGAGGCTCATTGTCCACCAAACCAGCCTATTTTACAAGAGCCCTTTTTATAACCGACTTCAAATAATAAAGGAGGTTATCAATTCCGTAGCATATTTTTGACGTGACAACTGTGTAATTTTCTGGCATAAAATAAATAATTTGAATTGAAGGCAACAATTCGAATGAGCCGGCTGCACGCACCAAATAACATGACGTCATGTGGCGTTACCTTGCTCTGAGGCGTTCCATTGAAGGTTTGAAGTGCAAACGAGAGCGCGGAACGAGCGACAAAGAGGCACGCACGGCCTCCGCGTTCGGCAGCGTTCGACATCTGTCTCTCTCCTACTTGAGTGAGCGATGCGTCCGCGTGGACAGCTGGATGACGTTGGCACGTTCAACTATCGTCAGTAAACCGACTTTACAGACAACCATTTTTTTTATGTTTGTTATCGCATAACTTTGTTATAATTATATGAAACGATTTCTTTTTTTTTAATCTAAAGGTAAAATACTTATTATCAAATAGGACATAGAAGAAAAGTATAAGTACTTTTGATTTTCGGGTAACACCGCAGGGCGCAGCTAGTATAATGAATCTTGTGCCCCAAATTAAGCAGAACTTGTACGATGGGAACCAGTTAACTGATATAATACTTATATTCATTTTTTTTGTAAATACATACTTATAATACAATATAACACCCAGACAGACAACAAACATCTGTGTTCACTACACAAATATTTGTTCTCGGTGGGGATCGAACCCACCACCTACGGCGCAGAAGGCAGAGTTACCACCAACTGAGCTGAGAGGCCAGTTGTCAATTTATAGGTACTTTATATGATTAGATTGTTACTCACATGACAGGATATAACTTGACATTTGAAAAATGTTATTTTGCCAATTAAGAATAACTACAGCCTAACTCATAATGACAGGTTGTTGTAAAGAAGTCCTACCACAAGCTCTGTCTGGCTCTGACTCTGGCTCTGGTTTTGAATCTGTTTGAGTGCTCACCAGTGTATTATACCTACTGTGTGTGTGACGTTTCGACGTAGGGTTTATTTAGTCAACACTCACACAAACTCAAAAACAGAGCCAGAGACAGAGCCAAACAGAGCTTGTGGTAGGCCTACAGGTTGTTTGTAAAGAAGTTTATTACCAAATAATGGGGCTGTTTCGAAATACTCGAAGCCTTATTCAAAAATGATCTACAGTAGCTATAACTGCTGACTGACCCACCTGATGATGAGCACGTCACGTAGCGTCTGCTTTCAACAAATGCAATATCTTTGGGCATATTATTACATTATCATCATCAGCCTGAAGAAGTCATAGGCCTTGCTATACATTTCCAGGGAAAACTATTCAGCAGGCCGATCATGGAACTTTTGTTGCTATCTGGTTTCAATCAAAATCTTATTGAAATTGAATTTTCGAACTAATACGTGATCGCAAATTGACAGTTACAATAACATTTTGATTGAAACCTAGCAACAAAAGTTACATGATTTTCAATCCACCGACTTGCCGCGATCTTAACAATGTCGTCGGTCCATCGGCTGTGTGGGTGTCTTACGTTTCGTCTTCCGGTTCGTGGTGGCTATTCGAGAACTTTCAATATTTATAGCCAAGTAGTAGTAGAGCTTTTTGTGTGTCTCGTGCGGGTGCGTACTACCACCATGCCTATTCCTGCCGTGAAGCAACATCGCTGTGTACAGGTTTGAAGGGTGTGGATGACGGTCACATTACTGACACGTGTGTGGTGACTCGCTTTCATGGATGCACGAGATTCCTGACGCGCGTGACCTACGAAACAATGCTTTGATAGATAGAAAGATAAATACTTTATTGCACACCACATAAAATTAACAAGGGAATACAGAAAAACATCAAAGTGGAATACAATGGGCGATCTTATCACTAAAAGCGATCTCTTCCAGACAACCTTGGGATGGACTGGACTTGAAAAGAACGATAGAGGACGATGGTGTAGAAAAAAAAAACAATGAGTATAATGCATACACACTTACATTATTTATATTATTATATTTACACAATATAGATAATGCTAATACATACATACCACAATATACCTAACCCTAATATATACATTTTATATAGGTAATACATATAATATAAATGTAATATACCTACTACCAAACATAAATAAGTAACATACAGAAAATAAATAATTAATGATAAACATAAATACTAGACTGGTAAAAAGTGATTGAACAAAAGCTTCTTGAAAATAGGGAGTGATTTAGCAAACCTGATATGGGAAGGGAGAGAATTCCAGAGACGGACAGCTTGTAAAGTGAAGGAGTATTTTATCTTTGTCCATCAACTTGAGGCATAAGGAGCCTTATTCTCGGGCCGACCGAGATATCCAATGTCCTCTAAATACACATTGGCATTGCACAACCCCGCACTTTTTCTACGTTTTCCGTATATCGTAGCTGTCGAGGCTTCTACGATGAGGTTGTCGATGAATTGCTCAAGGAAATCATCCATTCTCTCTTCGAAAAGAAGCAATAAAATAAATTTACAAAATGATCGAGATCCACCCGAGAATTAGGCTCCAGATGTTCAGTCTCACGTGCCAGTAATATCACCCACACACCCTTCAAACCTGTACACAGCGATGCTGCTTCACGGCAGCAATAGGCATGGTGGTAGTACGCACCCCCACGAGACACACACAGAGCTCTACTAATAGGTAAGTCAGTCACGTGACTGTGAAGCCACGCCTGTTAACCTTTCACACTCTTCTGACAGGTCACGGCACCTGTCAAAATCGTGATCGAATAAGATCGAGCAGGTTAAAATTACTAGCGACCTTGATGGAAGAATTTGTGGTATTTGATGACCGTATTCACAGATTTCGAGTTTAAAAGTTTCAATGCTTAAGATCGCATTAGTAGATTTTTAAATTAAATACAAATATTAATTATCATTTAATTATTTAATATTATTATTAAATAATACGACAAATAATGATTAATTAAATAATTATTTTAGATAGATAGAAAATAGTTTACTGCACTACAACAAAAATGGGATCGTACCTATGCGACCTTAAAGCTAGAGAGCATTCTCTTCCAGTTAACCTTTGTGTCATTTTGACATTCTTAACGGTATAACAAAGTCACAATCTCAAGTTAATATCAGTTTATTTACAAGGATCACTTTGAATAGTCCTTTTTTTATGCCATAGCTAGCAGACGATCAGGCGGGCCACCTGATGGAAAAGCAGTCACGTGTTGCCCATAGAGGACATTTCTTAGGAGTTCATTATAAAGTTGTGTAAATCCTTATAATTTAACAAGTAAAAAACGTGGCACTCCGGGAATAACGACAGAATAAGTGAACTAGAACACTAATCTCCCCCCTCCACTCCCCTCCCCCAAGACGCCCCCCACCCGACTTTTGGTGAAGTTTGTCGTCTTTGCCAAGAAGGTATCGGATACGTGACAGGTGACGTGACAGTATCGCAAGTTCATTGGTTTATTCCCAATCAAAAAAAGTCATAATAATTATTTTGTTAATAAATTAAAAATCTTCAAGCCCGCCAAGAGAAGTTTTCACTTCAAAATTATTATTATATTTTTTTATTTGTTATACTTGCTGTCGTAATTTATGAGCATGCTTTGACAGCAATTTATTTATTAGAGCTTTAATTATTGTTAGTTAGCATAGGCGAATGACTCTGTATCGAGCATTTGTGAATAAGGGTGTGGTATGGGAATCGAACTTACATGGTATTGAGCTGTCTATAATATCGTACATTTTATTACAAGACTCTGCCTTAACTCTGTACAAGTAGCTATTATTTTGTTTTTGCTATGTTAAACTAATGCTTAACTCAGTGACCTAAAAGTGTGAAAAGTGTTTTTTGACGTGACAACGTCTTATAATTCGATGAAGCTGGCTGTACGCACGAAAAACATGACTCGTGCGACGTTACCTCGCTCTGAGGCGTTCCATTTAAGGCTAGAAGTGCAAGCGAGAGCGCGGAACGAGCGACAAAGAGGCACGCACGGCCTCCGCGTTCGGCAGCGTTCGACATCTGTCTCTCTCCTACTTGAGTGAGCGATGCGTCCGCGTGGACAGCTTTATGACGTTGGCACGTTCAACTATCAGTAAACCGACTTTACAGACAACCGATTTTTAGGGTTCCGTAGCCAAATGGATAAACGGAACCCTTATAGATTCGTCATGTCTGTCTGTCTGTCTGTCTGTCTGTCTGTCTGTCTGTCCGTCCGTCCGTATGTCACAGCCATTTTTCTCCGAAACCGTAAAAGCTAGACTGATGAAACTTGGCGAGTAGATGTATTCTGTGAACCGCATTAAGATTTTAACATAAAAATAAAAATAAAACTATAAATTTCGGGGGTCCCCATACTTGAAACTGAAACTCAAAATTTTTTTTTTCATCGAACCCATACGTGTGGGGTATCTATGAATAGGTCTTCAAAAATGATGTTGAGGTTTCTAATATAGTTTTTTTCTAAACTGAATAGTTTGCGCGAGAGACACTTCCAAAGTGGAAAAAAGTTGGTCCCCCCCCCTCTAACTTCTAAAGTAAGAAAATGATAATACTAAAAAAAATATATGTTGTACATTACTATGTAAACTTCCAACGATTTTTGGTTTGAACGAGATCTAGTCAGTAGTTTTTTTTTTATACGTCATAAACCGTAAACCGCAATTTACCTTTCGACGAACTACAAGAACCTTATTATGTTACATCAAGTAACATAATATAAAGGTTCTTGTACGGAACCCTTCATGGGCGAGTCCGACTCGCACTTGGCTGCTTTTTTAGTTTGTCTGGGGAAGTACAAACACTTTTGTAAATTAAAATATTATGCTTAATATTTTATTTATAATTATCTAACAGCGCATTAATTTATTAAGTTATAAGCTGTTGGTTTTCCAATAAATTAACAAATTAGAAACTTTTTGGGCGTTTTTTATATAGCCGAGCGGGATTTGAACCCGCGACCTTCCCCTTGGTACGGGGCGAGTGCCGAACAGTCCATTTCGTCGAGTGATGAAGATCCGATGGCGCAGCGGTGCAAACCCCGTACCAAGGGGAAGGTCACGGATTCAAAATCCACAAGTCCGTGCATCTCAACCCGTGGATTTCAAGAAAGAGCACTTATATTGCACCTGTCAGGTAAATATACACATCTGCTTCACAAATTGGCTGCAAATCGGAACTTGCCAAATCATATCCGAAGCCCTCTGATTGCAACCTTTTATGGTGTTACAATCTAACCATCGTGCTCTAGGACCTACTAGGCATGGAGGCAAACACATCGGCAAAATCGGCAAATTTATCATGTACGGGCAGGTTTTTCCGCAAGTAAGCCGCTGGCGGGCCCTTTTTGCGTGACCCTTGACACGTGTTGCTCGAACTTTTTTAGGTTTTACGACACGCCCGGTTACCTCACGATGTTTTCCTTCACTGTTTTGAGTGTACTGGCATAGTGCACATACATTTTTCGACAGATAAACTCATTGGTACACGACTGGATTTGAACCCACGACCTTCGGATCGGAAGGCGGGCCACTACCACTAAACCACCAGTGCTCTCTAAGTGGAGGCAAACCGAAACTAATTGTTTTATTGTTTTGGTGCAGGGGTGCTCAAACTTAAAGTGTCGTCAAAATAATATCTAAGTATACTAATAGGTCTATAATATTTTGAGAGCAAGAGATCGACTAAACTATTATGTAGGTAGGTCATTAGCATTGCTATTCAAAGTGGCAATGCTAATAGTGTCTTGGGGACGCTTCTTTCTGGCACTAATTTTGGATCATTTGAGCTATCTTTAAATTGGTTGGAAGGAATCGTAACGTAACTTGCGAATTAAACATTTAGGTTAGGTTGTGACAAAAATTGAGGAACAACGGTAAGCTCTGTCTGGCTCTGTCTCTGACTCTGGTTTTGAGTCTGTGTGAGTGTTGACTAAATAAATCCTACGTCGAAACATCACACACACAGTATAATACTGATGATCACTCAGACAGACTCAAAACTAGAGCCAGAGACAGAGCCAGACAGAGCTTATGGTAGGCCTACAGGCTGGCGTGGTATTATAACCACTATCAATATTGTTGTTCTGGAGTCTAATTCTCGGCTCATCTCGCATCATTTTGCAATTTTATTTTATTGCTTCTCTTCGAAGAGAGAATGGATGATTTCCTTGAGTGATTCATCGACGACCTCATCGTAGAAGCCTCGACAGCTACGATATACGGAAAGCGTAGAAAAAGTGCGGGGTTGTGCAATGCCAATGTGTATTTATGGGATATTGAAAATCTCGGTCAGCCCGAGAATTAGGCTCCTGTTCTTACACCTCTTAGAGCAAATCCGTAGTGAAGTTATTTTCACACGTTGGCTAAAGTCTTTGTTTGGCAATTTCCGATACAATTGCTACATTATAAATGATTTACAATGCATTAATATACAAAAGAAACCATGGTTGTGCAGCATTTGACATTTGTGCTAATGGACTTGTCATCATCATCATCAGCAGGAAGTCAGCGCAGTCAGCTTCTCATGTTGTAGTAAGCACAGGTCCAGTCGTGTATGAAGTATGGTTTTCATCTCTGGGGTCAAGAGAGATCGAGAGCACTGGTGGTCCAGTGGTAACGGCACCGCATTTCGATTCTAAGGTAGTGGGTTCAAATCCAGTCAAATGAGTTTTCTGCCCAACAATGTATTTACACTATGCCACTCTCAAACGGTGAAGGAAAACATCGTGAGGGAACCGGCATATCGTAGAACCTAAAAAGTTTGAAAATATGTGTCAAGTGTACGAAAGGAGCCTCTTTGAGGTGCACTTAAAATCCTTTCACCACACTTGGTTCGAAAGAATCAGTGACACGATAAGAAGAGGATCTCTGGGATCATCAACCTATATCAGTCCACTGCTGGACGTAAGCCTCTCAAGACGTGCCACTGAGTCCGGTCTTCGGCTCTTCTCTTCCAGTGCTTGGCAGCTACATTTAATAAATATACCTTTTTTTTTGTTGTCGGGGGGAAATCTGCACACAGACACCTTAACGCACCGAGGGATGCGCTAAGGTAGTGTGAGGTTGACGACCTCGCTTCGTCGACTCACTAAAACCACCCCGTGGTCGGCCTCGATGGATCAAGGGGTTCCGGGATCTCCAACGGAACACACCGGTACCCCTCTCGCATTTTGCCAAGAGCACTATCCCGGGAATAATAGAATACCTAGTTCTGTTTTCCTGAATACCTATAACTTAGATGTTTAGAAAAGAAGAGTAAATAGGTTTCTTATACGTTAGCGTGCTACACTGTCGAACAGCAAACTTTGTAATTTTGGGGCCGATAAAAAAAAATATCTTTGCATATGTCTAGGTACTATGCAAATAGATATTTTTTTATTATGTTTTTGTATATGTCTACTAAACCAATTTCAATTTCAATTACTATTTAAATTTCAATTTTAATTCCAATTTCAATTCTTTATTACCAACTTAAGATTTTATGAATTGCATACATTTTAGTGCAACTGACTGTACCTACAACTTCTAAGTAACATTACAGGTCGTTAAGAACGTATTGGGTGTTACAAGTAGGTACTTGTACTTACGCTTATTCATCATTTTGAAATCGTTATTCGATTCAAAGTTCATAAACCCACCACATTAATCTTTATTTTATTACCCTTGAAATTTGTATCTTTATAAAATACAAAAAACTGTTTGTCTGTTTGTAAGATTTTGACGCCTAAAGCTCGTCACACAGGTCGTGGGTACGATCCCCACCGAGAACTAATATTTGTGTGGTGAACACAGACGTTTATTTCAAATACGATTAATTAATTGTGACTGAATAAATAAATGAATGAATGTTTGTTCTCAGTCTGGGTGTTATATTGTATTCTAAGTATGTATTTATAAAAAAAAATATAAGTCAACTATCTGGTTCCAATAGTACAAGCTCTGCTTAATTTGGGGTTTGATAGTGTAGTGTGGATTGTCTATAATATTAATATTTAAATACCTAGTTTCCATGCGTGGCCGGGGTAAGATATAGTATAGAAATATTTATATTTAAATAGTTTCCATGCGTGGCCGGGGTAAGATATAGTATAGAAATATTTATATTTAAATAGTTTCCATGCGTGGCCGGGGTAAGTTATAGTATAGAAATAAATTATCATTGCCTAAGTATAATACCTGGTACCATAATTATATAATACTTACCTATTTACTTACCAATAAATCATTTCATTAATAATTGTCTTATTAGGTTTCAAATTATGGTGGGTAATAAAAATTCTCACGGTTTTGACCATTATAATTTAACGATTGGCAGTCGAATATATTTATTTTAACCAACTTCAAATAAAAAAGGAAGAGGTTAATATAAATAAAAATAAGAGATTTTTATAATGTCCCAAAAGTTAAGAGCCGAGCGGGATTTGAACCCGCGACCTTCCCATTGCTACCAAACTTTACTTAAGCTTTGGCACGTTACGGTATGAAAATGTTCGTCACCTTAGAGTCGGTTTTCGCTTGTACCAGTGCCTTGATCATGAACACATTTTGACATAATTTGTGACGTTAACTTATCGGTGTATTCTGTCTATTCAGTTTCAAAAGGTAGTATGTGATCGTGATACGTTGAACAAATCAAGTTGAAAATCGACGAACATTTTCATTCCGCCACTATACAATGGCATATTATATTGTAACTTATTTACACAAAGAAACTTACAATTAAACAAATATTTACAAAATGTACAAAATACACAAGAAACAGTTGAGCTATCTGCTGATCGTTACAAACGATCTAGAGATAGCTCAACTGATCCAAATCAGTGCTAGACGGAAGCGTCCCCAAGACGCTGGTGGCATTGCCACGCTGAATAGCAATGCTTATACGCTGCGCCAGATACCCACCAGCTCTTGGGTCACGCGTCGCTTCGATCAGTCGCCTAGACAACATTTTGAAGACCCGCGAGGCCTCGGTTCCCCACGGACCCAGAGTCTCAACCCCAAGAGGAGTAATTTTTATATTATTATATTGTAACTTAGTTTAGTAAAAAATTAGATCAAAAATACTTTCACCTAATGACGTAATAGGTAATGAACATCTGTTCTCGGTTCAAGGTAGTCAGCGGCAATTAGAGTGATCTTATCCGTTACTCAACCTACAATAACGGCAGTAATGCACAACGCAATGTCTTTCAATTGACTCAGGATCGGTATTTACTACTTTTGTTACGCCCAGCACTATAACAATGACTCCTCTCTTATTAATGCAGTAGACCTACCACACGCTCTGTCTGTCTCTGTAGAGACAGAGCCAGACAGAGCTTGTGGTGTTTTGACAGCTCTGCACTCACACAGACTCAAAACCAGATCTCTCTAGCTCTGGTTTTAAGTCTGTGTGAGTGTATAGACTCTACTCGACTAAATAAATCTTACGTCAAAACGTCACACACTCAGCATAATACACTGGTGAGCACTCACACAGACTCAAAACCAAAGCCAGAGACAGAGCCAGACAGAGCTTGTGGTAGGCCTACTGGCTTGTGCTGCAGGTGAAAAGAAGGTCATCAAGTATAACTTGTACTGAATTCACAAACATTAAGCTAATTGTTTTAGCTTTAAGCGATCTTATGACCTTATTGCTACTCAAAATAGATGATTAAAGGTCAATTTTGGTTTGATCTTGACCTAGATTCAATATGTCGTGGGTTCGATCCCCACCGAGAACAAATATTTGTGTGGTGAACATAAATGTTTGTTCTCTGTCTGGGTGTTATATTGTATTCTAAGTATGTATTTACAAAAAAAAAATGTATTCAAGTATTATATCAGCTATCTGGTTCCCATATTACAAGCTCTGCTTAGTTTGGGGCTGGGTAGTGTTGTGTGAATTGTCCAGAATATTTATTTATTATTTATTTATTTTATATAAACTAATACATTATGCTTAGTTATATTTATATTTTCAAACCCCCTTCTTGTGCACGTACCCACCTCTATTTACACAAAATTATATCTTTCCTTAAAGGTTTGCTGGAAGAGAACTCTTTTTAGGGTTAAGCTCGCCTTTGTGTGTCTTTACTTTAAGTTTTCTAAATGTTGTTTAAGTGTGTGCAATAAAGAATAAACTAAAAAAAGTACACGTGGCAGTGATGCGAATGTTGAGATCGATGTGTGGAGTTACAAGAATGGATAGGATATGCAATGACCACACTGGAACTTCATAATTTTGATTTGTAAAAGGATTACATTTAAAACGGTAGAAACCAAGCCGTAGTTTGTTTGCTTGGTCGCTTGGAACTGGCACCTAGACTCACCTAGCTTTAAAACGTTTCAAAGTGATTCTTGCATCGTACTGAATAATACTCTTTTGATTTTGATTTTGATTGAGTATAATCAGGAGAAGTTTGAAAGATTTGACTTAAAATATGAGAAATAAGCTGGCGTGGTACGGGAATGTCATGAGGAGGGATGAAAGTCATGTGACTAGGAGAATAGAATAGAATAGAAAATTCTTTATTGCACACCTTAAAACTAACAATGGTAAAACAAGTAACAATAATTTAAGACATACTAATGTACAATGGGCGGTCTTATCGCTGAAGAGCGACCTCTTCCAGACAACCTTTGCATGGAGAGAATCGAATAATAAGATGGTTGGCTAGGCTGCACTAAGAAATAACTACTAAGGAGAGTGATGAGTATGGATGTTGATGGATATGTGAGCAGAGACAGACCAAAGAAAACATGGATGAACTGTGTGAAAGATGACATGGATAAGAGAGGAGTGAATCCAGAGATGACGGGTGACAGAGGAGAATGGAGGAGGCTTGTGAAGGAGATTGATTGTTGACCTAGTGTTCAAATTTTGCGTTTTTAGGATAAAATCGGTACTGCCTGGGTAAAAACATTTTAATAAGACCACTCCGTACAAGGCAGGGGTGGGTCGCTACTAAAAACAACAGCCTATGAACTTATGTGTGTGTAGGGCACGTTCCTGACGTACGTGACCTACGAGACATGCCTTGTTATAGGTGAAGGTTACCACTTAACATCAGGTGAGATTGCGATCAAGCGTAAGCCTATAAATTGTAAAAAAAAAGTGTTCACACGTCAAAACAGCGTGATGAGCCCTCAGTGATTGGATGAGCTCCATCAGCTCACCTTGAAGGGTATCTGATACAATCTCACTTAAGAAATGATTTCTTAATTTGACATTAGCATTTTTGTTTTATCGTGCGTAAACAGCTGATCCCATTTTAATGATACTTTCACTTTTAAACAGATTCTCCGTGGGTTTTTATAAGTTGTAAAGTAATTTGGCTGTGTTAATTTTTATGACTGGTTATATGATTTTTATTGTCTAATAAAACACTAGAGGCTTTGTACATACAGTGGTGCAATGGAGGAATCGTATTGTGGACCCATAAATTCAAAGTAATTATGTATTTATTCCGTAATGGTGGTCGCGCGGGGCTTACTTACATGCAAGTAGTTTTTTTATGTAAATTTTCTTATACCATTTTTAGGGTTCCGTAGCCAAATGGCAAAAACGGAACCCTTATAGATTCGTCATGTCTGTCTGTCTGTCTGTCTGTCTGTCTGTCTGTCTGTCTGTCTGTCTGTCTGTCCGGCCGTGTCACAGCCATTTTTCTCCGAAACCATAAAAGCTGGACTGATGAAACTTGGTGAGTAGATGTATTCTGTGAACCGCATTAAGGTTTTTACATAAAAATAGAAAAAAACCTATAAATTTTGGGGGTCCCCATACTTGAAACTGAAACTCAAAAAATTTTTTTTCATCGAACCCATATGTGTGGGATATCTATGGATAGGTCTTCAAAAATTATGTTGAGGTTTCTAATATCGTTTTTTTCTAAAACTATAAATTTGGGTGTCCCCATACTTGAAACTGAAACTCAAATTTTTTTTTTTCATCAAACCCATACGTGTGGGGTATCTATGGATAGGTCTTCAAAAATGATGTTGAGGTTTCTAATATTGTTTTTTTCTAAACTGAATAGTTTGCGCGAGAGACACTTCCAAAGTAGAAAAAAGTTGGTCCCCCCCCCTCTAACTTCGAAAATAAGAGAATAATAAATCCAAAAAAAATAAATGTTGTACATTACTATGTAAACTTCCAACGATATTTGGTTTGAACGAGTTCTAGTCAGTAGTTTTTTTTTATACGTCATAAATCGTAAACCGCAATTTACCTTTCGACGAACTACAAAAACCTTTATATTATGTTAATTGATGCTACGGAACCCTTCATGGGCGAGTCCGACTCGCACTTGGCTGCTTTTTTATACCTCGTTTATTGGCCCTCTCAGCTCAGTTGGTAGAAGCTCTGACTTCTTCACCATAGGCCGTGGGTTCGATCGCTGCCGAGAACAAATATTTGTTTGGTGGTCTGTTCTGTGTCTAAGTGTTATATTATATTCTAAGTATGTGTTAAAAAATGTAAATAAATATTATATCAGCTATCTGGTTCTCATTCAAGCTCTGCTTAAATACCAGGTCACGTGCCGTTGTTTCTGTGTCTGTATTTGTTACATTTTGTGTGTTTTGACAATAGAAAAACTTAATATTTAATTTCCAATTACTATAAATAAACCTGCGTTTTCTTATTATATTTTTTTTTAAATAATTTCATCGCAATTCTGGTATAAAATGTTACTTTACAGGTTAAAAATACTGAGGTTTAACATAAGCGACACACAATATAGTACCATGTTTTTGGTTGACGATAAAGACTGTATAGGGTCCACAATCCGATTCCATTGATAAAATATAGTGCTAGTAATATTTGGGATTTAAAAATAAACATGTTTCCGGTGTTTCTATGTCTGTTGCATAATTGCTGAATTACTGATTGAAATACCAATTCTTGTTACTTCTGATGACGAAAGAACCAAATATAACCTTACAAAAATCTGTCTAAATATAATCACTGCTACTATTGACTTTTATTACTGCTGGATTACGGTCGCGTGGAACTGGCATCTAGGCATCAAAATTAACAACGCATAGCATAGGCCCATATAAAATGTCTATAAATATCTATAACAAATAACCAGAAAAAATAAAAGAACTTCAGTCAGATTCCTAATTTATAAAAAAAAAAAAACTACAAACATGTTGATATGAATTAAATAAATTTTTGACCGATAAAATGAACGAATATCATAATAATAATAATCAAATATGACATCAATTAATATCTACCAACCAAACAATAGGCCTGACGACTAATTTTCAAAATCTCTTCTATCATATTCAGAAGTATTATGTCTAAAATATATCATATTTCTGTAGAAAATTAAGGTTTTTGTGCAATAAAAATACATTTAAATTGAAATTTTCAAATTCACGCCAAAACGCTCGCTGGTGTCATGGCGTCTGTTATTACGTCACGTTTGTGTATATCAACAGTAAACATTGGTGCTTTTGTACTAAATCAGAATGACGTTTACTGAGACGTGACGTAATTCGCTCTGACCGGTGTTTTAGCTATCATGGCGGATTGTTGTATTTTGTAGATTTATATTATCAAATAAATTGTCAATCTCGACATTAATAAGAGTATAAATACATTTTTCAAAATCTTTGAATCCTTTTTCATTAGATCAGATAAATATTTTGGCGATACTTGATTACTGTCTTCATGCCTATTGTATTGAGACTCACCGTCACCTAGCTCTAAGACGTTTCAAAGTCCTTGAGTCCTTGAGTTTGGCTGACGCTACAGTGCCTGGGACAGGATTTCTTGAGATGGAATAAACTTGCCCAGCTCCTATACCATCCTGACAGCTTAGTCGGCCTAATCCACAGGAAAGACATGGTCAATACGTGCGGAGCTGACTAAGCCGCGGGTTTCCTCATGATGTTTTCCTTCACCATTGGAAAGCACTAACATTGTGTGCATAAAGTTTTCAAATTTTTAGACTTACAATCTTTTCTCCACACTGGTTCAAAGGAACCAATGACAATTTGACTTATTCACATTTATATTTTTGACATTGAATTATTATATTTATGTAGATTTAAGATTACATTTATCATAGATCATAATTTCAGTTGCTATTGTTGAGTGAATCAAGCGCATCGGAGCGTGGGTTCAAAGCCGCACGAGCGCACTCAAGTGAAGGGCGAATGGTGTGGGAACACATTGGAATCTTGAGCCATCCCACTTACATTCGATTTACAAAAGCTAAACAAAGGATCCCAATTTACTTATTATTAGTTCTTAAGTATGATAAATCATTATTTCTTCTCAGCTCAGTTGGTAGTAGTCCTGCCTTCTGCGCCGAAGGCCGTGGGTTCGATCCCCACTGAGAACAAATATTATCTAAAATTATATTATTATATATAAAACTGTGAGACAATAGAAAGATCTAATAAATAATTAACAAATTAATCATTTTATTGTGGACAATCCACACACCATATCTAGCCCCAAATTAAGCAGACCTTGTACTATAGAAACCAGATTACTGATAATTATATTTCTTATTTTTTAACCGACTTCCAATCAAAAAGGAGAAGGTTCTTAATTCGGTTGTATTTTTTTTTTTATGTTTGTTACCGCATAACTTTGTCATTTGTGAGTTGATTTGAATTTTTTTTTATCTGAAAAGTACTGCTTCCAGATTGGTCCCATTATAATTTTATTAAAATCGGTGTTGCCATTTTTTTTAAATTATTGTTTTAATGTTAGTAATGGCATGCCTCCGTCATTTATGAACCGATTTAGAAAATTATTTTTTTATTTGGAAGGTTATTCTTACGTCCAGATTGTCCTAAACAAATTTCATCAAAATCGGGCTAGCCGTTTGGCAATGAAGTCGGTTTCTCAAGTTTTTTAAACTTATTATTATTTTGTAAATACATAGGTACTAAGAATACAATACCCATACAGAGAACAAACATTTGTGGTCACCATACAAAATATTTGTTCTGTATGGGGATCGAACCCATGCCCTCTAGCGCATAACAAGAAGTGGGCTTATTTTGTCTGATGATTATGCCTACCACAAGCTCTGTCTGGCTCTGTCTCTGGCTTTGGTTTTGAGTCTGTGTGAGTGCTTACCTGTGTTTATTGTGTGTGTGACGTTTCGACGTAGGATTTATTTAGACGCAGCACTCACAGACTCAAAACCAGAGCCAGACAGAGCTTGTGGTAAGCCTACACAGCTGTGCATTGGTCAATCTCAACGGTCTATTTAAGAGTGACCTCTGAACTAACAAACCATGTCCAAAGAGATGAGCACTAGGTTTTATAGATGACGAATTAGATAGACTATTAATAGGCTAAGCACATTATGATGTGAATAGGAATGTCTGACAACTCTGTAGACTGGGAGATTGTGGATTGTAAAATTACCTTACACTATTTAACATTTTTTTAAATGGATAACGCGATATTATAACTAGCGGCACACAACTTTAGCGCTGAGCGATACGCGGAGGGGATAGCTGCGCATGCGTGCATGTGTACAAAGTGTCCTATTGGTACCGAGAGCGGAGTGCATCTAGAGAGCCAATCAGCGCTACGCACGCCCGCCCTTCATTCCGCTAGCCCCTCTCAGGTACCTTATTTTTGACTTCTGCGCAATAACGGTCAGCGCTAAAGTTAAGTGCCGCTACCTATACACTGATTTATTAAGATACTAGTGGCAGCCCGCGGCTTCGCTCGACCGGTTCCCGTTAATTTTTCAGGATTAAAAGTAGCTATGTGCTATTCCAGACCATAATCTATATCTGTGCCAAATTTCATCAAAATCCGTTCAGTCGTTTTAGAGTTTTTGAGTAACAAACATCCATCCATTTGCTTATCTATTTTCCTTGTGTTTTGTGTGTGTTTACTTTTTAGGCAAATAAATTATTTATCTATCTATCCTTACAAACTTTCACAGTTATAATATTTAGTGTGATAGTAGAGGTCTTTGTGTGTGTCTCGTGGGGGTGCGTACTACCACCATGCCTATTCCTGCCGTGAAGCAGCATCGCTGTGTACAGGTTTGAAGGTTGTGGGTGCCGGTGGCATTACTGGCACGTGAGGCTGAACATCTGTATGCCTCAAGTTGATGGACGCAGGGCAGATTATCGTAGGATACGTTCCTAATGTGCGTGACCTATGTAGCAATGCTCCAGTTGAGCTGGACTTCTTCTGATCATGACTTTGGTAACCAAAATAAAAATTGCAGTTTCTATAAGTGTTTTTTCAAAGTGACAACGTCTTATAATTCGATGGAGCCGGCTGCACGCATGAAAAAACATGACGTCATGCGGCGATACCTCGCTATGAAGCGTTCCATTTAAGGCTTGAAGTGCAAGCGAGAGCGCGGAACGAGCGACAAAGAGGCACGCACGGCCTCCGCGTTCGGTAGCGTTCGACATCTGTCTCTCTCCTACTTGAGTGAGCGATGCGTCCGCGTGGACAGCTGTATGACGTTGTCACATTGAACAATCGTCAGTAAACCGACTTTATAGACAACCGATTTTTATATTTATCTCCTGAACTACATCGCCAAAAGCGAAAGTACACTGATTTATGATGATGTGATAAATCTGATGATAAGACAAGTCTAAACTAACAAGTAACAAGTCATGCCGACCTTTAACAATGCCGCAAAAGGACCACAAAGTTCAAATACATAAAAATACTCCTATTTAATTCTCATCATCATCATCAGTCGGAAGAAGTCAACTGCTTGACATAGGCCTCCCCTACACATTTCCAGGAAGAACAATTCTGAGCCCTTTCCATGCACCGACTTCCTGCGATCTTAAAAATGTCGACGGACCATCTGGTGTGCGCCTTGCGTTTCGTCTTCCAGTTCGTGGTCGCCATTCGAGAACCTTTATTCCCCACGGTTGTCGGTTCTTCGAGCTATATGACCTGCCCAGTGCCACTTCAACTTACTAATTCTACGAGCTATGTCGGTGACCTTGGTTCTTCTACGGATATCCTCATTTCTGATTCTATCACGTAGTGAAACTCCCATCGCAGCATCGGTCTAGTGGTACTCTGCCTCCCGATCCTAAGGTCGTGGGTTCGAACCCAGTCGTGTACCAAGTTTTTCTGTTCAAAAATGTATGTACACTATGCCAGTGCTCTCAAACGGTGAAGGAAAACATCGTGAGGAAACCGGCATATCGTAAAACCTAAAAAGTTCAAAAATTATGTGTCGAGTGCACGAAAGGAGCCTCTTTGAGGCGCACTGAAAATCCTTTCACCACACTTGGTTCGAAAGAATCAGTGGCACGATAAGAAGAAGTGTAGAAGTTTTATTTATCCTTTTTTTCCTTGTTTTTTTGTTTCGTGTGTGTCTATGTGTAGGTATATTCTACGTATTGACCATGTCTTTCCTGTGGATTAGGCCGACTAAGCTGTCAGGATGATATAGGTGCTGGGCAAGCCTATTCCATCTTAAATCCTGTCCCAGGCACTATAGCGTCCCGTAAGTAGAGGCATGAGTAATCACCAGTTGCCCCTGACGCTATAAAATATCTACAACCGATGCAAAGGCCTGGGGGGCAATTCTAGACCAGTGACTTTTTTGTCACGGTAGATATATATCACAAGAACTGTCAAATTTAAATAGACATGACATTTTCAATAGATATCGTATTCCAGCAATATCACTATAGACATTTTTCGAGCGAAGGCCGTTAGATATGTGTCGAGTGGTGAGTAGTAGTCGACATTGACATCTCTAATCTAATTTGAGTGACTTTGGGCTTTTTTTTTCTTTCGGTCCTTGGAGCAGGCTAGAGTACCAAGACCATACCACCTAGTCTTACTTTTTGATAAAAAGTCAATGATGTTTACTTGTTTGTAGGGGATACAAGTTGGGAGCGAGAACGCGAATAAAGCTTTCTCATAAACCTACAATAAGTGAGGAGTGATTGAATTTAGCTCGTACTTAGTAATTATTCAATGGCGCAGTTAGAAGAGCAGTCAATCAGACAGTCAACGTCTATACTTGTATCCGGGGTTCAAGCTTCGAGAGAAATATTCTTTTTGCATTGAATGGCCATCTAGTGTACCTTTGAATTAAAAATTCAAGTCATCGGAGTCCTTCTCTTGAGTGTAATGCTAATGATCCTGACAATTACATAATATCTACAACACTTCATAGACAACTGACCATAGATTACAAACAACAAAGTGTACAGTTTTATGGTACATAACGTTCCGTGTGTTTCCGGAATTAATTATTGTAACTAACATTTTGTGCGAAAAGTCCATTGATTACTATCTAATGAAAATGAATCTATTAAAAACAACAACAAGAACGCATTATAAACGCCGTTCAATAGGAAATGTGTTTATTTGAATACAATAATAAAGTTAGTGCTATCGAACTATTCTAGCGATAGAAACGGAACGTAGATAAACATGAACAACAACGGGATAGTCTGTGGAAGTTCTAAGAATTAACCTTCTTTCTGACATCTCTATAATAAAAGTCTAACGTAAAAGTCTAACGGTGGCTAGAATACGCATTTTAGCGCGATTCGATATTATCTTCGACAAATTTGGTGATATGACACTGCTTTCGCGACATTTCAAATCTCTATTTCGAGCGTAAATCTCTAAAAGTCTAGAATTGGCCCCCTGGACCCTAATCCTCGGCTCATCTCGGATCATTTTGCAAATTTTATTTTATTGCGTCTTTTCGAAGAGAGAATGGCTGATTTCCTTGAGTAATTCATCGACGACCTCATCGAAGCTACGATATACGGAAAACGTAGAAAAAGTGCGGGGTTGTGCAATGCCAATGTGTATTTATGGGACATTGAAAATCTCGGTCGGCCCGAGAATTAGGGTCCTGTTTATTTTTTTTTAATGAAAATTCTAGATAAATAAATGCTTTATCTATCTATCTAAACACAGTAGAAATATAGCATTTCCCAGGTCATGACTGGTGAGGCAACGTTAATCAACAGAGCAGTCTGCAATCCTCATTTATTTCTCATTTGAGAAAACCACAATTGGGTAATACCTCATGTTGCTGTCTTCGTAGGTTTAGAGTTTAGTTCAAGCTTTAGAGCTAGATGGCGCTGTGGAAAATGTCTGATAATACTAATCTAATTCTGAGTTGGGGGAATAAGATCTGCATTCACTGCTATTATTTTTGATTTGTAAAAGGATCATATAAAAAAAAGGGAAGGCACCGTAGTTTTTGAGTTTTTTCAATACAAACATACGCGCAAAAAAGTGATCTTTGTTAAATTGAATAAATACTTACACATATTTGATGTGATTTCATTGAAATGAAATGAAATGTTTATTTGCTTGAAATATGGTTAGGAGTTAGTTGTTAGCTTTTTTGTGTTAGCATTTTGAGTGGACACACTTTTTGACTTTCTATACGAAGAATATACTACGATCCTTTTGACAAATGTCACAGAAGAAACCCTTCAATGCACTGGATTTGAACCTACGGTGATCAGAAGGTTGTTCACGGTGAAGGAAAACATCAAAAACCTTGTAGAACCTAAAAACTCGACAAAATGCGTCAAGTGCGCGAAAAGAGCTTCTTTGAGGCGCAAACAAAACCCTTTCACCACACTTGTTCACAAGAACTATTGACACGAAGAGAAGAAGAAGAAAGGTTTCACGCAAATCTAACCACTCAACTTCAGGTGGGTAATCTGTTTAATCCGTAACTATCCTCATTAAGCGAACATCCTTCAGTTGTATAGGAAGTAACACCTACATTATTTAATATCATTAGATTTGTATGTATTGTATGGGAATGTATGTATTGTATGAGAATGTATGTATTGTATGATAAATTACCGATAGGTATACAATTGAGTGTTAATTTAAGCCAAATATGGTGCTTTTGTGTGGTATGGATAGGTTCATACAAGATGGAATCATTGAAATATTATTTTTGGTACTCAATACTCAATACAGGGCGTCCCACGGACATGTCACATGGAGGGAAAGTAATTTAAATATTGTTGATGGAACATTTTACTGAAAGAAATTTATACTGCATTCATAGTTTTTTTTTCTATAAGGCAAAGTTAGCTTTTCATTTTGTTTAAATTCATGATTTTGGGGGTCACATCCCGCCCAAATTTATTTTATTTATGTAACAAAAATTATTATTTATTACTTTTGGGACATTAAAATCTTCGTGGTACATAAACTTGTTCGCAATTGCATAACGCTATCCAATTATTTCTAAGACATCCGTAAGTGAGCAATGATTGTACTTTGCACTTCAATAGATAAGTAACTCGTTAGGGCCTCCTTACACTGGGTAACTCGGTCTAGTTATAAAAATCAATATTATCTATGTATAGAAACTAAAATAAAACAAATATTAACAAAAAAATACTATTTTTTTTTTAAATCCCTAATTAGCAATTTAACAAATACTTATTAACAAAAAAAAAACAAATCATTTTTTAAAATTTTGTAAATACTTATGTACCTACCTATTTGTTTAATTATTTTAATTGACTGTCCTCTAGCTCAGTTGGTAGTAGCTCTACCTTCTGCGCCGTAGGTCGTGGGTTCGATCCCCACCGAGAACAAATATTTATTTGTGTGGTGAACATAAATGTTTGTTCTCTGTCTGGGTGTTATATTGTATTCTAAGTATGTATTTACAAAAAAAAGAGTATTTAAGTATTATATCAGCTATCTAGTTCCCATAGTACAAGCTCTGCTTAGTTTGGGGCTAGATAGTGTTGTGTGGATTGTCCGCATTATTTATTTATTTATTTAATTGTAAATTAATATAAAAAGTAAGAAAAAAAAAGAAAGTAAGAATGGAAGAAGAAGAGAAGAAAGTTAGTTTAGTGAGATAACATTCCTTCAGTGCGCGTATACCTGAAACTCTTTCATCACACCTGTTCACAAAAACGTACCCGACAAAAAAAGGCTACTTTTTGATTTACCTAGTGTAGTATAACCTTAATAACAATAATAACGCATGCACTTGCAATTAGGGTTCCGCAGCCATTAATCACACATCATTAGGATGATTTGCTTCAAAAGTATTTTAAGTTTTTATTTTAATAATTTAATCACCAAGCTTAAGACGCTGATAGTCGCAAAACAACTTCTCATTCGCACACTTTGACTTTTTGAACGATGTGAGAACACTGAACTTATTTATCGCAAACTACGAGCAAATATCTAGAAATAATTTTGTACTTAGCACGTTTTTCCACCTAATGTTCATGTAAGTACGAAAACCAGTTAAGCCGTGCGCACGTCTAAGCGTTCTGCGGTGGCGATTGGATTCCACACAAGATAGTTTTCCGTGAACATTTATATTGCTTGTTCAATTAAGAGCTTAGCTCTTGTCGTGGTTTTGATGCAGTTTTCTCCAATTGAGTCTTTCGAATGCGGCCTCCTTGACTTCCTTATACGACATGACAGCGACTATTTCTTTCATCTGGCTCACGTTACTTATTCTTGGCTTTCCTCTTTCCCGTTTTCGTATCCGTGAAGATATAGGCTTTCTATAACTATGTTCAGTGTTTTTATATCTTTCAAAATGTGCGAGCGTGAAGTTCATCAACGGTTGTCTGCGCCTTAATGAATCCGTGACCTTGCTGGAACGAATCTGAGAAAAATAGGCTGATATATAATAACTTGGCACAAACATCCTCTCATTTATAGAAAACATTGAAGTTTTTATTGAAATTTCCATACCGTAATATTTTTTGAGATTAAAAAAAGTATTGCAGACAATCCACCGGACACTATCTAGCCCCAAATTAAGCAGAGCTTGTACTATGGGAACCAGATAGCTGATAATATACCTAATGCTACAACAAAAAAAATAATTTTTGTTGTAAATACATATACGTACTTAGAATACGATATAACACCCAGACAGCGAACAAACATCTGTGTTCAGCACACAAATATTTATTATCGGTGGGGATCGAACCTACTACCTTGGCGCAGAAGACAGAGCTGCTACCAAATATGTTAATTGTATTCTTAGTAGGTATTTGCTTACAAAAAAAAAACAGGTGTCTGTAAAGTCGGTTTACTGACGATAGTTGAACGTGACAACGTCATACAGCTGTCCACGCGGACGCATCGCTCACTCAAGTAGGAGAGAGACAGATGTCGAACGCTGCCGAACGCGGAGGCCGTGCGTGCCTCTTTGTCGCTCGTTCCGCGCTCTCGCTTGCACTTCATGCCTTAAATGAAACGCCTCAGATCGAGGTTACGCTGCGTGAGTCATGTTTTTTCGTGCGTGCAGCCGGCTCCATCGAATTATAAGACGTTGTCACATCAAAAAATGCATATAAGTATTAATCAGCTATCTGGTTCCCATAGTATAAGCTCCGCTTAATTTGGGGCTAGATAGTGTTGTGTGGATTGTCCACAATTTTTTTTTATAGAATGATATGAATACAAATTATTAATATTTAATATTCACAATTAAATAAGACCTTAAAGATGAATTCTTCAATAATAGTTATTTTCTTTATATGGTTGGATCTTTTGTGTTACTTCCGAATAACATCATAATTAATGTAAGTGGTTTTTTGTGCTATTGTCCAATATTAATACCTATATAATATTTAAATAGACAAATTGATATTCAAATATTTGATAAGTATGAATAGGAATCAAATTAATTTATTTTATTAATACCAACCTTTTGTGCTATTTTTGACTGGCCTCTCAGCTCCGTTGGTGAAAGCTCTGCCTTCTGCGCCGTAGGTCGTGGGTTCGATGCCCACCGAGAATAAACATTTAAGTCGTGACCATATATGTTTTATCTCTCTCTGGGTGTTATATTGTATTCTATGCATGTATTTACTAAAAAAGAGTATGCAATGTATTATATCAGTTCCCATAGTACAAGCTCTGCTTAATTTGGGGCTAGATAGTGCTGTGAGTTGTCAACAAAATTTATTTATTTATTTATTTATTCGTGAGTGGCTGTTCGATCTCCGCTGAGAACAGTAGCGTCTCGCGTTCGCGCGTAGGTACCTACAGTGCAAAGTGCAAGCGCATCACAAAAACGTCACCGCGGACGTGCTGCCGACTGTGACAATGACCCCGTTCTTTGTCGCGTAAGGCATGTGCATCGACGACGAATTATATTGTTAAGGTGACACCATTTATTGCCTTTACAATGGATACGCCATCAAAGGTACGCTTTACCCTGCATACAGAGCTGGAGCATACTTTGTATGACCACTACAATGACGCAGTCCGTCTTTTTAAAGAAGAAAGGCAAGAGCGTGAAAAGCTTCAGGGCCTTGTTGGGAACTTGAAGAATCAAATTGAAGTTCTTCAAGAGCAGCTGAAATGCGTTGCGCAATCAACAAACATGCCATCAACATCAAGCATGGAAACTTCCTCGGTACAGGTGGAATATGTTACGGACGAGGAAGAACTAGCAAAAGAGACAGAGTGGATAAGAGCGAAATCCAGGAAAAAGCGGAAAATGAACACCTCGCCCACTGTCTCACCACAAGGAAATGCCAATTCTCCAGCAAAAGAAAGACCAAAAAAAATTCCTTCCCCACCTCCGATCATAGTAGACGGGGTGAATAATTACCAAAATTTTTACGACTCCTTGTCTTTAAAACAGCCCGCTGGTACCTTTAAAATCAAGATATTAAGCGGTGAGAGTGTTAAAGTAAATGCCATCAATGATGAAGCATACAGAGCCTTAACAAAAATTCTAAGCGAAAGCGAGTGCCCTTGGCACTCCTATGAAAACAAACAGGAGAGACCGATAAGAGTTATGGTCAAGAAATTGCCTTCCTCGTGTAAACCTGACCGAATTATCGAAGACCTAAATGGAAGAGGCTACAAGATTGAAGAAGTTGTGAACAAACTAAGTTGGAAAACTAAGGAACCACTAAACATGTTCATGGCCACCTTCAGCAACGAAGAAGATATAAAAAAAATATATGAAATAAAACATATATTGGGGTGCGTGGTCGAGATTCAACCACTAAGATCCACCAAACTTATCCCACAGTGCAAGAAATGCCAAGTATATGGTCATACACAAAAGTACTGCTCCAAAGAACCAAGGTGTGTTAAATGCACAGGTAAGCACCTTACAAAGGACTGCAAAAAACCTGCAGAAGAAAAACCAAAGTGTGTGCACTGTGGGGAAGCACACCCAGCAAACTACCGAGGCTGCATGGTAGCTAAAGAAATGCAGAAGATGCGGACCAAAAGTATAAATAAAACTCAGGCTACACAGCAAAACTCCAGCAGCAAACAGCAGGTAGCTCCTCCAGGCTCTAACGTAAGAACTCCTTCAGTTAGCACCACTCACAAATCTGTGTCATATGCCCAGGCAACTGCCAAAAATACACCAACCATGCAAGTCAAAGAGCCAAGCAACGATAGCAAACTAGATGTCATTCTGAAGTTCATGACATCCTTTGATGAGAGATTGAAAATAATAGAAAATAGCACCAAACAAGCTATTCCTAAGAGTAAAAAATGATTTGTACACTAAAAATCATGGCTTGGAACTGCAATGGGCTACTCAATCATCAAAACGAACTGCAAGTAGTCCTAGACATAGAAAAAGTCGATTTGTGTCTCGTATCTGAAACGCATTTCAATAAACAGTCACACATCACTTTCAAAGGCTATAAAACCTATCATGCACTACACCCAGATAACAAAGGAAGGGGGGGTAGTGCTGTTATCGTGAAAGAAAACATAAAGCACTATGAAATAAGTAAATGTGAAGAGCCAGATATCCAGTCCGTAGCTATTTGCATTAATACAACGAGGTATTCTCTTACGGTAGCAGCCATATACTGCCCACCGCGCCATACGATACATGAACACAACTACTCAAGATTTTTACAAACCCTTGGTGAAAGATTTGTACTTGGAGGTGACTTCAATGCAAAGAATACGTACTGGGGATCCAGACTAACGAATACAAAGGGCAGAAACTTAATGAATGCCATTAAACATATAAAAGGTGACGTTATATCTACTGGTTCACCAACATACTGGCCAACTGACCAAAACAAAATTCCAGACCTGATCGACTTCTTCATCTACAAAAATTTATCGAAGAACTACCTACGAATGAAGCAAAGTTATGATATGAACTCTGACCATTCTGCAATATACCTAGAAATAAGTGAACAAGTTTTACAAATAGAAAACGCTCTGACCCTGGTAAATAAGTATACTGATTGGGAGAGTTTTAAAATAGAATTAGATTTTAATATAGACCTAAAAGTTCCTCTGAAAGCCCCGGAGCAACTTAACTTAGAAATAGACAATTTTACTAAAATCATACAACAGGTTGCCTGGAATAATACACCAGTAAACAAAAAAAGAGGCGCAAGAAACAACTACCCTATGGATATTTTGCAACTCATAAGTGAAAAAAGAAAACAGAGGAACGTTTGGCACCAAACTAGATTTCCACAAGACAAAACAAAATTAAATAATCTCACAAAACTGCTTAAAAGAAAAATTCAAGCTTTTAATGACGAGTCAACTAACAGCTATCTCCAGAACCTCACCAGTGATCGCAGTACAAACTACTCACTCTGGAAGGCAACTAAACATATGAAACGACCCATTACCCAAACTCCTCCGATTAATATAGGGTCTGGAAAATGGGCCGTTAGTAACGAACAGAAAGCCAAAAGATTTGCAGAACATCTTGAAGAAATATTTACACCTAACGAAGGCCAAACAAACCAAGTACCTATGATTAACGAAGTTTGTGACGAAACACTTTCGATAAAGCTGGTTACACCCAGAGAAGTCTGGAGCGAAATAAAACACCGTATAAACCCAAAGAAATCTCCTGGATTCGACCTTATCTCGGGAGAAATACTACACCATCTTCCACGAAAAGCACTAGTGAAACTGACGACCCTTATAAACGCAGCACTCAGACTAAAGGTTGTTCCAGATTTATGGAAGGTTGCCGAAGTCATTATGATAGCAAAGCCAGGAAAACCACCTCATGAGACCTCATCTTATAGGCCAATTTCTCTGCTACCTATCATGTCAAAATTATTTGAAAAACTGTTACTGAAAAGACTTAAGCCACTTATAGAAAGTAAAAACATCATACCAGATCACCAATTTGGATTCCGAGAACAGCATTCAACAATAGATCAAGTTCATAGAATCACAGATGTTATCGAGAGGACTCTCGAAGAAAAAAAAGTCTGCTCCACTATCTTTTTGGACGTGGCACAGGCATTCGATAAGGTATGGCATGAGGGCCTATTACTGAAATTAAGAAAAGTATTACCTCCTGATTTTACAGATGTAATAGAATCCTACTTATCTGATAGAACTTTTAGAATAAGGCAAGAAGACGCCTTCTCTGAACTTAAGAAAATAAGAGCTGGGGTACCACAAGGAAGCGTACTAGGTCCGGTCCTTTACCTTCTTTATACAAGTGATATTCCCGTCCTAGCCAATAATACCATTGCAACCTTTGCTGATGACACTGCCATAATGGCTGTCGGAGGCACTCATGCAGAAGCAGCTGAAAAGGTACAAGTAGCTGTTAATGAAATCCATGATTGGACTAGAAAATGGAGAATAAAACTAAATGAATCCAAATCGGTTCATATCAACTTTACTAACAAGAAAGATCAATACTGTGCGGTATTCATTAACAATAAAATCATTCCATATGGAAACACAGCTAAATACCTTGGTATGACTCTTGACGCAAAGCTGCGCTGGAAAGCACACGTCAAGAAGAAAAAAGAAGAGCTAGAGTTACGCTACAAGAGGATGTACTGGCTGCTTGGAAGGCAATCTACTCTTTCAGTGCCTAACAAACTTTTGTTGTACAAACAAGTCCTAATGCCGATATGGACTTATGGTATACAGCTGTGGGGCTGTACCTGTAAAAGTAATACTGCAATAATTCAACGATTCCAGAATAAAGTGTTAAGGGGCATTGTTAATGCACCCTGGTACGTGAGAGACGAAGATCTGCACCGGGACCTCCAGATCGAATTCGTTGATAAATTAATTAAGAAATTCGCAGAAGCTCACGAGAGAAGACTTCATCACCACGTGAATGTCGAGGCCGTCCAGCTCCTCGATAACACAGACAAAGTGAGAAGGCTCAAAAGAATCAAACCTTTTGAGTTAGTGTAATGTTATAGTTATTGTGCAGTAATAATAGTGCTACTTTTAATGAACACAAGAACAAAGTGTCACCACAAAGTGTAGAGACTGTAAGAAAAGTGCCGATGGACACATTCTTAGTTATATTATTTTCTATCAAAATAAGTTAAAGCAAAATTGCTCATTAGCCTACTTGGCTAGATTGTAATGTTATTAGGGTACCGCATCAAAGGGGTATACTAATTTAATGAAAAAAAAAAAAAAAAAAAAAAAATTTATTTATTCTTTTTTTTTTTTTAATTTATTTATCTTCTAAAAAAATATATAATCTTATTTATTATAATCTTGTAATGTCACTAGCCTTGCCTGGAAGAATTCGCTGCAAGCGATAAGGTCACCCATTTTACTTTATTTAGTTAAGCCTAGTATTGTGGTGTGTATTTGTGTAAAATATTATCTATCTAGTTTTTTAAGAAAGGTTATTAGTTGCGAACTTTTTAAGTTCTACAAAATGCCAGTTCAACTTGTGATGTTTTCCTTCACCGTTAGAGCACTGGCATTGTAAACATACATTTTATTAAATCAAAAATCTTTAGGCCCCAGATCCGAACCCAGGCTCTAACGGTAAGCGTACCACTAGGCTACCAGTGCTTAGAGTGAATCTTAAAGTTATAAATTATAATCTATTTAAATGCGTGCATTCTTTTTGTAAGCGAAGCTGTGATGTCATCGCGACATTGTACACTGGAATGTACAGGTAGCGGCTGTTGGTATGGCACGTCGCAACATCACTTGCGAGTTTAAACTGCATCGCAATCATCCTCATACCCATAAATTGTGAAATGAGCTACCACCAGAGGGCTTCCGTCATAACTACAACATGAATAGCTTCAAGAAAAACGTTAAAAAACTCCTCCAGGGTAGGCAACGTAACGACAGCACCCTTGGTGTTACAATCAGGTGGGCCGTAAGCTCGTTTGTCTATCTTTTACCCAAAAAAAATCAATCTGCTGTACCCCCAAGTCTGAGATTTTTTTTTCATTTTTAGTTATAAGGTATTCCGTGTTACCAGTTTTGTATGCAGACCCGAGAGTTTTAAGTATGTCCGGTAGGGGCGCTTATCGCAGCTCCATACAAAAGCCACGCATAATACGGAAAAATGAAACAACATTGGGGCTTTGGGTACTAATAGCCTATTATTTGTTCTAGTTAATATAATATGTTGAGCAAAGAAACTCCGCAAGTCCCGCCTGAATCAATAAATTATTTTTTTGGCTTAATGAACTACATAGTTTTTTATCATATACGCTGTTGTAATATTATTGCTGTCAAAATGCAAGTAAATGTGCCATATTAAGAACCGAGAACTGTAAATAGGTTAATCATAAAAACTTTTATTGAGTAAATAGGAATGTATGTGTCCATCAAAGTTAATATAATTATATCCTTATTGCATTATATAATTATAATATTAAATTACTTTAAGGGTAGATTCGACCATACTAGTATATTGAGCCTTAGTTATAAAAGCGTCCTTCAATACTTTAAACTTGAAAAATAAAGACAGTTTACTGTGATTCTGTACCCAAATGATAAAACGGAACCCTAATAATAAGACACCGCTATCCGTCCGTCTGTCTGTCAGTCTGTCTGTCCGTCTGTCACCAGGCCTTACCCATGAACCCATGAACCGTTAAAATTTCACAGGCTCCCATAAAACAGACATAATTTTTTCGGTTTTTCATTTATAATGGTACGGAACCCTTCATGCGCGAGTCCAACTCGCACTTGGCCAGTTTTTTTTATATTTGTTTTCAGTATAAGATGGTTGAACCTGGCCGTATGTTGTTGGTTCACCTAGCTTTAGGATTTTTATTTATGTGAACCCTCTCCATCTATCGACTTCCCGCGATCTTAACAATGTCGTCGGTCCATCTGGTGGCCATTCGAGAACCTTAAGGGTCATGCTACACGGGCGGTTCTCCCGCCGCGGGAATCCGCTCGACAAAGCTTCCGCAGACCATTAAACTATACGGGACGCGGTTTTTCGCTTTCTTTTGTTCATTTCAACATGGACCCGCAACATGGAACGCAAGTGCACGAACGACAAGCGAGCGAGAAGGTCCCGCGCACAATGACGCAATAGCGGATAACCGCCCGTGTAGTTTAGAACGGCGGTAAACAGCGGCGGTTTGACGCTGCATGCGGCGGTCGAATTTCTTCCGCCTGCAAACCGCGGCGGGAAACCGCGCCGTGTAGTTTGTATGTAGCATAATTACAATGTCCATAAGAATTGAGTCTAGTGCGGTTCAGAAGCGGATTCCCTCGGCGGGAGAACCGCCCGTGTAGCATAGCCCTTAGATTTGGGTACATGTAGGTATTTATTTATGATATTCAGCAATATTCAACTGAATGTTAAACTAATAAAATGTGATATTCTGTCTATAGTAACCTCGAGAGATCGAATCGAGGAGAGATAGAAAATTAGTCAAATTTTACACTGTGATAAAAATAAATTTATTATTGGTAGAAGTTTTAGTTTGTTGCCTTTTCTTGCGTCAGCTTGGTCGCGTGGAACTGGCACCTAGACTCACATAGCTTTAAGACGTTTCAAATTGATTTTTGTGATACAACTGAATCATCCGGAGTAGCTCATCTGGGGCCTAATTCTTGAGCCGATCTCGATCATTTTGCAATTTTATTTTATTGCTTCTTTTAGAAGAGAGAATGGCTGATTTCCTTGAGTAATTCATCGACGACCTCATCGTAGAAGCCTCAGCTACGATATACGGAAAACGTAGAAAAAGTGCGGGGTTGTGCAATGCCAATGTGTATTTAAGGGACATTGAAAATCTCGGTCGGCCCGAGAATTAGGCTCCATGTCTTACACTTTAAACATAATATAACCTCACTTACAAAAACATTCTAAAATATAAATAGTGCTTAAATTATTGCCATTTCTTACCACTGGACATAGTCTCAGCCAATGAAATGACGTATTGGCCCTTCCTTGTTCAAAACGGATGAGTTGTTAACCTCTTGACAGCTGAAGGGCGACATACATTGATCCATTAGCAAATTGAATAAAAACATCGTGAAGCTGTTTCCTTTTTTGACCAACTTAAAAAAAGGAGGTTCTGAATTAGTTTATTATCACATAACTTAGTTATTTTAGAACCGATTTGATTTTTTTTCTCTGAAAATTTACTCTTAATTGTTCGAATTTTATCAAAATCGTTTCAGTAGTTTGCCCATGAAGTCGGTTTCTCAAGTTATTTAAACATAATACTTGTTCTGCTGTCAGTACTATGCGTACTGTTGACAGCCTGTATAATCGCATTGGTTCCAAATGTCATAAAACATTGAAGACAGAAGCCATATTGTCAAAGAGTAGTTACTATCCTTTCACCACACTCGTTCGAAAAACTATTGACACGACAAGATCTTCTTCTTCTTAATGAATGAATGAATTCTAAATTCATCTATCACTTTCGGATCAATTTTGCCACTGTCGAGTAGTATAATGAGTTTAATGATGATAAATTCGACGACGAAAACGTCAGTCGTCAGTCAAAGTCAGCCCTACCCTAATTGGCTTTGGAAAAAAGATGGCCGTTTTTTCCAAAACCATCTGAAACTTTTCGATCAAATCAGAATATCACATAATACACATAATAAAAAAACGTTAATTTTCTATAGAAATATGATATATTTTAGACACAATAGATACTAACTTTTGAAACTATCATGGTTTTTAACACTATTTTTATACAATAGATACTTCTGAATATCGTAGAAGAGATTTTAAAAATTAGTCATCTCGCCTATGGTATTAATGTGGTACATCTGTTTGTATCTACTCTTCATAGATACCCTACATAGATGCATGCAGTGATTTTGCTCTGCTGATTTGTGCGTAAGATTGTTTGTTTAGTTATTACACTAGCTTTATCATTCGACATCGCACGACTTATCTATGGCGTAGCAAGTTATCGAATTGTGAAAACACAATATAGCAAGAAGAATTTTAAGATTAAAAATAGGCCAAGCGCAAGTCGTACTTGCGTAGTATAACATTGAAGCGTAGCGTGTGCTGTCTTTGAAACTTTTGCTTTTGTATTATTGCATTGCATACGTCTGACTAAGTGAAGTGGCACCACACTGGAACTTCACTGCTATTATTTTAGACTATTTTTGATTTGTAAAAGGATCATATAAAAAAACGGTAGGAACCGAGACGTAGTTTGTTGCCTGTTCTTCTACGCTTGGTCGCGTGGAACTGGCTCCTAGACTCACCTAGCTTTAAAACGTTTCAAAGTGATTCTTGCATCGTACTGAATAAAAAAAAATTGAGTTTGAGTTTGAGTTTGAGTACGAAGGGTTCCGTACCATTATCTAAAAAAACGGCAAAAATATAATGTCTATTTAATTGGAGGCCTCACTTAGACGTTTCACTGATCACCACCGCAAAACGCTTAGATAAGCGCAAGTCTTTAACATTTCTAGGTCAATAAAGGATTGGAGATATTAAAAAAATATATAGATAGATAAAAAAGAACCAAATTTGATGGAATTTCGTTGATACCAATCTGAAAGGACATAATTACCATTCAGATAAAAAAAGAATTTTTCAAATTGGCTCATAAAATGAAGAAAAAATGCGATAACAAACATAAAAAAAAATACAACCGAATTCAAAACCTCCTCCCTTTTTACTTGAAGTCGGTTAAACACTGCCTATTTTTACAAAACCCATAAAAAAAAGCATTGAAATAACTTAAATTTTTAGCCTACTTTTTTTGTTTAACTTGATCTAATTTATAGGAATTTCTATCTTAGTTTGGTTTTATCGAATTAGAGAAAAAGAGGATTGGATAAGTATTTAGAATAACGACATCTATTTTAAATAATGTAAGCAAAAAATGCGTTTCAATGTTGTTTTGTAATCGGGGACGAGTTACTTATTTGGTTTCACAAGTTTTTGCGATGGCCCATTCAAACTATAAGTGTATCCTGCGTCCATACTCAGCAACGTCACTTTTAGGTTAATTATTCATTACAAATAACATTATAACTGTGACAATCTTGTTCCTTTCGTGCACTTGACACATTATTTTCGAACTGTTATGGTTCTACGATATGCTCACGATGTTTTCCTTCACCATTTGAGAGCACTGGCATAGTGTAAATACATTTTTGGGCAGAAAACTCATTGGTACACGACTAAATTCGAAACCACGACCTTAGGATCGTAAGGCGGGGCCGCTACCACTAGGCCACCAGCGCTACTGTGACGATAAAACAATATTGAAACATACTTTACGATCAACATAATAAAATAGTAATTGAATATCACTAGCAAACATAATGATTCCTATAAAAATAAATCAAATAATATCGATTATTAAAAGTTTAATGGCATTTACTAAAACATGTTGGACTGTTTTCTGCCTGAAAGGTGCCTTCTGCTCTGAAGGGTGTGGGTTCGATCCCCATGCACAGACAACAAATATTTATGTGCTGAACATAGGTGTTTGTTCTCTTTCTGGGTGTTATATTGTATGGAATTGGTATATGTATTTACAAAAAAATCTAAGTATAATATCAGCAATCTGGTTCCCATAGACAAGCTCTGCTTAGTTTAGGTCTAGATAGTGTTGTTTGGATTGTCCGCAATATTTATTTATTATGCATAAAATAAAAATAGGCTCAGTAACTCTGTAAAACAAAACATAAAATAATGATATTAATTTGACAGTAGTGGACTTTGTCAGGTTGGTAATGATGAGTTTGCTCAAACCATTTTAATGACACTTAAAATTGATTGGTAGCTCTGAATGCGGTTTTAACTTTTTGTCTAAGAACCATCAAAATAGTTCTCTCTAAAACCCTTTCATAGCACATACCAGTTGTTGCAAAATCTACTCAGATATGGCGAAGTCCTCTCATCATCACGAAATTTTTTAAATTACTAGATCTAGAGAACTGAGGCACAAGCATTCGTTGAGAAAATGTGGAAAATATCAAAGATATTTATCATATATTTATACCGAATGGTCTGTTGCGTGACGATGGTAAGCGGCCTGACGGTATGACGCTTGTTCCTTGGGAGTTGGGGATGCCACTTGTGTGGGATGCTACGTGTGTCGACACACTTGCGCCTTCTCATCTGCCAAGGACATCCGTTGTGGCGGGCGCGGCGGCAGATCTGGCCGAGGATCTCAAGAGGCGCAAATGTGCAGGTCTCGACAAAGCCTACTTATTACGCGTGACCCAAGAGCTGGTGGGTATCTGGCGCAGCGTATAAGCATTGCTATTCAGCGTGGCAATGCCGCCAGCGTCTTGGGGACGCTTCCGTCAGGCACTGATTTGGATCAGTTGAGCTATTTCTAGATCGTTTGTAACGATCTGCAGATAGCTCAACTGTTTCTTGTGTATTTTGTACATTTTGTAAATATTTGTTTAAGGGGTATGATTTCCATACAAACTTAATTTACACAATTCAGTTTGTATCGGAATCGAACAACCTCAATTGTAAGTTTCTTTGTGTAAATAAATTGATAACCGTTACTCATTTGCTCCTCAACAAAAGTAAACAACTTCTGCTTGTGCTACTAAAGAAGATGAACCTTCACCACAACCAATATTGCTGACTGGATATGAACCCATGACCTTGCAGGCAGGTATGCTACCACTAAACTGCTCTCTCTTCAATTAATTCCTAATTTCACAAGTTGGCAACATTAACAGATGTCTTCTCGCCATTGTGTTCGATCGACTTCCAACAATCGTGCTCTTCTTTCCGCCCTTGACTCCATTTTTAATGGCGTATTCAAATTGGGAGACGGTCTATTGCATGTGGTGATGGCAACCGGTTTCTATTGCTATCAGTCACCGGAATAAAGTAATAAAGTAAGAGCTTTTAAGTGGAGAGGAAAACAAAATTAATTGACAAGAAATAAACCCAAGAACCCTCTCTCTCACTAAATCTCTCAAACCAATGCAATGTGGTGAAAAGACTCATATTTTAAGTTTGCCTATAAGAGGCTCATTGTGCTTGACACAAGTTTTGACAGCTCCCATAGCTCAATTGATAGTAGCTCTACTTTCAGCGCTGGAGGGCATGGGTTCGATCCTTACTGAGAACAAATTTTTGTGCAGTGAATATATGGTAACCATCACCTATAACAAAGCATTGCTTCGTAGGTCACGCACGTGCCCTTGTTATTTACCTAGTTATTAGTATCTAGTTATATGTAGTAGTAGTATTAGTAGTATGAAAGTATTTTTATGATAAAAATATTTTCAACAAATGTTTGAACATTTGATGAAAATATTGTGTTTTTTTTTTATAAAACTAAGTTAGCAAACAAGCATACGGCCCACCTGATGGAAAGCGGTTACCGTAGCCTATGAACGCTTGTAACACCAGAGGCATCACTCGCGCGTTGCTGACCCTCTATATAATTTTAAAACGCCCTTTTGTTTTTGTTATTTTGTTGCCATCAAATAAACGTAATCGAGACTAAAGTTACGAAATTTCCCCTTTGTCAGTTCGTCGCTGATAGAACACAATAGGACGTCCAATTGTGTTCTACATTCCTATTCATAGAACCATTCCTATCTGCGATCCTGTGTACGTAATGAAGCCTTTTTGGAAATAGGAAATAATGTTTTTTTTATTAGCTGATGGAACAAACATATACCCCTCCTGTAGGCTTACCACAAGCTCTGTCTGGCTCTGGTTTTGAGTCTGTGTGAGTGCTGTCTAAATAAATCCTACGTCGAAACATCACACACATAGTTTACACTGGTGAGCACTCACAAAGACTCAAAACCAGAGCCAGAGACAGAGCCAGGCAGAGCTTGTGGTAGGCCTACTGTAACTTTAGCCAATAAAAAGCACCAACTTTATTCTAATTTGAAAGGTGTCGGACCTTTTAAATCAAATAACTTCATTCGCGAATGATTACAAAAACCAGTGATGATCATAAACCTTGTAACGAACACCTAAACTACTTATTATCTATAATAATAAGAGTAATTATTTTTGTATTAAATTGTAGGCTACTATATTAAGCAATCGGACAGAGAAAAGGTCGCGTTATGAAATATTTTAAACCGACTTCAAATAAAAAGGAGAAGATTCACATTCATTTTATCGCTTCATTTCGTTATTTATGAGCCGATATGAAAAATTCTTTTTTTATCCTTAATTTTTCCAGATAAATCCAATAGAAATTTCATCAAAATCGGTTCAGCCGTTAGGCCATAAAATTCATCATCAGTCTGAAGAAGTCCACTGCTGGACATAGGCTTCCCCTACACATTTCCAGGAAGAACGATTCTGAGCCCTTTCCATCCACCGACTTCCCGCGATCTTAATGTCGTCGGTCCATTTATTGTAGACAATCCACACAACACTATCTAGCCCCAAATTAAGCCGAGCTTGGACTATGGGAACCAGATAGCTGATATTATATGTATACTTATATACATTTTTTTTGTAAATACATACTAGGAATACAATATAACACCCAGACAGAGAACAAATGTCTATGTTCACCACACAAATATTTGTTCTCGGTGGAGATCGAACCCACGTCCTCCAGCGCAGAAGGCAGAGCTACCACCAACTGAGCTGAAAGGCCAGTCAAATCTGGTGGGTGGGCGCTGTACGTTTCGTCTTCCGGTTCGTGGTCGTCATTCGAGAACCTTTATTCCCCAACGGTTGTCGGTTCTTCGAGCTATATGACCTGCCCATTGCCACTTCAACTTACTAAATAGTTAGTCTTCTTCTTCTTATCACTGATTCTTTCGAACCAAGTGTGGTGAAAGGATTGTAAGTGCGCCTCAACGAGGCCCCTTTCATGCACTTGACACATATTATCGAACTTTTTAGGTTCTACGATATGCTGGTTTCCTCACGATGTTTTCCTTCACCGTTTGAGAGCACTGGCATAGTGTACATACATTTTTGGCAGAAAAACTCATTGGTACACGACTGGATTTGAACCCACGACCTTAGAATCGGAAGGCGGGGCCGCTACCACTAAGCCACCAGCGCTCAGCGAGAGAAAAAATAATATGTAGTACTATTATTTTTTCTCATACCATTTTCACATTTGGTATTATGTTCTTGAACTTACACCGAATTCTCAACCTTCACGTTATGACGAACTACTAAACAATTTGCGACATGGCCACTTACCATCATTATAATATTTAACCTGAAGAAGTCCACTATAAGCATTTATCATTAAACAAATAGATTTTATTATACATATTACGTACATTTATTAGTAGTAGAGCTAGTATATTTAGTAGTAGTACTTAGTAGATCTCTTTGTGTGTGTCTCGTGGGGGTGCGTACTACCACCATGCCTATTCCTGTCGTGTAGCAAAATAGCTGTGTTTTGGTTTGAAGGGTGTGGGTGCCGGTGACATTACTGACACGTGAGGCTGAACATCTGTATGCCTCAAGTTGATGGACGCAACGAGGTGAATCGTAGGGCACGTTCCTGACGTGCGTGACCTACAAAGCATTGGCTTTGTTATAGGCGATGGTTACCACTTAACATCAGGTGGGCCATATGCTTGTTCCACCAGCTAGTTGCATAAAAAAAAAGAATATTATTATTTTATTAAACTCTTCCATTCCTGATTGACTGTCTATCAACGCACTAGTTTTGTCGAACTATTGTGATGATAGGATTTTAGGTGTGCCTCAAAGATGCTCTTTGTGCTAGTGCACATAGATATAAAACTTTTAGTGTAGTTACTTTTTTTTAGTAAAATTTCCGTCACTGTTTGAAAGTAAGTACTGGCATAGTACACGCTGCACATACATTTTTGGACACAATTCATTGGTGCACGGATTTGAACCCACGACCTTCTAAGCTTCTACCACTGTGCTACAAGTGCTCTTCTAAAGTGATACAAAAATACGTAACCTTTTAAACCACAAAGACATTGGTTGCTCTGAATTTGACAGCATCAGCTCAAGGCTTCACCTATCACGTTGTCTGCATCTACTTATCAAGTTTTATAAAGTTAAGAATGTTTATGACGGCGTTAATAAATGATAGGTATTACAAAAACAGCTACCGTTACAGTATGTCCGTAAATGTAGAAAACATGCCTA
Organism: Thera britannica; assembly: GCA_939531255.2. Classification (NCBI taxonomy): domain Eukaryota; kingdom Metazoa; phylum Arthropoda; class Insecta; order Lepidoptera; family Geometridae; genus Thera; species Thera britannica. The sequence goes on along the minus strand of OW618043.2, from coordinate 7,546,013 downwards.
CCATGAGCTCATTATGGCTCTGTCTCTGGTTCTGGTTTTAAGTCTGGGTGTGTTGACTAAATAAATCCTACGTCAAAATGTCACACACACAGTATAAAAGAACAACGAAAGAGAGATTAAATAGCTTTAACTTGACTCATTGAATTTGTAACTTCAGATTTCCTGGTTTTTCTTTTATTTAATTTATCATGTTTGTTAGAGAGATTTCATCCTTATAGTTGACCCTAACGATCGATGCAATAAAAGTACAGGGTATATTTTTTTCAGATTTTAGCCGGTTCAATTCCCGGGTGTGGGGGAAGAGAATTTTCGAAAATCTTTGAATGCAGTTTGCTTTTTATTCAAAAATAAATGAATGTTTCCTTTGAGTAAAATTTTTTATTTGCAGTATTAAGAGTACTTTCCCTCCAGGTGGCATTACAAAATTCCACCCTGTCTGTATATAATGTACCTCCCAAATTTCATTTAAATTGGGTCAGTAGCTTTGGCGTGAAAGCGCGACAGAGAGACAGACAGAATTACTTTCGCATTATAATATTAGTTTTACTATTACCTACAGCCAACATTTTTATTTACTTAATCTATATCTACTTAACTAATGAAGTCCCTCGCTGAAGCGTGCCCTACGATGATGCACTGCCCTGCGTCCATCAACTTGAGGCATACAGATGTTCAGCCTCACGTGTCAGTAATGTCACCGGCACCCACACCCTTCAAACCGAAACAGCGATGCTTTTGGAAAATCCAGAGAAAAAGTGAATTTATAAGCCAAAATTGCTCATCTATTTTTGATGCTGACTATAAGTAGCATTGCATACTCTTTCACAGAGAAGTGTACTAAACAAGTTTCTAAATAATGTTCGTCTGTCTATCATCGATAGCTTTCACTACATGTTACATAATAATATAATAAGTAATGATAATTTAATTGCTATGTAAACTAAACCACACGGCAGCTTCTTAAGGCGAAGCTAGCAGCCACAAATACTTTCCATATCTCACTGTAGGTCGTGGGTTCGATTCCCACTGAGAACAAATGTTTGTGTGGTGAAAATAGATGTTTGTCTCCTGTCTGGGTGTTGTATTGTATTCTATGTAGGTATGCATTTACAAAAAAAATAAAAAAATTAGGTATTATATCAGCTATCTGGTTCCCATAGTACAAGCTCTGCTTAGTTTGGGGCTAGATAGTGTTGTGTGAATTGTCCACAATATTTATTATTTATTTTATTTATTATTACGGGGCAATGGTAACCTAAATAATGCTTGTTCAAAAAATATAATAGTTGTTTAAAATGTAGTGTTATCTACTCCTTAAGTTTGCAACATGATATAATTACACTAACTAGGTCTGCCGTCGCCTTCCCTTTCGCAAAGGTCATCGGTGCATCCGCTCTAATGACCGCTACTGGTCGCACAGTCCTTCATAGTTCGCCTTTCAACGGTACATCACTGAATGTCACGAGTACCTTATACATAACAGAAGGCCTACCACAAGCTCTGTCTGGCTCTGTCTCTGAGTCTGTGTGAGTGCTCGCCAATGTATTATACTGTGTGTGTGACGTTTAGACGTAGGATTTTTTTAGTCAACACTCGCACTGACTCAAAACCAGAGCCAGAGACAGAGCCTTACAGAGCTTGTGGTAGGCTTACAGATAAATAATGGCGTCTTAAAAATAAATGTACAAGAGGTGGGCTTGTTGCTATAAGCATTTTCTGTGCCTGCCAACCTTTGAGGTAGAAATAGAGATCTTCTTCTTCTTGTTCTGTCACTTGTTTTCTATAAAAATAATTTTATATAGGTATGCTTCTTCTTTCGAACCAAGTGAGGTGAAAGGATTTTAAGCGCGCCTCAAAGAGGCTCCTTTATTGATATGTTTTCAAACTTTTCAGTTTATATGACATGCCGACCCTCACGATGTTTTCCTTCACCGTTTGAGAGCATTTGGGAACATAGTGTATCTACATAAATTTTGTATATTTATTAGGTATAATCCTGTAGTTTTTAATTATATTTTACTTCGCTTTGTCCATTTCTGCTGTCTTCACTACTTTCCATCCTAAGGTTGCCTAGACGAAGTCGCTTCCAGAGATAAATCCGCTAGAATCTTATTGGTGCACGACTGTATTTGAACCCACGACCTTCGGATCGGAAGGTGAGGCCGCTATCAGTGCGAACTTCCAACTGAAGTCGTGTCATAAAAAAAAATGTTATTAGAAGTAACCGCTTTACATCATGTGAAAATCTGCCTGAGCCATTAGTTTATGATATACCTACTTATGAGGCCGGCGGAGGGCGAATTTTCATACAAACGTAGTACCAAAATTATTACTAGTTTAGGCAGATTTTCACTACATTATTGTAATAACTGTATTCGTATAGTATTTATCTAGGTTCCTGAACAGTTTTTATTTTAAATTACTTACCTCAAATGAAATAAACACCAATCGCATTTTACACATTTTTTTCATTGTAAAATGTGATTGGCGTTAATTTCATTTGAGGTAAGTAATTTAACCGAAAAACTCAGGAACCTAGATAAATACTATACAAATACAATTATTACAATAATATAGTGAAAATCAGCTCAAATTAGTAATCATTTTGGTATTACGTTTGTATGAAAATTCGCCCTCCGCCGGCCCCTTAAAAGCTCTAAAAAGCATTGTTTAGACTTAGAGCAGTGAAGATATCCACTTCTAATACACAAATCACACAGCTTAAGCCGCGGTGTCCAAAAAACGGCGAACGTCAAATTTTATTATATTATGTACTACTGTACCCCAAGTCCCACTGCAATTACAACATTTCGTTACCAAATGTTGTTTTCGTTTCGCCTATTTGTCTCTATCTATTGTATGGAGAAAATATGAGACGGCAAAAATACATTAAGTAGTTAGAGTTGTTGTCTCATCTTTTCTCCGTACAATAGACAGAGACAAATAGGCGAAACGAAAACAACATTTGGTAACGAAATGTTGTAATTGCAGTGGGACTTGGGGTACTGTAGTTTGTTGGTTGTTCTTGCATCCGTCGGCTTGGTCGCGTGGAACTGACACCTAGACTCACCATGTGCATTTCTCCAGCTTCCTCATATGGAAATTGTGAATTCTGAAAACGCCAACATTTAAAGCATAATTGGAGCAATCATTGATTTGAAGGAAAATTTAGCAGCAAAAAAAACAACGACTCTATGAGACTTTATAGGTGTGTTAGCTGGAGAGCGGCTCCACAGCTTCCTCATTCAGTGTGGGCAAACGGCTAACGATAGAGCTATATAGTAAACGCCAAATTTTAGAGCATAATTAGAGCACCCGGCATAAAAAAAATCAAGTCTCTAGCTCGAAAACTCTTTGAGTTAGAAGACTATAACAACGTGTTTGCTGGGAAGCCATTTCTCCAGCTAACACATGTGGATCTCAGGAATGGCTATAGCTAGAAAGTTGCTTGATATCTCCAAATTTAGAGCAAAAAATATCATGGATGCTTCAAATATTTCAAGTGTCTAGGTTCAAAACTCACCGAGTTAGAAGCTTTGATGACTGTGTTAGCTGGAGACACGTTTGTCTGGCACGCACATGCTACATCTGAGGATCTACAATAGCTACAGATTCGGTTGACGTGTCCAAACCGAGCTATGAATTAGAGCACTCGGCTCCAAAATTTTGGACTCTCTAGGACAAGTAGTTTCCTAGTAATGAACAAAAGAACATTTTGCCGCCAGAATTTTCAAATGTATGTTCGCACCCGTAAAAATGCGGCGTTGCCGCTCTGAAAGTTTGGTATCAGCGTAGGAATTTGAACGTTATTCGGTTTATTTTAGATCGCGATACGAGTCATTTTCGTATGCGCTTAGCGGTTTTGATTTCTGAAACCTCAAACTCATATTTTCTCTTTTTGTTAGGTTGAGAGCTTTCTCTCTATCTATAGGAGAATTGTGTGTTGCCCGTTCTTGTTCGTATTATAGTTTCTTTAGTAATGCGTGTCTTTTAGGTATTCTTAGAAAAAAAACTTTATTTGGTTCTGTAAATAGGTACCTGCTAGGCCAGTGTTGATGATTCTACCTACTCTGCCTGTTGTTTAGCCGTCTGTTCTCTGTGTTTTACTGTATTCAGTCAGGTTTTTATGAGCGTATCGAGTAAACCAGGCGGACGGAAAATAGGTATTTACTGCGGCTTGCTAGTTGTGTGCGTACTCACGCACACTTGCCCCCTATCACTTGCCATCTCACCAGATGGCAAGTGATAGGGGGGGCATCTCACCATGTTGTGCCGACCCCACCTGGTGGGTAAGGGCAGGAAGAAGAAAAAGCACTTTTTGGGGTTTTTTGTTTCATTTTCAACTATATTCATATATTGTGAATTGGACATAAGTTTTTGAATCCAAGATGGCGGCTTCATTTTTTTTCTTAAAAAATGGATATGGGTATCGTTTAATAGGTTTTTGGGGGCTCTGGTTGTGAATTCAACAATAATTTTTGAATCCAAGATGGCGGCTTCATTTTTTTTCCTAAAAAATGGATATGGGTATCGTTTAATAGGTTTTTGGGGGCTCTAATTGTGAATTCGACATTATTTTTTGAATCCAAGATGGCGGCTTCATTTTTTTTCTCAAAAAATGGATATTAGTATCGTTTAATAGGTTTTTGGGGGCTCTGGTTGTGAATTCGACATTATTTTTTGAATCCAAGATGGCAGCTTCATTTTTTTTCTTAAAAAATGGATATGGGTATCGTTTAATAGGTTTTTGGGGGCTCTGATTGTGAATACGACATTATTTTTTGAATCCAAAATGGCTGCTTCCTTTTTTTTCTCAAAAAATTGATATGGGTATCGTTTAACAGGTTTTTGGAGGCTACAATTGTGAATTCGACATTATTTTTTGAATCCAAGATGGCGGCTTCATTTTTTTTCCCAAAAAATGGATATTAATATCGTTTAATAGGTTTTTGGGGGCTCTGGTTGTGAATTCGACATTATTTTTTGACTCCAAGATGGCAGCTTCATTTTTTTTCAAAAAAAATGGATATGGGTTTCGTTTAATAGGTTTTTGGGGGCTCTGATAATGAATACGACATTATTTTTTGAATCGAAAATGGCTGCTTCATTTTTTTTCTCAAAAAATTTTTGATTGTGAATTCGACATTATTTTTTTATCAAAGATGGCGGCTTCAGTTTTTTTTTTAAATAATGGATATGGGTATCATTTAATAAGTTTTTGGGGGCTCTGATCGTGAATTCAACATTAATTTTTGAATCCAAGATGGCGGCTTCATTTTTTTTCCTAAAAAATGGATATGGGTATCGTTTAATAGGTTTTTGGGGGCTCTAATTGTGAATTCGACATTATTTTTTGAATCCAAGATGGCGGCTTCATTTTTTTTCTCAAAAAATGGGTATTAGTATCGTTTAATAGGTTTTTGGGGGCTCTGGTTGTGAATTCGACATTATTTTTTGAATCCAAGATGGCAGCTTCATTTTTTTTCTTAAAAAATGGATATGGGTATCGTTTAATAGGTTTTTGGGGGCTCTGATTGTGAATACGACATTATTTTTTGAATCCAAAATGGCTGCTTCCTTTTTTTTCTCAAAAAATTGATATGGGTATCGTTTAACAGGTTTTTGGAGGCTACAATTGTGAATTCGACATTATTTTTTGAATCCAAGATGGCGGCTTCATTTTTTTTCCCAAAAAATGGATATTAATATCGTTTAATAGGTTTTTGGGGGCTCTGGTTGTGAATTCGACATTATTTTTTGACTCCAAGATGGCAGCTTCATTTTTTTTCAAAAAAAATGGATATGGGTTTCGTTTAATAGGTTTTTGGGGGCTCTGATAATGAATACGACATTATTTTTTGAATCGAAAATGGCTGCTTCATTTTTTTTCTCAAAAAATGATTATGGGTATCGTTTAATAGGTTTTTGAGGGCTCTTATAATGAATTCGACATTCTTTTTTGAATCCAAGATGGCAGCTTCATTTTTTTCCTTCAAAATGGATATGGGTATCGTTTAAAAGGTTTTTGGGGGCTCTGATTGTGAATTCGACATTATTTTTTGTATCCAAGATGGCGGCTTCATTTTTTTCTCAAAAAATGGATATGGGTATCGTTTAATAGGTTTTTGGGGGCTCTGGTTGTGAATTCGACAATATTTTTTGAATCTAAGATGGTGGCTTCATTTTTTTTCTTAAAAAATGGATATGGGTATCGTTTAATAGGTTTTAAATGGCTCTGATTGTGAATTCGACATTATTTTTTGTATCCAAGATGGCGGCATCATTTTTTTTCTCAAAAAATGGATATGGGTATCGTTTAATAGGTCTTTGAGGGCTCTGATTGTGAATTTGACATTATTTTTTTATCAAAGATGGCGGCTTCAGTTTTTTTCTCAAATAATGGATATGGGTATCGTTTAATAAGTTTTTGGGGGCTCTGATTGTAAATTCAACATTAATTTTCGAATCCAAGATGGTGGTTTCATTTTATTTCTTAAAAAATGGATACCTATGGATATCGTTTAATAGGTTTCTGGGGGCTCTGATTGTGAATTCGACATTATTTTTTTATCAAAGATGGCGGCTTCAGTTTTTTTTTTAAATAATGGATATGGGTATCATTTAATAAGTTTTTGGGGGCTCTGATCGTGAATTCAACATTAATTTTTGAATCCAAGATGGTAGTTTCATTTTATTTCTTAAAAAATGGATATGGATATAGTTTAATAGATTTTTGGGGGCTCTGATTGTGAATTCAACATTATTTTTTGAATCCAAGATGGTTGCTTTTTTTTCTCAAATAATGGATATGGGTATCGTTTAATAGGTTTTTGATGGCTCTGATTATGAATTCGACATTATTTGTTGAATCCAAGATGGCGGCTTCATTTTTTTCTTTAAAAATGAACATGGGTATCGTTTAATAGGTTTTTGGGGGCCCTGATTGTGAATTTGACATTATTTTTTGAATCCAAGATGGCGGCATCATTTTTTTTCTCAAAAAATGGATATGGGTATCGTTCAATATGTTTTTGGGGGCTCTGATTGTGAATTCGACATTAATTTTTTAATCCAACATGGCGGCTACATTTTTTTTCTTAAAAAAACGGTTTTCTGTATAGTTGGTTTACTTACGATAGTTGAACGAGACAACGTCATACAGCTGTAAAATCAATTTGGATTCAAAAAAAAATGTCAAATTCACAATCAGAGCCCCCCAAACACCTATTAAACGATACCCATACCCATTTCTTAAGGAAAAAAAGGTAGCAGCCATTTTGGATTCAAAAAATAATGTCAAATTCACAATCAGAGCCCCCAAAAACCTATTAAACGATACCCATACCCATTTCTTAAGGAAAAAAATGTAGCAGCCATTTTGGATTCAAAAAATAATGTCAAATTCACAATCAGAGCCCCCAAAAACCTATTAAACGATACCCATACCCATTTTTTAAGGAAAAAAATGAAGCCGCCATCTTGGATTCAAAAAACAATGTCGAATTTATAATCCGAGCCCCCAAAAACCTATTAAACGACACCCATATCAATATATTGTGAAAAAAAATTAAGCCGCCATCTTGGATTGAAAAAATATTGTGGAATTCACAATCAGAGCCCCCAAAAACCTATTAAACGATACCCATGCCCATTTTTTAAGGAAAAAAATGAAGCTGCCATCTTGAATTAAAAAATTAATGTTGAATTCACAATCAGAGCCCCCAAAAACCTATTAAACGATACCCATATCCATTTTTTGAGAAAAAAATGTAGCCACCATCTTGGATTCAAAAATTAATGTTGAATTCACAATCAGAGCCCCCAAAAACCTATTAAACGATACCCATATCCATTTTTTGAGAAAAAAATGAAGCCACCATCTTGGGTTCAAAAATTAATGTTGAATTCACAATCAGAGCCCCCAAAAACCTATTAAACGATACCCATATCCATTTTTTAAGGAAAAAAATGAAGCCGCCATCTTGGATTCAAAAAACAATGTCGAATTTATAATCCGAGCCCCCAAAAACCTATTAAACGACACCCATATCAATATATTGTGAAAAAAAATTAAGCCGCCATCTTGGATTGAAAAAATATTGTGGAATTCACAATCAGAGCCCCCAAAAACCTATTAAACGATACCCATACCCATTTTTTAAGGAAAAAAATGAAGCTGCCATCTTGAATAAAAAAAATAATGTTGAATTCACAATCAGAGCCCCCAAAAACCTATTAAACGATACCCATATCCATTTTTTGAGAAAAAAATGGAGCCACCATCTTGGATTCAAAAATTAATGTTGAATTCACAATCAGAGCCCCCAAAAACCTATTAAACGATACCCATATCCATTTTTTGAGAAAAAAATGAAGCCACCATCTTGGATTCAAAAATTAATGTTGAATTCACAATCAGAGCCCCCAAAAACCTATTAAACGATACCCATATCCATTTTTTAAGGAAAAAAATGAAGCCGCCATCTTGGATTCAAAAAACAATGTCGAATTTATAATCCGAGCCCCCAAAAACCTATTAAACGACACCCATATCAATATATTGTGAAAAAAAATTAAGCCGCCATCTTGGATTGAAAAAATATTGTGGAATTCACAATCAGAGCCCCCAAAAACCTATTAAACGATACCCATACCCATTTTTTAAGGAAAAAAATGAAGCTGCCATCTTGAATTAAAAAAATAATGTTGAATTCACAATCAGAGCCCCCAAAAACCTATTAAACGATACCCATATCCATTATTTAAGAAAAAAAATGAAACCACCATCTTGAATTCAAAAATGAATGTCAAATTCACAATTAGAGCCCTAAAAACCTTTAGAACAATAGGTATCTACGTTAACAACTTTTGAAGAAAAAAAATAAAACGTTTTCCGGAATAGAGCCCCCCCACTTTTCTTCATAATTATTATATTTATAATATTTCCTTTCGCTTTCCCGTGAGTATTTACTGCAGCTCGCTATAGATAGTGCAACCCACGAAGGCGCGCCCCACTATTCCTCCTAACCGTTTATAGTATATGTGTGCAAGCTTCCGTCAATGTTTGAGTGTTATCGGTACACACTAATTACCTATGAGTGCACACGCACACTACAATTAATAGACTACGGTTGGCGACTGCCGCTCGGAGCAAACTCCCCGCACCCCGCGAGGGGCGCGTCTTCGTGAATTGCACTATCTATAGTTATGTACGTACTCACAGACACAATGATAGTTTCGCACGATGCCATTTACACCTAGTGTGACAAGAGTAGGTAACTCATGATTTGAAAACATTGTAGGTTAGTTGAGAGACTTAGAGATATAATTTCATGATATTTAAAACTAAAAATAAAAAATCTGAAGTCAGGTTTCTTAATAAATACATAATATTTAAACTTAAACTAACCATTATAAAACTTTTCTTTGGTGTTTTTTTGTTTCATTTTAACCTATATTCCGCTTCTTGAGCAACGTAATGAGTGTTTAAGACATGAATCCTAGGGTAACTATTTACCAGGCACGGGCAACACACAACTCCATCCGACTAACGTTCAAATTCCTACGCTGATACCATACTTTCAGAGCGGCAACGCCGCATTTTTACGGGTGCGAACGTAATATTTGAAAATTCTGGCGGCAAAATGTTCTTTTGTTGATTACTAGGAAACTACTTGTCCTAGAGAGTCCAAAATTTTGGAGCCGAGTGCTCTAATTCATAGCTCGGTTTGGACATGTCAACCGAATCTGTAGCTATTGTAGATCCTCAGATGTAGCATGTGCGTGCCAGACAAACGTGTCTCCAGCTAACACAGTCATCAAAGCTTCTAACTCGGTGAGTTTTGAACCTAGACACTTGAAATATTTGGAGCATCCATGATATTTTTTGCTCTAAATTTGGAGATATCAAGCAACTTTCTAGCTATAGCCATTCCTGAGATCCACATGTGTTAGCTGGAGAAATGGCTTCCCAGCAAACACGTTGTTATAGTCTTCTAACTCAAAGAGTTTTCGAGCTAGAGACTTGATTTTTTTTATGCCGGGTGCTCTAATTATGCTCTAAAATTTGGCGTTTACTATATAGCTCTATCGTTAGCCGTTTGCCCACACTGAATGAGGAAGCTGTGGAGCCGCTCTCCAGCTAACACACCTATAAAGTCTCATAGAGTCGTTGTTTTTTTTGCTGCTAAATTTTCCTTCAAATCAATGATTGCTCCAATTATGCTTTAAATGTTGGCGTTTTCAGAATTCGCAATTTCCATATGAGGAAGCTGGAGACATGCACATGACTCACCTAGCTTTAAGACGTTTCAAAGTGATTCTTGTGAAACTACTGTAGACCTACCACAAGCTCTGAGTCTGTGTGAGTGCTGTCTAAATAAATCTTACGTAGAAACGTCACACAGTATATTACACTGGTCACACAAACTCAAAACCAGAGCCAGACCTATATTATACTGTTCTTCTAGGCTTGGTCACGTGGATCTGGCACCTAGGTCCGCCTAGCTTTAAGACGTTTCAAAGTGATCCTTGTGATACTACTGACTATAGTCACCGTGTTACCAACTGAGTCACACAGCCATAAATCATTTCACTATGTCTATCTCGCTCGCACTTGTTGTATGTATGTATCGTAAGATGGTTATAGGTGCATATTGATAAGAATAAAATCAGATAGAAACATAGTAGGTATCCTTTTGTGGCCCTGAAAAAGGCCAATTGACGACTCAGTTGGTAACGCGGTGACTATAGACACACCACCCACCGAGAACAAATATTTGTGTGGTGAACACAGATGTTTGTTCTCTGTCTGGGTGTGTTATATTGTATTCTATGTACTTATGTATTTACAAAAAAATATATATAAGTAGTATATCAGCTATCTGGTTCCCATTGTACAAGCTCTGCTTAGTTTGGGGCTAGATAGTGTTGAGTGGATTGTCTAGAATATTTATTTATTTATTTATAGAAAAATATATTTGACTTTGATACAGAATGGTCTAACGGTGATTGTATTTTAGAAGGAGGACGCACAGTCAAGTTGGCGGTTAAGTTATAAGCTGGTTAAACCTAACCTTTGGAAATGTTAAGCGGTCATGATCCGCGTGCTTTGGGAACAAGGAAACCATGGAGATACATTCCTTTATTCAACCAATACATGTGATCGGTGAAGGAAAACATCGTGAGGAAACCCGGGCATAGTCAGCTCCGCACGTGTTGACCATCTTTCCTGTGGATTAGGCCGACTAAGCTGTCAGGATGGTGTAGGTGCTGGGCAAGCCTATTCCATCTACAATCCTGTCCCAGGCACTATAGCGTCCCGCGATTAGGGCTTGTGAATTCATCAGATGATATAAATCATCTACAATAGATGCAGAGGCCTGTTTACTTTTTTTTACAGTTGAGTTGAGTTATTTTTTTTATTCGACGATAAAAAGTTACTGAAGATTCACAATTCGAAAATAAAAATAAATCTTTATTCAGTTATTATGACAGAGATGAATATTTTTTATTTAATTTTCGAATTGTGTATGTTTTGGCTACACGTGATACAAACATACCTACTTCAAGCTTCGCATATTTTGAGAGCTGTATACAAAAAATAAAAAAATGCGGACCATCCACACACCACTATCTAGCCCCAAACTAAGCAGAGCTTGTACTCTGGGAATGTAAATATATACATAATATAACACTCAGACAGGGAACAAATATCTATGTTCACCACACAAACATTTGTTCACAGTGGGGATCGAACCCACGACCTACGGCGCGGAAGGCAGAGCTACTGCCAACTGAGCTGAGAGGCCAGTCTCACGGTGGGGATCGAACCCACGACCTACCTATAATATATCCATCCTTTTTTTTATTTTTTAGGAAGTCTCCATAGCTTTGCCGTAGTATCCGTAATGTGAGGGTAGGCCGCGCCTCGCTTCCTTCCTTTGCATTTCATATTCCCACACCTTGCCCACTTGTGGGACTTCAAAAGATAACAGCTTCCTGACAGTTGTTTTTTTGGGAATCATACTTAGAACTTTCTTTTCATAGAAGATTTTATTGGTCGTATTTAATTTTATTTTGTTTTAAATTTATGTATAATTATTATACATCAAATTAAGAAGGCTGGCTCTTTTTTTGCACTGAGAATAGCTATTGCTATTCAACGTAGGAATGCAGCCAGCGTTCTTGGCACCATGTCTCATGGACACCCCACTTTTGCTAGATTTTTAAGGTTTAGTTTAATTAGTTTAAGTTTTCTTTAATTATGAATTTTTATTTTGTTGTTTAAGTTGTATTTCAATAAAAGAGTTTATAAAAAAACTATTACCTATAAAAAAAGTCGTGTTAGTTACACTATTTATAGCTCAAGAACGGCTGAACCGATTTGGCTCAAAATTGGTGGGGAGGTAGCTTAGAAAAAAAAAAACTTTTTATCCTGAAAAAAATACGGGAACGGGACAAGCGAAGCTGGGGGCGGCCGCTAGTATTTATTAATAATAAAAAGAAAAATATTTTACATAATATTTAATTCAAATCTTCTTAGCTTTATTCTTTCATCCAATAAACTCAACGAACTAAATATAATTATTAATAAACCGTAACAAATACTTTGAATATAAAGTAAACACTTAAAAACTATGCATTTTTACTTAACTAGTAAAAATGCGACTGACTAGAGTTCTAAGTACATTATACCACAAGCTCTGTCTGGCTCTGGTTTTGAGTCTGTGTGAGTTCTGTCTAAATACGTCGAAACTTCACACTCACATCATACACTGGTAAGCACTCACACATACTCAAAACTAGAGCCAGAGACAGAGCCAGACAGAGCTTTGTATTGTTTAATATAAGTATAAGTGTGTGCTTCATTAAAATAAATGATTATCTTATCTTATCTTATCTTGTGGTAAGCTTATAGGTTAAATGTATTAAATAATTTAACTTATTTTCTAGTTTCAGGAACATTGTAACGGCGGGGCTCGGTATCCAAAAGAATAGTCCATTTATTCTAAAAAAGAAAACACCACTTATAAATTAATGTTTTAGACAATTCACACAACACTATCTAGCCCCAAACTAAGAAATAAGAATAATTTATTGTAAGGCTGCGTAAGTGAGGGCATCACACAGGCGACTCTCCATACAAACGTAGGACTACGTTTGTATGGAGAGTCGCCTGTGTGAAAATCGCCTGGAAATAGGGGACTTCCCCTATTTCCTCCCTGGATAATGCCTCTAGAGTAACCATTTTGTCTCATAAAATCCAGATCCAGAAAAACAAAAAGCAGATGGAAGGATATCTTCACTCAGCGACACGGACCAGAATGGATGAGAAAAGCAAGAGAGAGGGACGAATGGAGAGATTTAAGGGAGGCCTACGCCGTAGAGGCGACTGCTGCGGAGTTGCTAGATACAGAGCAATTTAGTATATATATATAGTTTTAAGATTTAAAATACCTAAGTAAGTTTTTTATATTTTTGTGTATCAGCAGTAGAATAAAGTCTTTTTTATTTTATTTTATTTTATTACTTACGTTTTCCCGGTTTGGCTGGGTACACAAAAGTGTTGCCTTCATCCTTCCCATAGAGGTTCTTGACAACGCATGTAAAGTTACCCATGTCGGACCAAAGGAGATTGCTTATAAAGAGGTCGCCCGAGGGTAGCACCTGAGAAGGAAAAATCTTTAATGAATCACAAGGATCACTGTGAATTTTGTTTAGATAGACAAACGAGCTTACGGCCCACCTGATGGTAAGCGACACCGTCGCCCATAGTCACCAACAACACCAAGGGTGCTGTCGTTGCGTTGCCTACCCTGGAGGAGTTTTTTAACGTTTTTATAACGCTTTTATTAGCTTCACCTGTATGTATGTTTGTATGTAACTGTAACCGACCCCTTTGAGCTCGATTTTGTCCTACATTGAACGTTTTAACACTCAGACAGAGAACAAACATCTGCGTTAACCACACAAATATTTATTATCGGTGGGGATCGAACGCACGACCTACGGCGCAGAAGGCAGCGCTACTACCAACTGAGCTAGAGGCCAGTCAAAATTAATGAATGGCCAGAATTGTAAAATAGTTACGTTATTGCCACTGAAAACCAGCGCTACAAGGGTTACCGTGCCCTTGTAGCAAATGCTGAGTGGTCTACCTTTTTTGCCGTCATGTAATCTAAGTTAAATACCTGTACCTTTTATAGGTATTTAAGTTGACGAAAATAAATTATTTCTATTTCTATTTCTATTTTACAAATTATTTGACAATTTAGTCATTAGTCACCAATCATTTGCAATGTTTGAAAATAATTTATAAGCAAACAACGCTGGTTGCTATAAGCTTTGGAAAAGGAGTTATAATCACACCGACTATTGAACCGCGGCCTTTTACAACGTCATCGGTCCATCGGGTGAAGGGATCCTACGTTTCATCGCCATTCAAAACAATCTGCTATAACTATAGGTATAGGTGGCAGAGCACTGGTGGTCTAGTGGTAGTGGCCCCGCCTTCCGATCCGAAGGTCGTGGGTTCAAATCCACTCGTGTACCAATGAGTTTTTCTGTCGAAAAATTGATGTGCACTATGCCAGTACTCTCAAAACGGTGAAGGAAAACATCGTGAGGAAACCGGCGTGTTGTAGAACCTAAAAAAGTTCGAGCAACACGTGTCAAGGGTCACGCAAAAAGGGCCCACCAGCGGCCTACTTGCGGAAAAACCTGCCCGCACATAAGGCCGCATGATAAAAACTTGCCAAAAAAAAAACTTGCCCCTATGCAGGAGTTCGGGTACAAGGGACACACCAGCAAGTGATGCATAGACTGTATTAAATAAATAGAAATAAATATTGTGGACGATTCTCACAGCACTATTCAGCCCCAAATTAAGCAGAGCTTGTACTATGGGAACCAGATAGCTGATATAATACTTACATACATTTTTTTTGTAAATAGATAAGAAATACTACTAATTATATGTACTTAGAATACAATATAACACCCAGACATAGAATAAACATCAGTGTTCACCACACAAATATTTTTTCTCGGTGGGGATCGAACCCACGACCTACGACTCAGAAGGCAGAGATACTACCAACTGAGCTGAGAGGCCAGTCAGAAGGCAATAGTAGTACCTAATATAGGACAATAGTCACAAGCAGCCAGATCAGCGTTCCAGACCAGTAAGGCCTTCCACAAGCTCTCTCTGGCTCTGGTTTTGAGTCTGTGTGAGTGCTCACCAGTACATACTGTCTGTGTGACGATTCGACGTAGGATTTATTTAATCAACACTCACACAGACTTTCACTTTTTTATTGACTTGCCTCTCAGCTCAGTTGGTAGTAGCTCTGCCTTCTGAGTCGTAGGTCGTGGGTTCGATCCCCACCGAGAACAAATATTTGTGTGGTGAACGCAGATATTTGTTCTCTGTCTGGGTGTGCTGATAGAGTGCTGTTCCAGTACCTTCATCCTAGAACTGCCATAAATAGGTCGTTCATTTCTATCAGTCCACATCAACTGCGTCGCCGCCAGACTATGAAATCTGCAGGGCAGCACCACGGAACTGCCTAGCTCTTGGAACAGCTCGTTGTACATGTATGTGATGATTGGCTTTGTGGAAAGGTAGAGCTTCTGAAGAGGCAGGTCTTCTTCGTTAGCATTGGCTGGAACGAACAATGGTATGTCTTATAAACACCAGCTAAAATATAAGTTTATGTAACAAGCTGATGGAACAAGCATATGGCCCACCTGATGTTAAGTGGTAACCATCGCCTATAACAAAGCAATGCCTCGTAGGACACGCACATCAGGAACGTGCCCTACGATGCACTGCCCTGCGTCCATCAACTGGAGGCATACAGATATTCAGCCTCACGTGCCAGTAATTTCACCGGCACCCACACCCTTCAAGCCGAAACACAGCGATGTTGCTTCACGGCAGGAATAGGCATAATATTACGAAAAGTACCAGGTATAAAAGCTCAACACAAACTCATTATTATGTCTTCACTTCATATGCCTTCGTATTACTATTGAATGTTCACCAATATTACTATTGATTGAATAAAACACACAAGCTCAAAGTCGGGCAACGAGCTATGGAGAGAGCTATGCTGAGAGTTTCACTACGCGATAGAATCAGAAATGAGGATATCCGTAGAAGAACTAAGGTCACCGACGTGGTTTTAGAATGTAAGTTGAAGTGTCAATGGGCAGGTCATATAGCTCGAAGAACAGACAACCGTTGGGGAATAAAGGTTCTCGAATGGCAACCACGAACCGGATGACGAAAAGTAGGGCGCCCACCCACCAGATGGACTGACGACATTGTTAAGATCGCAGGAAGTCGGTGGATGGAAAAGGCTCAGAATCGTTCTTCCTGGAAATGTGTAGGGGAGGCCTATGTCCAGCAGTGGACTTCTTCAGGCTGATGATGATGATGATGATGATGATGATGATGAATAAAGCAATATTTGATTTAGATTCAAACGTTCTAACTCGAATAAAACTAATGACTCTTGTCAAAAGAACTCACTTGGTATAGTATAAACAGTGGATGTAGCAACGCGTCTTTTCCCCCCGGCTTCAGCTACGCACGAGAACTCATCCTCGCCAGGAGTTGATGAGCTGATGATGAGTTTAGAAGTCAGCTGTCCAAGTCCTTCTGAGGCTGGCGGGAGGAGGTCATTCACTTCTTCTGACGGCTGGAAGTTAATAAGAGGAAATAAGTTAAATATATTTTTAAGAGTGGGCTAAAAATTGTCAAGTGCACGAAAGGAGCCTCTTTGAGGTTCGAAAGAATCAGTGACACGAAAAGAATAAGAAGAGTGGGCCAAGGAAGTCAGGGGATGGGTAGGTACAGAGGGTAAAAGACGTCGAGCCCGCCCGAGAAAACGCTGGCAAGACGACCTGGGGCCTTATTCTCGGCTCATCTCTGATCATTTCAGTTTCAAATATGGGGACCCCCAAAATTTATTGTTCTTTTTCTATTTTTGTGTAAAAATCTTAATGCGGTTCACAGAATACATCTACTCGCCAAGTTTTATCAGTCTAGCTCTTACAGTTTCAGAGAAAAATGCCTGTGACATACGGACGGACAGACAGACAGACATGACGAATCTATAAGGGTTCCGTTTTTGCCATTTGGCTACGGAACCCTAAAAATAAACTTACATCTTGTACAGTCTCTCCATTCTTCATCCAGTAGATCGCTGGTGGTGGGTTGCCCATCGCCACACACTCCAGTTCCACTCGCTCGCCAGCGAGTCTCCGCACCTCCTCAGCTGGTGCCGTCCATATGTGGACGAACTTTTTGAAGACGCGCCGCGGTTTTACTGGAGATACCACTGGAATAACAGACAAATACACCACTATTTTGTAATTACCACAAAAAAAAATGCCGATATTGGCTGCTGATACTGAACACATCCACGAAAAAAAAATTTTTTGAGACATAAAAAAAATATTTTTAAATAACCAAAATTTTTAGTCAAATATTGAGAAATGATTCAAGCAAAAATCGTTACATTCCTTACGCTAAATACCAAGCGGAACCGAACAGCGTAATTTTTTCTCTCTAGTACTACGTAAATAATGTGTCCATAATTTTATGCAGGATTTCTGAAAATTTTAACATTTAATAACTTTGTCATTTTATCGAAACTAAAAATTCTGATTGCACATTCATAATGTTCTACCCCTACTACATTACCCTATTTTTTTTCCTCACGATGTTTTTCTTCACCGTTTGAGAGCACTAGCATTGTGCGCGTACATTTTTCGACAGAAAAACTTAGCACTCATAAATACGGGGCTGCAGCCGCTAGACCACCAGTGCTATTTTATTTATTGTATTTTAATAAAAACAGACATAAAAGCAGCTCTCTTTTGACGTGACAAAGTCCTATAATTCGATAGAGCCGGCTGCACGCACGAAAAAACATGACGTCATGCGGCGTTACCTCGCTCTGAGGCGTTCCATTTAAGGTTAGAAGTGCAAGCGAGAGCGCGGAACGAGCGACAAAGTGGCACGCACGGCCTCCGCGTTCGGCAGCGTTCGACATCTGTCTCTCTCCTACTTGAGTGAGCGATGCGTCCGCGTGGACAGCTGCATGACGTTGTCACGTTCAACTATCGTCATTAAACCGACTTTACAGGCAACCGATTTTTTTTGACCAGGGTTTTTATAAACACAATAAATAACTAGAATAATGAACTAGAGAAATTACCAAAATATTCAACAATCTCAAACCAACTAGCAACTGCCTAAAATCTATATTCTCGCATAAAATAGGCACATGAGCCAGAAAAAATAATTGATTTAACTTTGTAATGCCGGGTCCAGACGCTTTGCAATTCAATACATCACACACAGCTGCGCCTAACTGAAACGCATGGTAATCGATTTTGTCTGCGCGTGTAAAAGTGACCTCATTTTACACAAAAAAAAACCCAGACACTACTAAAAAAGGTTACTGTATTTTATAGATTCTCGAATGGCGACTACGAACCGAAAGACTATACATAGGACCCACTGGTAGGACCTATCCGATGGACCGACGACATAGTTATGAACGCGGAGATTCAAGCCTTCTAAGCGATCTGCGATGGCGATCAGTGAAACGCTGTCAAATATAACAGCGATATTTGATAGCAAGATATTTGACCAAACTTAAAAAATGTTGAGTTATTGTAATGTGGCGCAACCAAAGAGGGAAAATTTAGTTACGGTGCCCTAACAGGATGTATGTTTAAATTAACATTAAACAATTTCACTGATCGCCATCGCTTAGATGTGCCTTCAAGGGATGGCAGCTCTGGAGCCTAATTCTCGGCTCATCTCGGATCATTTTGCAATTTTATTTTATTGCTTCTTTTCGAAGAGAGAATGGGTGATTTCTTTGAGTAATTCATCGACGACCTCATCGTATAAGCCTCGACAGCTACGATATACGGAAAACGTAGAAAAAGTGCGGGGTTGTGCAATGCCAATGTGTATTTTGGGACATGAAAACAGTGCACTGTCTTCTTTTTCTTTTGATACACTTAAGTTTCTCGGAAGTTTTCCGAAATAAAGTTTATTTTTTATTTTATTAATTAACAAAAAAGAACATGGTGGTAGCGATATTTGACAGCGTTTTATTTATCGCCACCGCAGAACGTTTAGAAATGCACAATGCTTTTTTTTGAAAACCTTCTAGGTTACTCCGTTCTATTGTAGGGCTCCCGTAAATAGGGGCAATAAGATGCAGGTAATGTTGACTCACCATTAGGTTGTAAACTGTTGTCCAGCAATAGTTTTGAATCGTCAATTTGTGCGTTCGCTTCGAACCCGTATTGCTGCGACACTAGCGCCGCGGCGACGAGTAGTGACACTAAGCTTATCATTCTGCTACTCGGCGATAGATGGCGGTAAAAGGATGTCGTTTGATAACCTGAAACAATAAACTGGTATTAAATTTCGTTGAAAACCTACCAAATGAATGTAATCTTCTTCTGGCAGTGATCTGTTCTTTTAAACCAGTGTGATGAAAGGATTGTTGAATGCGCCTCAAAGAGTTTCCTTTAATGCACTTGATACAATGTTTTTGGAACTTCTTAGGTTCTAGGACATGTCGGTTTCCTCAGATGTTTTCTTTCGCCGTTTGAGAGTACTTACTAGCATAGTGCACATAAATTTTTGGACAGAAAAACTCTTTGGTACACGACTGGATTTGAACCCACGACCTTAGGGTTGGACGGTGGGCCGTTATCACAAGGCCACCTCTCTCCTCTGCTCTCATAGTATGTAATAATCGTCATCATCCCCGTGCCAAGAGAAGGTCGTGGGTTCAAATTTAAGCAGAGCTTGTACTATGGGAACCAGCAGGTAGTATCTGATAAAATACTTGAATGCATTTTAATAAATACTTACATACATATTTAATACTACTACTATAACACCCAGAGAGATATTTGTGTGGTGGGAATCGAACCCACGCCCTCCAGCGCAGAAGGCAGAGCTACTACGAACAGTAGGCCTACCCTGAGCTCTATCTGGGTCTGTCTCTGGCTCTGGTTTTGAGTCTGTGTGAGTGCTCACCAGTTCATTATACCTACTGTGTGTGTGACGTTTTGACGTAGGATTTATTTAGTCAACACTCTCACAGACTCAAAACCAGAACCAGAGACAGAGCCAGACAGAGCTCATGGTAGGCCTACTGAGCTGTGAAGGCAGTCTAACCCTAAGAAACGTAAACCAAAAATGTATAGGTATACGGAAATAAATGTCTAGATTATAGCTCATTGCACAAAATAATATTTGATAACTTATCAGATTGTAGGCCCCAAGTACACTCTATGTATTCCCTTATCTACCTCATTATTATACCTAAAATCTACATTGGTTTGCTCAGTTGGTAGTAGCTCTGCCTTCTGCGCCGTAGACCGTGGGTTCGATTCCCAATTCCCACCGAGAACAAATATTTGTATGATTAACTATTTCTTTGTTCTCTGTCTGGGTGTTAGATTGTATTCTAAGTACCTAGGTATTTACAAAAAAAAAGTATTTATGTATTAGGTACTTCAGCTATCTGGTTCCCATAGCATAAGCTCTGCTTAGCTTGGGGCTTTATAGAGTTGTGTGGATTGTCTATAATATTTATTTTATTTATTGAATGTAATCACACACTGACATACATTTTTTTATGTAAATACATACATAGAATACAATATAACACCCAGACAGAGAACAAACATCTGTGTTCACCACACTCTACATAAATATTTGTTCTCGGGGATCGAACCCACGACTTACGGCTCAGAAGGCAGAGCTACTACCAACTTAGTTGAAAAGCCAGTCAGTCATTTCATTATAAACCACAATAAAATCTATCAATAAGAAAATATAAAAGCCGAGTTTGCACTAGTTTTCACCCACAGTTTTTTTTTATGTTACTAGCTGATGAAACAACCATATGGCCCACCTGATATTAAGTGGTAACCATCGCCTATAAAAAGGAATGCCTCGAAGGTCACGCACGTCAGGAACGTGCCCTACGATGCACTGCCCTGCGTCCATCAACTGGAGGCATACAGATATTCAGCCTCACGTGCCAGTAAATACACCGGCACCCATACCTTTCAAACCGAAACACAGCAATGCTGCTTCACGGCAGGAATAGGCATGGTGGTAGTACGCACCCCCACGAGACACACACAAAGAGCTATAATACTACTAAAACTTTGTTCACTGTGTGTAAGTTTCTTATAATAAACTTCCAACCGAAATAAAAAATATAGAAAAAGATTCCTTATTTACAAAAACATTAAAGTTGTAATGAAGAGAGATGGCGCTGCTGTCGATGTAAACATTGGCTCTGCATAATTTAAGTCGGAAAAATTACCTAAACAGCTAATAAGCGTTGAAAAAGTGTTTATTTTGTGAATAACTGGATGACTCCACAGCACAAGTGTTTGTGAAGAGAAAGTGTAGTGAAAAACCGAACAAAATAAGAATAACAAAGTGACACTGTGAACTGCGTTTAACTGCGTAAAAGTGCATATAAACTACAAAATCTTACATAAAATTCAATCCTGAACAATAATCATTACCACAAACTTGAAATCACAGTGAAAATAAAGACAATACTCAACATTTTATGTAATTGTTCATCAGTCCGTTGACGGCATCATGTTTCATTCAAAATATGGACTTTGAACTTTACAAACAAACAGCTGTAGACTAAATCAAGTCGCATCATTACATGGCTAATTTCGCCTCGTTTTGTAATAGCTACTTTGGCCGAAAGGACAAGACCAGCGACTGCCGAGAGTGAGCCCCGAGTTCGAACCTTGACACAGCCAGTGACTTTTTGTCTTCGTAAATTTATAATAATTTAAATCTACTACAATAAAATTAACGCCAAGTAAAAGTCTTACCCACCAACAAGAGAGGGCGCTACTTAACATGAACTTCCTAGAAAATATAACATTTCGGCGGAGCCGTACAGTGGATAGACAAAGTCAAAGCGATGATGATGACATCGCACAAACACAGAATAATGAAACGGCAAGCAGCTTACCGGAGATATCAGACGATGATAGTGATGGAGTTCAAAGACTTAAAGAACGGATTGAGGCACTCCAAACCGAGCTGCAAAATGCACACAAAGAAATAGAAGCTCTGTCATTACAAAACAGTGAGTATAAACGCTGTAATGATGACCTACAAAAAACAAACGAATTACTTTTAACTATGAAGGTTGCGAAAAGTCCCTCTACAAGTAAAATATCTCCGAAAAAACGGGGAAAACATAATAATATACAACCCGTAGTATCAACCAGCAAGGCAAAGAACACGACAGACAATACCCCCAAAAGCAAAGATAACAATTTAGCAAAAAAGATGAAACAAGCCTCATGTAATATATCTACCCAAAAGTACCCTAAACAAAAGATATGCATACTAAGTGCAAACAAGCACAATCAAATTTTGTCAATTGCCGAGGATAGTCTAAGCAATTACTCAACATGTCACTACCTTAAACCTAACGGCGTTTTACAAGATTTATTAACTGGAGTCGACTCGAAAGTGGCCGATTTCACAATGAATGATTTTTGCATAATACTAGTCGGAGAGGAAGAGTTTAGAACAACTCATAATTACTTCAAAAAGATTGCGGATATTCGATTAACATTACAACAGTTGAAGCATACGAACGTTATAGTCTGTCTTCCAACATATAAATACGGAAATTTAATGGATACTTTCAACTGGAGAGTGGAATCTTTCAACAATCTCATGTACCTGGACACGTTGACACATGAGCACGCATACATATTTGACTCAAATAAAAAACTAGACTATGACTTTACCATGTTCAACAGATACACTTGTAGGATAAATGACCGTGGAATGAGAGTAATATTTGAAAATCTGAAATTTTTCATACAGGGTGTACAAAAATACAATAACACAAAAATCGATCTAGAACAGCATGACAAAGTAAACATACACCAGGATGGCACCAGCCAAGACTCGTTTGCAGTGGAACAGGACCAGTTTTTTCGAGACTAAATATTTACATACTCTCCACCAAAATATAGCAGGATTGCTGAACAAAGCTGATTCTCTCATGGTAAATCTGGAAGAACTAAAGGATAAAAATATTGAAGTTGACGTTTTGTGTATCACAGAACATTTCATGAAAACAGAATGCCAGCAACATTTGAATATACAAAATTATTCTCTAGCTGCATGTTTTAGCAGGAGCCACCATAAAAGAGGCGGAGCATGCATACTTGTGAAGAACACTCATAAATGGAAAGAAATAGAAGAAGTTAAAAAACTTTCGCTTGTTTATATATTTGAGTGTTGTGCTATTGAATTGACTGAATATGAAATTTTAATTATTTGCATTTATAGAATTCCTAAGGAGAGTAATTTAAACACATTTTTCAATAAGTTAGACAAAGTTTTGACATGTATCTCCAAATTGAACTATAAAAATGTTGTTATAGCCGGAGACTTCAATATTGATATGTTAAAAAGCAACTCTGTCACACTTGAATTTGAATGCATATTATTAAACTTCAATATAAAACTAGCATTACAGCAACCAACACGTTTGAAAAGCAAAACGTGTATCGATAACTTTGGACATGATTTTAAAAATAATTGTAAGACTGAAGTGCTTGAATTTGGATTATCAGACCACACAGCTCAGATAATAAAACTACCAGTAAAAAAAATATTAAAATTAAAATTTTGGCGCAAGCAAATAAGAGACTACAATACAGAAAATATAGAAAAATTTAAAATGTGCATAAAAAACTTAACATTCTCGGATATGTATAACGCTAAAGACGCCTCTGAAGCATATTCCCATTTTATTGAACAGTTTCTACTGTTCTATGACCTTTGTTTCCCAAAAACGCAAACAATCGTAAGAATAATTACTAAGCCACGATGGATATCACGAGGCATAAAAATTTGTAGCAAAAAAAAGAGAAAACTGCTTTGGTATTTTAGAACGAAACCAAACAACACCAATAGATTAAAATACGACGCATATACTAAACGCTTAAAAAAAATAATATCGCTCACTAAACGAGCTCAGAACAACTTTAAAATTAAAACATCAAACAACGTTTCCAAAACAACATGGGATGTAATAAATAAAACACGATTAAACTTACCTAAAGAGCCTATACGAAAAATTAAAAATCAGAATGGTGAGGTCGTAACAGATCCAACCGACATTGCTAACCTTTTTAATAACTATTTTGTTGACAAAGTTATGCCAATTCCAGGCGCTGGACAGAATGTGACGGAATACATATCTCACCGTGAGAAATCGATGTTCATGGCACCCTGTCTACCTCGCCATGTCAATAAAATTATAAAAAACCTAAAGAATACAAATAGTACGGGATATGATGGAGTTACGACAAAAGTCATCAAATCAGTTGAAGAATACATTTGCCCTCATCTAAGTTACCTAATCAATTTAAGCATAGTCACAGGTACATTTCCACAAGGTCTTAAGATGACTATAGTGAAACCGCTATTTAAAAAAGAAAATAGGGAGCTTATGGAGTACTATAGACCCATTGCTCTCATATCAATTTTCTCAAAGATATTTGAAAAATATTTTTATGGAGAAATAAATGTCTATCTAGAAAAAAACAACATCTTATGCAAGGAGCAAAAAGGCTTCCGTCAAAATAAAACTATCAACATGGCAATTTATGACTTTTTTTATAATGTTATCTGTAATGTTGACAACCGGAATCCCATTTGCGCCATATTCTGCGATATGACACAGGCATTTGATTATGTGGATCATAGTATTCTTATTAAGAAACTTGAAGCGTATGGGATAAGAGGCAATATTCTAGATTTAATAAACTCATATCTTACAGATCGGCAACAAATTACAGAAATATCACGGTTAAATTACAAAACTAAATATGATCACACTTATAAATCTATGGAACGTAGTGTATTACACGGTGTTCCTCAAGGGAGCGTATTAGGACCTCTTTTATTTATAATTTATATAAATGACCTACCAAATGTGATAACACAACCTATGACACTATTTGCTGATGACAGCACAGTGACAATAAAATGTAATGATACCAGCTCCTACGAACTTGACATCAATAATTCTCTTAAATCTATCATTTTATGGCTTGATAATAATAATTTGAAAATTAATTTAAATAAAACAATTATAATGCATTTTAATCAAAGACCCAAAAATGTATCTAATAACATTAATTTAATATTCCGCAATAATATACTCCAGCAGGCTGACTTTACTCGGTTCCTAGGGTTACAAATAGACCAAAAACTAAATTGGAAAAAACATATTGAAGTGTTAAGTAAAAAAATAAGCAGTTTAGCATATGCTCTTTATAAACTATCATCGACGGTCAACACAGATGCACTACTTACAGCGTACTATGGCTTGGTAGAGTCTACACTCAGGTACGGCATCATATTCTGGGGTAATTCCACCGATAAGCAAACTATATTTAAGCTGCAAAAGCGCTGCCTGCGTGCTATGTTTAAAATTAAAATGACTGATAGTTGTGAACCGTTATTCCAGAAGCATAAAATTCTAACACTTCCGTCGTTGTACATAATTGAAGTAGCACTATTTGTAAGAAATAACCCCCACTTGTTTCCACGTATGTGTGACACTGTCATTAGAAATAGACGTGAAGACAGACTCTGTAGGCATATTAGCAAAACCGCTTTGTTGAAAAAAAGTGTTGTATGCATGGCTCCTAATATCTACAACAAAATTCCTAGGTTTTATAAGGATCTCAATACAAATTTATTTAGGATAAAATTTAAACAACTATTAATTCAAAAATGTTATTATAGTATTGACGAGTTCTTAAACGACAAATTATGATTAATTAGGACTGTATTTTTTTTTCTTGACATGTATAATTTTTAATTTTTTTTTTCTGTTTATATTTACATATTTTTAAATTGTCGTTTACATTGACATTATTTTAGTGCCATCTCCATATTTGTGCACCGACAATGGTAAAACATGTTTGTACCACACATTTGTTCACCATCTATACTTTAACACATGTTTATGCAAATAAATAATCTTTATCTTTTATCTTTATCTTTATCTTTAAAGTTGCAGCGTGGCAATGCCGCCAGCGTCTTGGGGACGCTTCCGTCTGGCACTGATTTGGATCAGTTGAGCTATCTCTAGATCGTTTGTAACGATTGAACGAAATTGAGTATCTGGCAACAAAGTAGCCTAATAATGACGACCTATTTATATTTCAGGTTTCATCCGAATCAGCCCACTGATACAGCAGCTGATTGAGTCAGCAGTGCTACCACGAGCTCCATATGGTTATGGCTATGGCTGTCAAATTGTGTATAGATAGGCTGACCCACACATTAATTTTCTTCTTGGGTTGGTTTGAATGTGTTGACACTCATTGATTTGTAAAAGGATCATTTAAAAAAACGGTAGAAACCGAGACGTAGTTTGTTGCCGGGGGGCTAATTCTCGGGCCGATCTCGATCATTTTGCAATTTTATTTTATTGCTTGTTTTCGAAGAGTGAATGGATGATGTCCTTGAGTAATTCATCAACGACCTCATCATAAAAGCCTCGACAGCTATGATATACGGAAAACTTAGAAGAAGTGCGGTATTGTCAAAAGAAGCAATAAAATAAAATTGCAAAATGATCGAGATCGGCCCGAGAATTAGCCCCCTGTTCTTCTACGCTTGGTCGCGTGGAACTGGCACCTAGACTCACCTAGCTTTAAGACGTTTAAAAGTGATTCTTGCATCGTACCGAATAATAAATTATTGACTTTGACTTTGACTGTTGACTGTTGACACAATTTTGACAGCCATAACCATATTAAGCTCATGGTAGGCCAGCAGCAGTATGATAGATAGATAGAAAATTCTTTATTGTTCTAAAACAAAAATTGCATTGTACATAGGCAAACTTAATGCTAGAGAGCATTCTCTTAATTCAGACATTCTAACGGGTAGTGCACATAAAATTTATGATATAATTATATGAAAAGTTTTAAATATCGACCCTTCTGGGATCAAATGTCGTAACAGCCATCTCAATGAGTTGGCTGTTACGACATTTGATCCCAGAAGGGTCGATATCTGAACTAAGCAAAAAGTAAGGTAAGACACAAATTAAATTTTATATTATCATTATAAATAAGCATATAAAGTAAATAAGATGTATGATGATAAAACTTATATCAGAATAACGTAGAAAAAATATCTTTATAAAATATAAAATCTAAGTAAAGTTGTGTTAGTAACACTATTTATAACTCAAGAAAAGCTGAACCGATTTAACTGAAATTTGGTGGGGTGGTAGCTTAGAAGCAGGAAACGGACATAGAATACATTTAATAGTAATGGGAACGGAGCGAACGAAGCCGTAGGCAGCCGCTTGTATTATATATAGCTCAGTAGGAAGTCTACCTTCTGTGCTTTTGTTTGTCCAAGAACAAAAATTTGTGTGAAAAAAAAAATTTAACAGGACAACATTTTTAATAAAAATTAGAATTTTTTATGCAACTGGCTCATGGAACAAGGCTATGGCCCACCTGATATTAAGTGGTAACCATCGCCTATAACAAAGAAATGCCTCGAAGGTCACGCACGTCAGTAACGTGCCCTACGACGCACTTCCCTGCATTAGTACCAGTTTCTTTGAAATACTGAAAAATCATAAAAACAAAACTCACGTTTTTGAAACACTCAGAGAAACAGTCGCTCACTGAACAGCGTGATCACAGTACTGACATATTTTACTAGACCTCTATCTTAAATAAATAGTGGTTAGGTATTATGACTAATCTTAATACATACCAACGAAAGAACCTATCATTATTACGTATAACTATTTATTCATACCTATAACAATTTTTTAATACGTCTATTACTGTTAGGATTTCCCGTGACGACACATTGTCATAAGTCCGAGTTTTTCGTTTTTCGAATTTAAGTGATTGAAAGTCGTTTGTAGATTAGATTAGATTAGAAAATACTTTATTGCACAAAATCTATATTTTGTGCAACATAGGCGAACTTAATGCTAATTAGCATTTTCTTCCAGTTAACCATTGTGTTATGTGGAGTGGGTGGTAGTGCTTTATGACAAGAGAAGAGAGAAACATTTACTAAAAACTAGAAACCTACTAATAGAATACCTACACATTACTACATATCTACAGTACCTACAATACATAAATAATAAATAAAAATAATAATAATACATATGTATAAGTACAAATATAATCTATAAAAATGCTCAATTTTGTAGTGTTTTGTGTGTGTAGTGTGTTTGTAGTGAAAAAATACGAAATATTTAGTACGGAACAAAGTCAACCTCAAAGTAAAAAGATGTCTATAGTCAGTAGTAACTCAAGGATCATTTTGAAACGTCTTTAAAGGTGAGTCTAGGTGCCAGTTCCACGCGACCAAGCCGACGCAAGAACAGGCAACAAACTACGGCTCGGTTCCTACCGTTTTTTGTATGATCGTTTTGACTTGCTCGTGACTTATCCTTTCGGCAAATTTTTATCATCCGCACTTGATGTGCGGCTGGTTTTTCCGCAAGTAGGCCGCTGGCGGGCGACCCTTGACACGTGTTGCTCGAACATTTTTAAGTTCTACGACACGCCGGTTTCTTCACGATGTTTTCCTTCACTGTTTTGAGAGTACTGGCATAGTGCACATAAATTTTTCGACAGAAAAACTGATTGGTACACGACTAGATTTGAACCCACGACCTTCGGATCGGAAGGCGGGGCCGCTACCACTAGACCACCAGTGCTCTTGTGACTTATAATTCTTACAACATAACACGTTCACCACCAAAAGAAAACGTAGGTTTTTCGTTTAAGTCACGACGCTCACAATGACCCTCCAGCTTTCTTTTCTATTCAAGCCGTGACACCATACTGTTGCCCGCGCGTCAGAGAATTTTTAGGTTTGTCCTAACAAGCTGACGGACAATACCAGCGTACAAATTTGTATGAAAGGGGACCCGCCTGGCTTCCTTGTATCTCCATGCAATATAGTTTTTACTTAAACCATTGATATTCTTTGAAAAATACTTATTTAAGTGACATCGATCTTCAGCGATAAAACCGCCTATTAATTGTACATTCGTATGTTTTAAAATATTTTTACTAGTTTTTCCATTGTTAGTTTTAAGGTGTGCAATAAAGATTTTTCTATTCTAACGACCTACGAAATTTAGAAAAATCAAGGTCACCGAAATAGCTCTTAGAATAAGTAAGTTGAAGTGGCAATGGGCAGGTCATATAGCTCGAAGAACCGACAACCGTTGGGGAATAAAGTTTTTCGAATGGCGACCACGAACCGGAAGACGAAAAGTAGGGCGCCCACCCAAAGCATCGGTCGAATTGAGAAACCTCCTCCTTTTTTGAAGTCGGTTAAAAATACAGTTAAATGACTAATCGGCCATCCTGTGTGTTTACATTCTTTTCAAGCACCTTTCTATAAATACCCCGGAAAGTTTATTTTTGGACTTAGACACAACAATACACCAAAATAAAACTTAATGAGGTTCGGACACGAGTTTCCTGTCTAGGTACGAAGTATCTTTGACTGGCCTCAAAGCTCAGTGGGCCTACCACAAGCTGTGTCTGGCTCTGTCTCTGGCTCTGGTTTTGAGTCTGTATGAGTGTTGACTAAATAAATACTACGTCGAAACGTCGCGCGTCGTCACACCAATGTAGGTATAATACAATGGGAACAATCACACAGACTCAAAACCAGAACCAGAGACAGAGTCAGACATAGCTTGTGGTAGGTTTACAGTTGGTAGTATCTCTGCCTTCTGCGCCGTAGGTCGGTTCGATCCCCACGGAGAACAAATATTTGTGTGGTGAACACGTGTTTGTAGTATCTGGGTGTTATTGAATTCTAAGTATGTATTTACAAGAAAAAATGTTTGTTAGTTTTATATCAGGTATCTGAATCCCATATTACAAAGCTCTACTAAATTGGTGGATTGTCCACAATTAATTAGTTAAATAAAAAAAAAAGATTTTTAGTGCAAACTGCCAAGGAGTGGAACTCTTTACCGTCGGCGTCGTCAATATTTCCGGAGCATTACAATTTTCAAGTCAAAAGTGAACAAGTGGATTATAGCTAAGCGTGCTCCACCTTAGGCTGCATTTTCACTTTACATCAGGTGTGATGGCAGTCAAACGTTTAGCTATCTTTATAAAAAAAAAAAAAAATTTGGGAAAAGTTTTGCTTACTTTGGCTTTTTAGTGTTTCGTGGGCAAATAAAATAATTAGAATTACTTTACACTAATATTTGTTTTGTCTACCTTATATATTTATTAATAGTTTTAGTTTTTGGAGACGTGTATGTCTGGCACTGATTTGTAGATAGCTCAACTATTTCTTGTGAATTTTGTAAATACTTGTTTTGGTTATAAGTTTTGGGTGAATAAAAAAAAGTAAACAGGCCTTTGCATATGGCGTCAGAGGCAACTGGTGATTACTTATCATGCCCCTACTTACGGGACGCTACAGTGCCTAAACTAAATATAACTTATGTTGGTAAAAAATAACAGATTTTTATACAAATACAGGTCCTAATCTAATCAAAAACTTTGAAGGAGACAGCAGTGAAATACATTGTAAAACATGAAGCATATAAAAAAATACCGCAAGAAAAATAGAAAAAACCTACCTTAAAAATTCGCGTGTTTTCCACAAAGTCCACAGTTATAAATATAATAGATGTGTCTGCCGTGGTGGATCGGCTAGGAATAAGTTGTCCTGTTTGAAACCAACCCTTTTATAGGCGGCTTTAGTAAGGCGGGAACTTTTTTCTGTTCGCGTTCGTTTCTACTGGATTTTCCTTATTACTTGCATTGAACAGGCATATAAAAGGCTTTAAGTGAAACTTCATACACATACATTTATTCTTATGGTGCCACTTCTTTCGAACCATAGTGTGGTGAAATAAATAAATAAATATTATAGACAATTCACACTACACTATCTAGCCGCAAACTAAGCAGAGCTTGTCCTATGGGAACCAGATAGCTGATGTAATACTTGTATTATTTTTTGTAAATACATACTTAGAATACAATATAACACGCAGGAAAGGATTTTAAGTGCGCCCCAGAGGCTCCCTTCGTGCACTTGACACAATACATGTTTTCCAAATTTTTAGGTTCTACGTCATGCCGCTTGAGAGTTCATGAATGTACGAGTGTGTTTCACGCATGTCATTAAAGGCCTGCGCACACCTAGGTCGCTGGCGAACGCGATCAGTGAAACGATGTCATTTGACAGCGATATTTGACAGCGTTTCATTGATCGCAGTCGCCAGCGGCCTAGGTGTGCGCAGGCTTTTAGAAGAATAATGGCGCCCGGGTTTTTGGATTTGTCTGCTAAGTTTGCTCGTATAAATCTGGGCATAGGAATTCAGATATACATTTTAAGAATTAAGTAGGTACATCGAGTGTAGAGTAGGTAAATTTGGATATTATTTGGAGTGTGTTTCACGCATTCCATTTAACATTTATGAAAAAACGTCATTCAAGCACTAGTAGGCCTACCACAAGCTCTGTCTGGCTCTGTCTCTGGCTTTGGTTTTGAGTCTGTGTGAGTGCTCACCAGTGTTATAAACTGCGTGTGTGACGTTTCGACGTAGGATTTATTTAGTCAGCACAGACTCAAAACCAGAACCAGAGACAGAGCCAGACAGAGCTTGTGGTAGGCCTTGAAGAACAGGCAACAAACTTCGTCTTGGTTCCTATCGTTTTTTTGTATGATCCTTTTACAATCAAAAAAAATCTTTGACGTCACAGTGCCATAGAATAAATGAGAGTTACCGATAAATGTCCCCAAAATTTAAGGGAATACCAAATTTGAACCTGTATCTTAAATGGACTGGGTTTTTAGTAATTTTTATAATTGGGTTTTTTACTAAGTTCATTTATGGTAGGTACTTACCTGATTACTTAATAATTGTATTGTCGTGACTTTTTCCTCAAAAGTACCCAAAACTCAAAGGTCATTCAAATAAAAATATCAGCGTTATTAGGTTTTTCCTATTTAATATTTAGACATTATTGCATCATTTTTAAAGCCACTGAGTCTACTCAAAAGTATTTTGTATTAATAAAACATGGATATTATATACAGGGTGGAATTTTGTAATGCCACCTGGAGGGAAAGTACTCTTAATACTGCAGATAGAAAATTTTACTCAAAGGAAACATTCCTTTATTTTTGAATAGAAAGCAAACTCAAATTCAAAGATTTTCGAAAATTCTCTTCTCCCACACTCGGGAATCGAACCGGCTAAAATCTGAAAAAAATTTACCCTGTAGGTACTTTTATTGCATCGATCGTTAGGGTCAATTATAAGGATGAAATCTCTCTAACACACATGATAAATTAAATGAAAGAAAAACCAGGAAATCTTAAATAAATTTAATTATTTACAGAAAATGGTAAAGTAACTAACTAGTTGCTCGAAATGGCTCCATTCTCTTAGAGAGATTTCATCCTTATAATTGACCCTAACGATCGATGCAATAAAATTGCTCGGTTTTCGGAACCTCAACGGCTCGATTGGATGTGCGGGCGGCGGAAGCAGCGAGTCTCGCCACCAGCGCGCGAGTGCACGTGCCACGGCTTACACTCTCAGAAGTGCGCGTGGCGCTTGCTCGTCTTAAGCCGAAACGATCAGTGGGCCCAGACGGAATTCCCGTGTACGTAGTTAGAGACTGCCGCATGGTGCTAGCTGAGCCACTCGCGTACATCTACAACCTTTGTTTGCAGAACTCTTATTTTCCCGAACGCTGGAAAGTCACCAGAGTCATTCCGATACCTAAAGGGGGAGCTGGATCGGAGGTAAGCGAGTTCAGGCCGGTGGCAATTCTTTCAACACCCGCGAAGGTGTTCGAGTCGGCAGTGCAACGCAGCATGCAAGAGCAGGTATCGGGCCGTCTCTCCGAGGCACAGCATGGCTTCAGACCAGCACGCAGCACGACCAGCAACCTTCTGAATGCCATGAACTACGTGCTCCCTTACGTGGATGCAGGGGTGCAAGTCGACGCCGCCTACTTTGACTTCAAAAAAGCTTTTGACTTAGTCGATAACGACATATTGCTGACAAAGCTGGCGACGATCGGCTGCACCACTAAGCTGCTAAAGTTCTTCGCGAGCTACATGAAGGACAGGCAGCAGTATGTGGAGTACGCAGGATTCAAGTCAGAGCCATATTTCACTAGAACTGGAGTGAGCCAAGGGAGCAACATGGGGCCGCTGGAGTTCATCATCATGATCAACGACTTGCCGGAGGTGGTTTTGGAGTCCAAATGCCTGTTATTCGCGGACGACCTCAAATTGCTCTTGCCGATTAATAACGAAGGAGACTGCGAACGTTTGCAGCAAGATGTGGATAGGGTAGTGGAGTGGAGCCAAAAAAACGAACTGCAGTTCAATGTCGGTAAATGCTCAATTATGACTTTTAGCAGAGCAAGGGCACCACTCCACTACAGCTATCAAGTGAACGGAGCACATTTGAAGGGAGTTGAATCGGTGAGAGACCTTGGGGTTAATCTGGACGTAGAGCTGCATTTCCGAGATCATGTGATGAACATCTGTAAAAGAGCCTACAGAACTCTGGGGTTTGTACTCCGTCGCGCTAAAGACTTTACAAATTTTAAAGCCGTGAGAGCTCTTTATGACGCGCTGGTTAGAAGCCAACTAGAGAGTAATGCCGTGATATGGGCTCCGCATGAGGCGAAATATAGCCTCATGATAGAGCGCATACAGAACAAGTTTGCCAGGTACTTGTACTGGAAACTGTACAGAGTCTATCCTTTCTACCCGTTAATGTATCCCACCTTGTTCGTTCTGGGCATGGTTGGATACAATAAGCTGGAAGTTAGAAGGAACTTGGCGCTTGTTCTGTATGTGTTCAAGGTGTTCCGAGGTAAGGTGGCCAATGCGGACATCCTGGAAGCGGTGAAGATGCGAGTGCCTGATGAGTTCGTGCATCGGCGTAGACGACCGCCTCTACTGGAAGTTCCGCGCGCTAAAACCAACTTGTTGGGCAAATCACCTCTCATCCGAACCATTAAAACACTGAATCTAGTAGCAGAAAATATTGACGTATTTCAATGTTCTTTGAGCGAATTCGTAAAAGCTTCTTTATTCATCCTAGAGTTAGAATTTGTATAAATTAAAATGTATATTGCTTATTTTTGTTTTGTTGTTTTAATACTATTGATTGGATCCGGGGTGTATTATTGTGATTATTTTTTTATTATTTATTAACTGTTTGTGATTGTATAATTATTAAATCTGAAATTTGGAGGATGATGGCTGCGCTATCGTATTAGGGTACCCATGTAAAGATAGAGCAATGTGTATAAATAAATAAATAAATAAATAAATAAATAAAAGTACAGGGTATAATTTTTTCAGATTTTAGCCGGTTCGATTCCCGGGTGTGGGAGAAGTTTCTTGGACAAATCATCTCTCCCACAATCCATCTATTTTTTCCTAAGCCTACCTCTACTTTTATATCCATCTACATTCATGTCTAACGTTGTTGCTTCACGGCGGGAATAGGCATGCTGGTAGTACGCACCCCCACAAGACACACACAATGAGTTAACTTTAACAATAAAGAGTTATCTATCTATCTATCTATCTATCTAACTTATGAGTAAGCTTTAACTGGTATTTACTGCACCAGCAAATTCTAGAAACTTCTAAGGCCTGCGCACACCTAGGTCGCTGGCGATAGCGATCAGTGAAACGCTGTCAAATATCGCTGTCAAATTTGACGTTTCACTGATCGCCGACGCCAGCGACCTAGGTGTGCGCAGGCCTTTAGCATTCTTAGAAAAAAATTGACAGTTACTCAAAGTAATTCAAGGTAAATTGATAGAACACGTGTACACTATCTAAAAAATCTGATTACTTTGCTACTTGGTATTCTTTGTAAGTAAAATACGTAGAAGATCTGAATACAAAACTCAAAGGATACACTTTTATCTATTCATAAACAAGTCTACACACAAGTTTTATTAATCAATTTATTATACATAAAAACTATCAAAATTACCCCTGGTTACTTAAAGGACCGCTTTAAATTTTTGTCTGATACGCATGACAGACCGCTTAGGTCTGCCAACACTCTTCGCCTGTTTACCCCCCTTCACCATACCTCATGTATGTCCAACTCCTTTTCAATGGTGGCGGTTAAGCTCTGGAATAAACTGCCGCTATCTATAAAATAATCTGAGTCCAGAGATTCATTCAAGAGATTGGTACGAGAGCATCTTCTCAACAATCTAAACTAACTGCTTCATTCCTATCTAGTTGGACTTTGTTACCTATAAGTAGTTACTATTTTGTTACAATATATAAGTATGTTATTATTATTCATAACTTTTAAGTATATTTATAGTATGTACATTTATATATATTAAGTAAGTATGTATTTTATTAAGCAATTGTAATTATGTTTTTAATAAAATATTTCTTTACTCAAAAACACGCCACACCATCTTTTTGCACGCCCAGGAAGACTGGTAGAAAATGCTGTTAGCATTAAGTCCTCCTAGCACATAAGTTTGTGTTTAAAGTTTTAAATAAATAAATAAAATTGAGAATTATAAAAATATAAGTTTATAAAACTTGGGAAACTGACTTCATGTCCAAACTGTTGAACCGATTTTGATAACATTTCTATGGGACCAAATAGGAACATAAATGATGAAGATATACGAAAGCAAACATAAAAAAATACAACAGAATTGAGAACCTCCCCCTTTTTTGAAGTCGGTTAAGTAGTAGATTTATGAAAATATAATTCATCTGAGTTTTGTTACGCAAATATATTTTTTTTCTTTATTTCTGTCTCAATTATATCAAAAATGTTGGTAAAATGAACGTCTGTTTTCCTCTAAAATAAGGCCACGCCATAATTATTTCATAGGTGGACATTGATACAATAAAATTGTAAAATCTTGTGAAGTCCAAACGCCCTTACGGTAAGATACACTACTATTACATTGTAAATACTGTAAATACAAGCGCGCTAAATTTTACTCTGATCAGGGGCCTAATTCTCGTGCCGATCTCGATCATTTTGCAATTTTATTTTATTGCTTCTTTTCACAACCCCGCACTTTTTCTACGTTTTCCGTTTATCGTAGCTGTCGAGGCTTCTACGATGAGGTCGTTGATGAATTACTCAAGGAAATCTGCCATTCTCTCTTCGAAAAGAAGCAATAAGATAAAATTGCAAAATGATCGAGATCGGCCCGAGAATTAGGCCCCAGATCCGAAACGATCTCAACAAATCCAGCCCAATGTGGAGAGTAGTTAGCGTGGGGCTCCACGCCTACCTAGGTAAGGGCAGTCGCGAGATGCTTGACTTTACCGAATATATCCAGATTAATAAAAAAAAGTAGTGGTCTAGTGGTAGCAGCCCCGCCTTCCGATCCTAAGGGGCTCAAATCCAGTGGTGTATCAATGAGTTTTTTGCCGAAAAGATTATGAACACAATGAAATCAAAACAAATATTTATTGAACATAAGTGCGGATTGGGCCGGCCGCTGACAAATCGCTGTGGATGTGACTCGTTCTCGCCGACAGAAATTAAATAAATAAATATTATAGACAATCCACACAACCCTATCTAGCCCCAAACTAAGCAGAGCTTGTACTATGGGAACCAGATAGCTGATATAATATATTTTTTTGTAAATACATACTTAGAATACAACATGACACCCAGACAGAGAACAAATATTTGTTCTCGGTGGGAATCGAACCCACGACCTACGGCTCAGAAGGAGGAAGTGGATAATGGCCCGAACACACCTAGTTCGCTGGCGGTAGCGATCAGTGAAACGCTGTCAAATATCGCTGTCAGATTTGAGATTTGACAGCGAATATTTGACAGCGTTTCACTGATCGCTACCGCCAGCGAACTAGGTGTGCGCAGGCCTTAAAGTACACTTCCGTCTAGTAGATTATTGGACTTCGTCAGGCTGGTGATTATGAAAAATCCGATGAGTAATCTAATCTCTATTTATTTTGATACCATTGGTGTTAAATCTGCATTAAAATTATCATATTTTGCTGATAATAAAGATATATTTACTGAAAGCTTGCTAATGGAGTATTACAGTGTGTACTAGACTCCTTGGGTGTTATTAATAATCCTGGCGTAGCGTTGGACTAGTTAATCCGTGTTTTGTCTCTTGCATTGACATGCAATTGTCAACTCGAGCAAATGTGACAAAACACGGATTAACTAGTCCAACGCTACGCCAGGATTATTAATAACACCCCTTATGACTAGCCAGAGGAAGAACCCGCGCTTCTTCACACAAACCATTGCTTAGTTAGAGCGAGGTATAGATAGTGCAATTCACGAAGACGCGCCCCTCGCGGGGTGCGGGGAGTTTGCTCTGAGCGGCAGTCGCGAACCGTAGTCTATTCATTGTAGTGTGCGTGTGCACTCATAGGTAATTAGTGTGTACCGATAACACTCAAACATTGACGGAAGCTTGCACACTTAGACTATAAACGGTTAGGAGGAATAGTGGGGCGCGCCTTCGTGGATTGCACTATCTATAGATAGATAGATAGATAGAAAATACTTTATTGCACACAAACACAACAAATAATAAAACCCTCCTATACTCCTATC
This sequence comes from Thera britannica, assembly GCA_939531255.2. Lineage (NCBI taxonomy): Eukaryota > Metazoa > Arthropoda > Insecta > Lepidoptera > Geometridae > Thera > Thera britannica. The sequence goes on along the minus strand of OW618043.2, from coordinate 7,508,256 downwards.
AATGTCTAGTCAAAGGTCTATTTTTTTTATATAATACAACGATTCTGAGCCCTCTTCATCCACGATTTTCTTCTTATACACTGGATTTTAAGTGCGCCTCAAAGAGGCTCCTTTTTTTTTTTTTTATGTAAATGTTAGACAAACGAGCTTACGGCCCACCTGTTGGTAAGCGGTCACCGTCGCCCATAGACACCAACAACACCAAGGGTGCTGTCGTTGCGTTGTCTACCCTGAAGGATTTTTTTAACGTTTTTCTTGAAGCTATTCATGTTGTAATTAACCTCTGGTGGTAGCTCATTCCACAGTTTATGGGTATGAGGAAGAAACGATCTCGAGAAGCGAGCTATACGAGAAACCCATGGATCCAGAATGTGTGGATGAGCACGGTCTCTATGTCGAGAAGAGCGGTGATAGAATCTCGACGCGGGGATGATGTCAAATAGCTCATCAGAGCATTCGTGCACTTGACACATATTTTCAATTTCTCCGACTTCCCGCGATCTTAGCAATGTCATTGGTCCATCGGATGGTGGTCCTACGTGGTCGCCATTATATAACCGTTATAACTCTCTCGATAGCTCGTTATGTGACTTTGATTTTATGTATGAGGCCGTTAGCGGCCACGTCCCAGTTCCATTCAAAATAAAAAAACATATTTATTCAGTAGTATCACAAGGATCACTTTGAAACTTCTTAAAGCTAGGTGAGTCTAGGTGCCAGTTCCACGCGACCAAGCCGACGCAAGAACAGGCAAGAAACTACGGCTTGGTTCGTACCGTTTTTGTATGATCCTTTTACAAAACAAATATAGCAGTCAAGTTCCAATGTGGTGCCACTCCAACTTAGTGATGCCATAAGTCATCAATCATCACAGACGGCAGAGAAGGCAGAGCAACCAACTGAGTTGAGAATAAAGTCATTGATTCATACTTTCACCTTGAGGCTCTGCGGTATCTGTGATTCTATAACCAGAGTTTGGAGACGTTGGTTCTCTGTGTGTGCTCTATCGTCTCTACAATGGGGAGTGTTCTGAGGAACTGTTTGGTCTGCTGCCCGCCGCTGATTTTTTTCATCGCACCACGCGCCGCAGAACCATCCTCACCACCTGGATGGCTGGTTTTCCACAACTGCTCGTTTCTCACGCGCACGAGTAAGTTATGGAATGTACTGCTTTCTGCGGTTTTTCCTCAGAGCTTCGACATGGGGTCCTTCAAAAGGCGGTCTATCAATTCCTAAAAGGCTGGCATCAACCTAACCACCTCTGGTGTTGCATGTGTCTATGGGCGACGGTGACTGCTTTCCATCAGGTGGCCAGTCTGCTCGTCTGCCAGCTATGGCATAAAAAAAAAGAGTTAACACTTATCTCCTTAGTAAATTCAGGCTACATGACCTGGCTACCGTAATGCATGCCATTTGCTTAAATAGGCCTACTGACGTAATACGTTACACAATCATTCCTTGAGAATATATTGCTGGATTTTAAAGTCTAATAGGCCCTGTAAAACTGTCCAGAAAAAATAAACAAGGGAACGCCCGCGACTTCGTTTGCGTATTAGGTAAAATTCTAAAATGCTATTATACGAATATTCTCATTCCTTGGGTGACTAGCCTCTCAGCTCAGTTGGTAGAAGCTCTGCCTTCTGAGCCGTAGGTCGTGGTTCGATCCCTACCGAGAACAAATATTTGTGCGGTGAACGCAGATGTTTGTTCTCTTTCTGGGTGTATTCTAAATTATATATTGTATATATATTGTATTCTAAATATGTATTTACAACAAAAAATATATAAGTATTATATCAACTATCTGGATCCCATAGTACAAGCGCTGTTTAGTTTGGGGCTAGATAGTGTTGTGTGGATTGTCTATAATATTTATTTTATTATTATATTTATTAAGGTTCCTTAGGACGGGAGACGAGGACGGGGCCGGCCGAGAATAAATAAATAAATAAATAATAATAAAAACTCTGCTTTTAGTAGTAGTAGAGCTCTTTGTGTGTATCGTCTGGGTACGTGTGCGTACTACCACCGTGCCTATTCATACCGTGAAGCAGCATCGCTGTGTTTCGGTTTGAAGGGTGTGGGTGCCGGTGACATTACTGACACGTGAGGCTGAACATCTGTATGCCTCACGTTGATGGACGCAGGGCAGTGCATCGTAGGGCACGTTCCTGACGTGCGTGACGGGCAATGCTTTGTTATAGAGAATACCACTTAACATCAGGTGGGCCATATGCTTGTTCTATCAGCTAGTTGAAAAAACTCTTAACATAAAAAAACAAGTAAACTAATATTATTCATACATATACAGCCAAATATGTTTTTTACTTCAAAAGGATACAGTAAAAGGATCATAAATTAGATTTGAACTAAAGATCTTTGAGAGGTCGTTGACTCTAGATTTCTAGGTAAACCTTTTTAGTAAGCCTTAGGTCTTCGACCTGAGGCTCTGCAAATATATTTGTATTCATTATAATTATCGTATTTGTGTCAAATACCAAGTAAAGTATAAAAAACTTGAGAACCCTCTTGAGAATTAAGGCTCTCAGAATTTTTTAAGAGACTAATCTGGAGTTTTTATTTTTGTGGTATGTTTGTTGTGTCTCAAAGTCAAAGTCAATAGTTTTTTATTCAGTACGATGCAAGAATCACTTTGAAACGTCTTAAAGCTAGGTGAGTCTAGGTGCCAGTTCCACGCGACCAAGCGTAGAAGAACAGGCAACAAACTACGTCTTGGTTCCTACCGTTTTTTTATATGATCCTTTTACAAATCAAAAATAGTCTAAAATAATAGCAGTGAAGTTCCAGTGTGGTGCCACTTCACTTAGTCAGACGTATGCAATGCAATAATACAAAAGCAAAAGATTCAAAGACAGCACACGCTACGCTTCAATGTTATACTATAGTATCTACACAGCTTATATAAAAATAAGATACGAAATAGTAGGTACAGACATTGCAAATTTACATGTTAGCTTCCTATGGGTAGAGTGACCGGTACATCGGGCCACGCAGTTTTATCATTCATATAGCTATCTAGAGTATAGTACGCTTTCTATATTAAATTATTATAGTCTAATACACCTTATTTCACTTTGCAGTATTTTCGACTTAAAGAACATCATTGAAGGAAAGGTTGAAGGAAAAGGGGGACGAGGAAGGCCAAGAATAAGTTACATGAGCCAGATAAAAGAAAATGTCGCTGTCATGTCGTATAAGGAAGTCAAGGAGGCCGCATTCGAAAGACTTAATTGGAGAAAACTGCATCAAACCCCCGACAAGAGCTAAGCTCTTAAATTTAAGAAGAAGAAGAAGTATTTGCGAGTGTTGCGTAGGGCACACACACAAGTCTTAATAAAGTTAACTTACAAAGATTAGTTAGCGGATTAATAATACATATTTTTTCTAGTTTTTAACCGACTTCCTATCGAAAAGGAGGAGGTTCTCAATTCGGTTGTATTTGTTTTTTTTTTATGTTTTTTTTTTTAATGTTTGTCACCGCATAACTTCGTCATTTGTGAGCCGATTTGAAAAATTATTTATTTTTCTGAAAGGTACTACTGCTTCCAGATTGGTCCCATTTTAATTTTATTAAAATCGGTGTTGCAATTTTTTTTAAATATATTTTTAATGTTTGTAACTGCATGCCTCCGTCATTTATGAACCGATTTAGAAAATTATTTTTTTATTTAGAAGGTTATTCTTACGTCCACATTGTCCCAAACAAATTTCATTAAAATCGGTTTAGCCGTTTGGCAATGAAGTCGGTTTCTCTAGTTTTTTAAACTTATAATTATATGTTTATCCATTCTCAAACTGTATATCGAAAGTATAAGGCCTGCGCACACCTAGTTCGCTGGCGGTAGCGATCTGTGAAACGCTGTCAAATATCGCTGTCAGATTTGAGATTTGACAGCGATATTTGACAGCGTTTCACTGATCGCTACCGCCAGCGAACTAGTTGTGTTCAAGCCTTCACTGATCGCCGACGCCAGCGGCCTAGGTGTGCGCAGGCCTTTATATAGAAGCGATTAGTGTTTTAATAAGTCAATGCTTCGTCATATTATTTTAACCCTACCTTTATAATTTCTAAGAATTATAAAACTTAAGGAAGCTGCTGAGGAATTTTCTTCCGTTTCAATTTCATAAAAAAACTTCCTATAATTTAGTTCCCTCATTCTTTAGCTTGGTATATGAGTCAGATTTCTTAGGAAATATTAAATATTTATTGCGAAGCTTAAGTGAGGCTGTCTCCATGAGCTTAGTGGGCGTAACACCAGTAATCGAGAAAAAACCTGCCAAGTGCGAGACGGACTCGCGCACGAAGGATTCCGTACCATCCCACGCTGCATGAGGTCGGCACAACAGATTTTCGCCTTCCACTAACCTTTATCATTCGTCTATCTACTGAATACTGGTACAGAAACATACAACGGACATTATTTTTGACGTGACATCCAATACCGTCTTTACCTTAAGGGCACACGGGGCCCGTGCCCAGGGCCCCTTTTCTCAGGGGGCCCCGAAGGACCGACAATTTCTCTAACACATTCATTCTCAAAACATTTTTGTCGGGCACATTACATTTTTTTCACAACGCTACGCCATTATATCCTACTGTATAAAAAAAAAAAGATTATCATCAGCAGAATAGCTTCGAGCTGCAGAAAAATGCTTTGTGTGCTCTATAGATCTAAGTACAGCTCACAGAGCCACTATTTACTTACTGATTAATATTTGTTACCACCCATCACCAATTAATTATATCCAATATTGGCACAGCGGCCCAATTGTATCACAGCATGATTCCACTCAACAAATAATCGGAAAACAAACCGATTAATCGAATAATATATCACTCGATTAGTCAAGTAATGCTTTTCAATGTACAGTCGCGGTATGAAAATGTTCGTCACCTTAGAGTCGGTTTTCGCTTGCACCAGTGCCTTGATCATGAACACATTTTGACATTATTTGTGACGTTAACTTAGCGGTGTATTCTGTCTTTCAAAAGGTAGTATCGAGGGCGTAGGTGGAAAATTAGATAACTGCTAAAACCAAAATCGCGAGAAAACGTCGATTTAGTGTTTTTTTTCGACACTAGCTGATAAAACAAGCATATGACCCACCTGATGTTAAGCGGTAACCATAGCCTATAACAAAGCATTGCCTTGTAGGTCATGCACGTCAGGAACGTACCTTACGATGCACTGCCCTGCGTCCATCAACTGGAGGCATACAGATATTCAGCCTCACGTGCCAGTAATTTCACCGGCACCCCACACCCTTCTAACCGAAACACAGCGATGCTGCTTCACGGCTGAAATAGGCATGGTGGTAGTACTTCCCCGGACGAGCCCTTCACAAGGAGCTCTACTACTACATCTCTCTACTCTATCATGCCGAAGAGCATCATTTATAACCGACTTGAAATAAAAAAGAATGTTCTCAATTCGCTTGTATTTTTTTTAATGTTTGTTATTAGCATAACTTCGTCATTTATGAACCGATTTGATAAATTCTTTTTTTATTTGAAAGGTTATTCTTTTCCAATAATAGCTCAACTGATTTGGATCAGTTGAGCTATCTCTAGATCGTTTGTTACGATCTGCAGATAGCTGAACTGTTTCTTGTGTATTTTGTACATTTTGTAAATATTTTGTTTAATTGTGAGTTTCTTTGTGTAAATAAGTAGTTCCTTTTATAAACTGTATAACTAGTATATCTGTTATCTGGTTCCCATTGTACAAGCTCTGCTTAGTTTGGGCTAGGTATTGTGTGAATTGTCCATGCTAGGTATTTATTATTATTAGTAGAAAACATGGATGAACTGTGTGAAAGAGGACATGGATAGGAGAGGAATGAATGCAGAGATGACGGCTGACAGAGGGGAATGGAGGAGGAAGACATGTTGTGCCGGCTCCACGGGATAAGGGCAGGAAGAAGAAAAGTAGAAATACATCGGGTGCCTATAAAATTCTTCATCATCATCATCATCAGCCTGAAGAAGTCCACTGCTGGACATAGGCCTCCCTTACACATTTCCAGGAAGAACGATTCTGAACCCTTTTCATCCACCGACTTCCTGCGATCTTAACAATGTCGTCGGTCCATCTGGTGGGTGAGCGCCCTACTTTTCGTCTTCCGGTTCGTAGTCGCCCTTCGAGAACCTTTATTCCCCAACGGTTGTCAGTTCTTCGAGCTATATGACCTGCCCGTTGCCATTTCAACAATTCTTAATGCGGCCTAAAACAAACACAGTCACCAAAATAATACTCCTAACTTAACACCCGGATGTATTTATACATAGTATAACATTGTGTTAAACGGTCTAATAATAAAACTAATAACTGTGACCAAACCCGTCTGTTTACAGATTTTATATTGTTTGAACAATTTGTTCGCAAGATTTTGATAGATGACTTTAAAAATAAAAGGAAATTGGTGATAGTGCAAAATTTTTTTAGACCACTAAACAAATTAGTATTATAGACAATTCACACAACACTTTGTAACCCCAAATTAAGCCGAGCTTGTACTATGGAACCAAATTTTTTTTTGTAAATACATACTTAGAATACAATATAACACCCAGACAGAGAACAAACATCTGCGTACACCACACAAATATTTGTTCTCGGTGGGGATCGAACCCACGCCCTCTTGCACAGAAGGCAGATCTACTACCAACTGAGCTGAGCGGCCAGTCAATGATACAAGCCAGCTACCAGCTGATGGTACAAGCATAAAATTTATGCTTGTACCATCAGCTGGTAGCTGGCCATTTAATGGCTACCACAAGTTCTGTCTGGCTCTGTCTCTGGCTCTGGTTTTGAGGCTGTATGAGTGTTGAATATATAAATTCTACGTCGAAACGTCACACGCACAGTATAATACACTGGTGAGCACTCACACAGACTCAAAAACAGAGCCAGACAGAGCTTTGCTAGGCCTACTGATTACCTATTTTCCTATTTTTTGCATCACGAGAAAATGACGTCAGTAAAATACGTTATAGGTTCAGGTTCACCTGTCAAGTTTGACAAGTCGTTTCATTCAAATATCTTTGCACAAAAAAGAAACCTTTGGGTTGCGAAGTGTTTTACGCTTTTAACTGCCTACCAAGTTTTTTTAAGTTTTTTCTACAGCTGTCAAGTCAAAGAGTAATGAATGGAGGTGGTTATGACCCTCAGGTTATGAGGAAAGAGTGAATGATGAAGAGCTGTCAGGTAGTCAAATTACGTCATTCAAATCATTGACAGCATAAGGGTCCGTTCACACAGACCGGCTCGGAGAGCATCGGCGCGCATTTTTCTTTTCACACAGACCGGATCGTATACGCTTGGAGTTGGTCGGAGCGGAGCCGCCAACTATTTCACAAAGACCGGCTGGAAGCGATCTGAAAGCGGATGCGCTCGCAGCCGACGAGAAAAGGACGCGATCGGAGCCGGTCAGCTCCTCTTTTATATTTCACACCAAGCGCGTTCAAGCATTCATAATGACAAAAGCAGTGCAGATGCAAAAATAAACCTTACTACAAATACTAAAAACTCTGTTTTCAACGTGATAAAAATCTACTCTCCTCTCCGAGCCGTTCTGTGTGAACGGACCCTAAAACTTTAAAAGCCTATTTCACGACTATGTCTAATACATGTATCACCACTTGACTTTTGGTCAACAATTTGGGTTACATTATTATTATTATTATTATGAAGTTGTTTCCCACTGCAGGGCAAAAGGTCTCCCTTCCTTCTCTCCAGTCCTCTTATTTGTGCCTCTTTGAACCATTCTTAAAGTTTAGTTTTATCTATCAACGCTAAATTCAAATTCAAATTTTCAGTTCAGTTGTATCACACCGATCACTTTGAAAGGTCTTAAAGCTAGGTGAGTGTAGGTGCCAGTTCTACGTGAGCAAGCCTAGAAGAACAGGCTATAATACATGACTTCTTAGAACTTGTTTTTTTTTATAATTTGACAGCTGTCAGTAGAAAGTGATTCTCCCTAGGGCTGAAAGTATTACTTTCAATTAGGCCCCTCAGGCAACTTCAGACCTACTTTCCGAGTATGAGCAATGAAAAGTTTTAAGTACCTACATGTTTCTCTCTTCTCTTGTCCTATAGCACTTCCACCCACTCCACATAACACAATAGTTTTTATTTTTATGAAACAACCATATTTACCATAATATTATTATTTACCATGATTAAATTTTTTTGTGAGTTTTGCCGTTCCATTGTTTAATAAAAATAGTGTTAAAAACCATGATAGTTTCAAAAGTTACAATAGTTCTTCTTAAATTTCAGAGCTTATCGCTTGTCGGGGTTTTGATGCAGTTTTCTCCAATTAAATCTTTCGAATGCAGCCTCCTTGACTTCATAAATGACATGACAGCGACCTTGTCGAAAAGAAAAACATAGTGATTAACTGGAAGAAAATGCTAATTAGCATTAAGTTCGCTTATGTACTTGTAGCGCAATAAAGATTATTTTTTAAAGGCCCACCTGATGTTAAGTGGTAACCATCGCCTATAATAAAGCATTGCTTCGTAGGTCACGCACGTCAAGAACGCGCCCTACGATGCACTGCCCTGCGTCCATCAACTTTAGGCATACAGATGTTCAGCCTCATGTGTCAGTGATTTCACCGGCACCCACACCCTTCAAACCGAAACACAGCAATGCTGCTTCACGGCAATAGGCATGGTGGTAGTACTTCCCCGGACGAGCTCTTTACAGAGAGCTCTATTACTACTAAAACTAAGTATTTTCTAATCTAAGAAGATCTGCTTTAGGTAAAAGACAAGTCTCGAATATTGAAGGTCGTATTCAGTTTCCCACAAATCAACGTCAAAGCAAAAAGTGGATACAAAAACTAGTATACCACCTGATTGATAAATTGTTTTATTTTTTTACATTACACTATGTTTTATTCAATTTGTATTCAAGGTTATTTTGCTGCCTTATCAAGTAGGACCTATTTGATAAGGACTACTTGGTAAAACAAAACACCTGTAGGCATAGTAAATCAATACCTATAGTTATAGCAGCCTGTATAAGATACAATATCTGGAGCCTAATTCTCGGCTCATCTCGGATCATTTTGCAATTTTATTTTATTGCTTGTTTTCGAAGAGAGAATGGATGATTTCCTTGAGTAATTCATCGACGACCTCATCGTAGAAGCCTCGACGGCGGCCACGATATATGGAAAACGTAGAAAAAGTGCGGGGTTGTGCAATGCCAATGTGTATGTAGGGGACATTGAAAATCCCGGTCGGCCCGAGAATTAGGCTCCTGGTAAATCATTATCATTAATCCCACTATAATTATAGTACTAGACCCGGCGTTGCCCGGGTATTCCAGAAAAATAAAGAACATTCAAGAACGTTTAGGAGGATTCCATTCTGGAACACTTTGGCAAAATGTAGAATCTTTAGAAAAATCTTTCATCATCATCATTATCCACAGCCCGACTTCACCCACTGCTGGGTGAAGTCGGGTAGACTAAAAATGGTAAACTAAAAATGGCATAAACTAAGGGAGGCCTATCCCTTAGTTTATGCCATTTTTAGTTTACCTCGATCCTGTGTCAGTCTAAACCATCCTTATCAATAAAAATCCAGAGATAGAAAAAGATGGGCAATAGAAAAGTAAAACAAATAATTATAAGTTTAATTTTAATAATTATAACTTCAATGTCAAAAGGCTAAACCGATTTTAATCAAATTTGTTTGGGACAATCTGGACGTAAGAATAACCTTCCAAATAAAAAAATAATTTTCTAAATCGGTTCATAAATGACGGAGGCATGCAGTTACAAACATTAAAAAAATTATTTTAAAAAAAATGGCAACACCGATTTTAATAAAATTAAAATGGGACCAATCTGGAAGCAGTACCTTTCAGATTGAAAAAAAGTTTTTCAAATCGGCTCACAAATGACGAAGTTATGCGGTAATAAACATTAAAAAAAAAAAAAAAAAAAAAAAAAAATACAACCGAATTGAGAACCTCCTCCTTTTTGATTGGAAGTCGGTTAAAAAAGTAGAAGTTGCAAAAATCTATTTTCTAACCCTACGTGTTAGAAAATAGATTTTTGCAACCTTTTGCATTGATGTTGTTCATAGTGTAGTCGTAGCGTGATGTTATTATAGCCCATAGCCATCCTCGATAAATAGACTATAGAACACAAAAATATTTTTTCAACTCTGACCAGCAGTTCCTGAGATTAGCGCGTTCAACCAAACAAACAATCAAACTCTTCAGCTTTATAATATTAGTATAGATAGTATCACACTAATATAATAAATGTGAAAGTTTGTAAGGATGGATGTTTGTTACTGAATAACTCGGCACAGATTATGGCCTGGAATAGCACTAATTATCCCGGTAAAATGTATGGTTTCCCGTGGAATAGATGCTACCAACTTATCAAACTTAGGAAGGCTTAAATCATCTCTCTTATTGCAATATCAATGCTCTTTACTGCGAATAATTCCAGTTAAATGCGGTTTTCTATAAACTAAATAAATATACTTATGATATGAAAGACAAACAAAATCGCTGCATCGTAAACTGCTATAAATTTATAGACTAGTGATTTGCTCTGGTTTCCCTCTGGGTACCCAGTAAAACGGGACCTTATTACTAGCGCGAGTTTGACTCGGACCGTTTTTTTATATAAGTATTTTATAACGATCTAAGTACCTATATACATATTTCATGTTATATTGTCATATAAAAAAATTATCTTTGCTTTCTGTCCTAAATGACGTTAACACGTTACCGATAACGTCAAAAGTGGACATCTGCTAAATTATGTTATCGCTCTTTTCCCTTCCCTATATAGAGATCATAAATCGTCTAAGCTCTTTCTTCTATAGTAATCCGCTTTCTCATAAGTACCTACTGATAGGTCGAAAACTCTTCATTGAATATAGCTAAAACTTTGTGTTCCTTTTATTACACGGCGAAAAATACAATACCGCTGAGACGCCATCTTATCTTTCTTCTGCTTCTTTTTCTCTAGAGATGTGTCACGCTGCTTGATCCAATTAGGGATGTCCTATTCCCAAAACTGCCTTACTGTTCAGCCTTCCTGATACCACCAGCGCCCTCGCTGGACTCCATGGAAGGCGCGTGCAGCTGTTTAACAGTATCTATCAAGATAATAGGATATTATCTTAGCTTTCAAAATGTAGGGAGATACGACTGTCAGTTTATTTTTTTCGGCCATGTTTTGTACAGACAAACTTGACAAATAATTATTGTATTATGCATGCATTTATAATTTCTAGACAGATAGTGGCGTGATTATGATTTAAAACAAACATAATCCTTAGTATTGTGTTATAAGATACTATTCTAGGTCATTGACCCCGATAAGACCAACGTAATAAGTAAAATGCGGTGTCGAATGATGTTATACTTCCCATTGTTTTTCCGAAAACGCCAAGTCGTGGTTAATGCCGCTGATATTCAACCTTATTACGATAAAAAACTTAAGCATTATTTATGCTAACTGATAATGTCGGTACCTTACGTTCCACTCATTCGCGTTCCGCGTTCAAGAATAGACGTCTATTTTTTAATCGATATTTCGTAATTCCCGTTTTATATTTTACCCCATCACTACTCGGGACGGTTCGGTTCATCTTTTTTTTGTTAATTTTGAATTTCGAACGCGTTCGATTCATGTTCTGAGCACGTGGCGGCCGGTTGAAATGATGTTAAATGTTTTCTTACAAATACAATATTTTCTGTATTTCATTATAAAATAACATTTGTTTGTACGGTGGGATTGTTTCGTCGCGTGGCAGTTTCTGGTGAGTCCTTGACCTTATTTCTAAACTATATCTACTTATTCTAAAATAGGCTTATTGTCTAGTAAGTAGGCAACAAATATTGCACATAGCTCTTAGATTAAGTAAGTTGAAGTGGCAATGGGCAGGTCATATAGCTCGAAGAACCGACAACCATTGGGGAATAAAGGTTCTCGAATGACGACCACGAACCGGAAGACGAAACGTAGGGCACCCACCCACCAGATGGACCGACGACATTGTTAAGATCGCGGGAAATCGGTGGATAGAAAGAGCTCAGAATCGTTCTTCCTGGAAATGTGTAGGGGAGGCCTATGTCCAGCAGTGGACTTCTAATGATGATGATGATTGCACATCGGCTAATTTCGGCTTCATAGAGCGTAGTGTGCGTCAGAAAGAGATAGCGCTCTACGAAAGCAGAAGAGCCGATGTGCAGTATTTATTGCCTGCAACCGTAAATACGTAACTTAGATGTTTAATTACTCACTGAAGTACACTGAAAAAGTATAGTTGTTGAATTTACTAAACTCGCATGGTTTGAGCTTACAAGCAAAAAATTAACCAAATTCTTCGTTGTTTTTACAAAATACAATTATTAATTTTACCAAACCAGTAAAGGTTGACAGTTGCAATTTTGTGCTTAGTAGAATTTACGAAATCAATGTATTGGTTCCACTAAAGTATGATTTGTAGGCGAGTGCCATAAGCTGGCGCCTGCATCGCTACTAAAGTCATTTACATATTCAACAATCCTCAATGTTGGTTTTACTAAACCTAATACTATAACTACGGTTTAGTATATTCAACAGTAATCCTTTGTAGAATTTTTACATGAACGTCGATGTAATCAACAACGAGCTTTCGTAGAAACAACGTTCTAGTTTTGTAAAATAGTTCACGTAAGAACCGTCTGATGGCGCATGCATCGCTACTAAAGTTATTTGCATATTCAACAATCCTCAATGTTGGTTTTATTAAACCTAATACTAAAACTACAGTTTGGTATTTTCAACAGTAATACTTTGTAGAATTTACACATGAACGTTGATGTAATCAACAATGAGCTTTCGTAGAAACAACGTTTTAGTTTTGTAAGATAATTCCCGTGAGAACCATTTGATGGCTCATGCATCGCTACTACAGTTATTTGTAAAATGATCAATCCTGGTTATACAACTAGGCAGAATAAATAAGTCAAGCGCAAGGTAAATAAGGTTTTTTTCTGACAGGTGTAATGAAAGTTTACCGACTACGTTCTGTAAACTTTCATTACACCGGCCCAGCGTCGTCATCGTCACTGCCTTTAAAAGTCCACTGTTGGATGAGGCCTCCAGCATCTATTGCAATGGAGGGCTTTGCCATAATCACTACTCTTAGCAGACGGATTAGTGATCGCAGTATTGGTGTTGAGTACTCAGGTGGATGCTACCTACTGTACTGCTGTATTACCTACTGTAAAAGCGTACCAGAAACAACTTTTGTTCTCGATGGCATTGATTTAAATGCTTGTAATAGGTATATATGTCTATGCTCGCTGGCTAATCAGCACCTACCACATTTTCTACAAACAAAACAACAGCCAGCTGCCAGCTGATGGTAGTTCCTGAAGGTTGCCATGAAGTTTGCAATATTTCATTGCCATTTAAGTTTTGTATTCACTGATGTTTGAAAATTCATACAAATTAATCGATAATAGTAGGCAGGTCACATCGCTATGAGTATGATGCTTACAGATGTAAAATGTGATCTATTAAAATGGCTCTACTTTATGGCCTCATACTATAACACTCTGTTAGCGGGTATTAAAAAATATGTTACCTATGTCGATGCAAGTAACTGTCTCTATAAGGTAGTTTACCTAACTATACCTTATAGAGAGTTACTTGCTAGTAACCTACCTACTAGTTAGTAACCTACTCTCCTTAATAGTATTCAGCGTCCGATTATAAAACGAGAAGTACCTACCTAGCAAAGAAACTTACTTTATCATAGTTTTAATAGGTTGGTACATACCTACCTAGGTAATATATTTTATCGCCATTTGCATGCGAAAGTCAGGTTCACCCTGCCAAAAAACAACCTTTTTACTAAAGTGATATTGTACAATCAACCCTCGTGTTTAGTTTATTTAACATTTTTGTTTAGTAACTGACACGTGATGATTGGATGGATCTTTCTGTTCATCTTTCTAGCGTCTTGACAGTAGCAAGCATAGTTTTATGCCATTCATTCATAGAGATAAAAAGCAGCCAAGTGCGAGTCGGACTCGCCCATGAAGGGTTCCGTAGCAACAAGTAACATAAGAGGGGGGGGGACCAACTTTTTACCACTTTGGAAGTGTCTCTCGCGCAAACTATTAAGTTTAGAAAAAAACGATATAAGAAACCTCAACATTATTTTTGTAAACCTATTCATAGATACCCCCACGTATGGGTAACGTATGGGTTCGATGAAATTTTTTTGTTTTGAGTTTCAGTTTCCAGTATGGGGACCCCTAAAATTTATATTTTTTTTTTCTATTTTTGTGTCACAATCCTATTGCGGTTCACAGAATACATCTACTCGCAAAGTTTAATCAGTCTAGCTCTTACGGTTTCGGAGAAAAATGGCTGTGACACGGACGGACAGACAGACAGACAAACATGACGAATCTATAAGGGTTCCGTTTTTGCCATTTGGCTACGGAACCCTAAAAAGCATCCATCCTACTGCAAGTTCATCTCTGTGCGTTTGGAGTGAACGCAATATGCCGTTCGCACGTGATTGGCGCGAGCGCAGCGACCGACGGGACACGGGACGGGACGCTGCGACCCGCAGTGTACTACTTAGCCTCACACCGAGAGCACGCCCGTTTGCGCCCGGGACACGCGTCATTATAATGTGAATGCTTAACTATGACTAATTATCTTGTGAACATAATATTCATAAACTCTCTATAAAGTGACTCTGGTGTTTCCCCGACGCTAGGCGGCTAGGCTAAAACATAAAACAATTTAGTGAAGTAGAAAATATGGGAAAAAGACATATCTATATTCCTGCGAGAGGCAAACTTGTAGACCGATACCACAACCAAAGACGCCTGTTGAGGAAATCTGGCCTCATTGATAAAAAAACCCTGAAAAGAGCCCCTTGCTCATGAACATTGTTGAAGGTATGAACCATATTTTTGCCATTTTTCATTAACGCCCAGTACCTACCACTAACCACTAACCACCAACCACTAACCACTGTTCACTGTTAATTGTAACTTTCTGTATAATAAATAAATATAAATATATATATATACCTATATATACCCACTTCAGTTGGATTTTATTTCAGATCACCAGTCTATATAAACGACCGAGGAAGAAGTATCTATGAAATTGTTTCTCATACTCAATAGAGAACTTTGGACAGTAATAACGGAAAAGTGGAGAAATTACGAAGCCAGGATTTGTCTGCAAAAGACAAATCTATCCAGGACATAATTAAGGAGTGGCTCAAGGCAAGCTTAAGCTACAAGTTGGTAAGTATTATACCTACATAGAAAAAACCCAGAACTCCAGAACCAGAACATAATTATAAAACCCGCTTTTAAAAGTCTTGTCCACGATTTCTTCTTTAATTCTACCTCGTGATATGTACTATATTTATATATGTTCGTGTATTATATATTATAGGGTAGGTATATATTCATATATTTAGTTATTTCTATTATCTTATTTTATATTTATATTGTTTTTTTTATAGGTAGGTATTTATAATTATTTTTTATAGGTATTTTGTACGTAGTTTATAGCGAGTAGGTATGTTACGTAGGTTTATCAAAACTGTTTTCACTACATTTTATGCACGCCAACCTCTTTGTTTTTACCTGTCAAGGTTGGCTGGTAGAAAATGCTGTCTAGCATTAAGCTCTCCTATTGTCACGTATTTTTGGTGCATTATAGAATTAAATAAAAATAAAATAATTATTATGTATTTAATTTTAATTATTTTTTTGTTACAGAACCAGAGAACGAAAACCAGACTTCGTCAAGAGGAGCACCTGGCCAAAGGACTAACAAGCCAACCGTTGTTATGGCCATCGAGCAAAGGCATTACGGACTCTTGCGTACTTTTCAAAACTGTCTTAGTAGTAAATAATATGATATTAGGTAGTAAATAATATTTACTAAGTACAAATCCCATTATAATAAAATTTTGCTATTTTCACAGTTATTGTTATTATTGAATCCTTATCCACCCAAATTAAAGAAGTTTTTCTATGAATTGTAACATTTGTTCATGTGGTTAATTTACAATCTAATAACGAAATGATTGTATGCATGTTCAAATTTATTTGATTTGTGATTTACTTGTACGTGCATATTTTATGGGTCCTATTTTGTATTATAACGTTGTACTATTGCTTTTTCTTAGGATTGTTTTACACCATTTGCTTTCGTATATTTTAGTCTACTTTGGTATGTTTTTCTTAAATATGTTGTGCGCTTTTACCCTGTAACATTGTACTGTTTCTGAAAATGTTTTGTGACATTTGCTTATTTGTTTGTTTGCTATAAGCAGGTAAGTAGGCACTCTACGAATACTACCAATTTTTAAGATGTTGGTACGTACACGTTTTAGTTGCCTGTAACCTCTTAGGTGATTGGATCTACTCATGAAATAAAATATCTTATGTGTTGTATAGCCGCAAAAAAATCGCCAACACACATCATTTTATTTCACCTAAGAGGTTAACAGGTAATTAAAACACGTAGGTATGTAACAATCCAATATTCGTGGAATACCTACTATACGAAAATTTATCAGTAAATGTTACATAAGCAGTTTTGTAAGCGGTACTATATTATAGGGTAAAATATTACAACTTATTTTGTAGAATATACCAAAGTTATACTTGTAAAATATATGAAAGCAAATCGTCAAAATTACAAAACTATGATTTTGAGAATTACTAAACAGGACCCGTAAATTTTGCAAACCAGATATAGCAAATGCTACAATATTAGTATTGTACTGTCTACAAATTAAATAGCTTACATATACGAAACTGCTTTAGTAGGAAATTCTAAACATGTTTCGTTATTTTTACGAAACATTCTAGTAAATGCTACAACATTAGAATAGTATTACGTACAAAACAAGCAGCGTAGAATATACTAAACTGATTCAGTAAGAAATACTAAACTTGTTTCATAAATATTACGAAACAAAATGTAGTAAATGCTACAAAATAACTATGCTATTATGTACAAAATCAATTTCGAGTATTCTTCAAATAATAACGCTAAATTACTAACGTAAAATTCAAATTTTATTAAACTTACTTTGACGAGTTTTACGATTTACAGTTTTGTAAATATTCAACAATTTTTGTTTAGTAAAATCAACAAAGATGTGTGTAGGACCTATATTAACCCTTGATTTTCGTATAAAATACTAGGAATTTTGTAAATTCAACAACTATTTTTTTTCAGTGTAGGTACTTGTAAATGGAAGGTATGCAAATTGCACGTGTAAAGTCGGCAAAAAGTTGATTAGCCATTTTAAACTTATTTGATTAATTCTTCGTATTATTTTCATGAATGGTATTTTTAAATTTAACCTACATTGTCCCACTGATGGGCAATGGTCTCCTCCTAAACCTTCCACTCCTCTCGATCTTAAGCGGTCTCCCACCAATCTTTCCTGTGACCGTCGAGATCATCTCGCCAACATTCATCGCCATCATTCATCGCCATCATCTAAGGCCTCGGCCTCGAATTTAGCGGGCAGCGGGCGGGCAGCGGGGCGGCAGCGGCGGCGGCTCTGCACCGGGGCGGGGCGGGGGGGTCCATTTGATTTTACGCATAAGGCTGCGTCCCCAGTAGGCAAACTGTTAGCCGCCGACTGAGTTAGCGGCGTATCGGTTTAGTACGCCCTTCCATATATTTCAAATGGAGTGTTCACAGTTTGCTAGTTTTGCGCTCACTGTACGCAGTTTGCAGCACTCACTCAGTCAGTATGTTTCACTCAGTCAGCCGCTAACAGTTTGCCTACTGGGGACGCAGCCTAAGAATCCTGCCGCTCCCGCGCCGCCGCCGCTGCCGCCCCGCTGCCCGCTAAATTCGAGGCCGAGACCTAAAAGTTTCATTTGCGTCTCCATAAATCTATATAAAAAAATCCTATTGACATTAGAAGTAAGCCTGACGTAGAATTTTTCAGATATGTAAAAAAACATTTGTTAGATCATAGTTACTATAGCATTGACGAGGCCTTGGCTGATAAATTTATATTTTGTGATAATGACTGCATGACATTTTCTAATTAAGGTATGTATACCTTAATTAGAATTACCTATGCAATTGTATTTTTAGGATGTTTTTTTTTGTTGCCTGTTTAAAAAAAATTATAATAATAATTTGTATGACGTATCTAAGAACATGGTGTATGTGGAAAGATATATAAATTAAACTGAAACTGAAACTAAGGCACCCAAGTGACCATATTGGCCCACTTTTAGGGTTGCATCCTGCTTACATGGCCTGCAATACTTAAAGAATGGTAGTTATGATCTGAAAATTATTATATGAAACTTACGTGGCTGACTGTTTGTACCTGCATTTTTATTGTTATTTTAACACATACGAAAAGGTTGACCAATTGACTGTAATTTTTTGCTAGTTCTTGGTAACTGGATATGATTAGGTAGGCATTGAACCTGACTTGATTCATACTATTTTTTTTTTATAAGCAATTATTCAAAAAGGTAAAGTACTGCTTACTATTGAAGGTTTTTGACGTGACAACGTCTTATAATTCGATGGAGCCGGCTGCACGCACGAAAAAGCATGACGTTATGCGGCGTTACCTCGCTCTGAGGCGTTCCATTTAAGGCTTGAAGTGCAAACGAGAGCGCGGAACGAGCGACAAAGAGGCACGCACGGCCTCGACGGCTGTATGACGTTGGCACTTGGCACGTTCAACTATCGTCAGTAAACCGACTTCACAGACAACCGATTTTTTTTTATAAGTAGTGTACAAACAGCAACGAATTGTGTTTAGTATTGATCAAGTTAGACTGTAATTACTCGTTAAATTTTACTTAATAATG
This sequence comes from Thera britannica, assembly GCA_939531255.2. Classification (NCBI taxonomy): domain Eukaryota; kingdom Metazoa; phylum Arthropoda; class Insecta; order Lepidoptera; family Geometridae; genus Thera; species Thera britannica. The sequence continues at coordinate 7,489,354 of OW618043.2, read as the reverse complement.
AAATGTAATGATTTATCATTAATCACGCGTATAAATTCATTATTATTATTTTGGACTGATAAACCTTGGCTCATATTAGCCGACTACACCGCCTTTCAATTAGTTATTTCTTTTCATGCCAAGGTTGCCTGGATGAGATCGCTCTCAGCGGTGAGGTCGCCTATTGTTTTACCTATTTGTTTAATTTTATGTCCTGTACTGTATTTTTGTGTGGTGAACAAAAAAGAGTATCTATCTGTCTATCTATCTATATCACACGGGCCTGAGCCAAATGAGGAGGCTTCCGTCAATTCGGACCGTTAGGTACATACTCGGACCGCGGTCCCAGTCTCCGGATAGATTTAATTTTATTTATACCGGATCGTTCTCGAAATAATCAAAAAAATCTATTGTTTATTGCAAAGAAAGTACAGTCAAAGGAAAAAGTAGGTTTAGAAACTAATAAAACAAAAGAAATAAACTCTTCGATTGAACATATTTGTTTAAATCTAATTAATAATAATTAGCTGTACCCGCGACTTCGTCCGCGTGGTATAGTGTCTTGGGGTAGCATTTTTTTATTTGCAGTGAAAAAACACTCTGTATTCTTTTGTATCACGTGTCCCCGTGTCCGTTCGGGTAAGCACACTTACACCAAATGTGATGCTACAAAGCCATTCAAGATTGGTGGTAAAATTCAGTCGCCATGTGCCTTTAACAGTATTTTGTAGTAAAGCGTAGGTAAGATCATAAAATTAGTATGTGCCCTCCTGTAGGCCTACCATGAGCTCTGTCTGGCTCTGTCTCTGTCTCATCAGTGAGTGTTGACTAAATAAATCCTACGTCAAAACGTCACGCACACAGTATAATGCACGGGTGAGCACTCACACAGACTCAAAACTAGAGCCAGACAGAGCTCATGGTAGGCCTAATGGTCCCACTGCTGGGCAACGGCTTCCCCCCATTTCCTCCAAACATCGCAATCCTTGGCGTTCAATTAATATTAGTATAGATTAGTCATAATCATAATCAGCTATTTATAGCACTAATTAAAAAGTAAGTCACTTATTTACACAGCAAATTAAAAATATTAGTCACAAACGCAAACACAGCAGGCCACAGGTAACAGAAGCCTCAAGGTTTTTTGTTTTTATTTTTAACACCTTGATTTTTTTACAAAACATCATTAACATTGAAAAAAGTTGTAGACGTCTCCTTAGATCTTCTTCATCTCGTCATGTTGTTCTTTCGAACCAGTCAGTGTGGTGGTAGTATTTTAAGTACTTAAGGGGAGGTTCCTTTCGTGCACTAAAATGATCCTTCCGGTCCTACAGTCGCGGGTTCTAATCCAATCGTGTATCTTCGGATTTTTCTTCTTGAAACTTTATAGCATACACAATGCTAGTGCTCTCAACCGGTGAAGGAAAACATCCTTAGTAATCGCTCTGCACGTATTGACCATGTCTTTCCTTTGGATCAGAATAGGTGTTAGGCTAGCATTTATATCAAAGATATATTACAGCGTCCCGGAAATTGGGGCATCATCATGCCTTTAACCCACTTTATTAACCGACTTCCAATCAAAAAGGAGGAGGTTCTGTATTCGGTTTGTATTATTATTATTTTTTATGTTTGTTACCGCATAACTTCGTCATTTGTAAGCCGATTTGAAAAATTTTTTTTCTATCTGAAAGGTACTGCTTCCAGATTGGTCCCATTTTAATTTTATTCAAATCGGTGTTGTCATTTTTTTTTAAATAATTTTTTTTATGTTTGTAACTGCATGCCTCCGTCATTTATGAACCGATTTAGAAAATTATTTTTTTATTTGGAAGGTTATTTTTACGTCCATATTGTCCCAAACAAATTTCATTAAAATCGGTTTAGCCGTTTGGCAATGAAGTCGGTTTCTCAAGTTTTTAAAACTTATAATTATATTATTATGTAGTCGGCACAATATAATTCTCTTCCATTCTCCTCTGTCAGCCGTCATCTCTGCATTCACTTCTTTCTCTATCAATGTCGCTATAGCCTGGGACAGGATTTTAGATGGATAATGCTTGTCTAGCACCTATACCATCCTGACAGCTTAGTCGGCCTAATCCACAGGAAAGACATGTAGGCTTACCAAAAGTTCTGTCTGGATCTGTCTCGGGCTCTGTTTTTGAGTCTGTGTGAGTTGCTCACCGGTGTATTATACTGTGTGTGTATGACGTTTCGACGTAGGATTTATTCAGACTCAAAACCAGAGCTAGAGACAGAGCTTGTGGTAGGCTTAATGGTCACATGAGGAGCTGACTAAGCCGCGGGTTTCTTCACAATGTTTTCCTTCATCAGTTGAGAGAACTAGCACTGCGTATCTAAAATTTCGAGTACAAAAATCCGAAGTTATATTAATGGATTCGAACTCGCGACCTTAGGATCGCAAGGCAGGGTTCAAACCACTAGACCACCAGGCTCTTTCAACTACGCAGCAAAATAGCACCTATATCATCATTTCTTATTTGCTTGCATCATCAAACATTAGGATCATTCGATTGCCACGTGGTAAGCTTTACACGTGGCATGATCATTGACATCATCAAACTGAAGAAGCCCACATAGACCACCCCATACATTTCTAGGAAATAATAATAGTACTTAGTAGAGCTCTTTGTGTGTGTCTCGTGGGGGTGCGTACTACCGCCATGCCTATTCCTGCCGTGAAGCAACATCGCTGTGTGTGTACAGGTTTGAAGGGTGTGTGGGAGATATTACTGGCACGAGGCTGAACATCTGTATGCCTCAAGTTGATGGAAGCAGGGAAGTGCATCGTAGGGCACGTTCCTGACGTGCGTTTCCGATACGATGTTTACCACTTAACATCAGGTGAGCCATAAGCTTGTTCCATCGGCTAGTTATATTTAAAAAAAAAATTCAGATGGGCTCTTTTTCCTGCTCATTTCCACTTCAACGCGCTAAGACGAAATAAATATTATAGACAATCCACGCAGCACTATCTAGCCCCAAACTAAGCAGAGCTTGTACTTTGGGAACCAGATAGCTGATAATATAAAATTTAGGCTACACGTGTATCTTGAGTTAAATGAAAGAAGTAGGTGTGTTATAATATCATAGGTAGGTATACATAGAACTGACCCATACTAGGACTTCCTGCCTCGTGGGGTGAACTAGTAAAAACTAGTACTCTAGTGAGGTCACGTGCACTAGAATGTATACTATTCGTGACTCAGGTTAGTCACAAAGATGACTTTGGCCCGTATTCAGAAACACTGCTTGAGTTTGAGCATAGATTTTTTGACAGTTCTCCATTGAAATTTCATTCATTCATTCATTCATTCTTGGTTGTTTATTTTTATTCTAAGCTTGTTCTATGTTGTCTTTAAATTTCTAGTATTTTTTTAATTGACTTTATATTTTATTTTATTTCTTCTCTAGCTTTGCTTTATTTTAGCAATTTAACATTAAGCATGTGGTAATAACATTATTATTATTAAGAAGTGTTTCAAAATTGACCATACTTCAAGCGAATAAATACATTTCATTTCATTTCATTGATCGAAAAATGAAAGAATAGTTATTTGTTAAACAAGAGTGCAAAGCTGCTTTTTAACCGCGTGCTCAATTTTGATGACCGAGCAAGCGCAGGATTCTAAAGTTTAATCACGAGCGGAGCGAGTGGTTTAAAAGTTAGAATCCTAAGCGTTGGCGAAGGAATCAAACGAGCACCAGGTGAAAAATCTTTGCACTCGAGTGCAACACGTAACTTTTCATCCCACCTCAGCGAGGAAATGACTAAACGCAAAAAAGATCATGGCGTGACTAAAAGTAAAACACCAAGAAGGTTCCGAGTATGAGTTTTTAACAAATTTAAAAAGGTTGTATGATAAATTCGGCACCATGCAGTTAGAAAAAAATGGGTTTAATGATGTTTTGAATTCACAAATACACCAAGAAGGTTAAGAGTGCGAGTTTTTAGCAAATTAAAAAAGGTTGTATGATAAATTCGGCACCATGGAGGTAGAAGTAAATAGGTTGTGTATTCACAAACATAGTGAACACGATATTCTAAATTCAAATTTACTTTATCCTCTAGCGGATAAAAACGGCTTTTCCAGTCAGATTGAACAGCAAAAACACACTTTCCGAGCTGGTGGGATGAAAAGATAATTTATACGACAATAAACAGTGTGATGCCTAGTTGGCCATTACAAACTAAGGTATAAATATATTTTTTTATTATAATAATATAAATATTTGTTTCCGGTGGTAGGTAGGTCATTCGTCACCACTTCGGAAGTGAACGGCCATTTTGTACAAAAAATATAAAATTACAGATGTGAAACTTAAAAACGCTTTAAGCCAGTAGAAAAGCTCTGATAACGTATAAAAAAAACATGGACACAATTTTATGCAAGGTTTTTGAGAAGGGCGGTGATGGCCAAGTACGAAACCACAAGAGGAAAAGTCGTGAAAGAAGTCATGCCCTTGATTTATATGAAAACAATAACTGAATATTTATTTTCAAAAATCTTTTACATGAAAACATGGATGAACTGTGTGAAAGATGACATAGATAACAGAGGAGTGAATACAGAGATGACGGCTAACAGAAGGGAAAGTAGGCAGAAAACATATTTTGCCGACCCCACATCACATAAAGTGGGTTATGGACAGGAAGAAGAATACAAAGCTTGACGAAAAGGTTTTTGTAAAAAGTTTTTATAATCATTCAAACGTTAGTGTAGTTGATATCCAATGACATCCAATTGACGATACCGGAGCCTATTCTACACAAGGTCGCGAATGCAATTCTATCGTGGAAGTTCATTGACCGCTTTACCAGTTCAAGGCGAGTTGGAGTTACACTTCTATAGGTACCATTATAGCACTTATGACGTAGCTTGCATCATCCAATATCATTCCTAAGATTGATTAAGGGCCAGACCGCCGTCAATGACCTTATCACTCACACACTGACCTTTTGAAAGATATAAAATCACTGAACTTATTTATCGAAAATCGCGAGTAACTATTATGTGTGCAATTCGCTTTAACACAGTTAAGCGAAATAATTATTTTGATCCTAATAAGTTTTAATAACAAAAAGTTTGCATAGGTAGGAAAAGCAGTAGAGCAAAGTTTTTGGTAGGAAACATAAGTTTACAAAATTTGAGAAACCGATTTCATGGCCAAACTTTTAAACTGATTTTAGTGAAATTTCATTAGGACCAATTTAAAAATATTACCTTTCAGATAAAAAAAGAATTGTTCAAATCAGATCATAAATGACGAAGTTATGTTAAAGTCGGTTAATAAAGTTTTGGTGTGCGAGCGAACAACACAGATCGGTCACCCATCCACATGCTTAACGTCACGCATACAATTGATGGCCAAGCTGCAAGCTTTTCTTAGAATTAATTATTATGAATGATATTATTTCTTCAATGCGTATTTTAAGGTTATCAGTAGAGATAAGAGGAAGTGTGCCGCTGATGTCAATTAAAATTAATGATTTCATCATTATACCGCGTCATACATAATTAATTGGTTTTCAATAGTTTCAGCTAGGTTTAAGGCGAAGACCACCGTTTATGTTTTTCTCGCTTACACATTATGACGTTTTGAAAGATGGAAAATCACTGAATTTTGCCTAAATGGTTTGCGTACATAAGAATACTTTTTACAATTTATAGAGTTGCGTTTAACCGCTAGCCGCTAGCCGCGTAGTTTAAAACGTACTAACATCAAAATTATTTACTTGCTAAACTATGTTGCAATCTTGCACCCAAGATAGTTGCTCGTGATTTTCGATTCAAAAGGTCAAAGTCTGCCAGCAATAAATTGTTTCACGGCGCTCAGCGTCTTAACCCCGGTTCCTAAACCTTACAATCGGAACTTGTCCTACTAATATGACAATTACGCGTTCGTTATGTGACTCAATCTCTCTCTCTCTCTCTTTCATAGTTTCCTCTCTCTTTTTTATGCAAGCATTTTTTTGGATAATAAAGTATAAATTTTTTCATTTTGATTTTCATCCACGCAGCTGCGCTGAATCGATTAGAAAATTCATAGTTCGTAGAGTTACATTTAGCTTATTTTATACTTTTGAACCTGAAAAGTCATCAGGAAAATATGGGAAAAATTTAACAAGCTCAAACTGCGTACCTATTTTTTTTAATGAAAATGTTTATATCGCTACAAAAACCACAATAACATTAAAAACAAACATAAATAGCATTGCGCTACAAAGCCACAAATTCAAATTCAACATTCTTTATTATCTTTGAAACGTCTGAAAGCTAGGTGAGTCTAGGTGCCAGTTCCACGCGACCAAGCCAGGCAAGCCGGGCTACAAACTATTCAGTTTTTTTTGGATCTCTTTACAAATAAAAAAATAGCAGTGAAGTTCCAGTGTAATGCCACTCTAACTTAAGAAATGTAATGTAATCGAGATTTCAGTACTTAAAAAAAAATCTGTGATTACAAAATAACGACCTTAGCCTAAAAAGTTCACCTTACGAAATTCCAAACTTTCACGACGCGGCGGTGCTTTTTTTTAAACATAACTAAGGCTAAGATCCCTTTCTCCATAATACCAGTGTTTTTATGTAACGAAGAGTTTCCAAACAATGTGTAGAATGGTGTGTGTCATCATCATTATACAGGTATTTGGAGAGTGCCTTTCTAATGCAGCATTTTTACTTTTGTCTGTTTAGAACACGCAAAATGAAAATTACTTTTATACAGTCCCGGAACTTAGTATGTTGTAACTCTTGGTCGCGTGGAACTGGCACCTAGACTCACCTAGCTTTAAGACGTTTCAAAGTGATCCTTGTGATACCATATGCAGCGTGGCAATGCCACCAGCGCCGCATCTTGGAGACACTTTCGTCTGGTACTGATTTGGATCAGTTGAGCTATCTCTAGATCGTTAGTAAAGCTCAACTGTTTCTTATGTATATTGTATATACATTTAGTTAATATTTTGTTTTTTTGTAAGTTTCTTTATCTCCGCTTTGTCTTCTGCGCCGTAATAGGTCGTGGGCTTGATCCCCACTGAGAACAAACATTTGTGTGGTGAACACAGATGTTTGTTCTATGTCTGGGTGTTATATTGTATTCTAAGTACGTATTTAAAAAAAAAATGTTTTGAAGTATTATATCAGCTATCTGGTTCCCATAGTACAAGCTCTGCTTAGTTTGGGGGTGGGCGGTGTTGTGTGAATTGTCCACAATATTAATTAATTAATTTTATGGACGCTTCCGTCTGGCACTGATTTGGATCAGTTGAGCTATCTCTAGATCGTTTGTAACGATCTGCAGATAGCTCAACTGTTTCTTGTGTATTTTGTACATTTTGTAAATATTTTGTTTAATTAATTTATTATGTATTTATTTCATAGTTATACCTACAAATAAAATAAAAAGTAAGGCTGTGGCATTGATAATTTAATCGATTTAAATACCAATTTTTATCGGCAAGAAATTGATTTTAATACCATGGAATGCGAGGAAGTAATTACAGAATTCCAATTTTTATGCCATTTGAAAAATAATAAAGTGAAAGTTTTAAGGGATTTTCGTTTATTCGATTTGGAACTTTGAATTAATTACAGTGTCAGGAGTTACTTTCACTCGTGCCCCTATTTACGGGACGATTTAGTGCCTGGGACAAGATTTAAGATGTAGTAAGATGATGACTTTTTCATTTTAATTGTTTTCTGGTGTTATTTTGAGTTTTCTTGTGTAATTACGGTGGTATTTTAACCAACGTTACTTGAGGTCTTAGCTCAAAGTGTTAAGAGTGGGAATGAAAGTGTATTATGTGATATTCTGATATGATTGAAAATGTTTCTGATGGTTTTGAAAACAAACGATCATCATTTATTTGACACACCATTTGACATACCACATTCAAAGCTACAAACAACATCACATGCGCGTCGACTCTTAAAATATTTTCAACCTCCCTTTTTGAAGAACCCTGTTATATTGTATTTTTGAGGTTTTAGTTCAAAGTGTGAACAGTGGGAATCCAAGTGTATTTGTTTTGTTTTGTAAAAGTATCAATTTTAATAAAACGGTAGGAACCAAGTCGTAGTTTGTTGTCTGTTCTTCTTGGCTTGGTCGCGTGGAACTGGCACCTAGACTCACCTAGCTTTAAGACGTTTCAAAGTGATCCTTTTGATATTACTTTATAAATATAAATTTGACTTTGACTTTGATATCCTGATTTGAACGAAAATGTTATGTTTTGGAGAAAAACGCGTCAATTTTCTTCAAAGCCAATGACGGCCTACTTGTCTATTGACTGACTTGACTTGGCTTAAAACTATTTTATTTATGTAATTTATCCTCACTCACTCGACACTGGCAAAGCTAATCCAAAATGGACAGATGCCGTTAATTAAGAAGAAGAAGAAGATGTATTGAAAAAAAAGCGTAAATTTTCTTCAAAGTCTAACTAGACTAGTAGTTTGTTAAGACGGTCGACTTGTTTATTGACTGAATTGACTAAAAACTATTTACATCACTTGACATTGGCAAAATTGACCGAATCGACAGATGCCGTTAATTAAAAAGAATCCACGGGAGGAAGTTCCAAACCAAACGGTCCATGACCGGTTCCAAAGAACCCTTGTAAAATTCCTTCGCAAATTCAATCTGGTTCCCACAATCGATCACTTGTGGTCACAGTGGCCTTCCGGCGGGGCTGTGACGTCACAGGAGGCCGGTCTACAATGTAGCATCTAGGTCTGATGCGTCATACCTACGGCTAACACATCACGTAGGCCATTAATCAAGACAGGCTAGTTTAGCCTACAGGAACATTAGTACAGGAAGGAACAGTACTTTAGTTGTAGTAGAGCTCTTTGTGTGTGTCTCGTGGAGGTGCGTACTACCACCATGCCTATTGCTGCCGTACATCTGTATGCCTCAAGTTAATGGATGCAGGGCAGTGCATCATAGGGCATGTTCTTGACAAGCGTGACCTATGAAGTAATGCTTTGTTATAGACGATGGTTACCAGTTAACATCAGGGCGGTCAATATCGCTGTCTTTGATAGCGATATACTATACTAGCGAGACATTCTCATTAAGTATTTACAAAGAAAATGTATATGTATAAGTATTATATCAGCTATCTGGTTTCTACCGTACAAGCTCTGCTTAGTTCGGGGCTAGGTAATATTGTGTAATACTACTGTCCTGCACCTTTTTTAGTAACCTTTTTTTGTTTTTAGTTACTTTTTTCCACTAAATTAGTATACCACTTCAATGCGGTTTTTAGTTATCTTGAAGCATTTTATTTTTAGTACCTACTCATAATGTTCCTCAGAGGTGTGCAATAAATATACGTATTTCATTCTTTTCTTTCTTTTTTAGGGTTCCGTAGCCAAATGGCAAAAACGGAACCCTTATAGATTCGTCATGTCTGTCTGTCTGTCTGTCTGTCTGTCTGTCCGGAAGTGTCACAGCCATTTTTCTCTGAAACCATAAGAGCTAGACTGATGAAACTTGGTGAGTAGATGTATTCTGTAAACCGCATTAAGGTTTTTACACAAAAATAGAAAAAAACTATAAATATTGGGGGTCCCCATACTTGAAACTGAAACTCAAAAATTTTTTTTTCATCAAACCCATACGTGTGGGGTATCTATGGATAGGTCTTCAAAAATGATGTAGAGGTTTCTAATATCGTTTTTTTCTAAACTGAATAGTTTGCGCGAGAGACACTTCCAAAGTGAAAAAAAGTTGGTCCCCCCCTCTAACTTCTAAAATAAGAGAATGATAAATCTAAAAAAAAAATATGTTGTACATTACTATGCAAACTTTCAACGATATTTGGTTTGAACGAGATCTAGTCAGTAGTTTTTTTTTTATACGTCATAAACTAAACTAAAAAATTTTTTTTTCATCGAACCCATACGTGTGGGGTATCTATGGATAGGTCTTCAAAAATGATGTTGAGGTTTCTAACATCATTTTTTTCTAAACTGAATAGATTGCACGAGAGACACTTCCAAAGTGGAAAAAAGTTGGTCCCCCCCCTCTAACTTCTAAAATAAGAGAATGATAAAACTAAAAAAAATATATGTTGTACATTACTATGCAAACTTCCAACGATATTTGGTTTGAACGAGATCTAGTCAGTAGTTTTTTTTTTATACGTCATAAATCGTAAACCGCAATTTACCTTTCGACGAACTACAAAAACCTTTATATTATGTTACTTGATGCTACGGAACCCTTCATGGGCGAGTCCGACTCGCACTTGGCTGCTTTTTTTTCTAATACCTACTATCTAGCCTCATAATATTTATTAATTATTTTTTATGATATATTAAAGGCCTGCGCACACCTAGTTCGCTGGCGGTAGCGATCAGTGAAACGCTGTCAAATATCGCTGTCAAATCTCAAATCTGACAGCGATATTTGACAGAGTTTCACTGATCGCGTTCGCCAGCGAACTAGGTGTGCGCAGGCCTTAAGTATGACATTTCTATCGATAATCTTACTCGGGCCCCTAAACAGATAAGTAATATGTAGCACTGTACATGTTTATCTGTGAAGTGCGATGTAGAAGCCGGAAATCACAGTTCGACCACAGATAACAAATTAATATGACAATTGGCACGCCCCTCATGGGAAGTGGATTTAGTGGCGAATACCGGCCTATGCGCATTAGCATATGCGTGTTAGATCTGTAATTGACCGCAGAGACTTTAAGTCTTGTACACAAGCACCTAGACTCACCTAGCTTTATGACATTTCAAAGTGATTCTTGTGATACCATTAAATTTCTTATATTTTTATTTAGCCCGGTCTGTCCCACTGCTGGGCAAAGGCCTCCCCCCGTTCTTTCCACTCATCTCGCTTTTGACCCAAACTCGGCCACTCCTTGCAGAACGCGTCCAGGTCATCCCGCCAACGCTTCCTGGGTCTGCCTCGGCGGCGAATTCCGTCTGCAGGGACCCACTCTGTTCTGGCTTTGGCCCATCTTTCGGGTTTAGAAATATTAATATTTGTGTTAATCTATGGTACCAAAACAGTAGTAGAATGTAGTGTAATCTTTAGCCTTACTTGTGTAACTAGTTTATTTAAAATATGAAAAACTAGTTTATTTAAGGTTTACTTTTAATTAGTTTTAGTTTTTTTTGTTAATATTATGAATTTTTGTTTTGTTGTTATAAAATTAAAATATGAATAAAGTTGTCGATGCCTGAAAGTCAACGTTGTTTCAACAGGTTATGGGCCCAGCACACTTCCACCCTTGCTTCCACCACGCACATTTAAGCAATCTCCGGTGGCGATCAGTGAAACGCTGTCAATATGCGTTGTCTTAACTGACAGCGTTTCATTGATGCCGCCGCAGGACACTTAGATTTGCGGAAGGCTTTTCTTATACTCTATCAGACCATCTTGTATGCCAAGACATAGAACAAACATGTTCATAAACTCGAAAATGTTCGTGGTATGGAACCTAAAATAAAAAATAAATAAAAAAATTGCACGACTTTTATTCCTAAGCACTGTGTACAAGTGTACCTACATCCTCTTCGGGCTCAATTGGCGAAAACTGCATCAAAACCCGACAAGAGCTAAAAAGCAGACAATCAAGTGTTATCTATCTATATTCGTCAATTCAGTTAACAGTAACTGCTTTTGTCGTAGTAAAACTTGACCATGAACTGGTGTGGCCATGTAATACACTTTTATGGGTAAATCTGTGCCCTCTACAGTGTCTGCGTTATGACAGTCAGTGTGTTGTGTGTCTTGAGGCATGACAGTGTTAAGCCTCACGTGCCAGTAATATCACCGGCACCCACACCCTTCAAACCTGTACACAGCAATGTTGCCTCACGGCAGGCATGGTGGTAGTACGCACCCCCACGAGACACACACAAAGAGCTCTACTAAGGCAGGCCGCACACCAGGCATACACTTGTATCTCGATAATTGTGGCGCCACATTTGAAACGCGACACATTTAACGCCCCCATTATATCTGTACGTGAGCACGCACACTGAGGAAACATTTGTAGCGGGCTCAAATTGTGGCGAGACGTTGTACGCGCTACACGAATTCAAGATCGAACACGTTCGTTATTTGTGGCACCACATCAAGAAATCGTCGTCGTCAGACGATGATGTCGGCATTCTTAAAGCGGTGCCACGCTACGACTGTGCTTTCGATGTGCGCTATACAATACATTTGTAGCTAGCTGAATTGTAGCACATTGATTGTGGCGACGTAAATGTTCGATGCATGTAGCATGTGGCGCTGGTGTGCGGCCTGCCTTACTGAAACTATGCTAACTTAAGTTTTAGTTTTGGTAATATTATGCCCTCCTGTACCACTAAGACACTAAAAAAACTGTTGTTCCTTTTCAAATTCAAAAACATCTTTATTCAGTTGAATCACAAGGATCTCTTTGAAACGTCTTACAGCTAGGTGAGACTAGGTGCCAGTTCCACGCGACCAAGCCTAGAAGAACAGGCAAAAAACTACGGCTTCGTTCCTACCGTTTTTTGTATGATCCTTCTACAAAACAAAAATAAAAATAGCAGTGAAGTTCCAGTTTCCCAACTCTTTCGGTCAAAGTTATCATTATTATGGTTTTATTTTTAAAAGACCGTTACTTTTTATGATGTGAAATCGTGTATGTCCAAAAATAACAAGGACTTTAATCCATACAAATCTTATAATTAAATATTTTTAGTCATACTGACTGACTTACTGCACAGAAAAAAACTTTAGCAAAGGGTCCTCGGTCACAGATACCAAGGCAGTGTTATAAACAAATATTGGAGACAATCCACACAACACTATATAGCCCCAAATTAAGCAGAGCTTGTACTATGGGAATCAAATAACTTTTATAATACATAGTATATTTTTGTTGTAAATTAATACTTGTAATAAAAAATAACACTCATTACTAAACCCTAAGTACTAAAGGAGTTTTTCAGAATAGGACTTTTTGTAGAGAATAATTTTAGTTTTACAGAAATATGGACTTACATTCGAAGACACGGGCAACTGCTAGTTAATTAAGCGTACTCTGAAACTGCGCTTTAACAATAAAACTTTTATTTTTATAACTTACATAAAGTTAATAATTGTTCTTAAAAATGTTATAATAACAATCGTACGTTTTATTGGTGGTTTAAAGTTGAAGTATGCAGATCTTTGAGGAAGTCTAACGGTGGTAGTCAGGGGCTTTATTCAACCCAAACACTTGGTACAAGACTCACCTATTTATACTATTAAGTCATAAGTCATTTATTGATAATAATTATTATAAGTCAACATGGGAAATAGAAAAAACTAAAAACTTAAATACAGTAATAGAAAAATATAAATTTAGCTACACTCTAGTGTGGATTTCATTTTTGATAATTACAAAATAAGATAAGATAGAATATGAATATAATGTCAAACTTTTGTAGGTAACCATCAAGTACCTACACAGTACCTGACTATTCTATTACTGCAATTGAACTCATCGTAGGAGTAGAAAGTCTGCTCGACAAGCCAACACTTTAATTTATATTTAACCTTTAAGTACCGACGTGTGGTCTGACAGACACTTTGACCGTTCGCGATTCCGAGTTACCTAGTTTAGCGTAGTTGTATTACCCTGCGCTTCTATCTACCCCTCCAGCAGTCACCCAGAATTGTTCATGGAGAGTGACAGTGTTGGTACGTGCGATATCGATAAGTTATGGCTTTTATAAGATCGCGAGTGGACTGTGAGACCTCTCGTCGGTACTTATGTAACTTTTTTGGTTTTTTTCATTTCTCATTTTATATTGTTTTTTTGGTCTAATGTCGCAATGAACCAACCACGGTCTTCAGGCACTAAACAGGCAACTTTAAATAACAATAACAGTGGTAGATAATATTCAAAACGACCCTATAATAGCCAGCATGAAGAAATTTTGGTGAGATGGTTAGAAGACGGCTGCTAATCAGACTCTCGAGGTTATTGACTCAGTAATGTCATTGTTTTCTGATGCCTCCTGTTTGGATTCTGTGTTATGTTTACTGTCAAGAGTCCAAGAGCAAGAAATCAAGCACTGTCGTCAATGCAACAGCTCATCTGCAAAGGCTGTTTGAACCGCCTTAGATACCGATTTAGATGGCTTGTGATTTTATAGATAACGGCTGTTTATCCCTGTTTTAATGATGACGATAGTTTAAAATAGGTTTTATCTATAAGGTAAAAGTATTTTTTAAGAACTTTTCTTAAGTTTAATTTAGTTTATGTGGTTTTAGTAAAACACTATATTTTTCAATGAAAAATCTTTCTTTTGTGATTTATATGCTCTTAATTAATAATGAATGTTGAAATATTTCTAGTTTCGACTTAATTTAATAAACACAGATGTATAGGCATCACGCAAGAACAAAATTTATAGGAAAATGCAAGAAAATCACTGTGATATTTAACATTAAGCTAGGGTGGACTGTCAGACCTCACGTCGGTACTTATGTAACTCAAATAGCACGTCGGTACTTAAAGGTTAAAACAAGCTACAAGCTATTACACGGGTATTTATCGCGTATACCTTATTTACCTTATTTCTTAGACTCACCTAGCTTTAAAACGTTTCATAGTTATCCTTGTGCTAACTGTATAACTACTGAGTAGTAGAGCTCTTTGTGTGTGTCTCGTGGGGGTGCGTACTACCACCATGCCTATTCCTGCCGTGAAGCAACATCGCTGTTTCGGTTTGAATGGTGTGGGTGCCGGTGACATTACTGGCACGTAAGGCTGAACATCTCTATGCCTCAAGTTGATGGACGCAGGGAAGTGCGTCACAGGGCACGTTTTTGCAGTGCGTGACCTACGAGGCAATGCTTTGTTATAAGGCTATGGTTACCACTTAATATCAGGTGGACCATAAAATATGCTTGTTCCAACAGCTAAATGTATAAAAAACTGAATATTTTTTTTTAATTTGTGAATTTTATTTTGAATGCACGAATTGAGCCTCTTTGAGGCGCACTTAAAATCCTTACACCACATTGGTTCGAGACAAAAGAAATAGAAGAAGAGAACTGGTGAACCTCGTGGTTAATAGCCCCACGAGGAATGTTTGCCGGAAGTCAATTGACATATTGTCGTTGGTATGTCGGTACTTCCTACAAGTGGGTCATGAATACTGTCTTGTATTACAGTAGGTATGTTGTAACATGATATAACCACGTGGTGAAATGGTGACGGAAAACATCGTATCATAAACTTTAGCGTTGGTCAGTAATACAATATCCCACTATTAATTTAAATGCGAAAGCTATATTTGTTAGTTTCTTTGTCTAAATAATAGTTTTGTACTAAACTATTATTTAGACAAAGAAACTAACAATTAAACAAATATTTAAAAATGTGCAAAATAAACAAGAAACAGTTGAGCTACTTGCAGACAAACGATCTAGAGATAGCTCAACTGATCCAAATCAGTACCAAACGGAAGCGTCCTCAAGATGGCGGCATTGCCATTATATTAAACCGATTTCAATAAACCTACGTATAAATATAGTTAGTAACCTGGATTAAGATATAGGCTACTTTTCATCTTATCTTATACCTTTAAACGAGAAAATCTTGTATATATATATACGAGCCGGTATGTCCGAGCTTTGCTCGGTAATTTTATTTACTAATTTTCATGATAATCTCCGGAACTTTTGTATCGAGTGCTTACGTATAAGCTCAATAGATGGCGATCTCCGTGACACTAATTCGTGATTTCGTCTACTCGGCAAGAGATGGCGCTAAATTTTTTATTATTAAAATAACTTTTAACCCGAGTCTTTTCTGAAAATGAAACCTAGCTAGATCGATTTATCGCCCCCGAAACTCTCTGTATACTTAATTTCATGAAAATCGTTGGCTCATTTTCCGAGATCCTAAATATATATATATATTTACAAGATTTTCTCGTTTAAAGGTAGATTTATCGCCCCCGAAACCCTCAGAATACTTAAGTATTCTGAGGGTTTCGGGGGCGATAAATCGATCTAGCTAGGATTCATTTTCAGAAAAGACGTAGAAGAAAAGTTATTGAAATAATTAAAAATTTTAGCGCCATCTATTGCTGAGTAGTCAAAATCACGAGTTAGCTCTCATAGAGAGTATTAAACTCCTTGCGAGTTAGTGTCACGGAGAACGCCATCTATTGAGCTTCATCGTAAACACTCGAGACAAAAGTTCCGGAGATTTTAATGAAAATTAGTAACAATTTACAAAAAAAAAACCCGAGCAAAGCTCGGACATACCAGCTCGTAAATATAATAGGAACATGGTACCACACGGGTGAACCCGCGGGCCACCACTAAAAGTATACAGACCTTTGCATCTATTATTGTAGATGATTTATTTAGCGTTAGGGGTAACTGGTCTTTACTCATGCCCCTATACGGGACGCTATAGTGCTTGAGACAGATTTTAAGATGGAATAGGCTTGCCCAGCACCTTTACCATCCTGACAGCTTAGTCGGCCTAATCCACAGGAAAGACATGGTCAATACGTGCGGAGCTGACTAAGCCGAGAGAGCCGCCGCTAGTAATCATTTAACTGCACAGAAAAACGTAATATTTAGACAATAATCACTTTAAAAAGTAACAAAGATGTTATTTTAATTATAGCCCGTGTTACATAGCTTACATAACGAAAAATAAATGCCTTGAACCGAATTAAGAACCATATCAGCATAAAATCATTAAATTCGCCAAACAGAAACAATTCAAGGAACTAAATAGCATTTTGCTGAGCTTAGGTTGAATTTGACAAATTGCTTCATAGACCAATTAATTTGTGAATTAATTAATAGTTAATTACATACCTACTAGGTTATAATTAATTTCGTATATGCCTATTCCTGCCGTGAAGAAGCATTGCTGTGTTTCGGTTTGAATGGTGTGGGCCTGTGAAATTACTGGCACGTGAGGCTAAACATGTGTATACCTTAAGTTGATGGATGCAGGGCAATGCATCGTAGTGCACGTTCCTGGCGTGCGTGACCTACGAAGAGGATGATCCATTATGCTTGTTCCATAAGCTAGTTATCAAAAAAAGCAGCCAAGTGCGAGTCGGGCTCGCCCATGAAGGGTTCCGTAGCAACAAGTAACATAATATAAAGGTTCTTGTATTATAGTTCGTTGAAAGGTAAATTGCAGTTTACGATTTATGACGTATAAAAAATAACTACTGGCTAGATCTCGTTCAAACCAAATATCGTTAAAAGTTTGCATAGTAATGTACAACATATATTTTTTTTAGTTTTATCTTTCTCTTATTTTAGAAGTTAGAGGGGGGTGACCAACTTTTTTCCACTTTGGAAGTATCTCTCGCGCAAACTATTAAGTTTAGAAAAAAACGATATTAGAAACCTCAACATCATTTTTGAAGACCTATTCATAGATACCCCACACGTATGGGTTCGATGAAAAATTTTTTTTTGAGTTTCAGTTTCAAGTATGGGGACCCCCAAAATTTATAGTTTTTTTTTCAATTTTTATGTAAACATCTTAATGCGGTTCACAGAATACATCTACTCGCCAAGTTTCATCAGTCTAGCTTTTACGGTTTCGGAGAAAAATGGCTGTGACATACGGACGGACAGACAGACAGACAGACAGACAGACAGACATGACGAATCTATAAGGGTTCCGTTTTTGCCATTTGGCTACGGAACCCTAAAAAACGGAATTCTCAGCATAAATTGTAAGTTTATTGGTTTCAATTTCATCTACAAACTAAACACGATCGTATGTTACATCAGCAATCGTGCCGTACCAATCTCCGCTCCCTCGAGCGTACGGCACGAGGCAGGACATAGTTCTGTTAGTAACTGTTACTAGCCAAACTGTTGCAAACGTGCGACTTTTATTGCATTCATTCGCGAAGGCCAAACTAACCTAGGCCTACCATAAGCTCTGTTTGGGGCTTTGGTTTTGAGTCTGTGTGAGTGCTGACCAGTGTATGCTATGTGACGTTTCAACGTAGGTTTTATTTAGAGGCAGACAGACAGAGCTATTTATTTACACAAAGTAACTTACAATTAAACAAAATATTTACAAAATGTACAAAATACACATGAAACAGTTGAGCTATCTGCAGATCGTTACAAACGATCTAGGGATAGCTCAACTGATCCAAATCAGTGCCAGATGGAAGCGTCCCCAAGACGCTGGCGGCATTGCCACGCTGAATAGCAATGCTATTAGACACAGCTTGTTGTAGGCCTACTGTTTGAGTTCACGGCGGACTCATTTGCTTTTACCTCCCGACTGAAGAGCGCTTTCATAGACCCACGGCATTACCTACCCGCCTACGGCAGTACCAACTTATCCTAATAGAGACACTGGTGGTCTAGAGGTAGCCCCGCCTTCCGATCCTAAGATCGTGGGCTCAAATCCAATTGTGTAACTAATGAGTTTTTCTATTAAAAAAATTATGTGGACTGCACCAAGTGTCTCAAACGGTGAAGGAAAACATCGTGAGGAAATCGGCATGTCCTAGAATCTAAAAGTTCGAAAACATGAGTAGAGTGCACGAAAGAAGCCTGTGAGGCGCAAATTAAATATAATTTAATCTTGTTGTTTTTAATGTGTCTGATTTCTAACTGTAATATGGATTAATATCTGAAATAAATGGCATAATAATAATAATGATTAAATCCTTTCACCACACTTGGTTCAAAAGAATCAGTGACACGTTTTACCTAGTTATATTTGGTACGATGGTAACATTTACTTGGTTAATATTACGCACGGTAACGGCCCAAGACACAATTTAACCAGTAAACTGATTGTGCATGTCAGTCATGCTACAAAGTATGGTAATAAATGGGAGTAGGTACAGCCTCATTGCGCTGTTGCTAACCGAACTATACATACAAGCGACTTTGACGCGACTATTTCGTCCTTAGACGACGGCCAACACAAGCTCTGTATGGCTCTGTCTCTGAAATGTAATGAAATATATTTATTTGCAAGAAGCATGGTACAATTCGATCATAGGGTATGTTTATTTGTTTATTTATTTATTTATTTAATGTTAGATTCACAGTATTCGACCTATTCGTTGTATTTTATACATTAACCAATTCGAATATACATTATGTAAAAAAAAACAATCGGAGTCGGAGACCGACATGGCTCTGGTTTTGAGTCTGTGTGCCATCTGTCGTAGGTTAGGTTATTGTCAAATTTGGGGACATAGCGTTCGCCTATACCAAAAGTCGCGCTTGAAACCCCCTCAAGTCTCCCACCCAAAGTCGCCCGTATGCATTTCCCCTGCAATAAAGTACGCCTGTCGCCATGCAGTCTGCTCCACTTGACATCTGACTCGATCAATTCAAGCCGGGTGCAGTGTGTGGTCGATATATTGCCTTAAATTAATGCACTTCGATTTTTTCGAGAGAATATGATGCAATCCCTAGCTTGTTGTCGTCAGGGTTACTTAGCGCACTTGATTTGGCGTGGATACTTGCGTCAGAAATACTTGGTGGAAATGAAATGAAATGTTTATTTGCTTGAAATATGGTTAGGAGTTAGTTCTTATCTTATTTAATCTGTTTCATATATTTCACCAAAGTATTGGCATGCAAATTTTAAGGGACTTTTTTTTTATACTTCTAGTTGATGGAACAAGCATATGGCCCACCTGCTGTTAAGCGGTAACCATCACTTATTACGGGGAGACTTATCACTTATTACTTTTCACTTATTACCATTACTTATTCAGGGAGAGAATTATTTTATACGAAAAATTAGTTAGACAATGGACACCGCACTAGGTCTAGCCTACAAACAACACACACCCACCCAACATATTATCACTTGGAACATGTTAGCCTCGGCCTGCCTCAAATCTATTGTAGTGCCTTTCTACTAGAAAGAAAGAAAGAAAGAAAACATATTTATTGACCACAAAAAGATCCAAATAGGTATAACAAAATTGCACACGGTCAATTACGTATTCTTCCAAGGCCTAGAGTAGAGCGGGTCACATCACGTCTACTACTACTAGTCATGTTACTAGTTCATTCGAACCAGTGTGCTGAAAGGATTCAGGTACACCACATTGAGGCTTTTTTAAGAAAGAAAGAAAGAAAGAAAGAAAAAACGTTTTATTTGTCACACCTGCAATGGAGAACATTTTAAGTAGTAAAATAAGTATAGTATAGCACCTACTTTTCGTGTGTTTTAACTTTTTAAGTTCTAAGACGCGACGCGTGACCCAAGAGCTGGTGGGTATCTGGCGCAGCGTATAAGCATTGCTATTCAGCGTGGCAATGCCACCAGCGTCTTGGGGACGCTTCCGTCTGGCACTGATTTGGATCAGTTGAGCTATCTCTAGATCGTTTGTAACGATCTGCAGATAGCTCAACTGTTTCTTGTGTATTTTGTACATTTTGTAAATATTTTGTTTAATTGTAAGTTTCTTTGTGTAAATAAATAATAGTTCTTCCTCACGATTTTGCTTCAAAGATAAAACTCATTGGTGCACGAGCGGATTTGAACCCAAGACCTTTAGAATCGGCTGCTATCATACGATCACCAGTGCTTTTAATGCCAGTGCCCTTGCGGTGCACTCATTGTGTTTTTTTACATTTATTTACACAAAGAAACTTACAATTAAACAAATATTTACAAAATGTACAAAATATACAAGAAACAGTTGAACTATCTGCAGACCGTTACAAACGATCTAGAGATAGCTCAACTGATCCAAATAAGTACCAGACAAAAGCGTCAAAAAAAAAAAAATATTGCAATCCACAAATCACTATCTACTAGCAGTTGGTGCCCGAGCTTCGCTCGGTATTTTTTTTTTGGTAAACTGTTGTTGTGAATTATATTTAAATACGAATTACATATTAAATATTATCGATTAAATATTAATATTTTTCGATCTTACTGACATAATAATAAACTCCACTACTCGTCAATAGATGGCGTTCTCTGTCCCACTAACTCATGACTTAATCAACAGATGGCGCTAGGAGTTATGGTTTTATGATAAAGTTGATTATTTACTTTACGATTAAGGAGACATTTTCTAAAAATGAATCCTATCTAGATCGTTTTATCGTCCCCGAAAACCCCTGTAAACTTAATTTCATGAAAATTGTTGGCTCAGTTTCCGAGATCCTAAATATATATATATAAATATATATATATACAAGATTTTCTCGTTTAAAGGTATAAGATACTCGGATTTTTAATTAGACGATACCGACTGACAGTAGCTAATGTCACTTTGTAAAATAATGTTGCCATATTTAAAGTAATAGTGATGCGCTCAGTTCTCGTTAAATCAGATGAATGAACAATGAGTGTAAATATTAAATAATTTCAAACTATAAAAGAATATTGAAATTTGTATAAAAAAATGTATAAAAGTGCTCTGATATAAGTTACTAGTAGTATGTAACTACAATAAGTTTTTTGAAGGTTTATAACATAGCGCGGCGCGGCGACTAGTGCCAACACCGATGAACGCCGCGCGCGTCGGTCACCATTTTGTTTTTAATTCGGCTTCTAACCTCTGGTCTGTTAGCACAAATGTTTTTTTCTGCGCTCACGCTGTTTAGTTATTGTGTTTGTTAAGTTTTTCGTTACGTTGCGTTTGAGGTAATTGTTGTGTTATTTGTTGGTATATTGTTTCGCGCAAACGATATGGATCCTCAACCAAGCACGTCAAGTCAAGTTCGGCACACTAACTATTCACAAGACAATCGAGGCAGTTTCATTCATTCATGAGTTTTTTCAATCATTCACTTTGTCACAACACTATTTTTATTTCATCAAAAACTGACAACACAGTAAACGTCAGCTGGCTTCGTCTAATTAAAAATCCGACTATAGCCCCAAACTAAGCAGAGCTTTTACTATGTGAAGCAGATAACTGATATAGTACTTGCTACATTATTTTTTGTAAATACATGCATACCACCAACCCCGCACTTTATCTACGTTTTCCGTATATCGTAGCTGTCGAGGCTTCTACGATGAGGTCGTCGATGAAATTACTCAAGGAAATCTGCCATTCTCTCTTCGAAAAGAAGCAATAAAATAATTATAATTTTAAAAAACTAGAGAAACCGACATCATTGCCAAACGGCCAATTCGATTTTAATTAAATTTGTTTGGGACAATCTGGACGTAAGAATAACCTTCCAAATAAAAAATAATTTTCTAAATCGGTTCATAAATGACGGAGGCATGCAGTTACAAACATAAAAAAAATATTGAAAAAAAATGGCAACACCGATTTTAATAAAATTAAAATGGGACCAATCAGGAAGCAGTACCTTTCAGATAAAAAACATTTTTTCAAATCGGCTCACCAATGACAAAGTTATACGGTAACAAACATAAAAAAAAAAATACGGGTTGCACTCCGGGAGTGCCGGCAGAAGTGAAAACTTGATTATTAACGTTGAGCATGTTTGATATTTTGGAATGGTTAGGGGGGGCTTGTTTGTTATTTGGCACGCTGTAACATACACGAACATTCGCGCAAGCGCCCTGCGCTGCCTAAACAAAATAAAAAATAAATAAATAAAAAAAGCAGCCAAGTGCGAGTCGGACTCGCCCATGAAGGGTTCCGTAGCATCAAGTAACATAATATACAGAAAATAAACAGGAAACAGGTTCTTGTAGTTCGTCGAAAGGTAAATTGCGGTTTACGATTTATGACGTATAAAAAAAAAACTACTGGCTAGATCTCGTTCAAACCAAATATCGTTGAAAGTTTGCATAGTAATGTACAACATATATTTTTTTTAGTTTTATCATTCCCTTATTTTAGAAGTTAGAGGGGGGGGGACCAACTTTTTTCAACTTTGGAAGTGTCTCTCGCGCAAACTATTCAGTTTAGAAAAAAACGATATTAGAAACCTCAACATCATTTTTGAAGACCTATTCATAGATACCCCACACGTATTGGTTCGACGAAAAAATTTTTTTTGAGTTGCAGTTTGAAGTATGGGGACCCCCAAAATTTATAGTTTTTTTTCTATTTTTGTGTAAAAATCTTAATGCGGTTTACAGAATACATCTACTCGCCAAGTTTCATCAGTGTAGCTCTTATGGTTTCGGAGAAAAATGGCTGTGACACGGTCGGACAGACAGACAGACAGACAGACAGACAGACAGACAGACAGACAGACAGACATGACGAATCTATAAGGGTTCCGTTTTTGCCATTTGGCTACGGAACCCTAAAAAGCTTTATTTCCACACTTAACAATAAAAAATCTTAAAAACTACATTATTTATATTATATGTTTATTAGGTTTTAGTATGGACCTCCTTCGGCGGTATAAGCCTCGTCCAAGGATCGCCAATCGTCTCTATCTTTTGCTCTTCTTGGCCATACTCTTCCAGCCATCTCGATTATTTCCTCGTTCCATCTTTTGCATGGTCTTCCTTTTTTCCTTTTTAGGTTTTAAGGTATCCAGTTGGTTCATAATCCTGCCCATTTCCACTTTAAGACTGTTAGAAAAACTAAAAATTTCCCAACACAGACAGACAGAAGTTTCTTAGGGATTAAGCTCAGAGACAAAATAAAAAAACATTACAATAAGAAGCAAAACAAAAGGTAAAAATGTGGTCTAAATAATAATGGGCTTAAAGTGAAAATGGGCAGGACACATACAAAGAATATATAGATAGACACCAATTTTCAGCCGAATCTGCTCAGCCGTTTATAAACACGACTTTCTCTTATACTTATTATTAAAATAAATCCCTCCCACGGGAACCATACATTTTACCAGGATGAAAAGAAGAAAATGGATAGCTATTCCAGACCATAATCTATATCTGTGCCAACTTTCATCCAAATCCGTCCAGTCGTTCTATAGTTATTGAATAAAAAACATCCACCCATCCATCCATTTCCATCAAAATTATACATATAGGTATTACAAATACTGTTTTCATTACTCATACTCTGAAAGTAGGTCTGAAGTTGCCTGAGGGGCCTAATAGAAAGTAAAACTTTCAGCCCTAGGGAGAATCGCTTTCTACTGACAGCTGTCAAATTATAAAAAAAAACAAGTTCTATTTTATTCAACCATGTTCCAACTTTCTAAAGTCTTTCTAACTGCAAGGAGGTCGTTGAACCAAATTCCAACTTTTTATTCAGCAAGTAGGTTGGAAACCCATTACAACGGTAAGAAGTTTAAAAACTCTAATTATAGCGCAATGTAACATTTTGATTTTAATAACATTAAGATAGTATTAAATAAATAATATATCTTCTAAATTACTTGATTAATATATAGCTTCAACTATTTATTTAAATAACATAGATTTGAGCAAACAAATTAACATTTTTTAAATTATGAAAATGAAAATAATGGCTGAATAATGCTGGCGAGCCGTAGCCGAAAGCCCGCCAGAGAAAAAGAAAAAAAAAACCGAGAAGGCGGCAATTCAATCTTCATTTTCACTAATTTTTCTTTCATGTTTTTATTTTTACTTTACTTGTATTCGTAATGAAAAGCACAGTGTTTACCTCGGATGAAAGTCTTTTAAGTCCCTCAAGCTCCATTGGCGCCCTCGCTAACGCTCTGGCGCCAAACCCGTCTCGGGACTCAAAAAACGTGACTTTCAACACTCGGGTAACAATGTACTATTCAATAGGCGTCCTTATCGCTACGAGCGGTATCTTGCAGAAAACCATTGGATTGAGAGAATTTAAGAAAAATTAAATACAAAATCATTATTTTTTTGTCGTGTGTCTACAGTTTGTATAAATAAAAATACTACCTATATTTATTTCTTTCATTTTGCGTGTAGAATTCGCAGTCTGAATAATGTGTGTATGTTGTAATGTGCCCTGTGTGTAACACGTAAGGCATACAACAAAATGTTTATTAATTTGCATTAAGTGTTGGATTGACGTCGTATGTAGGTCAGATGTTCTAGTACGGCTTTGCATTTGCGTCAGAGATATCACATATCCATCAGATTGATCTAAGTAATGTTACGACGAAAACTCTTCATTGATTACAGCAACAACTCTATTTTACATATTAGGTACACCGCAAATACGTATATCGACGCCATCTCCCTTCCTCCTCTTCCTTTTGACGTGACAATGTCTTATAACTCGATGGAGCCGGCTGCACGCACGAAAAAAATTTACTCATGCGGCGTTACCTCGCTCTGAGGCGTTCCATTTAAGGCTTGAAGTGCAAGCGAGAGCGCGGAACGAGTGACAAGGAGGCACGCACGGCCTCCGCGTTCGACATCTGTCTCTCTCCTACTTGAGTGAGCGATGCGTCCGCGTGGACAGCTGTATGACGTTGGCACGTTCAACTATCGTCAGTAAACCGACTTTACAGTCTACCGATTTTTTTTTTCCACCACTAGAGATGTCATCCTTTGCTTGATCCGATTAGGGATGTCCTATTCCCAAAACCAGTTAACAGTAACTACACAATATAATATGTAGGTACTTAGTAGTTTTAGTAGTAATAAAAAACAAAAAAAAAAGCATCGTGAGGAAACTGGCATATCGTAGAACCTAAACGTTCGAAAATATGTGTCAAGTGCACAAAAGGAGCCTCTTTGAGGCGCACTTAAAATCCTTTCACCACACTTGGTTCGAATGAATCAGTGACATGATAAGAAGAAGTAGTAGTAGTAGAGTTCTTTGTGAAGGGCTCATCCGGGGAAGTACTACCACCATGCCTATTCCTGCCGTGAAGCAACATCGCTGTGTTTCAATTTGAAGGGTGTGGGTGCTGGTGAAGTTACTGGCACGTGAGGCTGAACATCTGTAAGCCTACCACAAGCTCTGTCTGGCTCTGTCTCTGGCTCTGGTTTTGAGTCCGTGAGTGCTGTCTAAATAAATCCTACGTCGAAACGTCACACACACAGTACAATACACTGGTGAGCACTCATACAGACGCAAAGACAAAGGCAGAGACAGAGCTTATGGTAGGCCTACTGTATGCCTCAAGTTGAAGGATGCAGGACAGTGCATCGTAGGGCACGTTCCTGCATGGCCTACGAGGTGATACTGATTTGGATCTAAAGGAACTAGCTACCACTAAACAACCAGTCTGAATAAGTAGGGTTATCCATGAGATCACCGCCACAAAAGCCTTGAGGCCATGGTCGAAGAAAATAAGTAAAAAATACATCGAATCATGCGCTACTTTTTGCAGAGTGAGTGTTAAATTACGGCAAAAAGTAAGAGATGACTGGATCTGAAGGTCAAGATCAAGGCAATGACTAGTGGTTTGCTTCGGATTTACTTGCGTTAAAAGCTTTTTAGGGACTCAGAACGGAGAACGGGGAAGGAAAACATAGTGAGGAAACTTTCATGTCGTATAAAACCTAAAAAAATACAAGAAACCTGTGTCTTATTTACGAAAAAAGATTTGAGGCGCGCTTAAGAGCCTTTCACCACACTGATCTTAAGGAAGTCACACTATAAGAAGAAGAAGGGACTGGAAATGATATCTGTCTGTAAGGCTTGTACATCGGATGGTAGTAATTTCTCGCGATTCCAATTCTTACTTCGATCTGTTTGAAATATTGACAGAAATTGTTGGCACAGCAAGTTTTCTTCTTCCACTCTCTTCTGTCATTCACTGCTATTTTTGTTTTGTAAAGGATCATGCACAAAAACGGTATAGGAACCAAGCCGTAGTTTGTTGCCTGTTCTTCTAGGTTTGGTCGCGTGAAACTGGCATCTAGACTCACCTAGCTATGACGTTTCAAATTGACTCTTGTTTTGTTTATATCTTTCATATCCATTCCATTTTCTTCCACATCCAATTTCGTGATAATGGTTTTCATCCCTCTACATGGGCTACTGATTCCTTAACGTCAAAAGTCCTTGGAGGTTCGCATAATGAAGGTAGAGCCAAAAAGCTTAGTGCAAATGGGTGGTAACCAGGTATGGATGGTACTGAGCCGTGCGTCTGCCAGTCCTATGGTTGAAGGGAGCTTGAAAGTCAATAACGTTTTTTACCTCTTTCGTTTAGCTAAAAGCTTAGTAAACTTTAAACTAACAGACATTCAAATTGATGCATTTCAATATAGTAAGGTCACTTCGAGCGTTCCACGAATCGAAGCTTACGTCATTATTACATCTTTTAGTTACGGCTTTTTTCTTTTTTTACTTTTTTTGTGGCGAACTCAGCCGGGAAGAAATGCGTCGCAGACTTTTTTGCGGTTTTCTTTTTTTAAATAGACATTTTGCTTGGTGGAATGGTTCCGTACATCTCATTTATCTACCAACTAGCGGCCTGTCCCGGCTTTGCACGGGTGGAAATTTATTTTTTAAACACATAAATACAGCCTATGTTACTCAGGGTGAACGTAGCTTTCCAATGGTGAAATAATTTTTGAAATCGGCACAGTAGTTTTTGAGTTTATTCATTACAAACATACAAATATTTCCTCTTTATAATATTAGTATAGATAAGCTACGATAATACGAAATATTATAAAAATGCAATTTTATAATATTTCGTATTATCGTAACTGCGATTGAAACCGCAGGCCGCAGTTAGTAGAAATGAAGCAGACATGAAATTTAGATGTACTAACAACACCATATATATCACATATTCTAGCAATATATTATTTTGCAAAAAAAAAGAAAATTATGCATCCTCGTGGACTTTATTTTACACGTGGGTTTTATAAACAAAGTCGCGCGCGTGTAAGTTATAAAAAATAAAAAATTTGGTAAACAATAACCCCTAGACCTACTGCGTTATATTATAGCCTCTGTAAACCTGCCTCTATCCTTGACATTGAAACGTTCTGTACCACTTGTAAAGCACAATTTTTCCGTTGTTATTCGCAAATTCTATAGTTCTACCAATAACAAGTGGCCAAATCTTGAGACTAACTCAATCACTGTCAAGCTTTAAAAAACTGACAACAAAAACATTAAAATAACATTGTTCGGCTTCGCTTCGTATTCTAAGGTGGGATTATTCGCATAAAACAAAATATAAATCATAATATCCTCAAAAAAAAATGATGAATATAACTGGCTTAACAAAATTGTCTCTAATTTATTGATCCCTAATCTTCCAACCACAACTACTTTCGTCGTCTGTCCTTCAGAACGCACCTGCCAGTTTTTTCGCGCTCTTTTTGCGGCCGCCATGTTTTTTTCTTTTTCTTGAAGCTGTCAATGAGTCATACATGCCAGCTTTCTGCCGTGACGTTGCGTAATATTTAAAATTCGAATGTTATTTGTTTAATTAGTGTTGTCAGTGTTTAATGTTATGATAAAATTATCGATAGTTTTATTAAATAATTGGAATGATTAGAGTTTTGTGAAGGTAGAATTTTTTTATTCCAATTACGACAAAGTCTAGACTACTCTAGACGAAGCACTTCGTCTTTTGATGTAGCCTCAGGCCATTTATAATTAGGCTTTAGCTTAGATCAACTACTGAATCTAACTTTTAGATAACGACGTTCAAAATTCAGGCCAGTCCTATTGGTTTTCAGTTTCCTATTCTATTTAAATGGTTACAAGAAGCTAACTGAAGCAATGATTTTCATTTTTAAGAGACTAAGCAGAAAGACCTGATGAAGGGCACACAAACTCATGGCATTTTAGATTTATGTCCTTTTAAATATAACCATTTCAGAACTATCAGTTATTAAAACAAAAAACCGCACTCAAGTTAGAGCATATATAAGTAACGGGAGCTATTAGGCCACAAATATATGCGCTGAGCTATTATCTTTTTGTCTGGGATGCAACACACACGCCACCTTTCGTTGCTAGTTTTTATTTTCTTGTTAATTAAGTTTTTGTTTTGTATATATCTCTGTAATTTTTTTATATTTATTTTTATTTTGTGTGTGTTAAACTTAGACAAATAAAGTTTTTATCTATCTATCTATCCACAAACACTGACTGAATCAAGCTTATTACGCTTCGGTTTTATATAAATAAGGATGTGATATTTATACATTATTGTGAAGCTCCACTAAGGAAAGAAAGAAAAGAAGTCCCTATGATATATATAGTTATCTATATACATCAAAGGGACGGATAAAAAGCAAAGCTGGCGATACTGACACAGATACTAATGACAGTTCTCAACAAATCGTTAAGAAACCTTTGCAAAAGCCTATATGAATAGAATGAGGTTAAACAATGCATAGAAGTCATACAAACTCAGAGAGAAAGGGCCGACATCTTACCCAAAAAGTCCCAACATTCCACAGCCTCGCTTAGCAACAGTGTGCTATAATTATTTTCAAATGTATTTACGAGTGAGAGATAATGGTTTAGATAATTGGTAGGCAACAGTCACTTTGACTAGTGATGGGGTGATGTCGATGAAATTTTAGATTTTTATCGATGATTGTAATGAGTTTTGTTTTAACTTTTCATTGATTTTATAGTTACTACACTTTAACTTTTGGGACATTATAAAAATCTTTGAGTTTGTTTTATACAAAAAAGTAGACAAACAAGCATACGGACCACCTGATGGGAAGCGGTTACCGTGGCCTATGGACGCCTGCAATATCAGAGGCATCACAAGCGTTTTGTCGACCTTTTAAAACTTTTAAAACGCCCTTTTTGAAGAACCCCATGCTATAGTCCTCAGAGAAAGCCTCAGTAGGGAGATCATTTCATAGTCTCATTTGATAAATCATAGGATAGTAACAGATATTATAGGATAGTAGATAGATAAGTACTTTTATAAAGGTTTTGAGCTAGATTATAAGCTATTCGTAGAATTCAACTCAATTGGGAAACAACAATATTTGTTTTTACAACAGTGGCGTGTTTTAAAGTTACCTATATAGATACCTGAATAGTATTAGTATTATTTTACAAATATAATTATTTTAATTAACATTCACTTAGTAAATTATGTTTCCATTAAATCAATCAAAGTTTTAGTTAGCGATATCAACCGTGCCTCAAACCGATCAAAGTTTTGTGTTTCTGTGTTTTTTTTTAAGTCTGGTCAATAACTTAAATTAATAGTTAAAATCATTTAAATGATATGTTTCATAATGCGCCAGGTCTATGTACACTTGTAAGAAAAATATGGTTAATAATGAAGATTACCACTAAAATACAAATTTATAAACAAGTAAATTGTTTGTAGTGATGAATACCAAAAGGCGCCACCATGACAGTTTTACCGCAGTGACTGACATAGAATAGGGGAAATTTAAATATTGAACAAATTCTTCTATAACAACACAGCCCTAAGACACAAATTTGAAATTGAATCTGCGGTTGTATTTTATCAAGTAACAATTGCTAATTATATTTGTTATTATACGAATTGAGTTATAAATTATTTGGCAAATTGCAACAGTCTTTGCAAAAAACATCCTTGTGCTCAACTATATAAGACTTAAGTTGCCTTAGAGACAGAATCTCGTAAATTACATTATAAGGACATAACAGATTTTTATTATTTTAATGACAGACCTGTCAAATTTTCAATGATTTAAGATGTAAGTTCTTAAAACAAAAAGTTTGCATGTACATTGAACACCTGTGTTTAATTCTAATTTGGGAGAAGTGGTGCTCAAACTTTTTGTGGGTGTCATTAAAGCTCGTGTTACACTTTATTAATCAATAACTAATTAATAAATATATGTATTAAATCTACAAATAAATTTAAAAATATATCCATCTCTATTTTAGGTTTGTAATAAACAAGAACTGATTTTTTTATTCGACGGTATAGAAAAAGCTGTTTTTAACGAAATATTTTGACACTGAGTTTATTGGATATATGGATATAATTTAGTATTTTTATGTTTCAGCTGTTTTTAGACGAATTTTTTTGTCACTGATAGTTTAGTATTACGTAATAATGAACGTAAGACTAGGCGGTATGGTCTCGGTACCATAGCCCGCTTCAAAAGAAGCGAAAGGAAAAAAAAAATACGTAGTAAGTAATAATAAAAAAAAACAATCAGGATGATCGTAATTTCCAATAGCTTAAAGATTTTCTATTAATGCCTAAGATTAAGTTTTTTTTAATAATCTATAAGAATCCTGAGTACTGAGAACTGAGAAATCCTAAGAGAAGAGTAAGTAGTAGAGCTATTTTTGAAGGGCTCTTCCGGGGAAGTACCACCATGCCTATTTCTGCCGTGAAGTATTGCTGTGTTTCGGTTTGTGGGTGCCGGGGAAATTACTGTCATGTGAGGCTGAACAACTGTTGGTATGCCTCAAGTTGATGGTCGCATGACAATGCATTGTAGGGCATGTTCGAGATCCTGATGTGCGTGACCTACGAAGCAATGCTATTATAGGTGATGGTTACCACTTACATCATAAGGTGGGCCATATGCTTGTTGTATGAAAAAAAAGAGTTGTCCTTTTTTTCTTAAAATCCTTCAAGGTTTCCAAACAAATTGTCCACGTGTAAGGAAAAGGAAGGGAACTAAATCACCATCGTAATGTCCGAAATCCGAATGCCGATCTCAATGGACATAAAATGACTGCATCCGATGGAGTAACGACGTCTAATCATTTACATTGACCGATTTAAAAAGGAACACGAGCAAAGATTTGTAAAAAAAAAATAAGTAAAGAAAGAAGAAAGAATGAAAATATATTTATTGTTTATGTTGTCAATACACATAAACACAACACAAACAGAGTAACAATAAAATATATATTTGTATTTTGAATGTATATATAAATCATCTACAATACATGCAAAGACCTGTTTACTTTACATACATTTAGTACAGGATGGGCTAAAATCGGCCTGTGGTGTGATGATGATGATGAAGTCAGAAAAAAAGAAAATAGCAATTAAAAAAACAATCCGTCATCCGATTCGTGGTCGCCATTTCAGAACCTTTACTCTGCAACGGTTGTCGGTTCTTCAAGCGTTTGAGAGACACTGACTTACTTACGAATTGTATAAGCAAAGGGTCAGTACAATATCGTACCGTACCTTATAAAGTGTATAATGAGATGGACCTTGGCAGTGAACTTCAAGGGTTCATCGTCAACTCGGTAATTGTGTGATTAACGTGGTAATTGCAAATTGCCTTGAGGAATATCATCTACCCGAAGTCCCAGTGCATTTACAACATTTCTTTACCAAATGTTGTTGTTGTATGAAGAAAAGATGAGAGAACAACTCTAACTACGTAACGTATTTTTGCCGTCTCATATTTTCTCCATACAATAGAGAGAGACAAATAGGCGAAACGAAAACAACATTTGGAAACGAAATGTGGTAGCAAAACTCTGACTTTGGGTATTCTATAATACTCTTCGTATTTTAGGACGTATTTTTATATTTAATAACAGAAATCTTCGATGCTAATTGTTTTATTGCGTTGATTTTTGTAAAACTTTTTCGTTCGTTGATCTTCAATTATTTTTATATTTTTAGTTTTTATAATATAAAGGTAAACGTTTAACGGTAATCTAACTTGATGTTGTGTTTTATTTGTTAGCATATCAAATAAAATAATAATGTATAGTGGCGGAATGAAAATGTTCGTCCATTTTCAACTTGATTTGTTCAACTTTGTTGATTTGTAACACGATCACATACTACCTTTTGAAACTGAATAGACAAAATACACCGACAAGTTAACGTCACAAATTATATCAAAATGTATTGTGTTCATGATCAAGGCACTGGTGCAAGCGAAAACCGACTCTAAAGTTACGAACATTTTCATACCGCGACTGTACCTATATTCAGCAAAATTATTTATAATATTTTATATGAATTTAATATTTAAAATTATTATTAAGAACAAAAGAATAAAAATATTTGATAAGTAATGAGATTTTTTTTGTGGTGTGGTGCAGATATTTTTTCTCTGTCTGGCTGTTATACTGTATTCTAAAGTATTGACAAAAAATACTGATTAATTTAGGGCTAGATTGTGTAGTGTGAATTGTCCACAATATATTTCACAATATAAATAAATTATTCGACATAAAAAACGCAATTACATAATTTTACAGAAAACAGACGATCAAAAATAATCTATACATTTTTTTTTATCATTTAATGTTTATAATAATAGTTTTTGCAAATAATGTGTATTCTGTGAACAAATATTACGAAAATCTACCTTAAATGATGAAAACCACTAGTCAATATCAAAGGCAAAATGTCAAAGAACTTTGACAACCTCTGCCTAATAATGAGTCACGCGGTCGTATAAAAGAAATGTTACGCCCAAATAGTACCTGCAGTACCAACTCTACACGAGTACGCTATGTATGTACGTGTATGACTCTACGGCGTGATAAAACCATCGTATTTTTAATCTGTGAACCAAAAAGTTTTTATTCGGACGTTAAAAAAAACAGTGTTAGTCTAAATAAAAAAAAAATATTTTACTTAAAAACTTTTGATATAAAACTTTTTATCCTCTATTTAGTGATTTAATATTGAAAAGACGAAATTAAAGTGTCATTAAGAAACATAATGTACCTATGTATAAAGGTATACAAGTTAATAAAAGTGATCAGTGCGTATACACCGTTGTTTAATAAATAGAGAGGATATAATATCGATAAACCATTATTTTTCTTATATCGATATAATCGGAACTATTGTAGAGAAGGGATGAGAAATATCCATAAAGTGTACTCATTTGAAAAAGGTAAGATTTTTTATTTATACTAATTTATTTCAGACTGTATGTTACAATTTCACAAAAACCACATCAGCATTCGCATCAACCTGAATCCCACTGCTGGACATAGGCCTCCCCTATACATTTCCAGAAAGAAAAAATGTTATTTAAGCATTATATCAGCTATCTGGTTCCCATAATACAAGCTCTGCTTAGTTTGGAGCTAGATATTGTGTGGATTGTATACAATATTTATTTGTTTAATTTGGATCCCTCTCCATGCAAAAACTTCTCGCTGATCCGATCAAGATAAAGTTTAGTAAATAAAATAATTTGCTTGCATTCGTGCGACGGGAATAGTTAGTTTTTTTTATCAAATCGAAAATAGTTTTCTATTTAAACCTTCGAAAAATTGTATTAACCCTTAGTATTAATTGATTTTTAAGAAGATTATGTTTGTCCCGCTCTTTAGACTCGCAAAAAGCAAAGACACTAGGAAAAAAATTATACTTGCTTGATAAGTTTGAAAAACTTGAGAAGTCGGGCTTCATGACCCAACTGCTGAACTGAGTTTTATGAAATATCTATAGGACTAATCTGGAAACAAGACCTTTCAGATATAAAAAGATTTTTTCAAATCGGCTCTTAGATGACGAAGATATGCGATAAAAATCATTAAAAAATATATACAACTGAATTGAGAATCCTCTCTTTTTTATTTGAAGTCGGTTATAAAATATCGTTATTATGGTATCAGAAGAAATCACCAAAATATCTCGTAAAATTAGTAAGTTGAAGTGGCAATGGGCAGGTCATATAGCTCGAAGAACCGACAACCGTTGGAGCATAAAGGTTCATCACGAATGGCGACCACGAACCGGAAGACGAAACGTAAGGCGCCCACCCACCAGATGGACCGACGACATTGTTAAGATCGCAGGAAGTCGATGGATGGAAACGGCTCAGAATCGTTCTTTCTGGAAATGTGTAGGGGAGGCCTTTGTCCAGCAGTGGACTTCTGCAGGCTGATGATGATGGTGGTGTGCAGTAAAAAATGTGTTTCTATGTAGAGATCGTCCAATCTTAAACTGAACATCCTACTACTTCAGTCAGTCAAAGTAAATTGTTCTTTATTACCTACATCACAAAGATCATTTTGAAGTACTTTGCTGTGAGCCAACGTCAAGAAAACGTGGTGGAGGGGCGTGCATTTTTAGACTGGTTTATCTATACCTACTATAGCACCAAAAAACCCTAAATAATTAGAATAATCGTTAATTTTCGTGTGCCGTCATCTATAAAGCATAGATATCCATACTTATCTACGCATAACATCTACTTCTATGTAATAATAATTTATTTTTATAACTAATAATAACATAATAAGATTTTATGACTTCGCTTTATGGCTACGCTTTTCTGATACGGCCCCAAGCCTAATTATGTATGTTAATAAAAACAAAATCAAGAGAGTATTTTCAGTAGAATCAAAAGGATCACTTTGGAACTGAGTTTAGTGGAATTGCATTTTTATCCTAATTGAACATTACACCTTTCAAATATTATTCCTTTTCAAAAGTTAATAAAATAAACTTGATATCTTTAAATAATACAAATTATTGCGGGACATTTTACGCAGCTTTTTTAGTCCTGTAGGTCTACCACAAGCTCTGTCTGGCTCTGTCTCTGGCTCTGGTTTTGAGTCTGTGTGAGCGTTGACTAAATAAATCCTAACGAAAACGTCACACAACGTAATACACTGGTGAGCACTCACACAGACTCAAAACCAGAACCAGAGACAGAGCTTGTGGCCTACAGAACGCTGATATAATACCTGACACGTGCCTGACGAACGTGGCAATGCGTTATAGGCGATGGTGACCACTTAACACCAGGTGGGCCAAGGATGTTCAATCACCAAGTTGTAGAAAAAAAAAGTAAAGTATCATAAAATATCAGGTTCCTGCTTCCGATAATTCAATGCTTTGCTTAATTGGTCCACTACTGTTCTTTTCAAATGAGCTATGAGCGCTATGAGTCAAGAAGGATTTTAAAATTAGAATGTACTTCGCTACGCGCAGGTATTCCATTGAACCTTGACAGAATAATGACACGTGCATCCTATACGTTGCATCAGCCATCACGTGACCGACCACACCACCTGTTTAGACCAATAGGAGAGCGGCATGACGCAATGCATAGAGTTTTTACTAGTTTGAAAATAGAGCACGGGATTAGTGTGACACGCTTTTACGTCTCGCGCATAGCTGAACATCTGTGATGGCGATCAGTGAAACGTTGTCTTTTTCTTCTTCTTCTTAATGAATGGCATCTGTCTTTTTCGGATCAATTTTGCCAATGTCGAGTAGTTTAATGAGAATGATAATAAATTACATAGATAAAATACTTTTCCGTCGAGTCCGTCAAAGTCGAGTTGGCCCTACCCTTGGAAGGGCCTTGGTTGTCTTTGGAAGAAAGATGGCCGTTCCAAATCCATCTGAAACATTTTCGATCACATCAGAATAATCACCTAATACACTTTAAATCCAACTGCTAACAATTTGAGCTAAGACATCAAGTAATGTTGGTTAAAATACCACCGAAATAAAAGTTGGAATAAAAGTGTATTATGTGATATTCTGTTAAGATCGAAAATGTTTCTGATGGTTTGGAAAACAAACGACAACCAAGTTTGTTTTCAAAGCCAAGTAGGGCCGACTTGTCTATGACTGCCTTGACTTGACGAAAAAGTATTTTATCTATGTAATATATTCTTACTCGACACTGGCAAAATTGCTCCATAATGGACAGATGCCATTCATTAAGAAGAAGACAGCGTTTAACTGATCGCCACCGCAGAGTTAAAGATTGATGTAGGCCGTGGCTGGTATTTTGAGCGGTCGCGTCTATTTTTCTCTGAAATTTTCTTAGATTTCTTGGTATTCTAAAGGTAGTCTTCTAAAGTAGAAGTAAGCTATCGTAAGACGTTTCAAGGTGATCCTTGTGATTCAACAAATATCTTTTGACTTGATCAATCATTTTGAAAACTAAGCAAATAGAAAATCTATTACGAAATCAATAATCTGATTTCGTAAGTTTGCAATACTTAAATAATATTTTTAGCACTGGCGATGGGAAATTCGACACCCTCGCTGATTTGCTGATACAAATAAGTAGGTCAACAAGAAAACACCAGAAAGTGACATTTCTGAGCAAATATTATTGAATCTACCATAATATTAATATGAACGTTGTATAAATCGAGTTAATTTAAAACTATACTCATCATCATCATCATCATGAAAATGCTCTTACAAGAGGCTCCTTTCGTACACTTGACATAATGTTTTTTGCTTCACCTTTTGAGAGTATGTACTGGCTTAGCACATAAATACAGTTTTGGTCAGTAAAACTCATTGTTACACGACTGGATTTGAACCCACGACCGGAAGGCGGGGCCGCTTCTAAGGCCACCAGTGCTCTCTAACTGTGTTCCCACACACATCTACACTCTCTAAATGTGTGCTTGAAGTCAACATGTAGAATTCAAAAATCGAATGAAACCGCAATAGGTAAATTTCAAATCTTATCTAAGGAGGGTCTAATGTAATCTAAAGATAGTGGTGTGACGTGTACACTTGGAGTTCTCTGAATGAGCTCGAGTGGCCATGAGTCGACATTTACCGGGACATTCTTATGCAATATTACGCCACATTTTTGCCAAAATTACGAGTACGCTCCGCACGGCAACGATAAAATACAATGCAAATAATATAAGCTTAAAAAACTTGAGAAACCAACTTCATGGCCAAATTATTAAAATGATTTAAATGTAATTTTAATGGGTGGTCTCAGACCCAAGATGTTTCAGATAAAAAAATACTAAATCGGTCAATGACGGAGGTATGCAGTAATAAACATTAAAACCAAACGGCTAAACCTATTTTGATGAAATTTCTATGGGACCAATCTGGAAATAATTTATCACATGGGCCATAATGACGAAGTTATGCTATAACATAAAAAAATACAACCGAATTGAGAACCTCCTCCTTTTTATTTGAAGTCGGTAAAAAAAATGACACATGGTCAAATGCATACTATCGTCGTTTTGACATTTCAGGCATGCATAATCATTATAATCAATCACGCACCGGCCAACACTTCGCTTATCAAAAAAATTGTATCCCACCAGCTCGAAAAGTGTGTTTTTGCTGTTCAATATCTGACTGCAAAAGCCGTTTTTATCCGCTAGAGGATAAATAAAATTTAAATTTAGAATATCGTATTCTCTAAGTTTGTGAATACACAACCTATTTACTTCTACCAGCATGGTGCTGAATTTATCATGCAACCTTTTTAAATTTGTTAAAAACTCATACTCGGAACCTTCTTGGTGTGTTTTAGTCGCGCCATGTTCTTTTTTGCATTTGGTCATTTCCTCGCTGAGGTGGGATGAAAAGTTACGTGTTGCACTCGAGTGCAAAGATTTTTCACCTTGTGTTCTTTTGATTCCTTCGCTTGCTCAGTCATCAAAATTGAGCACGCGGTTAAAAAGCAGCTTTGCACTCTTGTATTGTTATACAAGAGTGCAAAGCTGCTTTTAAACCTTGCAGAATAGTTATTTGTTAATAACTATTCTTCAAGGATACGTTTCAGTGTCATGAATGCAAATAATACTAACGGTATCTCAAACGTTGTGATGACAGTCGTAAGCTGATAATCTCACGCAGGATCCCGGCTTTCATTGTCAAAGATAATAATCCACGCATATGGGTGTGGTGTGTCACGCCTCTATATAGTAGCCTCTCAGCTCAGTTGGTAGTAGCTCTACCTTCTGCGCCGTAGATCGTGGGTTCGATCCCCACCGAGAATAAAAATTTGTGTGGTGAACGCAGATGTTTTTTCTCTGTCTGGGTGTTTTATTGTATTCTAAGAATGTATTTACAAAAAAAACTATGTACGTATTGTATCAGCTATCTGGTTCCCATAGTACAAGCTCTGCTTGATTTGGGGCTAGATAGTTGTGGATTTTCCACAATATTTATTTTATTTATATTTTATTATAGTTAAATGTCATTTTAGTACATCTCTCAATCATGGCCGCATAACAATCAATAATTTTTGATAAAATTTGACATAGGTTTACGGCTATCTTATCTGTTTTTACTACTATGAAATAACGTTTTTATAGTAGGAAATTCATTTTACAAGGTCAATCAATCAAGTCAATATAAATTCTTCTTAACTATCTGTTCTAGAAGCAAATGATCTAGAAAGATAAGGCCTCCCATTATTCCGTTACTTTTTCGAGATAAAAAGTATCCTATGTCCTTCTCCTGGTTCTAAGCTACCTCCCAACCAATTTTCAGCTAAATCGGTTCAGCCGTTCTTGAGTTATAAGTGGAGTAACTAACACGACTTTATTTTATAAATATATAGATGTATTCTATTGTGTACAATATAGTAGGTACTTATTAATCTATCTATCTATCTAGAAGAAGAAAAAAGTTGGATAAGTTGAATTTTTTTTATTCATTTAGTAACCTGGACTAGCACATAAGTAACTTTTTGTTTCGAAAATTAGAAGAAACAAAAAGCTGCTGGCTGCTAGTCAGTAATAAAGGCTTAAGGTTGTATTTAACGCCAATCAATCAAAGTCACGGGTACTATAAAAAACTATGAAAAAAATTGTAGCAAGTAAAAACGTCTTTTTTTCTAATCAAAATAAACGAACCTGTATAAATACGTGCTCGAATTACCGATTTACTGTGGTCACACTGGATGCCCGCTTGTGAATGAGCTGAAGTGACCACGAATTACTAATGACTAGGATAACCACGCAACTGATTTAACAAAGAAACTGTTACCGTCATAAGACCATGCTATTAAATGTTTGACATTTGACACAGCGCTATCTAAAAAAAAAAATGCGGATAATCCACACAACACTATCTAGCCCCAAACTAAGCAGAGCTTGTACAATGGGAACCAGCCACCTAGCCAGTAACATTATGGAAACTAAAAAAACTTACAACATTTCATTACCTACTGTATTTTCAAAGTACAAATATGGTTCAATAAGACATTCCCTCTAATCTACTCGAGGTTCTCAAAAAAACATTTGGCGATGACTAAGCGGAGTAAGTAAAACGACAATAGTATTGAACTGGTCATATTTACACAGTGAGTCTTCAAAAAATGACTAATAAAACGGATGATAAGGAAAAACCCAATTTATATCGGGTCGATATCACGACCTTTAGACTTCACATTTTTTTTTCGTGTAAATTAAAAAAGGTACCTAGAAAAGAAGGGGTTTGAAGGAAGATAAGAAAGAAAGTGTTTAGTTGTCACGAAAGGGAAAGATTCGTAATGGTATCTTGATAAAAATAAGAGCGTCAAAAATTATATCATCGGCTATAGATTCAATAATAATTCTTCACGAGGGCGAAGGCGTGTAATGTTCGTGTGAGATTAAACGTGGTAAAGTAAAATCGAATTAATCAATACTAATCAGGAACATACTTGCAGGCACAAAACACTATTCAGTAAACTATTAAACAGTATTCAGTATTCAATATAATTGCCTTATTTTGTATGTAAATTTAACAGTGTCAGATTTTAGAACTAGTTTTTGAATCAATACATAATTTACCCTATAAGGGTACCTATTATATTATATCTGCCAGTAAATTATACCTATCGGATTTTTTTAAAGGATGTAACGTTTATTGTTGTAATCTTCTCTCTGTTTGGGTGTTAATATATTGTATTCTATGTATGTTTTTACAAAAAAAAGTACTTCAGTATTCTATCAGCTATCTGGTTCCCATAGTAACAAGCTCTGTAGGGCGATTGTCTAATTCAGTTGCAATCATTAGTTTGATACTAACAGCTAAACGATACTATCAAGGAATAGCGATCATGTAACTTGTTGCAATACCATAATGACCGCTATCTATCAGTTGCAATGATAGTTTTGCAGCGTGAAGTTCCTGCAAATCAATTTAACCCGACCAATTTAAAAATCATAATCTTAGTAAGACGCCGTGTGAAAACGATTGGCCCACTTTATTTGACTGTCTAATAGACCTCGTTCACTCATTTTGTGTTGTGTTTCTGTCAGTCTAAATCAGATCAGTCTAAGTCTGATCTAAATCAGTCAGTTCTGTCAGTCATCCAGAAAAAATAAACAAAGGTTTCGTAAATATCGAATAAAATTTACTTTTTCAAGTTATTTAATCTGATTTGAAGTAAGTAAAGTCCAAAATTCTTAATTCTTTATTCCTAGCTTTCTCAAGTGATTAATGTTGTTTCTATTTGTTATAAAGTTATGATCCCAATCCACCAGTGTTTGTCGAAGCAATCAACCATAGCCCTTAGTAAAAATAAGGGCACCAACAATATTTGAAAGCCTGGGAAAATCTTACAAGGATGTTAAATGCCGTGGGTGGCGGCTACATAAAAACTGGTTAAAAATGGAAGGGAGTATGTAGTAGGTAAATAGTTTTCAATAACCCTAGTTTTGTGCAGCTAATAATTTTTTTTGTGCTCTATATGGTAAAACAACAAAGTTCTATGTTTTTTTGATTAATTACTGGTAATATGTAGATACAAGTGCCGCATAGGTAAAGTCCAAGGTGGTGGACAACCGGCGAAACGCCGGGTGCACTGGGGGTGGATCCTATACGCTGCATCCACTCACACTCACAGGTTTTATTTAGCTTACTTTTGTAGATGTTAATGTTTTTTGTTTTTAGATCACGATGACAATGTGCTCCGCTGGGTGTACAGTCAAGAAAAAAGGCACCTTGTGGTGGAAGAGGGAATGTGAAGAGAGGGAATGGTAGATGCTGTCGCTGCTATAGGCAGATCGTTTAAAGAAATGGCGACACAAGAGCCATGTGTGGACTTGCTGCTGCTTTAAGTTCAACAGCATCCACCACCATTAAATAAAACAGTTAAATAAAATACATTATTTATTTTAATAACTCGCCTTATTTATTTACCACAATACATAGATAAGACACCTACTGCTTATAAATCAGACTCATTATAGCATTTTGTAAGTATTTTAATTTGAAACAGCTTCTATCCTATTCTAGTCATTAGTACATAATCGATAATGAAATATTAAAAGTATGTAATGTAATACAGGCTATTTCCCCCTGCACGTGGAGGTTTTGACTGATTCTACAAATGGCTATGGTAGAATGAGGATGATATCCCAGCACAGGATATCAAACGCTTCCTTCGTCAGGCAAAGGTTCGAAATAAACTCTCTCTCGAGAGGGATTTAGAACGGATTGCTGGCATCCTGCATCAATCTTCTATCAAGAATACGTTTTTTTTGGCACTGGTACTCTTCTAGCCCAAGTAGGAGTCCTCTTGACATGATAAACTGAAATGAATTTAAATACTTAGTTGAAACGGAATTGACTAGATTTTATTTGATTAGGAATGCAATAATAACTTTGTTTATCATTGTCAAAACACTGAAAACTAACTGTAAATAACTAACTTTATTCAATTTCTATCCATCGCAACAACTCCTGACTTGTTTCTATTCGCGATTGATATGATAGTAATCGTAAGCTGTCATTTCCATTGAAACAGCCTTACGTGATCGCTGTTTCATGATATTTAGGGAAGATTACGCTCATGTTGCAATCGTTCATTGTCAAAGATGGTTTCAATTGCAATGCGCTTTCGATTGCAATCGAAGCTACTACGTGATCGCAAATTTGACAGTTTCAATAGGATATCCATTGAAACCATTGCAACAAAAGTTACATGATCGCCCCACTGGTCAGTTTGTCTACAATATTTATTTAAAAAAAAAACTAATCGGTTTTTAATAATCATAGCAATATTGTGACGTTTATTGTAATCTTCTTTTATAAAGCGCTTATCGAATATGACACATAATGGATTTTCTCGATGAGATTATCTCCAATGCGGCCTCTTTGACATTAGATATGATATGACGGTGACGTTTTTTTGACTACTGCGCGGGTTATCTTTGGATCCGTAAAAAAGTTTTTTTTTTAAGACAATCCACACAACAATATCTAGCCCCAAACTAAGCAGAGCTTGTACTATGAGAACCAGATAGTTGATATAATACTCATATATATATTTTTTTGTAAATACACACTTAGAATACAATATAACACCCAGGCAGAGAACAAACATTTGTATTCCCCACACAAATATTTGTTCTCGCTGGGGATCGAACCCACGACCTACGGCTCAGAAGGCAGAGCTACTACAAACTGAGCTGAGAGGCCAGTCGACCAGTCTGGCCTTCTTCATCTTCTTTAAACTCAAAGAAATCAAAGATGGATCTTTTGTTTGACGGATAGCGTTTCGTTCCGAAATGTCAAGAATAAAATTTAATGGAAGGTCATGTATCGAGAAGAGTGCTAAATATGAATGTGGATGGTTATAGAAGTAGAGGTAGGCCAAAGAAAAGATGGATGGATTGTGTGAAGGATGACATGGGTAAGAAAGGAGTGACTGCTGAAATGACAGCTAATAGAGGAGAGTGGAGAACGAAAACCTGTTGTGCCGAGAACAAGGCAATTCGGCAATTTTCAATTGCACACTTGATGTGCGGGCTGGTTTTTCCACAAGTAGGCCGCTGGTGGGCCCTTTTTGCGTGACCCTAGGCACGTGTTGCTCGAACTTTTTTAGGTTCTACAACACGTGGTTTCCTCATGATGTTTTCCTTCACCGTTTGAGAGTACTGGCATAGTGCACATAAATTTTTCGACATAAAAACTCATTGGTACACGACTGGATTTGAACCCACGACCTTCTGATCGGAAGGCGGGGCCGCTACCACTAGACCACCAGTGCTCTCAAAGGGCAAGAACAAGAAAATGATGGATAGCGTTACGTTCTGACTGATAGGGGAACAGACAGAAAGACTTAAAATTTGAGGTCTGCAAGTATTTTGTCCTAAAATGTACCAAAATCATGGTCGTCCTAACCACCGGAAGCGCGTATTGTCCGTTCGGATGACGTAATAATTATGTTACGGGTTCGGTGCCCGCAGAATACAAAGATGTACCTAACCCAGATAAGGGTGGCGTGATCTTCGTGGTATAATTTTAAGCTTTGAGCTATGAGTTTTTTTTGGTATGAATAAAACGTAAGTAACTAGCGGCCTTATAATTCGATGGAGCCCTGCACGCACGAAAAAACATGACTCATGTGGCGTTACCTCGCTCTGAGGCGTTCCATTTAAAGCTTTAAGTGCAAGCGAGATCGCGGAACGAGCGACAAAGAGGCACCCACGGCCTCCGCGTTCGGCAGCGTTCGACATCTGTCTCTCTCCTACTTGAGTGAGCGATGCGTCCGCGTGAACAGCTGTATGACGTTGTCACGTTCAACTATCGTCAGTAAACCGACTTTACAGACAACCGATTTTTTTTCGAGATTAAAACGTATTCTATGTTCGTCTCCAGGTCCTAAGCTACCTCCCCACCAATTTTCAGCCAAATCAGTTTAGCCGTTCTTGAGTTATAAATAGTGTAACTAACACGACTTTCTTTTATAAATATAGAAGATGTTAGATATTAGGTATACAAGAAGTTAAAATGTTTTTTATCAAAGGTAGAAATAAAAATGATGTTCTATTATAGGATTCCGAGCGTTTGTGAGTTTCAATAGAATCATTATTATAGCGAAGGACTCACTCACTTAGTTCTAAAAATATAATAACTCTGATTGAAACAGACTCTGCACAAATGAAATAAAAAACTATAAGGAATTGAGGGCAAGATAAAGGCAAGAAAAAGAACGTAGAATAAAATATTAAGGTTCTATTAAAATATCCAAATATTCCATTTCCTTCTAGCTTCCAGATTCTTCTTTACTTTAGTCTAAAAACCATCACAACGTGACTAAAGCTTAAAAAAAAACACGAAATAACAAAAAGTGAATCCCAAAGGGCCTGATTTAGTTTTACGATCAACAGTAACTTTGTTTTGTCTTCGCCGACAAAAGATTGGGGTAAATAGCTCTTAGCCTCTCTATGACGAAAAAATGGTGGACTAATAATTTACAGAATGTTCGTTTCCATTGACACAAAGACGATTTGGAAAGAAAAAATGTCGGTATATTTATAT
Source organism: Thera britannica (assembly GCA_939531255.2). NCBI lineage: Eukaryota > Metazoa > Arthropoda > Insecta > Lepidoptera > Geometridae > Thera > Thera britannica. Next base: position 7,444,609 of record OW618043.2, on the reverse strand, counting down.
AACACAATAAACACTTTCTTGTATAAGCAACTGCCATCTTGCCACTTGGTAATGACAAACAGTCACAATGCGTACAGTGTAACTGATGATTACAAAACCCCTACTAGCGGGACGATATAGTGCCTGAGACAGTATTTTAGATGGAATAGGTTTGCCCAGAAACTAGATCATCCTGACTGCTTAGTCGGCCTAATCCATAGGAAAGACATGGTCAACACGTGCGGAGCTGACTAAGCCATGGGTTTCCTCAGGATATTTTTAGAATCAATTTTACATATTAATTATATTACTAGCAGTTGGTGCCCGAGCTTCGCTCGGTATTTTTTTTTTTGGTAAACTGTTGTTGTGAATTATATTTAAATACGAATTACTTACATACTGATTAAATATTAATATTTTTCGATCTTACCGACATAATAATAAACTCCACTACTCGTCAATAGATGGCGTTCTCTGTCCCACTAACTCATGACTTAATCAACAGATGGCGCAAGGAGTTATGATTTTAGGATAAAGTTGATTATTAACTTTACAATTAAGGGGACATTTTCTAAAAATGAATCCTAGCTAGATCGTTTTATCGTCCCCGAAAACCCCTGTATACTTAATTTCATGAAAATCGTCGGCTCAGTTTCCGAGATCCTAAATATATATATATATACAAGATTTTCTCGTTTAAAGGTATAAGATTATACACGTTACCAATACTATTAATTTCACCAAGTGATAATTGCGATTCAAACGATGTTTGACATCAAACGAAGCCAGCACAATACGATATCGGATGCAATTTTCTCGTATCGTATCCAACAATGGCCATTCTTTTAGCTACGTGACACGAAGCACATACACCCAGACAGTCCGTCTCTACAATTATCGATTTAACTGCACATTTTCGACTCTATCTCCACTGCATAAAGACGATATTGCAGTAGCATGCACATGCAATTAGCAAGCTACAAAGATGCGCCTGCACTCAATTTGACAGTTACTTGACAGGGCGATGACAACTGAGACACTTCAGATGCAGTTTTTAAGAAAATGACTCGGAATAGTAATATTCTGAGGAAACACTTAATTGCTAATAATGATAAATAGTTTAGGACATCAATGAAGAAGTCCATTTCTGGGCATATACCTCTTTCATACTTTTATATTATTTCAAGGTTTTTTTAAGCAACGAGCTGACGGAACAAGCTTTATGGCCCACCTGATGTTAAGTGGTAACCATCGCCTGTAACAAAGCATTGCCTTGTAGGTCACGCACGTCAGGAACGTGCCCTACGATGCAATGCCCTGCGTCCATCAACTTAAGGCATACAGATTCAGCCCCACGTGCCAGCACAGTAAATTTTACTTAAATAAGGATAACCAAGCTTTACTAAAGTAACTGACAACCGTTGGGGATTAAAGGTTCTCGAATAGCGACCACGAACCGGAAGACGAAGCGTAGGGCGCCCACCCACCAGATGGACCGACGACATTGTTAAGATCGCGGGAAGTCGATGGATGGAAAGGGCTCAGAATCGTTCTTCCTGGAAACGTGTAGGGGAGGCCTATGTCCAGCAGTGGACTTCTTCAGGCTGATAATGATGAAGACTAAAGTAAAGAAACCCAGGTGTTAATTCTTGAATACATAATACCATTTCACAAGCCAAGCCAGATGGCGAGTAGGTACATATAGAAAGTACAGGGTGCTCTTGCCTTGCACATCTTAGGCGATCTACCAAAAGTTCTGTCTGGCTCTGTCTCTGGTTTTGAGTCTGTGTAGTGCTCACCAGTGTGTGTGTGATACGTTTCGACTTAAGATTTATTTAGTAAACACTCTCACAGACTCAAAACTAGAACCAGAGACAGAGCCAGACAGAGCTTGTGTACTAGTGGCCTAGTGGTAGAGGCCTCGCCTTCTGATTTTGTGGACTTGATTCCGGTCGTGCGCCAGTTAGTCAAAAATAGAAAACAATCTATAACGGTCTTCTTCTTATCATGTCACTGATTCTTTCAAACCAAGTGTGGTGAAAGGATTTTAAGTGCGCCTCAAAGAGGCTCCTTTCGTGCACTTGACGCATATTTTCGAACTTTTTAGGTTCTACGACATGCCGGTTTCCTCACGATGTTTTCCTCCACCGTTTGAGAGCGCTGGCAAAGTGTAAATACATTTTTGGGCAGAACACACATTGGTACACGACTGGTTTTGAGCCCACGACCTTAGGATTGAAAGGTGGGGCCACTACCACTAGAACACCAGCGCTCTTCTATAGCGGTGAAGGAAAACATCGCGACAAAATTGGCATGCCCCAGCACACAAAATCCTTTCACCACACTGCAGTCACTGGACAAGAAGTTGTTGATAAAATCGCAGCAATGATCAAGTACATTCGTTTATTATGTAGCGCGTTCATGTCTTTTGTATGAAAAAGTAAAACATAATTCTATCAAACAAAATTTTTTTTTCGCATAAATACTTTCGGGCAATTTTTTTTTAAATCATTGCTATAATCCAGACAGCATTATCTAGCCCCAAACTAAGCAGAGCTTGCACGATGGGAACGAGATAGCTATAAGTATACTACTTATAAATAAATAAATAATAAATAAATATTGTGGACAATTCACACAACACTACCCAGCCCCAAACTAAGCAGAGCTTGTAATATGGGAACCGGATAGCTGATATAATACTTGAATACGTTTTTAGGGTTCCGTAGCCAAATGGCAAAAACGGAACCCTTATAGATTCGTCATGTCTGTCTGTCTGTCTGTCTGTCTGTCTGTCTGTCTGTCTGTCTGTCTGTCTGTCCGGCCGCGTCACAGCCATTTTTCTCCGATACCATAAGAGCTAGACTGATGAAACTTGGTGAGTAGATGTATTCTGTAAACCGCATTAAGGTTTTTATACAAAAATAGAAAAAAAACTATAAATTGTGGGGGTCCCCATACTTGAAACTAAAACTCAAAAATTTTTTTTTCATCGAACCCATACGTGTGGGATATCTATGAATAGGTCTTCAAAAATGATGTTGAGGTTTCTAATATTGTTTTTTTCTAAACTGAATAGTTTGCGCGAGAGACACTTCCAAAGTGGAAAAAAGTTGGTCCCCCCCCCTCTAACTTCTAAAATAAGAGAATGATAAATCCAAAAAAAATATATGTTGTACATTACTATGCAAACTTCCAACGATATTTGGTTTGAACGAGATCTAGTCAGTAGTTTTTTTTTATACGTCATAAATCGTAAACCGCAATTTACCTTTCGACGAACTACAAAAACCTTTATATTATGTTAATTGATGCTACGGAACCCTTCATGGGCGAGTCCGACTCGCACTTGGCTGCTTTTTTTTTTGTAAATACATACTTAGAATACAATATAACACCCAGACAGAGAATAAACATTTATGTTAACCACACAAATATTTGTTCTCGGTGGGGATCGAACCCACGATCTACGGCGCAGAAGGCAGAGCTACTACCAACTGAGCTAGAAGCCAGTCATATATATTTTTTTTAGTAAATACCTACTTAGAATTCTAACATGAACTATAAAAAAGCTGAAAAAAGTCTCTTGTACGAGAAACGGACGGACAGCGGAAATTTAGTAATAGGGTCCCGTATTACCCTTTGGCTATGGAACCCTAAAAAGGAGTGAAAAGTGGGCAAAGCCGCGACCGGTTGCAAGTCGATAATAGTACTTATAAAATCTTGATATATTAGATTTTGTAAACTGTTTCTAGCTGTTTCTTCTTTCTTGATAAAGTTGAAACAATCATGGTGTTTAACAGAATTTTTAAGAAATAACGGGATTTTACCATGATTAAATTTAAAAAAAATGGTGAATTGTTTCATAAAATAGTTGTTTCATAAAATAGTTTCTTGATATTTATTATCAACAAAAAAAAACAACACCCTGTGTGCAAATTTTAATCTGTTCCCCATTCAGAAATCTCTAGAATCCGTCATGTTTAATGTATTGTGGAAATTATACCAAAGGTCAGACGAACGAATTCTGATGGTTTTCGGTTATTTTCCTGCTTCCATATGAGTAGATAAATGAGACAGTATCATAGATAGATAGATAGATAGATAACTCTTTATTGATTACTATGACACAATATAGGAATACAGTATTTTGCTTAAAAATAAAAATTCACAGTAAAACAATGGGCGGCCTTATCGCTAACAGCGATCTCTACCAGGCAACCTTGGGATGGACAGAATCGAACATAAACAAGAGAGGGGGGGAGTTTGATTATCATCATCATGATCATCGGATTGAAGAAGCCCACTGCTGGACAAACCCAATGCAAATAAGTAAAAAAAAAGTAAACAGGCCTTTGTATCTATTGTAGATGATTGATATAGGGTCAAGGACAACTGTAGGCCTACCACAAGCTCTGTCTGGCTCTGTCTCTGGCTCTGGCTTGGTGTGCGTGAGTGCTCACCAGTGTATTATAATGTAGGTATGTGTTTCGAAAAAGCATACAAACAACTCAGGAACAAAACAGAGTGGACTGCAAATCTGAAAAGCAAAACTGGCACGATAATAATCAAACGACCAGAAATAACAAAAGAAGCTACAGATTTCTACAGGGACCTCTATGCATCATGTGCTTCTGATTCTTCACACCCACGTAAACCACAACCCAAGACGTATTTATCTAGCACTAGGCGTCGACACAGAGCATCCTGAAATCTGAAGTGGAGTATGCCATACGAACACAAAAAAATGACAAAACACCTGGAGAGGATGGCATTACAAACGAAATACTTAAATCGTTATCAGAATCTCTTCAGGGACCCCTACAGAAACTATTTAATAATGTACTAAATACAGGAACCACACCCAAACAGTGGTCAAGATCAACAATCACACTCATACACAAGAAAGGCGACAAAAGAGACCTTGGCAATTACCGACCGATAAGCCTGATATCTAACATATATAAAATCTTTTCCAAAATAATCTTACAGAGAATGACAAAGGCACTGGATGAAAACCAACCCCGGGAACAGGCAGGCTTTCGAAAACATCCAGGTGGTCACGCAAGTCATTCAAAAAGCCAACGAGTACGGAAATACTGTCTATATGTGCTTCATCGACTTCAAAAAAGCCTTTTATAGTCTCGAGTACAGTGCTATTTGGGAAACATTACTGGAACAGGGCGTAGACGAAGAATATATAAACTTATTGCACAGTATCTACTCAAAAAACTGCGCAAAAATAAGATTGGAAAGAGAAGGAGAAGAATTCCCAATTGAGAAAGGTGTGCGACAAGGTGATCCATTGTCACCGAAAGTATTTTCTGCCGTCTTAGAAACAGTATTTAGAAATCTAAACTGGCAAAGCAAAGGACTTAAAATAGATGGAGAGCAATTGAGCCACCTGCGCTTCGCAGACAATATAGTAGTGTTTGCCGAAACCCCGACTGATCTGGAAACTATGCTAAACGAACTCACAAAAGAAAGCAAAACAGTTGGTCTTTCACTAAACACATCGAAAACCAAGATTATAAGCAACGGAGACAAACAAGACATAATAGTAGACGGTGGGAAAATAGAGTTCGTGAATGATTACGTATACTTGGGCCAGTCTGTCTCTTTCGAAAACTGTACAGAAAAAGAAGTTCATAGACGGATCGCAATATCATGGCAAAAATACTGGAGCCTAAAAGAAATCATGAAGAACAGACAAACAGACATAAAAATCAAGAAGAAAGTATACGAAGTCATAATTCTACCGTGCTTGACATACGGCTGCCAAACGTGGTCCCTCACCAAACACGAAGAAAACAAATTAGCTGTGTGCCAGAGGAAGATGGAACGAATTATGCTGGGAATAAAACTTTCGGACAGAATCAGCAACAAAACCATTAGGGACAAAACAAAGCTAAGTGACATCGTCAACAAAATGAGAACACTCAAATGGAGTTGGGCAGGTCATATTTGCCGAATGGAGAATTCGAGATGGACTAAAAGAGTACTGGAATGGATCCCACGCAATAGTAAAAGGAAAAGAGGACGCCCTAAGACACGTTGGGATGACATATTCCACAAGATAAGTGGACCAGACTGGATGAGACAGGCTAGAGACAGAGAGCAATGGAGAGACATGGGGGAGGCCTACGCCCGAGAGGCGACTTTTACATCATATTAATTAGATCTTAATGTTGAATTTTGAAAATTGAATCAAATTATTATTGAATTTTATGTTGTTATTTATCAGAATCTATTTTATAAATCAATTACTATTAAGAATTTCTGTATGTATTAATGATGTAATAGAATAAGGGCTATTTTTTTTTTTTTTTTTATGTGTTTCGACGTAGGATTTATTTAGTCAACACTCACACAGACGCAAAACCAGAGCCAGAGGCAGAGCCAGGCAGAACTTGTGGTAGACATGACAGGATTTTAGATGGAATAGTCTTGTCCAGCACTTATAAAGAAAGAAAGAAAGAAAACGTATTTATTTATGACGGCACACGGTAGATAAAAGAAACACGAACATTTTAGACAAATAACAATAGAAAACGCATATTACACACATAAGAAGAACATAAGAAGTGAGGTGATGGAAGAATACATAGTAATACATTGAAATGGTGTCTATCCCCCACGATGACGTAACAAAATGGTATCCAACTCAGCTTGACCACCACCACGATCTATACAGGGTGTAATCGTTAAGTGTGCACAGGCGATTATTCCGTAACTATTGCAGATATCAAAAAACTTTAAACTGATATCGAAAGTACTTTACCTAATGAGTAAAATGACATTAATAACTTTTTAAAAATAAAACGAGAAATATCCAAAAAAATTACATTAATCACTCCCATACATTTAGTATGAGATAGTAGAAAGGTTTTAGTTTCCTTATTTTATGTGGAATAGTACCTACTCATTTTACCCTTGTCATTTTATAATTATGTACGATATGAAGGTTTTAATGAATTTCAAGTAGATACACGTGTAGATTAATTATCTTACCACTTCAAATTTATAATAAACCTTGTTTCAATATTGTATTGATTTGAACTAGCTGAAAAGCAACATACCAAATAAAAACAAAAAGAAAGATACTCTTTGGTGTTCGTTCTAAATTCAAATTCTTTATCGCGGGTTCTCGTTCCCGCCAATTTATTGTATTTTTCAATTTGCGTTAATAATCGTGATTGTTGCATTTATTGATTGAAAAATGGCATATTCCAATGGCATATCCATATAATAAAATGTATGGGAGTGATTAATGTAATTTTTTTGGATATTTCTCGTTTTATTTTTAAAAAGTTATTAATGTCATTTTACTCATTAGGTAAAGTACTTTCGATATCAGTTTAAAGTTTTTTGATATCTGCAATAGTTACGGAATAATCGCCTGTGCACACTTAACGATTACACCCTGTATATACCATCCTGACGGCTAAGTCGGCCTAATCCGAAGGAAAGACATGGTCAATACAATACGTGCGAAGGTGACTATGCCGCGGGTTTCCTCACGATATTTTCGATAAACCTCACTAAGATTAGTTTATAGTTTAGTAGTAGAGCTCTTTAAGTGTGTCATAGCAATAAATGCATGAATGGATGAAACCCGTGTACTACTTACACACGTTACTCATAGAGTAATGACTGCTGTGGAATGAAAACAAATACACTGATTTCTGTGTTGATTTAAGGGCTATACCCTACTAAGTTTAGTGTATGGTAGAAGAGCTCTTTGTGTGTGTCTCGTGGGGGTGCGTACTACCACCATGCCTATTCCTGCCGTGAAGCAACATCGCTGTGTACAGGTTTGAAGGGTGTGGGTGCCGGTGAAATGAGTAGTTTTAGTAGTAGTAGAGCTCTTTGTGTGTGGCCTGTCCGGGGAAGCACTACCATGCCAATCTTTTGGTGAAGCAGCATCGCTGTGTTTCGGTTTAAAGGGCCGGTAAAATTACTGGCATGTGAGGCTATAGCATGAGGAGGGATGAAAATAATTTGACTAGGAGAGTGATGAGTATGGATGTGGATTGATATATGAGCAGAGGTAGACCAAAGAAAACATGGATGAACTGTGTGAAAGATGACATGATAAGAGAGAAGTGAATGCAGAGATGACGGCTGACAGAGGGAAATGGAGGAGGAAGACATGTTGTGCCGACTACACATAAAGTGGGATAAGGGCAGGAAAAAGAAGAAGAGGCTGAATATATGTATGCCTCAAGGACAATAGCATTGGCAGGGTTTTGTAATCAGGTGGTGCTTAAGCTTGTTCCTACGTACCGACGTACTCTAAGGACCTAGCAGGTGGACAGCTTAGCTGATAGGACCTAGGGGTCTAGATCCTCTTTTTATTTGAGAAACGCTTGCAGAAGAATTTTTGAGCTTCTAGGCTTAGTCGCGTGGAACTGGCATCTAGTCTCACAAATTTTGATATTGACTTTGCATCTGTCTGATTAATACATCAAACTTTCGGATTCTTACAATATCTTTTAACTCAAGGTACTTTAAGGGCTCTTGTACACGCTAAGAAAAAACGCCGGGTCTACCCAAGAATTCGTGTCTTAACTAGAAAATAACTGTGTACACTGCTCGCAGCGGTGCACGAAAAAAATCTTATCTGCGCAAGACACGACGCGGCGAACGTTGTTGCGTTTTCGTGTGTGGAAAAGACAAAATTCTTGTCGTCTACACGAAGAATTTGTCTTGTCTGCCGCAGGAACGGCAAATTTTCTTAGCGTGTACAAGCGCCCTAAGGATGTCTTAAGCCTTGCGCACATCTAAGCGTTCATCTAATCCATTGATTCCCAACGTGGTCCAGGTGGACCCCCAGGGGTCCACGGTTGACTCGACGGGGTCTACGATGGCGTGACAAAGAAAATGGGGGTTCATAACTCGTAAGTGGGGATCCATGAACATTTTTCTGGTTTTGATAGTGATAAACTTAAATTTTGGCTTTTCTTCGCCTATCGATGTAGGCAGATAATAATTTAAGAAGCTTAGCGACTGTTACTTGTAAAAGCTATTATCGAAAACGGTTTATTCGTGGTAGAAACGCAGTTGCAACGCAGATGTCCATAGTTAGATCTAATCTCCATATGTTTAGTCAACCGGGAATATGGTGAAAATGTAGCTGCAGGGCACCGGAACTAGCAAAATGTTGAAAGTGGTCTATGAGAAAAAAAAAGGTTGGGAACCTCGGATCTAACCAATGAAACGCTGTCAAATATGGCAGCGATATTTGACAGCATTTCACTGATCACCACCCTAGTTGAGAGACCTTAGAGAACGCTTAGGTGTTTATGTGTGCGCAAGATTTTATAGCCTATCCTTTCGATCTGGTCCGCGCGATTTTGAGATGACGTCTTCGTTGGTAGCAATTTGTCCTATCCTGTGGGCCTTCCACAAGCTCTGTCTGGCTCTGTATCTGGCTCTGATTTTGAGTCTGCGTGAGTGCTCACCAGTGTATTATACTGTGTGTGTGACGTTCGACGTAAGATTTATTTAGACAGCTCTCACACAGACTTTTGAGTCTGCGTGGTCTGGTTTTGACCAGAGCCAGAGACAGAGCTTGTGTTAGGTCTACTGGTATTATGAAAAATTACAGGTAACAGGGGTTAAAACAGCCTGGCAGCCCTACTCCCAATTATCATGTACCGGTATTTCACGTGAATTGTTTGGCCGACGAGCGCCAGTCCGAAATAGCTGGCTATAATATGAGTGTTTTGAAAATACTTTGCTTTCTATTTATTGATCATGACTCGTGAGCCGCATTCCAATCGATCAACTCTTCGCACTGATTCAGGAAACCATCCTGACTCATTATTCTTCTTGTTTACTTCATCATCATCATCAGCCTGAAGAAGTCCACTGCTGGGCATATACCCCTACACATTTCCAGGAAGAACGATTCTGAGCCCTTTCCATCCACCGACTTCCCGCGATCTTAACAATGTCGTTAGTCCATCTGGTGGGTGGGCGCCCTACGTTTTCTCTTCCGGTTCGTGGTCGCCATTCGAGAACCTTTATTCCCCAACGGTTGTCGGTTCTTCGAACTATATGACCTGACCATTGCCACTTCAACTTACTAATTCTAAGAGCTATGTCGGTGACCTTGGTTCTTCTACGGATATCCTCATTTCTGATTCTATCACGTAATATAGTAAAACTCCCAGCATAGCTCTCTCCATAACTTGTTTACTTACTTACAATAAATAAATATAAATCACAAGAATCACTTTAAAGCTACCTTCAAAGCTATAGTTTGACCGCAACTGCTCTGCCGCTCCCAGAAAATGCGGCGAGGAAAAAAGAGCAAGAGTAGGTACACATGAGATCGATATTGTCAGATAGATCTTACGATATCGTAAACGATATGTTATTTTGGAATCCCGCGGGACTTCTTTCGAGTTTTGTCCATGCAAACTTCAACCCCCGCTGCACCCCTTTTGGGGTTGCATTTACAAAAATCTCTTCTAAGGCTCGTATGCAGAAACAATGCTTAAGTCTTAGTGGAGCCTAGGTGTTGGACCCTTTTCAATGGAGAAATGTCAAACAATATTCGGCCACTTTAAAAATAACGGTATTGACATCCCGAGATCATTCTCGTTCCATCATCTATGGATATGCATCTCTTGTGCCAGGCGCACAAGAGATGCATACCCAATGATGGGACGTCTGACGTCGGACGTCATAGACAGTCTGGTCCCCCCCCCCCCCGTCTCGCCACGCGCTACCTCAGGCGTGGTACAGCGGTCGTGGTCAAACTATAGCTATCCTTGCAAAGCGAAGACATTTTTCGTTTCTTATTGATTTTATAGTGTTTACTACACTTCAGGAAATCACAAAGATTTTTATAATGTCCCAAAAGTTAAGAGCTGAGCGGGATTTGAACCCGCGACCTTCTCCTCGGTACGGGGCTGCGCTGACCACTGCGCCATCGGATCCTAATCACTCTCGACGAATAACTCTTAGGGACTGTGCGACTTTTGGGACATTATAAAAATCTTTGTGATTTTTAGTTTCGTTGAAAACAAAAACGTACCCGCCGCCCGCTTTCACGTAACCCTCGCGTGTCTCGCCCCTCACCCCTGTAAGTTCGCAGGGAAAGCCTTCCTGGAAATATACATGGGGTATGTCCAGCAGCTGACTTCTACCGGCTGATAACTATGATGACAATCTTTATTTTACCTGAATCTTTCAGCGATCTATCCAAATCTGTATGTAAACAAACTTTGTAGGTTACCTTAATCGCCCACTTTTTTAAATACATCTTTCTCCGCCTTCTACTCATATTACTATATTAAGACCCATATTTTGTTTGACTGGTGAAATAAGTTTGAAATTTACCCAGTTTGAGAGAAAACAAAAGAAAATAGAAAGGGAAGAGTATAAGAAATATAGGTAAAATCTGTTTGAGCTGTAGTTGTCTCTTTCGCTCTCTTCCGGGCACAGCGCGACGGCAAATAACTATTTTCATTTTTTTTCCAGCCCGCAATAAGGAGTGGAATTTAAGGTCTATATTTTCCACCTAGTTTTGTATAAATGTAGTACATCGACTAGCCTCTCAGCTCAGTTGGTAGTACCTCTGCCTTCTGCGCCGTAGGTCGTGGGTTCGATCCCCACCGAGAACAAACATTTGTGTGGTGAACATCGATGTTTGTTCTCTGTCTGGGTGTTATATTGTATTCTTTGTATGTATTTACAAAAAAAGTATTCAAGTATTATATCAGCTATCTGGTTCCCATAGTACAAGCTCTGCTTAATTTGGGACTAGATAGTGTTGTGTGGATTGTCCACAATATTTATATTTATTTATTGTCAAGTTCACGAAAACAGCCTCTTTGAGACGCACTTAAAAATCTATTCACCACCAAATTATAGAAGATAATATCAAAATGTTGTATAAGCGACTGATATTATATGCGACTGGTTTGGATCAGTTGAGCTATCTCTAGATCGTTGGTAAAATTCTGCAAATAGCTCAAATGTTTCTAGTGTATTTTGTCCATTTTAAAAATATTTGTTTGTGTATTTGTTTGTTTTTGGAAGAAAATTAAAAGAATAAAGTAAGAACATTTATTTAGTTAACATAACATACACACGGCTACATTGGCAAACAAATAATAAAGAAGGCATCTATCATATATAGTACCTATCATAACCTAAACTAAACCAACTTGTTGGGCAAATCACCTCTCATTCGAACCATTAAAACACTGAATCTAAAAAATATTGTCATATTTCAATGTTCTTTGAGTGAATTCGTAAAAGCTTCTTTATTCATCCTAGAGTTAGAATTTGTCTATATTTAAATGTACTATAATACACTGAGAAAAATGTAAAGCTGAAAGTTTCGTAACGAAGGTGGATTTATTCGTAATGAAGGCGAAAAAACGACCGACCGTGCTTGAACGAAAAACGCCTTCCTAGGTTGGAGGCGTTTTACGCCTTAAGCGTGAGGCGCAACAAATAAGCAGCAATATACTCTCTAATGTGTGTTTTAGACGTATTTTTTACAGATTAGCCTTAAATAAAAAGCTATTAACGTGGTAAGTCAGATAGTATCGACGAACTGACGATGGGATTTAACTTCTGGTAAGGCGATATAAACGGTAAAGAAGGTGCTCGGGTCACACACGTAAAATTTTCCTAGAGTAATATCCGACGTATCATTGTGCCCCAATTAACTTCTGGTAAGGCATTTTACGCCTTTTCTTACTGCGGTTTAATTTGTTCACAAAGTGTTTTGAATGTTTTTAAATCGTAATTCACTTCTAGTAAGGCGTTTTAAGTCTTTACTGACTGTAGTTTAATCTGTTCATTAAGTGTTTTCAACGTTTACTAGGTTGTAATCGACTTTTTGTAAGGCGTCGTACGTCTTACCTTACTGTAGTTTAAGCTGTTTACTAAGTCATAATCGACTTCTAGTAAGACGTCGTACGTCTTACTTTACTGTAGTTTAACCTGTTCATTAACCGATATTGATGTTTTTTTAAGTCGATATTCACTTCTAGTAAGGTGTTTTACGTCTTTACTTACTATGGGTTTAACCTAACCATTAAGCGTTTCCAACGTTTACTTAGTCGTATTTGCCTTCTAGAAGTTGTTTTAGAATGTTTCATACGATTAAGCAAGCCGTATCGTACGGTAATTTTTGCTTTCTTTACGAGCAGAAACGTTTTATGAAGACTGGAAAAAAGCCTTTTAACGGCTGGTAACGCTGTTCCCTAAGGGCATGATTGACTTGCTTTACTATCATTTAGTTCATATTAAGGGCATTAGGTCGCTCAAAGTTCACTCTAAGGTAACCTTATCCTTCACATGAACTTCATGATAGTAGATCAGCCAAACATGCCTTCACTGAACAGCGTAGCCTGCTGCTCTCAGAAAGCTGTTCTCCCAGTCTTTGCAAGCTTCTGAAATTAATAGAACAAAAATTTATAAAGCATCTTAATAATAACCGATTAAAGGTTACCAAAATATGTACTAGATAGACTAGTATTTTCTCAACCCAACAGTTTAACCTCAACCTAGCCTAATAAATAAGCCGATAGCTTTTGCATCTTATAGAAATAATAGTGGTACTGAAATAAAACCATTCAATAAAAATCTATAAATCTATATTAGAAAATCAATTTAGATAGGTATTTAACTATTTAAATACTTAAAACAAGATAAAATCGTCTTGGAGAATGCCCTTTTCGTTGTAAAGCTTTTGTAGGTGCGCATTTGCTGTTATTGCCCACAGGTTAGCTCCTCTCATGGCATCGCTCCTTCCTCGGCAACCGTTATTGCAAGTGAAGCCTTCTCAACCGGATCACTTTCAACTGAAATAAAATAATGTATTTTTTAAGAAATAGTTATCGCAAACCACAAAGTAGAGCATTCTATAATGGTAATTAGTACAATTATTATGTTTATCTAACCAAACTACGACCTGTCTGTTATTGACGAAAGTATCATCAATAATAGACAGGTCTATTAGAGGACAGGTCGGCCTGGCATTGCAGTTTCTAAGTCAGAGAAATCGTTTGAATCACTGATAGCAAATGACAAGTACTTACAGTTATAGGTATATGCAGTACGCTGCATAGATGACTGGCTAATCTTTTTTAAAAAGTTCTCCAATAGCGCTTGCCCATGATTGAAATCACTCCATTGAAGTTTGGTGTTTGGATTTTCTTCTAGCCCAGAGCCCATTAACAAATGGGCCAAATTATTTTCTTTGTTCGGAATCCAGGAAGCCATTAACAGCCTATTAAGAAGCCCGTCCTCTTTGTGTAATATGTAAAGTACACCTTATCTGAAAAAAATAAACAATTAATTATCCCAACTTTAAAAACTCCTTTGTACCAATATACAAAATTAAATGCAAAAGTTCAAAACTGAAAACACTAAGTTTTAAAATCATTTTTTGTTCGTGTTTCCAACACAACCAGAATCTAGGGAGTAGTTAGGTACCTAAACCTATCAAATACAAAACATGATTAGGTTCAAAAACATCAGGGAATAACTGAGTTTGATACAGGTACTCTACTTATCTCGAAATGACGTATCAATCAGGTGTCTGCCCCATTTTGTTAATAAATGTGTGGGATTCTGGTCTGCCACGTTCTAAGCACGAAGATGTTTGTCTGGTTGGCTGCTGCTGATAGGTCTGTCTTGGACCTGGGTACATCTGTTTGTCTGTGCCTCCATACACTGACACAGCCAGCAGCGTTCAGAAAATGAGGGAAAATAAAAAAACCCGCTAAATTAAACTTTGAATGACTCACAACGAAACCAAACACTCCATCTAAACTCAAATCAAACTGACGAATGAAACAAGTCGGTACGTACGTGCTCGTGGCCTCGTGGGCAGTGCTGCCAACTCGACTACTGCAGATTATGCTAGTGGTGGGTGTTAAAATAACAAAATTATAATAAATAAATATTCAAGACAATCTACTCAACACTATCTAGCCCCAAACTAAGCAGAGCTTGTACTATGGGAACCAGATAGCTGATATAATACTTACACACATTTTTTTGTAAATAGATCTCAGAATACAATATAACGCCCCAACAGAAAAAAAACAACTGTGTTCACCACAAATAAATATTTGTGGTGAACACAAATGGTTCTCGGTGGGGATCGAACCCACGACCTACGGCGCAGAAGGCAGAGATCCTACCAACTGAGCTGAGAGGCCAATCAAAAATATGCTATACGTAATCTTTAAGCCAAAACTGTACTGCATTACTAACTGCCTGTGTCATATGTGTGTCGATTGGCCTATGATCCAAGCATAGTTCGTGTAGTTAGCAAACAGCACAGAGCAAAAGTAGGTTTTGAATCTCGTTCGTCAGGGTTCCAACCAAAAAGCGAGTAAACTCAGGGAATGATTCTAAATGGGTGTTTTCACGGATATTTGATTCGTTTTATTTTTTTTTTGTTTGTTACCACATAACTCGTAAACTAATTTGAAAAATTATATCTTAACTTTACTTTCAGATTAGTGCCATAGAAATTTCATCATAATCGGTTCGGCAGTTTTGACGTTGGGTTTTCAAGTTTATATACTCATACGAACCAAGGTTATTTGCCTTAGTAGCTGGCAGCATTATTGAGATTTTCGTTGTACCTACGATAAGTGCCTTACAAAGGTGTATCTCTAAGTAACTAAAGAGCTTTTTTAAACTTAACCCACCAACTGACTGAAAGTCGTTAAAATAATAAAACTGAGTAAAATATACTTTTCTTCCACCAAATTAAATACAAATATTTGCGGATATTCCACACAACACAATCTAGCCCTAAACTAAGCAAAGCTTGGTAATATGAGAAACAGGTAGCTGAGACCTATATTACCTAAATAGGTATCAATTTTTTGTAGACACTGGTTTAGGTTCTTCGCTTGATCTAAGTAGATACCTTCCTACAGGAGTACAGGGCTTGTATGTAGAAGCGAGGGTTCTGCCTTTGAATAGCAACAAGGAGTCATAGAGCGTAGCAAACTATTTTCAATGGAACAGCTATTAATGGTTATGGTTTATTAAACAGCGCTATGATTCAATAGGAACCTCCCTAATAAAACACAATGAAACACTTAAGTGGGTAGAGTACCTACTTAAGTATTTAGGTAGGTAATGTACAAATCTGCCTACCTATCTATTACCTTGGATCGTACTTATGTAGGTTTTAAACGTTTGTTTAAATAGTTACGAAAGTATTATCCGTCGAACATTGCCATATCTACGGTTTCATTCACAGAGAGATATGTAAGTCGTCAGATGACGTTATTTCACCATTTGATCAGTCATAAGTTGAACATTATTGAGCCTTTAATATAGGCAAATAATGCTAAATTTACAGTTATATTAGCCAAATATGAATGCCGTTATTAGGCTTTTTTAAAGTTTGACTATATAATATCTCAAGTACCATCCACCTTATCTTAAGGTGAATATTGCTATATCTACGGTTTCATTTACTAAATATGAAAGTCATTAAATGAAGTTATTTCACTGTTTGGTTAGTCTTAACTCGATCGTATTTCGCCTTAAGATACGGTAAATATTCCCAAATTTACGGTGAAATTGGCCAAATATGTATGGCGTTATTAGACTTTTTAAATGTTTGATTAAATAGTAACTAAAGTATCATCCGCCCTACCATAAGGTGATTGTTGTCTTATCTACGGTTTAATTAACCGAATAAGTAAATCGTTTTATGATGTTATTCACCGTTTGATTAGTCGTAACTTGATCGTATTTCGCCTGATGATAACACTAATATCACCAAATTTACGGTTATATTGACCAAGTATGTAAGTCGTTATATGACGTAATGTTACCGTTTAACCAGTCGATATCTTGAGCATGTATTGCCTTAAGAAAAGGTGAATATTGCCATATTTACGTTTATATGTGCCGTATATGTATGCCGTTATAAAACTTAATGTTACCATTTGATTCGTCGAAACCTGAGCATATTTGGCCTTATAAAAGGGCAAATGTGGCCACATTATACCTCTAAGTTGCCGAATTCATACGTCGCTGAAAGACTTTAAGTTAACGTTCAAATTTTTGTGACTAAAGTATATTCTGCCTTATTGTAAGGTGAATATTGTCATGCTTAAGATTATTTATGCCGCTTTCGAAAGTTTGTTTATGACTTAGGTTTAAGTTTGTTTAGTTTTTATTAAAGCATATATCGCCTTAATTTAAGTTAAATTTTGCCTTAATTACGGCGATATTCAACACATATTCAACGTCGTAAATTTAAAGCGTTTTCAATAGTCCATTACTGCTGTATTAACAGTGTTAAGTTGGATTCTAAGACTACCTTACGGTAAGTCATTTGAGACGGTTCGTGTTTATCATAAGAGACGTACCAGTTTATCGCAAACGAATAGTTAAGTCAAATTAACCGTAAGCGTTTCAAAATCGCCTCGCGTCATTACAATTCAGCCGTCAAAGGTGGAATTCATCTTAGGCCAGAAATCCATTTTTCTCAGTGTATATTGCTTATTTTTGTTTTGATACTTATTGATTGGATCCGGTGTGTCTGGTGATTATTTTTATTATTTATTAACTGTTTGTGATTGTATAATTATTAAATCTGAAATTTGGAGGATGATGGCTGCGCTATCGTATTAGGGTACCCCTGTAAAGATAGAGCAATGTGTATAAATAAAATAAATAAATAAATAGCACAAGTAAATCCATACGCATAACCTAGCTTAACCATAAATTGTATACTCTTCTTTCAACGGTGTTCTCGTATTTTCTCGAACGCAGTCTAAACACAATCAATTAGAACATAATTTATTATTTTAATAAACATGTTAGTAACATAAACACTACATTTTCTAACATCTGTTTTTCTATGTTTATTAACTTGTGGTGTGTTTTTCGTGTCAGGAGTACTTTGAACTATGGAAGGAAAGCTATGCTGGGCGTTTCAGCACGTGATATAATCAAAATGAAATAGGCTATATGACAAAATTAAAAATATACTATAAATTACCTTTTCATCCCACCAGCTCTGAAAGTGTGTTTTTGCTGTTTAATATCTGACTGCAAAAGCAGTTTTTATCCGCTAGAGGATAAAGTAAATTTGAATTTAGAATATCGTGTTCAATAAGTTTGTGAATACACAACATTATTTACTTCTACCTCCATGGTGCCGAACTTATCATACAACCATTTTTATTTTGTTAATAACTCATACTCGGAACCTTCTTGGTGTGTTACTTTTAGTCGCGCCATGTTCTTTTTTGCATTTAGTCATTTCCTCGCTGAGGTGGGATGAAAAGTTACGTGTTGCACTCGAGTGCAAAGATGGTTAAACTTTAGAACCCTGCGCTTGCTCAGTCATCAAAATTGAGCACGCGGTTAAAAAGCAGCTTTGCACTCTTGTATAACAAATAACTAATATAAGTAGGTAATCATTATTAAGTATAGTACCTAATTTATATTGAGGTGTAAAAAAGTTTTCATCCTACCTCAGCGAGGAAATGACTAAATGCAAAAAAGAAAATGCCGCGACTAAAAGTAACACACTAAGAAGGTTCCGAGTATGAGTTTTTAAGCAAATTTAAAAACGTTGCATGATAAATTCGGCACCATGGAGGTAGAAGTAAATAGGTTGTGTATTTACAAACTTAGTGACCACGATATTCTAAATTCAAAGTTACTTTATCCTCTAGCGGATAAAACGGCTTAATTTGCACTCAGATATTGAACAGCAAAAACACACTTTCCGAGCTGGTGGGAAGAAAAAAGTTTATACAAATAAATTTCGTATCGTATCAAAAAGTTCCATGCAAGCAAAATACAAGGAAAAAGCGTAACTACACTTGATTAATACTCGGTAGGAATTATCAAGAACTGAGTGATTAAATAATTATACAATTAAACCAAGGCTGTTTAGTTATGAAAGTGTGACTGTTGTCACGTATGCAATACAACTTAAACCTTACACATCTAGTGCAATGGCGATGGCGATAAGAGAAACGCTATCAAATGACAGCGTTTCTCTGATCGCCATTGCCTTCACACCTTAAGCCTTGCGCACATATTTTTTTATAACGCTTTTATTAGCTTCACCTGTATGTAAGTTTGTATGTATGTAACCGACCCCTTTGAGCTCGATTTTGTCCTACTTTGAACGATCAGATTTGATTCAAACTTTGCACACCTGTCAAAGGTCGATGACGATGCAATAATATGAAAAAAAATAAAAAAACATAAAAAATATTTAAAAAAAAAAACCTACTTTGAACGATCCGATTTGATTCAAACTTTGCACGCACCTGTCAAAGGTCGATGACAATGCAATAATATGAAAAAAAAAAATATGAAAAAAAACTAAAAAGTAACTAGCCTTTTACTAACTTTTTATTTTTTTAAACTATAATTTATTTATAATACTTAATAATAGAACAGTCCTACCAAAAGCTCTGTCTGGCCTGCCCTGCGTTTATCAACTTGAGGCATACAGATGTTCAGCCTCACGTGCCAGTATTCACCCACACCCTTCAAACCTGTACACAGCGATGCTGCTTCACGTCAGGAATAGGCATGGTGGTAGTACGCACCCGGACGTTTGTGAATATCGAATTGTTTTTACTAAAATTTTTGTAAAAATTGTAAATTGTAAAAACTTTAACAGTATTCAAAATGGAGACATTAAGTTATCAATTCAGCTGAGAACTGACATTTCAAGGTCTTGAATAGACAGACACAAATGCTTGCTATTTATTTTATTTATTGCACCCGTGTGGCTGCACGAGTTTAAATAATAAATATTAAAAAGTGAAAACTTATATACAGGGTGGATACGATAGATGGGATTTTGTTCAAACTGCCTATACCTACTAGGAACCATTTTTAAGCTCTGTACCAAAAATCAATTAAATAGCAGTATTTTTATGAAACAACGGGATATTTATCATGATTAAATTTTGGGTTTGACTTCCGATATTTCAGCACAGTTGCATTTACCATGATCATGGTTGAAAAAATAATTGAATATTAAATTAAAAAAATATTGTTAAAAACCACGATAGTTTCAAAAGTTATAAATAGCAGTAGTTTAGTCGCAAATTATTATTTTTTAGTTTAACTACTGCTCCTATTTCATTGATTTTTCGTACAGAGCTTGAAACTGGTGCCTAATATAGGTAATCCCATCTGTCGTTGCCACCCTGTATAACAAAATACTGTGCGAAAAAAAACTGGCGCCTATTTTATCTAGTTTATGGCAAAGTTATCCTTGTAATCGTACTGAATAAGGATCATTTTGATTTGAATCAAGTTACTCGTGGCAATTTTTTTTTGTTAGATTATTTTATAAAGAACGATTGCTTGTATTTTGTAAGTGGCCCACCTGTTGTTGACTGGTAACAATCTCGTACAGTGGAGCTCTCAGCTCAGTTTGTAGTAGCTCTGCCTTCTGCGCCGTAGGTCGTGAGTTCGATCCCCAGCGAGAACAAATATTTGTGTGATGAATATAGTTGTGTGTTAGGTATATTGTGTTATAGGTATGTATTTACAAAAACAAAATGTATTAAACTTTAATGTCCATAGAAAATAATAATTACAATTATAGGTATAATCAGCGACCTTTTCGCTAAGAGCGATCGCTTTCAGACAACATTTGACCTTGTAAGGTACTATAGGTACGTGACCTATATAAGGATGCCTACCATGCCTGGAAATAACCGTCAAATCACGATCCTTTCTCCCTATTCAAAGAATTCGCCCGCATTCTTTAAAATGACGCAATTACTAACCACTCTTACGAAACTACCCTATAAAAACCACCCCATTTTTTTCATTTCGAAGAACCATAGATCGTAATCTGACTCACACTTTGCCAGGTAGTCACGGAGTTCATTGACTTTGAGGCTTTAAAAAGGTGTAGGAATGATCTCTCTCGTGTCTCTTAGGGGTTTGTTGGTGTTTAAAATGAATGGGTTAGCACGCTTTCAACTTTTCACAACTTTGTAATGACTGAAAACACTTTTACAGACAGTAATCGCAATAAAACAATGATAGATACAAAATATGCGTCGGCGCGTAATAATGCCGGTCTTCTATCTCATAACATATTCTGTCTCGCTCACACACTGACATTCGGAAGTGTGACGTTGACAGCCGAGAAGTCTTTGGCGGCGGGAGGAAGGATCTAGGGACCATGTGAGCACAACTCGCATCCTAATGCTCGCGTTACAAAGGTTTTTTTTATTTTGAGCAAATCTTTCCATCTTCATTAAAAAATTCATGAGATTTTCAATATAAATGATGATGATGTTAGTTTGGAAACCTCAATCGATCGACTTCACCAATTTTGAATAAATCCATTTCATCAAAACGGTTCATCTTCAGGATCATAGATATTACAGTAGTTACTACCATCGCTACTTTTTAACCCACTGCAATTAAAAAAGGAAGGTTCCCAATTCGGATTATTTTTATCGTATAACTTTGTCATTAATTATGCACCGATTTGAAGAAATCTTTTTTATCTTAAATACAAAAAGGCTATACCTACTGAAAGAGAATACTCTCTAGCATTCAGTTCGTCCTTACCAAATGTTGTTTTCGTGTGAGCACGTGTCTCTCTCTTTTGTATGGAAAATTGATGAGACAAAAACTCATTTCAATCGTTTCTACGTAACGTATATAATATATACGTTACGTAGAAACGATTGAAATGAGCAAATATATTATATTTGCTCTCATCTTTTCTCCATACAATAGAGAGACAAATAGGCGAAACGAAAGTGGAACTTGCCCTTCTGATCCTTAAGTATAAATATTGATTTAAGCACTAACAGATTAAAGACCATTTTACTTTGTCGCGTGTTTAAAGTGAAGTAGCCAAGCGTGATCTGTATACATAATTCATCTTCAATAAATTATTCAACTTTAAAATTCAAATATATGATAACGAAAGAGAGACTGTATCCCCACATACTTAAATCTATATCAATATTGTGGACAATCCACACAACGCTATCTAGCCCCAAATTAAGCAGAACTTGTACTTCTTCTTCAACGCTTGGTCGCGTGGAACTGGCACCTAGACTCACCTAGCTATAAGACGTTTCAAGGTGATTCTTGCGTTACTACTAAATAAAGTGCATTATGCACAATTTTTTTTGATTTTTTTAGGATCTAGCACATGCCGTTTTCCTCGCGATGTTTTCTTTCACCGTTTGAAAGTACTGGCATAGTGCATATACATTTTTGGGCAGACAAACTCATAGGTACACGACACGACGCCCACAATGGTAAAAATCTGTTTGTATGCAAATCGAAAAACCTTAGTCTTGCGCACATCCAAACGTGAAAATTACAAAAAAAAATCTTATATAATAAAGAGGAAGGATTTGTATTTTTCAATGTTTGTAATAAATAAACTCAAAAACTACTGTGCCAATTTCAAAAATTATTTCACCATTTGAAAGCTTCATTCACTCTGAGTAACATAGGCTGTATTTATGTGTCAATATCCACCCGTGCGAAGCCGGGACAGGCCGCTAGTAAATAAATAAATGAGAGCGATATTTGATAGCGTTTCACCGATTGCCACCGCCGAACGCTTAGATGTGCGCAAGCTATAACACAACGATCTTCAACAAATTAGCAATCAATTGTACATGATCAGTTTCATGCAGTTTTCAATAAGCCTTAATGAAAGCCCCACGTACTAGCTATTACTTATTCTGTTCTTCTTATCGTGTCACTGGTCCTCTCAATCCAGTGTAGTGAAAGGGTTAAAGCCCTTTTTGACGTGACAACGTCATACAATTCGATAGAGCCGGCTGCACGCACGAAAAAACATGACTCATGCGGCGTTACCTCGCTCTGAGGCGTTCCATTTAAGGCTTGAAGTGCACGCGAGAGCGCGGAACGAGCGACAAAGAGACACAATCGGCCTCCGCGTTCAGCAGCGTTCGACATCTGTCTCTCTCTTACTTGAGTGAGCGATGCGTCCGCGTGGACAGCTGTATGACGTTGTCATGTTCAACTATCGTCAGTAAACCGACTTTACAGTCAACCAATTGTTTTTTAACCTTGCATTCCTTTCACCACCCTGGTGATAAAGAACTAGAGACGAAGAGAAAAACTGCATCAAAAGTCCCAAAACGTTGGTTACGACATTTGTTACAAATAGCATGGATATTGTCGACTTGCACGGAAAAATGTGTAACTCACATAATGTATGATTTTTAGTTCACTTCAACGCGTTTTGGGGTATGTAGATTTTGATGAATCCGTTGGTTTTATATAGTAAGTAGGGTTTTATATAATAGTAGGTTGTGATAATATAGATAGTACAACAATGAATTGTCGAAGTATGTTCTTGTCCTAAAACCACACAATTAGTAAACCCTAGGTGTGTGCGTATTTTCCTTAATTATCTGAATCTCCGCAAAAGAATAAATTTAAACTAAAAAAAAGTAAAAATCTACGTATATGGTAGTTGATACATACAGTAGGCTTAGCATCAGTTTTAACGCATCTATAATTCCCGTTGGCACGTCATCACGTCTCTGTAAAAACATGTCAGAACAAGTCGACTTTAAAATAGATGTCATTGACCAACAAGTTGTAATAATTGAGCAGGCCGATCATGTAACTTTTTTTGCAATGGTTTCAATCAAAATCTTATTCAATAGAAACTGACAAAAATTGACGTAATACGTGATCGCAAATTGACATTTTCAATAAGATTTTGATTGAAACCATCGCAACAAAAGTTACATGATCGGCCTGCAGGTACATTACTCGTCAATGAGAGCAGCAACTCGTGCTAAGCCATGTTATACATACTTTAATTGTATCCAGAACAAGCCTATGTAACCTATTTAAAACTGAGCGTTCCCTTAGCTCGCTCACTTCATCCCGAACTCCCTAAGCAGTGCAACGTCATAAACGGTGTCAAAATTCACGTTCGATTTTTAAGTTTTGGAATTTTATTTTTTTCTGTTGTGCGTTTTTTTGTTGTGTTTTTATTATTTTTGTGGTTACTCGGATTTTGCGTCGGGAGTCAAAGGTATTTATTTTATTTTGTTGTATTTATTTTTTGCCATTTCTTTTATTTTATTTTAAGATATGCATTCGTATTCTAAGTTAAACAAAACATTATTGCTTTTTTTATTTCACTGGAGTAAAAAGACAATTAAAAATTAAAAACTTATAGATAAAATTGCATCTTACTTAGTGAAAATCTATTAAATGCATTTTGTTTAAAAAGTTACAAAATACAGTTAAATGCCTTAAAAGTTAATTTTAATTTAATCGCAAAAAGTAAAACTCTTACAGTTTATCACCCCAGGCGCCTCTAGATGCCTCTTCAGTTTTTAGGGTTCCGTAGCCAAATGGCAAAAACGGAACCCTTATAGATTCGTCATGTCTGTCTGTCTGTCTGTCTGTCCGGCCGTGTCACAGCCATTTTTCTCCGAAACCATAAAAGCTAGACTAATGAAACTTGGTGAGTAGATGTATTCTGTGAACCGCATTAAGGTTTTTACACAAAAATAGAAAAAAAACTATAAATTTTGGGGGTCCCCATACTTGAAACTGAAACTCAAAAATTTTTTTTTCATCAAACCCATACGTGTGGGTATCTATGGATAGGTCTTCAAAAATGATGTTGAGGTTTCTAATATCGTTTTTTTTCTAAACTGAATAGTTTGCGCGAGAGACACTTCCAAAGTGGAAAAAAGTTGCCCCCCCCCCCCCTCTAACTTCTAAAATAATAGAATGATAAATCTAAAAAAAATATATGTTGTACATTACTATGCAAACTTCCAACGATATTTGGTTTGAACGAGATCTAGTCAGTAGTTTTTTTTTTATACGTCATAAATCGTAAACCGCAATTTACCTTTCAACGAACTACAAAAAACTTTATATCATGTTAATTGATGCTACGGAACCCTTCATGGGCGAGTCCGACTCGCACTTGGCTGCTTTTTTTTCACTACTCTATGTATGTTCTGTTGTGAAGTAAAAAAGTTTACAAGCAAGGAGTTTTATATGAAAATGAAGCAATTTTTTAGTAAATTGATAAATTGAACAAGTCATTTACGTAATGAAATTATTCTTATGTCAATGATTTGAATTTACACACACTTTATTTATTTAAAAATATTTAATCAATTTTATTTTAAGTAGTGAAATAGTCCTATGTTCGAGGCTTTACTTACATCTAGTTTAATTTTTATTGGAGAACCAACAAAGTCAAAGTCAAAAATGTATTTTCATCCCACCATCTCGGAAAGTGTATTTTTACTGTTCAATATCTGAGTGGAAAACCCGTTTTTATCCGCTAGAGGATAAAGTAAATTTGAATTTAGAATATCGTGTTCACTAAGTTTGTGAATACACAACCTATGTACTTCTACCTCCATGGTGCTGAATATATCATACAACCTTTTTTAATTTGGTAAAAACTCGCACTCTTAACCTTCTTGGTGTATTTGTGAATTCAAAACATCATTTAAACCTATTTACTTCTATCTGCATGGTGCCGAATTTATCATGCAACATTTTTAAATTTGTTAAAAACTCATACTCAGAACCTTCTTGGTGTGTTTTAGTCGCGCCATGTTCTTTTTTGCATTTGGTCATTTCCTCGCTGAGGTGGGATGAAAAGTTACGTGTTGCACTCGAGTGCAAAGATTTTTCACCTTGTGCTCTTTTGATTCCTTCGCCAACGCTTAGGATTCTAACTTTTAAACCACTCGCTCCGCTCGTGGTTAAATATTAGAATCCTGCGCTTGCTCGGTCATCAAAATTGAGCACGCGGTTAAAAAGCAGCTTTGCACTCTTGTATAACAAATAACTATTATTGAGTAGTATCACAGCAAGGATCACTCTAAAACGTCTTAGAGCTAGGTGAGTCTGGGTGCCAGTTCCACGCGACCAAGCCAACGCAAGAACAGGCAACAAACTACGGCTTGGTTCCTACCGTTTTTTTGTATGATCCTTTTACAAATCAAAAATAATAACAACAGCTTTATAACTAAAGATTAAACAACATATTAAAGAGCCAATTAGAGATTCTGACGGATAGACTATGTAAACTAAATAATAGATTGTTTCTAGTTTCTTCTAATATTTTTTCAAAAATATTTTTTTAGTTAATTTTTTCTAGTCTATTATTTCTTCTAATATTTACTAGCGGCCGCCCGTATGGTAGCTTTTCCCATTCCTGTAATTTATTTTCGGGATTAAAAGAGCTTTTATGCTGTTCCAGGCTATAAACTATTGGTTTTCAAATTCCATTCAAATTGGTCCGCTAGTTAGGGCGAGAGAACTTTCGCATTTTTTAAATTAGTAGGATTTATTTGTACGTATGATTTTTATGAAAAACTAGCGGCCGCCCGCGGCTCCGCTCGCCGTTACCGTTCCCATTGAAAAAAAAAACATTTTAAACCTTCTCTGGACCTCCACAAATCATTCAAGACCAAAATCAGCCAAGTCGGTCCAGCCGTTATCGAGTTATAGCGTCAGGAAGGAAAACCCGACTTATTTTTATATAGTAGAAAAGTTAATTTTAATTTTTGTGTGTATGTTTGTAATGAATAAACTCAAAAACTACTGTGTTGATTTCAAAAATTATTTCACCATTGGAAAGCTACATTCACCCTGAGTAACATAGAGTATATTATTTATGTGTTTAAAAAACAAATGTCCACCCGTGCGAAGCCGGGACAGGCCGCTAGTAATTGTTTTTTTTGTAATAAAATAATGAATCCGCTATAAAAAATGCCATAATAATCAATTCTTTTATATTAAAATTACATAGCAAATATGGAATTTTCATTGCTCACAGCGGAAAATTAGATTTATCGTGTAACTGATAAAAACGTGCTTCTATGTGCTATTTGAAATATGTGTCATATTTTTATGGTATTGAACTTATTACTTTTATTAAGTGGAGAATGGAAAATGGATCAGTAGGTCTACCACAAGCTCTGTCTGACTCTGGTTTTGAGTCTGTGTGAGTGCTCACCATTGTTTTATACTGTGTGTGTGACATTTCGACGTAGGATTAGGTATTTAGTCAGAGCTCACACACTTAAAACCAGAGCCAGAGACAGAGCCAGACAGAGCTTGTAGTAGGCCTAGTTGTAATAGTTTCCGATAATTTCTGATATATTTATACTATTACACGGGTATTTATCGCGTATATTACCTGATTTTATTTAATTTTTAAAAGTTATAAGTCGAATTAAATCAGGCTGCCGATGATGATGATAAATTAAATTGGTTGAAGTTGTCTGGAAAAGATCGCTAACAGCGAAAATGTCGCTTCACTCGATCAATCGACTACATTGACATACTTGACAAAAAGTGACAGGACTATTCTTACTATACTCTAATGAGCAAATTCAACATGTAACATTTTTTTTATACAATTTGCTGATGGAGAAAGCATATAGCCCACTTGATGTTAAGTGGTAACCATCGCCACAAAGCATTGCCTCGTAGGTCAGGCACGTCAAGAACGTGTCCTACCATGCACGCGCCCATCAACTTGTTGAGGCGTACAGATTTCAGAACGCGCTTATGACACTGTGCTTTTAGGTTCGAGGTGTATAGGTGCCAGGTTGAAGTCCCAAGCACGAAATAAATCTTTTTGCATGTTTTTTTTATTAAATTAATGTTTAATTTTCTTTGTTTCAGATAACCGTTGAATCTCAACAGTATTATTATTTATAACCATGTATTTAGTTCTGCTTCTCGCCGTGGCGCTACTGGGCGACTGCCGGTCAGCCAACGTCAATAAACTTATGAAAAATATGGAGATCGATAATAGGATCGAATCTGATGGTAAGATTTTTGAAATATTTACTCTTATATCCTGAAATCAGTAGACCTACCAAAAGCTCTGCCTGTCTCTGTCTCTGGCTCTGGTTTTGAGTCTGTGTGAGTGCTCACCAGTGTATTATACTGTGTGTGTCACTTTTCGACGTAGGATTGATTTAGCCAACCCTCACACAGACTCAAAGCCAGAGACAGAGCCAGACAGAGCTTGTGGTAGGCCTACAGATGATACGTTTTTGTCCCCAAAGTTATTAATACACTTTCATTCCAACTGCTAACACTTTGAGCTAAGACCTCAAGTACGTATAATGTTGGTAATACCACCGAAATTACGCAACATAACTCAAAATAACACCAGAAAAGCAATTAAAATGGACAGGCTAATGTGACTTCCCAAAATTACAGAAAACGAATCCCCCAGTAGGCTCAGCCATGCCTACCATGAGCTCTGTCTGGCTCTGTTTCAGGTTCTGGTTTTGAGTCTGTGTGAGTTGTTGACTAAATAAATCCTACGTCAAAACGTCACACACACAGTATAATGCACTGGTGAGCACTCACACAGACTCAAAACCAGAGCAATAGACAGAGCCAGACAGAGCTCATGGTAAGCCTAAAGTACCCTCAAAATAATAAACATAGCATTATTCTAAGTAAATCCCTAACATTACAAACAAAGACAGATCAGAATCTCCTGTCAAATGTCATCGGTCATTTGCAAATCAATGCCTTTGTCAACGACAAAAGATGAAAGATAAAGGTCGCTGAACTCCAAGGCTTCACAAAGCGTTAAAGATTTCAGTATTCATGAGATTTGTATTATGAGATTCATGGTTCTTTGATAATCTTTGGCTTTTGACAGCGCTCTCAGCTCAGTTGGTAGTAGCTCTGCCTTCTGCGCTGTATATAGGCCGTGGGTTCGATCCCCACCGAGAATAAATATTTATGTGGTGAACACAGATGTTTGTTCTCTGTCTGGGTGTTATATTGTATTCTATGTATGTATTTAAAAATAAAGGATTTAAGTATTATATCAGCTATCTGGTTCCCATAGTACAAGCTCCGCTTAGTTTGAAGCCTAGATAGTGTTGTTTGGATTGGCGGCATGATTTTTTATTTTATTTAATACTTTATCAAAAATAAAACATAGTCCTCGTAATAGATAAACAATAGCTTCAGAAAATCTGAACTTTCAGGGTTCATTAATTTAGGTCCCGCGATTTTTTACTGAAGATACATAGGTCGGTATTCTAATTTACATCTTACAATATTTTGCAAAAACTTTAGTTTGGAAAGGTATAATGTTAAGCTCCACCAATTGAGCTTGGCTACGTATATTTCATTTCATTTCGGTATTGTTGATGTGACAACGTCTTATAATTCGATGGAGCCAGCTGCACGCACAAAAAAACATGACTCATGCGGCGTTACCTCGCTCTGAGGCGTTCCATTGAAGGCTTGAAGTGCAAACGAGAGCGTGGAACGAGCGACAAAGAGGCACGCACGGCCTCCGCGTTCGGCAGCGTTCGACATCTGTCTCTCTCCTACTTGAGTGTGCAATGCGTCCGCGTGGACAGCTGTATAACGTTGTCACGACAACAGATTTTTTTTCTATAATAAACAAAACATTATTTTCAGCCAAGCCCATTTCTTTCATTCCAGGTCTCCCAACCAAACCCACAGTCGCCCGAAGGTTCCTCACGATAACACAAAGGCCCGAAGAGTCGTATGCTCACGAACAAGGCACGACGCTCGCTATTTCTTGCGACGCGCTCGGTGCACCCGCGCCTTCTGTGCATTGGTTTAAAAACGACGCTCCGGTCTATGAGGTTAGTATACTAAAGTGGACTAAAGGAGCCTCTTTGAGGCGTAGTTAAATTCAATTTAATTTATTTAAAGTCAGATAGCGGGATCTATATTTTTTGTCAATAGAATTTTAGTTTTTACGATATTTTTTTTCCGTGAGCGGAGCGGACCACTAAGGACTCCGTTTAACTTGCATGAGTAAACTGCATGCCCGTATTTTTATCAGCAAATAGTCGAGCGGAAAGGACTAAGCAAGAAGAAGAGTTGAAATGAACTCGCTCATACTCTTCCTTTGTAAAAAACTCTTTGTTGGTGAAAATGTAAAATAATGAAAAGCTATTTCATTCAAAAGGAGGACGTTCCGCTTAAAATTCTCGCTCATTACTTTTTCAGTGGAAACTAGGCTTTATTCTTGGCCTTCCATTTCTTCGCCTTCCTTCAATGATATTATAACTAGTAGAGTAGTTCTGTACGTAGCTGTCATTTCGTAAAACATGTCCAAACAATATTGCTCTTGCACCTTCTAATACCTTTGAAACTTATCATTTTAGTTCGACAAGGAATCAAACGAGCTAATAGACAGTAACCCGACGTCAGTTGCCCGCATCTCATCCACTCTCCTCATCAGTAAGAGTTCCATGAAGGATGTATACACCTGTCTCGTGGTTGCTGGTGCCAAGACTGTTCGAGCCAGTACTGTTGTCTATACTTATAGCACGGGTAAGTGATCAGGTTGCAAACAGTGGAACTCTCTACCGGCGTCAGTATTTCTGGAAAGCTATAATTTAGGAATTTTCAAGACTCTTGTCTGAACAGGACTATGGCTAAGCATGCTCCATCTTGGGCTGCATCCCTACTTTCCGTCAGGTGTGATGGCAGCCAAAGGCCTAGCTATATTAAAAAAAAACTTTTTAATCTGGCATGGTCTCTATTCCAAGTTTAATTTTAAAGTTTAATAGATCACGCACGTCAGGAAAGTCTCCTACGATGCATTTCCCTGCGTCTATCAACTTGAGGCACACAGATGTTAAGCCTCACGTGCCAGTAATGTCACCGGCACCCACACCCTTCAAACCTGTACACAGCGATGTTGCTTCACGGCAGCAATAGGCATGGTGGTAGTACGCACCCCCACGAGACACACACAAAGAGCTCTACTACTAATAGAAAATTAAAAGGTTCAAGAGATAATTTCACGCGTTTTTTTGGATCTATGGTATTCTTTTGATTTTAACGGATAAGTGCCTTTTGGAGGGTAGACCAATGAAAAAGATGAATGGCGTGTGTGAAAGATGACATAGATATGAAAGGAATACATATACAGCCATACTTATAAACGCAATTTTAATTTAATCATTGCTTAAAGTTAGCTCTGTCACTGTTTGTCATTACCCAGTAGTAAGAGATGGCAATAGTTTATGCACTGTTTATCTTTTGGCATATTTTTATAAGTAAGGCCAATAGAGATGACGGCTGGTAGAGGGGCATAAAAGAGAATAATATGTTGTGCCGACCTCATTTAAAGTGGGTTAAGGAAAGAAAATAAAGATGATGAGTTCCCTAGGCCCTTCATGAGATTTGAAACTGAGGAAAACACCTTTGGTCTTTTATGGTTTGAATAGAAAATCCATAGGTTTTCAATGCCTTAATTTTTTCCACCAGATGCCAGCTCAGAGCTTTCAGAACGTGCCAAGCTATTCCCCCTCGCTCCTCGTGTAGTCGTCTCATACAAGGTCTATGTGGACACGATCGGCAATAACGTGGTCCTACCGTGCAGGGTCAAAGGTCATCCCCGGCCGAAAGTCATCTGGAGGGATAATAAGGGGGTGGTGGCGAAGAATGATCCTAGGATGAAGGTGAGTTACACATAATCTTCTCTTAAATGGTGAAGGAAAACATCGTGAGAAAATGCGTGTTCCTGACTCTCAAACGGTGAAGGAAAACATCATGAGAAAACACGTGTTGCAATGCCTACTCTTACACAGTGATAAAACACGTATTCCAATACTCTTAAACAGTGAAGGAAAACATCGTGAGGAACACGTGTTCCAACAGATACTTTCAAACGGTGAAGAATAACATCATGAGAAACATTTGTTCGAGTAGGTACTCTCAAACGGTGAAGGAAAACATCATGAGAAAACACGTGTTGCAATGCCTACTCTTACACAGTGATAAAACACGTATTCCAATACTCTTAAACAGTGAAGGAAAACATCGTGAGGAACACGTGTTCCAACAGATACTTTCAAACGGTGAAGAATAACATCATGAGAAACATTTGTTCGAGTAGGTACTCACAAACGGTGAAGGAAAACATCGTGACAAAGCATGGCGTAGAGCTTGCAAAGATTGAAAAACATGTTTCAAGTGCACGAAAGGAACCTCCTTGGAGGCACACATAAAGTCCATTCATCCATCGTACTGGTTCCAAAGAACTAAGTATTAGTAGATTTTTAACCGACTTCCAATCAAAAAGGAGGAGGTTCTCAATTCAGTTGTATTTTTTTTTATTTTTTTTATTTTAATGTTTGTTACCGCATAACCTCTCTTATTTGTGAGCCGATTTGAAAAATTATTATTATCTAATTATTTTTATCTGAAAGGTACTGCTTCCAGATTGGTCTCATTTTAATTTTATTAAAATCGGTGTTAAAATGTTTGTAACTGCATGCCTCCGTCATTTATGAACCGATTTAGAAAAATATTTTTTTTATTTGGTTATTCTTACGTCCAGATTGTCCCAAACTTTGATTAAAATCGGTTTAGCCGTTTGACAATAAGGTCGGTTACTCAAGTTTTTTAAACTTATAATTATGTATCTCTTCTTTCACGATAAAAAAAATAATAAAGTTAATTTTGATTCAAAACTTTTCAAACTGTCATACTCATGTTTCAATGTTGAAATAACATGACACCTGTCAAACTAATATACCAACTTGCCAAATAAGCTCGTCATAGCTCAAATTACAATGGTTATTGAAACCAGAACTTTGAAGTTCTAATTTTAATTGAGCTCTATATTAAAACTTTTGGATACAGAAATATTATCTAAGCAATTGTTTCGTAAAACAAAAGATTTGAAATTAATTAACAGTTCAGTACTAAGTTATTTTTAACCTTTGACGTAAACAGAGGGTGTTATAAGTTTATTTTACAAAGGTTAATTAAAATGACTTTTTTATTTGATTTGTTTACCCAAATTCGTTATTTTTTAAAGTTTTTTCGTGGTTTTTTATTTACAAAGATTTTAACAATGTCCAAAAAGATAAAAGCCGAGCGGGATTTGAACTCGCGACCTTCCCCTTTAGTATGGTGATTTTTTTTAATTAAATTTTTTGTTTTATTACAGGTACTTAGATCGGGCGAACTAGTTATTTCCTCACTCCTATGGACCGATATGGGGGAGTTCAGTTGTCAAGCTGTCAATGTCTTCGGCTCACAGACTGTCAAGACATTCGTTTATCCCGCTAAAGTGAGTGTATCATCATTATCATTCTATTTTTCATCTCAATTTTTTTACTTACTTGAGTGTGGTGGGTTTTAACACGTAGCGCCATCTGCCGCTGAGTAGCTGGATACCGAAGTAGTAATACCTACTGGGTTACCTATTATTGGGTTTTTTGAATAACCTACTGGTTTTTCTCTATGTTATAATAAACTTCTAGAAGCAAATCGTTTTTGATATGGACTGGCTGAAGTAAAATTAAACAATGATTTAATTCAAATACATGCAGCGCCATCTGTTGCTGAGTAGCACAACTAAGCCACTGTCCGTAAATTCTCAAACCTAAATTATTTGGCGGAAGATGAAATTAAAACACATAATATTATGACGGCCCACGATAATAATTGGGTATCACGATTTTTTTTTTTTTTTTTTACATTTTTTTTTTATAAATTATTAACCTACATTTTTTATTTCAGGCTGGTTAAGGTGATCAAACAGACAAACAAGCAAGCGTGGAGTACTATTACTTAACTTGGATGTTCCTATATATTAAGTTTGTTAGGGAGCTTACACACGCCGCGTGTGGGACGCTGCGGTTTTTTAGCGTCTATCTTTGGTAACTTTTTAAAACAGGTATAGTTTAAGCGAATTTAATTACTTAAGTGTTAGTTTTCTATTGCGTTATAAAACATTTTATTTGTATTTTATGATTTTAATGTTTTTTAGTTTGTTAAAAATGTGTAGTTTTATGTTAAACTTTGGAATCGCTAGCGTGTTAATTTTTTTGTTAACAATTTTCAAGTGCTTAGTCCTAGGTATAATGCCTATGACTAGTCTATGGAATGCGATAGCTAGCTCTAGCTATTTCATTAATAAGATAAATATATAAAAATGTTACCAAAGCTTTTATCTTATTACAACAACTACGGCTGGACCGTATAGAATTTGAAAATGAGGAACAACAATTCTACTTCCATGATATCTTAGTTGTTGGAAGTTTTAAACAGGGAATACATTTTAATAATTATATTGACTGTTGTGACGGATCAATTGAAAGGAAACTAACGCCATCTAGGATTTGATTTGGAAGCTTTTGTAACAACGTTCTTCATTGATCGCAGCGTTTATTTGAACCAGTGTGTAACACCTTAACCAAATCTGCCTATTTTTTGATAATATTATAAACACTGTTGGTGTTGTATTAAAAAAATAATTGTATTATTAATAATTTAAAATCAAAACACTAATGTGATGAATTTGAACGAATACTTATAAATGTAGACTGTGAGTCGCTGATACACGAAACAATAAAGAAAAAGGAAAGAAAACTGTTGTTTTACTGGGTCACCCTTTACTCACCTGTCACGGCTGTCACCAAAGAGCACTGTTGGTCTAGTGGTAGCGACCTTCTGGAGCCTAATTCTCTGGCCCACCGATATTTTCAATGTCCCAAACACATTGGCATTGCACAACCCCGCACTTTTTCTACGTTTTCCGTATATCGTAGCTGTCGAGGCTTCTACGATGAGGTCGTTGATGAATTACTCAAGGAAATCTGCCATTCTCTCTTCGAAAAGAAGCAATAAAATAAAATTTGCATAATGATCCGACATGAGCCGAGAGTTAGGTTCCTGGGGCCTAATTCTCGGGCCGATCTTGATCAGCGGCCAGGCTTTTAGAGCCAGCGTGGTGAAAGGATTTGAAGTGCGCCGAATTGGGCATTTTTCATAATTAAATAATGATGAAACATGTCCAAGGAAATATTATATTACATTAGCAATTACAACAATTCCCGCAAATCGTGAAGATATAATATAATATCATCAATATTATATTAATATCGTGTATAATATCAAGTGCTGCACGCACGAACGAACCACTAATATGCGCCGTTAGCATTAGTTTCATTCAGCTTCTTGCGCTATCGATTCTCTATCTAGTTTTGAACACGCACTCAGACACGTCTGGAGAACAAATCCGTCGAATTGTGCTCCATTTATTTGTATTTATTCTTTGTTCTGTTAAATATTTTGTTTTCTTTTTGTGTTAAGTACTCTGTTTGTGCTGTGTTTATGTGTGTTATGTGTCCAAAATAAATGTATTTTCTTTCTTTCTTTCATTCTAATTCTTGGGCCGACCGCGATTTTCAATGTCCCTTGAATGCACATTGGCATTGCACAACCCCGCACTTTTTCTACGTTTTCCGTATATCGTAGCTGACGAGGCTTCTACGATGAGGTCGTCGATGAATTACTCAAGGAAATCATCCATTATCTCTTCGAAAAGAAGCAATAACATAAAATTGCAAAATCATCTCGGTCGGCCCGAGAATTAGGCTCCAGAACGGCTGAACGATCTAGATGTTTGGCGCAGAGATAGAGAGAGATTAGAGTAATAGCACATAGGATACCTTTTATCCCGGTAAAATGTATGGTTCCTGAGGAATGGATTTGTTTTTAACCTATATGTACATTATTTATAAAATAAAGTCAAGTTACTCACACTATTTATAACTTTAAAATGGCTGAAAATTGGAGGGGAGGTGGCTTATAACCAGGAGACGGACATAGGATACTTTTTATCCCGAAAAAGTTTTGACAACTTGATACCGCCAGAAACTCGTGCTTGCGTATTTCACTATCCCAATTCTTGCACTAGTTTTGTTCTTGATTAGGTAATAGTTTCTATAGGCTCCTGTCTGTAATATCACGACTTCAAACGAAACTTAGCCTACTTCTTGAAATCAATAGATCGGGTATCTAAAAAGAAAAACAAAGTTAAATTCAATCAAGGTTTGTTTTTCAATGTTGCAATGTACTATGTAATTCAACCGCTATCTTTTCAAAGGGATCATTGTCCCTTATAAGGATATATTTGAATTGAAATATATTACAATTTCAAATCGTTGAATGGAGCACTACAGATTACTAAGGGCTATGCTACACGGGCGGTTCTCCCGCCGAGGGAATCCGCTTCTAAACCGCACTAGACTCAATTCTTATGGACATTCTAAGCTACAAACTACACGGCGCGGTTTCCCGCCGCGGTTTGCAGGTGGGAGAAATTCGACCGCCGCATGCAGCGTCAAACCGCCGCTGTTTACCGCCGTTCTAAACTACATACACGGGCGGTTTCCCGCTATTACGTCATTCTGCGCAGGACCTTGGCGTTCACTCTTCGTCCGTGCACTTGCGTTCCATGTTACGGGTACATGTTGAATTTTTTTTTTTTTTTACAATTTATAGATTTGCGTTTGACCGCTATCTCACCTGCTGTTAAGTGATGATGCGGTCGACGATGTAGCACGCTTACCTAGAAGATACCTAGTCACTCTTGTCTTGAAAACATCCAATTTGTAGGTGCTCGGAAAGACAGACGCCGGATACCCGATTATTATTAGATACCCGATCTATTGATTTCAAGAAGTAGGCTAAGTTTCGTTTGAAGTCGTGATATAACAGACGGGAGCCAAAAAGTTTTGAATTGAACAAAAGACAGCGATAAACCGCGTCCCGTGTAGTTTGATGGTCTGCGGCAGTATTGTCGAGCGGATTCTCGCGGCGGGAGAACCGCTCGTGTAGAATGACCCTAAGTTATAGAAACAGTGTAGTCACATAACGTCATTGGATAGAACAGTTAAACTGCATGGTTTTGATTCCTATACACCGCTATTTTGTAACTACCAAAACCAAAAAATAGGGTAATGTAGTAGGGGTAGAACCTTGGTAGAACATTATGAATGTGCTATCAGAATTTTTTGTTTCGATAAAATGACAAAGTTATTGAATGTTAAAATTTTCAGAAATCTTGCATAAAATTATGTTCATATTAGTTACGTAGTACTAGAGAGAATCAAATTTACGCTGTTCGGTTCCGCTTGGTATTTTGCGTTTATGAATGAAATGGTTTTTGCTTGTTGAATCATTTCTAATATTTTGACTAAAAATTGTGGTTATTTAGGGATATTTAGTCTTTTTTCAGTTCAATTACAAGAATCACTTTGAAACGTCTTAGAGCTTATTTAGACAGCACTTACACAGACTTAAAACAGAGCCATATAATGTCGGCAATGCCAGTCATATTTTTCTTATTATAAAAAACGCGGGCCTAGTTTTGATGAAGTCTGTCGCAAGTGCAGGTAAATGTATTAGTATCTACAACTATCATTATGTGTATGACGAGACGATAGTACATTCGTGAGCCGGGGAATTACGATACAGTGCAGGTTTGTTGTGTGTATTAAGTTAGAAGCGCAAGGCAGAAGTAGTATAAAATTTTCGGGACACAACCACAAAACGCCGCCATCGGCATATATTCTGTATATCATACATTTTATATGGACTCGCCGCACACGATTGATGCCAGTAGCCTCCACACGCTACTTATAAACGCGAAAGTTTGTAAGTATGGATGTTTGTTATGCTGCCTTCCTACGGTGCGTGGTTCTGCAGATCATCACGCACAGCCAACGACGACGCCGCATCGGCAACGCACACAGAAAGGGCTCCTGTGCTACCGCACACCTCGGCGCACGAGACCGTTCCCATGGTGTGTCGTGCGAGCTGATACGCCTCCGTGCGCGATATCACACACCGGTGGGAAGGGGCTATTACTCTTTCACGTAAAAACTACTGAATGGATGTTAATGAAACTTTACAATAATATAGCTTATAAAACAGAATAACACATAGGATATCTATATCTATACTAATATTATAAAGAGGAAAGATTTGTACCTATTTTTGTATGTTTGTAATGAATAGGCTCAAAAAGTACTGGGCGATTTAAAAAATTCTTTCACCAATAGAATGCTACATTCTTCCAATTTGACATAGGCTAAATTTCATTTTGAAAAAAATTAGGGATTCTTGGTAAAATTTGAACAATGTAACCGAAGGTGTAGAAAAATGAGTCTTAAAATGTCTATCGTCGAATGCGCTGCCGAAACTATTAGCGATAGAACAAAATAATGTACAACAATATTGTCTACCCCGTGCGAAGCCGGGACCGGCTGCTAGTAATTAATAAATCTATTGTAACGGAGGACGGATGTAAGTAACGGGAACGGAGCGTAACGGGAAAGGGGCGAGCGAATCCGCAGATGGCTACTAGTAACAAATAATACCTACTATGATACGTTTGATGCGATGCGTCCAACACTTACAATGCGAACCAAAAACGTCCAACAATCTCGTCACTTTTTGTAAAGTAAAACGCTATCAGTCACTAACTTGGATACTTAGCCGACATAACTAATCGATGGATGATCTGAGAAGACGTCTGCGCACGATGTAGCTATCAGCTCGATTGGCCAACGAAGGAATGCGGAGAAATTACCTATTTCTATTATTTACAGAGCCCTAGCCCCTTTACTAACTAACTATTGGCCTCGTGCACATGCTCAAAGTCGCGCAACGAGCTATGCTGGGAGTTTCACTACGTGATAGAATCAGAAATGAGGATATCCGTAGAAGAACCAAGGTCACATAGCTCATAGAGTTAGTAAGTTGAAGTGGCAATGGGCAGGCCATATAGCTCGAAGAACTGACAGCCGTTGGGGAATAAAGGTTCTCGAATGGCGACCACGAACCGGAAGATGAAGCGTAGGGCGCCCACCCACCAGATGGACCGACGACATTGTTAAGATCGCGGGAAGTCGATGGAAGGAAAGGGCTCAGAATCGTTCTTCCTGGAAATGTGTAGGGGAGGCCTATGTCCAGCAGTGGTCTTCTTCAGGCTGATAATGATGATGATAAGCCCCTTTACCTAATCATAATGTATTCTAAGTATGTATTTACAATGACAAACATTTATATAAATAAATAAGTATTATAATCAGCTATGGTTCTCATAGTAGGTACTCAAATTTTGCAATCTCCATTCATTTTCCATTCCATCATTTATTTGCAAAGATTGACCCATAACAGTAACAGAATACATTAGTAAGTTCTATAAATACAGAGTATAATTTTTTTTTAATGTTTGGGGTCCAATTCTGTCTTAAAAAAAATATTATTGAAAAAAAAAACGGTTGTCTGTAAAGTCGGTTTACTGCCGATAGTTGAACGTGCCAACGTCATACAGCTGTCCACGCGGACGCATCGCTCACTCAAGTAGGAGAGAGACAGATGTCGAACGCTGCCGAACGCGGAGGCCGTGCGTGCCTCTTTGTCGCTCGTTCCGTGCTCTCGCTTGCACTTCAAGTCTTAAATGGAACGCCTCAGAGCGAGGTAACGCCGCATGAGTCATGTTTTTTCGTGCGTGCAGCCGGCTCCATCGTATACTAAGACGTTGTTACGTCAAAAGGAGTTACATAATGTTTTCTTATAAATCGAGGACATGACTCCTTTCACGACTTTTCCCTAACTCTCGTGGTTCCGGACTTGGCAAAAACCACCCAACAACCACTGGACCACCAGTGCTTTTAATAATCAATTTAAAAAAAAAACAATAAAGCTACCCACCCCCATAAACGTCTCGATTTGCAACTCGAACCTTGAATTCTAAAGTTATTTTGCAAACTTAACCTCATTTATCCCAATTAAAAACTTAAAAGCTATTCCAAAAATCACGATCGCATTCATACGTAAATGATACATCTGTAGGCCTACCACAAGCTCTGTCTGGCTCTGTCTGGCTCTGTCCTGGTTTTGAGTCTGTGTGATTGTTGACTAAATAAATCCTATGTCGAAACGTCACACACAGTATAATACACTGGTGAGCGCTCACTTAGACTCAAAACCAGACCCAGAGA
Organism: Thera britannica; assembly: GCA_939531255.2. Lineage (NCBI taxonomy): Eukaryota > Metazoa > Arthropoda > Insecta > Lepidoptera > Geometridae > Thera > Thera britannica. The sequence goes on along the minus strand of OW618043.2, from coordinate 7,404,782 downwards.
CAGAGCCAGACAGAGCTTTTGGTAAGCCTACTGCTACGTCACGTATCATTAGAGATACACTCGAAAGATAAAGATACTGACATGTACAGCGTCTTGTAATTACAGCGAAGGTTTGCTAAACAAAACTGTAACGTTTTGTTACCTATTCCTAGAGATGGGGTATGTTTACTTTTGAAACGATACTTTGACTGGCCTCTCAGCTCAGTTGGTAAGCTCTGCCTTCTGAGCCGTAGGCCGTGGGTTCAATCCCCACCGAGAACAAATATTTGTGTGACGAATACAGATGTTTTTCTCTATCTGGGTGTTATATTGTATTATAAGTATGTATTTATAGGGCGTTGGTGGCCTAGATTTAACCCAGTCGTGTAACAATGAGTTTATCTACCCAAAAATGTAAGTACACTATGCCAGTGCTCTCAAACGGTGCAGGAAAACATCGTGAGGAAACCGCCATGTCGTAGAACCGAAAAAGATTTAAAATATGTGTCGAGTAGGTACACGAAAGGAGTCGCTTTAGAAGCACTTAAAATCCTTTCACCACATTGGGTTCCAAAGAACCAGTAAGACGATAAGAAAAAGAAGTATGCATTTACAAAATAAAATGCATATAAGTATTATAAAGCTCTGCTTAATTTAATGCTAGATAGTGTTAGTGTATGCATTGTCCACAACATATCTTTATTTCAAAGATTTCTTTATTTTTTTTATAATGTCCAAAAAGTAAAAATCTTTGTGATTTCTTTAAATGTAGTACCATAATATCAATAAAAAGTAATTTCTTTATTTATATTAATAGTTGTTGTACACAATGTAAGTATATAAAAATAAATAATCTTGTAAATAAAAACAAATGTTTTATTTTATAATATTTTATTAAAATTAAATTATAATCGATATCTAAATCGAGCTGTCCCATCCCTAATCGTTATACCAACATTGCGCAAACGCACGAGCCATCACTTTTATGACAATTGAGTGCAATCTCACAGTAATCGATACATCTCGATCACATCACTATTTAGACCAAGGTGGAGCCTTTAGGACGGCCTTCGTCGTCAGGTGGATTTAGATGTGCCTAAGTGAAAAGGGCCCCTTCTTCTTGTCGTGTCATTCCTTTGAACAAATGTAAAACACACAGACAAGAGTCCGCTTCTACTATATTACAACACCCTTACAGGGTAAATTATGTCATCATCATCATCATCCTGAAGAAGTCCACTGCTGGACATAGACCTCCCCTACACATTTCCAGGAAGAACGATTCTGAGCCCTTTCCATCCATCGACTTCCCACGATCTTAACAATGTCGTCGGCCCATCTGGTGGGTGGGCGCCCTACTACTACTTGGTGGTAAATTATGCATTGAATGAAAAACTACTCTGTTTAAGTTTATTCATCAAATCAAATCAAATTATTTATTTATCCACACAAATATTATAGTAATAATTATTTAATATCAGTAAATTAAATTAAAATATTCGATCCTTTGGTAATAAAATATTTTTTTTGTAAAAGATAGAAGATCTGACACTGTAATTTTTTTTTATACAACTAGTGATGGAACAAGCGTATGGCCCACCTGATGTTAAATGATAACTATCGCCTGTAACAAAGCATTGCCTCGTAGGTCACGCACGTCAGGAACGTACCCACTTCCCTGCGTCCATCAACTTGAGGCATACAGATGTTCAGCCTCACGTGCCAGTAATGTCACCGGCACCCACACCCTTCAAACCTGTACACAGCGATGTTGCTTCACGGCAGGAATAGGCATGGTGGTACTACGCACCCCCACGAGACACACAGAGCTCTACTACTATCAAGCTTTTCAATTCATATCTATGAATATTCAAGTTATGTTGCGATTCAGTTCTGCAATTACTGCGTTTATATCTAGATATAAATTATAAACGATAAACTGTTGCATTCCTACACATCGGATTTACAGCTAGCGGCTTTAACATGGCACATGATAGACAAGTCTTCTTGCTCTCAAGTCTCTTTTGACTGGCCTCTCAGCTCAGTTGGTAGTAGCTTTGCCTTCTGAGCCGTAAGGTCGTGGGTTCGATCCACACCGAGAACAAATATTTGTGTGGTGAACATAGATGTTTGTTCTCTGTCTGGGTGTTATACTTTGAGAAAGTATTTACAAAAAAAATGTAGGTATATAATTATTATAATTCAGCCATCTCGTTCCCATAGTACAAGTTGCGCTTAGTTTGGGACTAGATGGTGTGTTGTGGATTGTCTATAATCCACAACACACGAATAATATAATAATATAAAGAGGAAAGATTTGTACCTATTTTTGTATGTTTGCAATGAATAGGCTCAAAAAGTACTGGGCCGATTTAAAAAATTCTTTCACCAATAGAATGGTAAAATTTGAACAATGTAACCGAAGGTGTAGAAAAATGAGCCTTAAAATGTCTTTCGTCAAATGCGCTGCCGAAACTATTAGCGATAGAACAAAATAATGTACAACAATATTGTCTACCCCGTGCGAAGCCGGGACGGGCTGCTAGTATTTAATAAGTCTTCTAGTCTCAGAATTTGGGAATAGGCAGAATTAGTATCGAGATTCCAGTCATCCAATACCGTTTTTCAACTTCAAATAAAAAGGAGGAGGTTCTTAATTGAGTTATATTTTTTTGATGTTTGTTTTCGCATAACTCCGTCGTTTATGAACAGAATTGATTTTTTATTTCCTGAATTGTTCCTCCAGACATTTCAACCTCAAAAATATCGCTGTCAAAGCCAGCGTTTCACTGATCGCTATCGCCAGCGACCTAGGTGTGCGCAGGCCTTTATTTCACTGACATAGCTCGTTGTATAAGTAAATTGAAGTACGGTTGTAGGCAATAAATATTGCACATCGGCTTTTCTGCTTTCGTAGAGCGCTATCTCTTTCTAACGCACACTACGCTCTATGAAGCCGAAGTTAGCCGATGTGCAATATTTGTTGCCTATTACTTAACCGACGATCATGTTTGAAGAATGTTAGGCGAGTAAATGAAGCGAAAGAGGTGTGTCAGGATCGTAGCAAGTGGAAATCCGTGATCTCTGCCTACCCCCATGGGAATAAGGCGTGATTTTATGTATGAATGTATAGTGGCGGAATGAAAATGTTCGTCGATTTTCAACTTGATTTGTTCAACGTATCACGATCACATACTACCTTTTGAAACTGAATAGACAGAATACGCCGATAAGTTTATGTCACAAATTATGTCAAAATGTGTTCATGATCAAGGCACTGGTGCAAGCGAAAACCGACTCAGGTGACGAACATTTTCATACCGCGACTGTACTATAGCAATGTGCAGGATTTACAGCTCGAAGAGCCAACAGCCGGCCGTTGGGGAATAAAGATTCTCGAATAGCGACCATGACCCAGAAGACAAACCTTGGGCGCCCACCCACCAGATGGACCGACGACATTGTTAAGATCGCGGGAAGTCGGTGGACTTGAAGGGAAATCGTTTTTCCTGGAAATGTGTAGGTCTATGTCCAGCAGTGGACTTCTACAGACTGATGATGATGACTCGTGAAATGCAAAAGTTATATGTAAAAGTTTATGTGCCATGTCAAATACCGTCAGTTGCACTTAATAAGAGGAACCTAAATTCAAGTGCACTGAAAAAGTATAGTTGTTGAATTTACTAAACTCGCATGGTTTGAGCTTACAAGCAATAAATTAACCAAATTCTTCGTTGTTTTTACAAAATACAATTATTAATTTTACAAAACCAGTAAAGGTTGACACTTGCCATTTTGTGCTTAGTAGAATTTACGAAATCAATGTATTGGTTACACTAAAGTGTGATTTGTAGGCGAGTGCCATAAGGTGGCACTTCCAACGTTACTAAAGTCATTTGTATATTCAACAATCCTCAATGTTGGTTTTACTAAACCTGATACTACAACTACGGTTTAGTATATTCAATAGTAATACCTTGTAGAATATACACATGAACGTCGTTGTAATCAACAACGAGCTTTCGTAGAAACAACGTTCTGGTTTTGTAAGATAGTTCCCGTAAGAACCGTCTGATGGCGCATGCATCGTTACTAAAGTCATTTGCATATTCAACAATCCTCAATGTTGGTTATACTAAACCTAATACTACAACTACGGTTTAGTATATTCAACAGCAATACTTTGTAAAATTTACACATGAACGTCGATGTAATCAACAACGAGCTTTCGTAGAAACAACGTTCTTGTTTTGTAAGATAGTTCCCGTGAGAACCGTCTGATGTCGCATGCATCGCTACTAAAGTTATTTGTAAAATGATCAACCATGGTTGTTCTTTTTACTAAACACTATTCAACACCCATTAAATTACAGTAATTAATTGTACAATTAGCCGTATATGTATATATATATTACAAAAGAGCCGTCGTTATAAAACCGTTGTTTCAAGAATTGTAACTATTTTTATTTTGGCAAGCATTATCGACTAAGATTCTCTCATAAAAAATCGTATCAGCTTGTTGTTACCTTTTGTTTTGTCCAGATAGTGCCTAACCGGAAGTTGTGAAACAGGCCTTAAACCTAGTGTCCCTTCAATTATAGGTAACCACAACGTGCACATCATTAGATTGGGACCCGTGAAAGTATAAAACTAGGCAGAATAATAAGTCAGGGGCAAGGTAAAAAATAGTTTTTTCTGACACGACTACGTTCTGTAAACTTTCATTACACCGGCCCATCGTCGTCATCGTCACAGCCTTTAAACGTCCACTGTTGGAAAGCAATTGAGGCCCTCCAATGGCTTTGCCCTAATCACTACTCTTGGCAGACGGATTAGTGATCGCAGTATTGGTGTTGAGTACTCAGGTGGATGCTACCTACTGTACTGCTGTATACCTACTGTAAACGCGTACCAGAAACAATTTTTGTTCTCGCTGGCATTGATTTAAGTGCTTGTAATATACCTATATGTCTATGCTCGCTGGCTTATCAACCCACCACATTTTTTACCAACAAAACAACAGCCAGCTGCCAGCTGAAGGTAGTTCCTGAAGATTGCCATGAAGTTTGCGATATTTCATTGCCATTGAAGTTTTGTATTCACTGATGTTTGAAAATTCATACAAATTAATCGATAACTGTAGGCAGGTCGCCTCGCTATGAGTATGAGGCTCACAGATGTCAAATGTGACCTACTATAATGGCTCTACTTTATGGCCTCATACTTTAACACCCTGTTAGCGGGTATTAAAAATATGACCTATGTCGATGCAAGTAACTGTCTCTATTAGCAAGTTAGAAACTTACTATTTAGTAACCTACCCTGTTTAATTATATTCAGCGTCCGATTATAAAACGAGGAGTACCTAGCAAAGAAACTTACTTTATCATAGTTATAATAGGTACCTACCTAGGTAATATATTTTATCGCCATTCGCATGTGAAAGTCAGGTTCATCCCGCCAAAAAATAACCTTATTTGTTCTTACTAAAGTGATATTGTACAATCGACCCTCGTGTTTAGTTTATTTAACATTTTTGTTTAGTAAAAGATAAGTGGTGATTGGATAGATCTATTTGTCTGTCGTTTTAGTGTCTTGACGGAAGCTAGCATAGAGTAGAGTTTCAAGGTAAGGCATTTTTTTGCCGTATTAGGGCACTAGCACAACTTTGTCTGCGTGGACTCCATATAAAGGCAAAAAGCATCCACCCTGCTGCGAGTTCATCTCTGCGCGTTCGGAGTGAACGCAAATGCCGTTCGCACGTGATTGGCGTGAGCGCAGTGACCGACGGGATAACAGCGCCACTCTGCGACCCGCAGTGTACTACTTAGCCTCACACTAAGAGCACGCCCGTTCACGCCCGGGACACGCGTCATTATAATGTAAATGCCTAGCTCCTAACTATGACTAATTATATTGTGACTGTCTTGTGAACATAATATTAATAAACTCTCTATAAAGTGACTCTGGTGTTTCCCCGACGCTAGGCGGCTAGGCTACAACCTAAAACAATTTAGTGAAGTAGAAAATATGTGAAAAAGACATAGGTACCTATATTCCTGCGACAGGCAAACTTGTAGACCGATACCACAACCAACGACGCTTGTTGAGAAAATCTGGCCTCATTGAGAAAAAAATCCTGCTGAGAAGGGCCCCTTGCTCATGAACATTGTTGAAGGTATGATGAACCATGTTTTTATCATTTGTCATTAACGCTCAGTAGGTACCTACCCACTTCAGTTTGATTTTATTTCAGAACACCAGTCTATATTAACGACAGAGGAAGAAGTATCCATGAAATTGTTTCTCATATTCAATAGAGAACTTTGGACAGGAATAACGAAAAAGTGGAAATTGAGACAAAGATTACGAAGCCAGGATTTGTCTGCAAAAGACAAATATCCAGCACATAATTAACGAGTGGCTCAAGGCAAGCTTATGCTACAAGTTGGTAAGTATTTATTGATAAAAGTTAGCCTATGTGTAATTCCAAAGATCCAGCTATCTACATACCAAATTTCATTGGAATTGGTTCAGTAGCATTATTTATTTATTTAAAATTATAAATAAAATAATATATTATATGTATATTATTAATTATACATAGAAAAAACCCAGAACTCTCGGGATAAATATTTGCAGGTCGTACAAACATTTGTCGATTATGTCCAAGTCATTATACTTTATGATCCGTGTGGTCATCATTATTACTTATTAAATTTTAATTATTTTTTTGTTACAGAACCAGAGTGAAATATTAACAAAAACCAGACTTCGTCAAGAGGAGCACCTGGCCAAAGGACTTACGTGCCAACCGTTGATAGAGCCATCAATCAAAGACATTATGGACTTTTGCGTACCTTTCGAAACTATCTTAGTAGTAAATAATATATATTAGGTAGGAAATAACATATTAAGTACAAATTCCTTTAAAATAAAATGTTGCAATTTTTACAGTCATTGTTATTATTGAATCCTTATCCACCCAAATCAAAGAAGTTTTTCTATAAATTGTAACATTTGTTCATGTGGTTAATTAACAATATACCTAATATCGAAATGACTGCATGCATGTTCAATGTTTTTGATTTGTGATTTAATTGTGCATATTATAAGGGTCATATTTTGTATTTTTTCTTTGTGTATTTGCTTTTACTTAAGGTTGTTTTACACCATTTGCTTTCGTGTATTTTAGTCTACTTTGGTATGTTTCTCTTATTCATGTTGTGTGCTTTTACCCTATAACATTGTACTGTTTCTGAAAATGTTTTGTGACATTTGCTTATTTGGTTGTTTGCAGGTGAGTAGGCACTCTACGAACACTACCCATTTTGAAGATGTTGCTACGTGCATGTTTTAGTTGCCTGTAACCTCTTAGGTGATTGGATCTACTCATGAAATTAAATATATTATGTGTTGTATAGCCGCAAAAAAAAACATAACCACCGACACACATAATTTTATTTCATCTAAGAGGTTAACAGGTAACTAAAACACGTAGGTATGTAACAATCCAAACTTCGTGGAATACCTACTATACGAAAATGAATAAGTAAATGTTACATAAGCAGTTTTGTAAGCAGTACTATATTATAGGGTAAAATATTACAACTTATTCTGTAGAATATACCAAAGTTATACTTGTAAAATATATGAAAGCAAATCGTCAAAATTACAAAACTGATTTTGATAAAATATATAACGGAGGACCAGCTCCAGATTGGTTTTTAAAAACCGTGACGTCAGCAAAGCTGACGTCACAATCATCACCGTCAGGCTGGTTACTCATGGTGGCCACAAAAACACGAGGAGATGTTCTTCAAACTTCTTTATTTTCGGTCCGATCGGTGCGACGACTCGAGCTAGAATGAATTCTGCCTCGACCGTCGCCCGTATTTATACAAAAACTCGACCCGGCCAAGCAAGTGTTTGAACAAACACAAACTTGCTTCGACGTGTCTGATTTTTGCTTTTAAAATCACAAACTGTTTTTATTTGTCTTACAATAGTTAAATTAACTAACTAGATTACATAATTCATAATCATTAATCAAACGACTAACTAAATCAATTTCAAAACAAACTAAGTAAAACACGTTGCTTCACGTCCGTGGTGTATTCTCGTGGTATGTGATAACGTCTTTGCGCCGATACGGCCATTCTGACAGGCGGTGCGCGCTCTGCACCAGCCTTCGTTGGTAAGTCTGAAACAATGTTTATTCTTTTAGGATTGGTATCTGTATGGCAACTATGTTGCCAATTATATTTTCAACGAAATCACATCTTTCATGTGTTACGTGTATAGAGTTTTTAAATGGATTTATGTGGAATGGTTTTTCGTGGATTAGGTCTCGTGGATTAGGTCTCATGGATTAGGTCTCGTGGATTGATATTGTGGATTGGTTCTCGTAGATTGGTTCTCGTAGATTGGTTCTCGTAGATTGGTTCTCGTAGATTGGTTCTCGTAGATTGGTTCTCGTAGATTGGTTCTCGTAGATTTGGTTCTCGTAGATTGGGTTCTCGTAGATTGGGTTCTCGTAGATTGGGTTTAGGAAAGGAAAAGAGTGGATGTTGCACACAGGGTTTCTAATCAGGTAGGCAAAGTAATTTTAAACTCACCGTTTAATCTGATGATTCCTCCTCGTCGTTTGGTTGCTCAATCAGCCCAACTCGTGAGGTTGATGGCATAGGTTCAGGTGTTGCAGTGTTGTCTAGAGGTACCGGGGAGTCATCCTCTGCCGCCGATACGGTCTCTTGATCTCCAGGTTGCGGAGCGCGACGGAGCTGATCATGGGCGACCTTCCGTGGACGTCCTCTGCCAACTACTTTCTTCACCAAGTAACGGTCGTTTTCCAGAATTCTGCAAATCTCATAAGGTTCACTGAACTTAAGGTCCAAAGAAGTTTGGTTTCGTGGGTTATTTTTTATAAGCACGTAGTCTCCTCTTTGGAACAAGCGAACTTTTGCTTTCCGCGAGTTGAAACGCTGTCTGTCTTGTTCAGCAGTCTGAGACATCTTTTGTTGTACGTGTCGAGTAAGTGCTTCAATGTCAACAGTCTGCTGGTCTATATTTACCAAACCTAGTAGCTCAGGTGGAACGCAATGCTTTCGTTGAGTGATTAATGTGAGTGGAGCGACACCAGTCACTCGGTGGGTTGTGCAGTTCATTGCTAGCTGAAGTTCTTCAAGTGTGGTGTGCCATTGCTCAGTTTCATAATTTTTGATCATTACCAACGCATTCTTGAGTGTAGCCATAACTCGTTCGACTTGACCATTCGCTCGGCTTACTCCTGGTGCTATAGCGTGGATATTTATTCCAAGGTGTTCGCAGTAGCTCTTAAACTCGCCCAAGAACTCTCTTCCTCCATCGACGATTATTTGGACTGGTGCTCCAAATAAGTGTACGGTACGTTTCAGAGCTGCGAGTGTGCTGTGCTGGTTTTTATTGGTCGCGTAATAGAACAACACGTACTTCGTGAAGGCGTCGATGGTAACAATGACGTATTGTTGTTCATTCGGAGTTCCTAATTTCCCTGTAATGTCCATGTGTACTACTTGGAAGGCCGCAATTGGTTTTTGAATTGGGTGTAGTTGAACTTGTATTGCTCCAGATGTTCCTTTAGATGTTCTACACGTAACGCAATTATCCACAAACTTCCGGACAGATGTGCTCATTTTCTCGAACCAATAAGTATCCTTGATTTTCTGCAAAGTTTTCTCCCATCCAGGGTGTTTCAGTGCAGTGTGAAAGGAGTTGATGATGCTCCATTGGAAGGACTTAGGTACGACCGTACAAATTTGTTGTCCGAAAATTGGGTCATCTATTTTCTTCTTTAAAATGTCATCGTCTAAAACGTAGCCATCTACTGGGTTATTATCTCGCAAGGTGTCCATCATAGGGCGTAGTGTTTCGTCTCGTCGTTGTTCAACTTTTAACCATTCTTGATCTTTCGTCATTATGTTGACTGCAAACTCGCCGGGGTTTCTGCTAAAGAAGTCTGCATGTTGTAAACGTTCCCCTTTACGGTATTCTACTTCGAAATCGTAGTTTTGTAAAAACGCCCACCAACGGTGAATTCTTGGCAGAAGATCCTTCTTGTGTTTTGATGCCTTAAGGGCATTGCAGTCTGTTACAACTACAAACTTCCGTCCGTAGAGATATTGACGGAAATGTTTGATGGCTCGTACCACCGCTAGTGTCTCCAGCTCGTACGAGTGGTAGCGACTTTCCGCGTCAGTCGTTCTCATACTCATGAAGGCCACTGCATGCTGTCGTCCATTTATAACTTGGACCAATACTGCTCCAAAGCCTAGGCTACTTGCATCAGTAAATAACAGTATTGGTGCCTCCTCTTGAAAAAGAGTTAATGCTGGTTCTGACGTCAAGCATTCTATGACTTTGCTGCGTGCTTTCTCATGTCGATCGTTCCATTCCCACTTGGCATTTAGTTTGGTCAACTCGTATAAAGGTACCATTATCCGTGAGAAGTCCGGAATGTACTTTCTGAAGTATCCTGCCAGACCATTAAACTGTCTTACTTGTTTAGCAGTTTTTGGCAAGGGTGCTCTTACTAACGCTTCTACTTTCTTTGGGCTTGGTTGTACTTTTCCATCACAGACCACATTGCCCAAGTATTCAATCGAGCGCTTGAAGAAGCTGCATTTGTCGACATTGATTGAAAATCCGGCTTCCTGTAGTGCAATGAGTATACGCTCGATGTTAGACAATCCTTCAGCGAAGTCCGTGCATTTGCTCAAGACATCGTCGACGTATACCTGTGCAGCAGTTCCTAGTAATGGGAATAAGGCTCTGTTGATGCATCGCTGGTAGACTGAGCAGGCATTACTCAATCCGAATGGCATAGTGAGATATTCATATAAGCCATCAGGTGTGACGAAGGCGGTTTTCTCAATTGATGTTTCAGAGATAGGTATCTGGTGAAAACCAGCAGCCATGTCTAAACTTGTGAAAAAATGACCGTTAGCCAGTTGATCGATCTGGTCTGAAATCAGCGGGAGCGGATAGTGATCACGCAGTGTATTAGAATTTAATTCTCGAAAATCTACACAGAGACGATCATCACCGTTTTTCTTCTTGACCAAGATAATCGGGCTTGAATATGGAGACTTGCTCTCGCGAATAATGTTGTGTTGAAGAAGTTCCTTAATGATGACACGTACCTTTTCTCGTTCCAGTGGGCTTAGGCGATATGGTCTTCGCTCTACATACTTATCGGGGTTCTTAAGTCGTATTTCCAACTCGCCAGTGTTAACCCTGGTATTTGGATACCCACGGATGAACAAATGCTCGTATTTATTGAGAAGTGTGCGCAGTAGTGCGATTTCGCCATCTTCGGTCAAGTCACAGTCAAGTTTTTCGAAGGTTGGATTGTTCATACTGACGTGATTTAATGATTGCTGGTGTATGAGTTTAGTCCCCTGCGATGTTATGATCATACTCAGATTTGTGTTATTGATCAAATTCATTCCGACTAAAACATCGGTAGACATTTCGCAGTCTGGCAATATGCAAAACTGTAGTTCCACATTGATAGTGTCTATGACACAGATGGTCAATAGCTTGGTCAAGGATAAGACTGGAAATTGCCCAATACCCTTCATGTAATTGACTGCTTGGCTTCGCTGACCCGGTAATGCTGCAGCGACAGATTCCCGCATAATGGAGCACTCTGCACCACTATCGAATACGGCTTGTATGGTCTTCGTACCGATTTGGATGGTAATTGGAGCCAACTTTTTTCCTGTCACATAGTTGACACTTGATGTCAATGATCGTTGACGGCTGAAGCATACCTCAAAAGTGTGACCAGGCTTCTTGCAGAATGTACAGATTTGTGTGTTCGTCGGTTTTGTTGGCTTCGCTGGTTTTGCTGGGTCCACTGTAGTATCTGGAGGTTTGAACCTACATTCATTCGTAGTGTGATTCGTCTTTTTGCAGATGCGACAGCCTGCTGATTGTGATGTGCTGTCTGAATAACGTGGACGTTTACTAGGTCCTGTTGAGCCTGAATTCAGTTGAGGTCGTTTTTTACGTATTGATGACGCAATCGAAATGAGTTCAGGAACTGTAGTGGCTCTTGTATTCAGTAATTCGATTCGTAAGCGTTCGTCACCGACGCATCCAATCACAGCCTCGACTGCATCTTCGTTATCCAGTTTGTCCTTAGTGAGTCTTCTCCAAAGGACCCAGGCTTGGGATAAAAACTCTGCAATGTCTCTGGATGAGTCGTAAACATGTTCTCTAAACCGAATAACATCACGAGAATATCTGTTTTCCGGTTCAAACGTTGTAATGAGGTTGTTACGTAATTCTTCCCATGATGACGTGGTTACCATCCAGTCGTCAACCCACATTTTAGCGCGTCCTTTTAACAGGCTACATACCTTCATACGAACGTCAAAATCATTCAGGTTGTACGTTTCAACCGCTTTGTTTATATGTTGGCACCATTCGCGTACTCCAACACTCGTATCAGGATCAAAAGATGGTAGGTAGACATCTTTTATCCGTACTTTAGTTTCAGCAGTCGGAGTACATAAGCGCTCCGACATTTTCTGCATAGTCTGCATCATCTGCATAAAGAGTTGTGGTGGTATCCCACCAGCACCGTGGTACGAATCGGTCATAGGCGAGAACACGTTGCCCGACTGCAGTTGCGGTGGTGGTGGCGGTGGTTCTGATGCAGGTGGTGCCCCACTTATTGAGGAGTTAGGTACACCAGGTGGATATGTGGTAACGATGTTGTAATGTTGCGATTTATCAGGTGGTGCTTGAGCTGATGAGGAAGTGGTTTCAGATGGAAGTGGTGCGCATCCCACTTCTGATAACGGAGGACCAGCTCCAGATTGGTTTTTAAAAACCGTGACGTCAGCAAAGCTGACGTCACAATCATCACCGTCAGGCTGGTTACTCATGGTGGCCACAAAAACACGAGGAGATGTTCTTCAAACTTCTTTATTTTCGGTCCGATCGGTGCGACGACTCGAGCTAGAATGAATTCTGCCTCGACCGTCGCCCGTATTTATACAAAAACTCGACCCGGCCAAGCAAGTGTTTGAACAAACACAAACTTGCTTCGACGTGTCTGATTTTTGCTTTTAAAATCACAAACTGTTTTTATTTGTCTTACAATAGTTAAATTAACTAACTAGATTACATAATTCATAATCATTAATCAAACGACTAACTAAATCAATTTCAAAACAAACTAAGTAAAACACGTTGCTTCACGTCCGTGGTGTATTCTCGTGGTATGTGATAACGTCTTTGCGCCGATATATACAAAACAAGACTTTTAAATTATACGAAATCTTATGAGTAAATGCTACAAAACTAGTTTAGTATGATGTACAAAATTACGAGTGTAGAATATACGAAACTGATTTTAAGAATTTCTAAACATGTTTCGTTATTTTTGCGAAACGATATAGTAAATGCTACAACATTAGAAAAGTATTACGTACAAAATAAATAGCGTAAAATATACTTAACTGATTCAGTAAGAAAAACTAAACTTGTTTCATAAATATTATGAAACAAAATGTAGTAAATGCTACAAAATAACTATTTTATTATGTACAAAATTAATGAGTAGTATACACAAAATTTATTTAGTAAGAAATACTAAACATGATTCGCAAATATTACAAAACCAGTGTTTTATTTTCTATTTAAATTTATCATGACTTTTGACGAATTTTACGATTTCTTGTGTTAATATTACTCAACCAGTTTTGTAAATATTCAACAATTTTTGTTTAGTAAAATCAACAAAGATGTGTGTAGGACCTATATTAACCCTTGATTTTCGTATAAAATACTAGGAATTTTGTAAATTCAACAACTATTTTTTTTCAGTGTGATGTCCCATATATTAAGAAATTACAGTCTATCTACAATACTGCATGTTACCTCTAAACTGGGGTAAAACAGTAACTTTTAATGTACCTATGTTCTTAGAAAGATTTGAATAAAAGCTCTTGGATGAGGCTTTCACAGCCACAGGCACATATTAAAAAAAACCTTTTATTTCTAGCATTAACTTAAATTCTATGACTTATTACTACATAATTTAGTTTTAATTGGTTAGTATACTTAAATTAAATTACGTATAGTCTATCAAAATAATTAATAGTTGGTGAGTTAACCCAAAATAATTAATAGAGTATGAGGTAAATAAAGCTATTTTTATTTTTTTCTAACATTATGCTGAGGCAGAGTCCGTTTTGCGACGCTTATAGCTCTCTTCTGTTGTTTATTGATAAGTATTTAAGTCTAAATTAATGTTAGTGAGTTTTGGTTGCTTTCCTTAAGGCCTGCGCTGCGCACACCTAGTTCGCTGACGTCGGCGATCAGTGAAACGCTGTCAAATTTGACAGCGATATTTGACATCATTTTACTGATCGCTACCGCCAGCGGCCTAGGTGTGCGCGGGCCCTAAGACCGCCGTCGTCGCTGTCTGACGCTGTCACATCTGACAGCGATATTTGACAGTGCTTCAGCGCTTAGATGTTGAAATTTATAAATAATGATCTAAGACAGAATAATAATTAAATTAAAAAAACATAGAAAAAGTGACTTAATAACCAAACAGCTAAGCCGATTTTGATGAAATTTCTATGGGACCAATCATAGAGAGAACTTTTAAATCAAAAATAATTATTTAGCTGAACATCAGGTGGACCATTATTTTGAGCGTTTTAAGCTTAACATCGGGTGGGCTATTGATATTGCTACATATTTCCAAAAGCAAGTTGCATAAAAAGCTAGACAGTATTAAATTTTCCTAACATTCCTACTTTTCCTACAACACATTTGATCCAATCAAGTAAGAATCCGCATCTCAGTGTGACAGGGCCCTTATATTTAGTACAAATATACCAACCTACATACAAACATTTTGAAGGAGGCTATAGAATGTTGTTATTAGATTTTGACCAAATAATTAAAAAAAAAAATATATGAATATAAATATTCAGGACAATCCACACAACACTATCTAGCCCCAAATTAAGCAGAGCTTGTACCATGGGAACCAGATAGCTGATATAATGTTTAAATACATATTTTTTTTGTAAATACATACTTAGAATACAATATAACACCCAGACAGAGAACAAACATCTATGTTCACCACACAAATATTTGTTCTCGGTGGGGATCGAACCCACGACCTACAGCGCAGAAGGCAGAGCTACTACCAACTGAGCTGAGAGGCCAGTCAATAATTAAATAATTAATACATTGGGTAGAGATCTGCGAGAGTATCTACCGTGCCTAAGGATTAAAGTGTGCTTTTTAGAACCAGTGTGGTAAAAGGTTTATAAATACGCCTTACATTTTTTCTATGTATGTAGTTACAAAAAAATGTATGTAAGTACCTATTATATCAGTTATCTGGTTCAAGTACAAGCTCTGCTTAGTTTGGGGCTAGGTAGTGTCGTGTGGGCTGTCCAAAATATTTATATATATTTAGTACAAAGAAATAATTTTCACGTACCAATGAAGTCGTACATAATTAAATTAAAATTGTTTTACAACCGATTAAGGTTTATAGGGTGTTTCATAAACTGAATAAGATTTACCTTGGTTTACACAACACCCTTTCCTTTCAATATGACAGTTTCACACGTATATTAGACCACGCGCATGATAACTCTGCGCCTGACTACGCGTGACAGATATAGTTTTTAGTTAGGACAACAAACAATTGCACTCATACATAATAAAATCACGCCTCATTCCCATGAGGGTAGGCAGATATCACGGATTTCAACTTGCTACGATCCTGACATACCTCTTTCGATTCTTCATACATTCTTCATACATGCTCGTTGGTTTAGTAGTAGGCACCAAATACTGCACATCGGCTAATTTCGGCTTCATAGAGCGTAGCGTGCGTCAGAAAGACATAGCGCTATCCTGATTTGAACGAAAATTTTTCCGATGGTTTTGAAGAAAACCGCCACCATTTTCCTTCTTCAGCAAAACAACAAAACAGACAAAACAGCCGATGTCTATTGACTGACTTGACTAAAAACTATAGGTATATTAAACTAACTATAATATCTAACTAAACCCTCACTTGACAAAGGCAAAATTGATCCGAAATGGCAGATGCCATTAATGAAGAAGAAGAAGGCCCTTATATTCCAATGAGGCCGACTAAGAATGCAGCCTTAATGATAACGTTGAAGCGAGTGGGTAGTATATAATTTTAGGGACTATACAAATTGTTGTGGACTCAGTCAAGCTAGCAAACGGTATTGATTGACGTTCGTTTGCTACCGTTCGTTTGTTTGAAGTGTGTGAATATGTATTTTTGAAAACCTTTAATTTTGTTTTTGTTAATCCATGTTATAATACCTTGTTGTTCACGATGTTGTTTTTAAGTTTATTTATTTCTGTTTAATCTAGTTTTTATTTTGGGGAAGATTGTACGTGGCATCACCGAGCGGCTCTGACGGAAGACCAGCCACCAGCGTTGGTTGTAAGCCAACATTATGCTGAGTCAGAGACCGTTTTGCGACGCACGGCTTCATAAAAATGTAGTATGTATTAGGATTTATTTTTTAGGTTATTATATTAGTGTAGGTGCTTGTTTCGCAAATAAATTATCATTCTTTTCTATTTGCTTATATATTTAAGATCTAAAATGTACGATACTTCAAGCAAATAAATTATTTCAATTCATTTTTTCATTTCATTTCATTTACAGTACAGTACGATCCCATTTCCCACTAATATTATATAAAGTTACAGAGCACTGGTGGACTAGTGGTAACAGCCCCGCCTTCCGAATAAGGTCGTGGGCTCAAATCCAGTCGTGTACCAATGAGTTTTTCTGCCCAAAATGTATGTACATGTGAGTGCTCTCAAACGGTGAAGGAAAACATCGTGATACATTTCTATGGGACGGTACTAATCTGGAAATATAACTTTTCAGAAAAAAAAAGATTTTTCAAATTATGCGATCACAAACATTTTAAAACATTTAAAAAAAAGGGCTAAGCCGATTTTGATGAAATTTCTATGGGAACCAATTTGGAAATAATTACATTTAGATTAAAAAGGGGTTTTCTAATCGTTTCCTAGATATCGAAGTTATGCTATAAAAACATTTAAAAAATACAACTGAATTAAGAGCATCCTCTTGATTTATTTGAAGTTGGTTAAAATAAAACCGAATTGCGAACCTCTTCCTATTTTATTTGAAGTCGGTTAACAAAATGGATTAAACGTAGGTACTTCGGTAATTCCATGAATACGCTTACTTTTTGACAGTCGGCGTGGAATAGTCGCTAAGCTGATAGATGGGCACTGTAGCATCGCACGAACTAAGTGGAGCATACTGAGGGATTCGGTGATGCGGACGGAATGTTGCTCTACCTGGTAGAGCTTTTAAGGCCTGCGCACACCTAGGCCACTGGCGAACGCGATCAGTGAAACGCTGTCAAATTTGACAGCGATATTTGACAGCGTTTCACTGATCGCTACCGCGAGCGAACTAGGTGTGCGCAGGCCTTTACGGTTGTAGGCAATAAATATTGCACATCGGCTTTCTGCTTTCGTAGAGCGCTATCTCTTTCTAACGCACAATACGCTCTATGAAGCCGAAATTAGCCGAAGTGCAATATCTGTTGCCTGCTACTCAATTCAAAAACAATTTGTAAAACTTACTTTACTTTGTAAAATAAAGTGATATTAGTGCCTATAAGCGATTTGACAATCCACACAACTCTATCTAGCCCTAAATTAAGCAGAGCTTGTACGATGGGAACCAGATAGCTGATATAACATCTTTATGTACCTACTTATATGTTTTTTTTTTATAAAGTCATACATAGAATACAATATAACACCCATACAGAGAACAAACATCTGTGTTCACCAAGCTATTATATTTTCTCGGTGGGGATCGAACCCACGACCTACGCCGAGTACTTAGTATTGTTCTGTGCCTACGCCCCGGCACCGCAGAAAGCAGAGGGACAGGTAGAGAGAGACAAAACAATTTTTTTTTTTAATAATTGACCATAAACTGAGCTGAGATGCTTGTCAATTATGACTAGCCTCAGCTTTTGTTAGTAGCTCTGACTTCTGCGCCTAGGTCGTGGGTTCGTTTTGTGTGTTGTTGTTTTGCTTTTCTCTGTCTGGGTGTTATATTATATTCTAAGTATGTACTTACAAAAAAATGTATAAAGTATTATGTCAACTATCTGGTTCCCCTAATAGATAGTTCTGCGTTCCCATAGTAGCTGCGCTGGAGGGCGTGGGTTCGATCCCCACCGAGAACAGATATTTGTGTGGTGAACACAGATTTTTGTTCTCTGTCTGGGTGTTAGGTATATTGTTTTTTATGTATGTATTTACAAAAAAAAAAGTATTATATCAGCTACCTAGTCCCATAGTACAAGCTCTGCTTAGTTTGGGGCTAGATAGTGTTGTGTGGATTATCCACAATATTAATTTGTTCTTAACGCAACTGATTCAAGCTTCTTTTGACCAAGTAGAGCAACTTACCAACCTTCTAAAGTCCAATACACACACACAGACATGTATTGAAGATGCACTCAGTACATAGTGATTAGTATATAAGGCTCGTGAGCTAGATGAACGCATCATTCAGTGTTCAAACGCGGATTTGAAATTCGAATTTCGGTGTTTAATTTTGGAACTGAAAAGTGTTGTGATTTGAAAACTGGTGGGTGATGTTTGATAGTTAAGTAATTAAAAAATAATTGTGAAATCTATTTCATGGCCTGTAGCGATTTTGATGAAATATTTATGGGGACAATCTGAAAAAAATATATAAATAAGAAAAGATAAGATAAAAAAAGATTTTTCTACAATGTTGAATATTATGACGTTAAAAAGAAAAAAAGAGATTTAAATTTTCATAATATATTTGAGAGTTAACCCTAAACGAAAGTCCTTTCTGTTAAATAATCTGGTTCCTGATAATGACAATTTTCTAAGGTTGACAAAATTTTTGGTAATTTTTACGGGGTATTTTGTAACACGCTGCGTACAATGTTTGGACTTGCCACTGACTAGCTCTAACTCTGCTGCTGCCATTACAGCATAACAGATAATCATAACCTAAGTAATATGTTCTTGCCGTTTTTATTTTTATTTTTTTTGATTGATACAGAGAAGTACAGATTTCATTTTCAGCTAAGTAAGTTAGTACCTACCTGTTCGTCGTTGGTCACGATTGATCTTAAATTAAACAGTAGTAGATGCCTATCTAACAGTAAATTAGTAGTAGAGCTTTGTGTGTGTCTCGTGGGGGTGCGTACTACCACCATGCCTATTGCTGCCGTGAAGCAGCATCGCTGTGTTTCGGCTTGGTGGTGGGTGCCGGTGACATTACTGACACGTGAGGCTGAACATCAGCGTGCCCTCAAGTTGAAGGACGCAGGGCACGTGATGTGCGTGACCTACGAGGCAATTTGTTATAGGCGATAGTTACCACTTAACATGAGGTGGGCTTCCCTCAGACAGTTGTGCATTAAAAAAAGACGTAATATTAGACATGTGCCAAGTAGTGTAGTAGTAGAGCTCTTTGTGTATGGCTCGTCCGGGTGTTGATGACGATATTTTCTAGTGGAGCTGACTGTACCTCTGATAATCTCGATCAGACTTCATTGTGCGACGCTCACGCTTGTTCATAAATAATAATATTTCATTTATAATATTTCTTTTTACAGAAAACGATATCCCACCGCTAATCTTAGATAGCCAGGAAATCCTACAAAATGAAGGTAAACATTTTCTCAAGCCTTAAATAAATATTTTAAAAATATCGATTAAGTATTTTATTGAGAGCATTAAGTTTGCTTAGTACGATACAATTTTTTTTGAGTGCAATAAATAATTTTTGTTTTTTTTTCTATTGCTACGTATTTGATCTATTTTTCTAAAGCTATAAGTATGTTTTTTGTTGCAGTTTTTTATAGTGTGTTCAGTACTCGTGGTATCGACTTTAGCAGAACCCCCTGTAGATAACAAGTAAGTATTTACTTTCCTTTTATAATATTTAATCTGATTTAGACAGACCTCCCATGGCAAATTGGGGCCCCTCAAGTGAGTGCAATACGCTCACTCATAACTACTAAAAACATCAAATTCAGTAAATTAGGGCCCCTCAAGCGAGTGCAATACGCTTAGTCATAAAAACTAAGAACATCAAGTTCAGAAAATTGGGGCCCCCTCAAGTGAGTGAAATACGCTCAGTCAAAACTACTAAAAATCAGTAAATTGGGGCCCCACAAGTCAATACGCTCAGTCGTAATGCATTGTTAAAATCATCAAAGTACTTACAGGTCTTTGCATCTATTGTAGATGATTATATCAGCGTCAGTGGCAACTTTTTAGCCATGGCCTTGCTCTGGAAACTATAGTGGCAATTTTTTCAAACCAGTGTGGTGAAAGTATTGTATGTACGCCTTGGAGAGACTCCTTTGCGTACTTGATATAGATTGTCGAGTTTTTTAGATTCTACGTCATGCCAGTTTCCTCACGATGTTTTCCTTTACCAGAGTAGGTAGAGTTGTTTTAAGTTCGGTTAATACTTTTCCTTGCTAATAAAATACACTGTGTTTAGATACCTACCTCCAAACCAGCGCTCGAATGGATTCGGGCCTCCTTCAGACTCGTACGGCGTGCCTGGAGTGAGCCCTAGAGTACCACAGGGCAGGACAGACGCCATCTTTGGGTACGATTTTAACAGGGCTCTTAACAGGAATAATGAAGGAACAGGATCTTAGGCAAGGTTTCTGGTTCATAAGTTTTTGGTCAAAACATCTGGACCAACGTTCACAGGACAGTGTGGCCAGGTGTTTTGTTGAATAACTTTGTATCTTATAAGTACATCATATTATTATGGATAACATCCAATTTATTTCAAAGCTGCCTTGGACCCTGACTCTTTAAATCTCTGTAATGCTACTGCTATGTTTTTTTTATTCAATCTATAAAAAATAAAACAAAATTATATTAATCTACTTTTGACCACTAAAAACAGATCAACTGTAAAAATATGATGCAATCTAGTTTTGAAGAAGCACTGTCTTCCCACTGGTTATTTTTAGCTCATGATAATTGTTAATTTTATTTCAGAAGTAGACAATCCAGCTACAGCCCTCGCTCTTCAGCCGCCCGCCCCTCTTCTCAATATGGTGCCCCTTCCAGTCAATACAACGCTCCTTCTCAATTCAGCGCCCCTTCCAGCCAGTATGGTGCTCCAGGACAATCTAAAACCCCATCCTCCCAATATGGGGCCCCCAATGGCCAGTCGAGAACCCCATCTTCCCAATATGGTGCCCCTAACGGCCAGTCGAGAACCCCATCTTCCCAATATGGTGCCCCTAACAGCCAGTCGAGAGCCCCATCTTCCCAATATGGTGCCCCTAACGGACAATCGAGAACCCCATCTTCCCAATATGGTGCTCCCAATGGTCAATCAAGAACCCCCTCATCTCAATACGGCGCTCCTGGCCAAAGAACCCCTTCATCTCAATACGGTGCCCCCAACGTCAAATCAAGAATCCCTTCTTCCTTATACGGAGCACCTTCTGCTCAAAGTAGGACTCCTTCGTCTCAATATGGTGCCCCCTCTGCCCAATCTAGAACCCCGTCTTCCCAATACGGTGCGCCATCTGCCCAAAGCAGGGCCCCTTCAACCCAATATGGCGCCCCAGGGTTTGGTGGTAGACAACCTTCAGCAGAGTACGGAGTACCATCAGCTCAGTCTCCATCCCAGGAATATGGCGTTCCCAGTTTTGGTAACCAAGGTGAGATAATTCTACTTCGTTGTCAAAGTCAAATATCAAAGTCAATAGTTTTTTATTCAGTACGATGCAAGAATCACTTTGAATATGGTTATATAACTATTCCCTCAAACCACAGTACAAATTAATTAAGAAAACTGGGTGCTAAACTATCAGAAAAAACTAAGGGTCACAAAGTTACATATACCAACATATTTTTATTTCTAGATTCTGTGTAGGTAGGTACTATAATGAACTACATATTTTGAAGCGTAAGCTGTTCTTCTAGACTTGGTCGCGTGGAACTGGCACCTAGACGGACCTAGCTTTAAGACTTTTCAAAGTGATCCTTGTGATACTACTGATAAATAAATACACTTTTGATTTGATTTGACTAACTAATTAAATGACTGGTAACGGTTAATCATGGTAGACGTCTCACAACTCAATGTTTGAACACGTCTCCCATGTTGATGATCTAAAGTGATCCAATAAGATTCTACTGAACACACACCATTTTAGCTCACAGACTCACAAGAATTTCTTCAGCAGGTCAGCAAGGGTACTCCCAGGAGCAGAGCAGGCAGTACCTACCTCCCGGAGCAGGCGGCAGGAACGGAAACGGATATGATGATGGGAGCGACGGAGTAAGTTTTATCACTATAAGACTCCTTACGTCATGTGACTAGGAGAGTGATGAGTATGGATGTGGATGGATATGTGAGCAGAGGTAGACCAAAGAAAACATGGATGAACTGTGTGAAAGATGACATGGATAGGAGAGGAGTGAATGCAGAGATGACGACTGACAGAGGGGAATGGAGGAGGAAGACATGTTGTGTCACCACATAAAGTGGGATAAGGGCAGGAAGAAGAAGAAGACTTACTCAAAACATATTATCTTGTCATCAATCGTACCCGTTTACGAAAATACCCATGTTGCTAAACCAGTACCAATTTACCGTATGTGGAATTAGATTGCATGAGCCAGGACTCATTCGTACCGATTTATAAAAATGGCGGTGTTGCCAACTGTTACCAATAAACGGTGCATTTGGATACCGATTAATAAAAAATACCGGTATTACCAACTGTAACGTTATGTGTAATTTGTTTTTAGGAGCCGGCGAGCTACAGTTTCGAGTACATGGTGAAGGACGAACCTTCCGGCAACGACTTCGGACATCGCGAGTCCAGGGAAGGCGACCGCGCAGAGGGACTATACTACGTGCTGCTTCCTGATGGCAGGAAACAGGTAAAAAATCTTTAAAAATTATCTTTGTGATAAGTAAAAAACCGGTAGAAACTAAGCCGTAGTTTTTTGCCTGTACTTCTAAGTGGTTGCGTGAAACTGGCACCTTAGATCACCTAGCTGTAAGACTTTTTAAAGGTGGTATATCGTCGCATGAAAAAAACGCTGGTTGGGAGAGGTTTGCGCATGCAAAACTAGCACTTCATACAACCCAAAAGATGCGGGTTTTCAAGTGCAAACACGCTCTATCAGCGTTTTTAATGACGATACCATAATATACATCAATGCAAACAGCAGTTTCAGCTCTACACATTTAGTTTTTCCACAAGACTTAGTTTTTTCAGTGATACAATGACAGGCTTTATTACTAACAGTGATATCTATCTAGTATGCTTTGGAATAACCGAACTGAACGTTACAAGAAAAATTGAGATTATACTTCTTATTCTTGCTTCATTAAATTATAACACAACGAAACTTTAAAACATTTATCACATGCTAAAATAGTAGTAAAATTATGTACTTACCTTTAAAATTTCAGACTGTGGAATACGAGGCAGACCAAGACGGCTACAAGCCCAGGATATCATACGAAGACACAGGTCTTGGTCAAGGTTACAATGACAACGCACAAAGCTATGATGGGAACCAGAGTGGACCTTACTAGACCTCAAAAACGATACAGACAGACATTATTACGTTAAGGACAATGTATGAAATGACGTTTCCAGTGATCTCACTATACCAGTTTAAATACCGATCTAAGAAAACCGGTATTATTACATACTAAATACCGATCTGTTCACCTATACTTACTTTTGATAAGCAGAAAAAAAACATCTGAGAAAACCGGTATCAAACTTAAGCTAAATACCAGTACTAAGATGTTTCAGTAGGTCAATAAATACCTGTTTAAATTTAAGGTAAAATTAAAAACCGGGTATTTTTAGTTTTTTTATGTAAAAAAAAACTGATGTCATTGGTTTTGTCTGTCTAAATATTTTTAAGAATGCTAAACCTTTATGTTACCGAGTGTTACCTGTGTTACTTATATCGACGACGTATGCTATGGAAAGGATTTTGAGTCATATTCATATTAGTTTAGAGTACAAAACGCTTATTAGATGATAAAAACATACTCACTCTAATTTTTATTTTATTTTCTTTCTTATATCTTTTAAATCTATGGATACCCTGATTGTATGAAATTTTATTTTAATACTTTTTTTTTCAAAAAATGCTGAAAGCTATTTAAACAGTTTGGAGTAAAATTATTTTTGTTGTACATTAAGAGGATCAAAGGCCAGTATTTATTTATTTATTATTATTGCTCTTAAAATCTGTTTTTTCATACTTATTTATTTAGTTTAAGGAAAAGCAATTGTAATACTCAATTTGTAAATAAACTATACTATGAAAACTATTTTTATTCATTTAATTTAAAAAAAGTGAACAGGCTTTTGCATCTATTGTAGATGATTCATATAGCATCAGGGGCAACTGGTGTTTACTCATGCCCCAACTTGCGGGACCCTATAGTGCCTGGGACAGGATTTTAGATGGAATAAGCTTGCCCAGCACCTATACCATCCTGACAGCTTAGTCGGCCTAATCCACAGGAAAGACATGGTCAATACGTGCGGAGCTGAGTAACCCGCGGGCTCCTCATGATGTTTTCCTTCACCGTTTGAGAACAAGTTTCAGAAGTTTGGACAGAAAAACTCATTAGTACATGTCTGGGTTTGAACCCATAACCTTAGGATCGGAAGGCGGGGCCGCTACCACTAGACCACCAGTGTTCTCGTTTGTTTTTTTTTAAGTTTAATTTAAACAATAAATAATACAGCATAATCTTATGTAGGCTATTTATTTTCTTTGATATCATAAAGAAAAAGTTTTACATTATCTTATTTCTAAAAACTAAAACATTCCAAATGTAACTGTAATTTGTAACAAATATAATATTAATTTCAATAAATAATACTAAAATAAATAAATAAACCATAGATCCAAAAAAAAAACTAGAAAAATCTTTACTTTGCGAAAATATTTTTGTGACAGTATCAGGAGTTTTTCACATATGCCCCTATTTACGGGTCCCTATAATGCGCGGTTTGCGACAGTTTTTCTCAATTACGTAGGCTTTCCCTATTCTATCGTTACAATTTAGTTAACAAAGTTAAAATATTAGTGGCAATTCCACACAGCACTATCTAGCCCCAAACTAAGCCAAGCCTGTACTATGGGAACCAGATAACTGATAATTGCATACTTATTTACATACATACTTACAATACAATGTATAACCTCTTTTATAATTATTTTTACACTTAATATTAACCATATTTAAGTATCATTTTAACTTACAAGTGAACTTCTGAAATAATTGACAATTAAAAAATAAACAATTATTTCAAAAAGGATGGTATTTAAAAGTACTTCAATTTATTCCCATTTCATTAACCCCTGCGTTCCACCAAATATACTGAATGTGCACCAAAATATGTTAATTAAAATATGTCATAACGAGCATCTATTTAACAACTGTTGCAAATTTGTAAAAATAGTAATAGGTACACCTAATTTTAAAAACAAGCATTTATTTTTTTAGTTTTACTTCAGATAATGCACTGCAAAATGTATTTGAATCAAATACCAATTAATGTCCAATGTAGCTTTATTAATAAAAAAAATGAACAATTGTACTAAACTGGCAGCCCCTTTGAGGTTATTGGGAAAAAAATATTCTCTGGCACTGCGGCGGCCGCACGCTCGCTCTGCTCGCTCGCCTTGTGCGTAATTTTTATGTTCTAACATAACCTAACCTATCCAAGTCGGATCCGCCCTTTGTGTAACATTCAGGAATATTTGGTGCACGATCAGTATTTTTCGGGGAAGATCAATATTTTAGAAATGCATACATTGATGTACCTTAAGATTTTTGGTGAACACAAAAATATTATCCTTTCAAAAACCCACAAAAAGACTATATTTACTTAAAGTAACATTTTATCTTTTGGTAACATTTTGACTAATGTCTTTCCTACTTATTTTAACTTATTTCAACAGGCAGTTATAATATCATAAACGAATAATTATTATATTCCTACGACTGGTAATTGTATACAATTTTAAAACTTAAAAACAACAATATTACAGTAGGTCTTATCGCTATAAGCCATCTCTACCAGGCTACTTTGATTTTCTACAGATCTTATTTCGGTAATCTCAATGAGATATAGGTTATATTTTTGGAAACTTTACTTTCAATACAATACAATATTAATTACAAAAGTTAAAAAAAAGACCAAACAAAAATAAAATAACAATAAAAAAATAATCTCTTTAGCCTCAATCTAAATATCTATCTATAATAATATCTATAATAATATAGGGTACATAAATATACCCTATATTACTCAGGGTGAATGTAGCTTTCCAATGGTAGATAATTAAGAGGAAAGTTTTGTATGTTTTTAATGAATAAACTCAAAAACTACTGTGCCGATTTCAAAAATTCTTTCACCATTGGAAAGCTACATTCACCCTGAGTAACATAGGCTATATTTGTGTTTAAAAAAACAAATATCCACCCGTGCGAAGCCGCGACAGGCCGCTAGTGAAATGTAAAACTATATGCTTAGTAATATCTTAGTTTTTAAACAATAGCTCAGAGATATTTAATTCTAATAAACTATAAAAAAATCGGTTGTCTGTAAAGTCGGTTTACTGACGATAGTTGAACGTGACAACTTCATACAGCTGTCCACGCGGACGCATCGCTCACTCAAGTAGGAGAGAGACAGATGTCGAACGCTGCCGAACGCGGAGGCCGTGCGTGCCTCTTTGTCGCTCGTTCCGCGCTTTCGCTTGCACTTCAAGCCTTAAATGGAACGCCTCAGAGCGGGGTAACGCCGCATGACTTCATGTTTTTTCGTGCGTGCAGCCGGTTCCATCGGATTATAAGACGTTGTCACGTCAAAAAAGGAAATTTATTAAACTATATTTAAACTAAAACTATAGCTAGGACACGTATGTGCGTGATTTTAAGTACATTAGATTACTTCTCACAAAAACTTGAGATTACAAGTAACATCTAAGTGGCGCCATCTTTTGGTTAATTTAGTACAACAGAGATTTATTAAGTCTTACGCATGAAGCATTCTGCGGTGGCGATCAGTGAAATGCTGTTAAATTTGACAGCGTTTCACTGATCACCACCGCAGAACGCTTAGATGTGTGGAATATTTTACAGATTTTTTGAGATCTTAAACGTTTATAGGTCACAAGACTTGACCAGAGTATTCTTAAAGGATTAATAGTTTTAAAGAAAAAGATTAAAAAATAATGAAAATATAATACTTATTGATTGAGAATACTTAATCAGGAAAAAAAAATTGAAAAAAATATTAAAAAAAACTTTGAGAACGAATATAATTACAAAAAAAAACCTTTTCATTTGTGTGAAAAAGTTGCTTCATTAAAAGATGATTCAAAAGACGATTCAAAGAGATTCTTGTGATTTTCAATAATATCGTTTTACATGAGCCTAATTGAGTATGTTTCTGTTAATTAGCGTGTTTTAGACAATAAGTTTAAAATGCTTCAGATGTTATGTTAAAAATCTTTTACAATAACAATACATGTTTAAGTGTGGGTGTGTTGCACTCACACACACCGGTTCATTGTTGTATCTGAAATAAAAAAAACATAATTAGGTATCCATAGCTAAATTATTAAATAAAATAATTAAATAAGTTGCTGGTTCTCCAATATACAGGGTGTTCCATAAGTCAATGTCAAGCCGGAAACAATCGATGGGCCAAGTCATGACGGTTATCAGAATATTATTAAAAAAAATATTTGCCATGTAACTTTCGAGTTATGAGTATTTTAATAAAACAGGAAAAACTGACACCCTGTGATGATCTTTTAAGTCCTGTGACTACAAATATTAACTTTTCGTGAAACTTTCTTCTGCAATGTAAGTATGAATAACCCTTCTGTAAATTACAATTCAAAATTAAGCCATAACTGCCTCAGTTGTTAATAAAACCGTGGAGTTTTGGCCAACATTTCATTTCAGATAATTACATCACCCAGCTTTAACCGACTTTACCGCAAAAAAAATGTACTACACTATCATCAAGTATTCGGCTTGACGTTGATATGGGACACCCTGTATAACCAAATAAATAAATAATTAATAATGCGGAACATCTACACATTTATACTCATGAAAATAAGACAAATAATATAAGTTAAAAAACTTAGGAAAAGAACTTCATGGCTAATGCTGAACTGATGTTGATGAAATTTCTATGGGACCAATCTGAAAGTATTTTCCAGATAAAAAAATAATTTACATAGTCGGTTAATAAAATGACGGAGGTATGCAGTAACAAACATTTAACAAAACGACTTAACCGATTTTTACGAAATTTCAATAGAATAACCAATCTGGAAATAATTACTTTTCAGATTTAACAAAAACAAATCGGTTCAAAAATAACAAAAAAATACAACCGAATTTAATACCTTCTTTTTTATTTGAAATCGGATAAAAATAAGTCAGCGGCCGCAAGATAGTAATAAAATAAAATAAATAAATATTGTGGACATTTCACACAACACTACCCAGCCCCAAACTAAGCAGAGCTTGTAATATGGGAACCAGATAGCTGATATAATACTTGAATACATTTTTTTTTTTGTAAATACATACTTAGAATACAATACAACACCCAGACAGAGAACAAACATTTATGTTCACCACACAAATATTTGTTCTCGGTGGGGATCGAACCCACGACCTACGGCGCAGAAGGCAGAGCTACTACCAACTGAGCTAGAGGCCAGTCAATATAACTTACGCATTCGTTCTAGATATTTCTCGAGTGTTGAACACAAATCTTTTCTCGTCCTTCATGTGTACTGTCGACGCTTCGTATGTACCGAACCCGGGACCAACGTTGACCTGAAATAACAAGTCGTTAGCCGAAAAATGTAGAATCACAAGGATCACTTTGAAACGTCTTAAAGCTAGGCTGAGTCTAGGTGCCAGTTCCACGCGACCAAGCCGACGCAACAATGTCGTCAGTCCATGGGGTGGGGTCCTCCTACGTTTCATGCTTCTTATAGGAAAGTCTTGGGGCTAATTTTACAATCTACAAAATAATTATATCCGTCAAATAAAAAAAAAATATTCATGTCTTCGACTATCAAGGACTATCATTTTGTGACGAATGGAAAAATCCGACTAAATACTACGTTCTTATACTGTCAAGTACCTTTATTTGATAATAATCCTTATTAGTGTTATAGTTAGAGTTGAATTTGCCGACATATCCATCCGGATCGCGGTTCTCTTTGAACGTTAACATTCGCTTGTTAGCGCGACGTCGCATCACCCACGTTATTGAAGTAAGCGTGCGTGGGACACAATTTGATCTGAAAAATAATAATAAGTTATAATTTTCAAAGAAGAAAATCTTAATAAAATAAAGAAATATTGTAAACAATCCACAAAACACAATCTAGCCCCAAATTAAGCCGAGTTTGTACTATGGGAACCAGATAGCTGATATGACACCTAAATCCTTTTTTTGTAAATACATAGTTAAAATACAATATAACATCCAGACAGAGAACAAACATCTGTGTTCACCAGAAAAATATTTGTTCTCGGTGGGGATCGAACCCACGGCCTACGGCGCGGAAGGCAGAGCTACTACCAACTGAGCTGAGAGGCCAGTCAAATAATTGAGACGTTATTCGATAAACAGACGACTCATATGATCTGTACAACTTTTAAGTTTACCTGACACATTCAGTAAGAACCAAATATCTGTAAACTTCCGCTACTCGCCAATAGATGTCGCTAGTAACGATGACATTGATCCCAACGACCGACGCATTAAGAAGATTTTTCTTAGAAAATTGACTTATTTTCTTAATGTAAATGCTGGAGTATTCCATAGATTTATTCTATGAAAAATTTATAATTTACCTGACAGATTCAGTAAGGCTATTGATGAACTGCACAAAAGCTTCCGCCACTCGTCGATAGATGGCGTCAGTTGCTGTGACGTTGTCCCAAGCGACGCAAGCGCACCAATGTGGCTCTATTCCCGCTTCACTGCACGACCGGTTCTTGGGTATCTGTGGATATATTTATAACTATGTTAAATAGTAAAATATGTATTTACACAGAAGATTTAAAAATAAATAAATATTTTGGACAATCCACAACACTATCTAGCCCCAAATTTGGCAGAGCTAGAAACCAGATAGGTAGCTGATATAATACTTATACTTATATGTAAGTATACATATTTTTAGTATAGAAAACACATACTTAGAATACAATAATAACACCCAGACAGAAAACAAACATCTGCGTTAACCACACAAATATTTGTTCTCGGTGGGGATTGAACTCACGACCTACGGCGCAGAAGGCAGAGCTACTACCAACTGAGCTGAGAGGCCAGTCCACTTATAAGTATTACACACATAAAAGTATTATAACTGGTTTCCATAGTACAAGGTCTGCTTAATTTGGGGCTAGATAGTGTTTGTTGAATGTCCAATATATTTATTTATTCATATAATAATGTTTTTTATTGTGACAAGACCGCGTGCCGTTTCCATAAAATTAAAATGAATAAATAAAAAATTTAAATGAATAACTTTGTGTGTGTCTCGTGGGGGTGCGTACTACCACCATGCCTATTGCTGCCGTGAAGCAACATCGCTGTGTACAGGTTTGAAGGGTGTGGGTGCCGGTGACATTACTGGCACGTGAGGCTAAACATCTGTATGCCTCAAGCTGATGGAAAAAACATCAGTTAACATCTATACAACGCCATCTAGGAATCGATTAGGAAACCTCTTTAATGGTAAAATGAAGTCAAACGAAATACTCACAGGCTCAAAAAGACTCATCCCTCGAGTCAAATCAGCTCCTTTCAACTTATAATCGTTCATATACTTTTTCATGCCCATAGCATCAAGTATAGTCGCGTGGATATCATGCGGGGTGGTAAGGACTTGAGAATTGTTTTCAAAGATGGCGGCCACTTCCGGTCGGTTCCGTCTGAGCGTTTCCGGTAGGTGGATTGCCATTAGCGGCATTCGTTCTTCAAACTTGCCTTGGAGCGTGTCGCGTACTTTTGCATATCTGAAATAAAATGAGTTTTAAAATTCTTCTGTTTATCGTGTCACTAATTCACGAACCAAGTGTGGTGAAAGGATTTTAAGTGCGCCTCAAAGAGGATCTTCGTGCACTTGACACATATTTTCGAACTCTTTAGGTTCTACGATATGCCGGTTTCCTCACGATGTTTTTCTTCACTGTTTCAGAGCACTGGTACAGTGTACATAATTTTTTGGGTAGAAAAACTCATTGGTACACGACTGGATTTGAGCCCACGACCTTAGGATCGGAAGGCGGGGCTGCTACCACTAGGCCACCAGCGCTAGTTATAAAATGGTAACCGTCTACATACATACATACATAAACTCACGCCTCATTCCCATGGGAGTAGGCAGAGATCACGGATTTCCACTTGCTACGATCCTGACACACCTCTTTCGCTTCATTCACTCGCATAACATTCTTCATACATGCTCTCTACAAGCTCTCTGCCAACCCCCATGGGAATGAGGCGTGATTTTATGTATACATAAACCTATCGTGGGTTTCATATTTCCATGACACATCTCATTTAACGAAAAATCCAACTAACCTCGGTCCGTGGTCACCCATCACAAACAGCAGCGTGTTATCGAGGCGTCCCGAGTCTCTGAAGGCTTTCAGGAAGGCTTTTGTATCGTCGTCGGCTATCGCGATCTGATTGAAGTCATCATGCGTTATATCAGCTATGAATGTAAACGCAAAGTGTTTGCCTTCTAGCTTGAAGAACTGAAATAAAAATATGAAATTTCAAACTTGAATATCCGACTTCATGGCCAAATTGCTGAATAGATTTTTAAAAAAATCAAAAGTGTATTTATTCAGTAGCATCGCAAGGATCACTTTGTAACGTCTTAAAGCTAGGTGAGTCTAGGTGCCAGTTCCACGCGACCAAGCTGACGCAAGAACAGGCAACAAACTACGCCTTGGTTCCTACCGGTTTTTTTTACATTAACATCATCATTAAAAAAACGGCTTAACCAATTTGGATGAAATGTTAATGGGACCAACTCGTCACTCGATTCTTGCAAGCCAGTGTGGTATAAAGATTATAAATGACGAAATTATGCGATAACAAACATAAATAAGAAAAAAACCGAATTGAGAACCTCCTTCTTTTTTAATTGAAGTCGGTTGAAAACCTCCTCAATTTTATTTGAAGTCGGTTAAAAAGGAGTTTTTTGTAATTTTTATATTTTTTTTGTATTTTTTGTAAACATCTTTTTTTTATTGACTTTATTAAAGAAACGGAAACGGGAAGTCGGTGGATGGAAAGGGCTCAGAATCGTTCTTCCTGGAAATGTGTAGGGGAGGCCTATGTCCAGCAGTGGAATTCCTCGTTGTTGGTCCTCGTATTGTAGTTGTTTTCGTCACCATTACTTGTAACAAAGCATTGCCTCGTAGGTCACGCACATCACGTGCCCTACGATGCACTGCCCTGCGTCCATCAACTTGAGACATACAGATGTACAGCCTCACGTGCCAGTATTCACCCACACCCTTCAACCCTGTACACAGCGATGTTGCTTCACGACAGCAATAGGCATGGTGGTAGTACGCACCCCCACGAGACACACACAAAGAGCTCGATACTTATCAATCAGCTATTAGTTGTATAAACAAACTGTGGTCCTCACCTGTTCGGTGATATTCATCATCAGTTTGTAATTCAGTGTGTCTCCAACACAATAACTCCCGTATTTAGAAGACATACGTTTTTTTCTATCCATGAATTCTTCCTGAAAACACAAGTGAACATAAAAAAAAACACAAATAAAATAAAACACAAATTTGTTAATTCATCTGAATAAACAAATTTCAATTTAATTTAATTTAAAAAATGCTTAACATGGCAACACTATTTAGTAGTTAGCAACACAGTGGTTTGGGTAAAATGGACAATGTTTATAGAAAAAAATATACAGAAATTAAAATCTTGAGAAAACGACTCTAAGGCCCGTATTCCGAAACAGCGCTTGAGTGTGAGTCGAGCCTCAAGCATAGATTTTATGACAGTTCTTCATTGAAAAGTGTCGAAAATCTGTGCTTGAGGCTCGACTCAGACTCAAGCGCTGTTTCGGAATACGGGCCTAAGAGTTTTAACTACGGAACCGATTTTGTTGAAATTTCTATGGGAATAATCTGGAAGTATTTTACCTTTCTTTAAAAAAAATGAAAAAGCAAGGTGACATCTCTCGTCGATTCAACCGAATGCAACTTCGGTTATCGAGCAGATAAGTAGTTGACTGTAACGTCAAACCTGTAGTATTCAAAGTCAAATATATATTTATTCAGTAGTATCACAAAGGTCACTTTGAAACGTCCTAAAGCTAGGTGAGTCTAGGTGCCAGTTCCACGCGACCAAGCCGACGCAAGAACAGACAACAACCTACGGCTTGGTTCCTACTGCATTTTTGTATGATTCTTTTACAAAACAAAAATACCAGAACCTTAGAGTTATTCGTCGAGTGTGATTAGGATCCGATGGCGCAGCGGTCAGTACAGCCTCGTACCAAGGTCGCGGGTTCTAATCCTGCTCTGCCTTTATCTTTTGGGACATTATAAAAACTTTATAATACTTACCAGATAAAAAGGTCTCAAGTAATGGTCTGCGGGCTGTCGTTTGAAACCTTTGAATCTGTACTGAAACGTTCCTATCCACGGCATATCTTCAAAGTAGGCTGTGCGGTACCTGAAATTATTATACTTATAAATGCACCGGTGGCCTAGAATCTAGAATAGTTTTTTGACAAAGAGTACATTTTAACAACCAGTGTGGTAAATGATTTTAGGTGATGATAGGCTTTCGTGCACTTGAGACATCTTTCAAACTTTCTAGATTCTACATGCCGGTTTCCTCAAGATGTTTTCCTTCACCGTTCAGACCCACGGCACAACTACCGTGCTCAACTGGTAGAGTCGTAGGGAAATCAGAAAGCACTCTCATTCCCCATAGCAAAACTACCTCTATTCTTTCAAGCACTGATAGTAAACCTCTTAGTACAAGCGTTGCACTTTAAATTCTCATCTTTTTAGCTGGCATATTGTACTGTACATACATTTTGGACATTAATTCATTAATTTATTTTAAGTCTCTCTTGTCCCACTACAGGGCAAATTTAAAGGTAAAATAAAATATATACCAAACTTTTTTTTTTATTCAACGAATTTGACAAACAAGAACCAAAAACCCAACCACCTTAACCAGAGAGAGGAGAGTTACCAATAAAGCAGTTTAAGGGGCCAGCGGAGGGCGAATTTTCATACAAACGTAATACCAAAATGATTACTAGTTTAGGCAGATTTTCCCTATATTATTGTAATAATTGTATTTGTATAGTATTTATCTAGGTTCCTGAACAATTTTTATTTTAAATTACTAACCTCAAATGAAATTAACGCTATTCACATTTTGCAATGAAAAAAAATTGTAAAATGCGATTGGCGTTAATTTAATAAACTAGTAATCATTTTGGTATTACGTTTGTATGAAAATTCGCCCTCCGCTGGCCCCTTAAGACAAAACTTTATTTGTGGCTAGTAGATAAATGTTTTTATAGTATTGTAGACTTAAAAGTAGGTATGAATTGAATTGAATTAAATCTGTCATTGATACTTAATTACTTAATTTTATATTTATCAGCATTCTGTAAATTATTTATTTTTGTTCTAAGTATGTTCTATGTTTTTATACTATATGTATACCGAAGTTGTCTTTAAATTTCTAGTATTTTTTTAACTGTCTTTGTAGTTTATTGTTTTTAAATTTAGTTTTACTTTATGTTAGCAATCTAGCATTAAACTTTGCATGTCGGTCTCCGACGAAGTATGTGGTATTACACTGTTATTAATAAGAAGTTTTTCAAAATTGACCATACTTCAAGCGAATAAATACATTTCATTTCATTTCATTTTAAATTCTGATGTGAAGCGGTTACCGTAGCCTATGGACGCCTGCAATACCAGAGGCATCACAAGCGCGTTGCCGTCCCTTTTAAAACTTTAAAACTTACCCGTCTGCCTTCAGCTTGTAGAATATAAAGGGCATATCGTCCAAACTGCCCTTATAAGTAGACTTCTTCCTAACATCTGGTAACTCCAGCTCAGTTTTCCCTGTCAGGATGGGGAATAATGCCGCCGGTGTTCCGTCGCCTACAATATTGTACCTGTCATGACATAAGAAGTTAATTTTGACAAACATTGACAGCCCTGACTGCTCACTTGCTGCTGGTTCCGATAGTGTAGAACTAAAGTGTTAGCTTCACCTACGAATTAATTAATTAAGGTTGTTCGATTCCGATACAAACTGAATTTACACAACTATGGGCGAATAAATGTACACTGAAATAGCTGTAATAGAATTTTACCGTGGTCTTTATTGCCGGCCAGTTATATAAAGTTGGAGAAAACTGTAGGATAACAGAAATACTAATAAAAAACCAAAAAAGTAATTTTTCGTCATTCTTTTTCTGAAGCCCCGACTGCCACGACCAACGGCTGACACTCCAACTTTATATAACTGGCCGGTAATAAGGACCACTGTAAAAGCCTATTACAGCTATTTCAGTGTACATTAATACTTTATTCGCCCATAGTTGTGTAAATTAAGTTTGTATGGAAATCGTACCCCCTTAAAATGATCCTCATTGGAGGTGTGATAAATAAACGTTTTTTCTTTCTAAAAATGTAGCTGCAGGGCAGAGCCAGCGGTACCAACAATTTTCTCAAAGTGGTCTATGAGAAAAAAAGGTTGGGAACCTCTGCTCTAAACTCACCCCGTAAGTATAGTAGCTCCCAGCTCCTTAGTAAGAAATTCGTAACTCTTCGGCATTCGTCTTATGAATCCATTCCTCGATGTAGAATCGAAGCCGAATATCAGGACATCTATAGATTCCTCCCTTCCTTCAGGGGGTTTTATTCGTTCAACTTGCTCGCGGAACCCTATTACTTGGCCCGTCCATTTTGATGGCAGTATGCTGCGAAAAAAGATTTTAAAGAAACCTATTGATAAAGAAAATATCACCTCCATATGAGGGGCATATTTTCTTTATCAATAAGTTTCTGAAAAAAAGGAAAACATACGAGCACGTCAGCAGATCTGGATTTTATGAGAAAAAATGGTTACTCTAGAGCAGCGGTTCTCAAACTTTTTTGGACACGGAACCCTTTTGAAAAGCAAAATACTTGACGGAACCCTACAATAAAACAATAAAGATTTTTATAATGTCCCAAAAGTTAAGAGCCGAGCGGGATTTGAACCCGCGACCTTCCCCTCGGTACGGGGCTGCGCTGACCACTGCGCCATCGGATCCTAATCACACTCGACGAATAACTCTTAGGGACTGTTCGGCACTAACGCGACCGTGGCTCCATCTACAGTTTTGACGTTATAGTCAACTAACCTGCTCGATAACCGAAGTTGCATTCAGTTGAATCGACGAGAGATGTCACCTTGCGTTTTCCATACTTTTGGGACATTATAAAAATCTTTGTGATTTCCTTAAGTGTAGTAAACACTATAAAATTAATAAAAAATTATGAAAAACGCAAGGTGACATCTCTCGTCGATTCAACTGAATGCAACTTCGGTTATCGAGCAGGTTAGTTGACTATAACGTCAAAACTGTAGATGGAGCCACGGTCGCGTTAGTGCCGAACAGTCCCTAAGAGTTATTCGTCGAGTGTGACGAATAACTGTGTCTGTGTGTGTGTGTGTGTGTGTGTGTGTCGAGTGTGTGTCGAGGATCCGATGGCGCAGTGGTCAGCGCAGCCCCGTACCGAGGGGAAGGTCGCGGGTTCAAATCCCGCTCGGCTCTTAACTTTTGGGACATTATAAAAATCTTTGTGATTTCCTTAAGTGTAGTAAACACTATAAAATTAATAAAAAATAATAAAACAATAGTTTTTAAAAGTGTATTCTTTATTATAGAAGCATAATAAAAGAACAATGTAACATTTACTAATTATTTTGATTTTTTTTCTAAATTCTTGCGGAACCCCTACAGGGGTAGCGCGGAACCCTAGGGTTCCGCGGAACACACTTTGAGTACCGCTGCTCTAGAGGCATTATCCAGGGAGGAAATAGGGGACTACGTTTGTATGGAGAGTCGCCTACTGTACGATTCCCTCTTAAAAACTTATAAGCCAACTTTAAATTAAAATTTGGTTATACTCAATGGGACTTTAAGAGTCATCATTATGATCAGCCTGAAGAAGTCCACTGCTGGACATAGGCCTCGCCTATACATTTCCAGGAATAACAATCCTTAGGTATACCTAGTCACCTCCTCAGTAGTGATGTCCTATAGGACATCACTACTGAGACCGGGCAACGAAACACATCACTAATCGGGGGATAAAAAAAGACGGCCTCATAATGCGTAGTTGTTTGTTTTCCGATGAACAGAGTTCTAACTGCATTCAATGGATAGAAGATCAAATATTTGTGTGGTGAACGCAGATGTGTTCTCTGTTTGGGTGTTATATTGTATTAAAAAAATATATAATGGTTGGTTCCCATAGTAGGTACAAGCTCTGCTTAATATGGGGCTAGATAGTGTTGTGTGGACTGTCCATAATATTTTTTATTATACTTACTCTGATTTATGCTTCCCCGTGCATCTAACTTTGACATGGTCACTCTTCCTCAGGGTATACACTCCATCTCCTAAAACTTTCGTTGGTGGTCCCAAGGTATATTTACTATCACTCTCGTATATAATATCCATGTATCTGCATTCTATGTTTGTGGTAGATTTCAGTATTTCTTTTTCTACTCTGCATTTTGTCAACTGAAATACAAGTCATAGTCACGAATTACTTTCAAACCTCTTAGATAGATAACACTTTATTGTACACCACAAGAATAGGACACATTTAACGAAAATTCTAAAAAATGTATTCCCAACGTGGTCCAGGTGGACCCCCAGGGGTCCACGGTACTCGACGTGGGTAGACCTCCGTGACGATGGCGTGACAAAAAATGGGGGTCCACGATTCGTAAGCGGGGATCCAAAAATATATCTGGTTTCGATAATGAAGAACTAAAATGTTGGCTTGACTTCACCTATCAATGATAACAGATAATATTTTGAGAAGCTTAGCGACTGTTACCTCTAAAAACTTTTTTCGAAAACTGTTGATTCGTGGTAGGAACTCAGCCGCAACGCAAGTGGCTAGATATAATCTCCATAATCTTTGTCAACTGGGAATATAGTAAAAATTTAGCTGCAGGGCTCCACGGAACCAGCAAAACTTTAAACGCGGTATATGAGAAAAAAAGGTTGGGAACCTCTGTACTAAAACTATAGCGTAGTAGGGCGGTCTTATCGCTATGAGCGATCTCTTCTAAATAACCTTTGGATGTAAGGGATTTTATTGAAATACGAAAAGGCGATGCCATAAGGGCTTCTTACATGTATATTATTATGAGAATTTTAACTACCTACTTATTAACTTAACTATTTTAATTTAAATAAAGTTGAAGCACCCACTCTATGCATAGTAATAATACCTCAATGCGTAGGCATTATGTTAAGGTAATCATTGAAATACCTCATGTTTGTTTGGTATTTTAAAATCTAGGGGCAGCTCAGCGATAAACTGTACTAATAACGTAAAAACTATAAAATTTATCGCGGAATTTTCTAACGATAATAAGAAGTAAAATCACAGTCAATTGGTTACTAAAGTCGCACTACGGGCTATGGAGAGAGCAATTTTTTCTATACATAGCCAGCTGATGGAATAATCATAATATGACCCTTATAACAAAGCAATACCTCGTAGGTCACAAGTCAGAAACGTGCCCAACAATGCACTGCTATGCGTAGATCAACTTGAGGCATACAGGTGTTCAGGCTCACGTGCCAGTAATTTCAAGTATGCTGGGAGTTTCACTACGTGACCGAAATCAAAAAGAATCAAGGTCACATAGCAGAACTGTCAAAGATATTTCGACTGGCCTCTCAGCTCAGTTGGTAGTAGCTCTGACTTTTGCGCCGTAGGTAATGTGTTCGATCCCAGCCGAGAACAAATATTTGTGTGGTGAACACAGATGTTTGTTCTCTTTAGAGTGTTAGGTATATTGTATTCTAATATCTATTTACAAAACAAATTTCGCCAACTATCTGTTTCCCATAGAACAAGTTCTGCTTAATTTGGTGCTAGATCTCGAAAGTGGTTGGGCCGAGTGGGATTTGAACCCACGCCTCTCTCCTTGAATATATTTCTTTGCACAGCAAGCTCTATCAAAAATGATTCAAATAGCAGTGGCCAGTTACAGCAGCAATAGGTCTGGAAGGATTTCCTGCTGAATATAGGCCTCCCTTATACATTTCCAGGCCTAACAATTCTGAGTCCTCTCCATCCATCGACTACCCATCTTCACAACGTCGTCGGTGAACGAAAAGTGCCTCTTAAAATCCTTTCACGACACTTGTAAGAACCAGTGACAAGAAGAAGAACGTCATCGGTCCATCAGGATACTTACATAGCATCGAACCCAGTTCCGACCGTCGCAATGTATCTTCGGTGCTTCTCGATCGAACTGGGTTACTTCTTTAGCGAAGGGATCGAGTTGTGGAAACTCGCAGCCTGTTCCTTTATCTTCTTTCAATGCTTCTTGAAGTTTGCTTTCTATGTACCTGCGGGATTTCACATACATAAGTATAAATAAGTTGAAACTTATCGTTGAACTAAAAGTATGGCTCTTTGTGTGTTGATCCAAACTAGGTCTTCGCTTCTATTATTATTATTTTGACGTGACAACGTATTATAATTCGATGTAGCCGGCTGCACGCACGAAAAAACATGGCGTCATGCAGCGTTACCTCGCTCTGAGGCGTTCCATTTAAGGCTTGACATGCAAGTGAGAGCGCGGATCGAGCGACAAAGAGGTACGCACGGCCTCCGCGTTCGGCAGCGTTCGACATCTGTCTCTCTCCTACTTGAGTGAGCGATGCGTCCGCGTGGACAGCTGTATGACTTTAAAGACAACGGATTTTTTTTAAGATAAATGTTGTATGCTAGAATGTTACGTTTGTAGTCTCGTTTCTCAGGGAAAATTAAGAGAAAAGTCATTCATTTATTTATTTAACAAAACCACAGCACAACAACCAACCAACATTTATAAAACGCTGAGTTTGAGTCTTTTTTTTCTGCTTATTTTTAATAAAAAAAACTGTTTAGAAAGATAGAAAAATAGGTAAGTAACACAAGTATCTTGTATTATTTAAAACCTATTTTTTTATTAACATTTGTGGTTAATAAAAAACTATTCTTTATTTTTGCGAAACATGAGCTTTACAGTGAAACTTTGTACAGTGACGGTTAGAAAATGTTCGTCAGTTTTCAACTTTATTCGTTCAAAGTATCACGCGTACATAATTATTACCTTTTGAAACTGAATAGACAGAATGCACTGCGTTAGATAAAATAATGTTCTAACAGTTCGTTATGAAGGTTCAAAATAATTCAGATCAAATTTGTTTGACTGTTTACCTTGTCAACGAAACCATTTTGTTTGATAAACCATAAACTTCCTTCCTACTATTGTTATTAATGTAAAATTGAAACTATTGACATAACCACAATACGCTACAACCACTTAAGCATGCACTAAAACTAATAAAACTACTTCAAAACTGTATTTGACAGCACTAATAGTCATTATTATCATTATTAGCCATTATTAATAGTCATTTATTTTATTCAGAATTTTAATTTTGCAATCTACTTTTGTCGCTTTCTGTAACAGCTGAACTGTGATCTCTCGAATACGAAAAATTCAGCTTTAGTTTAGAAATAAGAGGGCTTCTAAGCTCGCGGTGAACTGGCATCTAGACTCACTTAGCTTTAAGACGTTTCAATGTGATCCTTGTGATACAACCGAATAAACATATTTTGACTTGAATAAAGAGAGTTTTAGTGCTGTCAAAAAAGTTTGACTAAAACAGGGGTTACCCAATTTTTGGGGTGCGCCCCCCTGAAGGGGCGTGAAGAGGGTTGCGGGGTGACCTACCATGCTATGCGCTATAGTTAGCAAGTCGAAAAATAACATTCCGATTGGGAGCTTTTGCTACCTTCATTTTTAGTAGTTCTCTTTTAAAAACACGTCCAAAATTGCGACTCGCTTTGCTCGGCATTTTGCTGTAACATTTCATGCCATATTTAAAGTAAGGGTCCCTCAATTATTATTGTACATTGTCTGCAATATTTATAAAAAGGGGGCGTAACCCAAACAACTTTGGCAACCCCTGGTCTAAAAGCTATTATAAATCTAAGCTACTTACTTAATCACAGAGCTTCTGAAAATTAAAATAAAACAATTAGTTACAGCTTCAAATCATGCCTTGCCTACTAAATACTGAAACAAAAATATTATAGTACATAATATACATAGACATAATATAAAAACGGGGGTTAAGTACACTAAATATTAAAATCATGAGAAAATTTAACTAACCAAAGGTGCGTAAAATTTGCATGAACTGGGAATCAAACCTACACACAAGCGAAAAAACACCTTGCAGAAGTTTTATTACACAATTTTAAATTTGTTTGCTTCTTCTTCTTCTTATCGTGTCACTGGTTCTTTCAAACCAAGTGTGGTGAAAGGATTTTAAATGTGCCTCAAAGAGGCTCCTTTCATGCACTCGACACATGTTTTTGAACTTTTAAGATTCTACGATATGCCGGTTTCCTCACGATGTTTTTCTTCACCGTTTGAAAGCACTGGCATAGTGTACATAAACTTTTGGCCACAAAAACCCTTTGGTACACGACTGGATTCGAACCCACGACCTAGGCCACCAGCGCTCATTTTTTATATACAATTTACTCGTCCCAGAAAAATTGAGATTACATTAAACGTGTTTAGTTTAGATTATACGTACGTTATTTTT
The DNA here is from genome assembly GCA_939531255.2 of Thera britannica. NCBI lineage: Eukaryota > Metazoa > Arthropoda > Insecta > Lepidoptera > Geometridae > Thera > Thera britannica. The sequence continues at coordinate 7,362,656 of OW618043.2, read as the reverse complement.
TTTTTCCTGATATAAAACTGTATTAATTGAGGAAAATATTTACTTAAGTATTCCGTTATCAAAACAAGGCCATACCTAACATAATAATGATTAGAATATAAAATACTAGAGGCCTGTCCCGGCTTCGCATGGGTAGATTAAACACATAAATATAAGCTATGTTAGGGCGCTTTCACATATAATGTCCGTTTTTACAGGATCCTTTTTAACGGATCCGTCGCTACTGGAGATAGTATTCACATAGCATTTACAGGATCTTTTTTAACGGATCCGTCGCTACTGGAGATACGCTGTTGCACTTTCGTTCTTCAGTGTTCGCCTACTTTCAACGAGGATGGACGTTGTTGTGTTGTATTGGTACTATCGTCGCCTGCGTTTGAGGAAGCCCCGGCGTTATTGGATACATCCATTAAATGGCCGCAAATGGCGGCTGTGTGCAGCACCCAGCACCCCACACCTCGCGCACCCCCGCGTGCCAAGCCTCGCGCGGTTTCGATCCGATAAACGGATCAGTATACTGGATCCGGAATACTGTATTATGGTGTGAACTGGCTCATACAACTACATACGCTAATAACACATACGTTTAAACGGACCTGTAAAACGGATTGTTGATTATTTTAGCGGATCGATATTTTTTACTGGATCCGGAATACTGTATTCTGAGTGAACTCGCTCATACAACTACATACGCCAATAATACATACGTTTAAACGGACCTGTAAAACGGACGTTATATGTGAACGCGCCCTTACTCAGGGTGAATGTCTGTGTGAGCGGACCTTTATGGGGCCCGCGGAGGACGAATTTTCATACAAACGTAATACCAAAATGATTATTAATTTAAGCAGATTTTCACTATATTATTGTAATAATTGTATTTGTATAGTATATATCTAGGTTCCTGAACAGTTTATATTTTAAATTACTTACCTCAAATAAAATAAACACCAATCACATTTTGCAATGAAAAAAATGTGTAAAATGCGATTTGAGGTAAGTAATTTAAAATAATCATTTGAGGTAAGTAATTTAAAATAAAAACTGCTCAGGAACCTAGATAACTACTATACGAATACAGTTATTGAAGGGGAAGACCTAGGCGCATGTATCTCGATCAGATCGCAGACGTTTTAGAGAAAGGCCAGGTTAGGAGTACCCTAAACCGACGAGCATGTATGAAGAATGTTATGAGAGTGAATGAAGCGAAAGAGGTGTGTCAGGATCGTAGCAAGTGGAAATCCGTGATCTCTGCCTACCCCCATGGGAATATGGCGTGATTTTATGCATGTATGTATGTATGAATACTGGTAATAATTTTGGTATTACGTTTGTATGAAAATTCACCCTCCGCCGGCCTTTTAAACATTAACACATGCGGCTATCTTACCTGCGTGTGACATCAAGGTGCGAGACATTACGGGTGGGTACAGATATTTCTACTGGGGATGTACATGAAGTCGTACTAAAAACAACACCAAAGCGTTAGACAATATTCACATTATGTTTGCACAAAGAACGATAAATTGTATAAAAATGTCATTAGTATGGCGTAGATCCGCTTATTCCTTGGCGTCAGACAACTTGTGATCTGTGAAGACTTTTTCCCTTAAGGCCTGCGCAAACCTAGGTCGCTGGCGATAGCGATCAGTGAAACGCTGTCAAATATCGCTATCAAAGACAGCGTTTCACTGATCGTCGACGCCAGCGACCTAGGTGTGCGCAGGCCTTTATAGAGGCTTTTTTCTAATGTCATTTTCATACAATTTATCTTTCCTTAAGCGATTTCTGCAAACATGAAACGCCCCCGCTGCTGCCTTACACCAAACTTTTTTTTGAATTGTTCTCAAAGATATTTAGTAAAAGAATGTTAAAATGATGGGTTATTTTTGAGTCACGCCCCTGTAGAACACATTACGCACACTATGAAGCCGAAATTAGCCAATTGCACATTGGCTAATTTCGGCACGTCACGAAGTATGTCCCGTATATCCAGTATGGCTGCCTGCGGGCAGATAGACAAATTTTGCCAAAGTTTGTTGATCTTTGCCAAAGAATTGTCAGCAATTTTCCTACTTCATAAATGCTCAAGCCCCCGTAAAGATATTTTCACTTTCAAAAGTGGCATTCATTGGAATTGCATGAATTTATAAATGAAAGTGATACAGGCTATAGGATGTCACTTATTGGGCAAACGGTGGTGTTGAATCACGGTTGTCAAAAAAACTTTTTTTTAGTTACTCACATCATGACTTTTAAGTGTGACTTCAAAAGAAAACTCAAAAGTATGAGACTAGTAGGTATCAATTTACAGGTTAAAGTTTGGTGTAAACAGACAGAATGGGCAATTTAGGGCCTTTTCCACCAGTGATAAGCTAAAGCTAAACAAATTACAAAGAAATGGATGTCATTAAAAATTATGATGCATAATAATTGTGCATGGTGGAAGAGGCTCTAGATTTGAAACATTAAAACAAACACAAAAAAGGTTTAGCAGCACTACTTTACAAAAAACATGCCAAAACAAACCAAATTAATTCCAAAAATCTATGTGACAGTAAGCATTTAAAAAAACACATGCCAAACCCAAATACCAAAACCAACTAATTCCAAAAACTAGGCTACATTCTAAGTCTCAATAAACAGCTACAAAAACAAGCTCTTTCTATCTACTTCTAATTGTGATCAATATCTGACGGATCTTAAATGGGAAGTCAATAATGTACACCCCATTATTAGGATGCCAGTTTAGCCACATGCACACTGGAGCCATTCAAATAATTAGCCAGATTAGATAGCCATTTTGCTTTTTTGTTCTGGCACTGGATACTTATACCTTGTCCTTGATACTTTATAGGACGGCTCCGTCTTGGATAGGTTACGTTATGTTAGAACATAAAGATTATACACAAGGCGAGCGAGCAAAGCGAGCGTCGGGCGCCGCAGTGCCAGAAAATGATTTTTTCAATACCCTCAAAGTGGCTGTCCTGTTTCGGACAATTTATCAATCGAAATATTCATCTGTGACAGTGTGCATGGGCCTTTACAATTTCACAGAGGGAAAAAAAAGGATTCGTTTTAACTGGGTGTACATTATCAGGCTCCTTAAATGCACTGAGCTCAGTCCATGAGTTTTTTTTTTATTTGTTGTTCATATAAAACCTTGCCGCTACCAATATGGTATTTAAACATGAATTAGACTATTTATGTGAATTAGCCTTGGATCTCATACCTTCGTGTGACATCCAAATCAGCTTCTCGATGCAAACCATCTTGTACGTTGAAATAATATACAAAACCGAATAAAATAATTATGAGTATTAAAGCTTGGTTTCTTCTTGAACGGTACCATCTTTTTATAGTACCCGCCATCTGTAACAGACATCATAATGTTATTTTAATGCAAAAATTTGCAAGTGTATTTTTTTACTACTCATCTTCATAAAAGCTGAACAGATTTTGATAAAACTTGAAAAGACACATAGTTCATGACCTCGGATATCAAAAAATCTAAATCAAAATTAAAATAATTCTACTTCTTGGAGCAACAATTTTTTTTAATTTGAAAGCATGTGTCAGGTGCACGAAAGGAGGCTCTCTGAGGTGCAATGCAATCCTTTCATCACACTGGTTTGAAAGAACTAGAGACATGACAAGATAACATCATTAATTTTTATTTTTTATTGAAACAATGGTAGAAGGTATAGAAAGAAGCGTAACTTACTCGTATATTCACAATTTTGATTCCTAGGAAGACAAGAGATCTAACATTTTCAGATCTATTCAATAATACGCCCACTTCACCGAACAAACACAGGAATTAAATAAATCCTTACGATCGGTTTATCACTGTTTTGAAACTCAACAAAAGTAAGTAAAATTAATTTCAGTGATTTAATCAACCACACTGGTTAAAAAGACCAAGTTACACGATAAGAAGAAGAACAAGTGCTCTCTCTACTAAATGAGGATGGACCGATTTATTTTCAATAGTTCAGCATAATTTTCTGCTTTCTGCGGCTGTGCGGCTGCAAAATTGTTGATTTATTTTATTGTATTGCCAACTCGTTATGACAGGTTTTGCCATTACGCAATCCACAATTCTGCAGAACAAAATACGATTACCACACTACACAATCTACTAGCATAGCGTCGTCGTTATAAATTGTGACTTTGCGTAGCATCATCATCATTTCAGCCCGTTTGCACCGACTGCTGAGGATCTATAAGCGCCACTTTATTATACTGCATGAGTTTGTAACTCTTTGTTTATGTAATAGCATGGTTCATTTCAGAGAACAACTACACACACATATACACATCATTATTCAATGCGTTAGCATCTCGTAATAATCTGTTGAATTTTGCTAATTCCAACAATACTAGGGCTAAGTTGGCAGCACAAAGTAATTGAACATTTGACAGAAGTTTGACAGATTCTGACTGTTCTAAACTGGTTGTAAATTTTTTATACCACAGATGCAAAATGATACATAAGGTATGTACACATAATATAGCAATGTACACAGGGGCCTTGATTAAATAATGTTATTGTCACAGGGAGGTAGGGTAACCCTCGGAAGAATAACTTTTTAAAATGAGGTCACCAAAATGTCCAAAATCTAAAAAAAAGTACAATCTTGGTGCTTCTTTCTGTTTTGTTCAATTAGGGCATTCGAAGGAACTGGTGACTAGACATGAACAAAAGGATATTGTAGAAACAAAAAAATAGCTAGATTTCCACCCCACATTTTATCTCACCTTGACCTTTTAGTTAGGCCTATACCCAATAGTGGGTGATACCGTTCTGAGATGATGATGATGATGATGATGTCTAGTGAATTAATCTATGCTAATAATGGGTGGTTTCACCGGTACCTACATTATAATCTTCATAAGGCTAGGCTTAAATTCCTCAGTCAGGAAGAGGAAATAATAGGTAGGTACTTCGCAATGTGCGTATCTATTGTATTGATAACTCTGTGCCCTATTGCCCTTGTTACACAATGCTTCATGACAGAAGCAAAGCCAACAGTTCACATCCATGTGTGGTGTGAATAGCCAGTGTGTGCGTGGCCTACATATTCCCGGTTGAGGATTTAAAGTCGGCTTTCATATGGTAAGCGGAATAAAATGGTCAAACTGCAAGTAAAACTAGGGAGGGTTGTGCAGGGTAGGCTGAAAATTCACAAAAACCAATATAAGTAGGTTTAGGAACTTTGTTTTAATACCTAGATTAAAAAGAGAGGTTTTTCGTGGAACTAGGATGAGTACTCAATTGATTGTTTTTGTGGTTGTATTATTTTTTTATTACCTACTCTGACATTTAAATTTTTATTTTTATTGGTGAACTATCGGAAATTACTTACAATTCGATCAGTTTAGACTTTAGAGGTACTTTGGTTTTAATTCTAATAAAAAAAAAATATTAAGATCACTATGAGGTCCACAGTGTTAGCATGTGCTAGTAACAAAATAGAAAAAGTGAATTAATTATTTGGAACTTAATTTCAAGTCTAGTTTCTAAGTTAACATAATATGTAGGTAGGTACCTAATCACTTGCTCTAAAATGTTTACAACAACATTCATTAGTTTACCTACACGGTTACATACCATCTATAGGTACTTAGATGTAATATTATGTCACCATCACCAGCCTCATGAATTGCAGTTCTGCTAAGTTTCCCAATACCCTTAAAAAACATGAGGCTCTTGTAGAGCAATCTACATTATATAAATAAGTACGCACACACGAAAAAATACCCTACGCGAGTTTTGTGCATTCAAGGCCCGGCGCTATAAAACTATGAAGCGACATAAAGGGTGAAGCGACCTATAGGTAGGTACCTATACTATTTTCAAGTCTATAATGCGTCAGTCAGTAAAATATCGTAGCCTAGACCCGACGGTCATCATTGATGACATAAAATTCTTCCACGATTCACTATTCTTACAAGAGAGATGGGATGTCAATTAAAACATGTAACCTTGCAAGTTCAATTTGACCCAGTTTCCTTTGTCCGATTGTTGCGATGAATGTGTATGTACTTACGTTGATACATTAAAACAAATAATGATGATAATACATTAAAATAAATAGGTAATAATAACAAATAATACTTTTAAACAAAAAATACAGCAAAGGAACATCGGGTGATTACTTTTGCCCCACCCGTTACATGCTTCGATTTAAACCTACAAAAATTATCGGTAGTACATTGGGATAAATCAGAAAAGGCCAACAAATAACTTGATCCCTGATAACACTTAACTATTTGCGCAGAATAAAATTTGTTAGGGTTCAATTGGTCCGCTGGCTAATATTTAATTTCTTTCATTTCATTTACTAGTGCCTACGTACGCAGGCAAGTACTTTACACGCATAGATATCAAAATTCTTAACATAAATATTACATTTTCAGATTGCATCATGATCTTCTTACTACTTCTATTCATCTCGTCCGCCTCGGCTCAATGTACAGGCGTATTCATCGACCAACAGTACTACAATATCCACATAGTCAAGGAAGGAGTCAACAGGGTCCATCAGTTAGTGTTCAGCCGCAACGACAACTCAGCCTATTTCACATTTGAACAAATCGCTAAAGAACCAACAAGAGTCTTAGGTTACGTCAAACTAGATGGAGGTGAGGCTGGTGTTATCGAAGGGGTCAGAAACGCGACTAGCTTGGCTATAGATCAGAACCTAAACAGGCTGTACGTTGGTGGCTCAGACGGTCTCTTTATGATCGACCTAAACAAAAAAGACAAAGTACCAGAGAAGCTGCCAGTCAACGATGATATCAAAGACCTGTTCCTAAAAGGTAATACTGTGTACTTTGTCAATAGAAGACGGCAGGCGTTCAAATTCGATTTTGGATCTGTGAATCCTGTTTTTGAGCTGCAAGGGGTTGGAGTGGACAAGTTGATACTAGATGATGATAACAACATCATGTTTTTGCAAAACAAAAAGCTTTTTAGGATTAAACTTGGTACGACGTTAGTGAATTCTCATGAAAAGTATGTTGTCAATGATATAGCTACCAACCAAAACTTTAAGCCCTATGTTTGCGCTAGCGATGGCATTTATGTTTACAACAAATATAAATATGTACTGGATAAGGAAGCGGATTTAAAAGATATTAGAAAACTTGCTTTTGTAACCGCTGATGCTCCAATTTATGTTGTTAAAGATAAAATTGTGAGGCTCACAAATAACCCAGTGCCTTGCTTCGGCGATTAATTTTGTCATTGTCATTGTTTTCTAAAAACGCAATTAATTAGGTTTAAACAAGTTACATTTCTACTTTTATAAAGTACCTACTTGTACTTATAACTTACCTACTATTAAATAGAGAAACTTCCTACTTACTTTTGTGTTTGTATATTTATTTAATAACATAAGCCTTGCACACACCTAAACTATCAGTTGCGATGGCGATCAGTGCTGTCGTATATCGCAATATCGCTGTGGTTTGGACAGCGATATAGGTATTGCCGTTGCAGATTGCTCATCGCCTAGATTGTGTGCAATGCTTAGGTCTTTATAAAGTAGGCACCTATTTAGCTACTAATAACTACTTTTAAAATAAAATTTGATAAGTACCTGCAAACTTGTATTTTTTATTTAGCAAACTGATAAAGTAATCGAATGATTTTCTGCATCAAAATTTAAACTTTATATAAACAAAGTAGTTAGGTAACTCACATAATGAGGTAGTTGCCCGCCCCATCAAGCCTTATAATAGCACGATCGCTAAAGTCGGGTCCAACCTTGGTCCAACCGGTCCAAATAATGCAACCACGTCACACTTTGTTGCGTCAATGCGAAGCATTCGCATAATTTCGCTAATGTGGCCGCAGCATTAGGTATGCAAAATGCAATGTGATTCTATTATTCAATCTGTGGCTAAAGTGCAGTCTATGGTAGCGTTGTCACTTGCAAAAACTGACGCTTTGTCATTGTGACATTCTGACATTCGTAACTTTTTCTTTTCGCCATAGGCGGTACGCGCGGAAAATCAAAAATGCAGGAAAAGATAAGGTTACGTGGAAATTAAGGAAAATGTTTTCGTTTCTATTATGGAAGGTAAGTGTCATTGACAATTTTAGTGATGTCTCTATGTATGTACGTAAATACCTACTATGGTAAGGTAGGTACATAATTACTTGGTTCAGTTCCATGCTGGGTGCCCTACATAATGAACTCAATCAAGACAAAAGCCAAGCCTCTTGGCTTTTGGCTTGACTCGCCACATTATGGACTAAAACTGAAAATCTGATGTATTCTATGAAAATCTGATGTATATCTGAGGTATTAAATGCAATGTTATTAATCGTATCTACCTACCTAAGTTCCTACCTACCTACCTACCTAACTGAACGCAAGTAAGTGCATAAAGGTACCTACTACTATCTGATGGTCACGTTAGGAGCGTGCCCTACATGTTTTGTCTTGCGTTCACCTAAAGGCGTAGGTACCTAGACCTACCTACGTACAGTATCCCTATTCTAAGATTTCTATCGTGATGACTTCTCAATACGCCCGCCAGGGGCGCTTACCTTTGTACAAAAGCCGCGTGCAAAAAGCTCGCACGACATGGACGTCAGTGACCGCAATTCGTTATCAAGTTAATTGCAGTATTTATTTATTTATTTCGGATTGCCAACAAAAAAAAAATGTGTAACAAATTAAAAATTTACAAATTTTCCATACTTACTTCTCTTCTTAAATTTGAGAGCTCAGCTCTTGTCAGGGTTCTTATGAAGTTTCCCCTAATTCAATCTTTAGAATGCGGCCTTCTTGACTTTCTTACAAAATGATAGCGACCTTCTATTTTATCTGGCTCATGGGCACCATAATATACCTTCATTGAAGCATAAATGGAGTGCTCTTTCAATTAAAATTTAGAATAGTATTGGTGGCATGTCAACCAAAGAGCACTGCGGACTTACTCGATGGTTGCCGAGGTGCCAACAAACCTCATGTGCCTGTAGTTTAACCGCCGCATGCAAAAAAAATAGATTCCTATTTTGCCGACAGCCAGTTGCTATCTTGGTGGTACTTCGATGCAGTTTTGTTATTTCCAGCTCTCCATCTGTTCAAAGCGACTGTACCGCTCTCAGAAGCAGCCATGCCTCGTCTTCGCACTGTCATCTATAGTAGCTGGCACCTTGTTCTACTGGTTTCTTATGAGATCAGACCCTTACAAGTATCCTGATGTAAAGAGCACCAATGAGTAAGTACTCACGTATAAGCCATCTGTCTGATATCCTGCTGATATTATAAGCGCGAAAGTTTGGAAGTATGGATGGCTGGATGTTTGTCACTCAATAACTCTAGAACGACTGAACGGATTTGAAAGAAATTTGGCACAGAGATAGAGCATAGTCTGGAATAGCATATAGATTACTTTTTATCCCTGTAAAGTGTATGGTTCCCGTGGGATAGATTTGTTTTTGGTCATATGTATAAGAGAAAGTCGTTTTTATATTTACTCAAGAACGGCTGAGCAGATTTGGCTGAAAATTGGAGGAAAGGTAGCATAAATCCAGGAAACGGACAGTGAATCCCGAATTTTTATCCCCAAAAATTTATAGGAACGGGGCGAGCGAAGCCGTGGGCGGCCGCTTGGCCACTATAATGCAGTGAGTCCTAGTGTGGGTATAATATACTATTTAGTAGGTAATTAGGATGTTTTATTTTTGCCAGTCTAGTCCAACGGCGACTTTATGAAATAATATCTACTGATAAGGGCTCAGGCTGTGTTATGCCAGTGCTGGACCCGTTTTCTGAAGAAGCCATGCAGTTCAACAAGAATGTGGGCAAGATTGTGTGTGAGGGTATTGACTGGGTGGAATGCTACGTAAGTTCTGCATCTTTTCTCAGTAGACCAGGTTGGATTTGATTAGTTTGTTGCCTGTTCTTCTAGGCTTGGTCGCGTGAAACTGGCACCAAGACTCATCTAGCTTTAGGACGTTTTATAGTGATCCTACTGAATAAATATATATTTGACTTTGACTTTGATTCTCATTGCCAAAGGGTACTGTAGGGGTAAAATAAAAAATAAAAAATTGACTACTACTAGCATGAGGCCAAAAGGTATCATTTAAATGATTATTTGCACATACTAAAACAATTTTACAATGTATAGTGAGTGGTTTTTATTAGTACCTACCTTTAGTAGTATTAAAGCGAAAACTCTCCATTGAATATAGCTAGAACTCTGTTTATCTTTTTCACGGCAAACAAAATAATCTACGCATTCCGACGCAATTTTTCTAAATCCCTGACTAGTGATGTGTCTCGTTGCCCGGTAGCAGTAGTGGTGTCCTATTCTCAAAACCGGCTAACAGTTGATATGTTATACTGTTATACTTACCTCTTCTTTTTTCTAAGGTTATATTTCTATCGGTTCTATGTGCCCTAATTGTTACAGAAATCAGAATGTCAAGCAACGAAACACATACAAAATAAAATGAAAGACCTAGTCTGCACATACCGTGACATAATTTTCGTGACAGACTTTAAGAATGAAATCGGAGAAGCTGTCAAAGTGTATGGTAATGACAAGTACCAGCTCAACAGAAGTGATCATGTCAAAGTCTCTTGTAAAGGCACTGATGTTAATAGGTACGTCATTATCAGCCTAAGCCCCCATACTGTGTGAGCGTTTTCCGTAGTCATCATGCTTGGTGGTATGAACTGAGGAGATGGTACCTACTATAATATATCCATTTCTTCTTCTTCCTGCCCTTATCCCACTTTACGTGGGATCGGCACATGTTCTCCTCTTCCATTCTCCTCTATCAGCCATCATTTCTGTATATTAACCGTATCTCTCTTTCTGTATCTGTGTTTTGTTATTGTGTTGGCAACCACTTATAAGTATCACCTTTATATCCTTATCCTCTTACGACATCCGGTGTTCAACACCATTCATCGTTCATCGTATCCATTCAGCCACGGCCAGTCGGCTTTGCATGTCGGTCTCCGATGAAGTATGTGGTACCTGCTACATTATTATCAATAAGAAGTTTTTCAAAATTGACCATACCTCAAGCGAATAAATACATTTCATTTCATTTCACTTTCACCGCGTACTTTTTGCAACTTAATCATTCTTCATTTCACCTACCTTCATACGATCCGCAACAGATAGGCGGGTCTATGTTTTTTTTTAATACTACTAGCTATACGAACAAGCATTATGGTCCAATTGATGTTAAGTGGTTAACATCGTCTATAACAAAGCATTGCCTCGTAGGTCACGCACGTCAGGAACGTTCCATACGATGCACTGCCCTGCGTCCATCAACTTTAGACATACAGATGTTCAGCCTCACGTGCCAGTAATGTCCCCGGCACCCACAACCTTCAAACCGAAACAGTAATGCTGTTTCACGGCAGGAATAGGCATGGTGGTACTACGCACCCGCCGGACGAGCCCAAAGACTACTACTACTATATATGATGGCCAACCACGGTCATTGCTGTTTCCTTCTTTATTTACAGCCTAGGTATTGTCTCCTCTCGCTGGTACGGCATCAAACTAGGTTTACGTCCCGTCCAGCATGTGCCAATACACACTGATTCCGTCAACATCATGATCGTGATGTTTGACTCCGCATCACGAAATGGATTCATAAGACGAATGCCGAAGAGCTATAAATTTCTGGTGGAGAAATTGAAGGCTGTTGTTATGAAAAGGTTTGTTTTGTTACGGTGAAAACTCTTCATTGAATGAAGCTAGAACTCTGTTAAACTTTAAAACACGGCAAACAAATCATCTACGCATCATGACGCCATCTTTTAATATCCCGACTAGTGATGTATCTCGTCGCTTGGTCCTAATAGGGATGTCCTATTCCCAAAACCGGCTAACAGATTGTACACATTGTCAATTCATAAAATTTATCTAGGTCCCACTATGAATAAACATTATTGCCTGTCAGCTCAGTTGGTTGTAACCCTGCCTTTTGTGCCGTTGGCCGTGGGTTGGATCCCCACCGAGAACAAATATTTGTGTGGTGAACGCATATGTCGGGCTGTGGAGCATGATGATGATGTTATAATGTAAAGCCCTGTCTACTTCTAGCTATAACATAGTGATGGATGCAACACCTGGAGCCTTATTCCCTATGCTGACTGGTCATATGGAACTGGAACTACCAGATTCACGTCAAACTGAGACGAATCACAGACTTGTTGATGACACACCTTTTATATTTCATCTGTTAAAAGAACAGGGGTAAGAGCGATTCTTTCTTGAGTCTTACGATCATCATCAGCCTGAAGAAGTCCACTGCTGGACATAGGCCTCCCCTACACATTTCCGAAAAGAACGAATCTGAGCCCTTCTATCCACCGACTGCCCGCGATTTTAACAATGTCGTCAGTCCATCTGGTGGGTGGGCACCCTACGTTTCGTCTTACGGTTCATCGTAGCCATTCGAGAACTTTTATTCCCCAACGGTTGTCAGTACGTGGAGCTTATATGACCTGCCCATTGCTACTCCAACTTACTAATTTTACGAGCTATATCGGTGACCTTGATTCTTCTACGGATATCCACATTTCTGATTTTATCACGTAGTGAAACTCCCAGCATAGCACTCTCCATAGCTGAGTTTATGAGGCCAAAGCTTAGCGACCACGTCTCAGTTCCATATTATGTCATCTTAAGATCAATTTATTGTAATTATTGGCCTTTCCAGAATATACTGAGGAGTTCGATTGTTTGTGTTTCCTCTTTCAGTTTTCGCACAGCTTTCTTCGAAGATATGCCCTGGATAGGTACATTTCAGTACCGATTCAATGGCTTTCGCAATCCACCGACAGATCATTACATGCGTCCGTTTTTCCTTGAAGATTCAGAGAGTGGTCTTAAATGGTGGACTGGTGTTAATAAAAGGCATTGTGTTGGAGCTGTTCCTCAGCATCAAGTTATGCTGAATGCTACTTCTCAGGTTGGTAGCCACCATCATTGGTTTTGTCTTGAACATGGTAGTTTATTATTTTTTACCGTAATAAAACGGGAAGGTATGTATAAAATACTCTGAATATTCCCCAAACCAAGTCTTTACCTTTGTTTACAGTTTTTTGAACTAGACGGATCAAAATTCTCCCTAACATTCGTAGTCAGTTTATCCCACGAGGACGCTAATACACTATCTTTCGGTGATGAGGATCTGGTAGACTTCCTGAGGAGATATCTGCAGATGGAGAACACTGTTTTGATTGTTATGGGCGATCATGGACCGAGGTATACTTATAACTTGAGTCACCTAAAAAGGACGCTGATTGGTTGTAGGTAGTATTAAGGCTAAAACTATTGATTGAATCCTACTATCCTCTTTCTAATATTATAAGCGTGAAGATTTGTAAGTATGGATGGATGTTTGTCGGTTCTAATATCTTTAGAATAAAGTTCTTAAAACGCCCGATAGGGGTACCTAAATACTTAACAAGACTTAGCGGGAAATACAGAAAACAAAAAAAGTCAGACTTGAGGTAATATAACAGAGTGCCTATTCAGGCTTTTGCATTGAGTTGTGTAGTATATTTTGACGTTAGCGCTGTGTGTATAGAGAGACAAAGTAAGCGCCTCTAGCGGGCGTTTTGAGAAGTTGGGCTGGACTTGCGGGCGTCAAAGTAGTTAAAACTACACAACTCAATGCAAAAGTTGGAACAGAAACTCAGATTCTTTTATTTTTCAAATCCATACTATTCAGGGCTCTTCCTATGTAACGCTAAGTATTCGATGATTTTAGAAGAATTGTAATTTGATTTTCTACTTTGTATTTTATAATTCTTATTTTGTGTTTACTTAAGCCTTAGTTATTTTGATCTTATTATTGTCGTCTTACTTGTTTTTTAACCAAAGACATTATAAACGCCTGCATAAAAATGTACATTTATAGATTCGCGTCCATAAGAAACACATTTCAAGGTAAGATCGAAGAGCGTCTACCTTTCGTCTCACTGGTTCTACCTGAAACGTTGAAACAATCTAGACCTGAAGGTAATAAAATACATATAAAATTCAAATTATTTATAAGTAGTTGCTAAGGTTAACACGCTGGCCACGTCTGCCGGATGTCTGACGGTCTTTGGGCTACAACCACAACTAATTGGGTGCCCAATGTGGACGTCCACGTGGCAGACCACCAAGAAGATGGTGCGACGAGCTAGATCTACCAGACTATCCAATCTAGCAATAGACTGAGAAAGCTGGAAAAAAAGCAGGGAGACCTTTGCCCTGCGGTGGGACAAAAAGGACAAAGACTAATAAAAATACATCATTTCAGCTTTGAGAAACCTGATCAATAACTCAGAAGTGTTGACCACGCACTACGATATGCACACGACTTTGCTCGACATTTTAAACTTAAGGGAGCACAGGAACACCTATAAAGTGCCAGGGTCTGACATGGAGCGAGGAATGAGCCTGTTGGAACCTGTTAGTTGAATCTTTACACCTTTTACACATTGTCATTACTACTACCAAAAAGTGTGTATCTGCATGTAGCAAAAAGTGTCATAACTCTTAAATTTCAAAAAAGCTATTTTCGGGTAGATAACCGTAGATTCAATTTATTTTATCAAGACAACTTATTTAACTCTAAACTGTGCATAATCCATTATTTTATAAGTGTTACAAGAGTGTTAGAAATCTCCTATATTATTTTTTTCCATTGGTAGTCGAAAGTCTTACACCCTGAAAGCGTTTCTTTTTCGAGATTATTCTCCAAGTTAATTGGGCTTAATTGGGCTTTTGCGATCGCGGTGAATAATGTTGGGTGTGATTTTTTTCCATAAAAAACTGGAAAACATGCGCCCTTTTCGCAGTTTTTTATTATGGAAAACAGGCGAGCCTCTCGCTGGTCACCGTGAGCTCCGAAGTCCGAATAGGCACTCAGTAGTCTTCTAAGGTCTTGTTTTCTGTTGTGGCATAGATAGCAAAGTCCAGGTCATGTGCCGAGGCGGGTATAATGCCGCACTGGTGTGCTTGTGGACACTGGCAGCTTTTGCCGCACAACGCGCCATTGCACGCGCGTGTAGCTCAAGAACTGCTTGATTATATCAATGCAATCACTGCTGGTTCACGGTAAGTTCTTTTCCAGTATCATTTTAAGGAAGAAACAGGTATTTTTCGCGATTACCTTTATTATTTCCCGACGTTTCGACGGTGTTAATTTAAAAAGTTATTATTCTGTGTTCCTATAAAGAGGCGAAATGTAGTTGAAATACACTGTGCAGCTTGCTGATTGATTACTGTCTTATTTTATTAGAATACAATATCGTGTTTTAGAGCTACCCTACTCACATTAGATATTATTACACACTGAAGGATAAGTCGAAGACCGGGCTCTACCACCACCTATATAGGTATAGCTACCACCGTGAACCATACTACCTTGTGTTTTAGGTCCCAATGTGCCATCAGAACCCTGAACTCAGTCCAATGGGTCATGAGACAGAGTCCTGACGTTAGTATGCTGGGCTTCAAAGGCAGGCGAGAAGTGGACCGTTACATTGGAAAATACGAAAGAGCTAAGCATGTTAGAGCAAGTAACGAATATTACCAGGCTAAGGTATGTTGTAAGATCTGGGAACTAGTAGTTTAGACTCGTAATGAACCGAAAAGAAAAGCCTATAAAGTCGGGGTCACCAATTAGGAAGAATCGGTTGTGGATAGTAGCATGGTAGATGAATCACAATGTTATTCAACAATTTTAGTGTTGTTCAGACCGGTTGAAGATTTTCTCTTTACTGAAGTTCTCACCATTGACCTCATTGGCTTATCGTTTTTATAACGCGCTGTTGCGGTCAGAAACGGTTGCAAATGGGCTGCAATGATGATGATTTCTCTTACAGCTTTATTAATACATTTCAGATAACAGTGAACCCAGGACAGTCTATATTCGAAGGTTCAATGCAATACAACGTCAAAGATGATGTTTTCATTATCACCGAACGAGATATCTCGAGAGTAAATCCGTAAGTAAACATCAACACTAACGTTAAACTTAGTGTTTGTTTCATTATCATTGAGTACTCTATTCTATAGACATAATTTATGTTTTAAAATAACTGAATAAGTACCTGGATCTTTAAATCTATCATCATCTTCCTGCTCTTATCCACGCTTTGTGGGGTCGGCACAACAGGTTTTCTTCTTCCACTCATCTCTATCATTTGTCATCTCAGTGCTCACTCCTTTCCTGGGCGTCAATTCCAGCAACACGGTTCGATTGAGTGATCGTCGAGTGATCGCTGAATCCGCCTTCCATTTTCAAATTTTTCAAACAAAAATTGACAACTCACATCGATTTACGCGAGCGCTTGAGTGATTTGTGTTTTCAGAATCGACACCCTGCTCATGTCATCCCTGACGCAGTCCATCCATATTTTCTTTCTACCTCTTCTTCTATAACCACCATCCACATCCATATCCAACACTTTCCTCGTATGACTCTCATCTCTCCGCATGTCATGCCCATAATATGCCAACCTATTAGTTCTCATCTTCTAAAAATATTAGATCTTTAAATCTATAGGCTCTCGAAACAGTGACTGAAGTAGTCTTCAACCTATGGTGTCTAGTCTATTGTGCTGTCAGTATTATTATGTAATTAAAATTCATTTCTTTTTGTATTCTTCTGTATTCAATATTTCAGTCTATTCTCAACTGACGAATATCGCAACTCATACTCAGAGACTAGTAATATGTAATGATCTTTCTACAATGTAAACAATCTTTTATTTTTTTCAGTTATGGTGAAGAGCCGAAATGCTTGAGTGACACAAACCCTTCTTTAAATAAATACTGTTATTGTAAGCTCACCTAATTAATAAATGTGAAACTTAAAATACTTTGAAATCTATTTGAGATAGCTTTTGAAAAGATATTGAAAAATTAACCCTAAGTCTACATTGATGTATCTTTGTACACAATAAACCGAAAATAACTAAGAATATTAATTTTAATTTTTTGAAATAAATATAGTTTTGTAAGTCAACTTAAGAGGTTTCTAAAAAATATATGTAAGGTACTAATAAATAAAAACAACAGTTATAAAGTCAGAAAGATTTATTTTCGTAAAAACTGTTGGTATAAAAACTTATCTAATTACTTAATATTATCCTAGTTTAATACTGTTCATTTATAAAACTATAAGTACAAGACAGGTATACTTAGCAACTCAAGCGTATCATTTTGTAAATGTGAAGCTAATACTGGTGTACTTATTAATAAAAAAATATTGTTAAAATAAACTACTGTATAAAGCATTTTGTCTTTTACTTAAAACTACACAAAAATTCAAATATTTGAGATTTATGTCATTGTACTGGTCACTAGCAGATACATAGGAATGCTGGTTTTATCATGTTTATAAACTCACTTATTTTTATGGAGTTACGAGACTTGTTATTCTTGTACTCCCTGGGGGCGCTTATCTCTCTACACAAAAAACGTGCTTGCATTACGAACGTCAGTAAGTGAAACTTGGAATAAACACTCACTTCATGTGGTGAATCGCTTTAGCGATATGGAAATCACTTCAGCGATAAGGCTGCCTAATATCCTTAATTAATTTTAGCCTAGATTTATGATGTATTCTTGAGTACCTACAATTAAGAGTTGTCTATCTACTAGCTGGTATTTGATGAGGTCTAAAGGATCGGCTACACCGCGGCGAACAGTTGCGAACTTCGATAGCGAACTCTGAGAACTATGTAGCGCCATAACGGTGGGTATGATGATCGCGGATTATGAGGCAGAGGGCTCATTCTGAGTTTTTGAGAACTAATTACATGACTTACGGTTAGGAACCTTACGTAAAAAATTAGTTCACGCAATCCTGCCAAGGGTACTCATCATTTCTCCTAACAAAATCGGAGCTTACGACTACGTTAACGATAAGGCGTTTTGCGTTACGTTAACGACAAAAAGATGTTAAAACTTAGAATAAGTCTGTTCGCATATGATGGTTCGCAGCTTTTCGCCGCGGTGTGGCTGATCAGTAAATCAGTTCAGTCATATGAAAGAATCTCTAATGGCGGTATCCTGGAGGTCCGTACGCGTTGGAAGGTGCCTGGTTTCCAAAACCAGTCAAGGAACCGCTGAAGTTAGGGGAGTTGTAGTTGTAGCCACCTGCGGAAAGAGTTATGCTTCAGTAAGAGTGTCATAGAAATTGATTAGAGTTTTTAGGCCCACCTCCCCAAGGCCTCCACAACATCAAGCTGAGTTGGATACCATTTTGTGACGTCATCACGTGGGATTGAAAGACACCATTTCAATGTATTACTATGTATTCTTCCATCACCTCGCTTCTTATATTATGTTAATTTTATTAGTATGTGTTTTTGTTTGTTACTTGTTTAAAATGTTTGTGTTTCTTTTAGCTACCGTGTGCCGTCATAAATATATACATTTTCTTTCTTTCTTTTCTTCTTTTCTTTCAATCGTGGCTTAAATGAAATGATTAAGATGTTAAATGCCATTACGGATCACCAAATCAAATGGGGACCGTGCTGAACGTAATTTCACATATCCACCTACATTCATACTCATCACTCTCATAGCCACATGACTTTCATTCCTCCTCATGACGTGCCCGTACCACGCACGTCACGCACGTCTGGAACCTGCCCTACGATACCCTGCCATAATCCATCAACTTCCATCATCAACAGATGATGGAACACGTGACGCTGAACATCTGTATGCCTGAAGTTATTGGCACGTGTAGAGATGGGTTTTTGCCTGGGCATTTATGGACGTATTGAGTAAATGCCGAGTAAGCGTCCATTTACGCCCAGTAAACGTCCCAAAACAGGGCGGATATATTTTTATTGTAAAATATCGCAAAATTCACAAATTATTACACAATGCTAAGTTCTAATGACTAAAAAGGTTTTTTTAAGTTAATCTATAATCATCATCAGGCTGAAGAAGTCCACTGCTGGACATAGGCCTCCCCTACACATTTCCAGGAAGAACTATTCTGAGCTCTTTCCATCCACCGGCTTCCCGCGATCTTAACAATGTCGTCGGTCTATCTGGTGGGTGGGTGCCCTACTTTTCGTCTTCCGGTTCGTGGTCGCCATTCGAGAACCTTTATTCCCCAACGGTTGTCGGTTCTTCGAGCTATATGACCTGCCCATTGCCACTTCAATTTACTTATTCTAAGAGCTATGTAGGTGACCTTGGTTCTTCTACGGATATCCTCATTTCTGATTCTATCACGTAGTGAAACTCCCAGCATAGCTCTCTCTATATATAGCTCGTTGCGCGACTTTGAGCTTGTGTACGAGGCCAATAGTTAGCGACCACGTCTCAGTTCCGTAAGTCATCACTGGCAACAAGCACTGATTAAAGACTTTTGTCTTGAGGCTTTGCGGTACCTGCGACGAGAAGATGTGGCGCAATTTCCCGACGCTGCCCATCTGAGTTGGATTCGTCGGCTGACCTCTTTGTCGAAGTTGGCTCTACCTAATTGGATCGTCTGACCCAAATTAACATGAGCATTAGACATGATTTTTGTCTTGCTCATGTTCATTTTTAGACCCACCTGTTGGGAGACAATATAGAGGTCTCTGAGCATTGTGCCTAAATCTTCCAGTGACTCCGCCATTATGACTACTTAGTCATAATGGCCAGTCGTCGGCAAATCGAAGGTGAGTGATGAATTCGCCGTTGATGTTAATGCCATACCTTGTCCAGGACACGAGCTTGAAAATATCCTCCAGTGCCAAGGTGAACAGTTTGGGAGATATGCCATCTCCCTGTCTCACCCCTTTTTGCATGTGGATTGGATTTGTACTCTGATCCTGAAGTTGGATAGACATTGTGGCATTCCTGTTGATACATATCAACACTTTTATATACATACCGATAGCCAATTTGACACCGCTGGAGCGACTGTAGCACTGCCCAGGTTTCGACTGAATCGAAGGCTTTCTCATAGTCTACAAACGCTAAGCAAAGTGGCTGATTATAGTCCTCAGTCTTCTGTATAATCTGCCGTAGCGTGTGGATGTGGTCTATGGTGCTAAAGCATGTCCGGAACCCGGCTTGTTCCGGAGGCTGAAAGTCGTCAAACCATCGAGCGAGACGATTGGTAACTACTCTCGAAAACAGCTTATAGACGTGGCTAAGCAGAGAAATGGGCCTATAGTTCTTTAAGAGGGTGTTATTACCCTTCTTGGAGAAGAGCACCACTACGCTCCTGCCCCACGCTTCAGGCATCGTACCCTCAAGGATGACAGAATTAAAAAGCTTCTGAAGAACCTCAAGTATCGGCGTTCCACCCGCTTTCAGAAGTTCTGTCGTTATTCCGACTTTCCGCGGTGCCTTGTTACTCTTAAGCTGCTTGAGAGCCGTTTGGATCTCGTATAGGCTGACGAAAGTAGCGACTTCCTAATTCAACTGAATAGCGGCTGTGCAAAAGCTTTTTGTAGATGGTAAGAGATATCAATTTTCTGATATCATTATGAAGAGAGTTCCAAATACAGATAGCTTGTACAGTGAATAAGTGCTTATAGAAAGAATAAGAGTGGACAGGAAGTTGTAGAGTTTCAGAAGACCGTAAAGTACGAGATTTAGAAAGATATACCCCCGAATACTGAAACGCAACTCAGATTTAAGCACGTCTCAAGCGACGAATATTTGACAGTTTTCAATGAAAATCTGTCAAATATTCGTCGCTTGAGACGTGGAAAACTGTCAAATATTCGTCGCTTGAGACGTGCTTAAATCTGAGTTGCGTTTCAGTATTCGGGGGTTAGGTATTCAAAGCGTTGAGATTAGTTTAGCTTTTAGATAAGGGGGGTGGAAGAGGGTTAAACATGACACTGTACAAGAGGAAAAGGAGACGAGTATTCCTGCAAAAACGAATAGGCAACCACTTAAGCTTATTACAAAAATCGGAAACATGGCAGTGGGCCGGTCATGATTCGAAGAACCGATAATGTGAAGACCACGT
This sequence comes from Thera britannica, assembly GCA_939531255.2. Classification (NCBI taxonomy): domain Eukaryota; kingdom Metazoa; phylum Arthropoda; class Insecta; order Lepidoptera; family Geometridae; genus Thera; species Thera britannica. The sequence goes on along the minus strand of OW618043.2, from coordinate 7,341,661 downwards.
TTAGACAAACGTAGTGTAGGATGCCTCAGATTAGATGGAGCGACGACTTATGCAGAGTGGCGAGCAGCAACTTGATAGGAAGAGCCAAACTGAACCCTGGGCTCAGTGGCGCGCCATGGGAGTGACCTATGTCCAGCAGTGGACTGCAAAAGGTTGATGATGATTAAGATAGTGACAGCGATTAGCAGGCACGAATCACGAATACCATGTGCGGTAAAATGTTGATTTAAATAACACCGACCGACTGTGATTCTGCTGATAATTCTGTAATTTGGCAACAAATACATTTTTTATTTTCAGTGAGATCCTCCTTTTTGGTCAATTACTATTTGTTCTAATATTAAAATGGTTTAAACAGGTACATCTTACGAATACTCAATGAAAAAGTCTGATTTTGACTTATTAGAGTTTCCGCCCTGATTTTGGACATTTAAAAGGACGTTAATTCGTTTTTGCCCTATTTGTCCAGTTTATGGCCTTTTTGCCCAACTGGGTTTAAACCCTCTGCCCATCTCTAGGCACGTGAGTCACGTCACGTCACCGGCACCCACACCCTTCAACCCGAAACAGTAATGCTGCTTCACGGCAGCAATAGGCATGGTGGTAGTACGCACCCCCACGAGACACACAAAGAGCTCTACTACTACTAATTTGTGTTCGCAAAACTCATTTTGAGTAGAAAAGAGAGATGTTTTGCTGTTTATCTCCTTTGCTACGAGCTACGAAACAAACGTCTTAGTTAGGTCACAGATTAATAAAGTTACTACGTAACAGATAAATCACTCCAAGGAAAAATGACAATACCTACTGCTATAATAACCTACTCCCTCTAGTAGCTAGACGTTGCAAGCCAAAATGAACCAAAGCTTACGAACATAAAGTTGACTTTGCTCTGTAGGTGCGCGCCGCCACGTGCTCAGCGTAGATTGTCAGGGCTGCCTCTTTCGATATTTAGGTCAGTAGGTATTTGCAGTAAACTTTATAATTGAAAGAAAAAGAATTTCTTCTGTTTTAACATGTTTTATTTTAACGCGGCCCGCTCAACGACCGACCCACCACCCACCCGATATTGACTAACCAAAAAATTCAGAATAATCGGGAATTCAATTTTGATTAGGTACTCGAGAATTGAGTAGATTGTCATGCCTTTGAAATTAGCAAAAATACAAGTACATAGGTAGGTACTGAGGTACGAAATTATACGACAAGAAAAATAAAATTCTTTGAAGGTACGAAAATGTATTACCTAAATATCTAAACCTCCTGCACTACGTATTTTCATACGCTGGAACAAATAATGAATTAAAAAGTATTTTTATTAGTACCACTATTTTTATTATTAGTTTCCATGTTAAATTAGTAAGTAACAAAACAAACGACGAACGTCGGGCTACAAGTCCGGTAACACAAAATATTTCCTCGCGTACGAACGCTCCGCGCGGCTGTCGGCAACCCACTGAGAAATAGGCAGTCGACTGCCCGGCGGCCGGTAGGTACTTATCGCGCGCAAGTACATGGAGTGAAAGATGCCTGGTTAGGTTTTAAGCAAGGCACCAGTTCCACGCGTCTGATGACTTACCATGTTGGTTGTTCCTGGTAGGCTCGGGGTATCTGGCCTCACCTTCATACCTCACGTCAGCGTGGAAACCAGTCTGCCAATCCGCGTGGTAGGTGACTGAAAATAACAATTTTAAGTTATTCTTATAAAATTTAATAAGAATAATTTTGTGCTCAATCCACACAGCACTATCTAGACCCAAACTAAGCAGAGCTTGTAAGATGCAAACCAGATCATCACCATCATTATCCACAGCCTGACTTCATCCACTGCTGTATAGGCCTCCCTTAGTTTGCGCTATCTACCTCGATCCTGTGCCAGTCTAAACCATTGCCGCCCTGCGACCCTGTCTATGTCGTCCATCCATCTTGCTGCAGGGCGCCCTACGCTTCTGTAGCCGGTTCTTGGCCACCATTCGGTTGTTGTTAAAAACCTTTTATTGTTAATATACGTACATACTTAGAATACAATATAATAAACAGACTGAGAACAAACATCTACGTTCCCCACACAAATATTTGTTCTCGGTGGGGATCGAACCCACGACCTACGGCATGAAGGCAGAACTGAACTGAGAGGCCAGCCAAATTGCCACACTGGTATGGCTAACACGAAATGTTATTTTCGTTTCGTCTATTTGTCTCTCTCTATTGTATTGGGAAAAGATGAGACAAAAATTACGTTACGTAGAAACGATCGAAACGAGTTGTTGTCTCATTAATTTTCCATACAAAAGAGAGAGACACGTGCTCACACGAAAACAACATTTGGCAGACGAAATGTGGTAGCAAAACTCCGACTTCGGGTACAGGAATTAATTTTACTCGTGGTAGGATTCCAATAGGGTCATAATCATCAGCCTTAAGAAGTCCACTGCTGGACATAGGCCTCCCTTACACATTTCCAGGAAGAACGATTCTGAGCCCTTTCCATCGATCTTAAAAATGTCTTTGGTCCATCTGGTGGGTGGGCGCCCTACGCTTTGTCTTCCGGTTCGTGGTCACCATTCGAGAACCTTTATTCCCCAACGGTTGTCGGTACTTCTGACCTGCCTATTGCCACTTCAACTTGCTAACTCTACGAGCTATGTCGGTGACCTTGGTTCTTCTACGGATATCCTCATTTCTGATCACCAATCTGATAGCCAATAGGGTAAACTCACCAATCTGTGTCCTTCCATCGGGTAAAGCGACCCTGTATTCGCCCTTGACCACATTGCCATCAGAGGTCTCCTGTCTATTGTAGTCGTTGCCTGACTGTGCGTCCTTCACGGAATACCCGAACTCGTAGGACTTTGGCTGAAACAATCAATAATAAGCAACTTCACGCTAGGAAATTTATTTTTTATAATATTTGCATAATCCCTAGACCTTATTAGGAGGAAAACAAGTAAAACCAATGGTTAGCAAAACTTGCTTAGCTCAAATCGTATGCAAAGTTTTTAATTATTTTTAATAACAGATTTGTTTATCACGTGTACCAAAAATTCCAGCCATATTAAATAACATACTATTATTTTTAATACATCGATAACCTATTGCTATCTTATAGCTTTGACCGAGAACAAAACATCCATAGAGCCAATATTTTATTTAATTATTATAATATTTACGTACCTAACTATAAAAAATAACTGAGCTCATTACTTTGGGTAATCATAAAATCTTTGAGTTTTTCAAAAGTAAAAATTTAAAAGAAAAGTCCGCCTTTAATAAGTTATTTGGCGCAGCCGGTAGGATAACTCTTTCATCCTACCAATGGGCAAAGTCACCCACTCAGTTTTGACTACTGACAACTGTTTCTTTCTTCTTGTCATATCCCTCTTTCTTTCAAACCAGTGCAATGAATGGATCGTTGCTTTTATAGCACTAGTCCAAACAATGTTATCAAGAAAACACCCCACTTATATTGTATAGTTGTATACAACCAATAAAAAATTATAACATCATTTAAAAAAAAGCAAACACTAGGTACTAAACATTTCCACTAATTAATAACCTTGGCGTGGTCTGAGAATAAAATAACAGTTGATTTTAAAATTGTGAATATAAATAATTTTATAACCTCTCTACAGATGTCAAGTTACTGTTATTGCGAGATTTGCTTCAAGTTCAGTTTAGTAATCAGATGGCAACAGCTGAAAACGGTGAGTCTGAATTTATAGGAAAAACAGCATTAATTATTGATAAATAAACTATAAAAATATTTTTTTTCGATTATCTAAGTATATTTTTACTGATATCAAATAATCAGTGAGACGATATAGGAAGAAGTATATTTTTAGGTGTGGAAGACCTTAATTTGGAATGTGGGCCTCTACCACCATCTTAGAGTTACGCTACCCGTCTGAATTAAAAGAAGTAGGTACATTATATTCATCATCATCAGCATCAGCAGCCTGAAGAAGTCCACTGCTGGACATAGGCCTCCTCTACACATTTCCAGGAAGAACGATTCTGAGCCCTTTCCATCCATCGACTTCCCGCGATCTTAACAATGTCGTCGCGACCATAACAACGTCGTACATTATATTAATTTATTTTATTTAAAACAAACGTATAATTTTCAGGCATAAAAATGAGAGCCATACTTATCCTCTCCAGCATCCTAGCCGTTTACGCTGGTGTCATCAAAGAAGACTGTGATGGGGTCAAAATAAACAACATCTATTACGACCTCGAAGTCTTGAAAGAAGACCTGGACAGACCTTACCTCCTTACAGTAGACCACAGCACCAACATAGTCTACTTCAGCCACAGTGTTTTAGAAAACGAAGAAAATGAATTCCAGACTGCCAGGATCAATCTCAACACTAAAGAGTTCAAGAACATCAAAGGAGTAAACAACGGATTCGCACAAACAGTCGACCAAAAGACACATGAGATATACATAGGCGGAAGTGACGGAATCTACAAATATGATTACGGAACAGACAGGGCTGAGTTTATCGGACAAAGAGACGTTGATATCTGGAACTTATACTTCAAAGACGTCTTATACTTTTCCGTATACCCATCTCAGTTCCTCTTTACCTTCAAAAATGGCGAAGCTTTACGTTTCAAAGATTTAGAAGATACGAAAGTAGATAACTTTGTGATAGACAATACTGATATGATGTTTTTTACTAACGCTACAGGATTATACTCACAACAGAAAGGTACTAAAAACGCTGTTTTGTATGAGGAGTTCAAAGTTAATGGAGTAAGAGGAATGACTACTGATCTCCACGGCAAGGTATATGTCTGTCTCCGTAATGGTATATACGCTGTAAACAAAGAAAATAACAATCTAGAGAAGGTGTTAGATATAGACGATGGGTTCGGATTAGCCTTTGATAATGATAATAACATAGTATATGGGGATGCAACAAGGCTGGTGAGATTGAAACCTAATCCAAGTAAAAGCTGTTGAGTTATCTAGTCTTTAATAAACTTTAAAAATATGTGTTTTGCGTTGTCTTTTTATATAAAAACATTTTATTTTGATGATACAACTACAATTTATGTCGGTAAGAATATAAGAGTGTTCATGAAGAGCTAAAATTAAATGTATTGTGAGAGACATGATTAAAAATAAAAACCAACCATTAGAATTTCATTCATTAAAATCTTCTGCATGCTGAATAAATTCTAGAGTAGGAAGATCAGTTTTAAATGAAATATAATTAAATGGAATGGTTATTTGCTTGAAGTATGGTTGGGAGTTAGTTCGTTAAGGATTGGGTAGCTGTTTGACATATTTTACCAAAGCATTGGTATGAAAATTTTGATTTGTTATGTCTCATCTCAATGACAATAATATATTTTCTTCTTCCTGCCCTTATCCTTTATGTACGGCAGAACATAATTCTCCTCCTCCATTCTTATTTATCAGCCGTCATCCTATACACAACAAACATTTTTTTTGTTGACAATGTCAAAAATATTACAATACAAACCTAAATTAACAATAATGTAGGTAACATTATTGTTATGCTCACGTCACCATGCAGTAGGTAATATTTAAATAACCTCCGATGACCTTGCATATCTCCATCAATTTACTCATTTAAACCGTTTAACAGACCGTAACAAGCAATTAACGACACACTAATCTCTATTGCCAATTAAATAAGAACTACAATCGTCTGACAAATAAGAAATAAACTCTGCGAGAATTGTCCAGTTTAAAATGTGACACTGAATAAGTCACCCGTTAAAAATGCAAGTGCTACTGTTGATATTATACGCGTGCGTTTTAGAAATCCACGCGAAAGTGAGCATATTTGTGACCGACACCCCTATACAACAAATCGGACCAAGAATGTACAAAAAAATCCTTCTGACAGAGAATTTTCAAAGCCCAAAAGAACTAACATACGATTCTTCGAGCAGAAATCTGTTTTTCATGTATATGGATGATGAACTTCAAAATTCCGGGCGAGCAGTTATCAACACAGTTACAAAACAAGCTAGAAAAATTAAAAATATAGCTAGAAATAAAGCTATAGCTGTAGACACTGAAACCAGTGATGTTTACTTCGGTTCTGATGACGGATTGTACAAATACGATCCATTAAACAATGAAGCGAACAACATCGGACTTTACAACATGAATATAATGAAACTGGTCGTAAGAAACAATAATATGTATCTCCTAGACGCGAACAATCATATGATATATAAAGTTTTCGACGAAGGAAGAATAGCGGTCAAAGCAGGGAATCTAAAGACAGTTATGCAGTTTGAGGTGGACAATCTAAGGAATGTGCATGTGGTGACTATGTGTGGTGTTTACTGTGCGTTGCGTGGACAAGAAGTAATCAAGAACACTGATTTGAAAATCGTCTTCCACTTCATTGTTGATGGTCCTGATACTATTGGGGTAACAGAAGACGGTATCTTCCATATCAATTGCGAAAATGGAACTGCTAGAAAACTAGCTGATCTAGATTTCTTCCCGAACAGTATAACTTTTGGGGATTATGGTGATATATTTTATTCAGTCGATGATAGTATCTTTAAATTGAGTCCAATTAAATCGTTTCTGCTTTATAATTTGCATAAAAATAAGACGTAGCTTTACCAAAATCATGATTAAATTTTGTACATTATTGCTGTGTGGTTTTTTTTTTAGATTATTGTGGTTTTCTGACTGTACTACTTATTATGCATTACACCTGTACTCCCTAACTGTGAAGGAAACATCGTGGGGAAACGGGCATGTCGTAGGACCTAAGTTTGGAAAATGTTTAAAATGAGCCTCTTATTATCAATCAAAGAAGTCCACTGCAGGACTCCCATATACATTTCCAAGAAAAACGACTCGCGGTTTCAACCCACCGACTTCTTGCTATATTAATAATGTCATCGGTCTATTGGGTGGGCGTCCTGAGTTTCGTCTTCAGTAGGCCTACCACAAGCTCAGTCTGGCTCTGGTTTTGAGTCTGTGTGTTAGTGCTGTCTAAATAAATCCTACGTCGAAATGTCACACACACAGTATGATATACTGTTGAGCACAGACTCAAAAACAGAGCCAGATAGAGCTTGTGGTAGGTGGTTCGTGGTTTAAGAACCTTTATTCCCCAACAGTTGCTGGTTTTTCAAGCTGCCGAATGCCACTTCAACTCATAGCACCTTGACTTACCTTAGTTCTTCTACAGATTTCTTCATTCATTATTCTGATCTTTGTCCGGTCGGCTACTGTCTTATGTCTTATGAACTTACCTCTTCATTTTCATGCCCATGTCCGTGTCCATGCCCTTGGTTTCCTAAGCCATGACCGGAGGATCCAGCTCCTGGCGCGTGGTGGTTACTTTGAGGGTTGTATCCTGGAAATTAAATAGGGTCATGATTTAATCAGCAGGGTTGACATTCTGGGTACGCCAGGACCTTAAGGATGTTCCAGGGGATCGGAGGAAAGTCCAATTATTTTTTTAGAAGTATAGGTATCGCATCTGGTTTTTAGATTTCCTAAAGTGTTAAAATAAGGCAGTTTAAAGCTTTTGCCATGACGTATTTGAACCTTCCTTTTTCAAATTTTTATTTAGTTCCAACGACACGAGCGTGTTTATAGCAAATTTTCGTACCAAACATTTTTGCCGGACTGTTGTCAGCGTCTTAAGACATGCTTATTACCTGTGTTCGGTGGTAAATAGTTGTTACTAGCAGCATTGAAGTTGTTTCTGGGTGTGTTGTAGTTGTACCCCGAAGCTGGAGGCTCGCAGACAGCCAGGGTTGCGAGTAGCATGATGGAGAGGATCTGGAAATTTATTGTGGAAAGTTAATAATCGTAGCCTTATGACTGTAAATAGAATAGAAGAATAAAACATAACTTTATTGTAAACCAAGTGAAAGATTACAAAAAACATAAAAAGAATACTTTAAAAAAACTGAAGGTCCAGAAAACCTTTATTAAATAGAATTATTATTAAATTAATAAAAATTTAATAGATTAGATAAGTTTGAAACTCGTGCGTTGAAGGTTCCGTCCGTAACAATTCTTGACTGCATTATAAAACGGACAAGTGGGAGCGTGACTCATTCACTAAGTGTTCCGTACGTAATAATTAATCTAATTAGATTCCTTCCGAATGACCTTGAGAGTTTCGTTCTTATTCATTCCACCACTCTTCTACAGTACTTCGCGGACACGCATCACAAAAAAAACTAAAATAGTAGGTTTTTTAACTTCATTTGCCAGTTACTATTAAAAAAAGTTACCGAATTTCAGTAATTTTTCAAAAGGTTTTGAGATATATCTTCCCTATACTCACGTCACTTGAAGTAATTAAGTGGCCTAGGCCTAAAACATACACAAGCGACGTAAGGCAGCAGGCGTGGAGCAGGCGTGGCGCAGGCGTGCGCCGCTTCAAAACGATTTCATACAAAATGTATGCAGGCGACGTTTTTGAATTATACTTAAGCGACGCGGCGCAGGCAACGAAACGGCGTGTCTGCGGTCACCTGCTGTTGAAAACGTTCTATAATAAACCTGCGCCACGCCTGCTCCACGCCACGTCGCTTGTGTATGTTTTAGGCCCTAGAGTTATTTAAGTTTTTTTTACTTTAGTTTAACTTAAAGTTGATACTGAGCCGTCTCAAAAAAAAGGGTCTTGAAATGATACGACTATCTTTCTCATCAAGCAACAAAGAGTTCCGTATGAAAGTTCCATACCGGTACAGCAGTTAAGCTATGAAGTCAGTTTCCCAAGTTTTTTTAACTAAAATTATTATTTTCATGTACGGTACCCTAAAAATCAAGCCCTTCCTTCCTCTCGCAACTTTAAACTTACATAACACACTGTAGGTACATAGTGTTTCATTTCCCACACAACAATACCATGGTTGATACCCAGGTCTTAGTGAATGGTCACCTGAACTAGATTTCACAATCCACCTACATGTGGATTGACTTGGTATTATACCTTCTTCTTGCATGTTACTAGTTAATTTTTATTTTTTCTTGCGTGTTTCTACTTTATTTTTATTTTTATCGAGCAGGTAAGTAGTACTACTGTAACGTCGGACTTGTAGGCCTACTACAAGCTCTGTCTGGCTCTGCCTCTGGGTCTGGTCTTGTGTCTGTGTATGTGGTCGCGCACCGTTGGGTTTCAGAGAAACTTCCTCCCGCGCACTCTAAGGTTGTGGAATACTCTTCCTGCTGAGGTTTTCCCTAGAGACCACAGTATGTGGTTCTTCAAAAAGGGCATTTTTAAAAATTTAGGGTCCGTTCACACAGACCGGCTCGGAGAGGAGAGCAGATTCTTATAGCGTTGAAAACAGAGTTTTTAGTACTTGTAGTAAGGTTTATTTTTGCATCTGCACTGCTTTTGATAAGGATATCCGTAGAAGAACCAAGGTCACTGACATAGCTCGTAGAGTTAGTAAGTTGAAGTGGCAATGGGCAGGCCATATAGCTCGAAGAACCGACAACCGTTGGGGAATAAAGGTTCTCGAATGGCGACCACGAACCGGAAGACGAAGCGTAGGGCGCCCACCCACCAGATGGGCCGACGACATTGTTCAGATCGCGGGAAGTCGATGAATGGAAAGGGCTCAGAATCGTTCTTCCTGGAAATGTGTAGGGGAGGCCTATGTCCAGCAGTGGACTTCTTCAGGCTGATGATGATGATGATGACTGCTTTTGTCATTAAGAATGCTTGAACGCGCTTGGTGTGAAATAATAGAGGAGCTGACCGGCTCCTATCGCGTACTTTTCTCGGCTGCAAGCGCATCCGCTTTCAGATCGCTTCCAGCCGGTCTATGTGTAATAGTTGGCGGCTCCGCTCCGACCAACTCCAAGCGTATACGATCCGGTCTGTGTGAAAAGAAAAATGCGCGCTGATGCTCTCCGAGCCGGTCTGTGTGAACGGATAGATAGGATAGATAGAAAATTCTATATTGCACAAAATAAAAAAATTACTGAACACAGGCAAACTTAATGCTAGATAGTATTATCTACCAGCTGACCTACCCCCCCCCCCCCCCCCTATAGGGTCGGCAACGCGCGAGTGATGCCTCTGGTGTTGCAAGCATCCAAGGGCTACGGATACGGTAACCGCTTTCCATGAGGTGGGCCGTATGCTTGTTTGCTAATTAAATTGTTTAAAAAAAACTATACTTTCCGCGGTGGCGATCAGTGAAACGCTGTCAAATAAAACAGCGATTTATCACACTGCACTGATCGCCATCACCTTTGCCTAGATGTGCGCAGGCCTATATTGCAATGCTGGATAGTGCACAGTAATCTTCCGATCATGAGAAGCTCAAACCATAGTTGTTAGGTATGCTAAAACAGTCCATTATTGCTCTAGATATAAAGATTAGCAATTATTATGCATACCGCTAGCAACACGTGTCGACATCTTTGTGTTCTATTCACACCTTAATTAGCACATAGGTAAGAACAGATAGCGACAAAAGTATATTAACAATTTCATTATTCGCCGGTTACAGACCAAGTTTCACATTAGAGAAAGCAATAAAAAAAAATTAAGACGTTTCAAAGTGATAACCAGATTTTTACGATACGGCCAGAGCTAACGTAGATGAACATCGTTACTTAGCAAAGTTCAAATACCAAACCTACAAGTATCAAACGCTTTTGAACAAAATTTTATAACAGGGGGTTCTAAGTGGGGACCCCCAAAATTGTTTTTTTTATATGTTTGTGAGAAAATGCGGTTCACAAAATACATCTACCTACCAAGTTTCATCAGTGTAGCTTTTATAGTTTTGAGAAAAGTGGCTGTGACACGGTCGGACAGACAGACAGACATGTCGAATCTATAAGGGTTCCGTTTTTGCCATTTGGCTACGGAACCCTAAAAAGTGATTCACGCCTAAATATTTTCATTTCATTCCAGCTTTCAATCAGTATTTACATGCCATGCTTTTTTTATGTCATGTTTCTCAGATACACAACAATTGGGTCATAATTATAAATACATAACTATTGTTGACGATGCACACAAAACTATATAGCCCCAAATTAATCAGAGCTTGTACTATGGGAACCATATAACAGACAGAAAACAAACGTCAGTGTTCACCGCACAAATATTTTGTTCTCGATGCGGATTGAACTCACGACTCAAGTCTCACTTAAACATAATGAAAACATAGACAAGCTGTATAATTATACCTACGTTTATGGTGCGTGCAACATATAAAACTACTGAGCTATCATTGTTAATAACCCATAACTTGATGGGCCTGTCAAACCTTTCGTAATTCTGCTCTCGATGTGTGTTATTTTCAATCCGATACGATTGCAATTATTTATGTGCCAATAGTTGGCTATAGTAAAGTTAAATAATAGCTGATGATGTTATTATATTTTTAAACTGAGCGTTCATGAAATTATTTAATTGTGGTCAAAGTCACTATAATTTTTGACTTTGATAACTTGCTTTGAACCTACAAACGAAATGAATCTAGGTGTGACCAAACAATAGGCAACAGGCAAGTTAAGGTTTGATTCCCAGTAATTTTTATTAGGACACCTTTTACAAAAAAGGGTTAGTTTTAATGCTAATAGGTACATACCTTGAAGTACACCATTTTGTGAGATCTGAAAAAATAAAGTTAATTTGGTTGTTATCTGCCGATTTTATAATAATCACTTTCGTTCGTTTTTATGAAATGAAAATGAAAATTTAATTTCAAAAATAACCTTATGTGCAAAGTTTACATTTATATTTTAAATGTAACGCTTAAAATTTAAACGTTACATTCATAAATAAATGAAATTTCAGCTTTAAATTGTGAATTATGTAGAAAACATAAATTATAGCAAATTTCAAAGATTCTTGACTCAAAAGCACATTATGTTATATTTCACACTGAAACACATATTATTTTTTGCAATTGTAGTGTATGGTCTTAAAGTTAAAAATGTTGAATACATAATATTAGGGCTTAGTATTTGAAGAGCGAAGTTTGAAAAAATAAATAAAAAGCTAGCTGTCAGTGTTGCATTGTGAATATAATTTTACTCTATTAAATACATCCAAAGAGATAAAAATAAACGTACCACTTTTACTTTCCATAAAATTACGCAAATAAAATCTTGTAACAAAGAAATTTCATTTATTTCTCGTATAATAAGTTACCAGCTTTTTCCCATACTTGGAAAGTGGAGATGGTATCGTTCAACGTGTAACAATTAAGTTAATTACATAATGTTATAAAACTTTACATTTGGATCCAACTTTGCAGTTCGTGGCTTTTTAGAACAATGCATTGCCTATTTAGGCTTATTTATTACTATTACAGAGAATCTACATGTTGTATAATAGTTTTGTAATGGAATTATGTAAAATCTTAAACAACTCTGTAGCAGTGTAATTCCTAAAACATACTCATTTTAAACTTGAAAATTAAACATTCCCTATGTACTTGTTTCTAAATAACTTGAAATGAAATGAAATGTATTTATTCGCTTGGAGTATGGTTAATATTGAAAATCTTCTTATTAATAATAATTTTATATGATTTGGACCGAAACACTTGTTTTTCTTGGGCATAATGGTTTGACAGATACCTACGCGTGTTTTTTGTAAGGACCTATTTTGAATGATAGCGAAAAGCTTCGGGTAGAGTTTTAAACACCGATTAATTATAAAAAGCTATTTCTATTTTAGGGTTCACTTTGGTTTTTATCATCATATAAATCTAAATAACTGAAGTTTATTAAAACATTATTATAACACGAACCTAAATCATCATTAGATTTTGCTAACTCATCAGTTATTTGAAACCAAAATAAATAAAAACATTTCACTTACTTTTCTTTTTGATTCTCAAAGAACAAAGTCAGAGGTCACAAACTGTTTTCTGAAAGCACTTGAAACTAACGCGGCGGTAACTTTTGGCACGCAAAAACACTCCAACAGCAAACTAGTTCACACACCACACTGATTCACGTTCATCCCAATATTACTTTTTATACGCCATAGAGTGGTGGGCTCATCTTAAAGTTCTTTTGTAATTTTATAGCATCAGTAGCCGATAATTATCTTTTATAAGCATTTAATTCATGTGTTTTGTACCAAGGAGATTGCATTGAAACATTATGGTTGCATATTTGTTTTTTTTTATTAGTTTTCATCAGAGCCCGCTTTGGTTAGTGAGAAATGTTGGCTGCACGAATACATTACATATCATTAGTATCTTTTGATGAGAGATTAGATGTATTGGTTTCAAAGCTTTTTGTTGGTATTGTGTGACCTAATCGAATGGTCACAATACCTATTTAAGTACGTGTTATAAATGATTGGGTATTGTCATAGATCTATTTATTGTAATCAAAAGGGTTTCTGAATTCATTCCTTGAAATAAAAATACTGTAAGGTGAATGTAGTTAGTAGTAGTAGAGCTCTTTGTATGTGTCTCGTGCGGATGCGTACTACCACCATGCCTATTCCTGCCGTGAAGCAGCATCGCTGTGTTTCGGTTTGAAGGGTGTGGGTGCCGGTGACATTACTGGCACGTGAGGCTAACTGTTTGCCTCAAGTGGATAGACGCAGGACAGTGCATCGTAAGGCATGTTCCTGAAGTGCGTGATCTACAAGGCAATGGTTTGTTATAGGCGTTGATATGCTTGTTTCATCAGCAGGTTGTATAAAAACAGATAGAATATAATTATGGTTAACCTCCTTCTATTGTGACCTTGTAAAGTGCTTTAACCTACAGAAAAACTTTATCAAAATCTGCAGAGCAATTTTTAGGACAACGGCATTAACATTTGAGAAAATATAACAAACATTAAAAGAACGTGATGGTGGGAAGATCGTTATCATAATGTTTTGCTTATGACAAATGCCGCACGTAGTATCAAGTTCATTGAACTTTCACTGGCTTTAGATGCTATTATTATTTTCTGGAAAATCCTGGTTCTCTTTTTTTATTGCTACTGGCCTAAAGGTCTCACACTTCTAGGCTATGGGAATGGCGATCAGCTGAAATACTGTCAAATGTTGCTGTAATATTTGACAGCGTTTCAGCTGATCGCTATCGCCATCGTCTAGTTGTGCGCAGGCCTTAAAATGTCTAAATTGAACTGTCACTTAACCTTTTGAACGCTAGGAAGCTTCCTTCTTGAGCCCCGTGACCCATGCAGGGATCGTTGTCCCTACGAGCTACCTGAAACTCCCATGGAGAGCGAGTTGTAGAAGACTGGAATTTGATGATGATGGAAGCTTTGAAGGAAGCTTTAAGAGGGTACAACACAGGCGACTCTCCATGCAAACGTAGTCCCCTATTTCCTCCCTGGATAATGCCTCTATATCTAGAGTAACCATTTTGTCTCGTAAAATCCAGATTTGCTATATACGTGCTCGTATGTTTTCCTTTTTTTTCAGAAACTTATTGATAAAGAAAATATGACCCTCATATGATTTATATGAAATATGAATTGGATATTCAATTCAAATAGAACTGTCAACTGAGTTTGTCTACAACTGTCAGATAAACTGTTGGAAGCTAGGAAGCTTTTATAGTTAGCTTAGTTCGAAATTTAGCTAGTTGAACTGAAAATTCGAAAACAGTATTCCAAAAGTGATTTGGATGATAATTATTTCATACTCAAATTTGATATGAATAATAGGCGATGGTTATCACCTAACATCAGGGGCTATACCACGAGCTCCATATGGTTATGGCTATGGCTGTCAAAATTGTGTCAACAGTGTCAACACATTCAAACCCTTACATACCCCTTCAGTTTTCCTTTCTAAATGTTTTGTTGGTCTGAGTCATTTTCCTGTACAAGCTTTAGTGACAGTTCAAGGAATTGCTAATCAACCATTTAAATATTTGACAGAGGTTTAACTCAAATATTTGCTTGCAAAATTTTAGCCAGCCAATTTAGGATTACGGTCCTTATTAAAAACTGTATCAGCCAAATACATTGTTTTTCTTTTGTGTAAAGTGATAGTAACAATAGAGTACAAGTATCGTAATTACGTTGGCCTTGGTCCAGTAAGAAGATCACGGCTCAGAGATACGCAACGCTTATCGACTTCCGTCGGTCAGTCATAGACCCGTCCCGTCATCCACAATGAACCAACCTTATTACTTGTGAATAACATTATGTCCGTTCAATAAGATCACAAACATCACTTTGAATCAAAACGATCATGATAAATTTTAACATAAATTCTCGATGATCCCTTGGTAAGAGAAAACTGCGTTTTATCGAGAGCTAATATCAAGTTGTAGCATATTACAATAATTATTACCTACTCATTTCTTTTTTATCATTTATTTTTTCTCATTTCCCTATTATATAATAACTCTTTTCTTTTTTATTAGTTTTGGAAATGGACAAATTACAACGTTTTTACTGATAGATTCTACTATTTTTAATTTAAATTAAAAATTCAGGAATACATTATGATGAAGCACGAATCCAACATATCAGTATTTACTTATTATTGACATATTATTATGCTTGTTATATTTTGAATTGCCCTTACACACATTAGTTTTTCTAAGATTATAATTATGTTTGTATGGTTTATAACAAATTGGATATTTTTAATCTGAAATAAGTCAATTGAATTGTATTATCCTACGAATGGTAAATGTTGTGTACCCCTGGCGCTTTCCATTATAAATCAAAGTTTGACAGGTAAACTGATTCTAATATTGCACAAGTACGTAAACTAGATGACTGTTAAAGGGCTTAGAATATAAATAAATATGTGTTCTAAATCTAAGTAACGAGGAGGATTCCAAATGATGAGCATTATGCTAAAACAAATGTTTTAAAAATTGAGAGTTTTTCCGTTCTATTTATAATCAACTAAAAATAATATTGATCCAAAAAACTTTTTTATAAATTTTATGAACTTTCAGTCTTTTTCTTATCGAGATTTAAAGGTTATTTTCGTGCGCAGTATGAGAGATATAGAATACAATATAACACCCATACAGAGAACATCTGTGCTCACCACACAACTATTTGTTTTCGGTGGGGATCGAACCCACGACAATTCAAAAGGCAGAGCTGCTACCAGCTGAGCTGAGAGGCCAGTCAACTAATGCACAATAAGTGCGCTTATGCCCTCAGGTAGTTAGTAGGAGGTAAATCACATTGATTATCAATCGTTCATCACTTTTGTGTTGAAATGGACCAGATCTGACTGTCGACTTTCAAAGCAATCGTGATGAGAGGGTCCTTGGACGAGAGTTTGTTTTGGTTCTTTGTTTCCATCAAGCGTATGAGAATAAAAACTAGATACCATACCTAGGTATATATGTACCACCTACCACCTCTACTTATGCACTATCGGTTAGTCAAACTTAAGGGGCCGGCGGAGGGCGAATTTTCATACAAACGTAATACCAAAATGATTACTAATTTAAGCAGATTTTCACAATATTATTGCAATAATTGTATTTGTATAGTATTTATCTAGGTTCCTGAACAGTTTTAATTTTAAATTACTTACTTCAAATGAAATTAAAGCCCATCACATTTTGCAATGAAAAAAATGTGTAAAATGCGATTGGTGTTTATTTCATTTGATGTAAGTAATTTAGAATAAAAACTGTTCAGGAACCTAGATAAATACTATACAAATACAGTGATTACAATAATATAGTGAAAATCTGCCTAAACTAGAAATAATTTTGGTAGGTATTACGTTTGTATGAAAATTTGCCCTCCGCCGGCGTCTTAAAGCCGCTGGGTACGCCTAGATCGTGGGTTCACCCCTTCTTCTACTACTTCACTACCTACCTAAATAATCTACTAAAACAATATTAAGTAGTTCTTTATATTTACGTGGTAGAGCTAGCGCCAAAAGTAGGTTAACAATTTCAGTTTCAATTAAACCATTTCTCTTTTCAATGCATGTAGGTATGTGTTTTCATGTTCCAGATGAAATAAATTGAATTATGTACTGAAATTGTTAACCTATTTTTGTCGCTTTGGCCATTTTTTTTTCAAACAATAACATGATTTTTTGGCTACGAATAAATAAATTTACGATGATTTAACAGGACATTTTTAGTTTGAATTTCGTTTTAGTTGAGACACAACGTAAGAGGTGCAGATTCTATTTCCCAGCGGGAAAATATCAAAGCTCACACACTTTAAAGATTCCCTGATGCCATTTTAGAGATAGATCTTAAAATCGTTTCACACGAGCTAGATTTTAACTACCATAGACGTAGTAGTTTAGGGCTCCTAGGAAAAGCCAATTTAATATGTCAGATTAAAAATAGCCAATTATTTTCGTAACTAATATGGTAATATCATGTAATATGTGACATATTTTTTTAACGTAATGTCATTTTGTAGTCGCCTTCAATGGATGATCACGGGGATTTGTTATTTTTACCGTATATTTATCTTTTATTTCTTGGTAATCCTAATAAATGAACAAGTTTCTTAGACGCAAAACAAATCAATAAATTAAATCTTAATTTAATTTTGTTCACCATTACCTCATGAACAGACGGAACCCTGAGTCTTTAAAGAAAACTAGCACTTATTAAATTATTTTAAGAGCATTGATTAAGATTAGGTTCTTTATGGTATCAATTAAAACTGGGCAACCCTCCTGATGTGCTTTTGTAATTCTCTTATTGCGATGTGGTTTGTACAGGTAGTTATGAAGCAATTGTTTATTTCCTTTGAGATGTACAGTCAACGTTAAAAGCAGATTGGCATTTCTGTACCCATAGTCTGAGTTTTACCCGATCAGTTTGAACAATTTGTTCGCCTACGTGTCTACGTAATAGCCCCTTCCCACGGTCTGTGATATCGCGCGCGGAGGGGCGGATCAGGGGCTCAATTCTAGACCAGTGACTTTTTTGTCACGGTAGATATATATCACAAGAACTGTCAAATTCACTAAAGAAACCGTCAGTTCTTGTGATATATATCTACCGTAACAAAAAAGTTACTGGTCTAGAATTGAGTCACAGCTCGCACGACACACCATGGGAACGGTCTCGTGCGCCGAGGTGCGCGGTAGCACAGGAGCCCTGTCTGTGTGCGTTGCCGTGCGTCGTCATCGGTTGTGCGTGATGATCTGCAGAACCACGCACCGTTGGAAGGCAGCATTAGGTGAAACAACAACAAAACGTTACGTAAAAATATGTTGTTGTCTCATGATTTCTGCATACAAAAGAAAGAGACACGTAGGTGAAACAAATTTGTTCAGACTGATCGAATAAAACTCAAACTACTGGTACAGTACGAGAAGTTTGAGTTTTGCTACCACATTTAGTCGAACAAATGTTGTTTTCGTGTGAGCACGTGTCTCTCTCTTTTGTATGGAAAATTGATAAGACAACAACTCGTTTCGATCGTTTCTATACGTACCTAACGTATTTTTGGTGTCTCATCTTTCTCCATACAATAGAGAGAGACAAATATGCGAACCGAAAACGACATTTCGACAACAACTTGCCCTTCTGATTTGTAAAGTGTCCGTATATCTATACGAAGTATTATTTAATGTTCTATGCTAAATTCTATAAAAATTGCCAATCTATTTTTGATGCCGACTGTACATAGAAATGAGAAGGTTACAGTTATTAATTAAAGGGGCAGTACCTATCTAAGTAAGTCTGATAAAAGGTTTAAAAAAAAGCGGCCAAGTGCGAGTCGGACTCGCCCATGAAGGGTTCCGTAGCAACAAGTAACAAAATATAAAAGTTCTTGTTGCTCGTCGAAAGGTAAATTGTGGTTTACGATGTATGACATAAGAAAAAAAACTACTTAGAACTTTAGAGATAGATAATTAGATCCCGTTCAAACCAAAAAAATATATTTTCTGTTTGTTTTTATTCTGCACACTTTATTTTGTTTGTTGTAGACTCCTATTATTTAGTAGAGATCAACCAATCTTAAACTGCACGTCCCACTACTTCAGTCAGTCAAAGTAAATTGTTCTTTATCACTTACAACACAAGGATCATTTTGAAGTACTTTGCTGTGAGTCAACGTCAAGAAACGTGGTGGAGGGGCGTGCATTTTTAGACTGGTTTATCCCTACCTAAGTTTTATAATTTTGATGTGGTTATGACCATGGTAAGTAGGATTTTTGCAATAAACTAAACTAAAGATAATACTTCTCATTTTCAGATGTCAAGACAGTGTCGCCATCGCCATATGAAATACGATAGGTACATAGAAATAATAAACACGATATTTTTTTTTGTAGATGTTATAACTAGGTATGGTGTGTGGTTTAAGTTATAAGAAACGAATTGTTTTTGGGAACAGTGGTGGCCTTGTGGTAGCGGCCCTGCCTTCCGATCCTATGGTCGTGGGTTCAGAATGCTACTTACCGATTTTTTTTTGACCAAAAATGTATGTGCACAATGCTAGTGCTCTCAAACGGCGTAGGAAAAAATCGTGAGGAAACTAGCTTGTCTTAAAACCAAAAAAAAAACTATTCGACTAAACGACATCTTCAAAGTTTGGAACTTTGTGAATGTCTGATGTTAGGTGGTAATCAAGGCATTGCCGCGTGGGTCACGTGCGTCAGGAGCGCCATCAACTTGAGGCATACAGATGTTCAGCCTCACGTGCCAGTAATGTCACCGGCACCCACACCCTTCAAACCGAAACACAGCGATGCTGCTTCACGACAGGAATAGGCATGGCACCCCCACGAGACACACAAAGAGCTCTACTACTACGTATGTTGTATATGATTAAATGTTTTGGTGTACTTTACTTACCTCGTATGCGTGTTAAACTTACAGTAATACCTATTCTTACCATCAAGCAGCATTGCTGTGTTTCGGTTTGAAGGGTGTGGGTGCCGGTGACATTACTGACACGTGAGGCTGAACATCTGGGGCTCAATTCTAGACCAGTGACTTTTTTGTCACGGTAGATAATATAACACAAGAACTGTCAGTTTCTTTAAAGAAGAAAGAAAGAAAGAAAGAAAATACATTTATTTTGGACACACAACTTTAGTGAATTTGACAGTTCTTGTGATATACATATCACATACTATGTGCACACTGACATATCTACCGTGACAAAAAAGTCACTGGTCTAGAATTGAGCCCCTGTATGCCTCAAGTCGATGGACGCAGGGCAGTGTATCGTAAGGCTGGTTTCTGACGTGCGTCACCTACAAGGCAATGCTTTGTTATAGGCGATGGTTACCACTTAGAATCAGGTGGGCTATTATAGCCCACCTCAAAAGCATATAATATGCTTGTTTCATCAGTTAGTTGTAGGTATACTTTCAAAAAAATAAAGAGGAGAGCTCTTCAAAACCTCACCTCATACCTCAACTCTCATAGCTCGTAAGAGGACAGACAAAGTGGAAACACCACTGGGTGTTCTCCATACATGTCAACAAAGTGGATAAATGACCAAACTCAAGCTCAATGCTCGTACGGGCTGTGTGGCAGAGATCAATAGGCAGATTTATTTCAGGGACATTGAGAATCTCTGAGATGATCCGAGATGAGCCGAGATTTTCAATGTCCCTTACATATTGGCATTGCACAACCCCGCACTTTTTCTACGCTTTCCGTATAATATCCAAAGGGTTGTGCAATGCCAAAAATAAACTAATCGCTTAGAAAATCTCGGTCGGCCCGAGAATTAGGCCCGATTGCAAGAAACAGAGGAGATATAAAAAATAAATTATAAAAAAAGTATTGATGTAAGTGTAAGTAATGATGGAGTTAGGTGCCTTGTTATTTTTGCCGCTTCCTCCTATGACTTAGAGCACACCCTCAGACACAATCGGTAGGTACAATTGTTTGGGACCTTGCTCCACTTTTTCATCTGATACTTATTTGGATATTACCATAACCTATCTAGATCATGTGAGTAGATGAAGTAGGTAGGTTATGGTAGATAGCCCTAGTACAGAAACCAATCCCATAGCCGTAGAAGGAAGTTTAGTAACAAAAATTATTGTGGACGATCCACACAACACTATCTAGCCCCAAACTAAGCAGAGCTTGTACCATGGGAACCAGGTAGCTTTTTTTTTGTAAATAATTATCATCATCAGCCACTTCTGAACATAAGCCTCCCCTACACATTTCCAGGAAGAACGATTCTGAACTCTTTCTACCCACCGACTTCCCTTGATCTTAACAATGTCATCGGTCCATCTGGTGGGTGGGCGCCCAACTTTTCGTCTTCCGGTTCGTGGCAGCATTTGGATGAGTAACATTAAAAACTTTCAGTGACATCTATTGGTGAGTAGCAAAACTATTTTGCTGCAATGGTGGCATGGGTTCATCCATACGAAGTATTTTATATTTTAAACAAAAAAAAACAAAGATTTGAGTATATAAAAAAACACTAAATCAATACTTATAAATATACATAATTATTATTGACCAAAAATACCCTATTATAGACAAATACAGAAAACTTCTCCAATCTACATCTGGCTACACTGCCATCTATTGTCAAGTAGCAGAACTTCCTTACACGTGCCACAATAGTCTGCTTCTCTTTGTAGGAGCCGCAAGCATGCCGCCGCTTGCCGCCGCAAAGGACTTTCCGACTGGCGGCGTCCTTTGAAAAAAGCCGAAAAGCGAAATCAAAATATTTTTTCTTCATTCGTCGCGTGGTTTTTGGAGTGAGTGGTTAGCCGTCTTGTCGAGAAATTTCAGTGAGAATAACTTTCGTTTGTCGTAGGTACTTAAAAGTGAGTTTATGGAGTTTTATACTGGTAAGTTTCTTTTTCCTGCCCTATAGGGGGGTCGGCACAACATGTCTTCCTCCTCCATTCCCCTCTGTCAGCCGTCCGTGCCTCCTCCGCTGTATTCACTGTATATGTTTTCTTAGAATACATTAAAGTAGGGAAATTCATTGTTGTTTCTGTATTAATAAACGGGGTTCAAACCTTCAACCTAGAAATACTTTACTAACAGTACATACTTCGTCTTGGATAAAGCTAGATTAATTTTTTTGTTTATAATTTAACTTACCTAGCCTACCTAACTATAATAGGTAGCTACTTTTTGAAAACGCCGCTGGTAATCTACGGTTGTATGGGCGAATTTTTCAAAATGTTATAACAAATATTTTTGTTCTAAAATCAGACTTTTAAATTCAAATAATCAATTAAATATTTTTAGAAAAGGGTATCTATTTCATAGAAAATATCAATAAAAGTAAAAAGATGAAAAAATGATGTTTGTTTACAAAGCTTTTTTGCTTGATTAATTTGATTGTCGTCACTTCCGCCAAGTTGAGACAAACTTTTGTATTCAAAGTTTTGAGATGAGAGCGCAAAAAATATAAATAATTACTGAAAATGCATGTAAATAGTTTTCTTTCATAATATTTCAGACTTGAAAATGTATCCTAGAAAGAATATGCTCGATTACATATCGGAAATGAACCGCTATCCTCAAACTGAAGGCGAAAGTGGTGAGTTGATTGTATTATTTCGAAAAAGTTTTGTTTTCTGTATGAAAATGGTGCTGGATAAATTGAAACAAGTTTTTTATTTGTAGCAAATTGATCCTTGATCCTTGTTTTGCTTAGAGACAAGCGTACGCTAGAGATATTAGTTAGTAACTTAATTTATCAAGGTAGTCCTGCTACTTAGATTTGATCTAGGCCCTAGTTTGTGTCTAAACTTCTAAACACAGCCTTGGGCCTAAATAATATACCTACTAATAATTAGGTAAAGAGCATCAATCTGTAAGACTCGTGAGTGTATTTCAAAACATTACTTTAAATAACAATGTTTAAAATCAGATTTCATTGTAAACGAAACATTCCCCAACTTTAGGTATAGGTTACAGGTACATACCTATCAATATACTGTTAAGTCGGCACCTGGGTATTGGGTCCTTGGAAAATACCTAGCCAATCCCCAGGCATGGTAGACATCCTCTCAAATCTCTTGGGCTACCCACTAGTAATTAGATTTGCCATACTAGCGAGCACCTATCTACCTACTGTGTACCAATATTTTTAAGAACATGAAAGCAATAAATAAATTCAAATACCCCCTTTGAGGATCTTTTGAGGTTATTGACAGCCAACCATAGCTTAGTTGGTACTAGCTCTGCCATCGGCACTGGAGGACATGGGTTCGATCCCCACCGATAACAAATATTTGTGTGGTGAAAACAGACATTTGTTCTCTGTCTGGGTGTTTTGTTGTATAAGTTTGTACCTATTTACAAAAAAATATATAAAAGTATTAATAGAGGTAGGTAGGAGGGCTATGGGAATCAGATATCCAATTGCTATCTAGTTCTTATAGAACTACCTACCTTTACCTTAACTACCTGTGCTTAGTTTGGGGCTAAATAATTTTGTGGAGATTGTCCACAATATTTATAGATCAATTTATCTTAAAAACTGTCATTGAACTCTTTTTAGCACAATTAACTATTTGTCCCCATTTTGGCATACTTAACTTTCCTACCTAGTTTGAATCCTTACAAATATAATATTTTTCAGACTTGTTCCAATCCCCACTACCAAGAACAAGGTCATTCAACCAGTCTTCGATGGCACAGTCCTCAAGTTCAACTGAAACGTCTCCGGAGTCCTTCCCCGATCTCTCCCCTCTCCAGTTCCCACCAGAATTCCGGCCAGAAGGTGCCAGGAAACCAGACTGGTACCCCAGAAATCAATGGAACCGGGAAGAAAGTCAGTTCAGGCCGGGAAGCTATGAGAGTTTCCGAGCAGCATTTGAATCTCGGAGACCAAATGTCTATATTGAAGGTCACTCCAGTTCCAGGGCATTTAACCACATGCAGCCGGAAACTCACTATGGAAGTCATCAAAATCATCACCCTGATTTGAACAACCTAGTTTTAGCTGAGCACATTTATGAATCTCCGGTCAGACGTCAGCGACCAATCATCGGCAGAAAAGTCATGGCCACAACCGAAACCCAGCAAACCATAAATAAATTCCCTATCTGGCAGCCAGATTTGGAACAGACACCACCCAAATCACTCGAGCACAAATACACACCAAACATCTACGAGTTGTTTCCATCGGACAACCGAGGCTTTGAGTTCCCTACTCCGGCCAAAACCCCAACGTCTCCTCTAGTCCCTTCTAGAATCAGTCAATCCCCTGGGACTTCGACTCCTTGTGTGACTCCACCGACTAGAGCCCTGTTCTCTCCCCGTATGACTCTGTTCAAAGAGCCTTTGGTTGGACCTGGGTTTAATAACCACGGGGCTTCGAAGATGTGCACGTTCTGTAGAAAGAATGGGGAGACTCCGTGTGTTTACAACACTCATTCTGTGAAAGAGAAGATTGGGAACCGGAATGTAGTGACATGTCCGATCCTGAGGTCTCATGTCTGCTCCACTTGTGGAGTATCCGGCGATGATGCCCATACCATGTAAGTAACAACATTTAATTTTGTCCAATTCTAATGCTAATTCAACACGGACATAGTGAGAAGACTTAAAAGAACGAAACCGTTTGAACTAGTGTAGTATTAAGTAATTATTCATATTTACTCATAGTAAAAGTGCAATGTGAGTGGTATTACGAACACAATAACAAAGTGTCGTCATCATAAATAGAGACAGTAAGAAAAGTGTTAGTGGACACATTCTTAGTTGTAGTTTACTTTAGAAATTTAGGTCAATGAAAAATTACTTATTAGCCGGAATTTGGCTAGATTGTAATATTATTAGAGTAGGTTATGAAACATAGCGTACACTAATTCTAAAAAAAAAAAAAAAAAAAAAATTACTAAAATATTAATATTTTTTTTTTATTTCAGTACATACTGCCCGGTCCTCCGAAGTGGCAACAACGGTCAGCCCCTACAGTCCACCACCATCACACTTAAGAACACGCGCGTCAAGAGTAACGGTAGGCGTAGGTATTAAGCTTGCTTGCACATGGGAGCTGACCCTTAACACTGGCTTACTTAAGGCTACAGTACCGTCGGTAATCTTCGCGGGTCTGAACTTTTCCATCGGGAAACTGGAAACTTCTGGAACTTTCCATCAGGCATTTTCACCGCTGCTTGTAATTAAAAACTATGGCCCGTATTCAGACAGTGCTTGAGTCTGATACAAGGCTCAAGCATAGACATTTTTCAATGAAGAACTGTCCAAAAAATCTGCTAGAGGCTCGACTACACTGTTTCTGAATATGAGCCAAAGAATTTGTATGTTGTAGGTACCTCAAAAGTGTTTAGTTAGTTTTTTTATCGATGTTTTTCTTTAATTTAAGCCCGAAGGTTTGTATGGAGTTGAAAGCGCGCCCTCTATAGGCGCTTCTATGATTTCATACGAAATTTGAATAAATAGTTTTCTTACAGAAAATTATTAAAGACCTCTCGACTTGATACAAGGGTGGAGTAAGTAGATTCGCCAAACGGCTAACTTCAGACCTGAGAAGATTCACTATAGTATAGTATATTATACTATAGTATATTATATATATAGTGTAGGTATATATACTAAATCTTTTGACTTATGGTATAGTCACTATACCATAAGTCAAAAGATTTGTCTAGGGTTTTCGTTTTCTAGAGGTTTTGTATATGTAGAGTCGAGAAATTGCTCCGTGCGCTCCATAGAGGCGCTTATTGCGACATAATTTTAAGTCTTCTGGAATAAGCACCCTTGTAAACTAGAACACGATAAAAAAAATATTTGAGGTACCTACGGATACTTTTACATTGATGTAACCAAGCAACCAAGTTTCTTTTGGTTTGTGGAGCTTAGTCGTCAAGCTAAATGCAGTATAGATTCTTGTTAACCAATTTGTATGTTCGCATGTGCACGATAGAAAATTAGTTTAACCTTTAACACACTGGTTAAATCCTGGTCTTTCAAAGGTTATCAAAAAAATGTGATGCTTTTATGCAAAGGTTTGTGAGCATTGGAAGCATATCTGTTTTTTTTGTGTTTGGATGTGTTTTACTATTTTACTTATTCTGAGTGTACTAATGGTGTATGAATATTCGTTATAAATGTATTTTTTTTGACATAATACATGAAACATTTTATCTGGTTAAAAATATAATTAGTAAAAATACGTTAGTACGGTTGTAGGCAATAAATATTGCACATCGGCTCATTTCGGCTTCATAGAGCGTAGTGTGCGTCAGAAAGAGATAGCGCTCTACGAAGGTGAAAAAGCCGATGTGCAATATTTATTGCCTACAACCGTAAATACCTAAAAGTAAAACATTAAGGGTGTTATTAATAATCCTGGCGTAGCGTTGGACTAGTTAATCCATGTTTTGTCACATTTGCTCGAGTTGACAATTGCATGTCAATGCAAGAGACAAAACACGGATTAACTAGTCCAACGCTACGCCAGGATTATTAATAACACCCTAAATGTATGTAATATTTTACTTTTTTACTTAAAAATCTTATTTTTCTACAAAATATTGAATGTCTTAACCATATAATATTTGTTATATGTTTTTCAGGCACACTGCATTAGTTTTTTAAACATATAAATGTTTTATGTATTTTTAACTAATATGTTGTTACCATTGCATGATTTTGAATGTCAGTATATTTTTAAAAACTTTAGACTAGGCTTATTATAAGTATAGAATAAGTTTTAATTGACATCATTTTGACTATCATGAAAAATAATATTTTTAAATAGTAACTACTCAAATTTGACTAGAGATTTGACAAATATGGATCTAACTTAATATTAATTGACTAAAAATTTTATCGTGACATTGGTTTTATAATGAAAGAACATCTTATTGATCTCTTAAGTATAGCCATATTTAAAAAAAATATACAAAGCTATAAAACGTAGACCTTTGTCTAAGTTTTATAGTTTTTTATTATTTTCAACTGACTACTTGTAACTATTATGGTATAAGTTTTTGAATATTTTGTTAGATCTAGAAATTAGAAAATTGCTCAAAAGTTAGACTGACTAACTTAGTGTTAGCTATTTTTATCTTGACAATATTTTGACTACTATAGGAAATCTCAGCTATCATGTTTTTTGATATTTTATTTTATTCTATGACCATAATTTGAATGCTTTGTTGTTAAATTAGAGTGACTTACTTAGACTTGCCTAAAAATAGCCATTAGATACTTGCTCAAAAGTTAGACTTAGCTATTTTAATCTTGACAATATTTTGACTATCATAAGAAATCTCAGCTATCACGTTTTTTGATATTTTATTTGATTCTTTGACCATAATTTGAATGCTGTGTTGTTCAATTAGAGTGAATAACTTAGACTTTGCTAAAAATAGCCATTAGATACTTGCTCAAAAGTTAGACTTAGCTATTTTTGTCTTGACAATATTTTGACTATCATAAGAAATCTCAGCTATCACGTTTTTTAATATTTTATTTGATTCTTTATAATTTGAATGATGTGTTGTTCAATTAGAGTGAATAACTTAGACTTTGCTAAAAATAGCCATTAGATATTTGCTCAAAACTTAGACTATTTTTATCTTGACAATATTTTGACTATCATAAGAAATCTCAGCTATCACGTTTTTTGATATTTTATTTGATTCTTTGACCATAATTTGAATGCTGTGTTGTTCAATTAGAGCGACTAACTTAGACTTGCCTAAAAATAGCCATTAGATACTTGCTCAAAAGTTAGACTTAGCTATTTTAATCTTGACATATTTTGACTATCATAAGAAATCTCAGCTATCACGTTTTTTGATATTTTATTTGATTCTTTGACCATAATTTGAATGCTGTGTTGTTCAATTAGAGTGAATAACTAAGACTGCTAAAAATAGCCTATACATTTTGCTCAAAAGTTAGACTATTTTATCTTGACAATATTTTGATTATCATGAGAAATCTTAGCTATCATGTTTTTGATATTTTATTTAATTCTCTGACAAAAATTTGAATGCTGTGTTTTAATCAAAATTAAGCTATGTTGTTCAATTTTAATAATTTAGATGTGTATTTTACTACACACTGCTTTTATTTTTAATCATGACTAATTGATGACTTTGACTATTATGAAAAAATATTGTAAGGCCCGCTTTCACAGACGCCTAGTCAACCAATAAAATATTTGACAGTTGTTAACTAAGATTTTAAAAAACTACCAAATACTTGATTGGTGGAATCGTCATCTGTGAAACCGGGCTTACGTCATATTATTATAATAATATTTACTATTTAAAAAAAAAAAAAAATGATTTATTGATATGTTTTTATTCTTCATTAACACTATTTTATAAACTTTTCTAATAATAATTGTAAACTGACTCATAATAATTTTTGATCATAGATATCATTTTTGATCAATATTCCATTTTATTTTATTTTTTTGAAAACAGTATTTAAACACATTTGACTTTGACTCGTGTTTTATATCTGATAGCTTTTATTTGACAAATATTATATGAAAATCATGATAATTCACACATTTTTAGATTTTGTATGTGATTTTACATTTTAACAAGTTTTATTATTATGTGAAGATTGAACATTTTTCTATGTGCACTTTGTTTATTTTACTTCGTATCAGCGCCCCTTCTGGACGATTGGTGTACTAAATAAAAATATTTTAATAAAATAAACCATCCTAGGTTTTGGTGGAAGCTATAAAGAAGTATTAATTTTATTTCGCATGTATTTCAAAAGCATGTTTTTTACTGTGAACAGTAATTTTAGTTTTCTTTTCTATCTTGAGTGTTGTATGTTTTTGACATCTTTATTTCTTATTTGTGTTTATTTGTATTTTTAACAATAATACTTAGATTACTCTGAAGTTCGTTCAGCATTGCCATTTAGTAAAACTATGTAAAATAAACGAGTTTTGCTAATTTCAGGGTAGTATAAAATTACTATACAAAATGGCGGTGCATTTTGCTTTTGAAAAAAGAACACTACAGAATATTAGTACAGATTTGTAAGTCCAAAATGAGATGAACTAATTAAGATTGATTTTGAGTGGATGAATTAAAAAAAATGTTAGCAAGACAACATACAATTTGTATGAAAATGTTTAAATGTTTTTTATAATTAATTCTAAATGCTTCACTTACATAAATGTATGAATGCATAAAGTTAATTTAAAATATTATAAATTAAGTTTGATTTGGCAGAGTTTAATTAATAGATATAGTTTTCTTTTTTCTATGTTTTTCTAATTTCATGTTTATCTGGTGAAGGTACATAAGTATAGTTTTAATTTGCATGATTTGGTTTAATAAACTAACTTACTAAAGTTGATGCTTTTATTTTTAATTAGAGAATTAACCTCATTTTTCCATAGAGCTACGGGCCTTTGCACGCAACGACTTTTTCCGCACGTATACATTTCTTTAGCCTTACAAGCTACAAGTGTAGCAAGGTATGTTATGAGCACACCCCGAACGGAGAATGTTGTGTTCTTCTTCTTCTTATCGTGTCACTGATTCTTTCGAACCAAGAGTGCTAGTGGACTAGTGGTAGCGGTCCCGCCTTCCGATCCTAAGGTCGCGGGTTCAAATGTTGTGTTTCAAAACGCGTATCAAAAGTGGTATTTTGCATCGATCGATTCTGAGATATTATCCCTATATTCTTTGGTTGAAGACCCAGGTGGTTCTATAGATTTAGGTTACAGAGCCTTAATCTATAGAAAAGTAGCAATGGGTGAATCCCACACAAATGTGTGCAGGGGTAGACAGAAGTCTGTACACTACACATTAGGAGGCAATGTAAAAAATTAGATGAGATATAACAACGCAGACGAAAATCAGGCCAATAGTTTTCTATAATTAGATATTTTAGTTTCTTCATGGCCAAACAACTAGCACGTTTTCTTATTGCGTGAAATTCACAGGTGGTGCAACGTATGTCTTAGTAAAAATATAGTAATAAACATTAAAAGGACCAAATAAAGTGAAAATGTCGAGAAAAGCCTACGATTGGCCCGTTGATACGGAAAACCTACCAGTTATGAAAATAGTGACGCCGAGAAATGTAGTGATGGAAGGTATTTTTGGGATGTGAGTATTGTTTGGCGATTTGTGCACGGAACCCTGAGTTGTACGGAACTGAGCTAAGTATATACCTATTCTTAATAGGAGGCTGTGGGTGCAATGCAAAAGTGTTTTTTAATCTAACATGAGTCTTCAACAGCAAATATTTTCAGTGGACTCTTAATTCTCAGGTGATTTGTCGAAGTCATGTTATATTATGTAAATTACGCCCTATGATAAGCGCGATTGCACTTTAGGATTTATTTAGACACGCAACGCAGCGCAGATGAGGACAGGACAGAGCATTAACGTATTTATATATTTGAACTAGGTAGGTTCACTAGGACGTTCTAAGAACAAATTAAAGTTACTTATGACTTATTTTGAGTATTTTAATTTTTGTAAGATTAAAAAATGATGATACAAAAGAAATCTGTAACTGGCTTCGCAAACGTCCATTCCATTTTTGCAAACAAACGTCAAATACGAATGAAATGTCAAACCCAGCTGATTTCCCCTTTCTGTCAAAATCCCAAATCAACACAACACAAACATCTCGATGGATTCGTAAAAAACTCAAAATTTCAGTGAAAATTATATAAAAACAACAAAGAATGGGTTCCCCAAAGAGTAAATCTAAAAATTCTTCTGTGACCAGCATCCCTGCATTATACGGGTCGGAAGAACCTGAGTTTATTTATGGCGGGCCGTTTATAAAAGTGCAGAAATTGGAACCGTTCATGACCACAGCAACGCCAATAAACCTACTGCTGCAAGGAACCTTCAAGAAGTATGTACTTATCATTTAATACCTTTTAGGAGAGGCGCAAGCAGCGCCTGTTCCTAATTCTTCCTACGGTCGAGATGTATCATTAAAAAACACAGCACGTCTTCAAGAATTTTATTCAGCTCCTCAAGCGAGAGCTAGGAACCACCGAGAACAACTGACTCTCGCTTGTCCCGTTGTTTTTCTGCCTAGATATTTAAATTTTGAATATGGACCTAAAAGTTCGATAAAAAAACTATACCTACATAACAAAAAGTTTTTAATAGACTACTGAGGAGTTCACCACACCTTCATAGGCAGGTATGGCCTTTTAGAAACAGTGCAGCCTCAAGCATCGAAAATGACAAAAATATTGTTGTCTCTGCCCCACTCTTTAGAATGAAAAGAAAGAAATATATTTTATTTGACATAAAGGCGTAAGTATACATAAGATAAATACAATAAAACAGAACGGATAACTGAACTGAATGACGTTCTCTTGTCTTAAAGCTGGTCAGACCGTCTGGATGGCTTTCTTTTTTTTATACAACTAGCTGATAGAACAAGCAAATAGCCCACCTAATGTTATGTGGTAGCCATCGCCTATAACAAAGCATTGCCTCGTAGGTCACGCATGTTAGGGACATGCCCTACGATGCACTGCCCTGCGTCCATGAGCTTAAGGCAGATGTTCAGCCTCACATGCCAGTAAATCTCACATAAGTCAGCCCTGAAACCTACCATTGTTGGTTTGATCCCTACGGAGAACAAATATTTGCGTGGTGAGTAAATATTTGTTCTCTCTCTGGGTGTTATATCATGTTCTAAGTACATAATATAGTATTATATAATCCCATATCAAAAGTCACTTCTTGCTGCATGATGTTTATAATTTGATAAGAATTATTATTATTCAATAGATATAAATAATTGTGATTTTCCAGCTGTACTAATTGGTTAGTAGTCTGCATATCTAATTTAGTTATAGTAGCAAACAAATTTAAGCTAATACCTACCTGTTTAAAGGTGAGAAGTAAATTTTCTTAGGAGAATACATAACATACAAAAAAAATAGTATTTTTGTAGTAAATTGACAAATTATTGAAATACCACTCCATACATAACATACATTCATAATGGCAGTTCGGAAATAAAACACAGCACAGAATATATAATAGTAACATAAAAATACCTAATTCTATTTTAGCTCACACAAAATTAATTTCAAACTTGTGAATTATAAATTGACACTTCTGATGACGCAGTATTGTTTCTGTAACGTTTCCAAAAGTGTGAACGTTAATTTCGCGACTACGAATATAGCCCGGATAGCTCAGTCGGTAGAGCATTGGACTTTTAATCCAAGGGTCCAGGGTTCAAGTCCCTGTTCGGGCGGCTTACTTTTTGCACTATATTTTTTTATTTTCTACATTTTTAAGCATAGAAGTCAAATTTTGCACTAAGTTTTTTATTACTTTATGCGTAATTAATTATGATAAAGTATATATTTTTTTAACCTGTCGTATTTTTCATGTGAACTAGTCAGAGAAAGATTAATTAAGTTTAAGTTTTTTAACAAAGTGATTTAGGGTAAAATTGTAATGATTATGAAAATAATATGATGATATTTTATAAGTTTCATTATTCAACAATCATCATCATCATCACTCTGAAGAAGTTGGATTTTTTTTACACGAACGAATTTGAGCCCTTTCCATTCACACTTCTTGCCACCTTATAATGCCATCGGTCCATCGGGTAGAGGAGGGAGGGGGGGAGTATAGGTGAGAATGTCCAGCAGTGGACTTCTTTTTCATAAGAGCTTTTAACGAATAACATTTCTTTATGTTTCAGGAGTTTTGCCTACTACTCGTTGAAAGAGAGAATGCCGGTGATATTAACTAAAGTAATAGATTACCTAGCCAGAGCGCAGGGTAAAATAAAAAGTAGCTGTGGTGCTGTAAGTTTATATTTAAATATTTTAAAACTAAACTAACTTATTAAAAGAGATCGTGGTCTACTGGTAACGGCGATTTTTATATTTAAAAAGTTGATACTTGAATACATTTTTTTTGTAAATACATACTTAGAATACAATATAATACCCAGACAGAGAACAAACATCTGTGCACAAATATTTGTTCTTGGTAGGGATCGAACCCACGGCCTACGGCGCTGAAGGCAGGGCAACTGAGCTGATAGCCCAGTCTGTGTTTTTTTTACAAGAATCCCTTTCAAACGTCTTAAAGCTAGGTGAGTCTAGGTGCCTCCACGCGACCAAGCCTAGAAGAACAGACAACAAACTACAGCTTAGTTCCTTTTTTTTGTATGATCCTTTTACAAAATAATTAATAATAATAAATATTTAAGACAATCCACACAACACTATCTGGCCCCAAACTAAGCAGAGCTTGTACTATGGGAACCAGAAAGCTGATATACTACATAGATTTTTTCGTGAGGAAACCCGCGGCTTAGTCAGCTCCGCACGTATTGACCATGTCTTTCCTGTGGATTAGGCCGACTAAGCTGTCAGGATGGTATAGGTGCTGGGCAAGCCTATTCCATCTAAAATCCTGTCCCAGGCACTATAGCATCCCGTAAGTAGGGGCATGAGTAATCACCAGTTGCCCCTGACGCTATATAAATCATCTACAATAGATGCAAAGGCCTGTTTACTTTACTTTTTTTACCCTTTTTTTTAACACATTATAATTGTTTCAGAGCGACCAAGACATCCAAGGCTACAT
Source organism: Thera britannica (assembly GCA_939531255.2). Classification (NCBI taxonomy): domain Eukaryota; kingdom Metazoa; phylum Arthropoda; class Insecta; order Lepidoptera; family Geometridae; genus Thera; species Thera britannica. The sequence continues at coordinate 7,308,215 of OW618043.2, read as the reverse complement.
AAAATACATAACTAAGTTGAAAAATGACCTGATGACAAACAAACAGTACGACCTGCTCTCAGTAGATACTCCTGACGCCAAGAAATGGAACACTTGGCTGGAGGCACAGGACTGTCCGCGGTATTTCACTAACACTTGGGTCTTTACAGAGTGCTATGTGTATCGGAGATTGAGAGAGGGATGTGAACTAAGGTGAGTAAAAAAATATAGATAGAATAATTTAAGTTTAAAAAACTTGAGAAACCGACTTCATTGTCAAACGGCTAAACCGATTTTAATCAAATTTGTTTGGGACAATCTGGACGTAAGAATAACCTTCCAAATAAAAAAATAATTTTCTAAATCGGTTCATAAATGACGGAGGCATGCAGTTACAAACATTAAAAAAATTATTAAAAAAAAAATGGCCACACCGATTTTAATAAAATTAAAATGAGACCAATCTGGAAGCAGTACCTTTCAGATAAAAAAATAATTTTTCAAATCGGCTCACAAATGACGTAGTTATGCGGTAACAAACATTAAAAAAAAAAAAAAAAAAAAAAAAACATACAACTGAATTGAGAACCTCCTCCTTTTTGATTGGAAGTCGGTTAAAAAATAGATAGAAATTCTTTATTGCAAAATTCTAAAGTACTGTACACAGGCGAACTTAATGCTAGATAGCATTATCTACCAGGTAACCTTTGGGTACTAAGGAGATAGGTTGGCATCATCATTATCATCCTGTAGAAGTCCACTGCTGGACATAGGCCTCCCCTACACATTTCCAGGACGAACGAGCCCTGCGCCCTTTCCATCCATCGACTTCCCGCGATCTTAACAATGTCGTCGATCCATCTGGTGGGTGGGTGCCCTACGTTTCATGTTCCGGTTCATGGTCGCCATACGAGAACCTTTATTCCCCAACGGTTGTCAGTTCTCCGAGCTATATGACCTGCCCATTGCCACTTCAACTTACTAATTCTAAGAGCTATGTCGGTGGCCTTGGTTCTTCTACGGATATCCTCATTTCTGATTCTATCACGTAGTGAAACTCTCAGAATAGCTCTCTCCATAGCTCGTTGCGCGACTTTGAGCTTGTGTACGAGGCCAATAGTTAGCGACCACGTCTCAGTTTCTAAAATAAATATAAAAATTAATTAAATTGCAAATAAATATACGGACCATCTATATAGTTTGTATAATAACTCAGTTCGACTATAACACCCAGACAGAGAACAAACATCTGTGTTCACCACACAAATATTTGTTCTCGGTGGGGATCGAACTCACGGCCCACGGCTCAGAAGGCAGAGCTACTACCAACTGAATCGTGAATCATCAAGAATCTATCAGTACAGCAATTTAAGAATATTCATATTTTCTTAAATAGATTTTGACGTGACAACGTCTTATAATTCGATGGAACCGGCTACTCATGCGGCGTTACCTCGCTCTGAGGCGTTCCATTGCGCGGCTTGAAGTGCAAGCGAGAGCGCGGAACGAGCGACAAAGAGGCACGCACGGCCTCCGCGTTCGGCAGCGTTCGACATCTGTCTCTCTCCTACTTGAGTGAGCGATGCGTCCGCGTGGACAGCTGGATGACGTTGGCACGTTCAACTATCGTCAGTAAACCGACTTTACAGACAACCGATTTTTAATTATAAATTTTATGTTACAGCAAAGGTTTGCAAAAGTTCGATCCGTTTGACGAACAGAAAGAGTCTTCATTCTCCCACAGTCTGGAAGCTATGTGCGTGGTGGCTGACAAACTGGTCACTATGCTGCCTGAGAGCGATAAGGACAAGAGGAAAGCTGATTTTATTACACTTCTTAAGGTAGTAGATAGATAAATAACTCTTTAGTCTAACTAAGAATGCTGGTGGCCTAGTTTAGCAGCCCCGCCTTCCGATCCTAAGGTCGTGGGTTCAAATCCAGTCGTGTACCAATGAGTTCTTCTTCTCAAAAATTTATGTACACTGTGCCAGTGCTCTCAAACGGTGAAGGGAAACATCGTGAGGAAACCGGCATATAACCGGCGTAGAACTTAAAAAGTTCGAAAATATGTGTCAAGTGCACGAAAGGAGCCTCTTTGAGGCGCACTTAAAATCCTTTCACCACACTTGGTTCGAAAGAATCATTGACACGATAAGAAGAAGAAGTAGCCGTAGTCTGAGTTTTGCTCGATCAGTTTGAACAATTCGTTTCGCATATGTGTCTCTCTCTTTTGCATGGAGAAAAGATGAGACAACAACAATACGTTACGTAGAAACCTGGTAAAAATTATAGAAATTTCTCCATACAAAAGAAAGAGACACGTAGGCGAAACGAATTGTTAAAACTGATCCAGTGAAACTCGGACTACGGGTACAGGACATCAAAGTAAACAATATTAGGTGAAACAATGAGCTACCTTATCGCTGAGAGTTCTCTTTCCAGCTCTCGGGTACCACTCTATAATATCTTTGGCCCACTAGAAAGAGAACTAGAGGCAGACCCTTTGAAGATGGGAGGATGATCTACGAGGTACAGCAGGTACATTGTGGTTGAGAAAAGCTCGTGACCGAGAACTATGGAAGAGCCTGGGGGAGGCCTATGCTGAAAAGCAAAACGACCTTTAAAAACAAGTACCTACCGATGCCCAAGCTATGCTTAAAATAATTATTATAAATTTTAAGACAGTATAACTAGTTTAGATAAGTAGATTGTAAGATTTATATTAGATATACTTTATTGTTTAAATTAGGTATAGTTTAATGTCATAGTTTATAAGGTTGTTAATAAAGGCTAATTGAAATTGAAATTGAAATTGAATCGCTGAGAGCGATCTCTTCCAGGCAATCTTGGCATGGAAAGAAATAACGAATTGGAGGTTGTGTAGTCGCACACGAAGCATTGAGGCAATTGAGAACCTCCTTTTTTATTTGAAGTCGGTTAAAAAAAGATGTAAGCTAAAAATAAAAATATTAAGTATGTTTTTTCTCTAACCATTTTTTTTTCTTTTTTTTCAGCTTTGTCTATGGGCCAACAAATGCGACATGTCTCTATCGATGGGCGAACAAGTTACTCTCTCTGGCCCGGCCAAAGACAAGGGTAGCTCTGACGTCACACCGCCCATAGACCCCTTCCAGATGATTATAGATCTTAAGGATAAGGTAATACTGTTCATTTTACTCATTATCAATTTTGATTGGCATACCAGCTCACTTAATAACGAAATTATGTGTTAAAAAAATCAAATCAAATCAAAATCAAATCATCAATCAAATCATGTTTGTTATCGAATAATTTCGTTGTTTGTGAACTGGTTTGAAAAAATATTTTTTTATCTAAAACTAGCGGCCGCCCGCTGCTTCGCTCGCCACCTTTTAAATCTTCTCTGGACTTCAACAAATAATTCAAGATCAAAATTAGCCAAATCGGTCCAGCCGTTCATAAGTTTTAGCGAGACTAACGAACAGCAATTCATTTTTATATGAAAATGTTGGTCCCAAAGAAATTTCACCAAATTAGTTGTTTTTGCTAGTATGTAGATAGAAACATATTGATTTATCTCATCTACGTTTGTTTTCCAGGTCTTAGTAGATGACACGGCTAAGGTAGCCGACCAAGTAGTAGCCAAAGCGGAGGCGATAGCCAAAGCTATAGAAGGGGTATGTACTACTGTATTATTACCTATTTTAGTATAACAGTCGCGGGTTCGGACAAAAGTCAAGTAAAAGTCAAATATATTTTTCGAGTGGCCTCTAGCTTAGTTGGTAGTAGCTCTGCCTTCTGCGCCGTAGGTCGTGGGTTCGATCCCCACCGAGAACAAATATTTGTGTGGTGAACATAAATGTTTGTTCTCTGTCTGGGTGTTATATTGTATTCTAAGTATGTATTTACAAAAAAAAAATGTATTCAAGTATTATATCAGCTATCTGGTTCCCATATTTTACAAGCTCTGCTTAATTTGGGGCTAGATAGTGTTGTGTGGAGTCTACAATATTTATATTTTTATTCAGTAGTATCACAAGAATCACTTTAAAACGTCTTAAAGCTAGGTGAGTCTAGGTGTCAGTTCCACGCGACCAAGCCGACGCAAGAACAGGCAACCAAATAAAGTTTCATATACTTACCTTAGTCATTATATTAAGTTTAAACAGTCTACTATGAAGAAACGTCTGGTTTAAAAGACCCAATAACACGACAAGAAGCAGAACAGTCTATCTATTTCAACTGTACAATATTACTACTAAAAGATTGTAGTGTAGTTTGACCCAAAAACTATAGTACCTAGTTAGGCAACTAATATTGCACATCGGCTAATTTCGGCTTCATAGAGCGTAGTGTGCGTCAGAAAGAGGTAGCGCTCTACAAAGCCGAAAAGCCGATGTGCAATATTTATTGCCTACAACCGTACATAATTTGTTCCCAGAACACGACATTCAAGTTTCAATGCAGTTGTCACAGACTAGCTACGTCATTTGGAATGCCTCTGTGCAAAGAGGTTTAACTAGGACCTGTTTTATTAGTATAGACTTTTTGATTAGTTTGTTAGACTACTCAATTAGTTCGTTAGACTGATTAGACTACTCGATTAGTTCAATAGACTATTTGATTAGTTTACTAGACTATTCGATTGCATAGTTAGACCATTCGATTAGATGATTAGAGTCTAATGACCATGCATGTATTTGATGCATTTTAGTTCGATTAGTTGATTTAGGCTAGTGAATTAATTTACTATACTATTTGACTAGTTTATTAGACTATTCGATTGGATAGTTATACCATTCGATTAGTTGGTTCTGATGACCGATCGATTGCATTAGTTCTGTAGACTATTCTATTAGTTAGGTAGAATATTCGTTGAATAAGACTTCTCGTCGCTACACAAACAAGTTTTTTTTTTTTATTATTTTTTATTTTGTAAGACTATTCCATTAGCTGTGTTAAGACAATTCCTCTCATTCATAATGCTGGACCCTTTTTAGCCGCTCGCTAAAAGTATCTTGTCACTGTCACTTTTGATCAACTAAATGACTACCATTATGAATATGAGCATAAAGGATTCGTTAGTAACTATTCTGGTTATCGAATTAACTTGTAAGACTATTGGCTTAGTCTGTAAGACTATTCGATTAGTTAGACTATTCACAAGTTCGTTTAAAGTATTTGACCTCTTAATTAAAAACAAAAAATATATATTGCTATGCAATATACAGTCAAAACCTGATATAGCGACATTGAAGGGACCTTATAGTTGCCGACGTTATATCCGATAGTTGTTATAAGCAATACACTTACATATATATTTTGCACTTATATCATTTATAATACGAGTTATAATTCTATAGCTTTGACGAATTCAATAAATTACCTACTGCTAAGCTCACTACACTATCATCATAACACTATTACTACCCATACCGTTTTTATTTTCACCATGACATGTAATTTGACCTATTAAAAATGTTTATACCTCTTTATACCTGTAAAATAGATTCTACAACTGTTTGACTTATTCCAGTTGGCTGCGTCTCTCCCCGGAAGCGCGAAGGGTTCCGTGAAGGGTTCCCCCCCACCCACGCCCGCTCTCCCCGCGGAGGAGGGGGAAGCGCCCAAGGTACCCTGCCCCGCTAAGATGGTGCTGCCACAAGCTGTTATATTTGGTAAGACATCATCAAAAATCGACTTTATAATCAAAATGCTGAACAGATTTTTATGAAATTACTCGTCAATTGTGAATTTCATATGAAACAGCGATCACGCCTGTTTTGTTGCCATCATTTTTTGACCACTATCTATCTTTACAAAGCGCTATACTAGTTTTACAAAGCGAAAGTCATATATCTCATGTTTATTACGTCAACGTCCAGTCTTGTTGCATTATTATATTAGGCATGACGACTAATTTTCAAAATCTCTTCTATTATATTCAGAAGTATCTATTATGTCTAAAATATATCATATTTCTGTAGAAAATTAAGGTTTTGGTAATTTTCAAATTCACGGCAAAACGCTCGCTGGTGTCATGGCGTCTGTTATTACGTCACGGGTATGTAATTATATCAACAACAGTTAACATTGGTGCTTTTGTACTAAATCGGAATGACGTTTACGTAGACGTTACGTAATTCGCTCTGACCGGTGTTTGAGCCATCATGGCGGATTGTTGTATTTTGTAGATATATATTAACAAATCTTTGAATTCTTTTTCATTAGATCAGATAAATATTTTGGCGATACTTGATTACTGTCTTCATGCCTATTGTCCTTGTCAAAGATAAGTTTTGTTTAAATTCGTTTTTTATTGCAATCAAAGTTCAAAATAATGTCAAAAGTGACAGATACGACTAGGATTTGATTGCAACAAAAGATTTACATAGGTATATCAAACTGAACTGTTTCTACTCCATTTTATGCAAACCAACCTCTCTGTTTTTCAAATGTCAAGGTTTGCTGATAGAAAATGCTGTCTAGCATTAATCTCTCCAATTGTACAAACTTGTTTTTGGTGCAATAAAGAATTAAATAAATAAATACACATTCACTCCACGAATTACCTAGACTCACCTAGCTTTAAGACGTTTCAAAGTGATTCTTGAAATTCAACTGAATAAAGACTATTTTGACTTTGAATCATAGTGAACTATTTTTTTTTTTTTTCAGATATAGTGTGTGATAATGCTGGGTACGAGTTATTTGCGGACTTGTGTTTAGCGCACTTTTTAATATCACAAAAAATAGTACAAAAAGTAAGTACATGTACAGAAAAAAATACTATGTCAGGTATCTGGTTCCCATAGTACAAGCTTTGCTTAGTTTGGGGCTGGGTAGTGCTGTCTGGATTTTCTACAATATTTATTTATTTTGTGTCGTTTTTCAGATAAGATTCCACATCAAAAACATGCCGTGGTTTGTGTCAGACGTTACCGAAAGAGATTTTACGTAAGTTTTGTTACATTTTATTTTGTTTGAATATGTCTTTAAAATTGTTTCTCTAAGGACGCAATTAAAAATAAATTAAAATAAATACATAACTAGGGTAAACCATACTATTCTTGGCACCCCCCCAATGATTGGCACTTTAACATAAAAACCCATGAAATAAGAGTTTCGAGCAATTTTTTTTAAGTGACAATAATTTATTTTGGTAGTATACTAATAATTTTCTTAAAGGTAACATTCATTTTATGCTTAGAATGTCCGCCATATTCCTTTCACAGCTGTTTCCAAACATGTGTATAGCAAGGATGAGACAACCGAGTAAAAAGTTATAAAAAAAGTTAGGATTGGGCGAAAAGTTTGGATGGCGGACATTCTAAGCATAAAATGAATGTTACCTTTAAGAAAATTAAATATACTACCAAAATAAATCATTGTCACTTAAAAAAAATTGCTCGAAACTCTTATTTCATGGGTTTTTATGCTAGAGTGCCAATCATTGGGGGGGTGCCAAGAATAGTATCGACACTCCCTACGTATAGTTGTGTATCTGCAAAACACAAATTTTACAGGAGAGCGTTTTTAAGATTTGAAAATGGTAAAATGCCTATAACTGGAGCCCTTTTTGAGATATTTCTGTGAAAATTGTTGAGATGCTCTTACTGTAGATCTAGTTTAAGATGGAATCTTTTATTTATTTAAATCTATATTGGTTTAGATTTTATTACACTTACATATTTTTACGTCGTGCATAAAATGCCGTATGTGGCACATACACACTTTTTCGTGGGAACTTAGAAGAATGACAATATCGTAACTGCCTGTTACACGGTTATACTTAGGAGATCTATTTGACTAATTCTGTTTAACTGGTGTTTACATGTTTAAACGTTGGAAATCGTATAATTTAATAATATGCTTCTACATACTTATTCTGTTTTGGCAATTGATTAAGCCTGGTTGACCAGTACTTATTACAGGTCGCCAGGCCCTAATTGCTGAATACTCACTTGCTTACGAAACTAAGCCTATTTTAGGTAGGTAGGTAATTTTTAGTAGTAAAATGTAAAACTGTATTCGTGATTTGGGGTTTTCCCACTTATCTTATTATTTTTTTGTTAATATTGGTTGTTCTTATATTATTAGCTTAAATAAAACAAAAAATACAAGAGCTCAAAATACCATTTAGGGAAGTAGGTGCTCACCTAAACACAAAAAACCTGTTTTATTTCAAAAATAAGAAAAACAAAACCAACTAAGTAGTCTTTACTAGTAGTAGTATCGTATGGTAAAATATCTTCTAGTGGGTGCTTCACACGTGAAACGTCGTTTTGGGATTTTGTCACAATCACCATTATAATTCCTGAATCATTATCAGCCTGAAGAAGTCCACTGCTGAACCTAGGCCTCCCCCACACATTTCCAGGAAGTACGACTCTGAGCCCTTTCCTTCCATCGCCTTCCCACGATCTTAACAATGTCGTCAGTCCATCCGGTTCGTGGTCGCCATTCGAGAACCTTTATTCCCCAACGGTTGTCGGTTCTTCAAGCTATATGGCCTGCCCATTGCCACTTCAGCTTACTAATTCTAAGTGACCTTGGTTCTTCTTCGGATATCCTCATTTCTGATTCTATCACGTAGTGAAACTCCCAGCATATTTGAGTTTGAGCTGGTGTACGAGGCCAATAGTTAGTGACCACGTCTCAGTTCCATTAGTCATCACTGGCAACACGCACTGATTATAGACTTTTGTCTTGAGGCTCTGCGGTATCTGCGACGAGAAGATGTGGCGCAATTTCCCGTCACAATATCTATTGATAAAATCCCAATGGCGAACAAGTTCTCCCAATGAGCCACAAACTGCAGGTCTCTTTCAAAGTCATTCATTTTTTGTTAGCAGAAGAGAGAGATGCGGCCTGCTTGTGGAGACAAATCCACAAGTAAGTAAGTAAGTAGGCCGCATCTCTCTTTTTTTCCTTAAGCTGCTCAGAACTATTCCCTGACATACTTGGAGAGCCAATTGGCAATAGCGTCAGAGTGGAGGCTGGTGACGCAGGGCAGCCTAATAACTGTTCATATTGTAAGCGAACTGGTAATGTCGCTGGAGTGGGTACTGTTAACTCAGCGCAACCTAGGTGGTCATCTGGAGAGACAACTGGCAAGGCGACTCCATGCAGCCTAATTGGTCTATCTGTTGAGCTATAAGGTGTGCGTAATTGGGAGAGTCACACAATGATAATGGCATATTAATGCTTGAGGAAGACTATAGCAGTAGGGGACATTCAGGCATGTTTGCTGCCAAAGCAAGGTCATAGAAGCTATATTCCGGCAAATCAGGTTCAGGATGTTTTTCTGAGTTTTCTGGGTCAGGTTTACAAAAGCGTGGCGACGACGAGCTAAAGGCAATGTCATTATTCCCTGTGTCATTGCTGGAGCCTCCACCACTAGCTTGCAAGGTAAATTGTAAGATATGGGAAGCTGGGACATGCAATTCAAAAGATGCAGGACTATCATCGTTAGTGTTCGTAGAATGCAAGGGGGAAATGCGCGGTGCAAGAAAAAAAAGGTTCTTCATCGCTGTCAGATATTATCTCACCTATTCGGCTTAGGTCATCCTCAATAAAATTTTCTGAGAATGGCACTGGAGATGCAACTTAAAAACAACAACAGCGGGGAAGATTAAAATTTTTATGAAAAGCGACTTATATTTCATGGGATAAAGAGCACCTTGCACTTTTGAAGTGCATTTCTGTTCATAACTTTGAAGATCCTTTTCAGATCCTCAACATTTTAATGGGGCCACCATTGGAATTACCTTCTTTCCGACAAAAAAAGAATCAACAAAATCGGTTCACAAACAACGAAGTTATCTGAAGTTGTTAATTGAAAAATCCTCCTTTTTGCAATTGGATAAAAATAATAGTTTTTGATTAAAATAACATGAAAACACAAACACAGAACTATGTAAGTGCATGGGTTACTATAACTTTAATTCAATAACTCTCCGATGTAAAGCTATGTAAAAGTCAGTTACCGAATTTTGATATAACAACTTTTCAAAGTATAAATATGTAAGTGCCTAGATACACCTTATAATCATAGTGAATCCCGATGTATAAATATGTAAGTGCGTAGTTACACATTTGTACGTAGGGTATCAAAAATTCGCTATCCCAGGAAGAACTGTGTAACGGGCAGTTACCGCCACCAGCACCTCATTCCCCCCCGCGTCAAAGTTTGTATGTGGAAGATACAGCATTATATGGCGGGAAAATAATGAAGTTGGACAGTTATACGATTAAGAAAAACGTACTTAGAGTAGACTTTTTATTTTTTTGTAATTTATAATGATAGACTGGCATGTGTAGATGCCAAAAATGCATCAAACGTATAAGTGTGTATCTGGCAGTTAGATGAAGATACGTAGGGAGTGTCGGTATGGTTTACCCTATATTTATTTTTTGTTTTCAGATTCGTTATAGATTCGTGTATAAGAGCCAGTTATAATAGAATCGTGCAACCGGAACCTAAGCCTGGTAAGATTACAATTTAAAAGTCCTACTTATTCTGGTTTTATTTATCACGAATTAAACACGAAAAAAACAAAATTTCAAAGATTTTTCACCTCGTGCTCTGTTGATTCCCTTGCTAACGCTTAAGATTCTAATTTTAGAATCCTTCGCTTGCTCGGCCATCAAAATTGAGCACGCGATTAGCAACTTTCACTCTCTTATAACAAATAGTTATTTCTTAACTTCTAGAGCCAAAAGAAGGCGAGGAGCCCAAAGAACCGGAACCTTCTAGAACAATAACAGCAGATAATTTGAGGACATTGGGAGAACAATGGCGGGCTTTTGTAGCCGATGGGACTTTCACTACTATGGTATGTTAAGGTTGTCTGGAAGAAATCGCTTTCAGCGCTAAGGCCGCCCACTGTACTTTATTTTATACCGCTGTTACTATAATGTATTCTTGTGTACATTCTTCTTTTTATCGTGTCACTGATTCGTTCGAACCAAGTGTGGTGAAAGGATTTTAAGAGCGCCTCAAAGAGGCTCCTTACGTGCACCGTGCACTTGACACATATTTTCGAACTTTTTAGGTTCTACGAAATGCCGGTTACCTCACGATGTTTTCCTTCACCGTTTGAGAGCACTGGCATAGTGTATATACATTTTTGGGCAGAAAACTCATTGGTACACGACTGGATTTGAACTCACGACCTTAGAATCGGAAGGCGGGGCCGCCACCACTAGGCCACCAGCGCGCTTTTTCGATTAAGAGGGCATCACACAGGCGACTCTCCATACAAACGTAGTCCCCTATTTCCTCCCTGGATAATGCCTCTAGAGTTAGAGTAACCATTTTGTCTCATAAAATCCAGATCTGCTATACAATACGTGCTCGTATGTTTTCCTTTTTTTCAGAAACTTATTGATAAAGAAAATATGACCCTCATATGATTTATATGAAATATTAATTGGAGGTGATATTTTCTTTATCAATAAAATTCTAAAAAAGCAGCCAAGTGCGAGTCGGACTCGCCCATGAAGGGTTCCGTAGCATCAAGTTACATAATATAAAGGTTCTTGTAGTTCGTCGAAGGGTAAATTGCGGTCTACGATTTATGACGTATAAAAAAAAAACTACTGACTAGATCTCGTTCAAACCAAATATCGTTGAAAGTTTGCATAGTAATGTACAACATATATTTTTTTTAGTTTTATCATTCTCTTATTTTAGAAGTTTGAGGGGGGGGACCAACTTTTTTCCACTTTGGAAGTGTCTCTCGCGCAAACTGTTTAGTTTAGAAAAAAAAACGATATAAGAAACCTCAACATCATTTTTGAAGACCTATTCATAGATACCCCACACGTATGGGTTTGATGAAAAAAATTTTTTTTTTTCCACTTTGGAAGTGTCTCTTGCACAAAATATTTAGTTTAAAAAAAAACGATATGAGAAACTTCAACATCATTTTTGAAGACCTATTCATAAATACGTGGGGTACGTATGGGTTCGATGAAAAAAAATTTTTTGAGTTTCAGTTTTAAGTATGGGGGACCCCCAAAAATTTATAATTTACTCGCCAAGTTTCATCAGTCTAGCTCTTACGGTTTCGGAGTAAAATGGCTGTGACACGGACGGACGGACAGACAGACAGACATGACGAATCTATAAGGGTTCCGTTTTTGCCATTTGGCTACGGAACCCTAAAAAAAAGGAAAACATACGAGCACGTATATATAGCAGATCTGGATTTTATGCAGACAAAATGGTTACTCTAGCTAGAGGCATTATCCAGGGAGGAAATAGGGGACTACGTTTGTATGGAGAGTCGCGTGTGATTCCCTCTTAATATTTATTATTAATGTTATTCCAGGCCGAAGACTACTGGACCTGGCCGCATGTGTACAAAGATATGAAGAAATACGATTACAACTTGTACCGGAAGTTGCAATACGCGACGGCCATCTTGTTCAAAGGAGATCTCAACTACCGGAAGTTGCTGGGAGAGAGGAACTGGAATCCGGTCACAGGATTCGAACCCGCACTACAAGGTTTGTACTCTTTTTTTTTAAAGGGTACATAAATAAATACACATACAATCGGAGAGTGGAGAACGAAAACCTGTTGACCCTGCCAATGTTCACCATTTTTATTATTCTTTTATTTGAGTCACCTATTCATTAAAAAATAGTACAAAAACTTTAATAAAACATGCCAAGAGCGACAGACAGCATGCAATTAGAACGAGTGAGTTAAATAATTTAAATAATATTTTCAATTATTTTAAATTTATTTTCAATTATTTTAAATATATTTTCAATTATTTTAAATATATTTTCAATTATTTCAGGTTTTATTCCAGCGCCAATAATAGCGGTTCGCACAGTGAAGGCGGACCTTATCTGCGGCTTGCCGAAAGGGAAGTGGGAAGCACTCAACAAGATAGATGAGAGGTGGATGGAAACAGGAGACTATGGGTCAGTACACTTATTCAGCTCAGTTCTGCCTTCTGAGCCAGTAGCTCTGCCTTCTGAGCCGTAGGTCGTGGGTTCGATCCTAGTTCATAGATTAGTTAGTTTAAAAAATGTATACATATAAGTATTATATCAGCGATCTGGTTCCCATATTAAATTAAATTAAATTAAAATATTAAATATTGTAGACAATTCACACAATACTACCCAGCCTCAAACTAAGCAGAGCTTGTAATATGGGAACCGGATAGCTGATATAATACTAGAATACATTTTTTTTTTGTAAATACATACTTAGAATACAATATAACACCCAGACAGAGAACAAACATTTATGTTAACCACACAAATATTTGTTCTCGGTGGGGATCAAACCCACGACCTACGGCGCAGAAGGCAGAGCTACTACCAACTGAGCTAGAGGCCAGTCGATATTACAAGCTCTGCTTAATTTGGGGCTGCTAAATTGGCTTGTTGTGAATTATTGTACTGCCTTCATAAGTATTTGTGTGGTGAACGCAGATGTTTGTTCTCTGTCTGGGTGTAATATTGTATTCTAAGTATGTATGTATTTACAAAAAAAAATAAGTAGTATATCAGCTATCTGGTTCCCATAGTACAAGCTCTGCTTAGTTTGGGGCAAGATATTGTAGTGTGGATTGTCTAAAATATTTATTTTATTTTAATATGTTTGTTGTATTATTCCAGTGTGATTCAATTCTGTGCGAAGGCGGAACCGCTAAAGCCTTCCGACAGGCCATGCATCGACTACGGAGACGCGTGTCGTGGGGTCACGTGCCCTATACATGCCGATATGTAGACACGTACGTAGAACACTTGATTACTAGCACGTGAGACTCATCATCATCATTATCAGCCTGAAGAAGTCCACTGCTGGACATAGGCCTCCCCTACACATTTCCAGAATGAACGATTCTGAGCCCTTTCCATCCATCGACTTCCCGCGATCTTAACAATGTCGTCGGTCCATCTGGTGGGTGGGTACTTTTCGTCTTCCGGTTCGTGGTCGCCATTCGAGAACCTTTATTCCCCAACGGTTGTCGGTTCTTCGAGCTATATGACCTGCCCATTGCCACTTCAACTTACGTGAGACTAAACATTTGTATGCCTCAAGTAGATGGACGCAGGGCAGTGCATCGTACGGCACGTTCCTGTCGTGCGTGACCTACGAGGCAATGCTTTGTTATAGGCGATGGTTACCACTTAACATCAGGTGGGCCATATGCTTGTTCCATCAGCCAGTTGTATAAAAAAAGAACACTTACTAAGTTGAAGTGGCACCACACTGGAACTTCACTGCTATTATTTTTGATTTGTAAAAGGATCATACAAAAAAACGGTAGGAACCAAGCCGTAGTTTGTTGGCTGTTCTTGCGTCGGCTTGGTCGCGTGGAACTGGCACCTAGACTCACCTAGCTTTAAGACGTTTAAAAGTGATCCTTGTGATACCAAAGTCTGTTGCCATCTCTATTTGTTGGCGTCAAAGTTGCAAGCAACTTAGTGTTTTTTTTCTATGCTAATGTTTTTTTTGTTTTTTTTTTCAGGTACAAATTCAAACTCAAGGAACTCATTTTTTGTCGATTTTAAAATTTCAAATTAATATTTATTGCTTTTGCACTCATTGTTTTTAATCACTTTTTATATTGTTACAATAAAAATAGAAAAACTTTTTCAAATGGTTTTATTTTCACCCACTAAATAGGAGCAAAAGCAGAAGGAGAGCTCAAGAGAGTATGAATGATAAATGATAAATAAATAAGTTTCTTTCTAAAATTGTTTCTAATAAAATACCAATTCTATTTCTATGTTGAATTATGTTCCGTGCCGTCATGCCGGGCCCCAGGGAAGAGGGATACATCCATGCCGTGCCCCTCCCTTTTGATCTATGAATGTAGCTGCCTACTTAATAGTAATCTGTGAATGTCATGTCATCTTCAAAAAAAACTAGTTGTCAAAATTCGTTGTGTATGTTCTGGACTTCTGGCGCTGGAAACATATATTTTTTGCAAAATCGTTTTTGTTGTCAAAGGTTTTTTTTGTTTATTTATTTGAAGGCCTTTGTCGCTGTATATTAAGGACATCATCAGACATCAGACTAAATACCAACATAAGATAAGCTCATTCTCAAAAATCAGGATACGGGATTGAATTCTACAGTTCGTCCAAGCTAACTCTGCCATTTAATTTCACTGGTATTGGTATCCCCAAAAGAAATTGTGCATGGTACTATTATTTTTTAACAGTTATTTTTTGATGGTATGTGAGCTGTCAGACTGATTGCGCCGCAGATATTTTTCTAAAAATATCCTGTTGAGAATGGATAAACCAATAAAACGTGAAGTGCGGGACCGATTATATGCCTAATAAATATAGAGATGCAAAGGAACAAAACGAGGTTGTCCTTAGACAAAAATGATTGTGTTTACAAAAAACGAGGAGTTGACTGGAGTTCACGAGAAAGACGATCAAATGATTTTAATACTTTAAGAATATCTATATTTTTATTTATATTTTTATACTATCTTTATACTATAGCGAGAGAAGAATCTTGGGGCAGACCTTTGCCCTGCAGTGGGACAGTATAGATTAGAAAAAAATATATTTATACCATTCAGTACTGGACAGGACTGGCTGGGACCCAGTTTTCAAAAGTTTCTATTTTGGTCTAGGTAGGCACAAGTATTGTTGTAGGTACCTACATACATTTTCTGCTGACTAGCTAAGACTAAAGACGTTTAGCTGTCCGTTCTGTGTGTTTAAATGTATTCGTCAAATAAATGTAGGTACTTTTGTTTCTTTTCTATACTAAGGTTTTGTTAATTTTTGTCCATTAGATCATTTAGTGGTTTTTAAGCGCAGTTTTGGGAAACTTCGTCAGGTCTTCTTGTCACCGATCCCACAATGTCTGAAGACGAAAGTCTTCAAACCAGTGCGTCCTACTTGTAATGACATAAGCTGTCGAAACGTGGACACTAACAGTAGGATCGGTTCACTAACTGAAAGTCGTTCAGCAAGCTATGGAGACGGCTATGCACGGGCGTCTCTCTGATTTCTCTGAAGGATAAAATCCGGAACGACGTTATCCGACTGAGAACCAAGGTGGTCGACATAGCTCAAAGGATTAGTAAGCATCCTGTTGGTGATCTGGCAGTTCTGTATCAAATTCCGCATTGCATCACAAAAATAGAGGCGTTTTACCTGAAATAAAACGCTTATTATATACTTACCTTATTAGAAGCTTATAGTAGTATGAGAATGGCAACACTGATTTCCGGTAGAGTTCTTACCTCTTTTTCTACCCTATAAGGCTATCTCTTTCGCACACCCTTCCACCAGGCGCGTGGGAGTGCTGGATGGCCCAAGCACTTTGCTCGTCATTGCGTCGAATAACACCAGGCAGCGATAAAAATTAAGCTTCTAATAAGGTAAGTATATAATAAGCGTTTTATTTCAGGTAAAACGCCTCTATTATATCCTGTACGTTATTAGAAGCTTATAGTAGTATGAGACCTGTTTGTTATCGCCTGGTGAGAAGGATAAAACGCCAATGTGAAGGTATACTACCAACCTACGAAGGCACCTACCTACTTTTAGGAAGGTAGTTAGATCTAGTAGGTAGTTAGGTCCACAAACCGTAGGTAGTATATATTAAAAATGAAATGTGTGTGCGCATAGACCTTAATACTTTTATTCAACACCATTAATTGGTAAAATATCAGCCAACACAATACATAGGTATTCTCCTTACAAACCATATATTAACTCTGATAGATCGAAACACACAATCAATTAAAACAGCAAAGTTACAAACATTCCTGAGTCTAAATAGAAGCCACATGGGGTAACCCTCGACTATATTAAACGATGATCAGAATACAAACCAATTAGGCAGGTTGTATATTATAATATGTATATAATATTCATTACATCAGGCTATATACCTACCCATGTAGGTGTTTTTAATCATATAATCATCTCTAGGGATATATAACAGGATAAACCTTAATTTTTGATACTATTAATTATGTTCTGTACAAGCATAGTGATACTTTAAGGGTGTCTCACCATTGTACCGGATTAAATAATGAAGTAACCGATGACTTATTATTCGTTGACGAGACCATTACTTCACGGCGATAAAACCTTTGGAATGTTTTAACTGTTTTCCAATTTCCTCTAGCTAGAATATCCTCAATAGAAAAATTGTCAACCCAGTTTCTAGAAGCTACAGCGGCGCGCACACTTCCTGGGGTAGCTGATATGCCGGCTGCTTTCATAAGAGACTTGAACCAACCAGCGATGGTTGTGCGAGAGGCAGGTGACGGTGAGCCTCGCAAAGAAATAAATAAATTTGATGATCCAGAAATACCACGCCTGTCGCTAAGAATTTCGATAGTTTTATTGACCCAGAACACAGGATTTAAATTTTGATTTTGTCTGTTAGCCAACAGCTTCCAACCTGATTGTCTATACTCTCTGCAATCAGTTTTGGACCCAAATTGAGGCCATAAAACAATAAAGTCATTTTCAGCCGTATAATGATCACTGTCAACGCTTAATAAGGTTAGATCATGAATTCTACGACCTGAACAAAGAATCAATAATGCTGCAGTATGCCTGACCGTTTGAAAAACATTTGCGCAGTCTACAGCATAATTACTCATAAAATTTGACAAAATATTAATATCCCAAACAGGCAGTTTCGGAGACTTGGGATTTTTTAAAGAAATCGATTTCAATATACGTCTGACCAGAATATCTTCACTTAATTTACCAGATAATTCTGCGTTACAGAACGTGGAAATCACAGATTTGTAAAGCAAAATAGTATTATAAGAAAATTTAAACTTTAAATAAAGATCCGCTAAGAACTGAGCTACCTCAGCCCCTTCAGGGTGCATAGGATTTATTTTGTGTAGTTTTGACCAGGAAACCCACCGATTCCAAGGGGCCTTATATGTTCTCCAAGTAGAAGGTCGCCACGCTGATTTAAGTAATGAAATTTGGTTCGCATCCCATGCCTTTATCCTCTCATTCCACCCCCACATTTCCAAATTTCCAATATCATGTCCTGAACCTTGGGAGGTGGCAGCCCCGTCGTTGTGTCGACTAAAAATCGTTTCAGGTTCGTCAGCGTGAAGGGGGGTGCAATGGCTCTTGACTTCAGATCCGCCCGCCAGAATACTTTCTCCCACCTGGGAACTACAATTAGATAAACTCCTGTTGCGTTGTTCAGGTGCATCAACACTCGGGGGATGAGAAACGGCGGAGGAAATATCCATGCTAGTGGAAAGTTCCATGTTAAGCTGAACGCATCGTGAAACATCGCATCGTGATCGTTGAGGTCTAATGTTGCGTAATTCGCTAGCACTCGAGCCGTCTTGGATGCAAACAGGTCGATCACGGGAATTCCCATCTTTGCAAATATCATATCTGTGCAAGTCGGAGTTAAATGCCATTCCGGAGTCCACCGGTGTCTGGATAAAGAATCTGCCTGATTGTTGAACTTTCCAGGAATGTGATAAATTTGGAATTGAATTTGATGGATGTCTAAGTAAAGAAGGATTCTCTGCGTTAGTTCCATAAGCCTTTGCGATTTGGTTCCACCTTCGTTGCGAAGATAAGCTACGGCAGATCGATTGTCTGACTGAATCACTTCCTGCCATGTTTCCCGCGTGGGTCTCTAGGACTTTTAGGATCGCTAATAACTCCTTCAGGTTGCAGTGTAGATTCTGTTCTTCTGGATGCCAGTTTCCCGATATTGCTTGGTTGTCCAGTTGAGCTCCCCATGCGGTATCCGAGGCATCGGTGGTTAAAAAGTGAGTTGGAGGCGGTATGTGTATCCGCGTTGCCAGGGAGCAATTTTGAAGCCACCAATGCATCTCCTCCTGAACTGTGAGTGGAAGAACGAACCTTGCCGAAGTCACGCTCTCTGGCAGCGTATTTAAGAAACTGAGCATGGCTCGGTGATTTAGCCTGCCGCGGGGGACAGCAAAGCTGGCAAAGTTTAGCAGACCTACCAGACTTTGAAGCTCTTTCAGTGATACACCTCCAGTTTCCAGAACATGAGATACTTTTTTGATTACGGTAGCCAATTTTTCCGCCGGCAGTCTCTTGTAATCTGTCCAGGTGTCCCAGACGATTCCTAGGTACGTGATTTGTTTCTGAGGGACCAGAACTGACTTTCCGTAATTTACTTGGAATCCCAGAAATTCCAAAGTTTCTAACAGCAGATTCACGTGCTGACTTATAATGTTCTGACTTTGATGTGCTAAGAGAAAATCGTCGAGGTAAACTATTATTCTTATGCCTTTTTCTCGAAGAGTTTGAGCTATCCAGTTTGTTAGGCATGCGAAGTCTTTCGGTGCTGTACTTAGGCCGAATGGGAGGCACGTCATCTCGAGCAATTCGCCTTTGTATACGAGACGCAGAAATCTCCTGTGAGACTGGGCTATCGGTAGGTTGAAATAAGCCTGCGACAAGTCGACTTTGCACATCCAATCTTGCGGTTGAAGGAAATCCAGTACTCGATACATATTTATTAATCGGAAACGATCTGTTAGAACATATTGGCTTAACCCTCTCAGGTTGAATATGGGTCGATCGGTGCCGTCGCTTTTTGGTATTAGAAACAACGAGGACAGAAAGCTTGGAGAGATAGCTGCTACTTGCAGAACACCTTGCTGTTTCATTTGACGAATGATACCCGTCATTTTGTTCGACTCTAATGTGCGACGACGGTCGCTTTCTAGATGCGGTGTTATCAAGGGTGGTTTCTGCCGAAAAGGTATGCGATACCCTGTAATTATTCGGAGTAAAAAGTCGGGCGCTTTCAATTCTCTCCAACGACTGACATATTGTGCTAACCGACCGGCCTTGAAAAGCTGTGAGTCATTGTCTTTGCTTCTTATTGCCCTTGTAGCCAGAGGGCGAATGGTGACGTTTTTGTCCCCTTTGTGACTGCCGATAGTGCCTTGATCCGCGAGACCGTAATGCAGGGCCCCTATTAGAAGGGTTATAACTGCGCTGTTCTGCACCAGCATTGTTTTGGCCTCTCGGGTAGTAATGCTGCGATTGGTAGTTACCCTGCGAGGGCTGATTATGATGGCAACGCACGGACGTGCTTGGAGGATCACAACAGTAACCAGAACGACCATGCGATGGTGCGTATTGATGGGCATATCCCTGCGAGGGAGGCCGTGCCGAAGCATTTGTGGGTTTTGCTCGCGAAGCATTCCCGCTGCTAGGCTTATTTACTGGCCAAAAAGCCTTTCTGACACCACCTGCCTTCTCCAATGTCGATGTGAGAACATCAGGCATGAAGAGGTGTGTGTTTGAAGGAGGGATTTTGTTTATAGACACCTTAACTAGCGGGTCCCGAACTGATTTCAGAATCCCATCCCTTCTCATCTCTAAAGTCTCTGCTCTGTGACCGCACGCCATTTGCAATAGGTCTGTGGATACCTTATGGAAATCGCCTTTTAGAAAAAGTTCAATAACTTGCTCGTTGAGGTCAACGAGTGACGCTTCAGGAGTTTGAGACCATAATATTAAGCTCCGCAAACTGTTAAGTAGTACTTCCTTTTGTTTCAAAATGCAAAATGTAATACCTGCATAAGCTTTATCTGAGTACGCTAAATGGCGTATATTATCATACGCCTTCACCTCCTCGTTTGCTTCAAGCTCTATAAAACCCGGTGCATGATTATAAAACTTTTGCGTTTCCGCGTATCTTATGTCTGACCAAGTAATGCTGCCAAACCGTTGAACCTCCTCTAGCATCTTAAGGTACTCCTGAGGAGCTTTAGGGACTGCTGGGTCTTTGACTCTGGTTTCAATCTTGAAAGCTAAATCTGGTATAGGATTTTCTGTAACCTGAGATGGTGACGCCTGCGAGGCGCAGCAATCATCGTACATGTCACGACTAACATCAGATAAACCAGCCTCGTTTTCAGGGTAGTTTCGAGCATTTTCGTACATAGCAATAGTATTTTGCAATTGACCTACATCATTCGATAACTTTTCAATACGCCGACGATCGCGTCGCTTCTGTTTTCTAGACCTACGATGCTGGGTTTTGTGTTTCTTTTTCTTTGATTCTTGCGGAGAATCAGAAGAACTAGCCGAAGACGACGAACTACTACTGCTGTTAGACGATCTTGATCGTCGTCGTTCCGGTAAACGTACATTACTCCGTTGTGGTCTAGGACTAGAAGCTGCCTCATTTGCGAGTTCGGTTTGATCCATTTTAACGTTTAGCTACGTTAAATAAAGCTAAATGGACATAAACTTAACTTAATAAAATTAAAAATAAAAGTGAGGGTAGATTTGAAAAGAATTTTTTTCTGGAATTTATCCAACTATTATCAACGAACGGTAACACCGTTTACAATTTAGGTATATACTTGTGCAACTTACGTGTAAGTATGATGATTCCACTATAACACTAAAATATTAAGCATGGACTAAAACTGTTTCTTTCTAGTTGAAATAAAGATGATAAGTGTTTCAACAGAATAAGTAAGTAGCTATAAATTATAGTACCAGTACAGGTATAAGCTTTAGAGCACAAGTTAACTCAACGGGAAATTCAAAGCCAATGACGAGCAAAGTGCTTGGGCCATCCAGCACTCCCACGCGCCTGGTGGAAGGGTGTGCGAAAGAGATAGCCTTATAGGGTAGAAAAAGAGGTAAGAACTCTACCGGAAATCAGTGTTGCCATTCTCATACTACTATAAGCTTCTAATAACGTACAGGATATAATGTAACCATTATTTATTGAGAAAACATCAGAATATGGTAGGTACAATATCTTTTCAAAACAAAAGTATCAAACACTCTTATGAAGCTGGAAGCACATGTGGTGTTTCCAAGTATACATTTTTTAATTCCACAATTTTTCGAAAAATGCAGACAAAAATGCATAGACAATTTTGCCAAGCAAGAGAGTTGTCAAAGTTTAAACAAACAAAACAAACTAAACGTCAGTCAAGCTAAAATGTCAAGTCGATGACCAGCTGCGTTTCCATTTCAATAATTTCGTTTTTCACAACAAAAGCCCTTTTTTAGAAAATAGAAGTGAGTGAAGTTATTGTGTGAATCAAAATTCAAAACGTTAGAAACAAGCGGATGAAAAACCATATTCAAACGCCCTAATAAAACAAAATCAACAAAGACGCAGTAAGTATATAACTCGAGAGTACCAGTTTAGTTTTTGGCTCATTTTCAATAATTTTAGAGCAAGAAAATGCCCTCATTGCATATTCTATAGTCTAAGCATTGAAAAACAGATACGTAACATGAAAATACAAAGAAATCTTTTGTTTGCAGGTTATAAATTTTACGACCCTTCCTAAATAAAAGAACAAAAATGGCAAACATAGCTGTAAAACGTATCAAGAGGGAGTTTAAGGAGGTTATCAAAAGCGAGGAAGTAGCAGGAGGAGCTATAAAGTTGGAACTCGTCAGTGGAAATTGGACCGAGCTGAAGGGAGAAATCGCAGGTCCTGGCGACACCCCTTACGAAGGCGGCCGATTTATCCTAGAGATCAAAGTCCCTGATACTTACCCTTTCAACCCACCAAAAATCCGCTTCATAACTAAAATCTGGCACCCCAATGTTTCATCTGTTACTGGTGCAATTTGCCTCGACATACTAAAGGACCAATGGGCTGCGGCACTCACTTTACGAACCGTATTGCTCTCCATTCAAGCTTTACTGTCTGCCGGAGAACCAGATGACCCTCAAGATGCGGTCGTAGCAAAGCAATACAAAGAAAACCACCAATTATTCCTCATGACTGCAAGGCATTGGACTAATGTGTATGCCGGCGGGCCATTTGTCATTACAGACTTCAACAGCAAAGTCCAACGTATAGCAGATATGGGGGTCGATGAGCATAGGGCTAGAGTAGCGCTGTCCACATTTGATTGGCAAATCGAAAGGGCTACCGAAAACCTGTTTAGTTAGTGCTGAAATTTTATAGTTTCTGCAGAGAACAGACTTTTTCGGCTGATAGTCTAATAACTCAATCATGTTCCCAAGAGTTTTAAATACAAGCATCGGTGGGCCGATCTGATGTCTGTTAACTACAGAGCCTTTAAAAGATAGCTGCTATCTTTAAATGCTTTTGGAAAGGCATTAAAAGTTATGGTAGGTTCGGTCAAAATTGTGAGTCTTTTTAGGCCCACAGGGTTTAAGTTAAGTTGTTCTTATGTATAAATAAAGTAATTTGGTTTAAAAGTATAATTTATTTATATATTTAGCTATTTACATAAATCTTAGGCTATATACAATTATATCGCTTAGTTTATCACATTAGATTAATACAAACAATGTTTGGTAGAAAATGTGGGTTTAAAAACAATTTGTACAAGACCACAAACCGAAAGGTTAAACTATGGAAGTTGAGACGAACAAACTTTAACAAAGCAGAGTCTGTGCGAGTGTACATTAAGGTAATTCTGTTTACCGACTTTATAAACTACTTGGAAGTGTTATGGCTTGGTAATGTCTGATTGTAGAATATGTCCTTCAAAGCACTAAATACTTTTTCAATCTGTTTCACATACTCCTGTTGTATTTCTGTACATAATTAGATAAATAAATGCATTTGTTTAAAATATGCGAATTTTCTTCTAACTAAAGAACAATGTCTTTGTTCTCTGAAATGCTTAGGGTGGTAATTAAAAGGGAACTCCTAATATATTTGGCACATGTCCAGTGACCTTGCATGCACAATGTCGCATTCGCAGAAGATGTATTTCGGTGAAATCATGATTCATCAGAAAAAATCTCTTTGTTAAAACAAACTATACTCGGATTTTTAATTAGACGAAGCTAGCTGACGTTTACTGTGTTGTCAGTTTTTGATGAAATAAAAATAGTGTTGTGAAAAAGTGAATGATTGAAAAAACTCCTGAATGAATGAAATTGCCTCTTTTTTCTAGTGAATAGTTAGTGTGCCGAACTTGACTTGACGTGCTTGGTTGAGGATACATATCGTTCGCGCGAAACAATAAAGCAACAAAATACACAACAATTACCACAAACACAACGTAACGAAAAACTTTACAAAAACAATAACTAAATAGCGTGAGCGCAGAAAAACATTCGGGCTATCAGACCAGAGGTTAGAAGCCGAATTACAAACAATTGGTGGCGTTCATCGACGTTGGCACTAGTCGCCACGCCTCGCTTTGTAATAAACCTTAAAAAAACTGATTGTAGTTACATACTACAAGTAACTTATGCCTATCAGAGCACTTTTATACATTTTTTTATACAAATTTCAATATTATTTTATAGTTTGAAATGATTAACTATTCACTCATTGTTCATTCATCTGATTGAACGAGAACTGAACGCAGCACTATTACTTTAAATATGGCAACATTATTTTACAAAGTGACATTAGTTAATGTCAGTCGGTATCGTCTAATTAAAAATCCGACTATAATATAATGAATGGGAGAGATATTGTTTGGATTTTTGTGTGGCTCAGTCCCACTTCCTAATAGATTTCAGATGAAGATTGGAATAAACCTAGAATGTATTCTGGATAAAGAAAAGTGTCGCCAAATATATAAAGGTACATTAGCAGAAAGCTCCTTTCTCCATACAAATTCAACAGTTTTTTCGGGAGTCGTAAAGTGAAAAATGCCTTGCAGCAGCGCAAGAATTACTTTCCGAACAAGACAAGATAAAACATAGAAATACTTTCTAAACATCTTCCTTCCTTTTTCTTAGAATCTTCATATTTAGTGATATTTTAAATATAATGGTGGAAAAGTAAAACTGGCGACATCGGCTCCCATACAAACGGCGCATGATCGCCTTTCTACTGTATTCAGTATTCTGTGGTCTCAAGTATAACTCTTTCTAAGACCTCTTCGTAACTTTTTCCGTCGAACTAATAGAACTAAGTAGAATTATAATGAGATGTTTTTGACATGTTCACTGCATCAGTCGTTGAGTGCAACCCAACCGCTGTTACCATCTGCCATCTTGACTTTTATGAATCTGAGAACGCTGCCATTTTCATCCGTGATCTGAAAAAATACAATTGTCCAAGTTCAAAATGTTGTCTATGCGATGCTTGACCCAATGGCTGGTGGGTATAACTAGCGGCACATAGCTTTAGCGCTGAGCGATACGCGGAGGGGATAGCTGCACATGCGTCGTAGTGCACTGGGTGTGTGGATGTGTGCAGAGTGTCCTATTGGTACAGAGAGCGGAGTGCGACTGGAGAGACAATCAGCGCTACGCATGCCCGCCCTCCATACCGCTAGCCCCCCCAGGTACCTTATTTTTGACGTCTGCGCAATAACGGTCAGCGCTAAAGTTATGTGCGTTAAAGTATTTTTGACATTATTCAATGGAGAACTGTCAAAAAATCTATGCTTGAAGCTCAACTCAGACTCAAGCACTGTTTCTGAATACGGGCTTTAGAATATAATATAACACCCAGAATGAGAACAAACATCTGCATTCACCACACAAATATTTGACTCGGTGGGGATCGAACCCATGACCTACGGCGCAGAAGGCAGAGCTATTACCAACTGAGCTGAGTCCAGTCATTAATAAAATGAGTTAAGAAATGTATCTATACTTTTATACTAATATTATAAAGAGAGATTTGTATTTTTGTGTGTGTTGTATGTTTGTAATGAATAAACTCAAAAACTACTGAGCCGATTTCAAAAATTCTTTCACCACTTGAAAGCTTCATTCACCCTGAGTAACATAGGCTATATTTATGTGTTTAAAAAATAAATGACCGCCCGTACGAAGCCGGGTCAGGCCGCTAGCTATAAATAATATACATACTTGTGGCTCCAAGGTATCAGCATCGATGGCTGCCATAGGAACTTCGGAAGCCTCAGAGATACCACCATCTGGAACAAACAGTATTAAATATAATTATAATAAATATTATAGACAATCCACACAACACTATCTAGCCCCAAATTCAGCAGAGCTTGTACTATGGAAACTAGAAGCTGATATATTACACATATACCTTTTTTTGTAAATACATAGAATACACTATAACACCCAGACAGAGAACAAAAATCTGCCTTCACCACACGAATATTTGTTCTCGATGGGGATCGAACCCACGACCTACGGCGCAGAAGGCAGAGCTACTACCAACTGAGCTGAAAGGCTAGTCAGTATTGTCTATCAAATCTACTTTTGACTTTTATAAAGAATAGTGAGAGCGCTGGTGGCTTAGTGGTAGCGGCCCTGCCCTGGCTTCCGATCCTAAGGTCGTGGGTTCAAATCCAGGGCCCAGTACACTATGCCAGCGCTCTCAAACGGTGAAGGAAAACATCGTGAGGGAACCGGCATGTCTAGAACTTAAAAAATATGTGTCAAGTACACGAAAGGAGCCTCGTTGAGGCGCACTTAAAATCCTTTCAACACACTTGGTTCTAAAGAATCAGTGACACGATAAGATAAAGAAGAGTCTTAGGAGAGGTTTATAGCCCATCATCATCATCAGCCTGAAGAAGTCCACTGTTGGACCTGGGCCTCCCCTACACATTTCCAGGAAGAAAGATTCTGAGCCCTTTCCATCCACCAACTTCCTGCAATCTTAACAATGTCGTCGGTCCATCTGGGCATCTTACGCTTTGCCTATTGGTTCATGAACCCCATTTGAAAAAGCTTATTTAGCTTAAAACCTAGTGGTTGTCAGTATAAAGCTGTATAACCTCTACTAATACTTATTTTAGTGTTTTAGTTAAAGTAGGTATGTACCTGCACTTAAGGTGTAAACGTTTGCTTCTTCATGAACTTCTGCTTGTTTTTCTGAAAGCAGAAACCGTTAGTTTTATAAAGAGTCTTTAGCGAAGATGTAGGTTTGAATCCCATATGGGTAAATATTTTCAATTTTAAGTTAAAAAACTTGAAAAACCAACTTAATAGTGAATTTGATCAAATTTCTATGGATCTGATAGTATAATCTTTCAAACACAACAAATTATTGTCTAAACGCAGCTAAGTGTTGAATAACATAAGAAATAAAAAAATAAAAAATAACTTGATAACCTGTTGTCAAGTCGGGTAAGAGTAAATTACGATATACCTTACTTCTATTGTAATATCCATATGAGTTATTATTGTGATGGTATAAATATCTAGAATAATAGTAGATATTTTATCTTTTCTTCTTAAATTTAAGAGCTTAGCTCTTGTCGGGGTTTTGATGTAATTGGAGAAAACTGCATCAAAACCCCCACAAGAGCTAATTCTCTTACATTTAAGAAGAAGAAGATAAATATCTAACTACTAATACACTACTACTATATTACTATACTACTATACTATAATATAAGTATGTACTACTAGATATAAGTAGTAATACTAGATATAAGTACTACTGTACTAATATAGATTTGATAAATTTACTTATTTATAAATATTACCTTCTTTTACGTCATCCGGTTCATCTTCTGCGTCCGACTGTTTTCCAGTAAATAACTGAATCAAAAAAAACATGAAATTATTAAATAAGTATATACAATTAACACCCATCTTAGCCAATTATTTAGCCAACCTGTGTGATGAAAAAAAGAATCAAAGTCTTATGCAGATGTATCACAAGAATCACTTTGAAACGTCTTAAAGCTAGGTGAGTCTAGGTGCCAGTTCCACGCGACCAAGCCGACGCAAGAACAAGCATACGACAACAACTGCAACGATATTACACCCAGACAGAGAACAAACATTTATGTTCACCACACAAATATTTGTTCTCGGTGGGGATCGAACCCACGACCTACGGCGCAGAAGGCAGAGCTACTATTATCTGAGCTGAGAGGCCAGTCAAATGTCCTTTAAGTGTGAAACAGGTAAGTACATACGTTTTCAGTAACTTTAGTGACCCTTGGCTGGTTCACTACTATTGATTCTGCTAAATGACCCTGAAACAATCGTTTTCATATTAAACTTAATAAAACGGAAAGGAAAGGTTGAAGGAAAACGGGGAAGAGGAATGTCAAGAATAAGTTACGTGGTACCCCACGCTTTTTGTACAATAATATAAATTTTTCAATTGATTATTACAGTTTTATTTTTAACTTTTTAGTTCGATTAGTTATAAAAGCGTTTTTTTTAGTTTTTTAAACTATAATTTATTTCATTATTATTGCATTGTCATCGACCTTTGACAGGTGCGCAAAGTTTGAATCAAATCTGATCGTTCAAAGTAGAACAAAATCGAGCTCAAAGGGGTCGGTTACATACAAGCTTACATACAAACTTACATACAGGTGCAGCTAATAAAAGCGTTATAAAAAATAGTAGCAGTAGTGTCTATGGAAGTAATGCCCGGGATACACAAGGCTAGTTTTTCAAGCCAGGATAGCAGGACAGTAAGCTAGCAAGCTAGCAGTTCTAGCTTCCTGTTAATAGAACTGCTATTTAAAAATTGAAGTTAGTTCTGTTTACACGAAGCTAGAACTGCTAGCTTGCTAGCTGCTTAATTAGGGTCTAAATAGTCCACAATATTTTATTTATTATTTATACATACGTTAGCGTTCATATGCGCGACTAGCATGCGTTTCCGCATGTATGAGGCGCCGCACGCGAGGCACTCGTACGGTTTCTTGTCGCTACATTAGTGCATGGC
This sequence comes from Thera britannica, assembly GCA_939531255.2. Classification (NCBI taxonomy): domain Eukaryota; kingdom Metazoa; phylum Arthropoda; class Insecta; order Lepidoptera; family Geometridae; genus Thera; species Thera britannica. The sequence continues at coordinate 7,279,656 of OW618043.2, read as the reverse complement.
TCAGTAATACATACGTTAGCGTTCATATGCGCGACTAGCATGCGTTTCCGCATGTATGAGGCGCCGCACGCGAGGCACTCGTACGGTTTCTTGTCGCTACATTAGTGCATGGCTCAGTAATACATACGTTAGCGTTCATATGCGCGACTAGCATGCGTTTCCGCATATATGAGGCGCCGCACGCGAGGCACTCGTACGGTTTCTTGTCGCTACATTAGTGCATGGCTCAGTAATACATACGTTAGCGTTCATATGCGCGACTAGCATGCGTTTCCGCATGTATGAGGCGCCGCACGCGAGGCACTCGTACGGTTTCTTGTCGCTACATTAGTGCATGGCTCAGTAATACATACGTTAGCGTTCATATGCGCGACTAGCATGCGTTTCCGCATATATGAGGCGCCGCACGCGAGGCACTCGTACGGTTTCTTGTCGCTACATTAGTGCATGGCTCAGTAATACATACGTTAGCGTTCATATGCGCGACTAGCATGCGTTTCCGCATGTATGAGGCGCCGCACGCGAGGCACTCGTACGGTTTCTTGTCGCTACATTAGTGCATGGCTCAGTAATACATACGTTAGCGTTCATATGCGCGACTAGCATGCGTTTCCGCATATATGAGGCGCCGCACGCGAGGCACTCGTACGGTTTCTTGTCGCTACATTAGTGCATGGCTCAGTAATACATACGTTAGCGTTCATATGCGCGACTAGCATGCGTTTCCGCATGTATGAGGCGCCGCACGCGAGGCACTCGTACGGTTTCTTGTCGCTACATTAGTGCATGGCTCAGTAATACATACGTTAGCGTTCATATGCGCGACTAGCATGCGTTTCCGCATGTATGAGGCGCCGCACGCGAGGCACTCGTACGGTTTCTTGTCGCTACATTAGTGCATGGCTCAGTAATACAAACGTTAGCGTTCATATGCGCGACTAGCATGCGTTTCCGCATATATGAGGCGCCGCACGCGAGGCACTCGTACGGTTTCTTGTCGCTACATTAGTGCATGGCTCAGTAATACATACGTTAGCGTTCATATGCGCGACTAGCATGCGTTTCCGCATGTATGAGGCGCCGCACGCGAGGCACTCGTACGGTTTCTTGTCGCTACATTAGTGCATGGCTCAGTAATACATACGTTAGCGTTCATATGCGCGACTAGCATGCGTTTCCGCATATATGAGGCGCCGCACGCGAGGCACTCGTACGGTTTCTTGTCGCTACATTAGTGCATGGCTCAGTAATACATACGTTAGCGTTCATATGCGCGACTAGCATGCGTTTCCGCATGTATGAGGCGCCGCACGCGAGGCACTCGTACGGTTTCTTGTCGCTACATTAGTGCATGGCTCAGTAATACATACGTTAGCGTTCATATGCGCGACTAGCATGCGTTTCCGCATATATGAGGCGCCGCACGCGAGGCACTCGTACGGTTTCTTGTCGCTACATTAGTGCATGGCTCAGTAATACATACGTTAGCGTTCATATGCGCGACTAGCATGCGTTTCCGCATGTATGAGGCGCCGCACGCGAGGCACTCGTACGGTTTCTTGTCGCTACATTAGTGCATGGCTCAGTAATACATACGTTAGCGTTCATATGCGCGACTAGCATGCGTTTCCGCATGTATGAGGCGCCGCACGCGAGGCACTCGTACGGTTTCTTGTCACTACATTAGTGCATGGCTCAGTAATACAAACGTTAGCGTTCATATGCGCGACTAGCATGCGTTTCCGCATATATGAGGCGCCGCACGCGAGGCACTCGTACGGTTTCTTGTCGCTACATTAGTGCATGGCTCAGTAATACATACGTTAGCGTTCATATGCGCGACTAGCATGCGTTTCCGCATGTATGAGGCGCCGCACGCGAGGCACTCGTACGGTTTCTTGTCGCTACATTAGTGCATGGCTCAGTAATACATACGTTAGCGTTCATATGCGCGACTAGCATGCGTTTCCGCATATATGAGGCGCCGCACGCGAGGCACTCGTACGGTTTCTTGTCGCTACATTAGTGCATGGCTCAGTAATACATACGTTAGCGTTCATATGCGCGACTAGCATGCGTTTCCGCATGTATGAGGCGCCGCACGCGAGGCACTCGTACGGTTTCTTGTCGCTACATTAGTGCATGGCTCAGTAATACATACGTTAGCGTTCATATGCGCGACTAGCATGCGTTTCCGCATATATGAGGCGCCGCACGCGAGGCACTCGTACGGTTTCTTGTCGCTACATTAGTGCATGGCTCAGTAATACATACGTTAGCGTTCATATGCGCGACTAGCATGCGTTTCCGCATGTATGAGGCGCCGCACGCGAGGCACTCGTACGGTTTCTTGTCGCTACATTAGTGCATGGCTCAGTAATACATACGTTAGCGTTCATATGCGCGACTAGCATGCGTTTCCGCATATATGAGGCGCCGCACGCGAGGCACTCGTACGGTTTCTTGTCGCTACATTAGTGCATGGCTCAGTAATACATACGTTAGCGTTCATATGCGCGACTAGCATGCGTTTCCGCATGTATGAGGCGCCGCACGCGAGGCACTCGTACGGTTTCTTGTCGCTACATTAGTGCATGGCTCAGTAATACATACGTTAGCGTTCATATGCGCGACTAGCATGCGTTTCCGCATGTATGAGGCGCCGCACGCGAGGCACTCGTACGGTTTCTTGTCGCTACATTAGTGCATGGCTCAGTAATACATACGTTAGCGTTCATATGCGCGACTAGCATGCGTTTCCGCATATATGAGGCGCCGCACGCGAGGCACTCGTACGGTTTCTTGTCGCTACATTAGTGCATGGCTCAGTAATACATACGTTAGCGTTCATATGCGCGACTAGCATGCGTTTCCGCATGTATGAGGCGCCGCACGCGAGGCACTCGTACGGTTTCTTGTCGCTACATTAGTGCATGGCTCAGTAATACATACGTTAGCGTTCATATGCGCGACTAGCATGCGTTTCCGCATATATGAGGCGCCGCACGCGAGGCACTCGTACGGTTTCTTGTCGCTACATTAGTGCATGGCTCAGTAATACATACGTTAGCGTTCATATGCGCGACTAGCATGCGTTTCCGCATGTATGAGGCGCCGCACGCGAGGCACTCGTACGGTTTCTTGTCGCTACATTAGTGCATGGCTCAGTAATACATACGTTAGCGTTCATATGCGCGACTAGCATGCGTTTCCGCATATATGAGGCGCCGCACGCGAGGCACTCGTACGGTTTCTTGTCGCTACATTAGTGCATGGCTCAGTAATACATACGTTAGCGTTCATATGCGCGACTAGCATGCGTTTCCGCATGTATGAGGCGCCGCACGCGAGGCACTCGTACGGTTTCTTGTTGCTACATTAGTGCATGGCTCAGTAATACATACGTTAGCGTTCATATGCGCGACTAGCATGCGTTTCCGCATGTATGAGGCGCCGCACGCGAGGCACTCGTACGGTTTCTTGTCGCTACATTAGTGCATGGCTCAGTAATACATACGTTAGCGTTCATATGCGCGACTAGCATGCGTTTCCGCATATATGAGGCGCCGCACGCGAGGCACTCGTACGGTTTCTTGTCGCTACATTAGTGCATGGCTCAGTAATACATACGTTAGCGTTCATATGCGCGACTAGCATGCGTTTCCGCATGTATGAGGCGCCGCACGCGAGGCACTCGTACGGTTTCTTGTCGCTGTGCACGAAGCGATGCGCGTTCCGGTTGTCGCGGGAGTTGAACGCTTTTCCGCATATCTAAAACAAAAGCGTTTATTCTAATTCATTGAACACTTGCACTCTTGACTAGACATTAATTAATTTATATTTGTCGAGGACCTAGTGTTTATTGAGCATTATATGGAACTGGCACCTTTTGTATACGAAAATAATTATCTACTTTATTTCCATAAAATGTATTAATCTAATCAAATAAAAAATGTTTTAGGTACTTTTTACTCGTCTAAGTATTTATTTACACATAGAAACTAACAATAAAAAAATCTTTACAAAATGTACAAAACATGAAAAAGTTGAGCTATCAGTAGACTCTTACAAACGATCTATAGATAGCTCAACTGATCCAAAAAAATTGCAAGGACCACTTTTTTGCCTGTTCATCTAGGCTTAATCGTGTGGAACTGGCACCTAGACTCACCTAGCTTTAAGACGTTTCAAAGTGATCCTTGAGTTACTACTGAATAAATAAATCTTGGATTTTGACTGTTTTTTGTATGATTCTTTTTTATGATTCTTTTTTTTATGATTTTGTAATGTCAATGAAGATATAACCTCGCAGTAATAAGGGCGTTCCCCGTTGTGTATCTGCAGATGTTTCTTGTAATGCTCGGGATACACGAACGTGGAGTTACAGACGGCGCATTCCAGAGGTCGCTCGCCCGTGTGTACCGCCTTTATGTGGTACTGGAGAAGTCTGCAGAATACATTAAAAAGAAAATATAAAATAAATAAATATTGTCGACAAATCCATACAACACTATCTAGCCCTGAATTAAGTAGAGCTTTTACTATGGGAACCACAGCTGATGAGTAATCAAGTTTGGCCGTTTTTATGTACTCGTAGTTGGCGTGAGCTTATGCATATTGTGTTATTGCCAGGCATTATAATATAGATTGTACTCTCAAAAAAATTGTATATGACTAGCAGCCCGTCCCGGCTTCGCACGGGGTAGACAATATTGTTATACATTATTTTGTTCTAATAGTTTCGGCAGCGCATTCGACGAAAGACATTTTAAGACTCATTTTTCTACACCTTCGGTTACATTGTTCAAATTTTACCAAGGATCCCTATTTTTTTTCAAAACTAAATGTAGCCTATGTCAAATTGGAAGAATGTAGCATTCTATTGGTGAAATAATTTTTTAAATCGGCCCAGTACTTTTTGAGCCTATTCATTACAAACATACAAAAATAGGTACAAATCTTTCCTCTTTATAATATTAGTGTAGAAGTGTAGATTGAGTACCTACCTCCTCCGTTTGAATCGTTTGGGACAGTCAGGGCAGGAGTGTCGGCGGTCGTCGAAGTGCGTGGCGCGGCGATGCGAGTGCAGGTTCGAGCGCTGGGAGAACTTCGCGCCGCACACCTCGCACTCGAATGGACGCTCACCTGCGGGGTGATCATGTATCTTCTGTTGCAATGAAATCCTTGTTTTAATCGTCAGTTTTTACATGTTTTTGAGCTTCAATTGCATTATAAAACCAATAGGAATTGCAATCCTTGCTTGCCAAACACAAGGCTATGTTTGTATTCGTTTTTATTGCAATCGAAGCACACAATCATGTAAAAACTGAGGATTGCAACAAGCATTTGATTGCAACAAAGATACGTGATCATGATCCAGATATATTAAAACAAAATAATAGTTATTTGTTAAACAAGAGTGCAAAGTTGCCTTTTAACCACGTGCTCAATTTAGATGACCGAGCAAACGAAGGATTCTAAAATTTAACCACGAGCGTGGCGAGTGGTTTAAAGTGGTTTAAAAATTAGAATCCTAAGCGTTAGCGAAGGAATCAAAAGAGCACGAGGTGAAACATCTTTGCACTCGAGTGCAACACGTAACTTTTCATCCCACCTCAACGAGGAAATGACTAAATGCAAAAAAGAACATGGCGCGACTAAAAGTAACACACCAAGAAGGTTCCGCATATGAGTTTTTAACAAATTTAAAAAGGTTGTATGATAAATTCGGCACCGTGGTAATTTCGGCAATAGTGTTTAATCACATAGATTTGCAGTTCCTAAGAGGTCTCCAGTGGCCATCAGGTGGCCTGTCTGCTCGTTTACCAGTTATGGCATAAATAAAAGTGGATGAAAGTATGATGTAACCTGTATGTATCCTGATATGATCGGCTAGCTCGGCTCGGCGTGCGAAGGCCTTTTCACATGTATCGCACACATGCGTCTTCTGTCCGCTGTGCACTACTCCATGCACTTCTAAACTATGCTGTGTGCCGAACGCTTTGTCTGGGGAACACAATTAAAATAAATAAAAAATGCGGACAATCCACACAACACTATCTAGCCCCAAACTAAGCAGCGCTTGTGGTATGGGCTCCCCTCTTGTTTATGTTCAGTTCTGTCCATCCCAAGGTTGCCTGGTAGAGATCGCTGTTAGCGATAAGGCCGCCCATTGTATTACTGTGACTTATATGTGTGTGATTTTAAAACTAAAACTGTATCCTAATATACTTGTATGTCATTGTAATCAATCAAGAGTTATCTATCTATCTATCTATGGGAACCAGATAGCTGATATAATACTTAAAAACATATTTTTTTGTAAATGTATACATAGAATACAATATAACACCCAGACAGAGAACAAACATCTGTGTTCACCACACACAAATATTTGTTCTCGGTGGGGATCGAACCCACGACCTACAGCGCTGAACTGCCAAGTCGTAGGTTCGATTCCCACCGTGAACAACTATTTGTGTGGTGAACGCAGATGATATAACACCCAGACTGAGAACAAACATCTGCGTTCACCACAAGTATTTGTTCTTGGTGAGAATCGAACCCACGACTGAGCTGAGAGGCCAGGTACATACCGCAGACGTTACAGACGAAGCTCTTGATCCCGAGATGTGTTTTCTCATGCTGCGTGAGATTCTGTTGTGAAAGGAACGATTTCCCGCAAGTGCATTTGAATGGACGGGGCCTGTTCTGAAAAAATAAAACACATTCATCCCACCAGCTCGAAAAGTGTGCTCGAAAAGCTTTCAATATCTGACTGCAAAAGTCGTTTTTATCCGCTAGAGGATAAAGTAAATTTGAATTTAGAATATCGTGTTCACTAAGTTTGTGAATACACAACCTATTTACTTCTAACTGCATGGTGCCGAATTTATAATACAACTTTTTTAAATTTGTTAATAACTCATACTCGGAACCTTCTTGGTGTGTTACTTTTAGTCGCGCCATGTTCTTTTTTGCATTTAGTCATTTCCTCGCTGAGGTGGGATGAAAAGTTACGTGTTGCAGTTGTAGTTTTTTACTTACAAGAAATAAGATGGATTTGATACTACTAATGTCAATTTTCAACATCATTTTGTACGGTATTAAGTTACATTTTATGCAGCATTGTCTTAATCTTAATCCATAGAGAATTTAAAACTGAAGATAATGACATTGGCAACTTTTTTTAAATTTTTGTTGATTAGCTGCAATTGATTCTGAAGGCATAAAAAACATACAGCACATATAATTAGTATAGGTAGCGGCACATAACTTTAGCGCTGACCGTTATTGCGCAGAAGTCAAAACTAAGGTACCTGAGGGGGGCTAGCGGGATGAAGGGCGTGCGTGCGTAGCGCTGATTGTCTCTCCAGTGGCACTCCGCTCTCTGTACCAATAGGACACTCTGCACACATCCACACATCCAGTACTACGACGCATGCGCAGCTATCCCCTCCGCGTATCGCTCAGCGCTAAAGTTATGTGCCGCTAGATATATTAACAAACCTGATGCGTCTTCAAATGCGCTTGCATAGTATATTTAGATGCGAATGTCTTCTCACACACATGGCAGGCATAGGGCCGGTTACCGGTGTGTAGGTTCATATGTTCTTGTAACAAGGTGCGGGATGTATAGCTCTTTTTGCAAACTTCGCAGTCGTATGTGCGGGCTTTCATGGACTGGGGAAGTTTCTTTGTGTGTTCCGCTGTAAGATAAACAATAAGATTATTAATAATATAATATACTAGCGGCCGCCCGCGGCTTCGCTCGCCCCGTTGAGCATTTTTATATTTATTCACCTTTTAAACCTTCTCTGGACTTCCACAAATAATTCAAGAGCAAAATTAGCCAAATCGGTCCAGCCGTTCTCGAGTTTTAGCGAGACTAACGAACAGCAATTCATTTTTATATGTAAGAAAGACTAGCAGCGAGTCCCGGCGTTGCCCAAGAATTTGATTATTCCAGATAATTCCAGAATGTTAAGGAACTTTGTAGAACGTTTAGGAATATTCTGGATAATGACCGACTACGTATTCTAAATAATTACAAAGTCTTCGAATTCAATTTAATTATTCCAGATCATTCCAGAATGTTAAAGAACGTTCTAGAGCGTTTAAGAGCTTTTTGTTCTTAATTAAAACAGATACTTTTTCGAAAATTCCTTACGTGATAGAAAAGGATAGACAAAAAGGCCGATGTTTGTTACATCTGTGACATAATTATTTTTTCGGTAGGGGTCGAACCCACGCCCTCCAAGACTACTATATTATACATCTGTTTAAGAATATAGTGAACTTACCTGTATGCGTTGCGTATTCAGATCTATTCCTCATAATAATACCGCACAATGCACAAATATACACTTTGGCTGAATGCTGGGTTTTCATATGTTTCACCATGTTTGTAGCGTCGCCCGTGTAACTAACCTTGATCGGACCTATAACAAATTTAAATAATAATAATGTGGACAATCCACACAACACTATCTACCCCCAAACTAAGCAGAGCTTGTACTATGGGAACCAGATACCTAGCTATAATATACTTAAATATGTACCTACTTTTTTTTTTTGTAAATACATACCTACTATTAGAATACAATATAACACCCAAACAGAGAACAAACATCTGTGTTCACCACACAAATACTTGTTCTTGGTGGGGATCGAACCCACGACCTACTGCTCAGAAGGCAGAGCAACTACCAACTGAGCTGAGTGGCCAGTCGAATCGATCGAAAGTAAATTAAGTTGATCGTTGGGCAGTGCATCGTAGGGCACGTTCCTGACTTGCGTGACCTACGAGGCAATGCTTTGTTATAGGCGATGGTTACCACTTAACATTAGGTGGGCGTTAGTTTTGTAATAACAGTCCCTAAGAGTAACTCTTAGAACGCTGAAGGCATAGTGTTAGCGGCCACGCCCTTAGATCCTAAGGTCGTGGGTTCATATCCAGTCGTGTACCAATGAGTTTTCCACCCAATAATGTATGCACACTATGTCAGTGCTCTCATACGGTGAAGGAAAACATCGTGAGGAAACCCACGGCTTAGTCAGTTCCGCAAGTATTGACCATGTCTTTCCTGTGGATTAGGCCGACTAAGCTGTCAGGATGGTATAGGTGCTGGGCAAGCATATTCTATCTAAAATCCTGTCCCAGGCACTATAGCGTCCCGTAAGTAGGGGCATGAGTGATCACCAGTTGCCCCTGACGCTATATAAACCATCTACAATAGATGCAAAGGCCTGTCTTTTTACGAAAAATTTAAAAAAAAAATACCGAGCAAAGCTTGGTCTTGCTTTGCTCGGTATTTTTTTTTGTAAATTGTGTTTTTAGAAATTATATTTTAAACGAATTACCTACATACTGATGAAATATTAATAATATTTTTCGATCTTACTAACAGCGCCATCTGCTGGAATAGCTAAAATAAGTTTATGTTTAAAGATAAAGTTGATTATTAAAAACAATACATAGAAGTTCAATAGATGGCGTTCTCCGTGACACTAATTCGTGATTTCGACTACTCAGCAACAGATGGCGCTAAAATTTTTAATTATTAAAATAACTTCTCTGCTGCGTCTTTTCTGAAAATGAATCCTAGCTAGATCGATTAATCGCCCCCGAAAACCCCTGTATACTAAATTTCGTGAAAATCGTTGGCGCAGTTTCCGAGATCCTAAATATATGTATATATATATAATATACAAGATTTTCTCGTATAAAGGTATAAGGTTAGTATAATTAAGTAATAACCTCGTTGGTTCTCACAAACGAGACACCGATACTGGTTATCATCCTTAGCAACGAGCTGCGCCGCCGTGTCCACTGATGTTCCGGATATCGTTGATGTTCCGGATATCGCTGATGATCCGGACACCGCGGATACTCCGGACACCGCGGATACTCCGGATACCGGGGGCTCTGAAGGTTTGCTCTGTACTGACTTCACTCGGTACATCTCCCCGCTTTCTACTTTTATAAAGGCACCACCTGAAAGAATATAATACGTAGAATACAATATAACACCCAGACAAAGAACAAACATGTGCGTTCACCACACAAATATTTGTTCTCGGTGGAGATCGAATCCACGACCTACAGTTCAGTGTCAAGGTTAGTATGGTTAGTAGGTTCGAACACAGAGCAAAATGAAACGGCCATGTGGCAGGAAAAGTGTCGCGAAAATACATGAGCATTATGCTTCTTTCTCCATACAAATTCAACAGTTTTTTCGGGAGTCGTAAAGTGTAAAAATTATAGTTTAAAAAACAAAAAAATAAACGCTTTTATAACTAATTGAACTAAAAAGTTAAAAATAAAACTGTAATAATCAATTGAAAAATGTATATTATTGTACAGAAAGCGTGGGGGGCTTGATTTTGATTGTTGTAAATATTTTATCAATAGTTTATTATATCTGAAGTTATTATAAAAAGCACCCCACGCTTTTTTGTATACAATAATATAAATTTTTCAATTGATTAAGTTTTATTTTTAACTTTTTAGTACAATTAGTTATAAAAGCGTTTTTTTTAGTTTTTTACACTATATTTTTTTTTACTTCTTAGTTTTTTGTTTTTTTTTTTCATATTATTGCATTGTCATCGACCTTTGACAGGTGTGCAAAGTTTGAATCAATTCTGATCGTTCAAAGTAGGACAAAATCGAGCTCAAAGGGGTTGGTTACATACTTACATCTTGGAGGAATTAGAAATGGAGGCGTCAACGTTTAAATCCACGAACAATATTTTCTGCCAAAATTGACGGGGGACGAGGTAAACACGCATGGCACACGCGCATAGCAAAATCCTATTCATGTAAACACACACATTGACAATCTCGCACACGATCTTAAAATTTGCACACAGATAAAAAATATAACGTAGTTACGCAGTGTCTAGACACACATTAGGATAATCTCTAGTGATGGGCATTCAGTAAGACCGGTAAATTGAACGATGAATAAAATAATGAATGAAATGGGTTTTTAGGTAAAGGTAATTTAAATAAGTTATGCACAACAGGTTTCACATTTTGTAACAGTCAGAAAATAAAAGAACTGAATTTAGTTGTTATGTTTTATTAGTGGTTATAAGTTTGAATCAATAGTTCTTAACATGTTATAGCATAGTACACATAAGTTTAGTCTTTTACTGAATAATTGAAAAAAAAAAATATAAAGTGAAATCACATTACATCGTCAGCCTTCACATCACAGCGAAGTTTGCAATTCTGCCTTCTGCGCCAGAGGCGTTGGTTCGATTCCCACCGAGAACAAATATTTGTGTGGTGAACGCAGATGTTTGCCCGAGTTTGAGAACTTTCTGCAAAATGTTCCGAGCAAATCACACTCGTTCTTGTTGCATGCCAAGTTGTTTTTTGGCCAAAAAATTTAGTCCACTCTTCAAGCAACAGGAATTTTTGGAAACCTGCACAGGACATAAAATAAATATAAAATAGGCAAAAAAATGTTTTCACTACGCCCACGACTTTATTTTTGAGTATGATGTCATGTCCTATTTTATACATTGATGAGTAGAGGGTTTGATTACTGGTACCTAGGATACCCATTATTGTGGGATTTGTGAATAAATGTAAACCGATATATCGTGGCGGCAGCCATCTTGTACCGATTTTCATCAAAAACAGCTATGAACACTCCCGACTATTCACCTTTCAAACAAACAAAAAACCAAATTAAAATCGGTTGATTCGTTCGGGAACTACGATGGGATGGGACAGACAGACACACACACAGACACCGCAAACTCATAACATCCCGTCGTTTTTACGTCGGGGGCTTAAAAAACACCAAATACGTAATTAGACAACCTATTATGTGATAATAATTTAACGTTTATTTTATCATTCATTCATTCATCAATTTCATTCAACTTTTCCCAACACTATGCCTTCTACCAAGGTTTATTCTTTGACAATGGTGTCGTAATACTGTCGCTAATCTGTCGCAACCGGTATTTCTTTTGAACTTAAATTCTACAAAATTACAAATACAATTGACAAAATAATACTCCCTTGTGGTAGGAAATACCATGTTCCCGGAAGTTTGATGTCTCTGATCGTCTTCTACAAGAAACTACCATGCAATTCACCATTTTCACGGAGCTCCACTTCGCGACATGAAACGACACACAATGGCTGCGGTTGCGAGTAAAACAGTTTTATTAAAAGGATATGATCGAGATCGTTATATGATCGGCAGAGGGGAAAGCCCTGCCTTGACATCTCCATTTCTAATTCCTCCAAGACTTACATACATACAAGCAAACTTACATACAGGTGAAGCTAATAAAAGCGTTATAAAATGCCTTGCAGCAGCGCAAGAATTACTTTCCGAAAAAGTTTAGCGACAATATAAAACATGGAAATACTTTCTTAACATCTTCCTTCCTTCCTTTTTCTTAGAACCCTTTGATATTTAAAACATAATAGTGGAAATGTAAAATTGGCGACATCGTCTCCCAGTCCCATACAAACGGCGCATGATCGCCTTTTGCCCACTATCTATCCCTCATGATCGAATCTTATAAACATAAAAATAAATAATTTTTCCATGGTGTATGTAAGTGAGTTTATGCTAGGTTAGATTATAAGTATTGCGTATTTTTTAGTTTTAATTGTATTTGTATATTTCTTTCTACTTTACAGTTGCTATGCAAAAATCCCTGATAACGTGTATTTGTGATAATATTTGTCGCTTAACTGTGTGTTTATTTTGTTTAGTATTTACATAAGCCCTCATCTTATATGTGCACTACCCAACCTATCTCCTTAGTACCCAAAGGTTAGCTGGTAGATAATGCTATCTAGCATTAAGTTCGCCTGTGTACAGTTATTTTTTAATTTGTGCAATAAAGAATGTTCTATCTATCTATCTAGCCTTTCTACTGTATTTTGTGGGTTCGAAGTCTGAAGGTTTACCTTGTTCTTGGGCGGCTGCTATGATTGCATTCGCTGTTTCCTCATCTCCTGACACTTGGAGCTCAATCTGCGACTCTTCGTCGTTTGAATCTGAAGATTAGTTATTCAGTTTTGTAAACAAAAACTTTAAGATTGTTTTTTTAGGGTTCCGTAGCCAAATGGCAAAAACGGAACCCTAATAGATTCGTCATGTCTGTCTGTCTGTCTGTCCGTGTCACAGCCTTTTTTTTTCCGAAACCGTAAGAGCTAGACTGATGAAACTTGGCGAGTAGATGTATTCTGTGAACCGCATTAAGATTTTTACACAAAAAAAAAAAAAACTATAAATTTTGGGGGTCCCCATACTTGAAACTGAACCTCAAAAAAAATTTTTTTATCGAACCCATACGTGTGGTGTATCTATGAATAGGTCTTTAAAAATGATATTGAGGTTTCTAATATCGTTTTTTTCTAAACTGAATAGTTTGCGCGAGAGACTTCCAAAGTGGAAAAAAGTTGGTCCCCCCCCCCCTAACTTCTAAAATAAAAGAATGATAAAACTAAAAATCCTAAATATATTATATACAAGATTTTCTCGTTTAAAGGTATAAGATAAGATAAGATATGTAGTAGTTTGTTACCTTGCTCTCCATCATCATCATCATCATCATTCTCGTCCATAACTAACGACAATTGTCCGTTCTCGTATACTAGTTTTTGTCCCGATATCATTTGAAGTATGGAATTGTTGCTGTCCACTACTATTGTCTCTGTAAATAAATATTAAATAAATATAAATAAATATTAAATAAATATTTTAGACATTCTACATAGCACTATCTGGCCCCAAACTAAGCAGAGCTTGTACTATGGGAACCAGATAGCTGATATACTTCTTAATACATTTTTTTTTGTAAATACATACTTAGAATACAATATAAGACCCAGACAGAACAAACATCTGTGTTTACCACACAAATATTTATTTGTTCTCGGTGGGGATCGAACCCACGCCCTCCAGCGCAGAAGGCAGAGCTGAGAGGCCAGTCATACACAGTTCAGTTAGTAAGAGCACTGGTCTAGCGGTATTGGCCCCGCCTTCCGATCCTAAGGTCCCAGGTTCAGATCCAGTCGTGTACCAATGAGTTTTTCTATCGAAAAATTAACGTACACAATACCAGTACTCTCAAACGGTGAAGAAAAACATCGTGAGGAAACCCGCGGCTTAGTCAGCTCCGCACGTATTGACCATGTCTTTCCTGTGGGTTAGACCGACTAAGCTGTCAGGATGGTATAGATGCTGGGCAAGCCTATTCCATCTAAAAATCTTGTCCCAGGGCCCCATTAAACCTCCTTTCGGCTTTACGGATAGTTTTGTAACCCTGTATAATAAAATACCTACGTTCATCGTCGTCCACCTGTCCATCTAAGAGCAATTGGAAGTTTTCAGAGTTTAAGTACTGTATCCCATCATCATTTTCAGTCTGAAACAACACAAAATATGTTTACCTAAGAAACAGTTAATCAAAATGATATTTTTCTTATTCATAATCATGATCATTTATTCGCAGGATGTTTGTACAATAGTTAATTATTAAATATATAAATATTTGAGATCCATTACATTCTGCCTCATCAAGGCGTGCAAAATATACTAAAAAGAAAAGATAACCACATACAAATAATTATAAGTTTAAAAGACTAGAGAAACCGACTTCATTGCCAAACGGCTAAACCGATTTTAATGTTTGTTTGGGACAATCTGGACGTAAGAATAACATTCCAAATAAAAAAATAATTTTCTAAATCGGTTCATATATGACGGAGGCATGCAGTTACAAACACAAAAAAAAAAAAACAACCGAATTGAGAACCTCCTCCTTTTTGATTGGAAGTCGGTTAAAAAATAATCAAAATTCTTCTTGTTTAGTTAAAAATAAATAAATAATCAAATTAATAATAAAGTTTTTTCGAACCTATGTGGTGAGAGGATTTAAGTGCGCCTAAACCGTCTTTTGTGTATATTTCGTAGATTTTTAATAACTGCATTTAGAGATTTTACATCTTGTTTATTTATCTTGTAGCTAAATATAAGAAATACGGACCTTTATTGTGGATGCATCTATTAATATCGGATCATCATCAGACTCAGGAATCGCATTATCTTCTGAAACAAGAAAAATTTGCCTTTGCACAAAACTCAAAACTTCTTCTTTTCATCGTGTCACTGGGTCTTTCAAACCAGTGTGGTGAAAGGGTTTTAAGTGCGCCTCAGCTTTTGAGGCTCCGGGCCACTACCACTAGACCACCAGTGCTCTTCTTCAGTGCGATCTAACCAAATAAATAAACTTTTGATTTTGATGTTGAATGGAACTTCACTGCTATTATTTTAGACTTTTTTTGATTTGTAATCATATAAAAAAACGGTAGGAACCGAGACGTAGTTTGTTGCCTGTTCTTCTACGCTTGGTCGCGTGGAACTGGCACCTAGTCTCACCTAGCTTTAAGACGTTTCAAAGTGATTCTTGCATCGTACTGAATAAAAAATTATTGACTTTGACTTTGGGAGAATTACCTTCATCTACCTCCATTTCCTGATTCTCCGCCTCATTTTCATTTTCATCACGATTCGAGAACATTTCACTCGGCATACTGTTCACATTCCAATCGCCGATATTGATGGTGTTCTGCTCGTTTGATAGCTCACTCGGCTTCAGCATCTTGACAGTGGAGGTAGTCAGGCATTGCGTGAGGACTGAGTTGCCTATTGTCATTTTTAGGTTAAGAAGCGGTTGTGCCGACTGCGAAATAAAAATACTTTTTAAGGGGGTACGATTTCCATACAAACTTAATTTACACAACTATGGGCGAATAAAGTATTAATGTACACTGAAATGGCTGTAATAGGCTTTTACAGTGGTCCTTATTACCGGCCAGTTATATAAAGTTGGAGTGTCAGCCGTTGGTCGTGGCAGTCGGGGCTTCAGAAAAAGAACTAACAGACTTTTACGTCTATTTTGAAACAGTGATGTACAAAATTGACTCTATGCTAAAAGCTAGTACCCGTTAGAAAGAATGACGAAAAAATTACTTTTTTGTTTTTTTATAATTTTTTCTGTTATCCTACAGTTTTCTCCAACTTTATATAACTGGCCGGCAATAAAGACCACTGTAAAATTCTATTACAGCTATTTCAGTGTACATTTATACTTTGTTTGCCCATAGTTGTGTAAATTCAGTTTGTATCGGAATCGAACAACCTTAAGGTTACTTAAATAATAATAATAAATAATGCGGACAATTCACACAACACTATCTAGCCCCAAACTAAGCAGAGCTTGTATTATGGGAACCAGGTAGCTGATAATATAATACTTAAATACTTTTTTTTGTAAATACATACTTAGATACAATATAACACCCAGACAGAGAACAAACATAAATATTTGTTCTCGGTGGGGATCGAACCCACGACCTACGGCGCAGAAGGCAGAGCTACTACCAACTGAGCTGTGAAGGCAGTGAAATCAATTACTGGACCGATTTTAAAATATAATAAATACAAATATTGAACCATTATTAAGCTACATTATGCTATGCTATAATGAGCTATGGAAAGAGCTATGCGGGTCTATGGCTATGGCTTCGGGATAGAATCAGAAATGAGCATATCCGTAAAAGAACCAAGGTCACCAACATAGCTCGTAGAATTAGTAAATTGAAGTGGCAATGGGCAG
This sequence comes from Thera britannica, assembly GCA_939531255.2. Lineage (NCBI taxonomy): Eukaryota > Metazoa > Arthropoda > Insecta > Lepidoptera > Geometridae > Thera > Thera britannica. Next base: position 7,262,991 of record OW618043.2, on the reverse strand, counting down.
GCCATATAGTTCGGAGAACCGACAACCGTTGGGGAATAAAGGTTCTCGAATGGCGACCACGCACCAGATGGACCGACGACATTGTAAAGATCGCGGGAAGTCGGTGGATAGGAAGGGCTCAGAATCGTTCTTCCTGGAAATGTGTAGGGGAGGCCTATGTCCAGCAGTGGACTTCTTCAGGATGATGATGAAGCTACATTATCCCTGAGTAACGTAAGCTCTATTTTTACTAGCGACCCACGCCGGCTTCACCCGGGTTTAATTTAGAAAAAAAAGTATCAAATGTGAAGAATTGAATGTTCATTTCTGGAATTTGAAATGAGATGTTTCATTGAACTATGGAGCCCACGCCAGGTTTATGTACACCAATCTTAAATACAGCTAAGCAATGTAGAATTCGGTTTAAAATGTTATTTTTCTTCAATTCTACTTCGTTTGGTTGTACATAGAGGTTTTCTTGGTCAAAATGAGCAACACAACACACCAAGAACATGGCGGACCGACATGACATGGACATGACGAGAAATAATAGAACATTTTGACAACTAACGCTGTCAATTAGTATGACACACTGACACTTATTTGTCCGTCACTGCGGTAAAACTGACAAATATCTGTCAAATGTCATGTGTCAGTGTGTTTGAGTCTGTCATTAAGGTAAAACTGCCATGGCAGCGCCTTTTGGTATTCACCGCTACAAAAAATCAACTACTATTGAACTTTTTTATACAACGTACTTGTTTATAAATTTGTGAATGTAGTATTTTTGTGGTAATCTTCATTATTTACCGCATTTTTTATACAAGTGTACATAGACCTAGCGCATTATGAAACATCTATTTTAACACCCGTGGGAAGCTGGGGCGGATCTCTAGTATTTTTTAATATAAGAAGGGTTTACTCACCAGTATTCTTGGCTTAGTCATGGCAGCTATTTTCCCCAAATTCAGTTGATAATCTGCAGGCAATGGCTGTAGCTTCGATGCTGGTACTACAAACTTTCCTATAAAACATAAGAAAAAGTTGAAAAAACTTAAAAACCGATTACAACCAAGCTACTAAAAACGATTTTGATGAAATTTATGGGATCAATCTAAAACCTTCCATATAACTTTCCAGTTAAATAATAATTTATCAAATCGGTTTATAAATGACGAAGTTATGTGATAACAAACATACAAATAAAAAATACAGCCGAATCAATAACTTCTTCTTCCTGCCCTTATCCCACTTTATGTGTGGTCGGCACAACACGTCTTCCTCCTCCATTCCCCTCTGTCAGCCGTCATCTCTGCATTCACTCCTCTCTTATCCATGTCATCTTTCACACAGTTCATCCATGTTTTCTTTGGTCTACCTCTGCTCACATCCATCCACATCCATACTCATCACTCTCCTAGTCACATGACTTTCATCCCTCTTCATGACATGCCCGACACCCGTACCACGCCAACCTATTGCTCTTCAGTTTTTGTGTCACGGTGCTACTTTCAAACTTCCCCTGATACATGATACAGCCGAATCAAGAACCTACTCCTTTTTATCTGAACTGCCTTGTTTTTAGAAGTCGATCAAAAATGCAGTTAACCCAAAATAAAATATAATGCAAAAATAATAAAAGAGTCTAGGCCAGGGATTCCCAAAGTGGTCGATATCGACCCCTTGGGGTCGATATTGGTTTCCTAGGGGTCGATATAAACGAAAACTGATTTTGGGGGTCGACGAGGTCTAAAAATCGACCCCCTATTAAATTACCACACGTTCTTATTTAAAACTTTAGGTAGGTAGGTACTGTATTGTTTATGTTGTGTTACGTGTACTAAGAATAAAACTTTTGGACTTTTTATTTTGTTAAATTTGGATGAGAAAATGAAGTCAACTTTACTCACTTAACCAAGTGCAAAGTTTTCCAATTTGTACCTTAACACCTAGGTATTTTGTATCAATAGAAAGAAAACTAAAGATAGGCCCCTTATTTATAATAGTCTGCTAACTTAAAGCATTGCTAATTCTCACTCTGTCTTCTTCTATTGAATAATAAAATAATTTTCTAAATCGCTTCATAAATGACGGAGGCATGCAGTTACAAACATTAAAAAAAATATTTAAAAAAAATGGCAACACCAATTTTAATAAAATTAAAATGAGACCAATCTGGAAGCTGTGCCTTTCAGATAAAAAAATATTTTTCTAAATCGGTTCATAAATGACGGAGGCATGCAGTTACAAACATTAAAAAAAATATTTAAAAAAAATGGCAACACCGATTTTAATAAAATTAAAATGAGACCAATCTGGAAGCTGTGCCTTTCAGATAAAAAAATAATTTTCTAAATCGGTTCATAAATGACGGAGGCATGCAGTTACAAACATTAAAAAAATTATTAAAAAAAAATGGCAACACCGATTTTAATAAAATTAAAATGAGACTAATCTGGAAGCAGTGCCTTTCAGATAATTTTTTTTTTTTCTAAATCGGTTCATCAATTACGGAGGCATGCAGTTACAAACATTAAAAAAAAATATTTAAAAAAAATGGCAACACCGATTTTAATAAAATTAAAATGAGACCAATCTGGAAGCTGTGCCTTTCAGATAAAAAATAATTATCTAAATCGCTTCATAAATGACGGAGGCATGCAGTTACAAACATTAAAAAAAATATTTAAAAAAAATGGCAACACCGATTTTAATAAAATTAAAATGAGACCAATCTGGAAGCTGTGCCTTTCAGATAAAAAAATAATTTTCTAAATCGGTTCATAAATGACGGAGGCATGCAGTTACAAACATTAAAAAAAATATTTAAAAAAAATGGCAACACCGATTTTAATAAAATTAAAATGAGACCAATCTGGAAGCTGTGCCTTTCAGATAAAAAAATAATTTTCTAAATCGGTTCATAAATGACGGAGGCATGCAGTTACAAACATTAAAAAAATTATTTAAAAAAAATGGCAACACCGATTTTAATAAAATTAAAATGAGACTTATCTGGAAGCAGTGCCTTTCAGATAATTTTTTTTTTTCTAAATCGGTTCATCAATTACGGAGGCATGCAGTTACAAACATTAAAATAAATATTTAAAAATAAAAAGCAGCCAAGTGCGAGTCGGACTCGCCCATGAAGGGTTCCGTAGCATCAAGTAACATAATATAAAGGTTTTTGTAGTTCGTCGAAAGGTAAATTGCAGTTTACGATTTATGACGTATAAAAAAAAAACTACTAACTAGATCTCGTTCAAACCAAATATCGTTGAAAGTTTGCATAGTAATGTACAACATATATTTTTTTTAGTTTTATCATTCTCTTATTTTAGAAGTTAGAGGGGGGGGGACCAACTTTTTTCCACTTTGGGAGTGTCTCTCGCGCAAACTATTCAGTTTAGAAAAAAACGATATTAGAAACCTCAACATCATTTTTGAAGACCTATTCATAGATACCCCACACGTATGGGTCCAATGAAAAAAAAATTTTTGAGTTTCAGTATCAAGTATGGGGACCCCCAAAATTTACAGTTTTTTTTCTATTTTTGTGTCAAAATCTTAATGCGGTTCACAGAATACATCTACTCGCTAATTTTCATCAGTCTAGCTCTTACGGTTTCGGAGAAAAATGGCTGTGACATACGGACGGACAGACAGACAGACAGACAGACAGACATGACGAATCTATAAGGGTTCCGTTTTTGCCATTTGGCAACGGAACCCTAAAAATGGCAACACCGATTTTAATAAAATTAAAATGAAACCAATCGTGAAGCATTGCCTTTCAGATAAAAAAATAATTTTCTAAATCGGTTCATCAATTACGGAGGCATGCAGTTACAAACATTAAAAAAAATATTTAAAAAAAATGGCAACACCGATTTTAATAAAGTTAAAATAGGACCAATCTGGATGCAGTACCTTTCAGATAAAAAAATAGTTTTTCAAATCGGCTTACAAATTACGAAGTTATGCGGTAACAAACATTAAAAAAAAAAAAAAAAATTACAATAATACACTGTAGCAGCTGTTTTAAGTAAGCGGACCGTTATGAATAAGGGGGTTGATCTTATAAGTAGGTAATTTGGCCATGGGGGTCTGAGGTAACGTTTCATTTTGGAAAAGGGGTCACTTGTCCAAAATAGTTTGGGAACCCCTGGTCTAGGCTATGAGGCCCCTCAACCTGATGGACTGACGACTGTAATAACTGGTTCCCTTAGTAAAAGCTCTGCTTAGTTTGGGGCTAGATAGTGTTGTGTGGATTGTCTACAATTTTTTTTTTATGATTTTATAGTTTTTACTACACTCCAAAGATTTTTATAATGTCCCAAAACTAAAAAATTAAAAACTAAATGTCAGCGCAGCCCTGTACGAAGGGGAAGGTCGCGGGTTCAAACCCGCTCGGCTCTTAACTTTTGGGACATAATAAAAATCTTTGTCTACAATTTTTATTTATTTATTTATTTAAAATAATATGGATATGGACCGACGACAGTAATAAATAAACAAATTTTGATTTTTACCTTTAGTTTTCTTAGGGGTGGTTTCCTCAATAATTGGTTTAATGGTAGCCATATCACATACTGTAGCTTTTTCTTGAGTGCTGTAAAACATACCCGACAGCTGCGACTTCAAATTGTTCATGCTGAAAGTTCCATACAAATTGATATTTAATCATTGAATGAATTTACTAACAGGGTAAATTAATATAAGCACTAACATCCATACTTATAAACGCAATTTAAATTTAATCATTGCTTAAAGTTAGCCCTGTCACTGTTTGTCATTACCCAGTGGTAAGAGATGGCAATAGTATAGGCACTGTTTATCTTTTGACATATTTTTATAAGTAAGGCCATTAATATTTAAATAAAATACAAATACAATACTAACGACTGGCCTCTAGCTCAGTTGGTAGTAGCTCTGCCTTCTGCGCCATAGGTCGTGCGTTCGATCCCCACCGAGAACAAATATTTGTGTGGTGAACATAAATGTTTGTTCTCTGTCTGGGTGTTATATTGTATTCTAAGTATGTATTTACAAAAAAAAAAAAAAAATGTATTCATGTATTACATCAGTTATCTGGTTCCCATATTACAAGCTCTGCTTAGTTTGGGGCTGGGTAGTGTTGTGTGAATTGTCCACAATATTTATTTATTTATTTATTTATAAATAACATATTGACTGGCAGCTCAGTTGGTAGTAACTCTGCCTTCTGCGGCATAGGTCGTGGCTTCAATCCCACCGAGAATACAATACTTAGAATACTTTTTTGTAAATATCAAAATCAAATCAAATCAAATCATATATTTGTTCTCGGTGGGGATTGAACCCACGCCCTCCAGCGCAGAAGGCAGAGCTACTTCCAACTATATGAAGGCAGAAGTTGAATAGCAGCGTGTGTGACGGACCTTAATGCAATAAAGAATTTTCTATCTATCTATATTATAGGAAATCTATATTAAAATCACAAATATTAAAAAAAAAATATCAAAAAAAACAAAATCAAAAGTGTATTAGACAGTTGAATTGCAAGAATCACTTTGAAACGTCTTAAAGCTAGGTGAGTCTAGGTGCCAGTTCCACGCGACCAAGCCGACGCAAGAACAGGCAATAAACTACGGCTCGGCAAAAATAATCTAAAATAATAGCAGGGAAGTTCCAGTGTGGTGCCACTTCACTTATTTATTGGGTAGACATCTCCAGTTTCAATAGACTTACTTGGTTTTAAACATATCATAGTTAACGCAAATCTTGTGACAATCTTTGCACATTATCTTAGAATGTACATTTCCTTCTTCCAGCTCATTATCAATTATTTCGCTTAGTGTTGCCAGCAGCAGTCTCCCGCTAGGACAGGAGTTCTGAAAACAGTAAGACCTTGTAGTAGTTGGTAAAAGCATGGTAGTGCATCGTAGGGCACGTTCCTGATGACCTGCGAGGCAATGCTAGGGCATGCATCAGTATCAAGATGCAAGGAGTTTGGTGCCCACCGAGAACAAATATTTGTGTACTGAACACAAAATGTTTGTTCTCTGTCTGAGTGTTCTATTGTATTCTTAGTAAATTTATTTAAACAAGAGAAGAATTCGAGAAAAAAATATTTTATTTATATTAAACTAAACTATTTTATTTTAAAAAGTGAAGAATTCGAGAAAAAAAAAAGTTGGGAAACTACATGGCCAATATATTTTTGAAAACAATGAATTCTTGCAATTTTATTTTAATTATTAACAAAATGATTAACAATACATTTATTGACAATGAAGTTGGTTTCTCAAGATTTTTAAACTTATAATTATTATTTAGTCTTAACAAGTAGGTATTATTATTATTAGTATTAATATCGGATCTATCGGATTCTCATAGTACAAACTTTAATTTGTTTGCGTTGGCATATCCCCATTATTTATTGAGCTATCTCATTTGAGGTTGGATGATCTAAGAGTTAAAATTAAAACCTCTTTACTTACATTGTTGGCAAAGACATCTTTGATATAGTTCTTCCCGAATGGCCCACTTGAATCACACACAATACAGCGTTGTGTCATTCTGAAATCATAATATGATTAAAAAAAAACTTTCTTATACACCACTATTTTGTAACTACCAAAAAAATAATAATAGGGTAATGTAGTAGAGGTAGAACATTATGAATGTGCAATCAGAATTTTTAGTTTCGATAAAATGACAAAGTTATTTAATGTTAAAATTTTCAGAAATCCTACATAAAATTATGGACGCGAATATTATCATGCTTTTACATTACTTGTGCCATGTATTTAATTCCAAAATAAACATTTTGGATTTGATTTTGATGTTAGGTGGTAACTCTCGCCTATAACCAAGCATTGCCTCGTAGGTCAGGAATGTACCCTATGCTACGTATATGCCTATGCTGAGTGCCGAGCGCTTTGTCCGTGGACAACAATTCATAGTATATCTAAAAATCTGTCAAAAGTTAATAAGTATACATTTTCTTGCTCACAAAATGAATTTAAGACATAGATTCTATGTCACTAAAAGACATTGATAAATATTTGATCGCTGGCCGTAGTAGTAGTAGAGCTTGCCTGGGGAAGTACTACTACCATGCCTATTTCTGCCGTGAAGCAGCATTGCTGTAATTCGTTTTGAAGGGTGTGGGTGGGAAATTGGCTGGCAGGTGCGGCTGAACATCTGTATGCTTCAAGTTGATGGACACAGGGCAGTGCTAGGTCACGTTCCTGATGTGTGTGACCTATAGGGCAATGCTTTGTTAAAGGTGATGGTTACCACATAACAGCTAGTTCCATAGCTAAAAAAGCTAAAGTACTGATAAATGATAACTGCGCGTGATGATACCTACTTGCTCGCCGGTCGGACAAGTGCCCGAGACAATGGCAGTCATTGGATAGCTGAAGAGTAGAGAATAGGTACTTAAACCTTGTGCTGAGTCTTGGAAGTCTAGTAGTGAACTAGTTGGACTAGAATTAGTAGTACTTACCATCACGAAAGAATTTCGAAATATCTAAGACGCACCAGAGTAATATGGCTAGGGATCTATCCGACAGTAAACTGGCATTTAGGTCATCAATTCATCACGCACATCGCGTTACATAATTAAGTAAAAGTTTTTAATTTTCTACTTTATTGTTTTATCACCAGTGTTTATTTGTTTACGTTCTTATCAGTTTCCATTTCCAGCAAAGCAATTATTCAAAACTACTACCACCCTATAAAATCGAACACGGCAAAGTTATTTTATTTTGAGTTGCGATACAAAAAGTTATTTTAGGGCGCCCGCCATTACTACACAACTAAACGCTAAGGTAGATACGGCTTTCATTAAAAAATAAGGCGTGTTAAAAGCATGAATTTACCTCACCTCAGGCAGATTTTATAAATATCGCACTATATTTTCTTCAAGTTTTCCATTTATTTTTTTAGCAAAAGTTATGTTGTCGGCAATGAGCTCACACACACGGCAGCCACCATTACGTTTTTTCAATTAGAGGTGCGACTAATATTATCGTGATATATACAGGGAGCCTAATATGAGGATTGTATATTCATAATAGATCTAACCTACTTAATACACAATCTACAGTGTTATGTTATTTAATATTTGTCAAACATTTTATTTCTCGATTCTGATTTCTGACTGATATTAATACGTTCCATTCGTTTAGCGAACGATAATATCGCGCTGCAGTGGTGGCGTGGCGTTGCCACTCCGATATTCTACTATTTCACTGATCTCTCAGCTCAGTTGTTAGTTGCTCTGCCATCTGCGCCGTAGGTCGTGGGTTCAATCCCCACCGAGAACAAGTATTTGTATGGTGAACACAGATGTTTATTCTCTGTCAGGGTGTTATATTGTATCATGACTTTGACTATTGACTTTGACTTTGACCCTTAAACAAGATCTGCTTAATTTGGGGCTAGATAGTGTTGTGTGAACTGTCCACAATATGGGTACTACGTACACAAGTAATTATAAGACCAATATTTTATAATAGGTATGATAACCTAATATTATCAAAGCGATATATTCAATAATATGATTGACAAGTGAGTACCACACCTCTATTTCCAATGAATTTTGTTGCCAGCTTTTTTCGCTTGTCAAGTTAGCATTGGTGGCGCTAGTGATCCTTAGTGATGTGCATCCAACACCAACAGTTTAATTCGGTTCGGAACATCGGAACTGTTTCGTGTAAAAAAATCGGTTGTTTGTAAAGTCAGTTTACTGACGATAGTTGTACAGTAGGATACTGCTCAAGTTACCCAAAAACAAAGAAAAATGACGCTTACTGCAAGGACATAAGAGCTAGCAGTGTATAGTCTGATGCGTATCCTTGTGTACGTGACAACGTCATACAGCTGTCCACGCGGACGGATCGCTCAAGTAAGAGAGAGACAGATGTCGAACGCTGCCGAACGCGGAGGCCGATTGTGCCTCTTTGTGGCTCGTTCCGCGCTCTCGCTTGCACAATAAATCGCCTCTAGTTTGTAACAAACAAACTCAACCATTCCCTAGGCAGTAGGCTCATTCTGAGTTTTATTTTAGCATCATTTTGTCGTGTCTGGATTGCGAGAACCAAGCAATTTGTGTATCGAGTAAATTGATCGATTATGGCTTTTATATTAGTAGGTAGATTACCTAATCTCGATTTACATTTTAGCAATCTCTAAGACACCTTAGACACCTTTCGTTCTAAGAAAAAACTAAGTAGGTAATAGATATATTCCTATTCTTTGAAATAAGAATTTCTTCCTTTCTCCTACATTCGGGAAGAAGACGTATTGATTGGGAATTAGGAATACCCATGCTCCTATTGACTTCTAGTTTGATCTAGATTTCCAGTCACCTTCTAAGTATTCCTATTCCAGTTTTTTTATCTACAATCTACATGAACAACGCTGCAAGACTACGTCTTCGCGGGAAATTAAAAAAATGCCGAGGCGAAATACATAATATTTATTTTCTTTTGATATTGAGAGATACTTTCATGGAACTCATCATCATCATCATCCACCTGTAGAAGCCCACTGTGGACGTCAACCTCCCCTCATCATAAATAATCATTCTTGCTGGAAATGTATAGTTATACATTTCCAGCAAGAATGATTCTGAGCCTGTGTGGTCAACATTCGAGAGCCTCTATTCTCCAACGGTTGTCGGTTCTTCGAGCTATTTATCCCGCGCATTGCAACTTCAACCGAAATGTGTGTTGAATGAAGTGAAAGGCAAAAGATATAATATTATGGGCAGGCAAATGAAAAACATAATTCGAAAACCATCATTTATTTCTATACAATTTACATAATTTCGCGTCTCAAGTGCAGCTATGTAAATGACTTATTTTTCCTAATTACAATTAAAAACTAACGTACATAATTAACACATACTTACTTTATTTTTTATCTTTCCTCATCATACAAATTATATATTTTTTAATTTTGTGAATATGCCGAGTGGTGATTCGTGTGATTTTTATGAGCATTGAGCAATTTAAATGTAATTTTTAGGGCAAGCTTTTTTACCCAGTGATAAGTAGAAGTACCTATAAAAATCTATAACATTTAAAACAACTGTTCACAATTTACGTAGGTACTTTTTAAAATGTAAACAAAAAAACAAGAATAAAAATGTAGCTACGTTCATGCAAAAAGCATGAAATTTTTCACCTTTGCATTTCAAATAAATCCAGTTGTTTTAAAGACTAGAAGATGACTAGGATTGAACACTGCACAATTCTTTTTTGTAAGTACAGTCGCACACATAAGTTCTTACTTAATTCATTTTTCCTAAAGGTGGGCGTGGCCTATTAGTTTTTAATTCTCTTGTTCTTTAAATGAGCAGTGTCAATTTTTTTTATAATAGGTAGGTTGGTAGGTAAGGTCGTGGGATGTCGTGTTGGGTGTGTTTAAATGAAAGAATATTGTGTTTGACATTGTATTTAATGTTCACCATGTACTACAAGACTAATATCCAATGAAATAATTAATCTAAATGAAAATAATCAATAATCAAAATGTTACATATTGTCTTAATGTAAATAATTATTGTAATGCCAGAGTGATGTTTCTTGTGCTTTGTGAATCATGACAATAGCGACTTTTATATAATTTTGTGTATTTAGTGAATTTGACAGTGAAGTTTTTTTACAGTGTTTAATTGACGTGTGAGAAGTGTCATTCGTCATTGTCTTTACCGATTCTAGAAAATACTGTTGACAAAACAAAATTTTAATATATTTTACCAACAAAAAAACAAGAAAGCTATCACGACATCAAAGTCTAATACTAAACACTTATTATTTCATTTCGAAAATATTTCTAGAGAAAAAGATATGCATCTAACCTGATAACATTGATTTAATGTGTTACTATTTAATCAGCTATATTATGAAGAACCCTATCTTGGCTACATCTTTGCTTATGTTAGTTGAAAATAAAACAACTTCTTGGAAATTACTAAAATACATTTCTATGAATCTAAAAGGACTAAAGACAGAGTTCAAAGAAGGAGAAAATACATAAAACAGTTCAGTCGCCCCATGGATCTTTACCGCTTGAAAATGTATCGCGATTAAAAAATTTAGGAGCTGAATCGCCTAAAGGGATAGGCTTCAAGACGGCTAAGGTACACAAAGCGAACTGTATTAGACAAACTACACATAGATCACCATACAAACATCTATCTTAGTCATAAGTAAGTGAAAACAGCGCATTCCGGTGTTACGTCTCCAAAATCCACATTTTTATCATTTTACAGGCTTTTTTGATAGAATCACTATATTTTTTTAATTTTTAAGAAATATTATAGAAAATCCATACTGTCATATTTCCCACTAATCGAATATAATTGACATTGCAATGACACACTTACTACTAGCCTAAAAAGTGCTAATCTAGTTCTTACACATAGGTAGATTTTTTTGGTTCTTAAGTTATTTAAATGGTCAAATAAATTGTATTCTGTCACTATAATTCATGCAAAAACAAAAGAAACATGCACACTCTAAGCGTGGTCCTACAAAACATCGGAATAAAACTCAAATGCCTATCTTATACCACAGTTTCTTTATTTCTTGTACATTTTCACAACTGACGTGTTTACAAACAACCGATTTTTACACGCGCATAAGTTTAATTTATTGATACCTAGCGGCCTTTTTGTCAAGCTTCCTATAAAATATGAATAATGCGTACCAATTGATCTGAAAAGCATTGACTCTCCCAATCATTGATGTCAAGTCAGCAAAATATAACAATAAGAAAAACTATGTTTTACTCACAAACTAATCAAATCATATAGTATAAAACGAAAAAAAGACATTGGTACCATCCTCAAAATTACACATGTTAATGTTGTCATAGATTATGCTTTAAATTCATTAATATTTTGAAAATGGCACCAGGGAACCAAATCACTTAACTAGTAAAAACTAACGCTACACAAATTAAAAAGGGAATATACCTTAAATACAGCTAAAGTCAAAATAAACAAAAAATGCATATCGCATTAGAACGGGGAATATTTACTAATATTGCCCCCACAGTAAATTAATAAAACAAGAGAAAGAAATAAAATTGGAAATGTAATTTTATGTGTTAATAACAATGAAAACGCATGTTATGTGTCTATATTTAATTAAATTATAGAAGAAAACTAACTGTTAATGTCTTTATAAAAGTGATCTAAATCACAATAATGTAAAGGAATTATAAAGATGTTGCCATTTGTCAGAAAAATCATCCATTCCTATATCAAAATATACATAACGTGTCTTGAAAACAATTTGACTCGTGCAAGTTTGTTAGAATGTCAAATAAATTAGAAAAAAATCCAAAGGATGATTTTTATATTAATATGGCAACAATATCCCTCCCCCCAAACGCACTCGTTGGTGTTGTGCCTGTGTGTATGTGTGTTGGCTTCCGTCTTGATATGTGTGTGTGTTTGTGCCCCTCCGGTTCGCCGTTAGCTAGAAGCAAATAGTTTTATGTAAGTTCGCATGTTTTTAGGTATGGAGTTCGGTTAGAGTCGTTTACGTACGGGGAAGTTTTTGGATACCCTTTATGATTGTTTTTTAACATGGTTTACTGACTTGCAAAATGTATAAGCGAGATAAAAACAAGTAAAAAATGTTTTTGTATTTTGCGTTTGATACTTGGGTTGTGTAGTTTGATGTGCATCCCAAAAAATCGGAGTTGGTATCCAAAAAATACGCCGCTTCGTCTGTGAATATTGTTAAGTACCTAAAGGTTGTTTATTGTACAATGTCAAGATCAATGGGTGGGTAGATAAGAAAACTAAAAAAAAAACAGGATGACGAAACCAAAGTTTGAGCAAAATAGCCGGCGAATCTGTGGTCACTTAAAGTTTGCGAAAAAGACATGCTTTCATTATTTTATAATATAGATTTGATTTTTATAATTATTATTTGTCATTGTGATATGTAGTTTCCAAGCATAATAATAATTGATACATTTATTCAAGACGTACTCTAAATAAAACTACTTTAAATTGACATTATTACATATTTCCGACAATACAAGCAAAATGTACAGTCGCGCACGAATTACTCTAAGACTATACCTATCTATTAAGTACAAATCTAGTTACCGTCAAGCTTAAAAAAGCACTGTAGCAATGACTTCACAAAAATATAACACGCATTTGGGCACGACTGTACAGATTTTTTTACATTTTTAATCTATAATAATGCTCATAAAATTTCAAATTGACAATATACATTACATTAGCATACTTCACAAAAGATATGTGACTCCTTCCAATTAATGTTAAATATTATTTCGATTATCCATAACTTACATCGAATTTGCCATTAGTACGTTTTTGATTGAAAATGACAATTCTGTACTTGATTGTACTTTTTAACAACTATTGGCGCGAAATAATGTTTATAACAGCATTTTTTACTATGTACAACAATTTTTATAGCTATCATACTTTTATTAAACTTTGGCTTACTTTATTTGGCTTACATAACGAACGGAAAGCCCACCATATTTTTTTTATTTTGCTTTTTTACGACAAATGCTTTAATACCAGAGACAACTCCATATTATTTTATATTTAAAAATGTGAAACACATGGGAAAAGTGTAGAAGATAGAAGAATAAATATATTTTTTGTCAAAATAATTAATATTATACACTATGTAAAAGCAGACATCTCTACAATTTTGCTTGACAATGTTCTCTCGTAGTAAGTGTTATTAAATATTTTTAAAAAGTCGAAGCAAATTCATAGAGAGTCTCACGTCAAAGTCTATGGTCCCTACAATTAAAAGGTTTAAAATATTTTTTTAGAGAATATATTTAAAATTCTGCATAGAAAATTTAAAACGATCAAGGAAAGAGGTCATCAGTCTAAAATCACCGTTAGAATTTATTATGCAATAGAATTATATGTATAAATTTTGACTAGAAAAAAGTTTTTGCGCTGAATATGTCTACTTCAATACTCATGATAAAATATTTGCCATTACATACTAAATAAATATAAATAAATTTTACTAGTTTATAATTTATGATAAATTTAAGTTAAACAGTTAGGCCGCTAATATAATATTTGTAAGAAACGAGGCTGTTCTCATCAGGGCACTCCAAAATTCCCATTAATATTTTTAATTGGGATAAAAAGTAAAAGTCACACCTATAACAGACAGCTTAACTACATCTTTGAGATAACATAATTATTTCAAAAAATATTGGCAGGATTCAATAATAGACCGGAAAAATATACACTAATACTATCTACATACAATAATATCAACACTAACTACATTTGTGCAGCTATTTTCAGCAATAGATTATACAATTTAACTACAATACTTCATTTGTAGAGACAGAAAAAAAAACTCTAAACTGTTTAAATCTACATTATGATTTAACAACGTATTTTTTTAGCTTGGTAACATTTATCTTTGGCTAATTATTAAAAAAAAATACAGATTTCATCATGACTTATTGCTTTCTATTTTACTGATAAAACTTTTAATTTTCAGTGTACTCGTAAGTGAATGAAACCGATGCATTTCAAATAGTTTCAATAAAAATATGATTTGTCTTAGGTATGAGCCTACTATTATACTACTATTTAGTCTGTTATCTTAAACAAAATATATCCAATTTAGAAACAAAAAATAGTTTAATAATAATAATGTTTTATCAGTAAAATAAGTTGCTTTGTCATAAAAACTCGCACCAAATCGACTTAACATTGGTCCAACGTCCCTATACAATTTACATGTCTTTTTTTAAAACCACTTTTGTACGTCATTATACATTTATGACGGCCATTTTCAAGTCAAACTAGTTTTTAAGAGTAGCCTTTTAAAGATTAAAAATTCGTGTTTTTGAAGCTTACAGACATTATTCGAGTACCTTCTTACCTAATGGACTTTAGGTGTGCAATGTAAATAAGTTAAAAAAGTTTATACACAAATTAATGTTTGCAAGCAAACCAGTCAACTAACATTATCAAAAACCAAGTACTTAGCAGTTTTCTGTTCAGTAACAGATAGGTAAAAAAAATATTGGCCCGCTTTTCACCGTTCACAATTAACCCCATAAAAAATAAGATTACAACCCTGAAAGCAGTTCGAAATAACCTTTATACTAACAAGCAACTCTCAAAAATCTAACCCAATATACGTGTTTTCCACCCCCCAAACTACCCTAACTATTTGTGTTCAGTTCGCCAAAGTCCAGGCTTAAGTCAAAAACACGAATTTTCCCCCTTAACAAGAACCTGTACATAATACCTACATCTTGTTATCAACCACCCAAATACCTACCCTAAAAAGGGGTACACAATCTTACTCCACGCATTTCCCGTTCTGCCTAGCTGTTCAAAATCACGAATTTTTCAACCCCAAAAACTTTAACCCTAAAAGGAGTGCACAATTACTATACCTCACTTTACTATGCCTCACGTCACACTCCTGTTTGGCTAAAAACACGAATTTTCAACCCCCAAAAAACTTAACCCCTAAAATGTACCCCTTACATAAAAGTTATCTTACTAGTACTCGTGTTCCACGCCATTGTTCTGCCGCTCTCCTTTGGGCTGGGGTCCCTTGCCCTGCCCGATCTGCCGCGAGGACGAGAAGCAGAGTTTCATCACGAACGGGAATTTTGCACCTGAAAGTAGTCAGCGGGAGACGTTAATTTACATTACGTCATACTTCATTTGTCAACAAATCAAACCAAATGAAATCATTACTGTTGCTTGAATGGTGTAGCACATTAGATCTTTAAAAGAATATAAAGTAGCACAAATTCCCCACTACATAGCTGGTATTGTGGGTTCATTCATAGTAATTATGAAACTTATAAAACATCACAAATTGAAAATCAACAGCAGGTAGTTTTTTGAAACCAAAGAAATAACGGAGGAGGTTCACAAGTCGACGCATATAATATAATATGAGATCGAACTTTACTTAGAAGTTCGTTTATCATGCATTGAACTGTAGCGCATGGTGTAGGGTTAAAACAAAACTTCAGGGTCAGATAAGTAAAAATAAATTAATTTTTCTAATTTATAGTCCTAAGCTGAATCGAACTGAATTAAAAATGCTAATCTTTATTCAAAGTTTTTTTATCCAGATTAAGCAAAAAAACTGGCAACATTTCAGTTAATTAAACTAGAGAAGGTACTTATTTTTATCAATATTGAGCTGGTTTGAAAATGTTTGAATTTTAAAACTAATATTATTCATCCACTTTTGTATCTAACTGTACGCCTACACCTATGTTTCACCTATGTCAAGAAGAATAACTAAAAATAATGATTTCACAGTTATTTGATTCGTTAGAAAGCTTAGTTCTGAGATGGTTCTTTAGAAATCCAGGCCACCTTAAAAAAAACTACCGAATTGAGAACCTCCTTTTTTTTAATGTCGGTTTAAAATAAGTGTTACCTGGATGGTTAATAGTCGCATGGTTACAAGCCATGATCGCCATTACTGATTGGGATATGTTCTGGAACTCCATGAGGCCTGACGAAGATCTGGAGACAAGAGATAAAATAAAATAAATTAATAATCTGACACTGGCCTCTCAGCTCAGTTGGTAGTAGCTCGGCCTTCTGCGCTGGCGCTGGATATAACACCCAGACAGAGAACAAACATCTGCGTTCACCACACAAATATTTGTTCTCGGTGGGGATCGAACCCACGTTCGCCAGCGCAGAAGGCAGAGTTGCTACCAACCGAGCTGTGAAGGTAGGTAGGTAGGTAGGTATAAGGATAAATGTTATAGATTTGTTTCCATAAACACCTTACCACGTACAACGCCATCTAGCGTTAAAATAAAGTGAGGTGTAGATTTATACAAGAACCTCTCGTTTGTCCCGTTGCAACTTAGTTCTCACGAAACTCGCTAGATGGCGCTATACTCAATAACAGCTTTGTTTGGAGTGTCGTTCAATTTGTGACTTACCTCTCACTTTTCAGGGGGAATTTGGAGATGGTATGCGGCGATGTGACGTCATAGTCTTTGAACACCTGCAGCAGCTGGTCGTCTGATACATCAGGGGGTGTGTTGAAGAAGTGCAGCACCTGGAAACGAATATCATTTTAGTAGTAGTAGAGCTCTGTGTGTGTCTCGTGGGGGTGCGTACTACCACCATGCCTATTGCTGCCGTGAAGCAACATCGCTGTGTGCAGGTTTGAAGGGTGTGGGGTGCCGATGACATTACTGGCACGAGAGGCTGAACATCTGTATCCTCAAGTTGATGGACGCAGGGCAGTGGATCGTAGGGCTCGTTCTTGACGTACCTACGTGACCTACGACTACGAGGCAATGCTTTGTTATAGGCCACCACCATGTGGTTACCACTTAAGATCAAGTGGGCCATACGCTTGTTCCATCAGCTAGTAGTATAAAAAAGAAAGAAAGAAAGAAAAGCATTTTATTGACCTAACAGTACACAAGAATACCTACCTACTTAAAAAAATAAAAATCACATAAAAAATTATAAAAAGCAAATAGTCATATAATAATAGGCAAAAAAAACCTATTGACATCCCACTAATATTATAAACGCGAAAGTTTGTAAGTATGGATGGATGGATGGATGTTTGTTACTCTTTTACGTAAAAACTACTGAATGGATTTTAATGAAACTTTACAATAATATAGCTTATTATGTACATCGAAATAACACATAAGCTAAAAGATATTGTAACGGAGAACGGATGTAAGTAACGGGAACGGGGCGAGCGTCGCCGCGGGCGGCCGCTAGTAGGCTATATTTATGTAAAAAAAAAAAAATGTCCACCCGTGCGAAGTAGGATATTTATTACTCAGGGTGAATACCTATAGCTTTCCAATGGTGAAAGAATGTTGGAAATCGGCTCAATAGTTTTTGAGTTTATTCATTACAAACATACACAAACCTTTCCACATGATAATATTAGTATAACTAGCGGCACATAACTCTAGCGCTGAGCGATACGCGGAGGGGATAGCTGCGCATGCGTCGTAGTGCACTGGATGTGTGGATGTGTGCAGAGTGTCCTATTGGTACAGAGAGCGGAGTGCGACTGGAGAGCCAATCAGCGCTACGCACGCCCGATCTTCATCCCGCTAGCCCCCCTCAGGTACCTTATTTTTGACTTCTGCGCAATAACGATCAGCGCTAAAGTTATGTGCCGCTACCTATAAATGCAGATGAAGTGTTCTGTGTATAGTACCTTAGAAGGCGGCTGTATTCTGTTCTTGTGAATAGAAGCGGGCGTTAGGAAGCGATTGTTCTTGTTCCCCACGTAGTCCTTGAACGAGGGACTCTTGTCCGGAAGCGGGTAAGGGTTCATCACCTCTGACAGGTACGCCTGTTTTGAAAACCTGAAAAAAAAACAAATTATTAATCTCTCTTCTTAAATAAGAGCTTAGCTCTTGTCGGGGTTTTGATGCAGCTTTCTCTAACTATGTCTTTCGAATGCGGCCTCCTTGACTTCCTTATACGACATGACAGCGACTTTTTCTTTTATCTGGCTCACGTAAATTCAAATCACGTAAAAGCTTAAATTCACGCAACTAGCTATGAACCTCTCTCCATAGCTGAGGAGCTATGCTGGGGACTTGGGAGTTTCACTACGTGATAGAATCAGAAATGAAGAAATCCGTAGAAGAACTAAGGTCACCGACATAGCTTGTTAAATTAATAAGTTGAAGTGGCAATGGACAGGTCATATAGCTGGGAGAACCGACAACCGTTGGGAAACAAAGGTTCTCTAATGGGGACCACGAACCGGAAGAAGAAACGTAGGACGCCCACCCACCAGATGGACCGACGATTTTGTTAAGATCGCGGGAAGTGGATGGAAAGGGCTCAGAATCGTTCTTCCTGGAAATTTATAGAGGAGGCCTATGTCTAGCAGTAGACATCTTCAGGCTTCTGATGATGATGAACTAAATATTGTGGTCATTCCAAACTATCATTTTATTTTGTAAATACATACACAACACAGAATACAATATAACACAAAGACTCAGAACAAACATCAATGTTAATCACAAATACTAGCTCTCAGTGAGGATCGAACCCGCGCCCTCCAGCGCAGAAGGCAGAGCTACTACCAACTAAGCTATGAAGCTGTGTATATAACTGATGAAAATAGTAAAGACTACTTACGCCAGGGTCAATGTGTAATCGCCAACGGTAACGTTGTTCAAGTTCTGTACACATCTCTCCACCGAGACTCCATCACCCATTTGAACCATGGCTGTGCCCTCTTTGGTCTTCAGGAATTTTACCTGAAACATGGTCGATGAAGGTATTCTTTAGGATTACACATACTAAGCTTTCAGGATAGTACAGGTGCTAGGCAAGCCTGTTCCATCTAAAATCCTGCCCCAGACACCATAGCGTCTTGTAAGGCTTGAGTGATCACCAGTTGCCCCTGACGCTATATAAATCATCTACAATAGATGCAAAGGCCTGTTTATTCTTAAAAACAGATTTGTCTTAGTAGGAAGTAGAGCTCTTTGTGAAGGGCTCGTCTGGGGAAGACCACCATGCCTATTTCTGCCCCCAAGCAGCGTTTTGTATCGGTTTGAAGGAACACCTGAGGCAATATGCCTCAGGTTGATAGACGCAGGGCAATGCATCGTAGGACACGTTCTTAACATGGGTGACCTGCTGCCACCTACTTGTTCCATCGTGATGCAGTAAAAACATGGCTCCATCGAGCAGTAGTACTCTCTGGGCTTCTATTTTTAAAAAGTTTGAAGACGTCTTAGAGGGTAGTCAAAAACATATTCCAACATTTTGCCATCTACCCGCATTTTCCAAAAAAAAAAACTACTCACTCGGACAACATTTCCGTATAGACAGCATAGATTGAAGAGCCTATCCGCGTTCACTGTCTGCGGATCTAGGCCGTAGACCATCATCACCGCACCTTGCTGGGGAGGGCCGCCCTGGAACAGATATTTGTCATAATCAAAACAGCTGTCAAAACCTGCAGAACTGTCAAATAGTTAATGAGGTCCATTTAAGGGGTAGGATCTTTGAGTCGAGGTCCTGTAACTATTAAGGAGTAAGGTTGTAGCCTGTTCTTTTGGGCTTGGTAGCGTGGAACTGGCACATAGATCCTAGCTAACCTAGCTTTTAACCGTTTCAAAATAATCCTTGTGATTTATTTAAATAAATTCCTCATGCCTTGATTTTATTCTGGTAAGCTTACACGCTTTCCAAGCCACAACCAGCGCCCAGAAATTCCCTTTTTCTTCTATTTCGCATTTTCAGAATAGGTAACCGATTTCGGAATTCTGTGAGGTATACCTCACCCAGTTCTACTGTTGATATTCGCATTCATGTGTTCCGATTTGAAGGTTATGGGTGCCGGTGCAATTTTTGCTCTAACCCCACTTGTGGGTTTGGTTTAACATGGTATTTCTCTTCTATTCCCTTCTGTCAGACGTCATCTCTGTATTAACTCCTTTCCTATCAAATAGTCCATCTTTTTCTGGATAAAACCTTAGTGACCAAAGAGTTCGGTCTCCAGTTTCCACTGCCTTATTTCCAGTAAGTGGACCTTGGTTCAGGCGCTGAGTTATAGAGAAGGAACTAGAATCAGGGTTCCTTCTGGATGTCTTAAATGCACCTATTAACAGAAGGAACAGAGGCTTAGAGCAGATTAACTGAACTGAATGATGAACCCCTAACACAACAAAGCTGGAGTAAGATTAAGAATCAATCTGTAACCGTTCTATCCTGAAACTCTTTAGTTCAAAGAAACGCAAGATTTCCGTAGCTGGAATTCATCTTGCGTCAAAGTTTTCATTCATAATGGTCCTATACCAGTCATTTAGCTTAGTAGACCGTTGAGTCTGCTGCTATCTCTATTTTTTGACATGAAAGAGACAGTGACAGGAGACTTTAAACAAGTCGTTAAAAATACCAGGAATTATGAATTGACTCCTCATATTATTATGAATACTGGCCATTATCTCATGACAAATCTCCACCTCAGGTTTATAAAACTAGTATGGAATAGATTCTGTCAATTATTTGCAGCAGCCAAATAAAAGAAGTGAAGAGTTGGGTCGGAAGCATTAAGCGAGCTGAAAAGCAAATGAATAAAGCTTAAAAATAAAACGTCTACCCACATATTCGTCACTGAACCCTGACATCACCTGGTTCTGCGGCGGCATGGGGTGATGCATGGGTGGGGGGGCGAACCCCTCGTTAGAGTACCCCTCGGGGCCGTACCCGCGACCGTCACGCTGGGGGACAAACAAACAACATTGTTACAAATCTATACTTACTTACTCATAGTATACAACTACAATCTGGGCCTCTTCAAGGCAAGAGTGAATAGTTGTCTTCTAGACCAGGGATCCCCAAACTATTTTGGACAAGTGACCCCTTTTCCAAAATGAACAGTTACCTCAGACCCCCCATGGCCAAATTACCTACTTTTAAGATCAAACCTCTTATTCACAATGGTCCACTAACTTAAAACAGCTGCTACAGAGTGTTATTTTTCGTAGGTCTCTCTCGACTTAGGTCAATAGAAGAAGACAGAGTGAGAATTAGCAATTCAAGATTCAATTCAATTCGGAATTTTGCTACCACATTTCGTCTACCAAATATTGTTTTCGTTTGAGCACGTGCCTCTCTCTTTTGTATGGAAAATTGATGAGATAACAACTCTAACTACGTAACCTTTTTTTGCCGTCTCATCTTTTCTCCATACAATAGAGAGAGATAAATAGGCGAAATGAAAACAACATTTCGTCGAAATGTTGTCAATGAAGTGGGACCTTCTGGGTAGGCAAAGCAACAACCGCACCTTTGGTGTTGTAGGTGTCTATGGGCAACGGTGACCGCTTACCATCAGGTGGGCCATAAGCTCGTTTATCTATCTTTTACATACAAACAAAAAAAAGGAGAAAATAACGTACAAAGTGGTAAAAACCACAACGATCAAACAAAAACCCACACTAATTAAGTACCATGTCACGGAAAATAGTCCCAACACACTTTCCCTGTAACCCAATAAACTTAATAGTTATTAATCTATGAGATTTATTAAACACGAGGCGGAGTATAAAATCATTTATTTTCATAATAAACTCAATTTTGGTAATTAAAAACGTTATTGAGGTAGAATACGTCGTGTTTTACGACATTGCATAAATTTAACACAAATTAATTGCTGGGATCTTTACTTTATATTTAACCAGCGGCCTGTCCCGACTTCGCATGGGTGGACATTTATTTTTTAATCACATAAATATGCCTATGTTACTCAGGGTGAATGTAGCTTTCCAAAGGTGAAAGAATTTTTGAAATCGGCACAGTAGTTTTTGAGTTTATTCAATACAAACATACTGAAATCTTTCCTCTTTATAATATTAGTATAGACTAGCGATCCGCCCCAGCTGCCAAAGTCAAAGGCAGTCAAAATTCAATTCACATTTATTGTCACCTCCGTTTTTCTAAAAAACACTTGTGCAAAGCCGGGGCAGGACGCTAGGGGGATAGTCCGAGGTACATTATGTACGTTCAAATATTACATGTGGCACATACCCATATTTTGCAATAGTTACTTATGTAATTTTTTTTAAATTATATTTTCTTTTATTTTATTTATTCATTCAGAAATCAGGAGTTCCATTTAGAACTATCATTTTATGAAGATCAAATAGATAATATGCTAAAACAAAATAAATACAAACATCCAACGTTCATTTTGCCAAGTTAAGAGGGAATCACACAGGCGACTCTCCATACAAACGTAGTCCCCTATTTCCTCCCTGGATAATGCCTCTAGACTAGCTAAAGTAACCATTTTGTCTCATAAAATCCAGATCTGCTATATACGTACTCGTATGTTTTCCTTTTTTTCAGAAACTTATTGATACACGTAGGTATATAGCAGATCTGGATTTTATGAGACAAAATGGTTACTCTAGACTCTAGAGTAGTCTAGAGGATAATGCCTCTAGAGTCTAGAGGCATTATCCAGGGAGGAAATAGGGGACTACGTTTGTATGGAGAGTCGCCTGTGTGATTCCCTCTTAAGCCACGGAACTTGAGAGAACGGGCAGTTCGGGCTTTCCTGGGCTGCTAGTCGGCCGACCCAGATACCGGTAGAAGGACGAAGTAGAGAAGGATCTCCGCTCTCTTCGAGTTTCCAACTGGCAAGAGGTGGCGCAGGAGAGAGACCAGTGGCGTTCTATTGTGTCGGAGGCCAACACCCACTTCGGGATTGATGCGCCGGGATAGTAAGTAAGTACTTGAGAGAACGCGGCTCGCTTCGCTCTCAGCTCGCTACGCTCTCTATTGATAAGGATATATATTTTTGACAATTATATTTAACAATTATATTTTTGTCAATTTTAATATTATTATAATGTAGGTAAATAAGTGACTTCTCTAAATTAGAATTTTTGCACACCGAAATGGTAAAAATATGTGATACACTTTACACTTGACATCTATGTACTTTCCACTATGTTTTTAAGCAAATAAACGTATGAAATATAATGATAAGGATTAAGGTGGCTTACCGGATGGTGAGGCGGTGGAGGTCCATGTCTGTCTTTCATCATCCCCGGAGGAGGCCCGCCACTGCCATAGTCCATATCTGAAAAGAAACAAGAGGAAATTGTTATTATATCTCAAATTCCATATCTAGAATTCGGTCTAGATCTAGATCTAGATTCCAGATCTCGTCCATATCTAGAAATAAACAAGAGGACACTGTTATTATATCTCGAATTGGATCAGTAGAGCTATCTGCAGATCGCTTGTCTCGGTCTTGCGATAGTTTAACAGTTTTTTTGGTATATTTTGTTTATAAGTAAGATTTCTGTATACAAAAAAGGTATTTCGATATGTCTACTTAAAGTCCTTTCACCACACTGATTCAAAAGAACGTTTGACAAGTAAATTGGTAGATCAACAGTTTCGTCAAATATTTTGAGCAATGGAAATATCGTACAGATATATTTTAGAATAGTATTTTTGTACAGGGTTTTTTTTAAATAACTTAACATTTTATCTCCAAATATATACTTGGCGTAACATATAGGGGAGCATAAAATACTCGTAATAGGTATAATGTAGAAATGGTAGGAGATTTTACATACATTTTATTGCCTTTTTAGCAAGGAGGTATACAAAACCATTAACCAAACAAAGAGCAGTGCATCGTAGGGCACATTCCTGACGTGCACCTATGATGCAATGCTTTGTTTTTGGCGATGGGTACCACTTAACATTAGGTGGGCCATAAGCTTGCTCCTTCAGATGTA
This sequence comes from Thera britannica, assembly GCA_939531255.2. Taxonomy (NCBI): domain Eukaryota; kingdom Metazoa; phylum Arthropoda; class Insecta; order Lepidoptera; family Geometridae; genus Thera; species Thera britannica. The sequence continues at coordinate 7,238,706 of OW618043.2, read as the reverse complement.
AAAGAAAAGGCACAAGTTTTAAGGAAGGGAGTTTTTAAGGGAGGAGGCTCAAAATAGAGGGCATTGGAAGTCTTTGGGGTAGGCTTTTGGCCAGCAGTGGGACGATGTAGGCTAATTTATGAGTAGTAGTAGAGCTTTTTGTGAAGGGCTCGTCCGGGGAAGTACTACCACCATGCCTATTTCTACCGTGAAGCAGCATTGCTGTGTTTCGATTTGAAGGGCTTGGGTGCCGGTGTAATTACTGGCACGTGAGGCTGAATATCCGTATGCCTCCAGTTGGTGGACGCAGGGCAGTGCATCGTAGGGTATGTTCCTGACGTGCGTGACCTACGAGGCATTTCTTTGTTATAGGCGATGGTTACCACTTAACATCAGGTGGGCCATATGCTTGTTCCATCAGCTAAGAACATAAAAAAAACAACAGATTTTAAGTGTCCTGACAGTGCCAATATTCTAACAAACAAACATATAAGTGCTTATATTATATTCTAACATCAAATTGGGAGTAGGTACATGCTTAGTAGAGGTAGATATTAAAATGAAAGTCTGTATAGTAATAATCTGTTTTATTGTCAAAATGTTTTATAAATATGTGAAAAGTATAATTACATGTGTATCTTAAGATATTTTATTAATATTAAATTGTATGTACCCTAAGTTTAATGTTTGATGTTTGTGGCGACATAATTTTTATGATTATGAAAAAAACTATGACATTTTGTTTGTTTGTGCCTAATTCACCATCTTTTAATTACGTTATCCATCAATTAATAATAGATTATGTCATAAGGGACCAAAATAAAAAGGCGAGAGCGATTTTTTGAATCCAGAGCGCAGCGAATGATTCTAGGGTAGAATCCTAAACGTAGCGAGGGATTCAAGGTACATAATTTTGATACCGTGTGGCACACTCTGCTTTTCATCCCCCTTTATGAGAAAATTAAATAGGAGATGTATATGTAGTAGATAATGTTAAAAATATTCTAAAAATACAGTTTCTGCAAATGGCTCTCCACCTTTTTAATTTTTCCGTGTAATAGTTTTTTTTATAGGGCTATAGTCATCATAGGTTTTTTTATTGGTGAAATAGGCACTTTGTAATGTATTCATGGATGTGGTTGTATGTATCTTAAGTAGAGTCATTGTTAATGGAAGCAACACGCTACGAGAAATAACTTCAGTTAGATACACCGTTTCAAAGAGATTTTTGTGATTCTAAATAAATTTAATACAGTAGAATCGTTGTAATGTAGAAAGAGAATAATGCAACCCGATTGAATTTGGTTATTAAATGAACGCACTAAAACAGTTGGACGGAAAAAGTTACGAACGAAGAGGTCTTAGAGCGAGTAAAGGAGAAGAGAGTTATACTTGAGACGATACAAAACCAAAAAAGAAAAATGTTTGGACATCTTCTACGACATGACAGCTACTTAAAGAACATCGTTGTAGGAAAGGTTGAAGGGAAACGGGTTAGAGGAAGGCCAAGAATAAGTTACGTGAGCTAGATAAAAGAAAAAGTCGCTGTCATGTCGTATAAGGAAGTCAAGGAGGCCGCATTCGAAAGACTTAATTGGAGAAAACTGCATCAAAACCCCGACAAGAGCTAAGCTCTTAAATTTAAGAAGAAGCTCTTAAATTCTTGCCAAAATTCAGTAATATCTATTGTACAGTTTAATAGTTAATATTTCTCGTAGTGTGTAGCTTCCTTATAGCAAATGTGGTTATTAAATATAGCTCTAAACACAAATACATTTTATCACCCTCATGATCCAAAACCAATTGAGAACAGTGGCAATGCCGGCAGCGTCTGGTACTGATTTGGATCAGTTGAGCTATCACTAGATCGTTTATAACGGTCTGCTGATAGCTCGACTGGTTCTTGTACATTTTGTAAATATGTATTTGTTTGATTGTAAGGTTCTTTGTGTAAATATTGAGATCTTTAATATAGAATAGAACTTTGTTCTGGCTGCGAAATTTTTTACAACTTTGCTCTAGGTACGAATATATTAAAAAAAAAAAGTTTTTGAATCAGAGTCGAAGTAGATAAAAATATCTGGTTTGTATTATTAAAATATTTCTTATACCAACGCAATTTGATCAAGTTTTCGCACGAAATTAAAAAGTCACTATAAGTAGTGACTATTTGCAAATTGGATTGAATATTCCTTACAAAAAAATAACATTGAATAACTGACACTGCTAAACAATTTTTTTTTACTTTTGAATTTTGGATCGTAGATAGGTCTATCGGCAATAATAACACTTACAGAGGCGACATTAGTGTTGGGACCTATCATGCTATCATGAGAAGTACAGTCACGTTCATAAATTGCAGTTGAACTACATAATATATCCAACCGATCCCGAAGAAAATCTCACGAAAAAATAAAGCGTATAGGCGAAGTTGTGAGCAAAAACTTGTTTGAAATTTAATTCTTAAATATATTTTTTTTTGACTGATTTTCACAAAAAATACGTCAGGTCTGTTCTGGTGTTTAAAAATTTTCTATCAATGCTTGTGTTTTTTTTAATCAGAAGTTTCAAGCAGTTTTAATTTTAAAAACACCTTTTCTAAATATATTTTCAGGTTAACGAAATTACTTAAAATTTTAAATCGCAATGTTAATTCATTGCTGTCTTTACCTACTTCTAGTTTCGAATTCATTTATGAACGTCACTGTACAGTGTACACATCAACAATCACATACTTAAATAATTGCAGTTCTGGTTAGTGGCACACATATTCATTCCGGGATGATTTACTACAAACCAGTCTGGGGTGTTTCGCACTGCTGGCTGTGAGGGCTGCACGCGTCTTCGGTGCATCGGGGGACCGCTGGCTGGGTCGAAGCATCTGTAGATGGCATTAGGTCAAAAAATCGGTTGTCTGTAAAGTCGGTTTACTGACGATAGTTGAACGTGACAACGTCATACAGCTGTCCACGCGGACGCATCGGTCACTCAAGTAGGAGAGAGATAGATGTCGAACGCTGCCAAACGCGGAGGCCGTGCGTGCCTCTTTGTCCCTCGTTCCACGCTTTCGCTTGCACTTCAAGCCTCAGAGCGAGGTAACGCCGCATGAGTCATGTTTTTTCGTTTGTGCAGCCGGCTCCATCGAATTATAAGAAGTTGTCACGTCAAAAACTTCCTTCTGAAAACCAGCGCCATACAAGCAGTGCTTCTATGGCAAATCCTATATCTTTTTTGTCACTTTTCTGTTTGTATTTTGTGCTGCCTACGTCTCACCAAATTGTGTGGCAACACACTGAAACTGCAATTTTTATTTTGTAAAAGGATCATAAAAAAATTATAGGAACCAAGCCGTAGTTTGTTGCCTGTTCTTCTAGGCTTAATCGCGTGGATCTGGCATCTAGACACTTTAAAAAGTTTCAAAGTGATCCTTGTGATATTACCTTTTACCTTGACTTGTGACGTGAACAAATATTTCCATACCTTCCGTAGGTAACCTGCAGTAGGTTACCTATGGATAATGTTTTGTGGATGTATGTATTTTTGTAAGCCAACGCAGCTTAACGAAATTTACGGATGTATTTTATAATGATACTTAATTGGAGAAACCATTGCCACTAAAAGCCTTTTTACGTTAAGTGCTTTCGTTTAAACTGCAAAAATGTTGTAACCCGCAAAACCTGCAAAGGTGCGTTCAAACGAGGTCCAAAAAGTGTACACTCACTGTGTAGTGTGTACCAACAATTAAGATCTCAAAAGTCAAAAATGAATTATTCAATAAATCATTTTCGACTTTTACCTAGCCTAAAGAACGATTCAAAGAGATCCTGGTGATTCCAGTGAATAAATGTATTTTAAATTTGTTCTTTTACTTTTCTCAGTGGCGGCTTTTACCATCCCAGAGTCACGCTATCCTTCAAATAAAAACATTAATGACGTATTTTTTTAAACCGACCACATTGTATTAGATTGTGGTATCAGAATAATTCTTCCTGTAAATGTTTAGGGGATGCCTATATCCAGTAGGGGATTTCTTTTTAACCGATTTCAAATAAAAGGATGAGGTTATCAATCCATTTGTTATTTTTGTTTATTATCTCATGACTTTGTCATAGTTATAGTTATATGACTTGAAAACATTTTTTTATATTTGAAAAGTTTTTTTCCCCAAGTAGATTGGTCCCATATAAATATCACTATAGCCGTTTTGTTTTTTTTAATGTTTGTTACTGCATGCCTCCGTCATTTATTTATAAATCGATTTAAATGAGCTAAATATATTGAGTTGAGTGCCACTATCTGACTCAATAAACGTTTGAAAGCTCCCTTAAACTTGTTAAGCAATTTGTATCACAACATTGTACGTTGAAAGAGGAGGGGGTTGGTCCATTAATGCTATTGATAAAGAATAGGGTAGGAAATAATTGTTTAAAAGCTTCCGGCTGTCGTTGTAATTGGCTAAAAACTGTGACGGCAAAAATGAAGCAATTTTTGCACTAGGTGCTGTGACACGGGGTTATTTTAGAGTGGGTACCTACTGAATAGACCTAGAACCTAGAGCGACAGCGAGTAATACCCGTAGATTTGTTATTTGATCATTTTGGTTCGGAAGAACAAACACCTGGTAAAATGTAAAACGGATTCAAAAAGATAATTGAACTTCATCAGTCTATTATTAAACAAAAATATTTGCAATAAATAAACCTCAGTTAAGTTATTGAATAATAACTGCTGGTCGCATAGAACTTTCGAAGTATTCCTTGTGATAAATTAACTTAATACATCTTAAATTGTTTTTTTTTTTTTAAATATATATTACACATTAGTCTACCATAAAAAAACTCATTTCAATCTTATCATATTTTGTTTATGTTGACTGTACAAAGTCACGGATGGGTTTTCATCATAAAATACACGAATTTCTCAATATTTTCGTGATTCTAAGTGAAATACGAGCGATATCGAGCGCTTAATGGGTCGTTTGTGCCCCAATGGACGCTATTAAGGACTATTTTGTAGATAAATTGAAAATTAACTGCAGGTATCTGCACCTACCTATATTAGTTTATCTTTCAATTAATTGACCGAGTGAGCGAAAGGAGAACAACTTAGGCGAATCAGCCTTTTATAATAGTAGGCAACAAATATTGCACATCGGCTAATTTCGGCATCATAAAGCGTAGTGTGCGTCAGAAAGAGATAGCGCTCTACGAAAGCAGAAAAGTCGATGTGCAATATTTATTGCCTTCAATCGTATGTTTGTATGTACGACTAGCCTTTCAGCTCAGTTGGTAGTAGCTCTGCCCTCTGCGCCGTAGGTCGTGGGTTCGATCCCCACTGAGAACAAATATTTGTGTGGTGAACACAGATATTTGTTCTCTATCTGGGTGTTATACTCGTATTGTATAAGTATGTATTTACAAAATAAAATATTTATATTAGCTATCTGGTTCCCATAGAGCAAGCTCTGTTAATTTGGGGCTAGATAGTGTTGGTTTGATTGTCCACAGTATTTATTTTTTATTTATTTCTTTAGCGTAGAGAACTTTGGATGTCTAAGAAGAAGTAGTCAGTGGTATATCTACGCCAAATGATTACATCTAGCACATACCCTAAACGGACATCCTCAAAGAATCATTAGTAGGTAGTAAATAGGTACTTTGATGCTAAATGATCTGACGGGGTAGTCAGAGTTACGTCCAAGAATTAGATTAGGCACATACCTAACACATTGCAGTCGTATTTAGTAAAACCCCACGTGACAGATTGCAAGCACATCGCCGTTGCTAGAATACTCTGATTTCCGCATGATGTTTTCCTTCACCGATTGACAGCACTGGTACAGTTAGGCAAATACAGTACCTAGTAAGGTAAATAATCCCGAACAAAGTTTCTAACAATGTCCACGGTCAGAATACAAGTTTGCGCAAACCAGGATAAAATAAAAAAGATTTATATACATTTTTAAAACGTTAATTCACCCGCCACATGTTGGAAAATGTTCTTTTTTTATTTTCAATTTCATCCAGCCCGAATAACCATTGAAATATAAAAACAGAAAATGATAAAACGCGGGATAGAGGGTTTTGCTTTTAGCGAGGTAATTTTAGTTTGGAATGGATGCGACTTTTCGTTTTGTTTTATAAATAGTTTCATTTTTATCTTTAGCTTTTTGTTTTTATTTTTAGACTTATGTGAGTTACGTTCCATCAGAAAGTAATGAAGTACCTAAAGGAAAAATAGGATGCGATAAAAATCTATTCAGCCGCATAAAAAGTTGATGAATTTTGAAATATTTAATTTTTTTGCTTCAATCATAATTTTTTACAACAAGACGAAGGCCCGTATTCAAACAGGGCTGGAGTCTAAGTCGAGCCTCAAGCATAGATTTCTGTCATTATTCAATGGAGAACTGTCAAAAAATCTATGCTTGAGGCTCGACTCAGACTCAAGCACTGTTTTGGAATACGGGTCTAAATTTATGCTAATTTTTTTAATTATTTCCTGTCTTCAGATCTCATGGTATTCAAGAGCCTCCAAGGATGTGTAATGCTGCCTTCCTACGGTGCGTGGATCTGCAGATCATCACGCACAGCGCAAGACAACGCACGGCAACGCACACAGACAGGGCTCCTGTGCTACCGCGCACCTCGGCGCACGAGACCGTTCCCATGGTGTGTCGTGCGAGCTAATCCGCCTCCGTGCGCGATATCACACACCGGTGGGAAGGGGCTATAAGGAGGTAATCAAAGGCACGTCCAACATAACATTTGAAACATATCCAAACATTAAGGTATTCCATACATGACAGATTACAAGCCCATTACTAACCAGAATACTAACCAGAATACTAACCAGAATACTAACCAGAATACTAACTGCGTCCAAAGTAAATAGATGCAAGCTGTTACAAAAATATTGAAAAATATTTTTACCCTCATATTTAAAAACAAAAATTCCACGTTGTTCTCTATTGACGAACCAAAATACAGTAAATTTATGCAAATTGTTACAAAAATATTGAAAAATATGTATCCCTTTGTATTTTGAAACGTAAATTCCACGTTGTTCTCTATTGACAAACCAAAATACAGTATTGACTATTTACACAATTGATTGTAAAAGCCGGTGTTCAAATGAAATTGCACTGGAATATGATTGTAATTAGAATTAGATTGTAATTGGAAATGTTAAAATAGTATGGAAATCATATTATAATTATTAGTTTGGAAATTATGCAATACATTTATTATTTACATACGCCTATGTTCGTATTGCGCCCAGATAAAAAGCCGTGTTTTATAACCGTGTTTATTCTTAGTTTCATCCAAATCCGTTCAGCCGTTTCAGAGATCATTGAGAACTAACAAACAGTAAACAGTTATTACTTCTTTACTGTTTCTTGTGTATTTTTTACATTTTGTTAATATATAATTATGTTTAACTGTAAGTTTCTTTGTGTAAATAAATATCGTACTCGCATTTATTATATTAGACTTCTTCGTACTCATTTTATTAGATTTAAGTGGTCAAATAATACAACGAATTAAAACTGAGGCCCGAATATGTACTAAATAATGAAGAAAACTAACCGAACTTTGTTTTTTTCTAAGTTACTTTAATTTAAATCGGAAATGTGTATGTCTGATTTGTATAAATAGTATAATCTACTTTTTAACACAACACTAGATATTTCCAAAGGATCCAAAGGATCCAGATATTATGCTGATTGACATATCTGAAATAACTTCAGTATTCAGTATATTTGTTGCCTTATTATGCATGTAAATTTAACAGCCAGATCTTAGAGCTAGTTTTAAATCAATACATAATATATATATACCCTGAAAGGGTGTTGCAATACAGTAGAAGCGGACCGATATGATTATAATCACGCAGATTGTAAACAGGTTTATACAATGTCAGAGCTTCGTTCCCACCAACAAGCTGTCAAAGGTTATGTACCCATGCCCATCATGCATATTGAATTCGCCAGTTCCATTCACGCGGTTCTAGACTGGCAGCACCGAACGACTGGAGTTTATGAATTATTTAGAGCTGGCAACACTCTTTCGAGCGTCATTTCGCTACACGACTGCTTTGGACGGTAGACGGAAAAAGAACTATAAATATCGGTAGGAATACTGATCACTAGATTTCGTTGCACACAGTGGACGGCCAATATCCATCCATCCATCCATCCATCCATCCATCCATCTTCTGAGCCGAAATATTTGTGTGGTGAACATTGATATTTGTTCTCTGTCTGGATGTTTACATAGTATTCTAAGTATGTATTTACAAAAAATATGTATTCAAGTATTATATCAGCTATCTGGTCCCCATCCATAGTACAAGCTCTGCTTAGTTTGGGGTTGGGTAGTGTTGTGTTAATTGTCCACAATTTTTTTTTTTTATCCAAACTTTCACTTTTACAATATTTTTTTTATAAATCGAACATCGATTGATCTTTTCATAGAATATTAAAAGCATAATCGTGAATAAAAGCTTACTCAACTAATAAGATAGCTGTGGTGGTTGGGTACTTAGTTTTAGATGGGTAAAGAAAGTAAAAAGAACTTTTTGTATTTTTCTATCTGGATTCCGCCATCTTTATTCACCACTCTCTGTGTTACTACTACAAAAAAGTGTTTCCACATACAATCCTTAAAATTTAATTAGATCGATTGGCGACATACCCCCACCTTGGCACGCTTCTGTAATTTCTAAGTGCCCAAATAATGCTAAAAAGCCAATCGGTTAACTAAACAACATTCTGTATTATTATTATTATTTTTCTTACTACTAACATGAGATCCCTTTCACTAAACTAGCTGAGCAAAGGAGTTAATCTCCAGGCTAAAATAAAAATAAACTTCAAACAAATTTGAATTTTAACCTGACAAACTTGAATCTCAATTTAACAAATTCAAATTGAACCTGACAAAGTAAAAATAATCTCTATACATATCAACTGATAGAACTCCATCTTGCATGAAATTCCAACAACTAAAATTGAATATCAATTCAATAAAATTAAATTGAACTTCCTTAAAATTAAATTGAACTTAGTTAACATTAAATTAAACTTCCCTAAAATTAAATCAAGCGTCAAATAGAATTGAATTGCACTTGGTTTTGAACACGATAAACTTTAAACAAACTAAACTTCAGATAAATAATATACACTTCTCGGATTACAATTAAAGAAACGAATTAAACTTAGTAACATTCAAACAAATAAACTTCAGATGAAATAAAATACACTTCTTCTCAGTTTACAAACTAAAGAAACGAATTGAACTTAGTAAAATTCAAAACAAATAAACTTCAGATGAAATAAAATACACTTCTCAGTTTACAACTAAAGAAACGAATTGAACTTAGTAAAATTCTCAACGGGAAATTCAAAACAAATAAACTTCAGATTAAAATACACTTCTCAGTTTGAAATTGAATACACAAAATTGACTGAGTAAACGTAATTGAACTTAGCTTAAATAGACTTAATAAACTATATTAAACCTTAGCTTTAACTGAATAAACCACAACCACACCGAACTGGTTCGATTGGTGATACACAAACCCTCCCCCTTGGGCACGCCTCGTAAAATAAAAGTGCCTAAACCACGAGAGCCAATCGACTCTTTAAGACTGAGACCTAACCTCGACAGGTAAACGCATGATTTTATTGCTGGGCCTCCTAAATGTACCTCCTGTAGCTTTTACGTCTACTACTCTGACGCGATTATCTTTCCCAGGAAAAGTAGCTTTGATAATACCTCTGGGCCACATATTGCGTGGTAAAGTTCCGTCAGCTATGATAACTAAATCTCCTACCTTCAAATCTTCATCGCAGTCTTTTCCTGTTCTCGGTAAGAGGATTGGTAAGTATTCTTTTAGCCACCTTTGCCAAAACATGTCAGCTAATCGTTGGGCTATTTTCCACTGCTTCCGTAACATCAAATCTTTATCGTCAAACCTACCGGGCAGTGGAACACCTGAAGAAGATCCCAACAAAAAGTGATTAGGGGTCAGTGCCTCTGCGTCATTGACGTCGTCAGATACGTGTGTTAGGGGTCTACTATTGACGGTATGTTCTGCTTCGACTAATAGCGTCGCTAGGGTTTCTTCTCGGGGTGCTCGTTCATGAAGAGTAGCGTATAATGCTTTCTTGATAGACTGTACTAACCTTTCCCAGGCGCCGCCCATGTTCGCGGCAGTAGCTGGGATGAAATGCCATTTTATACGCGAGTTTAGCAGTTCTTGTTGGAAACTGTCTTCTTTCACGAGCTCGTTCCAAGCTTTCTTCAACTCCGTTTCAGCGCCTTTAAAGTTCGTACCGTTGTCCGAGTATAAATCCGTAGGGCAGCCTCTCCTGGCTATCATTCTTCTTATAGCCATGATTGCCGAGTCGGAGGTCAAACTGGATGCTATCTCAATATGTACTGCTCGAGTGACCATACATGTAAATAGGGCTCCGTATCGTTTTTCACGCCGTCTACCTATAGTCACTTCTATTGGACCAAAATAGTCTAAGCCGCAATGAGTAAATGGTCGTTTGTGATGGTCTAGTCTGCATAGCGGTAAATCACCCATAATTGGTGTAGATGGGGTAGCACGTGTTATTTTACAAAATTGGCAATGATGTGTTACTAGTCTGAGCGTAGATCGCAGTTTGTTGATGTAATATTTCTGTCGGATTTCATTCAATACAGTTTCGGTACTAGCGTGATGTTGCTTCTTGTGATAATGTAAGATAAGCAGTTTCGTGTAGGCGTGAGAATGATCCAGGATAATAGGTCTCTTGCAGGCCTCCGGAACTTCTGGTACTAAATCGATTCTACCTCGAGCACGCAATACACCTTCATCATCGAGATAAGGACATACTTGTAGAAGTATGCTCTCTTTATTTTGTATTTTATTCTTTAGCTGACTAATTTCCTTGCCATAGCTGTCAAACTGTGATTTTTTAATCAGTAGCTTTTCTGCCTTTTCTAGTAGATCAACGGTAAGTTCGCGCTCTCGCGACTTTCTGCATCTGTTGATAAATAGTAAAACGTAAGCTGTAGTTCTTATAAGTCGTTGCAGTGACGAAAATCGAGTGAAGTCCGGAACTGGAAATTCAATCTTGTGTACTATTGTATTGACTTTCTCTTCTTTTATTGTATCTGGAGCTGGTTTGGGTATTTCTTTTTCTTTAGGCCATAAATGTTTTTGTTGGTATAAGAAATCCGGGCCGATAAACCATCTATCTTTAGGTGAGAAACTGCAGGCTGCGATATCTCTCGTTGCTATATCCGCTACATTATCAGCTGTCGGTACCCACTTCCACTGAGCCGGTGAAGATAGATCGTCAATGGCTGCGAGGCGATGTCCAACATAAGCCTTGTATTTTCTAGGATCAGACCGAATCCAAGCAAGCGTAGTGCCTGAGTCGCTCCAGAAATGCTTCTCGCGCAATTTGATTGTGTGTTCTTCTTCAACTGTCTTTGCAAGTCGTGCACCTAGAAGAGCTGCTTGTAATTCCAGCCTTGGTATGGACATGGGCTTGAGTGGGGTAACCTTGGCTTTAGCTGCGACCAATACTATCTTGACTTCTCCATCTTCATATTGGTAACGTAGGTAGCACGCGGCTGCGTAGGCTTTCTCGCTCGCGTCGCAAAACGTATGAAGGTCTATGCAGCATGGATCTAATCGCGTTGAGTAACAACGAGGTATTCGACATTTCTTTACTGAACATAATTCACGTATCCATGTTCGCCATTTCTCAAACTGTTTATCTTCTATTTTGTCATCCCAACCTACTTTAGTTCGCCATACTTCTTGAAGTAATATTCTACCTTTTACTGTTAGTGGTATAACTAGTCCTAAAGGATCAAACACACTCATTACCACCGACAGCATCTGACGCTTTGTAGGGCTTTCTTGACATGTGACGACCTTTGGCGGGACTCTATGCATCGACGTGTTAAATGTCAACGTATCTGTAGCTGGTTCCCATACCATTCCCAGAGTTTTGTTCTGTTGTCCAGCTTCCGGAGTAAGGTCGATGTTTTCGTGTGCTCTCTTATCTTCCGGTATTGCCTTTAAAACTGCCTCTGAATTACTAGCCCAGCTTCTAATATCGAAATCACCTTGACTGTGTATGAATATGATTTCGGTGGCTCGTTGTATGGCTTCGCTTTCATGGTCAAAACTATCCAAATAATCATCAACGTAATGATTTCTTATAATCGCTTCTACTGAATCAGGATATTTATCTTGGAATTGACGCGCATTTGTATCTTTGACATATATGGCAGAACATGGGGAACATGTGGCACCGAATAACATAGATTGCATTTTGCATATCTTCGGTGGGCCAGAGTCAGTCGGTTCTCTCCAAAAAAATTTCTGGTAATTCTGGTCCTCTTTTTTTATTTTGATCTTAAGAAACATGTCCCTGATGTCTGCTGAAGCACCAATGCGCTTTGAACGGAATCGCCATAATAAACCCAATAATGATTGTAACATATCAGGACCGGTAAGTAATCTATCATTAAGAGAGACGCCCTTAGTTTTGGCGGCTGCATCGAAAACCGGTCTGACTTTCCCTGGCTTGTTTGGATTTATTACAGCGAAATGCGGTAAAAACCACGAATTTGTATCATCGACACTTTCGTCTTGCTGCTGCTGACAAACTACCGCATACTGATTTTGGAAAAGTCTTCGCATTTGTTCTGTGTATTTATTTCCTAAATCAGTGTCTTTTTTCAATTTTCTTTCTAAAATGTTGAATCGCTTTAATGCCATATTTCTGCTACAGTTCGGTAAGATGACGTTATCGTTCTGCCATAACAGCCCTGTTTCCCATGTATTCCCATCAGCGCGTTTGGTAGTAGTTTGTAAAATTTCGATTGCTCGTTCTTCGATGGGGTTACACCGGACTTTAGGTTGTATACCCAAACTGTCTAACTCGAAACTATTTTTTACAAGCCTGTGGAGGTCATCGTCGTTATTTTCTTTGAACACCCTGTATTCTTCATCAATCACGTTTGACACCCTGTATATTTCATCTTTCACAAATGGCATTCTGTCTATTTCATCAATCGCATCTGACACCCTGTATTTTTCATCTAACACTTCTGTCACCCTGTATATGACATGGTTGTAGTACTTGTAGTTAATATTAGATATATTTCTAACTGAGCTGATACAGCCATGCAAAACCCATCCTAGAGAAGTTTTAGATGCAACAGGTTGTGTAATTTCCCCTGCACATATCTGCTGTGTGATGATGAGTGGCCAATTGTCTTGTCCTATTAAAATTTTTGGGACACCTTGTGAATACCAATTTAGCTCATTTTTTAACTTTTTGATATGTTCAAACTGTAGTAATTCTTCTTTAGACATAGTTTGATGTCCTAATTCTAAGTCATCCTTAGTCCACCCCTGAACCTGAAAAGTTTCACTATGCGTGCCACTAATGGAAAATTGAATGCGTTGGCTATTTTCTATCACACTACCCCCTAGACCTTGCAAGTGAAGAGGCTTACTCGGACCAGACAAACCAATTTCTTTAGCTAGGTTGCTGTTAATCAGTGTGATTGTGGCTCCCTCATCAAGTAATGCAAAAGTTTTTACAGATTTCAACGGACCTATCACAGTTACTGGCAAAACTTTTAAGTAGGCTTTGTTATTTGTAAGGTTTCTATCAGAACAACTGTTTAGTTGGTGAGGTGGGTCATTAATTGCCTGTGAATCAACATTTTTTTCTTTTCTCAAGAGCCTGTGTAAGTACTTTGAAATTTTACAATTTTTGCCTATATGCTTATATAATATACACCGTACGCATAGTTTATTGTCTTTCACAAACTGCCACCGATCATCAACTGATTTTTCCAGAAATAAATCACACTTTGGAAGGATATGATCACCATCACATAAAATACACATAAGTTTTGTACCTTGTTCTGTAGAGGTTGCATTAACACTCTGGGATGCTCGGGCTGTAGGGAGGCATGCTGCTGGCTCAGGCTGGGACGCTGCATTGGCAGGCTGGTAGGCAGGCTGGTGTTGGTGTTGGTTGATAGCCACAAACGGAGCGAAGCGAAGACATCTTTGAACCTCAAGTTTCAGGAAGGTTGATAGTTGAACTAAGATTGGTGAAGAATCGCGGTGTACTGATTCAGCATAAACGTAGAACTTGTCTCTAGTGTGGCTATCTAGTTTTAGAATGATAGTGCTATATATTTCCGGATTCTGTAGATGTTCCATTCTGTTAAGAGTTTTGATGGTAGTGATGCAGTTGTTGACGGTACAAGTAAATTTGGCCAGGCTCTGAACATCTGATGTGGTAACGTGTGGCAAGTTCTTCAGGCATTGTAGCTGTTCATTTATTATGCAATGTTGATTGCCAAACCTCAATTCTAATGCAGCCATCACTTCCATTGGATCGGTGTTAGTTATTAAAAGAGAACTTACAGCATTTCTTGCTTCACCTTTCAGGGTTGCTCGCAGTCTCCTTAAGTTCTCAACCATGCTGAGTTCTGCTGCATCTTCATCATAAGCGGCTTTGAAAATTAGCCATTCGGAGGCCTTGCCATCAAATACTGGCAGCTTGAGAGACTGCGTGGCTCGGTGACTCTTGTGAAGGGCTGCTGCTAGGAGTCTTACGTCACTTGATGATGTTACGATGTTGGGGACAGGTTGCACAGGAATAGTACTGTTGACTGTTACATGGGAGGACTGTCTCGGGAGCTGTGGTGGTAATATTTCAGTCTTAGCAGGAATTTTTGCTTGCACCACAGTAGTGTCGACCCATCTGGCCACGTCGTATGATGACTGGCTGTTGGTTCCATCTTCCTCCTCTTCAATGAGTTGCTTATCGATATGAAGCTTCCGTAACATGTTCTCTTCTATGAGTTTAGCTCTTTCTTCGGATGCTTTGAGTTTAGCCGCTGTTATTTCGTCGATAGCTTTCTTCTCAGCCTGTAATATTTTTACCCGTTTGAGGCTAAGAATGGATGCCTTTGAATTGGTGGACCTGGGTTTGGCTAGTTTGTCGACCGGTGTAATTATTTTCTGTACTGACTGGTCGATTTTCTCCCCCTTGGTCTCCTTGGCGGCATCGTTTTGCAGGACTATAAAATCGGCGCCGGCGTCGCCGGCAAATTCGCCGACATCTTGCTGCACGCGACTTTTTGATTGAGACCGCGTAGACGGCATGATCTGAGCCGATTCTTGGTAGTCACTGGTCTCTAGGGCTCTCGAAGGACCATATGTGGTGGTTGGGTACTTAGTTTTAGATGGGTAAAGAAAGTAAAAAGAACTTTTTGTATTTTTCTATCTGGATTCCGCCATCTTTATTCACCACTCTCTGTGTTACTACTACAAAAAAGTGTTTCCACATACAATCCTTAAAATTTAATTAGATCGATTGGCGACAATAGCTAAGTTCGTTTTCCTATTGAATGAATTGAAAAGCGATTTCAAACTAACGTTAGATGGAAATCGGATTGAAATGAAAAGCATTCATGTGCAATATAAGTTTAAAACATCAAAGATTCAAAGCTCTTTTGAAATGTACACTCGTGCCGTGACCAGGATATTGAGGTAAGTGGTATTATAAAACCAGCCGTGTGCTAAATAATCTTTTGTTTTCTATTCATCCCACTAATTCTATCCAACTCGATTGGTAACAGAAACACATCATCATCAGCCTGAGAAGTCCACTGCTGGACATAGGCCTCGCCTACACATTTCCAGGAAGAACAATTCTGAGCGAGATTCCATACATCCTTCTAAATCTATCCAACTCGATTCGTAGCAGAAGCACATCATCATCATCATCAGCCTGAAGAAGTCCACTGCTGGACATAGGCCTCCCCTACACATTTCCAGGAAGAACAATTCTGAGCTCTTTCCATCCACCGGCTTCCTGCGATCTCAACAATGTCGTCGGTCCATCTGGTGGGTGGGCGCCCTACGCTTCGCCTTCCGGTTCGTGGTCGCCATTCAAGAACCTGTATTCCCCAACGGTTGTCGGTTCTTCGAGCTATATGACCTGCCCATTGCCACCAAGGTGACCTTGGCAGAACGCTTCTGTCTACACGGTTTAAAACCAACCCCAACCTTTGGCGGGCGCGCCTTTCTACCAAAGACGTTTAAAGGTCATACGAAATTTGGTTTGAAACCCCTCACAACGGTGCCAGGGTGGTGGCCCGTCTGCTCGTCTGCCTGCTATGGCATAAAAGAAAAACCGCCGTCTATACGGTTTAAAACTTTTGTTTTAAACCATCGTTTCAAACCGTGTAGCACGGCAGTATGAGTATGTCTTACTCCCAAGAGTCACAACTGTGTAGCTCAAATAGCTAAATTCCGTGACGCAACTGTGTAGCTCATTCCAACAGTAGATTTCATCGCGAGCGCACGTATTCAGTTTTGATACCACGCTATCTAAATGACTTACTTATTACAATTTCTCATATTATCTTATCTTATCTTAAACCTTTAAACTAAAAAATCTTGTATATATATTTAGGATCTCGGAAACTGCGGCAACGATTTTCACGAAATTTAGTATGTACAGGGGTTTTCGGGAGCGACAACTTGATCTAGCAAGGATTTATTTTTAGAAAATGATTATTTCACCCCGAGGTCAATAATTAAACATTAACTGAATATGTGACTGCTCCTGCCATCTATTGACGATTGTGAGCAACTAACTGCAAGCATATACAGCGGATGGCGTTGTCCAGTAAGAATAAGCCAACAAAGATAATTATTTCTTAAAAATACTAATTAACAATAAAAAATACCGAGCCAAGCTCGGTCACCAACTGCTAGTCTTTTATAAAACATGAGACACACGTGGCTTTATCAACTGTAATATTTCGCAGAGCAGGTTCAAAAATGTGCCCTAGTGGCATTGCACTGCGTTTATTGGATTGGCACTAGACTGGAACTTCACTAAGGTTTTTATAAAGGTATCACAAAAAAAACAGTAGAAACCATGCCGTAACTTTCATGCCTTCCCTTTAACAACCCTGTACCTGTAATTCTGTAAATAAATCCACTTTGACTTTGACTTTGCTGTTCTATGCTAAACCGCTGGAACTAACACCTTTATATAAATCTAGCTATAAGACCTTTCAAAGCAATCTTTGTGATTCAATTAAAGCGTTACCTTTTGACAAAGTTAGCTCAATTTAATTTGCAAAATCCCCAGTGTGCCCGCGTCCTACCAACCTATTTAGCTCGCTTTTCATCCTTTCCGCAACGCTCCTATCCTGTTTAAAACTCTTTCATTCGCCATTTTTCTCGTGTCCTATCGCATGCAGTGAGAAAGTTAGCATGCAACTTTGTCAAGTTGAAAACTTTAGAAGTGTAGTTTACAGTTTTTACCAAGCAATTTAGAAAAAAAAAACGAAATAAAATTCACGCATCACGATTTTTATATGTTCCTAGCCGCGGTAGATAACCCCTCAACTAATTAAAGTATGTACTAGCATGCATTAGTGGTTGGCATTGCTCAAAATTTTTGAGGCATGTCTCGGTAGTCATTGATAGGTCCACATTTAACATGGCACATAAAAAGTAAAAAAGGCCTTTGCATGTATAGATAGTGCAATTCACGAAGACGCGCCCCTCGCGGGGTGCGGGGAGTTTGCTCCGAGCGGCATTCGCGAACCGTAGTCTATTCATTGTAGTGTGCGTGTGCACTCATAGGTAATTAGTGTGTACCGATAACACTCAAACATTGACGGAAGCTTGCACACATATACTATAAACGGTTAGGAGGAATAGTGGGGCGCGCCTTCGTGGATTGCACTATCTATATTGAAGATGATTTATATAGCGTCGGGGGTACTGGTGATTACTCATGCCCCTACTTACGGGACGCTACAGAGCCCGGGATACTTGGCACATAGCAGATACATAATACGAAAGTTGGTATCGTGATAGATTGAAAAACCATCGTTGCTGTCAGATTAACTGGTTACCTCACGATGTTTTCCTTCACCATTGCAACAGTGATTCAGAGATAATAAACATCGAAATAAGAAGATTTTAAATAGAGTTCAATGATAAAACGATCACTTTTAAACCCGCACATAATAAATTTATCATCGCTCTATTAAAAGTTCAAAAGTAGTATAAAAATTCGAATAAAAAATTCAGCTTTCAACGCTTACTTTTTATCGATGAATATCATTTTAAAACATAAACTTATTTACGCTTTAAATGTACAGTCAGCTGCGCTGGATTGTTAAACTTTCGTAACTTTCATGATCGTTGCAAAAAACACTCCTAGTTGGACATAGAACCTCCTCTATTTTTAAATTTAGTTCAAATAACTTCACGCGAACAAAGTTGTGCGCTATTTCAAATATTTAAACAAGTTTTTTTTTTTTTTTTTTTATACAACTAAGTTGACAAACAAGCATACGGCCCACCTGATGGGAAGCGGTTACCGTAGCCTATGGACACCTGCAATACCAGAGGCATCACAAGCGCGTTGCCGACCCTTTAAAACTTTCAAAACTTTCAAAAAAGAACGCAATAAAATTTGAATTTGATACATAAATATCTGTCAAAAGTTTAATATCCTGGATTCAAAATGGCGATCGTTCATTTTCGCGCCATTTGTGACGTCGTTTTTAAACAAATTTGAATTCAACTCTGCATCATTTGACTCTACGTATGAGTCGGAACATCTTTTATGCATGAAATTTTTCATTTCACTCAAATTTAGTGAGCCATATAAACTGAGTCGTATTAAATGAGTCGTTCATTTCATAATCGTTACCGTTTTCAGAGATTAGCATATTATTACTTTTACAGTCCGTAATGTAGGATGACGAAATTTGTCTGTTACGATAGATAAGCCGGAAAATTAACAATAAACTTTACAATAGGTACACTTAATATTAGACTATTTTCAGTGTGAAGTGATTTGTAGCTTGATTAGCCTAAGTAGTGATAGGATAATCTTATATCTATTGAATTCAGTTGGAACTCTTTTTTTTTATAAATATTATAGACAATCCACACAACACTATCTAACCCCAAACTAAGCAGAGCTTGTACTATGGGAACCAAATACCTGATATAATACTTATGCACATTTTATTTAAATACTGTGTATCTTTATAGCACGGAAAACTATAAACTACGTCTTTTTCTATCCCAAATTAATGTGCGCTATGTCAGTACTCTCAAACGGTGACGAAAAACATCGTGAGGAAACCGGTATGTCGTAGAACCTAATTAGTTCGAAAACATACTGTCACGTGCACGAAAGGAGCCTCTTTGAGGCGCACTCGAAATCCTTTCGCCACACTTGGTTCGAAAGAACCATCAGAAAATTTCATCAAAATCTGCTTAGACGTTTGTTTTAGTTGTTTTTTTTAATGTTTTTATCGCACTATTTCGTCATTTATGAGCCAATTTTAAAAAATATTTTAGAACAATTATTATTATATGTTTAAATTATTACGCAAACATTTTATCCTCGAGTTTCTCGCACAAACCAACATTATTTCCTACTTCCAAGCTAACTTTGACATGGAGCGGAAAATCCGACTGCACTTTTTAAAGTAGACTACTTAGCGTAATTGCCAGCGACAACAATCATATTAGAGCTCAAAGTAAACCTATTACTCAAAAAGCGTGTCTCGTTTGCAAAACTTCCGTGTAACTTCGTCCTGTGACTCAATTGGAATTCTGGATTGTTCTGGAATGGGAACGGGTGTCCTACCACTGTCTGAGCGCGGAAAAGTCAGTTACTTGCTTGATCACTTTGAATTGGCCCCTAAGATTTACCTAGCTTTAAGACGTTTAAAGTGACCCTTGTGATATTGATACCTATAATCCTGTCCCAGGCATTATAGCGTCCCGCGATTAGGGCTTGTGTAATCACCAGTTTCCTCTGACGCTATATATAAAAAAAAAACATCTACAATAGATGCGAAGGCCTTTTGTTTACTTTTTTAAGATATTGGATCAAAAGGTATTGACTTTTTTACTTTGAAACAACTGTCGAGTAATCAAACTATTTCTCTAATCGCGGCATTTTTCCAACTTGTGACATTAAGGTGCCCTATTAAAAGATATACAACCAGTGAACTTATTTAAATCAAGAGGTTTCTAGTGTGCAAAGGTCGTGTCAAAGTGTGCGAGCGGTTTTTTTATTAATTTTATAGTGTTTACTACACTTAAAGAAATCACAAATATTTTTATAACGTACCAAGCAAGTCGTGGGTTTAAGTCACGCTCGGCACTTAACTTTTGGGACATTATAAAAATATTTGTTTCACGGTGCTCGTCATCTTAATTAAACGTCAAAAGAAAACCCGAGAGATTGTAGTAGGGCCCCTAAAAACGTGAATAGGACGGACAAGTCCGAGTTTAACTTCCAACTATGAAAGCCCGTTTGCTTAACTATACCTAAGTTTTAATTTGCAATTTAACAATAGAGTTTTGGAGTTGTTCGAGCGATGTTTCACTGTTATGGCCAATTTGATAATACAATTCAGTTTTTGACAGACTGAGGAGTCTCGAGAAGGGTTATGTTTTGGGGATCATGGCTATTAAACGGGCCTTTAAGATTTATATAGCGTTAGGGGCAATTTTCACCCTTGAAAATTGCCCCTAACGATTGAAAAGAAAGAAAAGTAGTTTAATTTCATAGTATTTCGTAGAAAACAAAAAAATCATAAATAAATATTGTGAATAATACACACAACACTATCTAGCCCAAAATTCAGCAGAGCTTGTACAATGGGAACGTAGCTATAAAACTTCAATGCTGCTAAACTGGAATCAAACATATTATCATATCTATTAAAAAATACTAAACGAAAAGGTGATTTTTAAGAGTTTAATAAAACTTCATAAATACATCATCAACTTAAATTTTCATCATTGCTGCTTTTTTTTTTTTTTTTTATGTAAAAGATAGACAAACGAGCTTACGGCCCACCTGATGGTAAGCGGTCACGGTCGCCCATAGACACCAACAACATCAAGGGTGCTGCCGTTGCGTTGCCTACCCTGAAGGAATTTTTTGCTTCGGCGAAACTGACCCCCGGTCACGAACAGCCCTGGCCAGTTAGGGATTGCCTCAATAGAATTCGAGCCCAGGTCAGCCATTGCAGGAGTAGTCTGACCAAATGGGGGATGATC
Source organism: Thera britannica (assembly GCA_939531255.2). Lineage (NCBI taxonomy): Eukaryota > Metazoa > Arthropoda > Insecta > Lepidoptera > Geometridae > Thera > Thera britannica. The sequence continues at coordinate 7,217,559 of OW618043.2, read as the reverse complement.
TCTAAAAATGAAACGCAATGCCAGTGTGGTGGCAGGTGCAGGCCATGCCACCACTCGCGTGTCCATCATATCCCACCTCATGCACAATGGATGATCTCATGTCTGGCTCAGCCAATGCCGTGGATGTAGCCATTGGTCGAAGTGGCTTTAATGATTGTAATATCAATACGAAAGAAGAACTTAAATATATGTATTTAAGTTGCGCAGCGCCACTTCCATGCCAGCCGCTATCGATGAGCTTGGGTCAAAATCAACACTAACCAAAACTTGTTACATGTTTTCTCATATCTGAAGCTTCCCAAAGGACCACAGTCGGACGATAGCTTATGAAAACACTCCATAATGAATGTATTAAAGGGTAAAATGTTATTTCCGCTCTACTTGCCAATATTTCTGGGTAGTTACGAGTGTATTTCCAGAATGTTTATTTTGTTCTGATGCTGCCTTCTTACGGTACGTGGTTCTGCAGATCATCACGCACAGCCGACGACGACGCAAGGCAACGCACACAGAAAGGGCTCCTGTGCTACCGCGCACCTCGGCGCACGAGACCGTTCCAATGGTGTGTCGTGCGTGCTGGTGCGCGATATCACACACCGGTGGGAAGGGGTTATGAGACATACAAGACGTCTATAAAGTAGCGTTTCGCGCTAAATACGTACGCAACTAACGCATGGCTACATACGTCATAAAAATATCAGCATATGCAACCTGAGCAAACGACTGCATGACCAAACTGCTGAACCGATTTTGATGAATATTTTATGGGGAAAATTAGGAAGAAAAAAATAAACAAAACAATAAAAGAATACAGAGAGTTTTTTTTTAATTTCGATTTAAGGGGTGGATGTTAGATGAAATGAGAATATTGCGATGGATGTGTTGGGTGAAGAGGATGGATAAAATAACGAATCAGTAAAAAAATCATATTACCAGAAAAGTGTTAGATATGTATATGGATGGTGATTATAGAAGAAGAGGTAGACCAAAGAAAAGATGGATGGACTGTGTCAAAGATGACATGATCAAGAAAGGAGTGAGCACTGAGATCGAATGATATGAGGTGAGTGGAAGAAGAAAACCTGTTGTGCTGACCCCACTTAGTGTGGGCTAAAGGGAAATAGATGATTAAGAAAGCCACTGAACGTATTAAAAAATCGCAAGCATTAAAATATGCGCTAACAAATTGCACGCAGCAGTGCATCTAAAACATTAATTTGATGCGTTTTCCTAACAAAAAATAAGCATAAGAAAACTATTTAACTTTTGGTAGGAAGTAGCGAACGATAATATCGTTGACGGTAGTCCGCCCCTTACTGCCACTTCGATGCCTTTGTTCGTACCAGTTCAGTCACAGCGTCGTACGCAATATGTAAACATCCGTTGCAAATGTATTAAGAACTTGCGGACGCGGAGGCGGAAGCACAATTTCTTGCGGAAGTTCCGCATTTGCGAAAGCGGAGGCAAAGTTCCGGTACAACCTTATTTCTAATAACGGACAATTGCGTGGGGTAGTTTTATATCTAGCGGGGGTGGGTGTACTACTCGTTTTCTAGTGTATTGTCAGAAGGGCAAGTCTTCATCTACCTTGGAGCCAGCATGGTCGTGCACCGTCCGGTTTCAGAGAAACTTCCTCCCGCGCACTCTAAGGTTGTAGAATAATCATCCTGCTGAGATTTTCCGTAGCGACTACAGTTTGAGGTTCTTCAAAAAGAGCGTTTTAAAATATTTAAAGAAAAAAATTCGTGTACGAAATGTTGTTAACGTTTCGCCTATTTGTCTCTCTCTATTGTATGGAGAAAAGATGAGACAGCAAAAATACGTTACGTAGAAACGATCGAAATAAGTTGTTGTCTCATAAATTTTCCATACAAAAGAGAGACACGTGCTCACACGAAAACAGCATTTGGTAGACGAAATGTTGTAAATGCCCTGGGACTTGCCCTTCTGTTTAGAGAATCTTTAAAAACCCAACGGTCATCGTCGGCAGAGATGATTGTGTCCTGCCTACTACTTCTTGTCAATATTAGCCTGACTGACTGGCATTAACTGGCCTCTCAGCGAATTTTTTTACGTCGCGTTCGTAAGCATTAGTTCATACAATCCCGCTAGGAGCGCTCATCGTTTTTGCATACAAAATCGGGGCTTACAACTACGCTAACTAACTTTGCGTTAAGCTAACGTCAAAATGTTAAAACTCAGAATGAGCCCACAGAACATAGCGTCACTCTATAAGAAAACACAAAGACTGGAATTCCTTTTACGTGATGAGATAGACTGTGACGTGTTAACCCTAACTAAACATTGGCCGAGTGATTCTCACAGTGATATTGTATACGTCTTAGGCCACGTTTCTGACGTGCGTGACGTACGAGGCAATATGCTTTGCTATAGGTGATAATTACCACTTAACATCAGGTGGGCCATATGCTTGTTCCATCAGCTAGTTGTATAAAAAAATAGTATGTAATAATAAATAAATAAATAATAGATATTTGTGGAGGTCTTCAAAGAAACAAAACGGTGCAGTAATTTTATTTTACTTACGATAGTGTAATAGAAAAATCTGAGTGCTAGGAGTTTTTTTAATGATACCTTCCACCAGTATAACCCAACCATAACCATAAAAAAGAAACTACAGAGTTCCCTAACTATGACAAACACAACATGCACATAAGTGTCCCGTCACGGGAGTCAAACCTGCACTTACTGTATGGCTGGGGCCTCCCTCCGGTGTACTGTGGCGACTGCAGCAGAGGAGCACTTCTTTGAACCGGCTGAACGTCTTCTGACACTGGGGACAAAGCAAACCTAGAATATAACTTTTGTTTTTATATAACATACTTATACATAATAATAATATATAATATAATAAATAATATTATATATAAATAAAAAAATCCCCACGATAGGCCAACGGATCACGGAAGGTTGGTAGAAGGAAAGAGCTCAGAATCGTTCTTCCTGGAAAAGTGTATGGGATGCCTATGTCCAGCAGTTGACTTCTTCAGGCTGATGATGATGATGATATTAATAAAATGACGATCGTTTCCGGTACGGATAGGCAGATACCACGGATTTTTAATTGCTACGATCCTGACATATCTCTTTCGCTTCATTCACTCGCATAACATTCTTCAATACATGCTCGTCGGCTCAGGGTACTCTTGACCTGGCCTTCCTCTAACAAGTCTGTAATCTGATCGATATTTCTCTGCCAACAGACCCATTTAAACAATAAAACTTACTACAGTACTTCTAATGACTAGTGGTTCGAACATGACCAGCCCTTTGCCACTTAAGCTTGTTAATTCTACGAGCTACGTCGGTGTCCTTGGTTTTACCGATTCTTTCTTTGTTGGTCTCATGGATTGATAGTCCCAGCATAGCTCTCTCCATACTCAAGACAAAATAATGACCGTGGGAAATCAGAAAATGGATAAGGCTTGAAATCGTTCTTCCTGGATATGTATAAGAGATACCTATGTGGACTTCTTCAAGCTTCAGGATAGTGATGAGTACGCTTAGACCTAAGATCAAATGACATCCGCAATCTAGGTTATATCTTAAATCTTCCCTCGCCTCACAACTTTTGAAACTATCATCGTCTTTAACACAATTTTTATGAAACCGAAATGCCGAAATATCGGGACTCAAAACTCCCAAAATTTAATCATGGTAAACCCTGTTGTTTCATAAAAATTGTTCCCTCGCTTCGCTTGCTCAACCAAAACAACTAATCGAAAGAACTACCCTCTTCAATAAATTACTCTAAATCTATTTCCACATTCTTCCAACCCATTATGTTCCCTCCACCTTACATCATTAACAAGTCTATACCGAGCCTGGTCGATAATGTTCGTCTGAATTAATGATGAGTTACTAGCCGCTAGGTTACTGGCATTATTACTCCTGTTTTCGAGCTGAGGCGAGGTTTAGTAACAGACATGTTGGCCACAAACAGTGTATACCTAAACTCTCTACACATCATCATTATTAGCATTCGGCGGCCATCTTTGGTGTCTAGATATCTCCCTTTTTTCATGACAATTTATCTAGTGCTATGGGTATATCTATGATCTATTATTTTATGCTTCTAATCAATCAGCTATAGAAGACCAAATATTTGAAGCATCATAATAAATAACAAAACCCAATGAAATGAATATGTATGAAGACATGAATAAATAAGCAGGTGAATCTATTAAAAATCAAATACATTTCAAATACAAAAAGCAGTATTACTGCATATTATAGGAAACAATGATGCACAAATTACAATTATAAATGCACTTTTACGTTTACCTAATTATTCATTAAAGTGCATTGCACACAATTGAAAGGCTACGATCTGAAGCGACAATGCATTAGTAGCCTATATTCAAAATACCGCTATGTAAGGTAAACAAAAAATCACACCGAAAGCGTTACAAAATAATAGAGATGGATGAATTAATACTACAAAAGATATGGCGATGACTCCGAATAAACATCAGTATATTCCACGTGTTGAGCGCGCATATGACGTGAAATATAGTGTTGTTTAGTTTGTTAAAGCAAATAATAAAGATGATAAACTTAATATAAAACTTACCGACATAGAAACGATTCCCCCTCCACAACCGCCTCCAGCCCAGTCAAACCCTGCACACATAAAGACGAACACACTCTTTACAACTCTCTCTATATATCTTTTTATATATTTTATATATATCTCACCGCATAGCGTTATGTGCATGCCAATTCGATAGTTATATAAAAAAAGCTACAAAAAATACGAAACAATCAAAAATATATCTTCTTTGTATACTTTTGTATGGTGATTGACAAAGTGTCTTGTGTTCTTGCTTGCTAAGTATCTGTTTGTATTGTGAGATACATTTAAATTGTTTATTGTATCATTAATCACCGATTCTTTAGATCTTTCTTTAAGAGTGTGTTTGTCATTAGTTTTATATGTGCATGGTAGACTATTTATTTAGAAAAATACATTGATTATGATTGTACAAGAAAGGAAATGTAAGACTGACAATATATAGGGTTTAAATGTCGATACAGTCAGTCTTAATTTTCTTGTGTACATCTGTATGTTAATAAGTTAAAACTGTGGATGCATATATCTATGTAAAGCTTTCTAGTTATATAAATAGTAAAGCTGTAAATAAATAGGCCAGACTATTTGGTCCAGAATCGAATACATGACATGTTTTCGAATTTATAACATTTAATTTTGAACCAAACAATCTAAGTATTAATGCAGTATCATAAAAGCAATATTATCAAAGCTTCAACTATTTTACAAAAGCCTAATATAAATTTTCTAATTCTGGACCATCTTATGATATGATGTATGTATAAAACAATACTTCTAATTTATATCAAACAGCAACGACCAGTTCCTTGGAAGATTTTCATGAAACTATATAATAATCTAATGCTTTTTCTTTATATAGAAAAGATTAAATACGTGAAGCTTTGATATACAAATGTAGATAGTTAATGTAAGCCATACGTACCAGTAGATGCCCAAGCATAACAATGTTGTGGTGAAGTGTTCCTGCTGGTTGAGTGTGAATGTGTTGTGCGTGTTACCACAAAATATGTACTTAATCTTCACCAATTTCTCCATTCCATATATCAGCCTCTCGGCCTCTTTAGGAGGCTCCTCTTATGCAGGTTTTACAAGCATATTACTCATTTTGTATTGAACTCAAAAGAGATTACAACTAAAGTCACTTTCATCCAGCAAATCTTCAGTAACCTTTGAACGGCTTTAAGCTTTTTAGTCAATGACATCGAAATCCATGTCCTGGGACTGTGTCTTCGTAACATCTGTTCAAGGTACAGAGCTAGGAGCATCTTATTCACTGATGCCTATAAGAGACGTTGTAATGCCTGAGACATTATTTAGAATCTATAATCAACTGCTTTGTTACAATTTGTAACGGATAACATGAATATGTGTGTTGACCTGTTTACCAAGTATTTCACAATATTCAAGTATATTATGTAAATAATAATAATAATATAATAATAATAATAATAAATATTGTGGACAATTCACACAACACTACCCAGCCCCAAACTAAGCAGAGCTTGTAATATGGGAACCGGATAGCTGATATAATACTTGAATACATTTTTTTTTTGTAAATACATACTTAGAATAAAATATAACACCCAGACAGAGAACAAACATTTATGTTAACCACACAAATATTTGTTCTCGGTGGGGATCGAACCCACGACCTACGGCGCAGAAGGCAGAGCTACTACCAACTGATCTAGAGGCCAGTCTAAAATACAACATATTTCGTAAAAGAACTCCAGTTTATGAAAGTGCTGAGATAATTTTATCAGTTAACGATACTTAAAAGACAGTTTAATTCAAATCAAGTAATCAAAAAATCAATAATACAAATAAATAACAAATTAAAAAGTAGGTACATTATTAATAGCGATAATAAGAAGAAGAATACTAATAAGTCACGAGAGAATAATGTAAATATAAGAGGATGAAAGCCAGTATAACATAATAAACCTAATTCCATTTGTAGAGAAACTGGCGACTAAGTGGCTGAGACGCAAGACATTATAAACGAAATTCTTGAGGGTAACAAGCCAAGTATTGTACATAATTATAATGTATGCGTATTTCCTACTCGAGCATGGAAAAACCTCGCTACATAATATGCATACAAATTGAACTGGATTTTCTACTTAGGCCTGTCGTACGCAGGAAGCCACAGTTAAATATTTGCAGTTAGATATCGCTGAAAAATTACACTAATTACATGTAATTTGGAAGCGAAAAATTATAAATATACGTGTTTTTATGATTGTTCCTTCTGATTTCTCAACGACTGAATGGATTTGGATAAAACTTGGATTAATTAGATAAAAACTAGGAAAAAATTAGATTATTTTTCAATATTTTCGTCATTTGGCGTACAGTTTATAAGCCTTAGTTTATAACTTTCAATTTAAAAGACTTTTAAAAATTATACTTGGGGATTTACCACCGTTTTATGTAATAATTCGTTTGGCTAGTTTCAAGACTGTCACCACCTGTAGAAATAGCATTAACTGGTTTACTCTTTGTGTTTTTTACCACCGCGTAATGAGTAAAATTTGCAATTTGATTAACTGATGTTGTTTCTTCTGTGTCGCCTCGAGCTTTTCTCTCATGCGTTCATCGGAGTGCCGACGTGACCCATATATGGGTACAAATTGGGACATATGAGGGGAAACGCATAGAGTAGGGAAATATTCAACCCTCTTCATACACAGAGACAAAGTTATCAAAGTGATCTATCTGTTTTTTTTAACAAAGTAGTACAGACCATTATAGGAGGTAGTATAGGTAATGATAAAAATATAGGTGTTGGACTTATACTAAGCTACTTATTATATTCTTATAGATGTTATTCCACTGAATAATACACATTTTTTATTGATTTTTTTTAGATGGAGCCATGGTCACGTTATTACCGTATTAACAATCCATAGGAGTTATTCGTCGAGTGTGATTTCTTCCAAGGGGTAGGTCATAGGTTCAAATCCTACTCGTTCCTAAGTTTTGGGACATTGATAAAACTTTTTAATAAATACAAAGCGAAACTGAACTTACAAAAAAGCATAGGTATGTTTTGTTTTTTTTTGGATATTTAAATTTCTTGGTTGCTTCGTGTAGATGGACTACAAATTCTGTCACTGAGGTGACTAGCGTGATGGCCTTTTGCAATAAAGAGTCCAAATTATACATTCTTAACTTTCAGTCACGGTATCGTCTCAAGTCTCGTTCAGCGTCTCTAGTATCGTCCAGCCAATATCACCTACTCTTTGAGTACACTAGGCATTGTTATTAGCCTATATGGCTTAGGCTTACTCTCGGGCACAAATGTGACGTCATTATGTGGGGCAAAACGATTGGAAGGGGCCGAATAGGGTTAGCCGCGGAGTCGAAATGGCGGTCAGAATCAGAACTTTGATGATAAATGCAATATCAACAGTATCTAGAAGTTAAAACTAGAAGAACTTATGCATGTATATCATTAATAACTTTAAGTGCACGAAAAGAACCATAAGGAGAATACATCCTTACACGACACGACAAGAAGAAGAATAATATTTAAAGGAACAAGCAAGAAATAAGCTACGTCTACCGTTCATATCATAATGCAGTTTAAATGTTGCAACGAGCTATGGAGAAAGCTATGCTGAGAGTTTCACTACGTGATAGAATCAGAAATTAGGATATTCGTAGAAAAACCAAGGTCACCGACATAGCTTGTAGATTTAGTAAGTTGAAGTGGAAATGCACAAGTCATATAGCTCGTAGAACCGACAATCGTTGGGGAATAAAGGTTCTCGAAAGGCGGCCACGAACCGGAAGACGAAACGTAGGGTACCCAACTAACAGATAGTCCGACGAGATTGTTAAGATCGCGGAAAATCGGTAGATGGAAAGGGCTCAGAATTGTTCTTCCTGGAATTGTGTAGGGGAGGCCTCTGTCCCAGGCTGATGATGATGATGAACATTTATATTGTTTCCGTAAGAAGAGAAGGCATTTCCCAATAATGTAATTTAAATTGAGACAACATTTCACCACTACATTTGAATGCTCGTTAAACAAGAACTTTGATTTTAAATAAACTCTCCCGATAAATCGAGCTGGCAATGCTCAACACTAAATACAGCGGTGGTAATCTGTTATTCCTTTATGACTCACGTATGTGGACGATTCCCTCTTAGCTCACGTAGGTGAACGATGACACAAGAGTCACGCACTGCGCAATAGGTAATTGTAATTAGTACTATGAGCAAGGGTTCAACCATCACAGATCAACGCTATAGGTTTTCAGATAAAAATGTTTCTGATATTTGAAACTAACGTTATTTCGAAAATGGAGCTACACACTGGGTAAAAGTAATCATTGTTCCTGTGATTCTACTGAATATATACAGGGCGTCCCAAACTTATGGGACATGAAGGGGAAGTACCTTAAATATCGTAGATAGTGAATTTTGCTCAAAGAAGACTTTATGTTATTTTTAAAAGTTAGTAATTCTGCATTCATAGATTTTCTAAAAATTACTTGCTTCGTCTGGGAATCGAACCGACTAAAATGTGAAAAAAAAATCACCCTTTTTTTATGATGCCAATCGAAAGAACAGCTAAAAAATAATAACTCTGCTTAAGTAACATAGTATTTTAAAATAAAGGAACACCATAAAATGATTGAGTCAAATTTCAAGAAAGTTATTTATTGCCGAAGACGACGTTCGAAAAGTAGCAATATTATCATTCCAAAGATAGCATTGATTATTCGTAAATAAGTACCCACTTCATAAAATAGGTACCTACTGGCATAAGTTTTCCTTATTATAAGTGCACGTGTGGATAAAATGATAATTTGATAAAACTTAGTATTTCAATACGTCCTCTGTAAGCTAGACAGAAGGCAAATTTAAAACAAAAATAAATAATTGTTAAATTTGAAAATGGAACAGTTTATGACAGCGTTTGTTTGAATGCATACTTTTTAAGATATTTTAAAAAGAAGTGATATTTTTAAATGTTGTTCTTAAATTTGAAAATAGAACAGTCTGTGCAAGCGTTTGTTTTTCGGATATTGATCTGTTTAGTCTTAATTCACTTACATATCACTCTAATCACTTACATATGTTATTGTGTTAATTTATTGCGAACATGGCATATCAAGTAAGTTTTGATCTAATGGAAGCATATTTTTTGAACGATAAAGATATCTCTAGAAGTTTGCGGTGGTATGGCGTAAAATATCCTGATAGACAAATACCGTCTCGTAAAGTTTTGAAAAGGCTTGTGAACAATTTGAAAACTCTGGGACGTTTCGATAAACGCCCAAGAGAACCACAGCAAGAAAACCATACGATCAACGACGAAGACCTTGGTATTTTAATTTACTTTTCGGCTTTTCCGAAAGCATCGGTGAGAGAAGGAGAACAGGAAATTGGAGTTTCAAAAAGTAAAATACACCGTGTATTAAAAAAACACGGTTTTAAGAGTTATGTTGAAGGACGATTGGTTCAAAAGTTACTTCCGGGCGATACAGAAAGGAGAAAAAATTTCTGTCTTGATATCCAGGCACGCTTGCTTGAAGATCCAAATTTTTTGGATAATATTATTTGGACAGACGAATCTAACTTTAGCAATAACGGTATGTATAACCGCAACAATAATCGTATTTGGTCTAAAGAAAATCCCCTACGAGTCACTGAAACTAATAACCAAGTGCGTTTTTCACTTAACTGTTGGTGCGGACTTTTAAAAAACCGGGTTTTCTTAATCCATTTTTACCAAGGAACCTTGAACACAGAAAAGTATTTAGGAATACTTCAAATTTTAAGGGATAAGATAAGAAACCTTTCCGCGGCGGAGCAAGAAAACTTAATTTTCCAACAAGATGGAGCTCCGGCTCATAATAGTCGGAGAGCAGCAGATTTTCTAAATGAATGTTTTCCTACATGGATTGGTACAAATGGACCGATTAGATGGCCGGCCAGATCCCCGGACCTCACACCATTAGATTTCTTCTTTTGGGGATACGTGAAAGATATGCTATACAAAAAGCGATACGAGAACGTAGGCGAGTTGCAAACAGAATTGTGCCATATCACATCGAGTGTTCACCATAAAATGATTAGAAAATCAACAGGCAGCGGGCTTATTAAAAGATTGGCGATTTGCGTAAGACAAGAGGGATCACATTTTGAGCATTTAATTAATTAATTTACAAAAAAATACCTACTTAATTGACTACGGCAGTTTCATGTATGTTTTTTATTTGATTAAAATGATTAATTTCACGTTGTTCCTTTATTTTAAAATACTATGTTACTTAAGCAGAGTTATTATTTTTTAGCTGTTCTTTCGATTGGCATCATAAAAAAAGGGTGATTTTTTTTCACATTTTAGTCGGTTCGATTCCCAGACGAAGCAAGTATTTTTTAAAAAATCTATGAATGTAGAATTACTAACTTTTAAAAATAACATAAAGTCTTCTTTGAGCAAAATTCACTATCTACGATATTTAAGGTACTTCCCCTTCATGTCCCATAAGTTTGGGACGCCCTGTATATTTTGTTTTGATTTGACATAATGAGTCACAATAAGACTGTGATTGTGTAGCCACTTCTTCCATGAGCAATCTTGTAGCCAACCAAAACGCTAAATAAGTTTACTTAATTATTAAAATAGAGAAGAATATATCAAATTGGAGCTCATGTTGGACGTTATTACCCCCTAAGAAATTAAACACATGCAACAATGCATAAATGAATATGAATATAGGTTGATCATCGGCACAGAGAGATATGTAAGTGTTAAGGTATATCCCCGAGGACAGGTTTATTGTCAACATAACTAAAAGAGAGAAGGATAAAGAAGAAGGGGGAGGGGATTTAAACTATCCCATAATCATTACTAGGAGACTAGCTCCATTAATAAATAAATAAATAAAATATAAATATTCTAGACAATCCACTCAACACTATCTAGCCCCAAACTAAGCAGAGCTTGTACTATGGGAAATAGATAGCTGATATACTACTTATATTTTTTTTTTTTGTAAATACATACTTAGAGTACAATATAACACCCAGACAGAGAACAAACATCTGCGTTCACCACACAAATATTTGTTCTCGGTGGGGATCGAACCCACGACCTACTGCGCAGAAGGCAGAGCTACTACCAACTGAGCTGAGAGGCCAGTCAAATCCATTATTAGTCCATTGATGACCATAATTCATTAGTCCATTAACAGGTTTATCATCGACATAACGCAGTGAAAGCTAGTTCCATGTTAATGGAATACCACGGCAGTGTCACATAACAGCCGATAATCCAATAACAGCGGCTCCACACCGGCCCCTGGCATACTCCGCAATCCACATCCCCGATACTGTGACAGATTGATGCTTTTATGTGAAATATAAGAGAACTGAAGTTGAGTGATCATTATCTATCTACCCTCATCGCACGCTAAGTGGGGTCGGCACAATAGTACAGCAAACAAACTTTATACTAAGTCCGAAACACCAAAGGCAGCGAAAACTAATTTGGTAAAGGTTTTAAAACTTACATAAAATCACGCCTTATTCCCATGCCCCCCATGGGAATAAGGCGTGATTTTATGGTTTAGGCAGAGATCACGGATTTCCACTTGCTACGATCCTGACACACCTCTTTCGCTTCATTCACTCTCATAACATTTTTCATACATGCTCGTCGGTTTAGGGTACTCCTAACCTGGCCTTTCTCTAAAACGTCTGCGATCTGATCGAGATACATGCGCCTATATAGTTCTTCCCCTGGTTATAAAACAAGGCTCTAAATTTTGGTTTCTGAATAAATTAAATGACTTTTCAAGCCAAGATGTTCATATAGCTACAGTTCATATCTGATTAGTTCTCTACAGTATTTTTATTCTGACTGTAATAGATTGATGAGATAAAAGGGATCATAGAAAGAATATAATACATGAAGAACGATCGAAGGTCGAACATCTACAAATCTACGCTATTTGTATGAATATCGAGTTACCAGGGTTATGAGGGATCGAAGGCGAAGGCATCAATAACATCAGTTTCTGGTGTAATCTGATGTCAAGAATTGGCTATAAGAAATGGCTACAGTTGTAGGAAGAAGGATTCTTCTTTTTCCCTTCTCAAAATGGTCGTTACATCAAATTGGAGGCTGTTCATTGACCAATGCTTCGTCTTCTATTTCAGAACCTTTATTCTCCAGTGCTTGTACGTCCCGCGATTAGGGCTTGTGTAATCACCACTACCTCTGACGCTATATAAATCATCTACAATAGATGCAAAGGCCTGTTTACTTACTTTGTACGTTCTACAAACTATTTGGCAAGCAAATAGAAGTGTCAACTTCAACCTGTTAATGCTGAGACAATGACCAAAGAACTAACTTATAACAATATTTCAAAGAGTTTCGAAAAGGTTGGCTTCTACAGTCGACAGTTTAGCCCTAGTAAGAAGACCTCAAGACCTCGGTAATATTGTGATCACCAAAGGCACAAATTCGGCAAATTTATCATCCGTACTTGATGTGCGGGCTGGTTTTCCTGCAAGTAGGCCGCTGGCGGGGCCATTTTGCGAGACCCCTGACACGTGTTGCTCGAACTGTTTAAGGTTCTACGACACGCCGGTTTCCTCACGATGTTTTCCTTCACTGTTTTGAGAGTACTGGCACAGTGCACATACATTTTTAGACAGAAAATCTCATTGGTACACGACTGGATTTGAGCCCACGACTTTTGGATCGGACGGCGGAGCCGCTACCACTAGACCACCAGTGCTCTTATAAAAGGCACACTGATACGGTAAGAACCGAGCCGTAGTTTGTTGCCTGTTCTTGCGTCGGCTTGGTCGCGTGGAACTGGCACCTAGACTCACCTAGCTTTAAGATGTTTCAAAGTGATTCTTGTATCGTATTGAATAAACGTTTATTGAATTGAATTGAATTGAGTTGCCCTCAAAATAAATACCTGGAAAAAAATGCATACAATACGCCAACAAGAGCATTGCTCTTAAATAAGAAGAAGAAGAAAAATGAAATAAAGAAAAAATATATTATAATGTCCTAAAAGTTAAGAGCCGAGCGGGATTTGATTTCCTTAAATAAACATTATAAAAATCAATAAAAAGAAATAATGTTTTGCAGTCGTATAACAAGTTGTGGCGAGAATCCCATAAAGAATGACTGGGACACGGTTCATTGGCGAAGCACTATGCCTACCCGCCCAAAGCGAAATATTTCACGCTTGTCGAGTATCGTGTACTAAGCTGGGTAGGGTTGATAGTTGAGAAAAGAATAATGTCGGATAAAGTATTATTTATTGAGAAAAAGCCGGAAATTTCATAACTGGACTATATAATAATAGTGCTTTATTCTATTCATCATTATTTTTAACCGACTTCCAACAAAAAGGAGGAGGTTCTCAATTCGGTTGTATTTTTTTTTATGTTTGTTACCGCATAACTTCGTCATTTGTGAGCTGATTTGAAAAATTATTTTTTTATCTGAAAGGTACTGCTTCCAGATTGGTCCCATTTTAATTTTATTAAAATCGCTGTTGCCATTTTTTTTTTAAATAATTTTTAACTGCATGCCTCCGTCATTTATGAACCGATTTAGAAAATTATTTTTTTATTTGGAAGGTTATTCTTACGTCCAGATTGTCCCAAACAAATTTGATTAAAATCGGTTTAGCCGTTTGACAATGAAGTCGGTTTCTCAAGTTTTTTAAACTTACAATTATTCTTTAACATGCCTGGAGATCGAGTCGTGAGACTTTTTTTCGTCTTTCGGCTAAAACCATTCCCTCACTATTCAGAATTGATAGGCAGCTATCACATCGACTGGCTTCTAACAAATAGCTTATCATTACAGATCCTTGCTAACTGAAGTGCGATGTACCTCGGAGGTCGGGATGTGGAAGGTTCTATACAATATGCCTATACCGATTACGTTACAACAGGCTTGCGACTGGATAACAGGCAATATCAGAGAACCTACAATATAGTTAGGGTGCTATGGGTAACAATATGGGAACGCTGTTGGCCTACCACAAACTCTGTCCGGCTCTGTCTCCGCTTTCGTGTCTGTGTGAGTGCTCACCAGTGTATTATGCTGTGTGTGTGACGTTTCGACGTGGGATTAATTTAGACAACACACACAGGCTCAAAACCAGAGCCAGACAGAGCTTGTGGAAGGCCAACTGAGCCAGTTTGAGAGGTTGGACTTGACTACAGTTGAATGTTACGGTATTTTTTTTTTATTTAGTTGGCTAAGCGTTTGCCTGCCATCATACCGAATGGAAAATGAGGATGCAGCCTAAGATGGAGCATGCGACTATTATCCACCAGTTCACTCTTGTCTGAAATAATCGCCAAATCATTTAAATAAATACACTGACGCCAAACTTATTACTGAATTTATGTATTCTTTTACCGACTTTAAATAAAAAAGGATACTTCCAGGTTGGTCCCATAAAAAATTAACAAAATCAGTTTAGCCGTTTAGTTTTAAAAGTATTTTTTTATGTTTGTAAGTAACAATTCCAGATTGGTTGGATAGAAACTTGATCAAAATCGTTATAATAATATCCGTTTTGTTTAATGTTCGTTACTGCATACTTCCGTCATTTATGAACCGATTTAGTAATACAGTATCTATTTAAAATCTACATTGTTTGTTTGTTTGTTTATCCGCAGCTCGTCCGTTTGATTTCAATTTGTATTCATTGAGCGAGCTCTTCGGTCGGCTAAGTCGTTCTGAGATTTGCTTATAGGGGTGTTCTGTTTATTCGGGAATAAACCGTTTTGTGGAGTACATTGGAGAACCCTGCTGGTATCAGCGTACACAGAATTCGATAGAAATAGATTTTTTACAAGGCTCGGGATCAAATTACACGAGATACACATTGAATTTAGGGAAAGGGTTAGGTAAATATTTTTTGGGAATGACTAGGAAAAATAAATTTGGGCAAGAATATTTTTTTATAAGCTTTGCTTAGTTTGGGCAAGATGAGGCTGGTAAATGACCACTAATTTATTTATTTCAAACAATGTAATATGTTTTCTTATGTTGTAACTGGTTTTTTTGAGTGTGGTGAAAGGGATTTAAGTGCGCCTAATAGAGGCTCCAAGTAACATAGTGTACGTGTACTTATCTAGTAAAAAAATATTATAATGGGTCCTGCTCTGGTTGTGTAGCATAAAGTAAATGCATTCTTTTTTTTTGATAAAGTAACGGTTGAACGTGACACTGAAAACACTCCAGGATATCTACCGTTACCTAGGTATTACAGTGTCAGCCTATTTCATTTTACCTCCAAAGCTAATGATGAAAACCCTTTTTAATAACAAAAGCCTTCCTGACCAAGTACTTTTGCGCAGTAAAATATAAGAAAATATGACATCAAAGCAAAACCTCATTGGCGCCCAACGCGGTCTTTTTTCGACTTCAAAATTTAACTTTATTTGAGAGCTTGTCAAATAAATTAAGGTTCAGTATACTTCATTTAATGGCAATGGGCAGGTCGTATAGCTTGAAGAACCGACAACCGTTGGGGAATAAAGGTTCTCGAATGGCGACCACGAACCGGAAGACGAAACATAGGGCGCCCACCCACCAGATGGACCGACAACATTGTAAAGATCGAAAGAAAATAACTAAAATACAAATGCAACCGTGCTTATTAACCAACTTCAAAACTGCTTACATAAAACTATGCATCTCATTAAAACTTAAGCGCACAACTCAAAGAAATAATTATAATGACTAGACGTTCCGAGTAACAAACGGAACCCTAAAACGAAAAAATATTTTTAGCGACGACCAGGACTCCTCATTAAAAGTTCTAATGAAACAATAACGGCTAAAACCTTTAAAAGGAAAGGATTTGTCAAAAGTCCATTAAAATTATTAGTATAAAAAAAATATTGTATAGAAATGAGAAGAAAGAAAGTCCTAACTTTGTTCTCATAAATCTACTTCAAAATGATCTTAGTTTCTATTAAACAAAGTAGATTTATAGCAATTTCTAACAAAAAAACTTTTTACAAGAGCTCTAACTAAAAGTCAAGTCATTTTTGACTGGCCTCTCAGCTCAGTTGGCAGTAGCTCTACCTTCTGCGCCGTAGGTCGTGGGTTCGATCCCCACCGAGAACAAATTTATGTGTGGTGAACATAGATGTTTGTTCTCTATTGTTTTATATTGTACTCTAAGTATGTATTTACAACAAAAAAATATTTAAGTATTATATTAGCTATCTGTTTCCTATAGTACAAGCTCTGCTTAATTTGGGGCTAGATAGTGTTATGTGGATTGTCCACAATATTTTTTTTTTTACTTATACCTACCGATGCACAAATTTGGAGTAAAGCGTTTCAAAGTGATCGTTTTGAATTTACAGAAGCCTTGAGAAACGGTTCCATCATAATTTGGCGAGGATGTACAATTACTAATGGGCATTGGAATAATTAATTTAACTAAATGGATTTGTGCTCAAGTCAATCAGATAGTGAATTCAATTAGTTAGTGGGATTTCAGCTAATCTGAAGAAGATTAGCCGTGTAAGAGTGGTTTTACCAATACCAGAAGAGAAGTTACTCTAGGATTAGAGTAACTTCTCTTCTGGTCCTGGTGCTCTTTTTTTCTAGACATAGACATAGACCAGGGGCTCAATTCTAGCCCAGTGACTTTTTTGTCACGGTAGATATAATATATCACAAGAACTGTCAAATTCACTAAAGAAACTGTCAGCTCTTGTGATATATATCTACCATGACAAAAAAGTCACTGGTCTAGAATTGAGCCCCTGGGGTGCTCAAACGGTCGATCACGATCGACCAGTCGATCGCGATTGTATTTGTATAGTATTTATCTATGTCCCTGAGTAGTTTTTATTTTAAATGACTTACCTCATTACGCATTTTGAACTGTTTTTTCATTGCAAAATGTGAAAAATTTGATTACGGTGTTTAAGTAAGAAACTTGAAACAAAAACTGTTCAGGAACCTAGATAAATACTATACACATACAATAGTATAGTGAAAATCTGCCTAAATTAGTAATCATTTTGGTATCACGTTTGTATGAAAATTCGCCCCCCGCCGGCCTCATAAGGGACCCTGTATTCCAAAGATGCTCGCTATAGGTGTATTTTTTAAACAACATTAAAATGCTATTTTAATAATATTGTCATCAATTCAAATATCTGTCACAAGCACAACGCAATATAAAACGAGCTGCAATCGAAATTGCAAATAGTGGAGGCGAAGAAAAGGGGTGTTTTAGGGTTCTGTACTCAGTGGGTGCAAGCAGAACCCGATTAATAAACCTACGCCGCGCTCTGTTCCTCGGTCTGTTATAGGCTGTATGTTGACGTGACAACGTCTTATAATTCGATGGAGCCGGCTGCACGCACGAAAAAACATGACGTCATGCGGCGTTACCTCGCTATGAGGCGTTCCATTGAAGGCTTGAAGTGCAAGCGAGAGCGCGGAACGAGCGACAAAGAGGCACGCACGGCCTCCGCGTTCGGCAGCGTTCGACATCTGTCTCTCTCCTACTTGAGTGAGCGATGCGTCCGCGTGGACAGCTGTATGATGTTGGCACGTTCAACTATCGTCAGTAAACAAACTTCACAGACAACCGGTTTTTTTTTTAAATGTAGTTTTCAGCTGTAAACTTTCTTTTTAAAGCGTACGTGTCTTTGAAAGGATATGATGGAAGGAGCCTCGGAATAACCAAATACTGACAACCTCGAGAAAATACGATTTTTATGAAATTTCTGGTCAATTTTAAAGAAAGAATAGGAGAGACGTCAAAAAGTCTAAGCAGTCTGGATGAAAATATAGATGCAAGCCTACTTCATCTTTAAATCCTGCCCCGAGCCTTATAGCGTCCCGTAAGTAAGGGCATGAGCAAAAACAGTTGCCCGTAATACTAAATAAATCATCTAGAATAGATGAAGGCCTGTTTACTTTGCAATACAAAAAATCTGATATCAAATGATTCTGATACGGAATTCTTAGTGCTAGACTCGCTCGTACTTGCCAAGTTTTTTACATATAATTGAATAAAATATTGAGGGTAGTCTCAATACGGTCGAAGGCGGCGGCGAGCTATGAATACTAAGATGGGGGACACACAGACGGAAGGTTCTAGAACTTTTAGAATTTATATTTATAAACGAGAAACTTGCCAGTTTTTCTAGACTTCGTCGCGTGGAACTGCCAACTGGACTCACCTAGCTTTAAGATGTTTCAAAGTTTACCATTATTTTGCTGTACCTTTGCGAAACTTCGATTTTTCATAAGAAATATATATAAAAGTTACAATTTTTCTTCTTATCTTATTTATTGGATGCTATAGTGCCTAGGACAGTATTTTTAGATGGAGTAGGCTTGCCATCCTATACCATCCTGACAGCTTAGTCGGCCTTATCCACAGGAAAGACATGATCAATACGTGCGGAGCTGACAAAGCCGCGGGTTGCCACACGATGTTTTCCTTCACCGTTTGTCTAAATTTACCGTGTTTATATTCAAGTAATTACGTACACGTTCCACGCCCGCATTATACTGCTCGTTGATAACCCTTATCTACATGTGAATAACTAACTAAGTAAAAGTTAGTTTAGTTAGTTAGTCGAATATAAACTTACAACCAACATAATTAAGAAGGCACGCAATTTGCATATTATATTGTAAAAGAAACATACTTGGAAATCAACAATGAAAAAATAAGTGTGGAGAAATAACTTTAAGCGTCTCGAAGAGGCGTTTTTCGTGCATTTTATGTTGTGGACCATTATTATTGTGGACATTCACACAACACTATCTGGCTCAAAACTAAGCAAAGCTTAAGTCAGTTTTTAATTTATTCATAGCATGTTTGTATATTTTTATGTTTAATTTAAATCCCTGTACCCAAATTATCTGCAAGTCCATTAGTAGAATACCTCCCCAAACGACCCTTACCTCGCTAAAATAATTATAAATGTAAATAATATCACCCTGAGGCTATTGCAACCAGAATTATCTGTTTGGTACAGTCAGCGCTCGTTGTACTGACTGTACGATTTTATTTATTTAAACGTTCCTGATCTGCGTGACCTACGAGGCAATGGTTACCACTTAACATCTGGTGGACTATATAATTGTTCCATCAGCTAGTCGTATAAAAAAAATGCATTAAAGCGAGATTTTAATGCCGCAAGCAATCACCCATCCAAAGCCTCATTTAACAGTTAAATGATCAAGTATTTTAAACCATCATGAGAACTTCTTAATATAAAGTTTTTTGTAAAGAACAAAATACGTAAATCTTGCAGGAAATATCTAAAAATAACCAGAAGTTCCCGTTAAAAAGGCCCTGTCATAACTGTCAAGTTAAATCCTTATAAAAACTCAAGTCTAAGGAGACTAAACATGAGCATTCCTCAGACATTTTACAGACACGCTACGAGAGGGTAGACTTAAAATATTCATCCATTTTTCTAACACTCACACCAAAATCAACCTTACAGTATCACTTTTACGACTTACTTTGGTTTAACAAATCTAAAACTACATTCAAATGTGCCATATTATGAAAACAAGACTTGTCATTAAAAGAACAAAGACACTTTTCGCTTGCCATAGTTTCATAGACAAAGCTCTTAGCGCAGATCAAAGCAAATAGCACTTTATTTCGTGAGCAGTTAGGTCTGTTTATGTTTGAGGGTAGTTTCAAGTTGCCAGTTTATCAGATTACAAATTAAATGAATGGCAATGAAGTAGTCGACAGAAAGTGGCATTAGATTATTTTGAGTTTTGCTAGTTTCATCTTTTAGCAAATACTGTAGAAAAGACAAAGTTTTCTACATTTTATACAGAGAAAACTTAAGTTCCCGGATAAATAGCAATATATTGCGACTGGCCTCTCAGCTCAGTTGGTAGTAGCTCTGCCTTCTGCGCGGTAGGTCGTGAGTTCGATCCCCACCGAGAACAAATATTATGTGGCGAACACAGATGTTTGTTCTCTGGGTGCTATACTTATTGTATTGCAAAGCAAGTGTATTCACACAAAATATATATTTTAATATTATATCAGCTATCTGGTTCCCAACGTACAAGCTCTGCTTAATTTGTAACCTTATAAATTTGTTACCAATAAATAATTTGGGGCTAGATAGTGGATTGTCCACAATATTTATTTCTTTCTATGTTAAAAGAGAATACTTATTACAACGTCAACGAATTATTCATAAACAAACATTTCCGAGTCACTTCTTCGCTAATGGCACTTAAAATAATTAAATTTATTAATAATTTAAAGGTCGCTCTGTAGGCCTAACCGCAATTATGTTCTAAAAGGGATTATCTAAGATTGTATCAAAAGTTACCTTTTAAGTACAAAAACACACTTTATGTAACCATCGTTATTTATAAAGTTTTTTTTAAAAGATACATTAAGAATTACCCTAAACCGAAAGCATGTATGAAGACTGATAAGAGAGTTAATGAAGCGAAAGAGCTGTCAGGATCGAAGCAAGTGGAAAGCCGTGATCTCGGCCTACCCCCATAGGAATGAGGCGTGATTTTATGTATGTATGCTTGTACAATTGCGGACTAAAATAAGCGGATCGCCAACCTCGTGTTTGTTAGAACTGTCCTAACTCTTATCACAGAATTTTTAGCTATCTTCAGGCCTCCGTCATGGCTTAAAGTTTGCTAAAGCAGTGGCAATAGCTAAAGGGGGTGAGTGTCCAAAGCAATCAACCATCCAAATGGTGATCGTGCAGAAAGTAACTTACCTTAGCGAGATCGGTTAGGAATGACCAAGCTCGCTACGACACTTAGCTTTTCTAGTCAAATCGTAAAACAACAGTGATTCACACTTTACAAACAACATTGTACAAAGGTTTCTACAAAAAGACAAATTAATTAAATTTCAGAAATGTTCGCCCCGCGTTGGGCGCCAAAATGTATGCTTTAATTAAAGTTTGTGACTTTGTTTTGTTGAGTTCTTGGTTTAACAAATTTATGCTGAACTTTGAAAATGGCAAAAATAGTGGTCTAATTTTAAACCTTTCCAAATATTGTTGGGTTATTTGTTCAAAAAAATCAAGGTTAGTGCTTCACCATCGACTGCACCACGTAACATCAGGTAATATTGTGGTCAGACGCAAAAATATAACTAGTATAAACTTTTTATACTAAGATACATTTTGTCTATTTGAGGATGATTTTTTAAACCCTGGAAATCTACAGTGTGTTAGGTTAAACGAGGGACTTATTGAGGGAGGGTATTCAGTATTCGATTCTCGTCCCAAATATTTAAAAAACCTATAACCTTAATTTGTGACGTAATTGTCCACTAAAATACATTATTCATGAACACTGAGCGCGCAAGAAGTGAACTTGTAAACAGTAAAATAATCACGCGGCAAAACACGTGCCGATCCTACCGAAAAGGAAGCTTGTGCGCAAACCCCGCCTCTTCCCTTTGTGTTGCACCGACAGGAGGACACACTCCCGCGCTGACCGCAGTCAGTCTATGCGAGTGCGCTGCTATTTCCGCATGTTTAATATTGCGCTTCCGCGTATCGCAAAAACAACCCCGCTTACTTCGGGATAAGTGTGTCCTGTAAACGTGTTCTTTTAATAACCAAAAATGACGTCTTATCGATATTCTAATGAAGAATATTGGGATATGGTTCGTGCCTACGTGTTATCTAATGATAGTGTGCGAGGAGCCATTATTTTGTACCGAGAGATGTTTCCCAACCGCCAGATTCCGTCGTACAATCTTATGCTAGATGTTAACCAACGATTGCGAACATTCGGTCAGTTCACCGTACCGACGCATGCCCAAGGACGAGGAAGGGAGCCATACCTAGGTAAGCCAGGTTTAATTTAAAGTACGAAGGGAAAATGGATTATACCTAAAGGTCATTGACCCGCGCACATGTTCTGCGATAATATTAAATCGCTAGCGCAAGGGTGTACACACGTTGCGAGACTTTAGCGAAATTTTTGGTATGGTTCTGTCTGTTATTTATCAGTGTTTTTTTTTTGTTCATATTTTTATTAGTATCATATAATCATGCACTATTGTGGGTTTCAATATGTCCCTCGTTTAAACTAACATACTGTATATGTAAATAGAGTATGTACAAATTTCAAAGAATGAGTTTTTTGTATCAGTTCCACCCCGTCAATAAAAAATATTTGGTAAAGCAGCCGAAACACACCTTCGCAAAACATACCTCCATAACACGATTCCAAATTCAAAACACAAAATAGATAACAACAAATCAAAACGTTCCTAATACAAACTGCATCCGTTCAGTGTTGCCAGAAACATACGAAATAAATCATGATTTACAATTCGCATCCGAAAGCATTTTAAGAAAATGCCGTTTGAAATCGGAACCTAACTTAGTTTCCGTTATTGGCACCGGACCGCGTTTGCGGAGGTTTTACGGACAGTCCAATTTGAGCGTCCAATTTGCGGAGCCAATCAAGGGAATGCAATGTTTTTAGATGCTTGAACCTTGCACTAGCTAATTTCATTTTCTTTCTAGGTTAATCTTCCGAGTTAACAAAACGAGTTCTCATTATTTTTTTACTGAAACAGAGTATTTCTCCATTTTCCATTATGGTTTGGGATTATTTTTACACCGTGTTACATTTGATTCGCCATTGTTCCGAAAAACTATTATTCCTAGGCATAGAAGATATTCCCGCTGCTTTTTTAAGAACCAAGTATCACCTCTAGATTCTTTGGGGATTCTAAGAGGAGTAGTCAGAAGTACATTACGTACGTCCAAATATTTCATCCACATTTCTGTTTCGGTAAACTTCTAATTAGTTCTACTCGCCGTAAATTACTCGGTATTGAAAATGGTGTTTCAGTTCGGCTCGTCTGTATAGGCTCTTGATTACAATTTAGCCGAGACTAGTATTTATACTTCGAAAGTCTGAGCGCGAACAAAATATTTGATTTATACTTGAAACGCTGTTTTATTAGTTTTGAAGGTAGTTTTGAGAGTAACTTGATTCTAGAGATGTAACTCCTTTTGATTGCTATCTGTTGGCGTTGACCTTCATAACTTAAATTGAAGAACTAAAGGACTGGAAAGGCTCTCCTATACATTTCCAGGAGGAACGCCTTTGGGCCTTCTCCATCCACTGGCCTCTCGCGGTCTTTACAAAGCTGTCGGTCCATCGTGTGTGTGCCCTTAGCTTCGTCTTCCAGTTCATGGTCGCCGTTCGAGGACCCTCATTCCTTAGTGGTTTTCGGATCTTCAAACTATAAATCGTCCTGCTCATTCTTACTTCAACAATTTCTAGCCGCTACTGAATATTCTTTTAAAACTGTTTATAGTATTCCAATTTCATAGTATTTTATGAAGCAGTTGTTTCGATTCCCACCACCGATATCATGAATATTTGATAGCCAGCGGCTACAGCGATACGGTGTAATATTAACCTACAAAAGAATATAAGTCCGGTCGGGTAGATAATAAAGTACTAATGGTATTTAGAGCTAATAGCTCTATCTAGTATTGATTTAACAGAACACTGCTACGAGCACTGGTGGCCTAGCGGTAGCGGCCACGCCTTCCGATCTTTAAATCGTGTGGGTTCAAATCCAGTCAACTAGTAAACGAATGAGTTTTTCTGAAAGTTTATGTGCACTATGCCAGTACTCTCAGACGGTGAAAGAAAACATCATGAGAAGACCGGCATGTCGTAGAACCTAAAAAGTTCAAAAGCTCTTTAATTTTAATCCAAGCCGCGATCTGTAAAGTTCAACACGCCCCACGTTTGGCGCCCCAACGTGGGGCGTGTTGAACTTTACATTTTCAAGCATAGTAAAAACAGAAACTAGCTCAGTAAAATAAGTTTAACCATAAGTTGGAACGATATAGCAGACAATGTATTAAAGAGATGACGTGCTTAACAACGCGAGACGATAAACAGAAGGCGAAGCCAACTTTTGACTACCCACATTTGTTACTGACTATGTAATTGTTCTAAGTGTTACAATGTATATAAAAGTAAGTTCGTATGATCTAGTGGCAACGCTAACCCAGTAGTTCGACTTAACAAGCTTTTTGTTGAGAGAATGACCAAACAAGCAGACGCTCCGCCTGAACTTCTGCAGTAGACACTGTCTATAACAAATTATATTAACTTACCGAGTCTACCATGGGCAATATTAATGGCATTGCAATGCATCACTCTGAGACGTAAAGGTGTTTAATTTAATAACTCATGTCCTTGTAATTTCCCCAGCACTCATACCGTTCAAATGCTTTTTATATAACTGTTTTAGACAGATATATAGGTACGGTGTACTATCCTAGACAAACTCTTCAAAAGTAACTCTTTTATTTTACAGTTGAATCGCAGACAAATATTTTCCACTCTAAAGCCTGTTTATTTCCAAAAACAGACAGGAAGTATTGCCAAGGCGCCCATATTTCGCCAGCTGAGACTTGGCTGATTTCGAAATTGGCAACTTTTGTTATTACCGAAAATACAATCAGATAAATTAGTTCTCAGATTCAGTTAATTAAATTCTGGAAATTTTTGGCTCGGTGTGCCAAGAATTTTAATTTTTTGTTACGTTATTAGTATTTTCCAGATAGAAAGGAAATATGTCTCTTCATTTTGGTGGTATTCAACAACAGAAATTGAAGACTTTTATTAATTTTGAAATCGCCTATGATTGGATCTTAACATGCTTATTAGTATTTAATTTTATTCTAGTTTTAATGACTTTAAAGTTCAGGTGAGATTAGACACAAGCTATGGGTATAACTTTTGAAAAACTCATTTTGACTCAAAACTCACCAAATTTAATCATGCTAAATATCCCGTTGTTCATAAAAATAAAGCTATGGGTAAATATCAGCTCGACGCGAACCATCAGTAATATTATAGCCTCAACATATACGGTACTGCATACATTAAGATTCAATACACATATTAACCCAATTCCTTCTACGAAGATGTATTGTAAATTCAGAATATGTGAGTTATTACTTAAAAGGAATGCCAAGGAACACGGCTCAGTGAATAAATGTTCTGCATAGATAAATTTAATGTTCTTATGATTCACAATAGAGGGTTATTTGTATGATAACTTACAATGGACTGGAAAAATAAATCAAAAACGGCTACATAGAACTGCTCGAATATAAATCGAGGTTATAGCTGCTGTTCTTAAAATATAAAGACTTAGCTCGTCTTCTTCTTAAATTTAACCCCAATACAATTGAGTCTTTCTAATGCAGGCCGCATTAGACCTTGACTTCCTTAACCGACATGATAACGACCTTTTCATTTTCTAAACAGGCTATGAAAATAAATCTAATACGCTTACTTTTGTTGGACAATAAGGCTTAAATGTATTAAGCCCGGTATCACTCTCCGATTTCTATGTCATTGCTTTTAGGGCTAATCTACGGAATAATGCTTTTTTAATAAAAAATGCCTATGGACCTATCGTAAAAAAGATCTTTGAAGAAGCCAAAAGACATCATCTCAAACTAACATTGGCCACACACACGAAGCATATTTCATACTGCAGAATTTTTATTTTGTCACCAGCGATATAAAAAAGCATGCGTTAAATCTCCGTTCCAATGCCCGTAACAATACAGTGCATATCGAACGCATTTGCATACATTTTTAACTGACGGCTAGTAAACCAGTTAGTGTTAGTGGCGAGCTGCGAGAATTGCGTTCGTCGATTTACATATCGGTTATTGGGATTTTATCGGCTGCTGTGTTGTTTAAAGGCATTTAAAAAATGAAAAAGTATCTAGACGTACGGTAGACATCTCCTCAGACCTCTTAAAAAGGTAGTACATACACGACATTAACAATACTCAATGAAACAGGCAGTCAAATATAGTTCTCATAATAATATTCTATTTCGAGTACCACTCAGTCATCATCTTCCTGTCCTTATCCCACGCTGCATGAGGTCGGCACAACAGGTTTTCTTCTTCCACTCACCTCTATCATCTGTCTTCTTAGTGCTCACTACTTTCTTCCGAGTAGTACCATAAAGTACTATTATTTATTCTGTGGTACCATAAAAAATCACCTTAATCGGTCCAATATTTTGTATTATTCCCAAGTACTAGGTTACCAGATCTCTTAAGGAGATCTGACAATCACTATGAGGAGAACCACAAAGATCCTCCTAAACCATCAGGCGATTAACAGGAAGTCTTTAAATTTAATGGAGTTACGGCCTCATTAATTGTAAAGACATTTAAATCGTTAAAACTTAAGGACTCAGAGGACTTTTGGGGGATGTCAGTTAGATTTATGAGTAGTTTAGTCGATTTGTTGGCTCCATACCTTTCTTTTATTTTCAATGGTTGCATCGAAAACAATGTCTTCCCAGATTTAATGAAGTGTTCCAAGATCATCCCGTTATTAAAAAGTGGGAATAGCAAAAATCCAAATAACTTTAGGCCTATCTCAATCCTGCCAACACTCAGCAAGATTTTCGAGAAAATAATGTTAACCCAATTGGTGTCATTCTTCAACTGTAACAGTATTTTATTTAATCGGCAATATGGTTTCTCTAGGGGGTGCTCGACTATTGACGCCGTGGTTGATTTTGTGGAAAATATTTACGAGTCCTGGGAGGTATCGTCAGATGTACTGGGAGTATTTTGTGACCTCTCAAAGGCATTTGATTGTGTTAATCACGAAATACTCCTTAACAAATTGTACCACTACGGTGTTAGGGGAGGGGCATTTGAACTAATGAAATCATACTTAACTAAAAGAGAACAGTCAGTTGATGTGAATGGTGTGCTATCAAGTGCTTTGAAATCGAATATAGGAGTACCCCAGGGATCTATTCTGGGTCCATTTCTGTTTTTAGCTTATATAAATGACCTTCCCTTTCTAGTCAAAAAATTCGCTAACATTATATTATTTGCCGATGACACTTCTTTGTTATTTAAAATCAGTAGATCTAACCCTGTCATTACATCTATCAATTCATCTCTTAATATAATTCAAAATTGGTTTAATGTAAATAATCTTATTCTTAATGCTAACAAAACTAAATGTATAAAATTTTCAATAACTATCAATAATAAGACACTGCCTATTCAAATTAATAATAATGTAATTGACTTAATTAATAATACAAAATTCCTTGGAATAACAATTGATTCTAAACTACAGTGGGGCAGTCATATTAATATTTTGGCTGGCAAACTAAGCTCTGCAGCATATGCCGTTCATAAAATAAGAGAGCTCACCGATATAAAAACAGCAAGAATGGTATACTATAGTTAATTTAATTCCATTATGTCGTATGGGTTAATTTTATGGGGTAACGCTGCAGATGCAAACAGTATATTCATTCTACAAAAGAAGGCTGTTAGGGCTATATAAAGACTTGGACCCAGAGAGACACTTAGACTAGTTTTTAAGAAGATTAATATTTTGACTATGCCTTCATTATATATTTACCTTAGCATAATGTACGCTAGAAAAAACATAAGAAAATATTGTAAAAATTGTCAAACTCATAATTATGAGACAAGGAATAAGGGAAAGCTTGTTTTGCCAACAACTAGGCTAGCAAAAGTTAATAAATCATTTGTAATGAACTGTGTCAGGTTTTACAATGTTCTGACTGCAGTTATAGATTTAAATGAAGGAGCATTTAAAACCTTTATTAAAAAAACACTTACTGAGAAAGCTTATTACAGCATTGATGAATTTATGTCAGACAAAAAAACATGGTCAAAACTAAAACCAAAAATTGTATCTTAGTCATAATTACTTGCTAAATTATTCCGATATATACCTGTGTCAATTACCTGTAGGTATAAAAATATTATGTAAAAAATATTTTTGTTTGTGAATCTGACTTTTCTAAGTGCATTGTATTCATGCCTATGGAAATAAACGAATTGAAATTGAAATTGAAATTATTTGACTGGCCTCTCAGCTCAGTTGGTAGTAGCTCTGCCTTCTGCGCCGTAGGTCGTGGGTTCGATCCCCACCGAGAACAAATATTTGTGTGGTTAACATAAATGTTTGTTCTCTGTCTGGGTGTTATATTGTATTCTAAGTATATATTTACAAAAAAAAATGTATTCAAGTATTATATCAGCTATCCGGTTCCCATATTACAAGCTCTGCTTAGTTTGGGGCTGGGTAGTGTTGTGTGAATTGTCCACAATATTTATTTATTTATTTATTAGAACTTCTGTGCACGGCTAGCAAGTCTTAGAAGGTCTCATTCATATTGATCGCTGAGGACTCCATTAGTTACAAAGACTTAGTCTGTTGCTATCTCATTTCGCTGACATGAAAGTGACAGTGACAGGCATACTTTACAGAACCAATATAAAATGGACCGTGATTAAGAATCTAATTCTGAAGTACCAGGCGGTCAGCCCACACAAGGAGATCGCACAATCTCCAAGTACCGCAGGCATCCGGTTGATCTGCAATTTCCTATCTAACCGTCTTTGGAACGGGGCGAGACTGCCATTATGGGTCAATCACAGTCCTCGGAAGGAAGCTGGTCTTCTCCAATAATAATGTTACTATTACTACTAGCCCGTAGTGACCCACTGTTGGGCAAAGGCCTCCCCTCCATTTTCGCCAGTCACTACGATCTTTTGCTATAATAATGTTATTACTTATTATGGTTTATACAAGTGTTGCGCGCCCGAGACGGCATACCTATTCACTCTAGCCTTACTAAGGCCCAGATTGCATTGGTCAGGAAAAACAGACGGTGAGTTCCACTCCTTGGATGTTCGCATAATAAAACTGGAGCCGAAGCGCTCGGTGCGAATGCGTGGTATATTAACATGGTAGTGAAGATCACGGACGTTCACTTGCTACGATCCTGACATATGTACCTCTTTCGCTTCATTTACTGTCATAAAATTCTCCATACATGCTCGTCGGATTAGGGTTACTCTTGACTTAGCCTTTCCCGAAAACGTCTATTATCTGATCGATACGTGCACCGAGCTCTTCCTCATTCAGCAGTTCCATTCATACTCGCCTGAGTGTTCCTTTATTTTCGAATTGTGATTTAATTTAGTGCTCCAGCTATTCAATTTGAGCTGTGTCCTCCAATCTCCATAGAGTTATTAAAAGATGATTTGTGGATCGAAATGACTTGGAAATCGAGCACTTACCATGCAATTTGCAGACCTGCTATAAAATATAAATGTCTATGGCTGGCCTCCAGCTCAGTTGTTGGTAGCTCTGCCTTCTACGCCGTAGGTCGTGGGTTCGATTCCCGCCGCAAACAAATATTTGTGTGGTGATCACAGATGTTTTTTTCTGTCTGGGTGTTATATTGATTCTCAGTACAAATAAATAAAAATTGTATGTAAGTATTATAAAAGATTTTTATAATGTCCCAAAAGTTAAGAGCCGAGCGGGATTCGAGTATTATGTCAGCTATCTGGTTCTCATATTACAAGGTCTGCTTAATTCGGGGCTAGATAGTGTTGTGTGGAAAATATTAAATTAGAACCAGAAAAAGCCTCCCGACTTTCATCCCCAGTCAGGTTAAATATCCTCTCAGAAGTGTATTAGGCAAGGTAACCGCTTAACATCGAGTGGACGATTTGTTCCGCCCTATTTATCATAAAGGTCAGAAACAGTGATAAAACTCGCGGTTTTAGGGCAAAAGGTTTTTTTTGTACAAAATAAAATTAACCTACACACAATGCTCATATTTTATTTTTTTGTCAAACGCATGAGCGAGCGCGAAACCACAACTCACATAACCCTTATTTAACTTTATTTACTTTTTAGTCATAAAAAAAAGAACGTAAATAAACAGAGTCAATAATGAAAAAAATGCTTTTATGCACGTAACTTTTTGAGGGTAGTTATTTGTACGGAATTCGGAAATAATTTCAGTTTAGTTTTTTAATATGAAAATGTTGTTTTTCAAAAACTATTATCATTCCGTGATAGTTTATAACCGACTTAAAAGAAGAAGAGGTTATCAAGACGCACTTAAAATCCTTTCACCACTCTGATTGGATAAAACCAGTGATACATTAAGAAGAAGAACATCAAGTCTGGTGTAATTTTTTCTAGAAAATTGCTTAATATAATACTTTATTGGTTAATTTTATTTGATGACTTTATTATAATAAATCACTCTAATAACTTTATTTCGTTTCGGTAAATTATATTGTGAAAAAGATTTTAACTGAAATTTCGCACACACCCATTTTTTTCGCAAATAAAACAGGAGTCTCATAATCGTCACAGCTTTTAACTTTTAATATCGTTTTAAATAAATTATTTCACTTCAAGCACATGAAAGAAAACGCTTTCATTCGCCCTAAGTGTATTCAGTTTCGCCTCAATCGTATTCAGTTACTTTGCATATGAATGACGCCACATCGTCACTTACCGAGAAGTTCCGTCGGCAGTATTTTAAACAGACTTTAATATAAAAGCTTCTCATTTTTATCAACTTTTTAATTTATTTTAATATTCTGTAACTTAATAGGGACAAGCTTAATTTCCTTCTAAGCTATGCTTTTATTAGGCAAAAATTAATAAGGCATATTTTTTTAAAGATGAAAGATGATCGGCCTTCTTGTAGACATGACAGCTTTATCAGATATATCATCGAAAGAAAGGTAGAAGGAAAGAGAGGAAGGGGAAGACTAAGGATAAGCTACATGAGCCAAATAAAAGCGAAGATCGCCGTCATGTCGTATAAGGAGGTCAAGGAGGTTGCCCTCAAAAGAAATACCTGGAGAAAAATGCATACATTACGCCGACAAGAGCATTGCTCTTAAATGAAGATAATTTTATCAAGTTACTAGTTTAATTGGCAAAGCGCAGTACTGTTGTAATGTAGAAGTTTTCAAATGTTTGTATTCAAAGTATTTCAAATGTGTAGAAACTCAGTAGAGTAGAGGTAAGTTTATGCAATGTTTATAACAAATCTGATAAAACTATTATAACTAACATGCATTTTATAAATATCACATGCCTTATAAAATTAAAACTATTTTGAATTTTCTTTTTCGTGTAAGCATTTTGCCAACTGCCTGGGCAAAGGCCACCTTAAAACTTTATTTTTTCGAATAAAAACCTTGTTTATATCGTAATGTAGAAGTAGTATTTAAAGTGTTTTATACCTATGTACTCACATGTGTAATCCCAGCTGTCTTGATCATTTTTGAACACGTTCAATCTTTCAGGCTGAAAAAAACAAATAAAAATAAGTATAGGTATTACTTAATGATAAAAAAACAATGGACATAAGAATTAAATTACTCAGTCTTCTTCTTATCGTGTCACGTGATTCCTTCGAACCGAGTGTGGTGAAAGGATTTTAAATGCGCCTCAAAGAGGCTCCTTTCGTGCACTTGACACATATTAAACTACTCAGTGATTAAAAACAACAGACATTTTAAACATCATAATTAAAAATAACAGACAGCACTATCGATAAAACAAAAAGAGAAAAAAAGCCTCAAGACAGATAAAAATAAATATCTGACAGATTGGGTTTTTATTTTTCGAAGTGATCCTTTGGATACTAATTAATAAATACGTCTTTGACGTTTATTCATACGACTAGCTGATGGAACAACTATATAGCACACCTGATGTTAATTGGTAATATCAACTGATGTGAAACGAAACCCTGAAATTTAATTTCATCCCTGGTGTAATGTCGAAGTGTACCGACAACTTAACTAAAACACTAGCGTAGACAGCTCCTTTAAAGTGCTGACAACCGAACTGTTATTAGAACGGCTTGTATTGTTCCTGGGTTCTGTCTGTTTTAGGGTAAACGGGTGAAATATAACAATGTTTAATGCTTTTTGGCACGCATTGTATAGCGAAGCAATAACTTCAGAACTCAGTGGGTAGTACGTTCTGCTTTTGCGCTGTAGGCCGTGGGTTTGAGAACAAACATTTATATCCCATTTTACACTAGCGGCCGCCCGCGGCTAGTCTCGCCTCGTCCGTTACGTCCGTTCTCCGTCACAATATCTTTATAAATTGTAGCCTATGTGTTATTCTGATGTACAAGCTATATTATTGTAAAGTTTCATTAAAATCCATTCAGTAGTTTTTACGTGAAAGAGTAACAAACATCCATCCATACTTATAAACTTTTGCACTTGTAATATTAGTAGGATTTATTGGTAGAAAATGCTATCCAGCATTAAGCTCGCCTGTGTACAGTACATTTTATTTCTGCAATAAATAGTTTTCTATCTGTATAATCTATGTATACCTATTCATTACCCGTTAGCTAGGCACGTTTTTACGTACATCAGTAGGTAGAAAAAAAAAACATCCCGAGCAAACAAAGCATTATTCTGTCATACCGCAAAGATATTAAATCATAGCAACACTAAAAAGCGTGCACAATGCGAGCTATCCTCAGTGGCACTCGTGTGTACAGGCCCTACAGTTAAGCGCCGCGCAGACGACTCGTCTCTTTGTTGCGGCTAATGTGCGTTTTAGACAAGTACAGCTGCGATGAGTCGTTTGTGAATAAGGACACTCAGTTGTGAGTATTTAAGTGGCTAAAAATGGCATGAAAATAGTACCTACAACATCGTTTCGATAAATTAAAAAAAAATATGGTATTGGATAAAGATCGTAACTTTTCATGTCATTAACCGACATAAAAAAAGAGGAGATTCTTAATTCCGCTGTATTTTTTTAAGCGTTTACCGATATAAACCGATTTGTTTTTTTATCTGAAAGTTATGCTACTTCCAGATTGGTCCCAAAGAAATTTTACCAAAAAATTAATTGTATGTAAAATACATAGACCCACGAATAACTTACGATAGTCAATAAATTAAACTGTGAAATAAATAAATATACATTTAGGCATACCTACACTTTACAGCCCCATCGACTTAAGTTGACTTTTTGTCGTACAACAACAAAAACATCACATTACCCAAGAATATTAAGAAATACTTCAGGACCTCCAAGTTTTATCAAAATTTTCACATTTCTTTTTTAAACCAAAACATGAACCACTTAGCCCCCGCTTTAAGAATTAACTTAAGTCTTATTTTCATTCAAAAAGCACGAGCACTTTTCAAAAATACATCTTCTCATTCGTATGCAGGGGCGGTGAACATTTCGAGTACATTTAAAAATTAAACTCGACCTTTTTTAAGCCACCGTTAGTCGTAACGCGAAATAAAACTAAAATACTCGTGCGGTTGTTTAATTCGGAGTTCTGCATATAAAAAGGTTGTGAAGTTTAAATTTGAAGTCAGTTGTGTGTAAATATTTTATTTTAGCAACAAAGGACTTAGCAGCGGAGAATTGAATTTAACTCAGTTATTTTAAGGCATTTTTTCATTTTAAATTAAGAAAAAGAAAATGGTATAAGTTAAAGGTTAACCCTGGGGACTGTTTCAGTTTACCAACTTTTTAGGTTCTTTTTTAAAGCAAATCTATATTTCTAAAGTAGTAGTTTTCTTACTGATTTATTAGTCACGAAAACTGAAACTACGAGACCTAAGGTAATGAAAGATGAATTTTTTTGAAAAGTTTATACGCTAATTACAAAATGATTTTTGTGCATCACTCAAGGGGCTGAAAAGGAATGTCAAAGTTTGTATGGAAATAGCTTCACTTCAAGAAGTCACGCGGGATTCCACAAATAAATTAAATTTCTTATTCTCTTTGATTCTCAAAGCCGTTTATATTTGACATGTACATATTTATGCACCTAAAAAGGTTACGCGATATGAATTTTCTACCAAACACCAATTCAGAAACACTGGGCGTTTCTGTCTCAACATAAAAATACGGAACCCCAATATCTTTGCGGCTCGCGCCGTGTCGCGTGTACGGAATCGCAGACGACATTTTTATTTCCGACTAATCGGAAGCTGAGCGCTTAGTCATCTTAGCACTTTATTTTTGAAGCTTTATTATGGTGTTGAAAAACGTTTGCCATTTCTGAATTTATTATCATCATCATCATTTTCTTCTCCTTATCCCACTTCACGCGGAGTCGTCACAGCAGGCTTTTTCCCTCCAATCTCCTCTATCAACCGTCACTCCTTTTTTACACATCTTTTACACAATACATCCATCTTTTCTTATTTTGGAAATTAGTATAACTGACATGAAATCTGAGTTAATTTTGATGATTAATTATTTATACCAAAATACAAAATTGTATTCCTTGATGATGGGTTAACCATCATGTTGATGAGTTAACCATTATTTATTTTTTATTTTTATGAATTAGAACGGTCTCTGAACCAGTGTGTGTGTGCAAATTAGTTGTTATCGGTACTTTATATGAAATATAATTATTTGCAAGAAGTATTGTAAAATTAGATCATAGGGAATGTAACAAAAAGTGGCTCACATACTTCGACGGAGACCGACTTATAAAATACACACAAAAAGTAGAAAATATAAGTTAATTTAAAATAAATGAGTATTTCAGAATAATACCAATGTTCAATTTTATAACCTAGGTTACTTACCTAGGTATCTAGTTAAGTAGATCCTCAAACTTGGCTCACACGAACTTAGATGAGATAGGTAAGTAACGTTCAATAGTGTGCGTGGCTCAAAACTTTAACTCTCAGCTAGGTTTCTTAGATAATTAGGTACCAAATATACTTAAGTACCGTAAGGATGTCTACAGTGCATTTTGGTTTGGTGACTCGGCTTATGTAAATATTCGGGAGAAGACGGTAGATGGAAAAGTTCAGAATTATTCCAGAAAATCATCTTCAGGCCCTCCCTACATTTCCAGGAAGCACGATTCTGAGCAGCGACTACGAGCTATCTTAAGAGGGAATCACACAGGCGACTCTCCATACAAACGTAGTCCCCTATTTCCTCCCTGGATAATGCCTCTAGAGTAACCATTTTGTCTCATAAAATCCAGATCTGCTATATACGTGCTCGTATGTTTTCCTTTTTTTCAGAAACTTATTGATAAAGAAAATATCACCTCCAATTCATATTTCATATAAATCATATGAGGGTCATATTTTCTATAACAATAAGTTTCTGAAAAAAAAGAAAACATACGAGCACGTATATAGCAGATCTGGATTTTATGAGACAAAATGGTTACTCTAGAGGCATTATCCAGGGAGGAAATAGGGGACTACGTTTGTATGGAGAGTCGCCTGTGTGATTCCCTCTTAACAATATGGGTGGGCGCCCTACGTTTCGTCTTCCGGTTCGTGGTCACCATTCGAGAACCTTTATTCTCCAACGGTTGTCGGTTCTTAGAGCTATATGACCCGCCCATTGCCACTTCAACTTACTAACTCTAAGAGTGATCTTGGTTTTTCGGATATCCTCATTTCTGATTCTATCACGTATAGTGAAACTCCCAGTATAGCTCTCTCCATAGCTCGTTGCGCGACTTCGAGTTTGTGTATGAGGCCAATAGTTTGCGACCACGTCTCGGTTACTACCTATCGGCTATCTAGGTTTCCTAACTTCCAGGAAATATGATTATGAAATATTTGATTTTTTACTGACAATCAAATTAAAATGTTTCTGTATATC
The DNA here is from genome assembly GCA_939531255.2 of Thera britannica. Classification (NCBI taxonomy): domain Eukaryota; kingdom Metazoa; phylum Arthropoda; class Insecta; order Lepidoptera; family Geometridae; genus Thera; species Thera britannica. The sequence continues at coordinate 7,181,407 of OW618043.2, read as the reverse complement.
CCGAACGTCCGACACACGTCCAATCAGTCTGACGGTCGGATTGTAAATACGAGTATTCGAATTTTAAATTGTATCGCGTTATTTTTGTATCTGTTCTTTTACTGCCGGAAACGGATGTGAGGTGTTTTTGGTAGACGGTTTATTTGTGTTGATCGCGTGAGCGGAGCGAGCTACATCTCAGCTAAATTCGAACTGGCATTTTACAGTCACAACAAAAGTAAATAGTGATAAAGCATCAAAATTGTTTTGGAATGTTTAATTGATTTAATTTGATTTTGTGACATTCTGATTTATTATTGATATTGTAATTTATTCTGACATTTGATTTTGTTTGTTTATGTGTATTTATTTTATTTGATGACTGTGTGTTTGTCATGTGTTTTTTTTTTGGAGCATGTTTGTTTATAGTAAACATTCAAACACGATTTGTAAAAGGATTGTTAGTGAATAAATTAAATGAATGAGAGGAATGAAATGAATTAATTTCAACCAACTGACCACCAATCCGTTTGAAAAATAAAATTGAATCATTTCTAATTACAAACGTGATAACGGTTCACGATAAACACGATCCCGTCCCTTTTTTGAGAAATGTAAGGGGTAAGAGGGGAAAAAAAACGCAATTTACCTAATAATTAGTGTAATTAACAGGTACATATATGTACGTTTTTACGTACATGGAATGTATGTAAATTCGGTTTATGGTTAAAATAAAGTTTTTTTTAATTCCTTTAAGCAATTGTTTTTTTTTTCAGCCTACATTGTCCCCCTGCTGGGCAAAGGCCTCCCCCAAAGACTTACAGTTCCCCATATTCTGGGCTTCCTCCCAAAATTTATTTTGGAAGTCGTCCAGATCGTCCTGCCAACGCTTTCTAGGCCGACCACGAGACCGCCGTTCGTCTGGCAGCCATGGGGTGATGATGGTCGCCCACCTATCAGGGGGCATTCGGCTGACGTGCCCCGCCCAATCACATTTCAGTTTGGCCGTCTTGTCTCCCACATCTCTGATGCTGATGACGTCAAGGAACGCAACATGGTGTTCCGCACTCGGTCTGTGCGCTTGAAGCCGAGAATGCTGCGTTCCATAGCCCTCTGGCAAATCTTGTGTTTGGACTTCTGAACTTCGGTCAGGGACCATGTCTGTGCACCGTAGGTTAGGATGGGCAGGATACACATGTCGATGAGTTGGCGCTTGAGGAAGGTTGCCCTTTATCTCTTTCATGGACCAGTAGCTCTTCCAGGCGTTCTCGATACGGCGATCGATCTCTTTGTCCTGCCTGTTTTCGAAGCTCGCTAACTGATTAAGCAATAGTACTGTTTAAACTTTCGCGATCATAACACATAATAAATCTAGTACACCAATCAATCAATTTATTATCTATGATCAATTATTCTGCAAGGAATCAACTTAATATACTTTTAAAATGTCAAGGGATTGTCAGAGACACGGCTAAGCATAGTGTCACAACGACATAATATTTTAAACATGGCTCTGAAAACGTCATCAACTCTTAATCCCGACTGTACCGCTAAGGTTTCGCCGCGTATGAAACTCACGGAACCCCACACGTAGGTAAAATCAAATAAAAGTGTCCCCTATTCCCGACAATACTGTCAAATGAAGTCCCCAGCACGTAGCTAGGGTTGCTTCTCGTACAACAACTGTTAACACTACTACCAGTGACATATGATTTGTGTGAAAAGTATTTGTATACTCGGAAAAGTCACGTTTTACAAAGCAATAAAACATTACATAAAAAATCGGTTGTCTGTAAAGTCGGTTTACTGACGATAGCTGTTGAACGTGCCAACGTCATACAGCTGTCCACGCGGACGCATCGCTCACTCAAGTTGGAGAGAGACAGATGTCGAACGCTGCCAAACGCGGAGGCCGATTGTGCCTCTTTCCCGCTCGTTCCGCGCTCTCGCTTGCACTTCAAGCCTTAAATGGAACGCCTCAGAGCGAGGTAACGCCGCATGAGTCATGTTTTTTCGTGCGTGCAGCCGGCTTCATCGACTTATAAGACGTTGTCACGTCAAAAAGCAATTAAAAATTAAGATTATTACCGTGAAAGTTTCTCGTAAAAACTACAGAATGGATTTTAATGAAACTTTACAATAATATAGCTTATACATCAGAATAACACATAGAGAACGGATGTAAGTAACGGGAACGGGGCGGCCGAAGCCGCGGGCGGCCGCTAGTATCGTTTTAAAACCTAGCACCTGATGACAAAGTAAAAATTAAAGTTTTAACAAAGGGGTACTATGAGCTTAAGACCTTAGCTTGTATGTTTGTTTGTGTGATCGTAGCTCCGAAACCAATTCACCGATTTGAATGCGGGTATTTTGTTAGAAATCTAATAGTCATCATCGTCATCATCATCATCAGCCTGAAGAAGTCCACTGCTGGACATAGGCCTCCCCTACACATTTCCAGGAAGAACGATTCTGAGCTCTTTCCATCCATCGACTTCCCGCGATCTTAACAATGTCGTCGGTCCATCTGGTGGGTGGGCGCCCTACGCTTCGTCTTCCGGTTCGTGCATCTAATAGTATGTAGTAGTGTGTGTGTGTGTATGTAGTATGTAGTAGTGGTGTATCTAATAGTATGGATAGTATATTCGGTGGTAAGGTGGTCTGCAACGCAAAACATGCCAGCCCTATTGTGAAATAGCCTCAGGTGGAAAAGAGGCGAATGAAAATGAAGCGAATTCGGTGCTTCGGACACAGATGAAACAATAGTCAGTACGTGCTAAACGCTCACTTTGACGTCAGGGTTGGCGAACGAAAAAAAATCGAAATTGGTAGTTCGTTTTTAGACTATAGAGGTGTATATGAACGCCCAAAGGTATTCGTCAAGGCGTATCTAATGTTACTGGTCTTTTAGCTCAGTTGCTAGTAGCTCTGCCTTCTGCGCTGCAGGTCGTGGGTTCGATCCCGGGAACAAATATTTATGATGAACACAGATTTTGAAAATCATACGAAGAACGATTCTGAGCCCTTACCATCTACCGACTTCCCGCGAACTTAACAATGTCGTCGGTCCATCTGGTGGGTGGGCGCCCTACGTTTCGTCTTCCGGTTCGTGGTCGCCATTCGAGAACCTTTATTCCCCAACGGTTGTCGATTCTTCGAGCTAATGACGTTTATAAATAGTTATAAATACGTACTGATTAAAATCAAAGCTTGCAAGCCCCTAGCTTAAGTGACTGAAACATAATACTGATAATACGAACAAACACGCACTTGACATCTCAAGCACTCAGCCGCTGCTCGGGTTACAGACAGATGGACAGACCGACTTTACTATAGATAAATCGTCCTTACTTTTACTGCTCCTGTGACATCTAATCTAATATTGTATAAAATTTGACGCTATTTCTCCTAGAATATTTATTTTAATTTTTGCTTCTTATTTATTTTTACCAATTTATATTTTAAGACATCTTAATTAATTCGATATTGTAAAAACTGACATGCAGCCAATTGTGATAATGTGGTCATTGGGATAGCCAGTTGTGTAAATGAACTGAACTGAACTTTAAAAGATACACTGACGTAGGGCACGTTCCTGACGTGCGTGACCTACGAGGCAATGGTTACCACTTAACATCAGGTGGGTCATATGCTTGTTCCATCAGCTAGTTAACATTAGAAAACATTTTATTTTTTTGCAAGATTATTTTTATCTGGTTCTGTTTTTTTTTATTTCTTTCTTTTTCTACTACTTACTGCTTAAACTTACTCTTAAAGGAAAATCTTTAAAGATAATTCTTCTTTTTTAGGGTTCCGTAGCCAAATGGCAAAAACGGAACCCCTATAGATTCGTCATGTCTGTCTGTATGTCCGTCCGTACCTATGTCACAGCCATGTTTCTCTGAAACTATAGGAGATACACTGATGAAACTCACGATTCACGATTTCCTCACGATGTTTTCCTTCACCGTTTGAGAGTACTGGCATAGTGCACATAAAATTAAAGATGATTAAGACATGTTCACACTAACCTTTGCAAATTCAATTTTGAGGGTACAGCATCCGGAGTATATGTCACAGCCATTCAGCGCCTCCTTCGCTCTCGTCGCTGATTCCACACATTCGAACTTGTGGCGATGGGTTAAGGTTCATATTTGCTTGGTACACAATAAAAAAGTACACAGGCATTGCATCTATTGTTGATGATTTATACGTCAGGGGCAACTGGTGATTACTCATACCCTACTTGCGGGACGCTATAGTGCCTGGGACAGGGATTTTACAAAGTTTGCCCAGCACCCAGCATTTTCCTCACGATTTTTTCTTTCACCGTTTCAGAGTACTGGCATTGCGCACAAAGATCTTTGGACAGAAAAACTCATTGGCACATGACTGTATTTGAAATTTTGAACCCACGACCTTATCATCGGATGGCGGGGCCACTACCACTAGGCCACCAGTGCACTTAATTATGTTATGAGTAATGACTCTTATAGCAGTCTTGAGAATAAATTAGAGCACAAAGCATCTGGCATAACTTTAAGAGAAAGTTTTAACTCAGTAAGTCGAGATTTCTTTAATTTAAATTTTGTACAACTTTTCCTTACTATTTTCTTGTTTCTTCGTAACTAAATTTCTAAGGACAATTTTTTTTCATCTATAAAAATACCTAATAATACTGTGGAAACACAACACTATCTAGCCCCTAATTAAGCAGAGCTTGTACTATGGAAACCAGATAACTTATATTATAATACTTATTTTTTTTTTTTGTAAATATATACCTACTTAGAATACAATAAAACACCCAAACCGAGAACAAACATTCACCACACAATTATTTGTTTCTTGTGGGGTCGAACCCACGACCTATACGATATAATTATATCCATCACTTTTTTAAGCTTGTCAAAAACAAGGACCGAAATTTTTTATGCGGCGAATGGAATAATCAGCCATTAAGAAAAAATAAATTAAAATTTCGCAAATAAAATTTTATCAAAAAAGATTGTACTGAGATGTTTTAATAACTTTGAAAGATTATTAAAATAACATTGATAAGACCCTTAATAAAGGTAATGTCTATTAATATTATTCTGTTAAGCAAAAAACTCCAATAAAATTTAATGAAGAAACTTCAGAAATTCTTGGACTTTTTAGGGTTCCGTAGCCAAATGGCAAAAACGGAACCCTTATAGATTCGTCATGTCTGTCTGTCTGTCCGGCCGTGTCACAGCCATTTTTCTCCGAAACCATAAAAGCTAGACTGATGAAATTTGGTGAGTAGATGTATTCTGTGAACCGCATTAAGGTTTTTACACAAAAATAGAAAAAAAACTATAAATTTTGGGGGTCCCCATACTTGAAACTGAAACTCAAAAAATTTTTTTTCATCGAACCCATACGTGTGGGGTATTTATAAATAGGTCTTCAAAAATGATGTTGAGGTTTCTAATATAGTTTTTTTCTAAACTGAATAGTTTGCGCGAGAGACACTTCCAAAGTGGAAAAAAGTTGGCCCCCCCCCCTCTAACTTCTAAAGTAAGAGAATGATAATACTAAAAAAAATATATGTTGTACATTACTATGTAAACTTTCAACGATATTTGGTTTGAACGAGATCTAGTCAGTAGTTTCTTTTTTAATACGTCATAAACGGAAACTCAAAAAAAAATTTTTCATCGAACCCATACGTGTGGGGTATCTATGAATAGGTCTTCAAAAATGATGTTGAGGTTTCTAATATCGTTTTTTTCTAAACTGAATAGTTTGCGCGAGAGACACTTCCAAAGTGGAAAAAAGTTGGTCCCCCCCCCTCTAACTTCTAAAGTAAGAGAATGATAATACTAAAAAAAATATATGTTGTACATTACTATGTAAACTTTCAACGATATTTGGTTTGAACGAGATCTAGTCAGTAGTTTTTTTTTTATACGTCATAAACCGTAAACCGCAATTTACCTTTCAACGAACTACAGGAACCTTATTATGTTACATCAAGTAACATATATAAAGGTTCTTGTAGTTCGTCGTGCTACGGAACCCTTCATGGGCGAGTCCGACTCGCACTTGGCTGCTTTTTTCTCGAATGGTAATATCATTTTGATTTGCACAATTTTACAACGCGGCTGACACCCGATTTATACAAACAGACTTTTAATATCAACTAAGGGTGCGGTCAGAGTGGGAGCGTTAGTTCTGAGGCTCCCATAGTAGTAAGGTTGAGAGAAGAAAAAAATGCTGACAGAAGTGCAAACATGACTAATGACCGCCGAAGTTTGTCGAAGTTTTGACGAAGTTTTTCGATCATTGCCAAAAAGGTAACGAGTGACGGCAGCAAGTTCATTGGATTTTTTTTCTATACCAAAAAAGTTTAAGTGAGCCTAAAGAAACTTTCACTTCAAAAATAATATTTTTTCAGGCTTAGCCAGAAGATAAACTTGACAGAAAACAACAAAAACTAAAAAAAAACAATACCAACTCTTTAGGCTTTAATAGGGACCAAAAAATTTTTTTTTCATCGAACCCATACGTGTGGGGTATCTATGGATAGGTCTTTAAAAATGATGTTGAAGTTTCTAATATCGTTTTTTTCTAAACTGAATAGTTTGCGCGAGAGACACTTCCAAAGTGGAAAAAAGATGGTCCCCCCTCTAACTTCTAAAATAAGAGAATGATAAATCCAAAAAAAATATATGTTGTACATTACTATGCAAACTTCCAACGATATTTGGTTTGAACGAAATCTAGTCAGTAGTTTTTTTTTATACGTCATAAATCGTAAACCGCAATTTACCTTTCGACGAACTACAAAAACCTTTATATTATGTTAATTGATGCTACGGAACCCTTCATGGGCGAGTCCGACTCGCACTTGGCTGCTTTTTTTTCTTCTTCTTCCTGCCCTTATCCCACATTTTGAGTGGTCGGCACAACCATGTTCTCTTCAATTCTCCTATAACAGCCATCATCTCTGTATTCTTTCTTATCCATGCCATCTCTCATCGGGTGTAATATTGTTTTCTAAGTAGGTATGTATATAGTTTAACAACAAAAATATACCTACTATATATTATATCAGCTATCTGGTTCCCATACTACAAGCTCTGCAGTGGATTGTCCACAATATTTATTATTTATCTTTCACTGTTTATCCATCTTTACTTTTCAATTATATTTAGTTTATCCTCTATAATACACAATCTACGTTCCACAATGATATTCTTAAACAAGATATCAACAAAGCTGAATACCTGCTTATCATTCAAATAGTTAAATCAAAGTGTTATTGCAAGTGAGTACCAAAGACGTTGCGATTATTCAAATGAGAGACTATAACGGGAATCCTTTGCTTAATATCGCAGGTTGGGTGTGGCTAGAGTGCAAGCGAGCAGCTGGAGGGGTTCCATTGCTTAATATCATGAGTTCGGTGTGGCTAGAGTGCAAGCGAGCAGCTGGAGGGGTTCCTTTGCTTAATATGCAAGCGAGCAGCGGAATTAAAAAAAAAATAGCTTGCTGTGGTATTGTACTGTTAAATGATTAAAACTGCGATAATAAAATGAAATACTTGTAAGTATTTATTGTTGATATTGTTTTTCAACTAGTTTTTCAGGCGTTTTTAACAATTTCTATGTTCTTGCATTCTTAGAATAACCGTTTCTCAGTTACCAAGCAATTTAAGATTTTTTGTTCAGTTGTTACTGGTGTATTTTTTATGCAAGTTTATTCTTAGGAAGAAAGAAAGAAACATTTATTTACAGACGCTAAGGCGATGGCGCTCAGCTGAAACACTGTCAAATATCGCTGTCGCCATCGCCTAGATGTGTGCAGGCTTTTATCAATATAAGGTACACGCTATACATGCATACAAAAGAGATAGAGAGCCAATAGCTGCAAAACGGTCCCTGACTCAGCGTGAAGTTGCCTAGCAACTAACTTGAACCCGCTATCACTGCGGCGGTTACAGAATCGTAGGCGTCGCTACTCCAGTTTCAAAGTAGAACCACGTAAAACTTCAAGTCATTTGAATAAATCTGCTCCCTACAAGAAAGAAAAAATAAGGAATAAGTAATTAGAAAAGAAAAGTGGATTATGGATCGTGAATTAATTACGCTTTTTCAAGCCTTTTTCTATTACTAAGAACCGGTTTCACGAATGACTAATCAACTGATCAAATAACTGACGAGTTTTTTTTGTCGAAAACTAGCGGCCGCCCGCGGTGTCGCTCGCCCCGTTCCGATTACTTTTTCGGGATAAAAAGTATCCTATGGGCGCTTGTACACGCTAAGAAAAAACGCCGGGTCTACCCAAGAATTCGTGTCGTAACTAGAAAATAACTGTGTACACTGCTCGCAGCGGTGCACGAAAAAGATCTTATCTGCGCAAGACACGACGCGGCGAACGTTGTTGCGTTTTCGAGTGTGGAAAAGACAAAATTCTTGTCGTCTACACGAAGAATTTGTCTTGTCTGCCGCAGGAACGGCAAATTTTCTTAGCGTGTACAAGCGCCCTATGTCCGTTTCCTGGATCTAAGCTACCTACCCATTATTTTTTTATACACCTAGCCAAATAGACTTATGCCCGGGATACACGAGGCTTGTTTTTCAAGCCAGGATAGCAAGATTGCGATAGCAAGCTGCTAGCTTGCTATCGCAGTCTTGTCCTAAACTGCTTGCAGTTTCGCGTAAACAAAACTAGCTTCATTTTTCAAATAGCAGTTCTGTAAACTAGCTTGCTAGCTTACTATCACTAACTTGCTATCCTAGTTTGAAAAAAAAATGAAAACGTGGCTGTGTTATGGACACGGTTTCTTGTAGAGATCATCCAATCTTAAACTGCACGCCCCACTACTTTAGTCAGTCAAAGTAAATTGTTCTTTATCACTTTCTTCCCAAGGCTCTTTTTTAAGTACTTTGCTGTGAGTCAATGTCAAGAAAACGTCGTGGAGGGGCATCTTAAACTGCACGCCCCACTACTTTAGTCAGTCAAAGTAAATTGTTCTTTATCACTTTCTTCCCAAGGCTCTTTTTTAAGTACTTTGCTGTGAGTCAATGTCAAGAAAACGTCGTGGAGGGGCGTGCATTCTAAGGCCCGTATTCCAAAACCGAACTTGAGTCTGAGTCGAGCCTCAAGCATAGATTTTATGACAGTTCTCCATTGAAAAGTGTCAAAAATCTGTGCTTGAAGCTCGACTCAGACTCAAGTACTGTTTCAGAATACGGGCCTAAGACTGGTTTATCTCTACGTGAATACGTCTCGTAACTTCGGGGCTTCCCCCTCCGCCGCGCGCGATGTGAGTCTTTACTTAGCGTATCTTTGATTATTTAGCTATCTAGTGGTGTAATTGAATTTGGAAAGGGATGATAGATATGTAGCTGCAACACTAAACTGTATCCCCCGATTTTGTAATCATTCGTTTTTTAATTGCGCCCCAAGCAATTTAAAAGACGTATTCACGTCAAAACTAGCCTCGTGTATCCCGGGCATTAATAAGTCCTTCTACACATAGGTGCGTCATTACTTTCGTAGCTATGCGTGTTTACATTTGGAAGGCCAATTACTTTTTCGATGTTGATTTGAAAAGTAATTATTTTTAGTACGGCTGGTTAGTGAACCCATTTATATACAGAAAACTGGTTAAAGCATTTGACAGAATACATTAGTATTCGTTCTACTAATAAAAGTTATAGTTTAAACAAAGAAAACATGGATGAACTGTGTGAAAGATGACATGGATAAAAAAGAAAGGTGGCTGGCAGAGGGGAATGGAGGAGGAAGACATGTTGTGCCGACCACACGCTTTGTTGTAGGCAATGATTACCGCTTAACATCAGGTAGGTCATATGCTTGTTCTATAAACAAGTTGTTTATTGAAAAAAATTCAAACAAAATTTTTCCTCATTAGTGTAAAATCAAATATCAAACTTTATAATTAGGAAACTTTCCCGGTCGTTATGGCCTGCGCACATCTAAGCGATAGCGATGGCGACCAGCAGAAACGCTGTCAAATATCGCTGTCATATTTGCAGCGTTTCAGCTAAACGCCATCGCCACCGCCTAGATGCGCGCAGGCCTTTAAAGCTATTAAACTAATGTCAGTTATTAAAACGAAAGATGTGTTTATTAGCGGGGAAATATTAGGCGTAAATAACGATTTGATAGCTCTTTGAAAGTGTCTTAATGCATGATATACGGCGTTTTAATATAGTTCAACTAAAAATAGCTCTATTCGTGAAAACTCGCGGGACTTCGTCCACGTTAAGCTTTTTCCATAAATAAATTAATAAATAACGGTTTGGTACCTACCGCTGTTTTGTTATGATCCTTTAACAAAATAATTATAAGTTTAAAAAACTTGAGAAACCGACTTCATTGTCAAACGGCTAAACCGATTTTAATCAAATTTGTTTGGGACAATCTGGACGTAAGAATAACCAAATAAAAAAAATAATTTTCTAAATCGGTTCATAAATGACGGAGGCATGCAGTTACAAACATTAAAAAAATTATTTAAAAAAAATGGCAACACCGATTTTAATAAAATTAAAATGGGACCAATCTGGAAGCAGTACCTTTCAGATAAAAAAATAATTTTTCAAATCGGCTCACAAATGACGAAGTTATGCGGTAACAAACATTAAAAAAAAAAAAAAAAAAAAAAAAAAAAAAAAAAAAAAAAAAAAAAACATACAACCGAATTGAGAACCTCCTCCTTTTTGATTGGAAGTCGGTTAACAAAAATAAAAATATCATTGAAGTTGCAGACATCACGAATTTAACACGTTGCCGACCCTTTAAACGCCCTTTTTAAAGACCCCCATGCTATAGTCTTTAGGGAAAACCTCAGCAGGGAGATCATCCTACAGCCTCAGTGTTCGCGGAAGGAAGTTCCTCTGAGACTGAGTTTTTGTACTAGTAGAGCCCTTCGCTCGCCCGGTGCGTACTACCACCATGCCTATTCCTGCCGTGAAGCAGCATCACTGTGTTTCGGTTTGAAGGGTGTGGGTGCCGGTCACATTACTGGCACGTGAGGCTGAACATCTGTATGCCTCAAGTTGATAGAAGCAGAGCAGCGCATCGTAGGGCACGTTCCTGACGTGCGTAACCTACGAGGCAATGCTTTGTTATAGGCGATGGTTACCACTTAACACCAGGTATGCTTTTTTATGAAACAACGGGATATTTACCATGATTAAATTTTGATGAGTTGATCCGATATTTCGGCACAGTTGCATGCACCATGATCACGGTTGAACTGAAGTCCACGAGTAAAAGAAATGTTATTGGCAGATAAATCGATCTACCCTCTTTCGCACTCTTTTATTGGTTTCGAGACTACTATTGGTTCCATTCTCACTATTTTGTCGATTTCGACAATAATAGTGTTAAAAACCATGATAGTTTCAAAAGTTATACCAGGTATGCTTGTTCCAACAGCCAATTGTATAAAAAAAAATTGGTTGTCTGTAAAGCCGGTTTACTGACGATAGTTGAACGTGACAACGTCATAATAAAATAGTAGGACTCGGACTCGGACCCTTACCCTTAGCCTTACCCGGACCCGGGGCTCGGGCTCGACGGAACGACGGAACGGCGGAACGACGGTTACGACGCATGAGTCATGTTTTTTCGTGCGTGCAGCCGGCTCCATCAATTTATAAGACGTTTTCACGTCAAAAACTGAGTTGTTCCACCAACTCGTCAGTGTTGTAGAATAGTGACCCCCAAAGCCTGAAAGGCAAACGTTGTCGGAACTCGTAGACGTAACTTTGAGAGCTAACTTTACATTTCACGCCAAACTCTCTAGCACGCATTTGGCAAGGAGTATTTGCATTGCCATGTGTCTAGCAAAGGCATTAAGGGGCCGGCGAATTTTCATACAAACGTAATACCAAAATGATTACTAATTTAAGCAGATTTTCAATATATTACTGTAATAATTGTATTTGTATAGTATTTATCTAGGTTCCTCAACAGTTTTAATTTTAAATTACTAACCAAATCAAATGAAATTAACGCCAATCACATTTTGCAATGAAAAATATTGTGTAAAGTGATATAGTGAAAATCTGCTTAAATTAGAAATCATTTTGGTATTACGTTTGTATGAAAATTCGCCCTCCGCCGGCCCCTTAACTTTGGTACTGACCGCCCTCTTCATTATAGTCTTATTAGCAAGAAAATAGAGTGATTGAAACAGAAATTGAGGAATGAGCTACCAGAGGTCTTTCCCCTCAGCTATAACATGAATAGGTTCAAAAAAAAATAAAAAAAGTTTCTTCAGGGTAGGCAACGCAACGACAGCACCCTTGGTTTCTTTGGTGTATGGGCGACGGTGACCGCTTACCATCAGGTGGGCCGTAAGCCCGTTTGCATTAAAAAAAAGTTAAACTAGGAATAAGATATAGTTTAACACACTAATATTAAAAATGTGAAAGTTTGTAAAGATGGATGTTTCTTACTCAATAACTCTAAAACGGCTGAACGGATTTGGATGACATTTGGCACAGATATAGATTATGGTCTGGAATACTTAAACACATAAGCACATAGGCTACTTTTAATCCCGAAAAATTTGCGAGCGAAGCCGCGGGCGGCCACTAGTACATTCGTATGTTTTAAATTATTGTTCCTTGTTTCACCATTGTTAGTTTTAAGGTGTGCAATAATGAATTTTCTATTCTATTCTATATTTCTGGTCCATATTTGAAAAAAAAATCTACTCTTTGTCGTGTCACTAGTTCTTTCGAACAAATGTGGTGAAAGGAAGTGCGTAATATGCTGTGCGGTGAAAGTAATTAATTAGATACCTTTGAACAAAAAAAAAAATAATTACAAATGCCTGAATTAACACAGATATTTTTAATCTAGTTTAACAAATAGATATCAATTTGTTTTTTTAAGTTCAACAACCCCAGTAAGTATTGACCTTGGATTCAATGTGTTTCAACGGCAACCTGTTACACAGAAAACATTGGATTTTATTCCGAGAGAAGTTGAACAGAAATTTATATTTCCATAAGTGCTTCGGAGTATTTGCAACGAAATGGACGTTTGCTTCGATTTCAAAGATGTCGAGCGTAAAATTTGAATCGTTTAATGTCCCTATTTTTATATCAAAATATTACATAAGTCGTTTTGTATCAGTTTTAGCCAACTAATCGAAAATTTGAAAATTTTTTATTAGCGTCACCTATATTTGTATCCTACTGATATTATAAACGCGAAAATTTATAAGTATGGTATGAATTTATAAGTATTGGATAGATGTTTGTTATTCTTTCAGGTAAAAACTACTGAATGGATTTTAATGAAACGGAACGGGGCGAGCGAAGCCGCGGGCAGTCGCTATATATTTTACCTACATATGTTGAACCTTGTATGTACATATGTACAAACTAAACCATGTGTAAAGCAATAAATGTATTGAGTATGTATGTAACCGACTTTTTGGTCGTGATTTTGACCCACTTTTAAACGGTCAGATTTCATAAAAACTTAGTAGATTTATCGAGAACCGATGACAATACACTAATTTGATAATATTTTTTCCATTATTTCAAACCTTATCGACAGAAGCTTAAAATAACTTCATCTAAATTACTCCAATTTACTGTGCGAAAAAATATAACAAAAAAAAATATTTTATTTATTTTTCACTACTTAATCTGTTTCTCTTGTTTTCTCCCACACAAACCTTCAGAGGTATTGGAGGAATCCCTCTTCAATCTAAAACTCGAAACTTTCAAAACTTTACGATTTCACTGTTTACGACACTGTCGTAAAATCTATGTCCACTATTACGCAATCTACGTTACGTAAACCGTAAAATTACGTAGTGAGTATCGTAAACTACGAGATGTTTTATATTTAAGATTAACGTTTTCAAGTGCTGAATTTATTTTGACGCTTAAGTTAATAGATTGCCAAATCATTGGCATTTTATTGTATACTAGTGGAATGCCGCGATTTCGTTCGTGTTAAGCTTTTTCCATAGAAACTTTACCACGTCTTTAAGGCTTGAATTTTCAAAAATTCTTTCTAAATGTATCTTAAATTTTCATAAAGAACACACCGTCCAAATGTCCAGTCGCCAGGACTAACGGTTTAGGCAGTGTTTTGTTTTTATATGTATTTATTTTGTATACTAGCAGCTGCCATGGCTTTGCTCTCTTCATCATCATCAACCTATATCAGTCCACTGCTGGACGTAGTTCTCTCCCAAGACGCGCCACTGAGTTATGCTCTCTTGGTAGCTTGTATTGCCAACATTATCAACGTTGCTCCTTTTTGAGTTCAGTTATTTTTTTTTTCTCGTTTTTGTTTGATTTTCGGACAAAAACTCTACGTATTTAATAAGGTTATGAACTAATTGTATTTTAAATTTTATCCTAACTGGCCCAGTGCCCAGTTAAGCCATAAAATGATTACGCCATAATCACTGGATTATGGCGTAATAATTTTATCCAATTTGGTTCAGTGGCTAGGGCATGATTTAACCACAAACATTTCAACATCTTAATATTCAAACATCTAACATATTGCTTTTATAATATTAGTAGTATTTTTATGTTAATTTTGTTTTTGCTATCATCGAGTTAATCTTCAGAGAAGCCACACATTTGTAACTAAATCCATGATAAATGGTATTGAGTTCAACGGAATATTTATCATTATTCGCAGAAGATAAATTGCGATCATTTGTCCGAATAAAAAGAAGTTCAAAGCGAGAAATAAAAGCAAACATATTTAGACATTTCAATTCTAGACTTTCATGAATCATTTGGTTTGTTTTAGCATTTAACGCCAACCAAAACCTCTTAAATTTGGCTACAAAAACCATTTATCTAATTTATAAAATCGCGGGTCTTCAAAATTTTGTCTAGGCGACTGATCGAGGCGAGACGCGTGACCCAAGAGCTGGTGGGTATCTGGCGCAGCGTATAAGCATTGCTATTCAGCGTGGCAATGCCGCCAGCGTCTTGGGGACGCTTCCGTCTGGCACTGATTTGGATCAGTTGAGCTATCTCTAGATCGTTTGTAACGATCTGCAGATAGCTCAACTGTTTCTTGTGTATTTTGTACATTTTGTAAATATTTGTTTAATTGTAAGTTTCTTTGTGTAAATAAATTTATCTAATACGATCCATACCTAAATGCTGGTAGTTACGAGTGAATTTCGCATGATTTGATATCTATATATATAAAACAAAGTCGTTTTAGTTACACTATTTATATCTCAAGAACGGATGAACCAATTTGGCTGAAAACTAGTGGGAAGCTTAGAACCAGAAGACGGACATAGGATACTTTTTATCCCGAAAAAGTATCGGGACGGGGCGTGCAAAGCCACGGGTTGCTGCTAGTATGTTATAAAATACAACGTCGGTATTCTTAAGCTATTAATTTCAAAAATAAATGTATTAACGATTGATATTATTAGCGTTATAAATAAGTTTTCGTTTTAAGTGGAGAAAAATGAAGGATGATCTCATACACGTGGGTTGAGAAATGTTTGAGTGCGGTGTTTGGTTTGGATGATATAAACCAAATGCTAGCCTAAATATAATTAATGAGCTTTTTATAAACGATTATTACAAACCAATGCAATAAATAACCTATTTTTTATAATCGATTATAATTAATGAAAACGCCATGCAACTTTCTTGTTCTGCCTAGTAGTACGTGTCAGTTACGTACGCATAGGTTTCAGGCGTAAGTAATATCAAATGGACTCCTTATGGTTTAGAATATGGAGGCAGAGTCGAGAGTTTCAAAGTGATTTTACTAAATGAAGATAGATTTTGATCATTTCCAACCACATCAAAGCAAAATGTTTCTGATGATGTTTATACTCAAGTTTAATTTTTAACCAAAAGTGATAATTTTATCATTCATATTTAGGACCTGACATCGTAAGGAAACCGGCATGACGTATATATAACCAAAAAATTACGAAAACGTATCTAGTGCACGAAAGTAGCTTTTTTGAGGCGCAAATTAAATCCTTTCACCACACTCGTTCGACAGAACTGGCGACACACGTGTGTGTGTGTCAAATAAACGTATTTTCATTAAATATTTTTATTAAGATTCTTTCAGACCACCGTCCGCGAATCTATTAAAATCAGATATGTCAGAAAACAAAACAAATTAAACATTCCCACACCTGTTGTAACTCTTCACGGTGTACGTCAAGATTCGATTGCCGCTTATTTACGGGAGTTTTTTACGATCGCTGAAACTAGGGCGGCGCAAAGTGAAATGGTGCGGCCCTTTATCTAGCGATAAATCGATTTTAACAACTCAAAACTGATAAATAGAAGCGGAGGAAACAACGTAGGACGCTCGAAGAACCAACAACATTGTTACTAATATAACTATTATTTTTGATTTGTTAAAGGATCATACATAAAATCTGTAGGAACCAAGCCGTTGGTTTGTTACCTGTTCTTCTAGGTTTGGTCGCGTGGAACTGGCACCTTGACTCACCTAGCTTTAAGACGTTTCAGAGTGATCCTTGTGATACTACACATATTAGACTTTGTTAGAATCGCGGGACGTCGATGCATGGTAATAACTCAGAATCATTCTTCCTGGAAACGTATAGGGGAGGCTTACGTCGTCGTACAGCAGTGGACTTCTATTGGCTAATGATGATGATTAACTGAAAATACTTTTTTTTATGAAAATAGAATGAAACTGAAAAAAATTATTGAACGTCTTACTGAAACGTGAGGCACTTAGATACACATAAAGGTGTAAGTGCCTCGCATAAAAAAATATTATTACCTCAGCATTTTTTATACCAACTGGTAATCACAAAACAAACATCTTAAGAAACAAAAAATTTAACATAGACATTTAATTATTTAAACGCGCGTAGTTTTATTGATATTTAAAACAAGGAACACAGAAACGCCATTAGTTTTGTAAAGCTGTTAATTTTTACTGTTGTAGCATAGTTTTATTTAATTTTAAACAGTCCGGGTTGCCATGTTGTTCCAAAATAATTTAATTTAATAGCTATAGTGAGATATTTAATATCTTAACTAAATTTATAATAACGTTATCATCATCATCAGCCTGTCGAAGTCCATCGCTAGACATAAGCAAAAATTTGGCAAAATTTTTGATCACTTGGTGAGTGGTTTGGTTTCTTCGTCGGGCCCTTTTTGCGTGACGCTTGACACATGTTTTCGACCTGACCATTTTCTGATCTACCCATTTTTGGCCTTATACCGCCGAAACGCCCATGTCATATGACTAAAAAACGACCCAATTTAAAACTTGAAATATTTTAAGTAAATTTAATTTAAACACAGCTTTCAGCCCATGAATCGCTCACACTCCGACCAAACCCAAAGAAAAATATACATTTTTATTTTTACGGCTCCACTTCTCTCTTAAGTACGATAACTCACAAAAAACTGTTTTTATGCGTTAGAATTGATGTACTAACTGGGAGGTATAGTTATTTACTTTTTAGTGAAAATTTGTCTACACTAACTTGTAGGTTGTGGGTTGAATTTATCACACCTAATAGGTTGACGTTTGACGTTTCTTCTATTTATAGGTTGAATATTATATAAAAAAAATACGGGTTGCACTCCGGGAGTGCCGGCAGAAGTGAAAACTTGATTATTAACGTTGAGCATGTTTGATATTTTGGAATGGTTAGGGGGGGCTTGTTTGTTATTTGGCACGCTGTAACATACACGAACATTCGCGCAAGCGCCCTGCGCTGCCTAAACGAAACAGTAGGCCCAGGCATACATTTTCGCCGCGCCGTAGAGAGGGGATAGCTGTCTACTCTCCATCCGTCTTACGCTTTTTCGATCAGGTCACGTGTCCTGACGCGCTGACGCGAGTTTAAGATTTTATACCCATTACAGAAAAAGTGCTCAACGCCGCTAAAGAAATTTTCACTTCAAAAATTGGTTGTCTGTAAAGTCGGCTTACTAACGATAGTTGAACGTGACAACGTCATACAGCTGTCCACGCGGACGCATCGCTCACTCAAGTAGGAGAGAGACAGATGTCGAACGCTACCGAACGCGGAGGCCGATTGCGCCTCTTTGTCGCTCGTTCCGCGCTCTCGCTTGCACTTCAAGCCTTAAATGGAACGCCTCAGAGCGAGGTAACGCCGTATGAGTCATGTTTTTTCGTGCGTGCAGCCGGCTCCATCAAATTATAAGACGGTGTCACGTCAAAAACGGTAGGAACCAAGCCGTAGTTTGTTGCCTGTTCTTCTAGGCTTGGTTGCGTGGAACTGGCACCTAGACTCACCTAGCTTTAAGACGTTTCAAAGTGATTCTTGCAATCCTACTGAATAAACACACTTTTGATTTTGATTTTGACCCACTTCGGAGTCGATGCGCCGGGATAGTAAGTAGTAAGTAGTATTTAGTAGTGTGATATAGTTTAAATCAGTAGTGATTTGATTTGAAAAGGATATTCAACCATGGCTTGTACTCCGTTCTTCTTGAACACGACGATCCTTTGAACCTGGCCGTGTGGTGTGCTGATTGTGTGTATAACATCCTGCAACAAACACAAAAATACATTTAATTTCATTTATTTATAACCACATCTAAATACCTAGAAAGATTGGTGGGAAGCCGTCTAAAATCGTGATATTTGGAAGATTTTGATTATTAATTAGTTTTTAATTTATTTATTGATCAGACAACTATAATTTATTTATTAATTTTGGAAGACCTTTGCCCAGCAGTGGGATAGTTCAAGTAATAGTAGTACTTTAAGTTTATTTATATGTGATTTCTCTGTTGGAAGCCCTTAATAAAAAAATAAAAAAAATTAAAACCAATCTTCAGTCGATGTGATCACAGTTAAGTTGAAAGAAATTCTTTTACAGGTTTCAGCGTCTTTAATATGACCAAGAACCGTTTAAAGAAGTTAAAAACCTGATAACCTAATTATATTTATTACACCCTTATTTATATTTGTTTATTTATATGGGCCATATATAGCAGTAAATATCACCTACAAAGCATTGCCTCGTAGGTCACGCACGTCAGCAATTTGCCCTACGATGGACTGCCCTGCGTCCATCAACTTGAGGCATACAGATGTTCAGGCTCACGTGCCAGTAATGTCACCGGCACCCACACCCTTCAAACCGAAACACAGCGATGCTGCTTTACGGCAGAAATAGGCATGGTGGTAGGACGCACCTAAACGAGAATAATAAACTTCTATTAGTTATTAGGTTCTTTATTTTTGTTTAATGACTAGGTTAGACAAGTAGTTAAACGTTGTTTATTATTAACCACTTTATTTGTATTTGGAAATAACGTAAAAGTTTTAGATAATATAGCTGTTGGCGGTAGAGGTAACCGCTTAACATCAGGTGGGCTAATCGCTTGCTCCAAAGATTGTTTATAAAAAATTGAACAAGCTCATGCGCATGCTTAGTGTTCCTGACGTGCGTGATCTACGAGGCAATGCTTTGTTATAGGCGATGGTTACCGCTTAACATCAGGTGGGCCATATGCTTGTTCCATCAACTTGTAGTGTAAAAAAAAAATGCATTGTATAAGTATAAGTTGATACAGAATCATTTTATTTCATCCAAATATTAATTAAAACACGAACAAATAAGAAAAAGCAGCCAAGTGCGAGTCGGACTCGCCCATGAAGGGTTCTGTACAAGAACCTTTATATTATGTTACTTGATGTAACATAATAAGGTTCTTGTTGTTCGTCGAAAGGTAAATTGCGGTTTACGGTTTATGACGTATAAAAAAAAAACTACTGACTAGATCTCGTTCAAACCAAAAATCGTTAGAAGTTTACATAGTAATGTACAACATATATTTTTTTTAGTATTATCATTCTCTTACTTTAGAAGTTAGAGGGGGGGGGACCAACTTTTTTCCACTTTGGAAGTGTCTCTCGCGCAAACTATTCAGTTTAGAAAAAAACTATATTAGAAACCTCAACATCATTTTTGAAGACCTTTTCATAGATACCCCACACGTATGGGTTAGATGAAAAAAAAATTTTTGAGTTTCAGTTTCAAGTATGGGGACCCCCGAAATTTATAGTTTTATTTTTATTTTTATGTTAAAATCTTAATGCGGTTCACAGAATACATCTACTCGCCAAGTTTCATCAGTCTAGCTCTTACGGTTTCGGAGAAAAATGGCTGTGACATACGGACGGACAGACAGACAGACAGACAGACAGACAGACAGACAGACAGACAGACATGACGAATCTATAAGGGTTCCGTTTTTGCCATTTGGCTACGGAACCCTAAAAACCGCGGTTCGTACACTGCGGGACAAATAAATGCAAATATATTTATGTGTGTTCTGAAATTCAAATGAGGTACATTTAGCGTACACCAGGTGGCGTAAGGAAGTTCAAAGCTACATCGAATGTGCTTGCGGACAAATTATCCGCTCTGGAAGAACAGACGAAAAGAAAAAAATAATGGGAGACCTTATCCATTGTGTTGCCAATGAATCTCCATAAATCCTGCAGTACGTTTCTGTGTGGTGAACAATACCGACTTTTCTATTTATCTAACATCCTTAATTCACCTAGTTAAAAGTGCATTTCAAAGTAATACTTGTGATTTTATTGATGACTTTGTTTACCTTTTTTTTAAAGACTGCCTGTCTATTTTTCAATGCATCCCGATGGAACAAACAGATGACCTGATGTTAGATTATAACAAAGCATAGCCTCGAAATGCACTCGAACGTGCCCTACGATGGCATGCATCAACATGAATCATTCTTATGGTAAGCCTCATATGGCAGTAATTTCACTTAAAACTTAGTCACTCATCACAGATTACAAAATCATCGCTGATTAACTGCATTAATTACTGAAAATAACAAAGCAGCTCACAGTGATGTAACTCACAAAGGCTCTGTATTTACTTATGCCAACGAGCCCGTTATTTTGTCCCGCAGTGTACACGGCGAGCCGCAATACCGCCACCCACTTGTTGGAATTGAAAACCCGATCCTGACGCGTCCCTACACTACTCACGTACGAGGCAGGGTTGGCACTGCAAGTAATTTAAATTGGTAAATTGGTATTGGTATATGGTAATCGGAATATTTACCATGATTATAAAACCAAGACGTAGATAGATAGATAGAAAATACTTTATTGCACACAACAAATTATAAAAGTACAGGGTGCATAAAAATACTTAAAACTATTTGCATCATACAATGGGCGGCCTTATCGCTAAATAGCAATCTCTATCAGACAACCTTTGGATGGAATGGACTCAAGATATTTAAAACGACTCAAGATATTTAAGGCGTAGCAAGATGGAGGACGAAATAGTCACAGTGGCGGGCGAAAAAGAATTGGACTGGCACAAGATCGAGGTAGATGGCACAAACTAAGGAAGGCTTATACCCAGCAGTGGGTAAGAAGTCGGACTCTGGATGATCATGAACATGATTTTTTTTATGGTTAAAACCATGATAACCCATCGCAAGTAATTTTATCTCCAATTATCGTAGAAAATATTCAATAGTGAAACTTTTTTTATTACCAAAAGTAAAGAATCTTCAAGAACTTTTAATTTTTTGTTTTTTTAACGCATTTTAGATAGATTTTATTATAAGAATAAACTCAGATATTTATCATATTATTAAACCGCTGTTGCTGTGGCAGCCCTAATCGTGTCGTTCCTATGATAACATTTGCAATCGACATAATAAGTTTTTTAATAAAATTCCCTCTTTATCCTCCCACCGACTAGGTTTATCCGTTTTAAATGCAACGCAGTGTACATTACTTTACTTTTTGTGTTGCTATCAGGACAATATGTTTTTTTAAGTCCATGTCTGATGTTTTCTGTCACAAATAAATAAATAAATATTGTGGTTAATGCTACTATCTAGCCCCATATAAGGCAGAGCTTGTACTATGGAAGCCAGATAGCTGATAAAATACATACATACTTAGAAATAGAATACCCACATTTTGTAATTACTCGTACATACTTAAAATACAATATAACACCCAGACAGCGAACAAACATCTACGTTCACCACACAAATATTTGTTCTCGGTGGGGTTTGAACCCTCGACCTACGGCGCAGAAGGCCAAACTACTACCAGCTGAGCTGAGAGGCCAATCATATTTGAGACTTTACCTCGAAAGCCTAAGAAAAAGATCATCATCATTAGCCTGAAGAACTCCACTGCTGGTCAAACCCCAAACTTTTTCAGAAATAGCTATTCTGAGCCCTCTCCATCCACCAACTTCCCGCGATCATAACAATGTCATCGGTACGTCGAAACTAGATCGGTGCTCTACAAGGAAGACGTAGACACGTCTGCTTCCCAAAGGGGTAGGCAGTCAAAGGCGTTACCCACTCAATTACCCCGTCGAACAGTTTGAAGACAAATTAAACTACAATAGATGCATCCTTTGAGACGCTCATATTGACTAGTTAAGGGTTACTACTCTAAATTCAACTCGCCGTTAATTTACGGCCGGTATTACCAGCTTTTATTTAAAATGTCAAACAACCCCTTTCGATGGACCGACGATGTTTTTAAGATCACGACAAGTCGTTTGAATAGACTCAAAATCTTTATTGCACATTTTTTAATACTGACTACCCCCTTAGACATCGATCGTAAAATAATTTTAGAGTAGGTACCTATTTGTCCTACCTATATCTAGAAAGCCTAATAACCGCAGACTCCAGATGTACACCTGATATTAAATCTCGAATAGCTATAGCTAAACACGCATTTCACAATAAGAAATATATATTTACATCCAGAATAGCAAAACACATTAAAAATAAATTTATAAAAAGTGATGTATGGAGCTTAGCTTTATATGGCTGTGAGACATGGACATTGACGCAACGGGATAGAGAACGACTGGAAGCTTTCGAAATGTGGTGCTGGCGGAGGATGGAGAAAATTAGTTGGACAGAAAAAGTTACGAACAACGAGGTCTTAGAGCGAGTAAAGGAGAAGAGAGTTATACTTGAGACGATACAAAACCGAAAAGGAAAAATGTTTGGACATCTTCTACGACATGACAGCTACATAAAGAACACCATTGAAGGAAAGGTTGAAGGGAACCGGGGAAGAGGAAGGCCAAGAATTAGTTACATGAGCCAGATAAAAGAAAAAGTCGCTGTCATGTCGTATAAGGAAGTCAAGGAGGCCGCATTCGAAAGACTTAATTGGAGAAAACTGCATCAAAACCCCGACAAGAACTAAGCTCTTAAATTTAAGAAGAAGAAGACCTATTTGTACAAGTTGCATAATTAAACAGGATCTAGAAAAGAAAATCGCACTTGAAATCCTTTCATCACACTGGCACTCACTGGTTCGAAATAAACACTAATATAATAAATAAAAAGCAGCCAAGTGCGAGTCGGACTCGCCCATGAAGGGTTCCGTAGCATCAAGTAACATAATATACAGAAAATAAACAGGAAACAGGTTCTTGTAGTTCGTCGAAAGGTAAATTGCGGTTTACGATTTATGACGTATAAAAAAAAAACTACTGGCTAGATCTCGTTCAAACCAAATATCGTTGAAAGTTTGCATAGTAATGTACAACATATATTTTTTTTAGTTTTATCATTCCCTTATTTTAGAAGTTAGAGGGGGGGGGACCAACTTTTTTCAACTTTGGAAGTGTCTCTCGCGCAAACTGTTCAGTTTAGAAAAAAACTATATTAGAAACCTCAACATTATTTTTGAAGACCTATCCATAGATACCCCACACGTATGGGTTCGACGAAAAAATTTTTTTTGAGTTACAGTTTAAAGTATGGGGACCCCCAAAATTTATAGTTTTTTTTCTATTTTTGTGTAAAAATCTTAATGCGGTTTACAGAATACATCTACTCACCAAGTTTCATCAGTGTAGCTCTTATAGTTTCGGAGAAAAATGGCTGTGACACGGTCGGACAGACAGACAGACAGACAGACAGACAGACAGACAGACAGACAGACAGACATGACGAATCTATAAGGGTTCCGTTTTTGCCATTTGGCTACGGAACCCTAAAAAAGAAGAATCTAGGAGTCCATCTATCTTCAACTAATAGATGGAACAAGCATATGGCCCACCTGATGTTAAGTGGTAACCATCACCTAAAACAAAGCATTGCCTGGCAAAATGTGCCTTTTGGCTACCACATTTGATCTAATCTAAGCCAAAAAATGACTTTAGAATAGTAAGACAAGAATTTGAGGGTAAATCATACATGATAATGAAAGAAGGCCACCGTATCTTGGCAAACCGGAACTTAAGTGAAAGCTGCGACTTAACTAGTAGCTCTTAGAAGGCAAGGGAATAGCCAAATTCTGAGTGAACATTCAACATTCGTTAATGAACTTAAATGCACGATTAGTTTGGAAGATATTTTAGAAAACGCGCCTCGCTTACCATGCCTATTTCTCCCGTGAAGCAGCATCGCTGTGTTTCAGTTTGAAGGGTTTGGGTGCCGGTGACATTACTGGCACGTGAGGCTGAACATCTGTATGCCTCAAAATGATGGACGAAGGGTAGTGCATCGTAGGGCACGTTCCTGACGTGCGTGACCTACGAGGCTTTGTTATAGGCGATGGTTACCATTTAACATCAGGTGGGTTATAATGATATACTTGTTCTATCAGCTAGTTGAATAAAAAAAGCCTAATAAAGGTACCTACAAACTAATTTAATCATGGGCGTAGATCAAGTTTACAAATCGTGCTTGTTGCGCTATTTTTGCTTGCTATAAATAAAACCTTATAAATAAATTCGCTCTGTTTTCTTCAGCAAAATGAAACCTTCTTTCAGCCATTTTCCTAGAAAATTGGTTCGAAATCGTTCCCACTCCAGTACTCTATCGCGTCTCGCTGGCGGTACAGTCAGCGCCAGAAGTGAATTCAATAATGCAAGACGATTTTCTGTTTGTTCTGTATTTTGCAGTTCAAAAATACATACACAACTTTTTTTGTCAGTAAATAATTTTTTGCTAGAACTTTATTGCGTGACAAATTTGTTAAAAGCAAATATCTTTTGTTTAATATTCGCCCTGCGATGTACTGCCCTGCGTGCATTAACTTGAGGCACACATATGTTCAGTCTCACGTGCCAGTAATGTCACCGGCACCCACAACCTTCAAACCGAAACACAGCGATGCTGCTTCACGGCAGAAATAGGCATGGTATTGAGTATTTATATTTAATGTTAAGTTATAAGTTATGTGTAACCTATTTTAGTTTACAAGGTTGCAAATAAATGTTTTGATTTGATATGATTTATTTTCAAAATGTTACCCTTATATCGGTGACTGTATGCACAATTATTCTGCACCCGTGCAGATTGTCATGCACACGTGCTCGTTCCGACGGACCAGTGCACCCTTAACAACGCTACGAGAATCCGTAGCACCTCTACAAGAATACGTAGACCCTCTACGATATTGATATTATTGTAAAATACTTTTACGTTCGTAGATCCTCTACGGAATTTCGTAGATCGTCTACAGAAATTCGTAGGCGGTCAACAAAAGTATAAGCTGAACAGTACTTTCTGCTTTTATGTTTTTTTTCTTTTATAAAAGATTTCTGTGTCTGTCAATTACAATTTTTTTTTATATTTTTCTTTCCATATATTTATTTCATCCATACATTTTACATAGAGCTGGAGCATACTTTGTATGACCACTACAATGACGCAGTCCGTCTTTTTAAAGAAGAAAGGCAAGAGCGTGAAAAGCTTCAGGGCCTTGTTGGGAACTTGAAGAATCAAATTGAAGTTCTTCAAGAGCAGCTGAAATGCGTTGCGCAATCAACAAACATGCCATCAACATCAAGCATGGAAACTTCCTCGGTACAGGTGGAATATGTTACGGACGAGGAAGAACTAGCAAAAGAGACAGAGTGGATAAGAGCGAAATCCAGGAAAAAGCGGAAAATGAACACCTCGCTCACTGTCTCACCACAAGGAAATGCCAATTCTCCAGCAAAAGAAAGACCAAAAAAAATTCCTTCCCCACCTCCGATCATAGTAGACGGGGTAAATAATTACCAAAATTTTTACGACTCCTTGTCTTTAAAACAGCCCGCTGGTACCTTTAAAATCAAGATATTAAGCGGTGAGAGTGTTAAAGTAAATGCCATCAATGATGAAGCATACAGAGCCTTAACAAAAATTCTAAGCGAAAGCGAGTGCCCTTGGCACTCCTATGAAAACAAACAGGAGAGACCGATAAGAGTTATGGTCAAGAAATTGCCTTCCTCGTGTAAACCTGACCGAATTATCGAAGACCTAAATGGAAGAGGCTACAAGATTGAAGAAGTTGTGAACAAACTAAGTTGGAAAACTAAGGAACCACTAAACATGTTCATGGCCACCTTCAGCAACGAAGAAGATATAAAAAAAATATATGAAATAAAACATATATTGGGGTGCGTGGTCGAGATTCAACCACTAAGATCCACCAAACTTATCCCACAGTGCAAGAAATGCCAAGTATATGGTCATACACAAAAGTACTGCTCCAAAGAACCAAGGTGTGTTAAATGCACAGGTAAGCACCTTACAAAGGACTGCAAAAAACCTGCAGAAGAAAAACCAAAGTGTGTGCACTGTGGGGAAGCACACCCAGCAAACTACCGAGGCTGCATGGTAGCTAAAGAAATGCAGAAGATGCGGACCAAAAGTATAAATAAAACTCAGGCTACACAGCAAATCTCCAGCAGCAAACAGCAGGTAGCTCCTCCAGGCTCTAACGTAAGAACTCCTTCAGTTAGCACCACTCACAAATCTGTGTCATATGCCCAGGCAACTGCCAAAAATACACCAACCATGCAACGCAAAGAGCCAAGCAACGATAGCAAACTAGATGTCATTCTGAAGTTCATGACATCCTTTGATGAGAGATTGAAAATAATAGAAAATAGCACCAAACAAGCTATTCCTAAGAGTAAAAAATGATTTGTACACTAAAAATCATGGCTTGGAACTGCAATGGGCTACTCAATCATCAAAACGAACTGCAAGTAGTCCTAGACATAGAAAAAGTCGATTTGTGTCTCGTATCTGAAACGCATTTCAATAAACAGTCACACATCACTTTCAAAGGCTATAAAACCTATCATGCACTACACCCAGATAACAAAGGAAGGGGGGGTAGTGCTGTTATCGTGAAAGAAAACATAAAGCACTATGAAATAAGTAAATGTGAAGAGCCAGATATCCAGTCCGTAGCTATTTGCATTAATACAACGCGGTATTCTCTTACGGTAGCAGCCATATACTGCCCACCGCGCCATACGATACATGAACACAACTACTCAAGATTTTTACAAACCCTTGGTGAAAGATTTGTACTTGGAGGTGACTTCAATGCAAAGAATACGTACTGGGGATCCAGACTAACGAATACAAAGGGCAGAAACTTAATGAATTCCATTAAACATATAAAAGGTGACGTTATATCTACTGGTTCACCAACATACTGGCCAACTGACCAAAACAAAATTCCAGACCTGATCGACTTCTTCATCTACAAAAATTTATCGAAGAACTACCTACGAATGAAGCAAAGTTATGATATGAACTCTGACCATTCTGCAATATACCTAGAAATAAGTGAACAAGTTTTACAAATAGAAAACGCTCTGACCCTGGTAAATAAGTATACTGATTGGGAGAGTTTTAAAATAGAATTAGATTTTAATATAGACCTAAAAGTTCCTCTGAAAGCCCCGGAGCAACTTAACTTAGAAATAGACAATTTTACTAAAATCATACAACAGGTTGCCTGGAATAATACACCAGTAAACAAAAAAAGAGGCGCAAGAAACAACTACCCTAAGGATATTTTGCAACTCATAAGTGAAAAAAGAAAACAGAGGAACGTTTGGCACCAAACTAGATTTCCACAAGACAAAACAAAATTAAATAATCTCACAAAACTGCTTAAAAGAAAAATTCAAGCTTTTAATGACGAGTCAACTAACAGCTATCTCCAGAACCTCACCAGTGATCGCAGTACAAACTACTCACTCTGGAAGGCAACTAAACATATGAAACGACCCATTACCCAAATTCCTCCGATTAATATAGGGTCTGGAAAATGGGCCGTTAGTAACGAACAGAAAGCCAAAAGATTTGCAGAACATCTTGAAGAAATATTTACACCTAACGAAGGCCATACAAACCAAGTACCTATGATTAACGAAGTTTGTGACGAAACACTTTCGATAAAGCTGGTTACACCCAGAGAAGTCTGGAGAGAAATAAAACACCATATAAACCCAAAGAAATCTCCTGGATTCGACCTTATCTCGGGAGAAATACTACACCATCTTCCACGAAAAGCACTAGTGAAACTGACGACCCTTATAAACGCAGCACTCAGACTAAAGGTTGTTCCAGATTTATGGAAGGTTGCCGAAGTCATTATGATAGCAAAGCCAGGAAAACCACCTCATGAGACCTCATCTTATAGGCCAATTTCTCTGCTACCTATCATGTCAAAATTATTTGAAAAACTGTTACTGAAAAGACTTAAGCCACTTATAGAAAGTAAAAACATCATACCAGATCACCAATTTGGATTCCGAGAACAGCATTCAACAATAGATCAAGTTCATAGAATCACAGATGTTATCGAGAGGACTCTCGAAGAAAAAAAAGTCTGCTCCACTATCTTTTTGGACGTGGCACAGGCATTCGATAAGGTATGGCATGAGGGCCTATTACTGAAATTAAGAAAAGTATTACCTCCTGATTTTACAGATGTAATAGAATCCTACTTATCTGATAGAACTTTTAGAATAAGGCAAGAAGACGCCTTCTCTGAACTTAAGAAAATAAGAGCTGGGGTACCACAAGGAAGCGTACTAGGTCCGGTCCTTTACCTTCTTTATACAAGTGATATTCCCGTCCTAGCCAATAATACCATTGCAACCTTTGCTGATGACACTGCCATAATGGCTGTCGGAGGCACTCATGCAGAAGCAGCTGAAAAGGTACAAGTAGCTGTTAATGAAATCCATGATTGGACTAGAAAATGGAGAATAAAACTAAATGAATCCAAATCGGTTCATATCAACTTTACTAACAAGAAAGATCAATACTGTGCGGTATTCATTAACAATAAAATCATTCCATATGGAAACACAGCTAAATACCTTGGTATGACTCTTGACGCAAAGCTGCGCTGGAAAGCACACGTCAAGAAGAAAAAAGAAGAGCTAGAGTTACGCTACAAGAGGATGTACTGGCTGCTTGGAAGGCAATCTACTCTTTCAGTGCCTAACAAACTTTTGTTGTACAAACAAGTCCTAATGCCGATATGGACTTATGGTATACAGCTGTGGGGCTGTACCTGTAAAAGTAATACTGCAATAATTCAACGATTCCAGAATAAAGTGTTAAGGGGCATTGTTAATGCACCCTGGTACGTGAGAGACGAAGATCTGCACCGGGACCTCCAGATCGAATTCGTTGATAAATTAATTAAGAAATTCGCAGAAGCTCACGAGAAAAGACTTCATCACCACGTGAATGTCGAGGCCATCCAGCTCCTCGATAACACAGACAAAGTGAGAAGGCTCAAAAGAATCAAACCTTTTGAGTTAGTGTAATGTTATAGTTATTGTGCAGTAATAATAGTGCTACTTTTAATGAACACAAGAACAAAGTGTCACCACAAAGTGTAGAGACTGTAAGAAAAGTGCCGATGGACACATTCTTAGTTATATTATTTTCTATCAAAATAAGTTAAAGCAAAATTGCTCATTAGCCTACTTGGCTAGATTGTAATGTTATTAGGGTACCGCATCAAAGGGGTATACTAATTTAATGAAAAAAAAAAAAAAAAAAAATCCATACATTTTCATAATGTATTCATTTTGAACTTTATAATAGAACCTTTCAATACGATAGGTGGTAAAAGTAATAAATACAAATACCCTAAATCCCTACACAAAAAGGCCACAAAAATACCCATTAACACAAAAATAAAGCCGTGTTCAGACGGTATCGTTTAATTATTCCTGCCATGGGAATTTCTCGCGCTGGCTCGGAATGAGAAATTAATTATTAATGTCTTTTTGTTTACGTAATTGTTGGAATGGTAATGTTGGATTTTTTGTTCTAAATGGGAAAAAGAGTGAGAAATACTGAGCTATAAAATCACATTGTAATAGGTATATTACACTCCTTTAAGTCCCCTGCAGCTCAGTTGGTAGTAGCTCTGCTTTCTGCGCTGCAGTTAGTTGCTTCGATACCCACATTGAACAAACTGAGTTGAACATTGATGTTTTTTTTCTGTTTCTTTTGTTGTAATAACGAAAAACAAGCTACTTATTATATTTTCTCTTTTTTAATAATAAACTCTTTGAGTCTTTACTGGCCTCTCAGCTCAGATGGCAGTAGCTGCGCCTTATGGGCCGTAGGTCGTGGGTTCCATCCCCACCGAGTACAAATATTTCTGATGTTTGTTCTCTCTCTGGGTGTTATATTGTATTCTAAGTATGTATTAACCGAAACAAATGTATCTAAGTATTATTTCGGCTATCTGGTTCCCATAGTACAAGCTCTGCTTAATTTGAGGCTAGATAGTGTTGTATAGATTGTCCACAATATATATTTTTTAAATAAAATGTTGAAGAGACCACTAAAGCCCCAATTGAGTCAGCAGTACACGACCCCTCGACGGGATTATCCCTACTGTCAAATTGCATTATCCCATAAAATACCCTCTTAAATCCTATAAAATACTTTAGTTGCGGCCATGGCTTGAGACAAGTTGCTTGTTCTAAGCTTGGTCGCGTGGAACTGGCACCTAGAATCACCTTGCTTTAAGACGTTTCAAAGTGATCCTTGCTATGCAAGTGAATTTGCCTTCGAGAAGTGATTCATTTCATTAATTACTAGCGGCCGCCCACGGCTTCGCTCGCCCCGTAGCCGTTACGCCCCGTTGATTTTTCTTTTAAAAGTTTTTCCTCTTTTTCTCCGCTTAGGGAAATAATTTTCCAATTTCCTTTCTTAGTGCACCCCTAAGCTATAAAACGAACATACCCTCCAAGTTTCATGCTTCTAGGATTTACGGCTTAGGCTGTGCGTTGATTGTCAGCCAGTCAGTCAGTAACGTAAGAGTTTTATATATTTAGATTACTTTGGGAGCGTAGCGTGTGCTGTCTTTGAAACTTTTGCTATTGTATTATTGCAAACGTCTCACTAAGTTAAGTGGCACCACACTGGAACTTCACTGCTATTATTTTTGATTATTTTTTATTTGTAAAAGTTTAATATTAAAAAAACGGTAGGAACCGAGCCGTAGTTTGTTGCCTGTTCTTGCGTCGGCTTGGTCGCGTGGAACTGGCACCTAGACTCACCTAGCTTTAAGACGTTTCAAAGTGATCCTGGCAATCCTACTGAATAAATACACATTTAATTTGATTTGATCACCGGAAACGCTCGAGACGTAGCTTGCTACCTGATTAACTTAGTTAAGCAACGTTCTGCGCAGTCACCATCAGGACGGATGACCGTTAGTGGCATTCACATGACAGCGTTTCTGATTTAAATATCTGGTCTCTAGCTAAGTAAAGATTAAAAGTGAACAATAAATATATTTAAGATTAAAAAATAATAAGATTTATTTGGTAACAAACATCAATGTACAAAAGTGTTACTACATAATAGTAACAGGTACATACTAAATATAAAAACTAAAAATAAATATTGTAAGTAACTGTTGGTATATAACATCACCCTCACAATTAACAAATATTGCCAAGGTAGCCTGGAAGAGATCGCTCTCAGCGATAAGGTCGCCCTTGTTTTACCTTATTGCTTACTTTTATGTCCTGTACTGTATTTTTGTGTGGTGAATATTATAGAGTTATCTATCAAAATATCTGCGTTCACCACACAAATATTTGGTCTGTGTGGGGATCGAACCCACGGCCTACATCGTAGACGGCAGAGCTACTACCAACTGAGCTATAAAGCTTGTCAATTAATGAACACATGAGCGTCGCAAACCGCAGTTAATCCCAACGACAGCTAAACCGCTTTAGAACTTAAAGCAGCCGCTTCAAAGCGCTTTAAGCTCTACCTAGAACAATCGAACGAGACTTAGCAAACGGCTTTGCTTACTACCCCATCCAATTTGCCTAAAAGCACTATTCGTGGGTAAAAAAACGTGAAAGTGGAGAAAATAGTGAATAAACACTAGTGATGTGATCACTGTCTCGGAATAATTCGTAATATACGGATGAGCTCTCAATGTGCGGATGCGTGATTTTGATACGGATAACGTGATTTGTGTGACATTTCCTTAATATGATTTTTGTTTCCATTATTATTATTTTCTGTTTAAAGCCCATCACACACGTACCTATAAAAACGCTGACCAAACGCTCACTCACTCAAGTAGGAGAAAGACAGATGTCGAACGCTGCCGAACGCGGAGGCCGTGCGTGCCTCTTTGTCGCTCGTTTCGCGCTCTCGCTTGCACTTCAAGCCTTAAATGGAACGCCTCAGAGCGAGGAAATGCCGCATGAGTCATGTTTTTTCGTGCGTGCAGCCGGCTCCATCGAATTATATGACGTTGTCACGTCAAAAATTAACAATGTCAATCGGGCGAAGGGGGAGAGGGGTTGGGGCGCAGGGGGTGCAAGAGGCGTTCTACGCTTCGTTTTCTCCCTTCGAGAACCCGTATTTATATTTATATCCGGAAATAAACATCCCCTCACTAGACAGAATAAGAATCTCAAGTAGAATCGCGGCGAGTTCAAAGGAAACAAACGCGCGGCATTCAACTAATGCCGTACCGCACGCAAAACAGTAACAACACACATTCCAGAAGAATAGTTTTTTTTTTCGCACGAAAATTAATCAGTTCATCGAGCTAAATATTAAGTCTACCTTTTTTACTGATTTCGTTATAATCCCGTATTTCGTCCGCATTTTTCTATTAAGCGCCCCCATTGGGCACGTTGAGAACTAACACCTGAATGCTGCTGGGTTGCAATTTACCTATAGAGATTTTCTTATTTTTAGTACTCCAAATGTTCCTCCTAGGAGGTCTGCGATAAATTAACGTTTTTTTCTTTCTTTCAATACGGAAAACGAAAAAACTCAAACTTTAGGTCAAATGATTCGTTGCTTGGTTAAACAAATCCCACCTTATTGCAATCGCTATTGCTGATTCTTAAGTTATAACCCCGCGAGACTATTTTGTGTTTGTTTTGGCACCACTACTCTACTCCACAGGTTACCAAAGCCGATGCCAAATTGATTCGCTCGCACACGCCAAGCATTTTTTTTTATATTTTCTAACAAAATAGAAGTTCGGACACGTTTTATTTGAACTATTTCCACTTTTAGAACCGTTTGCTGTATTTTCACTGACCCTTTATTATCTTACTAGCGGAGCTGACTAAGCAATAATTTTAATTTCAATTATTTATTACTAGGCATGTCCAAATTTTTTACAATATTATAACTAATATACTTATTTTAATCGATTGTTAGTCAAATTATAATCGATTAAAATAAGATAATAAACAGACAAAATGCCTAAAAATATACCAGAACAAAACAAAACACAATACAAAAAAAAATGAAATTGAATTAATTACTCAATCACATCGTATAAATTTAGCTCGCAGGAATTTTTTTGTGCCTATTTTAGTATTATGTTTGTCAAATATAGCCGTTCTGTGTATGTTACGTTAAACAATACATTTTCTTTCTTTCTTTAAAAACATGACTATTATGAATGAAAACCGAATAAATTTTATTTATAGTTTTTATTTAGGACAACAAACAATTGCACTCACATATTACAAAACAATTATAAAGTATACTAAGTAGGGTAGTATATTTCTTTATTTTTTCTTTCAAAAACACGTCTTGGATGAAAATTTGAACCAAGCCGCATGAGACAGCTAGTAACTACCAGCCACTATTAGAAGTAACTACTAGGAGTACCTACCTAGTTAATAACATAAGACCGATTGTATCAGCATACTAAAACACCATTTCAATGGAACCGCCCTTAAAGTCGTTCTCATAAAAGCACTATTAAAGTTAACCTTCCGATAAACGTGTGATAGCATCGCCATTTCCGGGCGCGACACGCGTCACTAATAAGGCATGTTTACACGAGACCACTTTTACACGCGGAGAAAACTCCGGAAATACAATAATGGCCCGAACACACCTAGTTCGCTGGCAGTAGCGATCAGTGAAACGGTGTCAAATATCGCTGTCAGATTTGAGATTTGACAGCGAATATTTGACAGCGTTTCACTGTTCGCTACCGCCAGCGAACTGGGTGTGCGCAGGCCTTAATAAATATTGTGAACAATCCGCACTACACTATCTAATCCCAAATTAAGCAGAGCTTTTACTATGGAACCAGTTAGCTGATATGATACTTATATACATTTCCAGTCAAAGTAGTATTTTTTTTTATGCCATAGCTGGCAGACGGGCAGACGGGCCACCTGATGGAAAGTAGTAGCCGTCGCTTATAGACACCTGCAACACCAGAGGTGGTGCTGATGCGCTGCCGGCCTTTAAGGAACTGAAAGACCCGCCTTTCGGATTTTCGGTTTTCTTTTTTTTTTTAGATATCCCATTTACTGTTATTAAGGTCATGCTTACAAAATTGTTAGCTGAATTAAGAAAATATTGTAACTCTTACTTTCTTTTTCTTGTCATTTACCATCTGTTGAAGTTTTATCTAATACTAGCTGCCTATCCCGGCTTCGCACGGGTGGACATTTACTTTTTAAACATATAACCTATGGTATATCCAATGGTGAAAGAATTTTCGAAATCGGCACAGAAGTTTTTGAGTTTATTCATTACAAACAAACAACAATAAAAAAAAATACGGGTTGCACTCCGGGAGTGCCGGCAGAAGTGAAAACTTGATTATTAACGTAGGAACCCTAAAAGTTGTTTATTTTATCAAGTTCCTCAATGTAGTAAAACCCCAATCAAAGTCCTAAGGAACCCTAAAAATTTTAGCATTATCAAGCTCCTAAGTGTAGTTGAAATTCCAATCAAAGTGCTAAGGAACCCTAAAATTGTTTACATAATCAAGGTCCTAAGTGTAGTTGAAAGTCCAATTAAAGGCCTAAGGAACCCTAAAAGTTGTTTATTTTATCAAGTTCCTCAATGTAGTAAAACCCCAATCAAAGTCCTAAGGAACCCTAAAAATTTTAGCATTATCAAGCTCCTAAGTGTAGTTGAAATTCCAATCAAAGTCCTAAGGAACCCTAAAAATGTTAACATTATCAAGCTCCTAAGTGTAGTTGAAACTCCAATCAAAGTCCTAAGGAACCCTAAAAGTTGACCACTTAATCAAATTCCTCAATGTAGTAAAACCCCAATCAAAGTCCTAAGGAACCCTAAAAATTTTAACATTATCAAGCTTCTAAGTGTAGTTGAAACTCCAATCAAAGTCCTAAGGAACCCTAAAAGTCGACCATTTAATCAAATTCCTCAATATAGTATAACCCCAATCAAAACCCTATACGGAACCCTTAATTTTACGTAAAGCCAAATCCTCAACGGGTCGGAACCGCTAGAAGGGACCTTGTCGCGCGACCTACAAGTAGGTCCTAAATGAAGTAAAACGGCAGACATAGGAGGAGGGGGTTCTGGGGGGCTAAGGGGGGTCACAGCACGGCTCGCTTCGCTCGCCGCGCTGTTCCCCGTGGTCGCGTGGCGGCTCGCTTCGCTCGCCGCGACGCTCCCTCCGGGTTCAGGAAGAGGGGGTTCTGGGGGGCTTAGGGGGGTAACAGCACGGCTCGCTTCACTCGCCACGCTGTTCCCCGTGATCGCGTGGCGGCTCGCTTTGCTCGCCGCGACGCTCCCCCCGGGTTTCGGAGGAGGGGGTTCTGGGGGGCTTAGGGGGGGTCACAGCACGGCTCGCTTCGCTCGCCGCGCTGTTCCCCGTGGTCACGTGGCGGCTCGCTTCGCTCGCCGCAATGCTCCACTCGAAAAAAAAGGCTTAAAAATAGGGCATTTTTAGGTTTTTTAAATAATAAAGGGGTCTAGAGGGAAAGGGGGGAAAAATTTATATTGCTTTCAAAATAATCTCACCTTCCCTACATGACCCAAAAAAAAAAGTGCTCAACGCCGCTAAAGAAGTTTTCACTTCAAAAACTTTGCATTTATAGAATAAGAATTATATTGACTCCGCTTTTTATTGTTTATTATTTGCAATAATTTAATTTGGAGATCCTTGGCTTTTTTTCACTTGTTATAATTATTGCACAATAATTGTGCAGTTCTGTGAAAGTGGGCAATTCTCGTGCAGTTTAATGTTTTTTTATTATGAACTCTACGTTGTAGTCTTAGGGTACATTTCTACAAAAACATCCGTCTTACGCTTTTTCGATTTTTATTATGAACTCTACGTTGTAGTCTTAGGGTACATTTCTACAAAAACATCCGTCTTACGCTTTTTCGATCAGGGTCACGTGATCCTGACGCGAGTTTAAGATTTTATACCCATTACAGAAAGTGCTCAACGCCGCTAAAGAAGTTTTCACTTCAAAAAACTCTTTATCATATTAGTAGATTACTTGTTTGTAATAGTTTAACGGCAAGGGATAACCACGGTTTTTATTATTTGATCGGAATTAAATAGATTTAGCAAATATTAAGCTACGCTATGAGCGCTGAAAACGAGCGTGCAAACCCGACGTGTGCAAACACCCTTAAGGGCCTGAAAGGCGTCACGCAGCTAAAAGGTAGGGCCTCGAATTAACGTACCTGAAACAATACAGAATGTCACATTAGTCAGTGTCGTGTTAAGTTATTTACGCTAACTGGTTTCAGAAGTAAAATAAATAGTAATATTTGTAGACAACCCACAATACACCGACTGCTGGGCGGTTGTGTAGTTCTGCTGCAATCGATATTCCTGCCGTGAAGCAGCATTACTGTTTCGGTTTGAAGGGTGTGGGTGCCGGTGACATTACAAGCACGTGAGGCTGAACATCTGTATGCCTCAAGTTGATGGACGCAGGGCACGTTGCTGACGTGCGTGACCAATGCATTGTTATAGGCGATGGTTACCACTTAACATCAGGTGGGCCATATGCTTGTTCTATCAGCTAGTTGTATAAAAAAAACTACCACCCGGACTGTGAATCTAGTATTTCAACCGTCTACAACAATGTCGGCAAAATTGCAAAAATACAATATTCATTTGCGAAGGTAGTGGCGCCCTCTTGCTTGAATATTTTAGTAGTACCTGCCCAGGGGTGGATAGCACCGGCGCCGGCGGGAAGTTAAGAATTGTTTCTTAATATGTAAATTGCTTACTAAATATCTTCGTTCTACAAAACAGCTACAAACTTATCAAAAGGATTATCTTGAAAACATAGAAAGATAGATAGAAAATTCTTTATTGCACTAAAACTAAAATTTCATTGTACATAGGCGAACTTAATGCTGGAGAGCATTCTCTTCCAGTTAACCTTTGTGTAATTTGGACATTCTTAACGGGTAGTGCACATAACATTTATGAATATATATAACATATTATGAAAGGCAATTGTTTTCAAAATATCTGAACTAAGCAAAAAGTAAGGTTAGACACAGATTAAATTTTATATTAACTAAAAGTATATTAGTAAACATCGTGAGGAAACCGAATTAGTTTCCCGAAACTCAACCCAATAGGTAAAGGGGTTTGTATGGAAAAAAGCTAAAAAGTGAACGAGGTCACGCGGGATTTCACTAGTTTTTTATAGTACTGAATAAATTCAAAATAATACTGAAACTATGGCAGTTTCAGTATTATTTTGAATACCGTAGAAATCAGTACACTTCAAAGCAAAAGGTGCCTTCAGTGCGAAATTTACAAACTATTTGCTTTGATCCCGTTGCAGGAAGTCATCGTGATTTTAGCCTCGAGGGAGAAACTTTATTTATATGTTATCTTATAGAATTGCCGCTCAAGATTTTATTACTTCTCCTGTCATGTCACTTTTTGTTTTGAAATAGTGTGGCGAAAAGGTTTTAAGTGCGCCTCAAATAGGCTTCTTTCGTCCACTGGACACATGTTTTTTCGAACTTTTTGGGTTTTACGACACGCCACTTTCCACTTGATGTTTTCCTTCACCATTAGAGAGTACATTTTTGTACAGAAAAACTTTGTACACGATTGGATTTGAACAGGGCTCTCAAGATTCTATTAATATTCTACTTTCCCTCCCCCCCCTAAATCTCCCCCATCATCTCCCATGGATGTCGTAAGGTGACTAAGGTAATGCGCCAGGGTATGGGGGGGCAGGATCTCCTGAATACTTGACACTACCACTGCGGTCACCAAACCGTCTGCCAAGTGTGGTGACTAACGACCAACCCTCACAAATATAGAAGGTATTTATTTAGCAGTGGTGGCAGTTGTATGACTGATGATGATGATGATGATAAGTTTGATTATACAGCTAAATATTTTACGCTGATTCGAAAACTACGTCGATTTCAATTGTAACAAGCATAAAATTAAATAACTTAACAAAATATTAGGACTACGTTAAGCGCTGATTCGGAAATTAATTATCGAAGTAGGAAACCAAATTCTCAAATATGGAAGACAGAATTTTCAAATATAGAACACCAAAATTTCGAAATTCAAATGTAGGACGGGAAAATTTCAAATATAGAACACGGAGACGTTAATTCATGT
This sequence comes from Thera britannica, assembly GCA_939531255.2. Taxonomy (NCBI): domain Eukaryota; kingdom Metazoa; phylum Arthropoda; class Insecta; order Lepidoptera; family Geometridae; genus Thera; species Thera britannica. The sequence continues at coordinate 7,142,713 of OW618043.2, read as the reverse complement.
AAACCTAATTGCGCGACAGATGCCGCGATCGGCACGTGCGTCCAAATTAAACGAAAAATATAACGAAATTGTATTTTAGAAAATGTTATTGTCTTGAAACGCAAATTGTTTTTGTGAAATGATTTCATTATGAAGTTTTTATTGGGAAAATTTACAAAATAAATCTTTTAAGGCTCGAACACACCTAGTTCGCTGGCGGTAGCGATCAGTGAAACGCTGTCAAATATCGCTGTCAGATTTGAGATTTGACAGCGATATTTGACGGCGTTTCACTGTTCGCTACCGCCAGCGAACTAGGTGTGCGCAGGCTCTTACTATTGTATTTTTCTGTAAGTATTAAATAAATTTAATTATTTGTAACCAAAATTAATTTGTTAAAGATTTTTTTTGTCTCTCATTACGGTCATAGACATAGACATAGACATAGACATTTATTTATTTACTACATAAGCACACAAAAACCAGTAAAATACAAGGACACTAACAGAAGAAAGATACAAACAATACATTGATACTGAAGAAGTGCGTCGTGTTTCTGTGTGCTACAGCAGCAAAAGGGCCTTGACTCAGCATAATGCCTAGCTTCTGTAAGGAAGCTATGCGCTGGTATTCTGTCAAGACCGTAAGCCAATAGACCTTGTGAGACACATTTTAAATAAATAAATATTGTTGTAAGTAGGTATGTTTGTGTAGGTATTCATGAAGACACCGGCCTCTTGATAGTCCGGGCAACAGGAACTACCTATGAGTAGTATTTGTATGTAGTGCTGTGACAGTAAAATAAATAAATTAAAAGTGTATAATGAACAATAATAAGTGTTGGTAAGTAAAGTAGTATTATGAAAGCGAAGTAAGTTTGTAAAGGAGTGAATTGTGCTAAGTATTCATGAGGACACCGGCCTCATAAGAGTCGGGCAACATAAACTAGGTACTTAGGCGTATGGGTGTGGGTGCGTGTATGTGATGGCGTGCAGGTGTTCCTGAGGACACCGGTCTCATAAGAGTCCGGGCAACAGGAACTACCCAGATGCATGTGTGTGTGTGTGTGCATAATAATATATAAACATAAGTACTAGGATAAGGTAACATAGACTAACAAGTGAACGGTGCAGTATAGCTGTTTGCACCAGACAACCCAGTGCTTTGTTTCTCTAGTAAAAATGATTTAAAATGTTTTTTGAAAGTAAATTTAGATTTTAATAAGCGAAGAGGTGGGGGAATATTGTTCCAGCACTTGGTTGCCTGGTAGCGAAAACTTCCCCGAAATGCCACCGTTTTGTGCTTGCTATAGTGCAGTATGTTCCTTGTCGGTCTGCGGCTGTATTTGTTTTGAGGGGGATCTAGTTTCTCAAAAAGGTACTCTGGTGATTCGAATGTCATAATAGAATGAATGAGCGCTGCGAGATGCAAATGACGCCGCGAGGCCATGTTGAGAGTACGCGAGTTGTTCAGGTATGGCGTGATGTGCGATCGCGGTGGAATAACATAGCAAAATCGGCAGCACGCATTTTGAATTCTTTGCACCAGACGGGCCGTTTTTGACGTTAATCGTGGTCCATACACTAGGTCTCCATAGTTTAATTTTGACAAAATTAGAGACTCGCAGACTTTGATGCGTACGTCTTCTTTTAAAAAAACTCTGATTTTGTACAACAATTTTAGCCTAAAAAAGCAATTCTTTACTATATTTAAAATATGATTCTCGAAACGTAGTGTGCTATCAAATAATATGCCCAGATTCCTGGCTTCATTCACCTGCTCAATGCATTTACCTAGAATGTTGATATTAAGAGATTTTCCTGTCATTTCATCAATTAAACGTTTTGAACCGATTACCATAAATTTTGATTTGGAAGGATTTAAAAAAAGAGAATTATTCTGTGCCCAGACAGATATTCGATCAAGGTCATCGTTGATTTTATTTATTTCGGAAGAAACATTTTCAGGGCGCATCGGCAAGTATAGTTGCACATCGTCGGCATACAGGTGAAATTTGCAGTGTCTCATATGCCAGCATATGTCAGCGCTATAAATAATAAAAAGCAGTGGGCCAAGAATTGACCCCTGCGGCACGCCACAATTTACAGACCGTATTGACGACGATAGTTGTGTCCCGTCTTCACGAGTTATACGCACAAACTGAGAACGGTCACTTAGGTAACTGTTGAACCACTTAATCGAAGGAGTGTCAACACCGTAATAAGAAAGCTTAGAGAGTAGCAATGGAACACTTATCGAGTCAAAAGCACGTGAAAAGTCGAGAAGCACCAAGACCGAACCCAATCCCTGGTCCTGACTAACGAGCATGTTATCAACAACGTCTAACAATGCAGTGGTTGTCCCCCTGCCTTTCCTGAAACCTGACTGAAAACAAGGTAAAATACTATTTCGTTCAACAAACCCACTCAATTGATTGTATACTACCCTTTCAATAACTTTAGAGAGGACCGGAAGTATACTTATTGGTCTCAAATCTTTGATTTCCAATGGTTGCGTGATTTTAGGTATCGGGTTTACTGAGGCTACTTTCCATTGATTGGGAAAGGTAGAAGAAGTGATTGACCTGTTAACAATACTGTTAACAATACGGTCGTCATCAAGACATGTTATAATATGAGGTGGCATACATCCTTGTCTCATTAACAATTCAAAAAAAAACTTTATCCGATCAGCTGTCAAATGAATATACTAACAAAATTCTTTACAAAGACCGACCGACACAGCCGTATTAACGTCACTGTCACTGTCAAAGACTGTCAACTTGACACAAACGCATGTAAACGCCACAATACGTCACACGTTACACCAAGCTACCCTCATATCTTTGCCAAGCGATAATCCCCCTTACAGCCAACACAATAAGGATTATCATACCACCAGATAGTGGTAAAAGATAAATTTGTCATTTTCGGAGGATTCTCAACTGATTTATACAGCGGTGACTTGTGTTTTGACGGTTTCAAAGCTAGATAAATGTCAGCTATTGTGATTTATTGTACACACATAAATACGGATGCATTGTCAAATGATTTTTGACTCTGTTGTGTAGACGTTAGATTGTAAATTTCGCTACCGAAGACTTATAGCGGCTTGGGTTGTTGATATAACTAGTGTGGTGAAAATAATTCGTAGTTTTTATGCCAGTTTTTAGGAGCTTAGGTTCACCTATTTTTCCGTCAATGACTTATCCCTCGCACATTCCAACATTTTGAAAGATATAAAATCAAAGAAATTAAAGCAATAAATTAAATAGATATTTGACTTTGACCAGGATCACTTTAAAATGTCTTAAAGCTAGGTGAGTCTAGGTGCCCACGACCGACCAAGGTTGCAAGCTAAAAAAGATTTAGAGCTAATTAGTTGAAATCACAAGTTGTCTATGTTTAATGTTCACCAATTAATTAATAAATAATTAAATATTGCGGACAATCCACACAACACTATTTAGCCCCAAACTAAGCGAAGCTTGTAATATGTGAACCAGATAGTTGATATTTACTTATATACTTTTTTTGTTGTAAACATACTATAGTATAGGTACATACTTATAGTATAGGATCCCTAGAAGAAGGACCTTCACCGAGCTGGTTATTTAATGAAACGTATTTTATATTTAGTTAAACATGCCAATCAATATATTCTATATGGGTTGCCTATCAAATTTCAGTCCAGGATATGATTAATTAATAATTAAAAAAAAATTAATGTTTTTTTAACTTTCCACTGGCTTGTATATTAGACAAATTCTATACCAATCGAAAGTATAGACCCCATAGAATATGCAAACGTTAGGTTGCCTATTTTTTTCCGGTCACAACTCTTGGGTAGCCAGGTATAAACAGGAAAATCGATACTAGCATTTTGCACCGGTATGTTTATTGAATAAAAATACTGGGGTCTATACTTTCGATTGGTATAGAATTTGTTTAATAAACAAACCAGTGGAAAGTTTTTTTTTTTTTTTTTAATTATTAATTAATCATAATTATCCTGGACTGAAATTTGATAGGCAACCCAAATAGAATATATTTATTGGCATGTTTAATTAAATATAAAATACGTTTCATTAAATAACCAGCTCGGTGAAGGTCCTTCTTCTAGGGATCTTAGACTATTAGAATAAATACAATATAACACCCAGACAGAGAACAAACCTCTATGTTTACCACACAAATATTTGTTCTCCGTGGGGATCTAACCTACGACCTACGGCACAGAAGGCAGAGCTACTGCCAACTGAGCTGAGATGCTAGTCAAATTAGGCGGTAAGGCTGTTCATTGACAAAGCACAGTCTGTAATAGTCCACCCTCAACAAAGCTCGAGCTCAACAAAGTGCTTACAACAACGAAGTTTGACTAAAACAACAAGAATACGCAGTTATTCCACTGACCCCACCGGACCGGACGCCACAGCCGTCCGGCCGTCCGGTCGCCGGATGCGTTTGCTCGACGTTCGTTCGAAACTTTTTAAATAAATGCAGCCACCTTTAAAGTGTTTTTTTAAGAACATTTGCATCGTTTAGTAATACTTTTTTTTTTTTTTTTATACAACTAAGTTGACAAACAAGCATACGGCCCACCTGATGGGAAGCGGTTACCGTAGCCTATGGACACCTGCAATACCAGAGGCATCACAAGCGCGTTGCCGACCCTTTAAAACTTTTAAAACGCCCTTTTTGAAGAACCCCATGCTATAGTCTTTAGGGAAAACCTCAGCAGGGAGATCATTCCATAGCCTGAGTGTTCGCGGGAGGAAGTTCCTCTGAAACCGAACGGTGCGTGACCACCCAGGCTCTAAGGTGTGAGGATGAACTCTCTGCATAGGCAAGCAGTGCGATGGTAGAATGTAGCTGTTGGCATGATGTCAAACAGTTCTTCAGAGCATATCCCATTATACAAGCGGTAGAACACGCACAATGAGGAGAAGTCTCTCCTCAGACTTAAGGGCTCAATACCGCTTGTGAGCTTGGGATCGTCAACAATTCTCACAGCACGTCTTTGGATCGAATCAAGGGGTCCAAGCTGGTATCCAGGTGCTCCTGCCCAGAGGTGACAGCAATACTCCATGTGAGGCCGGACTTGCGACTTATAAAGAAGGAGTCGCTGGCCTGCACTGAAGTACAACTTCGCTCTGTTCAGCACACCGAGCTTTTTGGATGCCAGCTTGGCCTTATCTTCCAGATGACGACGGAACTGGGCGTCACTGGAGATGTCGATACCCAGGATCCCAATGCTCTTGGAAGTTGTGAGGGGCACGTCTTGGAACTGCGGAGCTATAGCAAATGGGGTTTTTTTAGCGGTGAACGCGCAAACTTGTGTCTTGGTAGGGTTAAACTGAACCAGGTTTTGCTCTCCCCAATCGGAGACTCTGGTTAATATGCCCTCTATGTTAGACACAAGTTTACTCCGGCTTTCCTCCACTACGGCACGAGGGATGTTAGCACGACCCGTGTATAAAGTGTTCATGTAAGGTTGCTTGTAAGAGACAGTTTTTAGCGAAAATCATTCACCATTAAAGCCCTCTTTGAAAATGTCAACTGTCTAACTATAATTTTCATGAGATATACAGCCTGGTGACGGACAGACAGACAGACAGACGGAGTCTTAGTAATAGAGTTCCGTTTTACCCTTTGAGCACAGAACCCTTAAAACGAAGAATTTAAAATCACTGCTTTTGTTTTCTATCTAAAGCGAAGCCAGGGAGGGTCATTAGTGATTATAAATTGAAATGAATGAAATGTACTTCTTCAAGCTAATGACGGAGTAAGGGTATGCAACGTGCATACTTACTCAGTGCTCCTAAATCTATCTCAGGAATGACTCACAGGCAACCGGCTAATGCTGTGTCGCCGAGACGCAAATATTTCTGTAACGATTAGCCTAGGAGATGAAGGGCAAATATGGCCAGTTATACAAATAATATTTTTATTATTACTGTGGGTTACGGTGGGGTCGGCACAACATGTTTTATTCTTCCATTCTCCCCTATCATCGTTATTTCTTGGACATATCATCTCTCACACAATCTATGTTTTCTTAGGCCTACCTCTATAGATAGTGCAATTCACGAAGACGCGCCCCTCGCGGGGTGCGGGGAGTTTGCTCCGAGCGGCAGTCGCGAACCGTAGTCTATTCATTGTAGTGTGCGTGTGCACTCATAGGTAATTAGTGTGTACCGATAACACTCAGACATTGACGGAAGCTTGCACACATATACTATAAACGGTTAGGAGGAATAGTGGGGCGCGTCTTCGTGGATTACACTATCTATACCTTTATATTTATCTACATAAATGCACATGCTACATTCTCCTTTACTCTACTTCTACTCTATTCTGCTTATATTCATCTGCAATTAGAAAATATTAATTATAGTGCATACAAACATAAAATGCATCCCCCCACCCCCCCTTCAGGCTACTGGCGAAGTTTATCGATCTTTGCCGAAGGGTTGTCAGCTACATGACAGGTAACAGTGACGCAGGTTCATTTATTTTTTTCTTATAAAATGCTTGAGCCCGCCTCAAGAAGTTTCCACTTCAAAAATGCAAGGCGCCTGCATATATACATTAAAAAGAATCAAAATATACGACTTAGATCAAAAAGAATACTAACAATTTCCACAAATCTGGTTTAAATAATGTTTGTGATAATTGAGTGAATGAAATGTTCAGCTTTAAACAAATGTTATGATTATTATAATAATTGGACAAACGAGTATAATGAGCAGATGACACTTTTCAAATTAATAAGTTTAGTGCAGGAGACAACGTGTGAACTGTTTCATATTTATTTTGTTGTGGTTATAGTGCTCTGTACCCTCGGAGAATGCTCTTATTTTTTTTTATTCGTAATACCATCCTTTAGGCATACGCCTTACCCACAAGATCAGAAACACTAAAATTTGGGTAACTAAATTTCGGAGTCAGACAAATGTGAGCGAGATTTTAAGTTTTTTTTATTAGTAGAAAAAATAAACAAATAAAATTTGATTTCGAAATTAAGTTTTGTGATTGTAATAGGTGGAAGCAAAACTCAAGTAATGTAAGAATGTCATCAGCCATCTCCTGTACTACAATGTTTATTTTAACCACGCACTCGCGGTGCCTGTCACCCAGACACGTGCTTTATTCATTTTGTGCACATATTTCTACGATTTGGTGACGGAAAACATCGGAACTTTTACATGTTTACAACTTCACGGTGAAAAAAACATTGATGAACTGTGTGAAATATGACATGGATAAGAGAGGAGTGAATGCACAGATGACGGCTGACAGAGGGGATTGGAGGAGGAAGACATGTTATGCCGAACCCACATGAAGTGGGATAAGGGCAGAAGAAGGGTAAGAAGAAGACATTAAAAAAAACCAGCAGCGGCGATAGGCTTGCAACCTGTCACTTATGATATTCAGAGAACAGCAAAATGCTATGTGGTAATTTTTTGGACGTGCCTGCGACTAACCTATTTGATCTTTGAAGACTTGAGGTAACAAAGAGATAAATAAGATAAAGCACGACGAAACCAATTTTTTTACAAGCTTTTTTTTGCAGATGTCACTTATTTTTAATGTAATTTTTCGGAGTTTTCCAATGACTTCTTTTGCCTACAAATCCATTCATTCATACTCATCACTCTCCTGGTCACATGACTTTCATCCCTCCTCATGACATGTCCTCACGCTTAATTACCCAAACAGCTGGATCTGTGTAACGGAAAATCTAGATTTTAGTTCTTTTAGCTGTGAAAGGATCTAAAAATGTAGACTTTCCGTTTAAAAATTTAAGCCCTAAGCTAGGGTTTAGGCATCGGATTGGCTCTCTAATCCTCATTCGGAGCAAACTGGAGTCAAATCGATCCGGAGTTCAAAAACATGGAAAAAGGTTCCGTATATAAAACGGAAAAACAAAAAACCTTGGCACGGGATATTTTTTTTTAATATCGAGTTGTTAAAGTAGAAGATACCTAGAAAAACTTGGGTCAAAAATATACAATCCCAAAATAAGCATCAAACTAAGGCACAAATAAAGGCCCGTATGGTTTTGAAACGTAGAATAATAATAATTATATTTCTGTAGAATAATCATATTTTTGTCATGTCAATAAGCTTCCCTTCTTCTTTTCTTCGAGTGTTATATTTCGATCCGTTTTCCCATCACTTGAAGGAACCCTAAATGCAAGCTAAACGGGTCACATGTGATTTATACCGTATCGAAGCTTAGTCTTTAAATAAACAGGAAAAGGAAAAGAAAAGGAAGATTCTCGGAAGTGCAAGGGTTAAGCTTTTGTCGTGGACGGTGGGATTAACTCATCCAACTACATTTTAGAGGATTTTCAGGTTACAACAATATAACAGTAAGCAAATCCTCAAAATTAGCAAAGCGTGCTCTATATAGGAACAAGAAGCTAAAGATATTAACATTGTCTAGCTTGTACATTTTGGAAGCTGCTAAATTCGCCAAAGATCACTTAGATCAATTTACAAAAGCACGAGACATCTACACAAGATGTGTGCGAAACCCTGATAGAATTGTTCTTTCTAGAGTACCCAGAACTGCTCCGTATAAAAAAAATGCTTTCGCTATGTGCGGACAAATCCATACTAATATTATAAATGCGTTTGTAACTCTGTCTGTCTGTGTGGCTTTCACGCCAAAACTACTAAACCTATTGAAATGAAATTTGGTACACAGATAGTTCAGGGTCTGAAGAAGGACATAGGCTACTTTTTATTGTGAAAAAAGGTTTACAAACCTTTTAAAACGTTATAAAGAGCATCACATTGATGTTTCTGTCTCACTCTGACACCAAAACACTCCCGACGATCACCAATCACCAATTGCAATGAAATTTGGTACACAGATAGGTTAAATCATTAGAAAGGACATTTATGCAACTTAATATTGCAAAACACTTATTGAAAACACCATTTTTCATGAGAATTACACTTTTTTGTACAATTGCGACGGCTTTCGATCGAGAAATTTCTGTTTGTTTAGGTGACTGACTGACTTTTTTTTTGTGCTGGCGGGGATGCAAAGTCTTTTCGCCAAGTCCTTATGACTGACTGATTGCCGACCAGTGTTGCCAGTGGCAGATAGTCATAAGCGTCGATGGATTGAAAAGATCGATATTTAAGCTGGGAACATATTAGGCGGACGCGGCTGACAGCCGCGACTGATAGATATCTAGATAATGAATGTGCACAAGTGTGCAAACTATCGGATGTAAGCCGCGGACGTAACCTTGAGCGTTCGGACGTCTGACAGAAATCTGGCAAGCGGTCCCGTTCGACTGTGCACACTATCAGTCGCGGCTGTAAGTCGCGGCTGTAAGCCGCGTCCGTCAGCCGCGTCCGCTAATTTGTTCCCAGCTTTACAATGCGATACATCGAACCGACCCGATGTTTTGAAATGCTTTCGATATACTCGATGTATTGATGCTTTTTCGGTTTTAAATATAAAAATATCGAATCGATTGTAAGCAGTTAATTTCATAAAACCTCAACTTTGACCAGTTTAATTCTTTTTCTCTGTGGAAAGATCGTAACTCATGAGTTGGAAAACGGTGAAATCTGACCATTATATTTCAGATAAACTATTTATTTACTTACGTAGCCCAGTAGTCAGACTAAATGAGAGCCCTATAATTTTTATTAATGATCTCAAGATTCAGCTCATGTGGATGTTTTTTTTGTTCTAAGTAAATTACATCAAAGATTTTTCTCATGAAATCTCAATGAAAAATGTTGGAATGAGTCTTATTTTGCATGAAAGCTGAGTTGAAGTAGAATATCTGTTCTGTGACCTGTAAATTCTATTTATTGGTGTTTGTTGTTATAGCGGCAACAGAAATACCTACACATATCATAACATAACATCATTTCATTTCATAATCTGTCATTCGATACATCGAAAGAATAAAGAAGATAGATCGATGTACAGCTCGATTTATCGAACAGGAAATAACATCGAAACATGTTTTTTAAAGTCGGCAGCTAAACTGTCACTGTCACGTGTCAATATGTCAACTGTGTGTGACCATTTTTTCGTATCCTTTTCTCAATCACTTTCTTACTTACATATTTGATTTTATTGTATTTGCAGAAGTAAGTGTCAGAGCATTATAGTAGATAAAAAGGTGTGAAAGTGTCTGTTGTACTCTGGTTAAAAAAATATTTCACCAGTCCAGTGTTTAACCTGGTGGAGTTTCATCTCATCCGTTCCGATTGGGTACCAAGCCTGACCAGTTCTGGTGTGGTCAGTCTGTTATCTGGGCCTGTATTCAAGTACATTATATACCTATCATTGATCCTGAAGTTCCTAGAAGCAACAGCGGTAAACTTTTGTTGAATCGAGTGTGTTGGTAAAACCGAGTGAGACCAAGTTTAAGTTTTAATTTATGAGCATAATCTAAATAAAAACTACTTGAATGTAAGTACGACCGAGTCTGACATAAAATTTAGTTGTATTACTGTTCTTAGATTATCAACTAGAATAAAAACCAGCCAAACAAAGCCTCCGGACCCTTAGCAGTAGGTAAATTTTGTAAAATCTTGGCCGACACAATTATTAAATAAATATATTTTTTTTTTAAGTTATTATTCTGTTTTTCCTTATCTTCTCTTCTACTTCCCCACAAATTAATGTATTACAATGGGTGAAATAACAATAAGACTATTCTTGAAAGTTTGCATGGAAATATGTAAGGTTTAGGTAAATGTTTTATTTAAGCTTGCGACAAGAAAAAAATGGGGGGGAAATATGCCTAACTGTGCTTACCCGGCGTCTGCCCGACCCTGACTGTGCCACATGCACTCGAATACAGATTTTTTTCGTTGGAAGTTATAAATGCTACCCAATCACTATTCCAGGCGGACGAAGTCGCGGGCACAGCTAGTATTTAATAAAGTGCCATGTGATATTAAAGATCTACCAGATAAGTTATTTATGAAAAAGCTGAAGCTTTGGCTAATTGAAAAAAGTTTTTATAATATTAATGATTTTTTAAATACCTTATGACTTTAATTTGAACCTGACTTGCTTTGTTAATTTTAATTTTATTTTACATCATTAATTATGGACCATGCATTATAATTATGCTAATTTAATTGTTTATTGGAATTTAGTATAATATATTTAAATTGTAAAAATAAGTCATTAAAATTTGCATGCCAATGCTTTGGTGAAATATGTGAATCTGATAAAATAAGACAATAACTTAACTCCTAACCATATTTCAAGCAAATAAACATTTCATTTCATTTCATTTCATTTCAAGATAGGCACTTTAAATTCAATTCAAATTCAAAAATTGGTATCACAAGCATCATTTGGAATCGTCTTGTACAAAAAAAATATACTTATTATTTATTAATTAAAACGTTCATACACCAATTACATTAATTAAAATATAGACGAGTAAAAGAAAGCCAACAAGAATAACAACACAATTTCCAATTGAATTAGAATAATTTAAGCTAGGCGAGTCTAGGTGTCAGTTCCACGCGACCAAGCCGACGCAAGAACAGGCAACAAACTACGGCTCGGTTCCAAACGTTTTTTTGAGTGATCCTTTTATAATATGCCATCAAAATATATTTAGTAGTTTGGCCATGAAGTCGGTATTTAAGTTTTTTAAACATAATATTATATGATTAAAGAACAAGGTTCGCTTATTTTGAGCTAGACCATTATTTATTAACAGGATTTATCCTGTACTGTGACCGTAAAGTATCCAGTGTGATGAAGGGCAGCGCGCATCTCATCAGTAGAATACATTTACCGTAAGCTCGGTAGTTCAAAGCCGGACGGGGCTAATCTCAGGAGCTCGGATTCAGGGGTACAGCATCAGAATACTTACTTTAGTATTTACACAAACATTTTATATTGTCCTTTTATTTTATAATGTCAAAAGTTATAAGCCGAGTAGTTTTTTTTTAATATTTTGTACAATCCACAACAAAATACGTTACTACAAATTATATTTTTTTGTAAATAAACTTAATACTTATTCTCCTTCTTCACACCGTGTAGGTTTATGGATGGTGAAATAATTTTTCTCCTCGCGTCGTGCTCCCTACTGCTGAGGGTCGTGACCCACTCCATGGATCAATTTGTCTCTAACAATGCTACGCCACCTGGATCTGTCACCGGCAACCTGAATGGCTTCATGGACCTTCACGTCGAGAGTGAAGCGGATTTGGTCGGACCAACGTATCGGGCTTCGGCCTCGTGGTCTCTTGCCTTCAATTTTGCCAGTGATGACAAGTTTTTCCAGGTTGTCGTCCTGTTTCCTGGCTATATGCCCGAAATATTCAAGGACTCGCTGGATGCAGATGGTTGATAGCCTAGTGGTCACTTTGAGTGGAGAAATAGTTTTAAGTGCGCTTTAAAGAGGTTCGTGCACGGCCCAAACTAAACAGAGCTTGTACCAGAGAGCTGATACAATACAGAATTTTTTTTTTGTAAATACGTTCAGAGAAAAAACATCCATGCTCACCATCGGATCGAACCCACGCCCTCCAGCACAGAAAGCAGAGCTACTACCAACTATATCACTATATAACTATACTATTTTGTGAACGTCTACACCTATGTAGGTATAATTATTATGTCAAATAAATGTATTTTCTTTCTTTTTTCTTTTTTTTTTCAACTGAGCTATGAGGACTGACTTCACATCAGGTGTGCCATATACTTGTTCCATGACCTAGCTTAGCAAATATATAGGCGTCACGATTGCTGGCCGTGTAAACACTTTCGTCACCCCCGTACTTCATCCCTCAACAAAAAACCCTGAAAGCCTTATCCGTAGGGCGCGCTCGTTAAATATTAACCCCACACAACGGATGAAAAGTATCTATATCTACCTATTATATCCAGTACAAAACGCTTCAAAATATAAATAAGGGTAAAAATATTACTTTTCTACCAAAAAAACGCTTTTGGTAAACATTTCATACAGCGCCATTTAGCCAAACTCAAACTCAATAAAATTTATTCAATACAACTTCAAGAATCACTTTGAAAAGCCTTAAACCCTAAACTAAACTAAGCAAAGTTTCAACAATAGTTTTTTCTGTACAACTTGCTAATTGAGCTTTGTAGTACATGGCGTACCTGATGCTAAGTGGTAGCCATTGCCAACAAAGCATTACGTTGCCTAAGATGCACCGCCCTGCGTCCATCAACTTGAGGCATGCAGGCATATAGTTCAGCCTCACGTGCCAGTAATGTCACCGGCACCCACACCCTTCAAACCAAAACACAGCGATGCTGCTTCACGGCTGCAATAGGCATGGTGGTAGTACGCACCCCCACGAGACACACACAAATAGCTACTACCATAATATAATTACTAGAAAAGCATAATACTTTTTAAACGACTTCAAATAAAAAAGAAAGAGGTTCTCAATTCGATTGTATTTTTTATTTTCATTATTTGTTATCGCATAACTTGTTCATATAAGTGCCGATTTGAAAAAATAAATTATCTGAAGGGTCCCGGAGGACTTAAAGATTGATCCCGTAGAAATGTCATGAAAATTGGTTCAGCCATGATGGTTGGGCATGAAGTCGGGTTCTCTAACTTTTTTAACTTAATATTTGTAATCAAATGTTTTATGTGTTTTAGTATGCAGAATTTAAAAGGACACAATATAGAATCATTGCAGTTATTGGCCCAAGTTCGGCTCAAGCGGTGTGTTCCTTCAACGAAATGGGACGCAGCAAATGAAGCATTAAACATTCAACCTCATCTTGGCTTGATTATTTCCGCGACCTAGTAAGGGTGTGGTGCGAGTTTAAGCTGATAACATTCTGAACAAGTAAAAAAACTAACAGCATTGCTGTGTTTGGGGTTGGAAGTAGTTGGTACCGGTGAAATTACTGGCATGTGAGGCTGAACATCAGTATGCCACCAGTTGATGGACACAGGGAAGTCCATCGTAGGGCACGTTCGTGACGTGCGTGACCTACGATGCAATACTTTGTTATCATCATCATCAGTGAAGAAGTCCACTGCTGGACATAGGCCTCTCCTACACATTTCTAGGTAGAACGATTCTGAGCTCTTTCCATCCATCGACTTCCCGCGATCTTAAAAATGTCGTCGGTCCATCTGGTGGGTGGGCGTCCTACGCTTTGTCTTCCGGTTCGTGGTCGCCATTCGAGAACCTTTCTTCCCCAACGGTCCATACTTTGTTATAGGCAATGTTTAACACTTAATATCAAGTGGGCCATATTAAATAAATAAAAAATAAAAAATTAGATAAGTATTATATCAGGTTGGTGGTTCCCATAGTACAAGCTCTGCTTAGTTTGGGGCTAGATTGTGTTGTGTGGATTGCCTGCATTATTTATAACTGTGGTGTCTGCATTACAAGGTTGTTGGGGTCAACTGATTGACTGAATTTGGGGTTCGGTTAATGCCCGGGGGTATATCTCGGTCGGGGGTGTTTACTTCGGGGTATTTTGATACTGTAACTTGAATTATTTAGTTCGATTTATGTGGGTGCGGGGTTCGTTGGTTTGTGTATCATACTTTGTCTTTTGTCTTGATTAGAACATTTTTTTTTTTTTTCGCTGTTTTTAAAACAAGGAAGTTAATTTTGTTTGTTAACTCATATATCCATCATATTTTTTTTATATCACTATTTAATTTTCACAAAGAATTTTGTATTATTGCATTTTCATATTTTTTTTACATATTTTTTGTATGATATAACTATTTGTCACAAAGAAACTTACAATTAAACAAATACACATTTATAAAATACACAAGAAATAGTTTAGCTATCTGCAGACCGTTACAAACGATCTAGAGATCCGTCAAAATTGATTTTTTTATTTGAAAGATCATACTTCCAGATTTGTCCCATATATGTATATCTCATTAAAATCTGTAGAAAGAATTGGATAGGAATAGAATAAGCCAATCAAATTTAAGAAGAATAATAAGTAGTTTGTTGCCTGTTCTTCTAGGCTTGGTCGCGTGAAACTGGCACCTAGACTCACCTAGCTTTAAGGCGTTTCAAAGTGATTCTTGTAATTGAACTGAATAAAGAAAATTTTGATTTTGATTTTGAATTGTAGGTATACCTAATTTGGTTAGCAGTTAAGTAACAGATGAAATAATATGACCTGGTTTGGTTATAAAGTCAGTTTTTCAAGCTTTTGCAAAAGCAAACGTATTAGTTGCTGTGTAATATTTTTCTAGGTATGTTAATACGATTTTTGATAACCCAATTCAGGTCTTTTATGTATTAAAAACAAATGAGAATTGGTTCGACGGTCGAGACCGCCTAAGCTCGGTGTTTGGTGTTTTTTTTAAATCGCTACCAGACTAGCTGCACCCCAACCCCCTCGGGGGTTCTCTAATGACAGGACGCGTGCCGCCACTATGCAAGCGTTCACTATCTCGCACTTCCGCGTAATGGTGATTGCGGAACTAACTAACTTATCTTGCTGCTACTGGTTCCTTCTTGGTTAATCTGTGCCAGCTCTATAGTAGATGACGCTGTTACAGGTTCCATTTTGGTTAATCTCGTTCTTAACAGAGTTGAACATGCTCCACTATCTAATAACCCATTAAACTGGAAAAAAATGGTTACTGTTTTCAAAGTCAACACTAAATAAAACAAACACGAATGAAACGTGAAATCAATCTTTTGAAATATACGAGTAAATATTTTTTTCTAGTAAAAAAACTAGGTATGTATTAACTTTTCATCTGTTGCTTTACCTATGCATGGTCCATGTGATACTGACTTACACCTAAGAACTATGTACATATGTACCTAAACTAAACCATGTGTATGCAATAAATATATTGAGTATTAAGTATCTTTTAAAACGTTAAGCAAGTATTATTCGAACCTCCATGCAATAAATACTTTGAGTTTTGTGTATCTTTTAAAAGCTAAAGTATTCGAACCTCCGACTAAACTAAACACCACTAAGCCGACACAACTTAGAACAGATAGTAATAATTAATGCAAAGACTAATCAAGTACAGGTACGTCTAAACATTACCTACGCGCCTACAAATTACTTGCTAACTAAACGGGCCTCCGTCAGGATGTGCCTTTAATAAATTAACACGCCACAGTGTGGACACGGAAGTAGGCAAAGTTCGGATGGACCTTTAAATAGTTGATTCGAGGTGGTAACTTAGATCCTTAACTGTGTATTAGGATAGACAGTAACTAACTAAATAGATTAATTTGATAGAAAAATAAATAATTAACAAACCGCCTTCAAATCAAAACTTAATAAAAGACAACGAGACTTTCAATAAAAAAAAATATTTGTCAAAGTAAACATGAAGTTTGAGAAAATTCATATAAAAAAAGCAGCCAAGTGCGAGTCTGACTCGCCCATGAAGGGTTCCGTAGCACGACGAACTACAAGAACCTTTATATTATGTTACTTGATGTAACATAATAAGGTTCTTGTAGTTCGTCGAAAGGTAAATTGCGGTTTACGGTTTATGACGTATAAAAAAAAAACTACTGACTAGATCTCGTTCAAACCAAATATCGCTGGAAGTTTGCATAGTAATGTACAACATATATTTTTTTTAGTATTATCATTCCCTTACTTTAGAAGTTAGAGGGGGGGGACCAACTTTTTTCCACTTTGGAAGTGTCTCTCGCGCAAACTATTCAGTTTAGAAAAAAACGATGTTAGAAACCTCAACATCATTTTTGAAGACCTATCCATAGATACCCCACACGTATGGGTTCGATGAAAAAAATTGTTTTGAGTTCCAGTTTCAAGTATGGGGACCCCCAAAATTTATAGTTTTAGAAAAAAACGATATTAGAAACCTCAACATAATTTTTAAAGACCTATCTATAGATACCCCACGCGTATGGGTTCGATGAAAAACAATTTTTTGAGTTTCAGTTTCAAGTATGGGGACCCCCAAAATTTATAGTTTTTTTTCTATTTTTGTATAAAAACCTTAATGCGGTTCACAGAATACATCTACTCACCAAGTTTCATCAGTCTAGCTCTTATGGTTTCAGAGAAAAATGGATGTGACACGGCCGGACAGACAGACAGACAGACAGACAGACAGACAGACATGACGAATCTATAAGGGTTCCGTTTTTGCCATTTGGCTACGGAACCCTAAAAATACAAGCAATCGAACTGGAAACCTCTTATTTTGAATTTTTAGAGTTTTTAATGATTAGTAAACATCTTAACTTTTGAACCTATTATGTAGGAGAAGCCACTGAAACTCCTGAAACACAGTTTTTTAACTAGCTCGGGAAACTATGGGTTCAAAATCGATTTGAAACACACTTATTATGTCAATAAACTTTACTTTACTTTCTTTTACAAGAGCTTTCATATTAATAATATGAGTGCAGTGCGAGAGCACTCGTGGCCTAGTGGGAGCAGCCCCGCCTTCCAATTCTAAAGCTGTGGATTCAAATCCAGTCGCGTACCAATGTTTTTTTTTGTCGAAATATTTATGTGCACTGTGCTAGAATGCATGTCCTAGAACCTAAAAGTTTAAAAATATGTGTCATGTGCCCGAAAGGAGCCTCTCTGAAAAGCACTTAAAATCCTTACACAACACTGGTTTAAAAAAAACCAGTGGCACTATAAGAAGAAGAATAATATAAGCAGGATAAGTATAGATTTTTGAATAAGTTCACTGATTCTACTAAACTGTGGCTCAAAGGCAAACGTTTTACAAAAACCGCAGGGTTCCGTCTGAATTTTTAAAAGGAAGACCTTCAATGTTTGCCCAAAATAAATATTGGACTAACCGTTTAGGGATATGGCTACCGGTGGGTACATATTTCCACGTTTAATAAGTTGTGGTTCCGACTACCCCTTCTAGTCACCCTCCATGATCGTGAGTGTTGAATGATCTACGAAAATGCGTGGATTTTGAGAGATTGGCAGCGATGGGCTTGCCACCTGTCAAATAATACCCCAGTTGCTACTAAATATGAGCAAAATATCAAAATGTAAAATTAGTAAGGATAAAATTTGTTTATTTCATTCATTCATAAAACCTTTGAAACATATACTCCAATTAAATAAATAAAATATAAATATTGCGGACAATCAACACAACACTATCTAGCCCCAAACTAAGCAGAGCTTGTAATATGGGAACCAGATAGCTGATATATTACTTATATATATACTTTTTTTTGTAAATACATACTTAGATAACAAACACCCAAACAGAGTACAAACATCTATGTTCACCCCACACATATTTGTTCTCGGTGCTGGGGATCGAACCCACGACCTACGCAGAAAGCAGAGCTACTGCCAACTGAGCTGGACTGTCAACGTCAACAGTTAATGATGAATGACTGCATTCATCATTAACTGTTGACGTTGACAGTCCAGGCCACCACAATCCAAGACAATCGTCCATTTACCGTGCCACAGTCCGCCATTAGAGCTCGTCAATAGGGGATGATATATTAACATCCCCCTACGTAGGGGTGGACAATGGCCACTTCAGCTATTCAGTAGACATGATTTGTCACGATGTCGTATCCTCGCTTGAATAGGCTTTTTGATTTGTAAAAGGATCATATAAAAAAACAGTAGGAACCAAGACGTAGTTTGTTGCCTGTTCTTCTACGCTTGGTCGCGTGGAACTGGCACCTAGACTCACCTAGCTATAAGACGTTTCAAAGTGATTCTTGCATCGTAATGAATAAAAAATTATTGAGTTTGAGTTTTGAGTTTGGCTTAGATTTTTTTCAAATTAACTGAATGCGGGGACCACCTGATGTAGGGCAGTTAATATTTTCAGAGCAAGCCTATCGTTGCTAGTATTTAGGGTTCCGTAGCCAAATGGCAAAAACGGAACGTCATGCCTGTCTGTCTGTCTGTCCGTCCGTACTTTGAACGAGATCTAGTAAGTAGTTTTTTTTAATACGTCAGTAAACCGCAATTTACCTTTCGACGAACTACAATAACTTTTATATTATGTTACTTGCTGATACGGGACCCTTCATGTCCGACTCGCACTTGGCCGCTTTTTTTTAATGCTGATGTTAGCGTAAAAAATCTGATTCATTTTATTGTATTCACTTTGTCGCGGGTCGGGCATGTCATGAGGAGGGGTGAAAGTCATGTGACTAGGAGAATGATGTGCATGAATGTAGTTGGATATATGGGTACAGGAAAACCAATGAAGTTGAACAGTGTGAAAGATGACATGGATATGAAAGAAGTGATTACAGAGATGACGGCTGATAGAGGAGAATGAAAGAGAACAACATGTTGTGCCGACCCCGCATAAAGTGGGATAAGGGCAGGAAGAGAAGTTACTGTACAAAATCTGATTCAATTTATTGTATTTATTTTCAAACCAAGATTTAAACCCTTGACTTCAAAATAATATTAAAAGCGATTTATTGAATCTTTGTTATCAAAGGAGACAATGAGCGACCACTAAACCGGTATCATCAAACGGGGTGAAGCGTAATAGAAAATCTGATTCATTTTATTGTATTTATTTTCAAACCCAGATTTAAACCCTTAAGAATCAAAATAACACTTAAAGCGATTTATTGAATCTCTGTTATCAAAGGAGACAAGAAGCGACCACTAAACCGGTATCATCAAACGGGGCGAAGCGTAATAGAAACGCGCCACAATTAGACCATCTCCTTTGAAGTCCAACATCGGATCTGAAGCGAGACAATGAAATAAACAACCAAAACTGAACCACTGATTAAACTAAAATTATATAGCAGCAGGGTCTAAAGTCTAGACCCAATATAAAACTATCCAACTCGAACATACACTATGGAAGGATATTTGGATCAGTTGAGCTATCTTTGGATCGCTTGTAAAGGTCTGCAGATAGCTTAACTGTTCGTGTAATTTGTAAATTTTTGTTTGATTGTAAGTTTCTTGAAAATATTATTTTACGTTTTTTGGTTAAAATCGAAATTTAATTTACGAGTTATTTTTTGGTGATTCTTCTTCTTTTTGTCTTGTCACTAGATTCTTGAAATATTGTCGTGAAAGCATGTATGCTCTTTGAAGAGGTTATTTTCGTGCACTTAAGGTTATTAATGTTTGTATGTAGGAAAGGGAGGAAAGAGTCCTCATAAAAGTTATTGAGAACAGAAGGGTAAAAACTATTGGTGATCTTGTACGACATGACATATTTAACAGAAATATCATCGCAGGAAAGGTAGAAGGAAAGAGAGGAAGGGGAAAATCAAGGATAAGCTATATGAGCCAAATAAAAGCGAAGATCGCCGTCATGTCGTATAAGGAAGTCAAGGAGGTTGCCCTCAAAAGAAATGCCTGAAGCAAAATTCACACATTACAACAAGCCGACAAGAGCAATGCTCTTAAATAAGAAGAAGTCCTAAGAACATCGTCAGAAAAATACCCGATGACATCACATTAGGTATTAAAATTTCGAATCTAAATCCAGAACAATAAAGTTGACTTTACATCAAAAGCAAAATCCGTCTGATGTACGGCTGAAAGTCGCGTTCAGGAAGTCTCGATCGTATACAATAAGATTGATAGGCGGCTTCGTTTGTCGTCCTGCATTGTTTGTGATGCGGTTTAAGGTGTAAGATAACGAGTTTTGATTACTCATTTCTTTAGATTTACACTAGCGGCCGCCCGCAAATTCGCTCGCCCCGTTCTCAATATTTTTTCGGGATACAAATCCTATGTGTTATTTTAGACTATCATCTATCTCTGTGCCAAATTTCATCCAGATCCGTTCAGCCGTACCGGCGTTATTAGGTAACAAACATCCATCCAAACTTTCGCATTTATATATAACTTACACTTACAACAACAAAGCAACTCCGATGAGTTGCTTCCGATGAATTGAAAACCTCTTCCATTTTTTGAAGTCTTTTGAAAAAACTAAAGCCTGGGGCAATTATTTAATTATTGTGGACAATATTATCTAGACCCAATTTAAGTAAAGCTTGTTCAATGGAAACCAAATAGCTAACAAACGAAAATAATCCTAAAAAGTAAAAGCTTATTTCATGTCAGCGAACTTACAGGCAAATGAGGCTTAGCACTATGCCTCAAGTCGATGGACGCAAGTCTAACCATCGTAGGGCACGTTCCTAACATGCGTGACTTATGACGCAATGCTTTGTTATTGGCCACCACACCACGCAGGCTTGTTCTGCTGCGCAATCACTGACTACACATTTAAAGACTTAAACTTCAAACATCTCGTGGCTTGCACCACTCACGCGCATACCGATGCTCTGTTCTTCGTCAATCAAAAATAGCCAACGAACTTTAATTGTGAACTATTTCCAATCGAGCGAAACTCAATCAAAGATTAATAAAATTGAGAAGATAGCTCATAAGGCGAGGTATAAAGAGGTAATAAGCATAACGTATATTATAATTACAAGTATAACGACCACAAGGTTTTTATTAATCGACGAGTGAACTATCAATAAAAACTGAACTGGAAACTGGACTCATCTAGCTTTAAGACGTTTCAAAGTGATCCTTGTAATACAACTAAATAATTAAATTAATGATTTCGATTTTTTGAAAGAAAAACTGACTCTAGGGATATGATTCTCAAGGGTGATAGAGTTCCTTTCAGATCTCGAGTAACTTACCCATTGGCATAATTCAAGATCTTTTGTAGATGTCTAAGGGAAGACGTAAGGACCTTCATGCATTACATTTGGCACCGGCCCACATTTTAATATTAGTTATTTTTGCTATAAGTGACGGTTTGCACTGGGTTTTCTCAAAATAATAAAACTAACCTAAGATAACCAGAACCAAACCGTTTGAGAGCAATGGCATTGCGCCCAATGCCCATACCATAACAGTCCATCTCCTTTACTTTATTGATCTGTGCACTCAAACTATCGATTGGGTTCTAAATCGATTAGTTTATTCGATCGATTTGTTGTTATATTTTAGAATCGAGTTCAACGCACGATGATTTGTTTGTTTCGATTAGTAGATGGTTTCTTTAATGTTGCAATAGAATTAGATGGGTAATGTGTTTTTGTAGGCCGTGTGTAAACATAGCTGTCTACATTTTTTATAGAACATTATATCTTACTAGCGGCCACCGTCGAAGTTTTCGTCCCATTCCTGAATAATTTTCAGGAAAAACTTGAGAAACCGACTTCATGGCCAAACTGCTGAACCGATTTTGATAAAATTACTATGGGACTAATTTGGAAATATTAACATTACAAATAACAAAATGATTTTCAAATCGGATCATAAATAAGGAAGTTATGCGATAAAAATGTACTGTCCTGCGTCCATCAACTTGAGGCATACCGATGTTCAGCCTCGCGTGTCAGTAATGTCACCGGCACCCACACCCTTCAAACCGAAACACAGCGATGCTGCTTCACGGCAGGACTAAGCATGGTGAATACGCACTACAACAAATTTAGGAAGGATAGGATTTTTTCGCATAAACTATTAACTAATGCGTGCATTATTTAGCCAGTTTGATATTTAGACGTACTTCTGACTACCCCTTTAGATATCCTCAAAGAATGTTGAGTTGGAATTTGGTACTAAGAGATCTTCCGTGTCTGGAAATCAAAGTCGTAAGGATAATTCTGTTTATTTTTAACCCTATAATACAGTTTAAGCGTTATAAGTTTATAAAATAAAATGGAAAACCCGTTGAAATGTTTATAGTCGTTAATCTCTCAATAAGTCAAAATATTTTAAGTTTTGGTTGGATAAGAGTTATTTATTATACCGGCGGCTAATCAGTTTTGCGTGAAATTCAAGCGCTTAATTCGCTTGTAAATCAAGTTACGTTTGGTGGTGTAGACGGAATTATATTGTTCTAATATAATTGTTTCTGTCATGTACATTTTCTTGTACTTCATTACATAAATCCTAACTGTACATTGTTTATGTAACTAATGTACAATTTGGATGTGTAATTGAGAAATTAAATAGGCTAAGGATTATTATGACCTGGCTCAGTGGCGCGTCTTGTGAGAGACCTACGTCCAGCAGTGGATTGATATGGGTTGATGATGATGACCCTTTTGATAGTCGTCGGCAATAAAACGACCTTTTTTTTAATAAATTGAAAAATCATCATTATCATCATCAGCCTGTAAAGTCCACTCCCCTATACATTTCCAGGAAGCATGACTCCGAGCTCTCCATCCACCGACTTACCGCGATCCTAACAATGTCGTCGATCCATTAGGTGGGTTCTACGTTTTGCCTTACGGTTCGTGATCGCCATTTGAGAACATTTTGTTCCGCGACTTTTGTCCAAAAGCAATAAATTTGACATACATACATAGATGTAGATGCTAACTATAGATGTATGCAGATAAAATATGCCCAATAGGTCCCAACTCAGCTTTTTGCTGCCTGACAAGGCATTATCTACTATGCCAAACAGCGCTGGTTTTCAGGCAGAGCCTTGGGAGAAGGGGGAACAACAATTCTTATTTAATTTCTTATTTTTAAGAAAAGACCCATTTCCGAAAACAGCGTACGGAATATTCCTTTAAAAAGAAGGGAGGGGAACAATAATTCTTATTTTATTTCTTTTTTTAAGAAAAGACCCATTTCCGAGCGTACAAAACCAGAACAGAGCTTTCACTATGGAAGCTGAAATGTTATATTTTCCACGTCAGGACGATCCCGAGAGGAGAATGCACTACCGTAGTACTTGAGATGGAAGTGACCCAAGTCAAGCGATCTTACCTATTTCTGTCTGTGAGCTTTAAAGCTCGTATGGCTTGTGTTCCGATTTGAAGAGTGACACCGGTACGACAAGCATATCAGAATTAACTACGACTCAGAGTGATGGCACTATGCATTGCCACATCATAGTATCATGGTAGCCTATTTCTACCATCAAGTATTTATGTCATCATCATCATCAGCCTGAAGAAGTTCACTGCTGGACATAGGCCTTCCCTACACATTTCCAGGAAGAACGATTCTGAGCCCTTTCCATCCACCGACTCCCTGCGATCTTAACAATGTCGTCAGTCCATCTGGTGGGTGGGAGCCCTACTTTTCATCTTCCGGTTCGTGTTCGCCATTCGAGTTGTCGGTTCTTCGAGCTATATGACCTGCCCATTGCCATTTCAACTTACTAATTCTAAGTATGTAATATGTATGTATTAGTATTATATTGTGTAATTGTGTGTAC
This sequence comes from Thera britannica, assembly GCA_939531255.2. Taxonomy (NCBI): domain Eukaryota; kingdom Metazoa; phylum Arthropoda; class Insecta; order Lepidoptera; family Geometridae; genus Thera; species Thera britannica. The sequence continues at coordinate 7,118,541 of OW618043.2, read as the reverse complement.
ATTATACTTGTTGTTTTTAACTACACCATCGTCCTCTATCGTTCTTTTCAAGTCCAGTCCATCCCAATGTTGTCTGGAAGAGATCGCTTTTAGTGATAAGACCGCCCATTGTATTCTACTTTGATGTTTTTCTGTATTCCTTTGTTAATTCTATGTGGTGTACAATAAAGTAATTTCTATCTATCAAGTAGCGTTGCTTTTTCGGTTCGAAGGGTGTGGGTGGAATTACTGGCCCATGACGCTTAGCAACCTCAAGTTCATGGACGCAGAGCAGTGCACCGCAGGGCACGTTCCTAAATCCTAACGTTCGTGACCTGTGATATAATGCCTTGTTATAGGCTAATTGACCTTCTACGCTTCTGTAGCCGGTTCTTGGCCACCATTCGGTTGTTGTTCTACTCCACCTGTCATCACCACGCCTAGCAATGCGTCCTGCCTAGTTCTTCAGGTCAAACAAATTATTTCCTTTCTTTCTTTCTTTCTTCTCTAAAACTTGTACCACACAGAGCCGTAAGTCCCGCGTTTATTGTGCTTCTAGACAGGAGCCACTGCCTCGCGGGATGGTGCCGCGTGACTTGTGACGTCACGCCTTGCAATCTGCTATGGGACTTACATTGCATGCGCCGCGATTCAAAGGAATACCGCTTTGCAGAGAAGTTTTAATGAGATTTTTTTATTTTTTTTATAAATCTCGCTGTTAAATACTTTGTGGACAATTTACACAACACTATCCAGCCCCAAACTAAGAAGCAAAACGGCGTTTCTACCAAATTTGGCTGAATAATTGTTAACCGACTTCAAATAAAAAAGGACGAGGTTCTCAATTCGGTTGTATTTTTTTTTATGTTTGTTATAGCATAACTTCGTCGATTCGAAATGACTTCGATGATTCCGGGATTGGTCCCATAGAAATTTCATAAAAATCGGTTCAGCCGTTTGCCATGAAGTCGGTTTCTCAAGTTTTTTAAACATATAATATTATTATCTATAACGCATTCAATTCAGAGCTACTAGGCATTAAACGGAAAAAACAAACAGACACAAAATCCCACACAAAAAAAAACACCCCTGTTTTCGGTCGGGAGTTTAAATAACACAAATAATCTCCAAAAAAAATAATAACCATTTAAATAGTTACCTTATTGCGTGCTGTTTATGTTCATTACAGACGCTCAGAATAAACCAACAATACAAAGACCTAATAAAATCCGACGAGATGTCTCGCGAAGGAAAAACGTAATAAAACGTGTTACAAAAATGGCCAATAACTATAATGTTAAGGGTGTATAACGACACATCTGTAGCTAATGAAATTCGCGTGATATTATTAAAAAGACACATTTATGTACTTTTCTATTTTGCCAACGACTTGTGTGATATCGTTTTAAATTGTCTTAGTAGCTATATTAGTATCTATGTAAGAGAATGCAATTAGTCAATATACATACGACGCTCTACCTGTCAACACGTGTTTCATTATTATACTTCACCCCCCCCCCTCATCCCCGGCACCACAAAATTAAGCACTGGATTTGCTTCGAATCAGTTTAGTAGTAGTAGAGCTCTTTGTGTGTCTCGTGGGGGTGCGTACTACCACCATGTCTATTCCTGCCGTGAAGTAGCATCGCTATGTTTCAGTTTGAAGTGGGTTCTGGTGAAATACTGGCACGTGAGGCTGAACATCTGTATGCCTCAAGTTGATGGACGCAGGGCATTGCATCGTAGGGCACGTTCCTGACGTGCGTGAGCTACGAGGCAATGCTTTGTTACCGGCTACCACTTAACATTAGGTAGTTTAAGCTTGTTCCATCAGCTAATTATACAAAACTAAGATCTTTTTTTAAAGGACGTAGGAAATTTCATGAAATCTAAACAAAACGCGTTAAAAGAAAAATTAAATCCCATTAGATTCATGACCAATTAACATTCCAAGATATTTTTTTGCGATAAGTCTCCAGAATGTAAGTTATTTGTATCGAATTGCAACGAAAAAGGGAACTTTTTAATGTTAGCGTAACAGACAATTTTTATTTATAGTATTACTCGTGGCCGCCCGTGGCTTCACCCTTTTTGGTTTATTCCTGTTAATATTTCCGCCCGCGTGGTAGCTTTTTATCTCATTCCTTTTCATTTTTCGGGGTAAAAAGAGGTACCTATTTTATTAATCCAGATACATACTATAGATATATTTATTCTATGTCTCATTCAAATCTGTTCAAAGTGCAAAATTTAGCCACAAACATCCGAACATTTCTTTCACATTTATAATAGTAGTAGGAAGTCAATACACGTGTAACGGACTGATGATTCATACCTCGAGTGCAACTACTCAAGCTGAAGCGGCATAACTCTGTTTAATTAGTTTTTGCGAATAAAATGTTTCTTTTATTGTTAGTTTGAAAGAAAGAAAACACATTTGAGTCGTTTAATATCAAAAACGGCATTCTCCACTTTACTTACATTTGAAATAAACATGAAAAACGTTTTTTGATTCATTATTTTGTCATTATTTTGTATTAGGAGATTGCCGTTTTTAAAACTTACTCAAAAGTTTAAAGCCTTTTTGTGGTAGGGAGAATGCTGTTTCTGTAAAAAACTTATTAATCAAGATGGAAGATTAGTTCTTAGAGACTATTTTGGCATAGATAAGTTATTTTCTCTTAAATGTGGAGATTGCCGGTTTTGATACTATATGACTCATTTATTTTCAGACGCTTAGCAATCTAAGGTTATAAATATGCATACAGAAATAGCTAATTCATTAGAAAACCCCTCAAAGAGAGCTGTAAAACGGCCCTGAGTCAGCGTGAAGTTAGTTGGCTAGCAACTAACGCTGGTCTTCGCAGTAATAATAAAGTTTCTACTAAGTCGAGCCGAACAAATCTAGGGCGTTCGAATACGTGATGGATTGACGACATACGACGAATAACAACAAAATCAACTACTCACCCGGACGAGCCACACACGAAGAGACGAGCCACTACTACTGAATCAACGCACAACAGAAATTCGCAATTTTCGAGTTGTGACACTTTCCATCAACACGCTATGCCTAAAAAATATTTGGCAAACCATCAAAATACCCGTCTTGTTTGTAATTATTTGAACAGTACTATAGTCACAGTGAATTTTTATTTAAAAGTCATAATTTTAAAGTTAATTGTCTTTATTTAAAATCAAGGTTTTCGTAAATACTCTACGCGTGTAATCAAAATAAACTAGGAATACTTTTATTAGATTCACCTAGTTTCAAAGTAATCCTTGTAATTTAAAATTTTCAATTTCGATTCGATTCAAGAAAAAATAAAGTTTCGATGGCTGATTTGTCAGTTTATGTTGAAAGCAAATAGGTCTTTTTACTTCGACTAATAGGTACTTTTACGTCCTGGAGAAAAGTGCATAAGATCACTGCTACCAAGCTAAGCCGTGGACGATAACTAGTCAATTCTATACGATACTGAGTACATTCATTATGTTCTAAGTATGTATTTACAACAAAAATGTATATTATATTATATCAACCATCTAGTTCCCATAATACAAACTCAGCTTATTTTATTTTTACTTATATTAACGTGACACATTGCAAGCCAATCGCCGCCAATGAAGCATAATTACCTACTCTCTGCTACCAGAAGCCAAGAGTAATAAGTTATAATCAATCACTTTCGAGGCCGCTGAGAGAAATCGAATTAACTCTCCAGATTCTATCTAGGATAAGTCATTATCATTAGTTAATTAGATAGTGCCTGTTTCACCATTTCTTAGGTGGCTTTCTGTCAGGTACGAGTAAAAGTAGATAGATATGATATAGAAAATACTTTATTGCTTACAAAAACTCAAGTATAGACAATGAATGACACATACAAAACTTAGAAACTTTTTGTACAAACAATAGGCGGACTTATAAAAATAAATAAATAAATAAATATTGAATCTCCAGCTAATCAAAGATCGAGTGAAACGAGACTACTGAGAGTTGTGCTCTGGATTCTAGTGAGACTAGAATCCAGAGCACAACGAGAGATTAATGCACGTCCGAAGCAAGCACACCACTAAATAGCCCCAAACTTAGCAGAGCTTGTACTATGGGACCTGTAAGCTGATATATAGGAATTTTCTACTCTGTACACCTTCTACAAGACAATGAAAAGCCTGAACAATTAGTTATTTGAATGTTATAAATTCCAGAGTAATCTACCAAACCTACAAAAAAAAACAACAATGATTCGTCCAATTCAAGAAATCTCTGCTCATTCGATCAAATAGCAAAGTAAACGGAGCTCAATGATCAGTCGATAGGAATTTCAGTTTTTTCGCGCTATCTTGTTTGGGCAGTCACCCGATTATCTGTCAAATGGCGAAGTGGACACTCCATCAATCAAAGATGGCGGATAGTGTCATGCGAGATGTGTGCTTCATTCTCGAGCGACTTCGAATAGCCTCTCTCTTATTTACTTGGCTTAACTATAATGCGTCCATCAAATAACGGTGGTTGCATTTAGCAAAGATCTCTTACAATACAGGTTTCACAACTAAAAAGATCCAAATCCTTTATTTGTCAAAACCTGTAATTTTTGAATAAATATATTTCTTGACACAACAAAACAAAATTGTAACCTGATTGTAAGGAGGAGATAACAGATTTATTCCAAAATTTCTTGGTATTAGATAAAAGGCGCGAACCTTTTCTTTCTTTAAATTTGAATCGCAATCAAACCCGCACACACAAGCTGGCTTAGAATAAATTAAGGCAATATCGTTATAATGAGATTTCGATATTGGATTCCGAACGAGAAATTAGGTTTCCGAATATGAAATTGGTCGATTATTTGAATAAACCTCTGCTTGACTGAATCTGACACAGTTCAGTTGGTATAATCCTATCACCACACTTGTACCAAAGAGCTCTGATTCCTTTCTTTTTAATTTTAACGACAAAACTACGATAGCACAGTAATTTAAAATAGGAAAGAGAAGGGTATATGGGAAAGGCATTAGAGCGCAAAGGAAAGGAATACCTCTGTGTTCTGGCCTAAACATCAGTACTCTCAAACGGTGAAATAAACTAAGGCAGTACTCTCAAACAGTGAAGGAAAACATCGTGAGGAGTCTCTTTGAGGAGCACGTAAAATCCTTTAACTTATTAAACTAATCTGTCCCTATTTTTGCAAACAGTTTTTTCGTTTTCTGTTTTAGGTACTTCTCAGCGTTATTCATAAAATTAAAATATTCCTCGTTTGTTATGTGTGCGACGAAGATCCACCAACTTTTAGCAACCTTTATAATGTCGTCGTTCCATCGGATACGGGCTTTATCTTAGCTAATCTTGTTAATTACTAAAACTTTTGCACAAACAATTTCTAACCTCCAAAACATGTCCAGTGCTACCAGGGGAAATGACGTCATCCGTCATCAGAACCCCATCCGCTATGAGTCCTTAGGGGACCGGCTACAAGTTGTTGATTAAAACCGTGGGCCGGAAGTTAGGAGTCAAATTGGCAACTTTTCCAAACTTTGCGGAAGTTAGAATATATTTGGCAAAGGGAGTGTCGGACCGTGCATAGGCAGGCTTCGAAAATCACTGTATAGATATCGTGGCAGATCTGTAAGAAACAACGAAAGATTCGTTGAATTTGTGTGTTAGGGGGGTAGTCCGGAGTACATCCAAATGTTACTTTTAGCTGATAAGGCACTTTTTACGGTAGTTGCGTAGTTAGAAGGAAAAGCATTAATTTGGGCACACACCTAAAGATACAACACGAACAAATCAAAGTGAGTAAATTTTACAAAATAGGCAGCAAGTATAAGTAGGTACAATACAGTAGCTAGCTAGCAGGTAGGTAGTAGGTAAGGTACGTAGGTACACGTAGAGAATCAATTAAATATAACAGAGCAAGAGAAAGAAAAAAAACTCGGTATTCCTTAAGTGACAGGTCGCAAACCCATCGCCGCTCTTATAATACTAACTAGTTTCTCGCCATGTTTTAATTCACCGATTGAGAGCATTGTCATTGTGCACATACATCAGACCGGATTCGAACCCACGCCCTTGCTATCACAAGGCGGGCTCACTCCGTAATAATTCAAGACAATGTTTTAAATGTCAAATGGCGAGACATTAATGCTCACGCATCGCTTACATTGCTTTATAGCACTATTCAACCGTCGTCGACTTGTAGAGTTTAATTTAAGCGTTTGGACATTCGCAACTCTATAAATAACGTGAATTATATCTTGGCATTTGACATTTGATGTAGTTACTATCTAACTATCACATAAGTCTGAGGAACCAAACTACGATAATTTGAACGACAACACCTAAACAAAACCAGAAGCATAAATAATAAATAAATAAACTGTATATATGCATAGGAGCATAAACAGTATAGGAGCAGGATTTAAATATTGAAACAGAGTCAGGGGTAAAGTCATGCCCCTATTTACGGGACGCTGTAGTGCATGGAACTGGACTGTAGACTAAATTCAAAAGTGTAGTGCCATCCCAACTTAGTGAGGCGTAGGGATTTTTATCCTTCTATTTTAACCGATCTTTTATCTTGCAGACCACAAGAAGACAAGTAACTTCAAAACTTGGAATCTAATCTTTGCAGCCCCGAATCGTTACCCCAAACTGAAGCGTAAGGGCACTTGATGTCGCTTCAAGTCTCCAACTTCGAGTGGTCGGCTTCTGCCGAGAGCTTTTGACTTCAAACGGCGTCGATCGACGCAGTGTCTGTATTCACGACTTTGTAAAATCAAGAGACTATCCGAAAATAAATCTATTCATTAGGGAAATATCTGAAACTGAAGAATATTTTTTTACAGAAAAAACTGAAGTTTGGGAGTGATGGAACAAACAAATGACACCTGAAAATTCCGTATTCAATACCGAAATTTACTAAAAATTCAAGATCTAAGAAAACACTATAATATTAAACACTATAACATCAATAAAAATACAAAGCCTAGAAGTTTCTCAGACAGAACGAAAAAATAAAAATTAGACAAGATATACATGAGAGACAAGGCAAAACTTACAGGATTTTATGCCCTACGGAAACCTAAAAAGATAGCAATATGTTACTAAAAAGATTACTGAAGACTCGAATATTCCGAGATCTAACAAATTGCACACACGAGAGGTCAAGCGATATATTTTCCGCGTGACTTCGCTAAATTACCTATTATCTAAGAAACGGCTACCGTCAGACGCCGGGCATACAAACTCAAATGAATAAACAAACAAGAGTGTGTGTTCAGAGTTTTACTCACTGACGTCAGTGCGTGCATCGTTTTTCAGCGGTTTTGTATGGAGACACAAGCGCCCCTAGCGGAAGTGTTGGGAAGTTTTGTAACTCCATAAAAAAAACCCACTCAGAAACTAATAACTAATAAGCTAATATCGCTCGATATGCAGTCAGAATATTAAGAACACACTCAATTTCTGACACAATAGATCTTGTCTAAGTATTGTGTCTGGAATTACATGACAACCCAACCAGCCATTAACAGACATTTGTACACCATTCTACAAATGTCTGTTTACGCAATTGGTTCGAAAGCGAGACAACAATACAATTAAAAAAAAAAGATTATACGGTACAAAATTTGCAAATCAGTTCCTTTACGTGCGCTTTAAAACCGTTATCTAACGGTCGACAGTTCTTAAGAAACGTAAGCTTAACGATAAGATGATCGTTGTAAGAATGACGATACATTTTGTGATCTAATATGTAGTTTGATCGTAAATTCTTATTTCATAAGGTGGTGATTTATTAAGTTGATTTTACACGCTGGTTTAACAATTTTAAAAATGAGACATGAGACTGAAAGAGGGGGGTAAACAGTACAATCAGTACGGGCTTCATTTTCTACGATACTTCTTGAGATTAAAAGGGTAAATGAATTAGTTGTTTTGAACTTTGTTTTTTTTGTGCCTGTTGTTTTTAGGGTTCCGTAGCCAAATGGCAAAAACGGAACCCTTATTTTTGTGTATTTTCAACATATTTTTTTAATTAATTCTTCACTTAAAAAAAAAGTAAACAGGCCTTTGCATCTATTGTAGATGATTTATATATAGCGTCTGGTGATTACTCAGGACCCTACTTACGGGACGCTATAGTGCCTGGGACAGGGTTTTAGATGGAATAGGCTTGCCCAGCACCTATACCATCCTGACAGTCAGCCTGATCCACAGGAAACACATGGTTATGTGTACATACATTTTTCGACAGAAAAACTCATTGGTACACGACTGGATTTGAACCCACGACCTTAAGATCGGACGACCTTAGAAGGCGGGGCCGCTACCACTAGACCACCAATGCTCTCACTAACTCACTTTTACTAACATAAAAACATAAAAAATAAACACAAAGTCAAAAACCTTAAAGAATATCATCTTACAGTGAGAGGAGCAGACGTATTAATTAAAATCCGGATGGTCCGGATGGTCCGGGCAGCCGGTGCTTCGAGCCGGATTATGCGGATATGATGGATTAGCCGCATTAGACGAGTTTTAGGGTTCTGTAGACTAGAGATCTTAGCCTAAGTCAAATTCGTCTAATGGCCCAAGATGTTCTACCAATCTTCTTCTCTGAATATGAATTAAATATTATGGACAATCCACACAACAGTATCTAGCCACAAATTATGCAGAGCTTGTACTATGGAAACTAGATAGCTACACATGTCATATTTTTTTTTTGTAAAAACTTAGAATACATTACTTAATAATACTTTGAAAGTATTATTGAATAATACTTTCACTTTGGTCCCATAGAAATTATATTAAAATCGTTTCAACAGTTTGGTCATGAAATCGATTTCTCAAGTTATGAAACTTATTCTTTCAGAGATATCTTATTCTTGATAGATATATTCTTTAGATTCTTATTATTTCTTTTATATTATTAATAAATTATAGTTTAAAAAACTAAAAAAAAACGCTTTTATACCTAAGTAATTGAACTAAAAAGTTAAAAATAAAACTGTAATAATCAATTGAAAATTTATATTATTGTACAAAAGCGTGGGGTGCTTTTTATAATAACTTCAGATATAATAAACTATTGATAAAATATTTACAACAATCAAAATCAAGCCCCCCACGCTTTTTGTACAATAATATAAATTTTCAATTGATTATTACAGTTTTATTTTTAACTTTTTAGTTCAATTACTTAGGTATAAAAGCGTTTTTTTTTAGTTTTTTAAACTATAATTTATTTTTTACTTTTTAGTTTTTTTTTTCATATATATTTTTTTCATATTATTGCATTGTCATCGACCTTTGACAGGTGTGCAAAGTTTGAATCAAATCTGATCGTTCAAAGTAGGTTTTTTTTATTTTTTTTTATTTCTTTTCATTTTTTTTTTTTCATATTATTGCATTGTCATCGACCTTTGACAGGTGTGCAAAGTTTGAATCAAATCTGATCGTTCAAAGTAGGTTTTTATTTTATTTTTTTCATTTCTTTTCATTTTTTTTTCATTTTTTTTTCATATTATTGCATTGTCATCGACCTTTGACAGGTGTGCAAAGTTTGAATCAAATCTGATCGTTCAAAGTAGGACAAAATCGAGCTCAAAGGGGTCGGTTACATACATACATACATACATACATACATACATACATACAGGTGAAACTAATAAAAGCGTTATAAAAATGTTGAAGTTTGTTGCGAGCGAGAACTTGTTTGGCGGCCCCTTAAGGCCTGCGCACACCTAGTTCGCTGGCGGTAGCGATCAGTGAAACGCTGTCAAATATCGCTATCAGATTTGAGATTTGACAGCGATATTTGACAGCGTTTCACTGATCGCTACCGCCAGCGAACTAGGTGTGCGCAGGCCTTTAAACGCTCGCAACGCTGCATACATAGGCAAATCTAACCTCAAATTGTAAGACATGTCTGGTACAAGCCACATTGAATCCTGGAACACTTCAGTTGGATCGCTAGGCTTCCAGCATTCCCTGAGATTTGGTTTCTTGAAAACGGAAACCGTTTTAGACGAACGTAGTATTACAGCCACCAGTAGTAGTAGAGCTTTTTGTGTGCGTCTCGCCCAGGTGAGTACTATCACCATGCCTATTTCTGCCGTGTAACAGCATTGCTGTGTTTCGGGTTGGAGGTAGTTGGTACCGGTGAAATTACTGGCACGTGAGGCTGAACATCAGTATGCCTCATTTTGATGGAGTGCATCGTAGGGCACGCTCCTGACGTGCGTGTCTTACGAGGCAATGCTTTGTTATAATAAGCAATAGTTACCACTTCACATCAAATGTTTGTTCCATCAGCAAGTTTTATAAATAAACAATATTACTTCTCATATGTGAATTTTACTTGAGAGGTGGTGGAGATACGAAAAAAGTGTCCAACACAATGTTGGGCCTAAGTAAGCCTTTTAACAAAAAGTTTACATCAAAGTTCAAGCTTTTTTTTTTCAGGCTAAAAAATCATTCTCAGTAGATCCATCATAATCTTTGTGGGGTGTGAAATGCTTACATAAAAACAGACAGCCAGATTTTAGGATTTAATGAGGTTGCCTTCAAAATAAATACCTATAGAAAAATGCATACGTAATGTTGACAAGATCATTGCTTTAGATTAAAAGAAGAAGAAATAAAGCGCTATCACCACCCAGAACAGGCTATCTTTCCACCGCTACATGCCGGTCGTCATTTCGCGAGAAACAGAACTACAGACGATCAATTAGCAACGCAAGGGAATACATACCGGATGCATGCCTTGTTCACAAGATGTTATTGAAACGCGATCTAGCATCCGATTTAATCTCTGATGACGGGTCATTGACTGGCCTCTCAGCTCAGTTGGTAGTAGCTCTGCTTTCTGCGCCGTAGGTCGTGGGTTCGATCCCCACCGGAACAAATATTTGTGTGGTGAACACAGATGTTTGTTCTCCGTCCGGGTGTTGTGTTGTATTCAAAGTAGGTGTAGTTACAAAAAAATATAAGTGTTTTATCAGCTATCTGGTTCCCATAGTACAAGCTCTGCTTAGTTTGGGGCTAGATAGTGCTGTGTGGATAGTCCACAGTATTTATTTATTTATTGACCATATTGAGAAGAGATTTACCTTTCATTACATTATCTTCTCTGTAATCGTCTGGCTAGATGAACTTACCTGAAAACAAGGAGAAATAAAATTAGTTCAACATTGCTAAAACATCGTATTCGTGTTCTAAAAGGTATTATTGTTGTACCACTAGATCTTACGAACCAGTGCGGTGAAAGTATTTCAAGTGCGCCTCAAAGAGGTTCAAATCAATCAAAAATCTTATTAAAATATATCTATTTGGATCTTTTAACAAATAGTACAGAAACAGATTGAAAAACAATCCAGTTCCTTTCGTGATTCTAAAACTTAACTTTCTATGAGCGTATATTCTTGATAGGTTTTAATTGATAACTTGTTACAAGAACAAGTGATAAAACATGTAAATGATCTACTTTATGTTGAGCGGTTACCTTTACCTACACCACTCACAAAGTAAACATTTATATTTAGTCTGATTTTCTATCTTATTTCACATATGAAATGTGTGATGTTAAATAAACTATGTACAACCAAACCTAACCTTTGGATAATGCATCAAAAGCACACACAAAGAAACATTTTTATTTCTTGAACTAGAATTAACCGAAAAGAAAACCTTTGTTAAAAATTCTACACAGAGAAAGGATAAGGTTTAGAACTAAAGGATAATACAGACGGGCCGAAAATGCAGCCAACTTGTGCGACTTTTTCGTTGTGTTACTAGTTTTTTATGGTCACTCTTCTTTTAAGGCATTGTTTCAGAAGCAAAGCATGGAGTCGTTTTTAAATGAGACTGGTGGCAGTAATAGAACCTTTGAAGATCGTGTTTTTAACAAATCAATTAGTGCGCCACAAGGAGGGTCTTTCGTGCATTTGACACCTGCTTTCGAACTTTTTAGGTATAATAAAACAAAGCGTACACCCAAACAAAAATGGGTAAGCGGCAGGTACAGTGGGATACAGCTCAACTTACCTAAAAACAAAGAAAAATGACTCTTACTGCAAGGACATAAGAGCTAGCAGTGTATAGTCTGATGCGTATCCTTGTGTGCCAAAGCTTTACGACGTTTCGAAAGAGAGAGACGATACGAGAAAGTTAAGCAAACATGCCTTTGCATCTTTTGTAGAAGATTTATATAACGTCAAAGGCAACTGGGTGATTATACAGGACAGGATATTAGATGACATAGGCTTGCGCAGCACCTATACCCTCCTGTGAGCTTAGTCGGCCTAATCCACAGAAAAAACATTTCAAAAAATCAAATCAAAAAAAAAAACAAAATGTTTTTATTGAAAAAATTACAGGTAGGACAAATAAAGGGTTGGGATCTCTTCTTTTAAGTTGTTAAACCTGTATTAGAAGAGAGCCCCTCTTTTCTGTGGCTCAACATTTACCGAGAGAACAACCATGCCACCCGACCAGATCGTACAATAAATCGGCCCGTCCGTACAAGCTTAGACTAAGTCTTCTCTAGAACAAAGCGTATGTACCGAGCGAGGAAGCCTTGCTAATCGGATTTAGTATTCGCATCTCCTGGAGAATTCGAGGAGAATTGAGTTTTAAAAATGTATGTCTTGTGCCGAACACACCGACATCTACTTAAGCGCCGCTCGCAATGGTCTGTGTTCCTTTTCGGTATATTTACTGTCAAAACAATACTTCTACTACCTTTTTTTATTGTTTTTGAACTAAGCTGTAGTTTGTTGCTTGTTCTTCTAGGCGCGATCGCGTGGAACTGGCACCTAGACTCACCTAGCTTTAAGACGTTTTAAAGTGATCTTTGTCATACTACTGAATAAATACATCTTTGAGTTTGAGTTACTACGTTATAAAACTCTTCCGGCAACGCAACGACACCTTTATCGTTGTTCGTGTCTATGGGCGACGGTGACCGCTTACCATCAGATGGGTTGTAAGCTCGTTTGTCTATCTTTCACATAGAAAAAAATCATCATCATTTTCACCCACCACCTATTGCTATAAGTTTCCTCCGTTGATTGCTAACAACCGCCTGACGAAGTCCACCAACTATTCATTCAAAATAGTTCAAAAATAACTCCCCTAACATAATATTTTATTAAAATGCTCCTTATTCTAAAAGATTACTACTAGAGTATTCTTCTTTATTCATGCCTCCATTTGCATCCGTCTTCCGCGCCTTAACATTGTTATATTCAGGTAGTGGATGCACGCGACTTCGTTCGAGCTATTTATTTTCATACGAAATTCACTTTTTTTTATTATTAATTATGTCATTTAAGCGACGGATAGAGACAGTTGGAAGGATTTGGGGGAGACCTTTGCCCAGCAGTGGGACGATATAGGTTAGAAAAAAAAAAAATGTCATTTAATTCAAAATTATAATCATCATTTATTCTTTATCCTTTACTATAAATAACGCCTATAATGAACTATAACATAAATAACAAAATAAACATAAAATTAAAAAAAACTAAGAATACTTTTACGTGGAATAACAGGAATTGTTTTCTTAGTCTTAACTAAATGCATCGTAAGGCACGTTCTCAACGGGCGTGACCTATGAGGCAATACTGGGTTATAGGCCATGTGTGTTCCATCAGCAAGTTTTATTATAAAATCATATCATTCATTAATATTGTTGTATTATCAAATCATCTAAATATATAAAACTCTTACGTTACTGACTGACTGACTGACTGACAATCAACGCACAGCCTAAGCCATAAGTCCTAGAAGCATGAACCTTGGAGGGTATGTTCGTTTTATAGCATAGGGGTGCACTAAGAAAGGAAATTGGAAAATTATTTCCCTAAGCGGAGAAAAAGGGGAAAAACTTTTAAAAGAAAAAACAACGGGGCATAACGGCCAAGGGGCGAGCGAAGCCGTGGGCGGCCGCTAGTTAATCATATAAGTAGGTACTTTAAATAACTCCTTTCATTTCAACCCTTAATTTATTACACCACTACACACCAAGACCCGAAGATTTCACCCATATTTGTAAGATTAGTTTTTAGCCGATTTTAAATAATAAACGAGGTTCACAATTGTATTTTGTTTATATTTGTTATCGCATAACCTCGTCATTAATGAGCCGATTTGAAAAAAATCATTTTTTATCTGGAAGGTTCAATAGAAATTTCATCAAAATCGGTTCAGCAGTTTGACCATGAAGTCAGTTTCTCAAGTTTTTTAAACTTCACTAGTATTAAAGAGTCATAAACAACACAAACAAGGACAACAAGGAAACAAGGAGTTACCACTGAGATGGCGAGTGATATGGAAGAAAAATACATGTTGTGCCGACCCCCACATGTTGTGCCCTTATCCCTATAAGGGCAGGAATAAGAAGAAGAGAAGAACAACACAAACAAACATTGATTGAGTAACAAACATACAAACACATTTATAGTATTACAATGCTACTTTTGCAGAGTACTAGCAGAGTGCTTAAATTATTCTCTTTGCGAAATAGTTGAAGGCTTTAATGTGTATCACAGAATACCCAGTTACAACTAGCACTTTGTATTTCTATCTGGTAGCTACACTTCTATATGAAGCACATCTAGACGATGGCAATGGCGATCAGCTTCTTCTTCTTATTGTATCACTGATTCTTTCAAACCAAGTGTGGTGAAAGGATTATAAGTGCGCCTGAAATGAAATGAAATGATTTGACAGCGTTTCAGTTGATCGCCATCGCTTAGATGTGTTGATGTAACAGAATGACACAATCGCCCAGCAGTAAGCATCTAGTGCACAGTCTCTAAGCGGTACACTTGAAATCCTTTCACCACGCTGGTTAGAAATAATCACTGACACACCAACACCGGAGGACAAAGCCTAAGAGGCGTATGGACCGCCGACATTGTTAAAATCGTGGAAAGTTGCTGAATGGAGAGGGCTCAGAATCTTTCTTCCTGGAAATCTGGAATCTAGAGGTTGATGATGAAAATAATCTATTTACACGCAGCTCGTCAGTTCGAAATGGTTGCATTGAATTTGGTCGAACAATAATTATTCAAACCCGTACCGCGTTGGGCGCCAATTTGCCCGTTAGGGCTGACACAAATCTGCGATTAAAAATAAGCATTGAATTTACAATTGATTTCAACCATTCGGTAATTTTATTGTTTATTGATGTAACATGATCTAAAATCTTAGTAACTAAAATTTTAATAAAAGTTCATACATTTTTTATAAGTATTTTTTCTTGTTGTTTATTAATCTTCTTTCTTTTTAACGTGTCAATAGTTTTTTCGAACCAAGTGTGGTTGAAGGCTTCTTTTTTGTTTATTATTTAAATTACGTGACAGTTCCCAAGATCACATCGCCAATAAAATTCCAACATGATATGTTCATGATATTTTCTCTGCACCATACCGCTTTAACCTAAATATTATGTGACAACCCTACGGATATTGCAATAATTAAACGCAACGGCTACACACAAAAGGCAAACTTGCGTATTGTATGCTTAAATAAGCTAATGTTGAAACAAAACGCACAACAATGTTTGATAAAGGCTACTACTTTAAACTCGTATTTCTGTTTAGTTGCTACAATAAAAAATAAAAATGCAGGCAACAATATCTAGCCCCAAATTAAGCGGAAGTTGTACTATAGGAATCAGATAGCTGATAAAATCTTCTTCCGACTGATGATTATCCCAATGTTTGAAATTGTATAGTTATTTACTGGGAGGCAAACTTAAAGCCGTTAAAATTCACTTAAAGTTCCTAAAGTTTCTCATCTGTTTTTATTGCGTCGCCTTAAGTTTGAATACAGTTTGGAAGTGCTGTGTGCTTCAGGTGAAATTGATTCTTAAGGGGATGAACTGCTTTTTAGTATTATTGCCCAATGCTCACAGCTCTGCCTTCTACGCTGGAGGGCGTGGGTTCGATCCTCATGGTAAGCAAATATTTGTGCGGCAAACACGCAAGTTTGTTCTGTGTCTGGGTGTTATATTGTATTCCAAGCATGTATTTACAAAAAAAATCTTTATTCAGTAGTATCACAAGGATCACTTTGAAACGTCTTAAAGCTAGGTGAGTCTAGGTGCCAGTTCCACGCGACCAAGCCTAGAAGAACAGGCAATAAACTACGGTTTGGTTCATACCGTTTTTTTTTTTTTTTTATGCCATAGCAGGCAGACGAGCAGACGGGCCACCTGATGGTAAGTAGTCACCGTCGCCCATAGACACCTGCAACACCAGAGGTGGAGCTAATGCGCTGCCGGCCTTTTAAGTAACGATATACCCGCCTTTTGAACTACCCTTACTTCTCTGCTATTAGTATTTTTGTTTTGTACTACCCTTTTACAAAACAAAAATACTAATAGCAGTGAAGTTCCAGTGTAGTGCCAATCCAACTTAGTAAGACGTAGGCAATGATCTTGCGACGGCATGGTCGCGTGGAACTGGCACCTAGACTCACCTAGCTTTAAGACGTTTCAAAGTGATCCTTGTGATACTATCGAATTAAAACATATTTGACTTTGACATTCATACAAATGCTAACTGACTACTACTACTAACGTGAACTAGTGACACGACAGGAAGAGGAAGTAACAAAGTTCAATTTCCACCGAAATAACTTCACTATCAAATCAGGTTACCTTCAGATAATTTATAACCGCTATGACATTCAATTAATAAATTGACGACGCGACGGTGTCAGGAACCGAACCGGCTGAAATGGTAATAACTTTCCAGAGAAAC
Source organism: Thera britannica (assembly GCA_939531255.2). Lineage (NCBI taxonomy): Eukaryota > Metazoa > Arthropoda > Insecta > Lepidoptera > Geometridae > Thera > Thera britannica. The sequence continues at coordinate 7,101,783 of OW618043.2, read as the reverse complement.
GGTCAACGGTAACTTACGGCCGTTATAAAGATTTTTATAATGTCTCAAAAGTTAAGAGTTGAGCTGGTTTTGATTCCGCGACCTTCCCCTTGGTACGGGGCTGCGCTGACCGCTGCGTCATCGGATCCTAATCAAACTCGACGAATAACTCTTAGGGGCTGTTCGGCACTAACGCGACCGCGGGTTCAAATCCCGCTCGGCTCTTAACTTTTGGGATATTATAATTTTTTTTGTGATTTCTTTAAGCGTAGCAAACACTATAAAATTAATAAAAACTTACGGCCGTTAGACAAGGTTTTAAGAAGGTCCACGCCACGACTTTAGTCTTACGTCAAAAGCCGGAAATAAGCTTCTTTATGTACAAAAATAGTAGTACTAAGTATATGTAATCGTCGGGCAGCTCGTATTGTCAACGATTTCAAGCTCACAGATGACATAGAGCCCTTAGGTCTTCGGAGAGACGTTGGTTGTCTGTGAGTGCTCTATCGTCTCTACAATGGGGAGTGCTCTGAGAAACTGTTTGCTCTGGTGCCCGCGGCTGATTTTTATCATCGCACCACGCGCCGCAGAACTGATGGAACTGACGGATGGAATGCATGGTAAAAAAAAAAATGATTCTGTGTCAGCAGGGCTGCGTTTATCAGACTTCAGTAGTGGCGCAGACTCTGGAAGACAATCCTTCGGCTAGAGTTACAACTGATGGTGGAGGGTGAAGCCGATGTTAAAGTAGACCAGAAAAAAGTTTATTTTACTTGAATATACTAGTTTTGGTAGAAAATCTTGTTTGGATCGAAATGCAATTATTTCTTAAAGTATGTGTAATATAAACCCAAAACGTTGTTTATTGCAAATTTCAGTAAAATCGTTCATTGATTTTATATCTCTAATAGCCCCTTCCCACGGTCTGTGATATCGCGCACGGAGGGGCGGATCAGCTCACACGACACACCATGGGAACGGTCTCGTGCGCCGAGGCGCGCGGTAGCACGGGAGCCCTGTCTGTGTGCGTTGCCGTGCGTCGCCGTGCGTCGCCGTCGGCTGTGCGTGATGGATCTGCAGAACCACGCACCGTAGGAAGGCAGCATTAGAATGTGCGAGCGAGTTGTTTGACGGTGGTCTGCCTCTATATCCATCCGCCACCGCTAAATCACGGCCGTCCCAAACCTACCCATTCTCAGAAAATAAGAACTGAATCGACTCAATGCATCACAATGCATGCAACGATGCGTGGCGCGTGACGTTTAATTATTGCACGGAAGATGAATTGGCGGCCAACGCGGGACCAATTCCGGAGAACGAAACGTTTTTTGTAGCTTTTTGACAGTTGACAGTTGGAATGGAAAACATGAATTTTTTCCATGGCTCGTGCTGTGGTGTTTAAGTAGAACCAATTGAGCCCAGAGTGTGTATTCTAAGTTTCGCCTACTGCTATGAACAGAGATAAAACCTAGAACTGGTATTTAGACTCTCCCAGAACTGGCACATAGGCTCAGCTAGAACTGGCACATAGACTCAAAATGTTACAAAGTGATCTTTGTGACAACTGCATAAACCTCTTTTGACTTTGACATAGAAGGATTAGGCAATTTGCTGGTGTACTGACGTAGAAATGTCTTAGGTGACCTAACCATTGGATGGCAATTAAAATTCGAACCTTACCGAAATAAGAACTGTGCTAATTGCATAAAATTATGACACATAGTTTGAAGTTTTTGTACCACTTTTCGCTTCTTCTTCTTTGACATAATCCGTTCATGTTTTATCTACTTTTACTGGCTCACTGATGGGATTTTGTATGGAGTCATAAGACTTTTCAAAATGCCCGCCAGGGGGCTTTTATCATATGTTTTATTGATTTTATAGTGTTTACTACACATAAGGAAATCACAAAGATTTTTATAATGTCCCACAGTCGCGTTAGTGCCGAACAGTCCCTAAAAGTTATTTGTCGAGTGTGATTAGGATCCAATGGAGCAGCGGTCAGCGCAGCTTCGTACCAAGGGGAAGGTCGCGGGTTCAAATCCCACTCGGCTCTTAACTTTTGGGACAAAAATCTTGGCGTTTATCACGTCTCCACTGCGCTCATGTGGGAAGACATTTTCAAGGAAAATACTCCTAAAATAGAAAGACGCTTTGCTATTCCCACAGCCTTCAAAACTTCAATTCTGAAAGAAGTTTCAGCTAAAACGTGTCAAAGTTTTACCAACTTCGGTCACGTGTCATGTTGTGTCGGCTCTGTCACGTAGTGGGTCATAACGTGACTGGTTGAAACTGTTTGATGTCAAAAGCATAACTAAAATCGCTACGCCTGTTATGTTAAATCGAATTAGGGTGACTTTTCAAGTCGGTCTTGTTTCCGTCTTGTTGAAGTTTCCTTTTTTTATACAACTATCTGATGGAACAAGCAACATCAGGTGGGCCATATCACGCCTGATGTTAAGTGGCAACCACCGCCTATAACAAGTGTTGTGAGCATGTATTGTAAGACCGCCTTCACAGCTCAGTTGGTAGTAGCTCTGCCTTCTGCGCTGGAGGGCGTGGGTTCGATCCCCACCGAGAACAAATATTTGTGTGGTGAGCACAGATGTTTGTTCTCTGTCTGGATGTTATATTGTATTTTATGTATGTATTTACAAAAAAAAAGTATTTAAGTATTATATCAGCTATCTGGTTCCCATAGTACAAGCTCTGCTTAGTTTGGGGCTAGATAGTATTGTGTGGATTGTGCGCATTATTTATTCTTCTTATCGTTCTAGTTCTTTTGAACCAGACACAAACATAAAATATTCCTGTCACTGTCACTTTTATGTCAATAAAAAGAGATGAGAACAGACTTAGCGGTCATTTGTGAAGCGACCAATATGAATAAGGACCCCTAACGTCTCAGAATGGCGTCACGATGTTCAATGCCATAATAACTTCCTAGCAGCGAAGCACGGCGTTGCCCGGGCATTCCAGAATGTTAAAGAACATTCTAGAACGTTTATGAGCATTCTTTGCCTGAACATTTTTACAAAATAGAGAATTTTAGAAAAATCCTTACGTGAGAGAAAAGTCTTTACATGTTAGAAATGGATAAACATAAATTTTTACAATATTTTGCATTGTTGCTGTTGCTATTAGTCGTACGTAGCGTGATATTTATGTTGCCTATAAGCCTTCCTCGATAAATGGACTATCCAACACAAAAAAAAACAATTCGGACCAGTTCCCGAGATTAGCGCGTTCAACTGAACTACATCTTCAGCTTTTATTAGTATAGATTTGATATACCACGTACTCGGTGAATGTCCTCTGTAAGCTTATTGTAATTTGATACCGTAGGCGTATAAGCGTAAGTAACCGTTCAACATTAAGTAGGTCATGCATGTTACTTTATTAAGCCACCAGTAGTCAATAGTAGTATTCCATAGTCTGATCACGTGACTTAGTCCAATCAGCCTATATAATAGACTGTGAAAAATTGAGTGATTTTTGCAGCGCTCGTTATCAAGCTATTTGAAATCCTAAAGTTGATCTGATAAGGTTCATTTTACCACAAAAGCCAGATGACAGCTATAAGCTCGCATGTCAAAACGGTATTATTGCCGGCTATCCGTTTGAACTGATTTCAACGCATTTAGGTATGACATTTCCGTCATGTAACTACGAGTATTGCTCGAGATTCTAGTGCAGTGCAACACAGCTTTGAGGTACCCACTGTCATAGAACATTATAAAAATACTGTGCATAGAGCGGACCCTGTAGGCCCCCCCACCGATCGGGGCATCCGCACCTCACCACCGTTTTAAATCTTCACGTTAATTTGATTTGTGTACGAAACACGCCACACGCACACATAAAAATAAGTAAACAGACCTTTGCATCTATTGTAGATGATTTATATAGCGTCAGGGGCAACTAATGTTTACCCATGCCCCTATTTGCGAGACGCTATAGTGCCTGGGTCAGGGTTTTAGATGAAATAGGCTTGCCCTATACCATCCTGACAGCTTAGTCGATCTGAATAAGCCGCAGGTTTCGTTGATACTTAGGTATATCGCAATTTTTAAATATAAAATTACCTTGGTAGTTGATCTGTGTGAATTTTAATTTGTAAGCATATAGCGTCAGGGGCAACTAATGTTTACCCATGCCCCTATTTGCGAGACGCTATAGTGCCTGGGTCAGGGTTTTAGATGAAATAGGCTTGCCCTATACCATCCTGACAGCTTAGTCGATCTGAATAAGCCGCAGGTTTCGTTGATACTTAGGTATATCGCAATTTTTAAATATAAAATTACCTTGGTAGTTGATCTGTGTGAATTTTAATTTGTAAGCATAGGAGCCTTATAACTGTGTTGTACTGCAATCTATTAATAAAACACAAGCGGCTAAATAATTCACAAATATAATATTCCTTTGTGTTACTCGATACCAACAGATTGGCTGTCTGTCTGTGCATTAGTGTTGGTTTACTTATATGTGATGTGACATAATGTATGGTTTCTACATAATGTATTATCGTATTATAGTATTTCACTACTGCTGTTATAAATACATGGACATTTGTCACTCGTTGTCAGACAATATGGGTCAATCTCTATTGAAATTCTAAATTTGCGAACACAATACGATTGAACCGATCGAGACGCAACTAGAAAAAAGTCAGAACGGACACTCTGTTCATTTGTAGCTTTACTGAGAGTTTATTTTGAGTTTTTGTCGTTGTTGTGCAAACCCGTTTTCCAGCGGTTTTTCCTATAGAGTCACGATAAGCAACCCTAACGGGGTTCTTTAGAAGTTTACTAACTCAGTAGTTTTTGAAAATCCAAAATGTGCTAGTCTAGTCTTGTTAAATCTCCCAAAGTCCTACCTACCCGCATAAATCACACACTAACGTTGCAAGCGCGCCAAACATCCACACGATTGGTCCGTCAGATAATCCAATAGCGCGTCCCCATTTGAATTTCGAATTCTAGAACTAAATTTAAATCTGGAACGGATCGCGGGCCATTGCAACGGATCGGATTGTCCAGGCTTAAGGTTTGTTTACACAGAGTTAGTAGCTCGAACGCAAACTTCTGTTTCGAGCTAAGTAGAGTTGCTAGTTTTTACGTGTGCTCTGAGAGGGCTTTGTTTAAATCCGCTTGGAGATTTTGTTTGTGCTGAGATAAACCACAGTAGAAAGATAACCAGATCCTGTTTTATTAGTTTTTGTATGATGTTATATCTACACAAAAATGTTTCACTGTTCCAAAGTTATTCTTTGTTTTCCCAAATATTTGGAACGTGTATTGTATTTTTGTACAAAGACATACAGAAAATTCACACAGCGCCATCTAGCCCCAAACTAAGCAGAGATAATAGAGACTTGGAAGTCAGATACCTACTTAAACACAATATGTACTTGTACCTAAACTTTTTTGTAAAAAGTTTGATCTTTTGCTATTTTTATTTTTTCTAACTAAAATCACAATACCTATACATTTTATCCCTAAAGCCAGTCATAAAGTTGTTAATTTAACCACAAATATATCTTGGAATCATCATAAACTACGTATTATACATTAATCTAAGTCGGCTCCATCAATCACCGACGAGCACACATTCAACTCGAAACGTTACTAAAAACACATTCAGCTTAATGAACTTAACTTGTAAGTTGGAAGTTACAAAAAGCCGTCAGACCATTTAGCCGACTTAAACCGACTTAGTGCAACTCAACGCTTTTTTTGTCCGCGCCCTGATGTGGGAGATGCTACTGCGAAAGAAATTTAAGCGTTGAAAATTTTAAAAATGGAGTGTGGCTGTGTTAGGGACACGACCGTTTGTTGTACGTGACGTGGTCACGTGGGGCACTACATTGGCCTTACGGCATATTACAATTAGGTAAACAGCTAGGTAACAAAAAATATTCATAATATTAAACACTTATAATAACTATGATGATGATGATAATAACTATAGAGGGCTTGAGAATATGCTAAGAGAGGTAGGTAAGGTGGAGTTTTATATTTTTCGTCTTCCATAAATTATTTCATGCTATGATAGCACTTATTTTATGAGGTTTTTTTTAATATGTTCTTTCAAATGTGATATTTTTAACCTCGTTATTGCTTAGGTGGGCGATCTGCTTTTCCCATCAATGTATCTACTTAAAAATATACAATTTTACTTAGCACAAACCATTATGTAACTTTTTTAGTACGTATCAGTGCCGCTAGCAAAAATTACAAATTAAAAGAAAATGTGTTTAAGGTTGTTCGATTCCGATACAGACTGAATTTACACAACTATGGGCAAACAAAGTATAAATGTACACTGAAATAGCTGTAATAGAATTTTACAGTGGTCTTTATTGCCGGCCAGTTATATAAAGTTGGAGAAAACTGTAGGATAACAGAAATATTAATAAAAAACCAAAAATGTAATTTTTTCGTCATTCTTTCTAACGGGAACTCGGCATTGAATAAGTGCATGAGCTTAAAATTTTTTTTCTGAAGCCCCGACTGCCACGACCAACGGCTGACACTCAAACTTTATATAACTGGCCGGTAATAAGGAACAATGTAAAAGCCTATTATAGCTATTTCAGTGTACATTAATACTTTATTCGCCCATAGTTGTGTAAATTAAGTTTGTATGGAAATCGTACCCCTTTATTTACTTATTTATTATTTGCTTATTATTTTTAATGCTATTTGGGTAAGTAAATAAAAAGTAATGATTCTTTTCCGTGGCCTAGGTTTGGCTTTTAGAGTAGCACTCGCACCGCGGCTTTAATACTTTAGAATTCCGTTGAGTCATCACTTTCCAACTGAACTTTCCTCTAAACGTTACAAAAAGGCAATTAAAGTACTTGACTTTTGCATCATCTATATATCATCTAAAAACAATGTCAAAAAAATTAGCTAAAATAATATTCTTCAATAGAATAATTCTAGAAGCATTTTTGTGCAAAATATGATTGAAGTCGTTTATATAATAAACACATTAGTTGCAAAGGCCTGTTTATTTAGTAACAAACGTATAATATACTGAAACTTCGTACCCACTAATGCAAAAGGCAGATAGTTCTAAAATCGTCGGCTAACAGGCAAACTACGCCAACCGCAGATTCCCCGAAACTCAGTCAGTAAATAAACTTTAAGCTGGGCTCACACAACTGACAGATATACGAGACTACGAGTATCCCCATTACATCGAAGCTTATAGGTAGAGTTAGGTATGTGAAATAAACTGTATTGTATTGTGCCGCACGCACGTATAATTTCTAATAAAGCTTTACATAAAAACAAGATTTTCGTCCATCTGTCTTCGCAGAATCCTCGAGTTTTTCGGTCATATTGCCAGAAAAGAAGGATTAACCTTGAAAAGTTGGCGATGACAGGCCAGATGGAATGGAAGAGGCCGCGAGGATGGAGCAAGATGCGTTGTAGCAACCAGGTGCGCTCAGCAACAGGCAACTCAACAAGAGGAACATAGTGCAGACTAGGGCCGTGCACAAACGTCACGACCCTCAGTAAGGATATCGATGCAAAGAGGAGGTATTGTTTGCGAAAGCATTGCACTATATCAATCAACAGATAAAAAAAATGCAACTATGTATTATGTAAATAATATACATAGTATGTATCATCATTTCATAAAAAAATACTTCTTCTTTCGAACCATGTGTGGTGAAAGGATTTTAAGTGCGTCTCAAAAAGGCTCCTTTCCTGCACTTAATACATGTTTTCAAACTTTTTAGGTTCTACGACATGCCGGTTTCCTGACGTAATTTTCCTTCACCGTTTCAGAACACAAAAAAATCAATCATCTTCTTCTTAGGGTGCCTCTCTACTACTGAAGGTTAGCAGTCATAACTTTCTTTTGTCAAGGCCAAGCTTAAAAATTAATACAAACATGCTATCCATAACATTTGAATATCAAATTTAGCACAGTTTCATAAGCTAAGCCCTGGTTCTGCTCTGAACTTAGTTTGTATCATACCGTTGTGAAACTTGTCTTAGTAAATCGTACTAATATTATAATTGTGAAAGTTCGCGAGTTAGTTTGTTAGTGAATCTTGTCGTAATTGCCGAGCAGATTTACATGTTTGGAATAGATAATATTACACTCAACTAGCTTTTACTCGCTACCTGATTTACGTACATTGTTTACCGAGAGTAAGATAATTTCTAACGAGAACAATACCCTGAAGGCAACCTGGGGCTCAACTCTAGACCAGTGACTTTTTGTCACGGTAGATATATATCACAAGAACTGTCAGTTTCTCTATTGAATTTGACAGTTCTTGAGTAAATTTGATAGTTCTTGTGATATATATCTACCGTGACAAAAAAGTCACTGGTCTAGAATTGAGCCCCTGTACCTTTTATCTAAACTCGCGGTACGTGACAAACGTTAATAGACAATAACCATTTTTAACCGACTTCAAATAAAAAAGGGAGGAGGTTCTCAGATCTGTTGAATTGTATATTTAGTTTTTTTTTTCTATGAAAGGTCCAGCTTGGTCTTCCAGCTTGGCCCCATAAAAAATCATCAAAATCATTTAGCATCAGGCACCATATGCTTGTTCTATCAACTAGCATCATAAAAACAACTTTAGCAATGATTGTGGATACGACATTAGGAATAAACAAGCCACAAGCAGCCACCAGAAGGTAACATTCCACGGCCCACACAAACGGCGGTAACGGCCCCGTACTAATCTAGGGGACAGGTGATAACAAAGGAAGGTAGATTGCAACAACAGTCGTTATAAGGGTCACAGGGGATTTGAACAAGGGGTCCCAAAGTGAGAAACTTATTAGAAGACTCGTTTTTCAAAATCTAGTTAATATCAGCCAGATCAAATAATAAAAATCAGTTGATTATGAACCGAGTGGAATTCGAACCCACAACTTTCCCTTTCATCTTCTTATCGTGTCGATTTTCTTCTAAATTACTTATACTCAGTAGGTGGCCACCTTTATATTTTCTCTTTGATATGGGAATGTGCTAATCGATATAAAACCAATAAAATATGAGATCAAATAATGTGTTAACTTCATAACTAAGATTTAATAATGTCCCAAATGTTAAAAGCCGAGTGGGATTTCAACCCGCGACCTAATCATCCTAATCACACTCGACGAATAACTCTTAAGGACTGTTACGGCACTAACGCGACCGTGGCTTATCTACAGGTGGCCCTAAGAGTTATTCTTCGAGTGTGATTAGGATTCAATGGTGCAGCTGTCAGCGTAGCCCCGTACTAAGGGGAAGGTCGCAGGTTCAAATCCCGGTCGGCTCTTAACTTTTGGGATATTATAAAATCTCTGTGATTTTACTAAGTGTGATTAACATGTGAAAACTGAAGAAAATACAGTTATGTTACAAAACATATTATTTTGTAGTTCGTAAGTTTACTAAACTGAGGAGAATAAAATTCTTTACTTTGCATATTTTCTACACCATCGTAAAGAGAAATATTTCGTAACAGGAGTGGGAAAAGTCGAATATTAATTTGCATTTACATGTTTCTCCTTGTATTTTATCGCTTCTTTTTATAATGAGAAATTACTCCTAAAGCTATACTCTCAAGACGGCACCGTTTTTACGACCGTTAACTAGCGGAGCGTGGATACTTAATGCATTGTATTAAGGTGGAAAACTGACTGCTACCGTCTATAAGGGCCTTTTCACACTAGCGGATTACGAGCGTCCTCAAAGCGAAGCGGACGCGCAGCGAACACGTCTTCAGCGCCAGCGTCTTCGACGTAACAAAGCCAATAACAGTGTCTCCTCATCCGAATCCAAGGCCTGGGGGACTAACAGGTTCTCACGAACCTAATTCACCGTCACCAGTCTCTCACGAAGTAATCCTACTGTATCGGTATTTCTTTAATAGTGTACTTTGTGAGAGAAAAAAAAACTTCTTATCGTGTCACTGGTTCTTTCGACCTAAGTGTGGTGAAAGGATTTTAAGTGCGCTTCAATGAGGCTCCTTTCGTGCACGTGCTATGGTTATAAAATGCAGACATTCTACTATAACATTATGACGGCAAAGTTATTTCGCAAACTAACGTTCCACAAATTAGTTTACGGTGACTCTTTTATATTGAAATTTATTATTTTATCATTTGTTATTGAGTGTATTGTACGTAGTTAACTTGTTATCAACATACGACGAAAACGTGTACGTGACGTCTTCGCTGCGCGCCCAACCGCCTCGCTTCCGCTAGTGTGATAAAGGCCTAAGGTACTACAAAATTGCTTTTTACAGAACAAACTAAGCGGACTTAAACTTCAAATCTCTTTTATGAGTTCAAAACTCGTAAGTCTCGGGCACATCGCAGTAACACTTAAAAACAACATTACATAAACATCAAGTTGCACAGTTTACATAAAACTCGGCCCTCTCGTCGCGTCAGCTGTGGATTACTAACTTTGTTTAAATTGAGAATCGGGTTATTGTCAAAGACTTTTTATGATAAACTTTGCTTCAAATCGTACGTGAGAACTTGGTCAAGCCACTTAAACAACGATATAATGTTCCAGGTACTACTGGATAGGGAGCTCAAGGCCTAAAAAGAACAAGAACTTACGGACGAATTCCTAGAACTTTTTCTTATGTCATTTTACAAAATAATGTGTAAGTTGGTGTTATTTCAAATTGTAAGTTTTTTTTAAAATAAATATTAAATATATATTTTTTTTTGTTATTTTAATAAATATTTAATATTTCAATTGAAAGTTATATTTGTTTACTAACTAGCTCATGGAGCAAGCATATAGCCCACCTGTTGTTAACTGGTAACTATCGCCTATAACAAAACATTTCCTCGTAAGTAACGCACGTCAGGAACGTGCTCTACGTACGTTTCCTACGATAGATACTTACTTAAATGTCTAAAAAAACTGTACAAATGGTTATAAACAATATAACCTATTTCCCGCCTTCAAAGCTTGTACTAAATACAAGACAAAGCTCTAAGTTTGCTGCACTCTAGACAAGCGTGGAGTACCCTTTACTTTAGAGTTTAATTCGTTTATAACGGCTCAGTTTCCGGTCGCGGATTTCTCAAAGTTTCAGTTACCACATTTCGCCTGTTGGCGGTCGAAATGCACGAGTTTCAGAACTTTACTCTTTCGATAGATTTGAATTTAGGAAATAACGGTATTTAACTGATCACTATATTATTGCATCGTTCGTCATGGAAATATATAAGTGTATAGGAATGATGATGATGAGAAATAAGGTACAGTTTTTTTTTTTAACATACATTTAAGGATGGAGGCTTGCAACACAAAAGGTATCACTCGCGCGTTGCTGACCCTTTAAATATTATAAAGCTCCTTTTTTTGAATAACCACATACTTTAGTCTCTAGGGAAAGCCTCAGCAACTTACAACTACTACTGTATTAGTTTGCTAGTAGTAGTAGTAGAGTTTTAGAGAATTAACCCCTCTCACGTAAAAACACGGTCAAAGTTTCGGTCATCGGTCGGTCCAACCAATGCACGAGTTCGAAACTCTTTCAATGAATTTGAATTTTGAATGTAGTCTGATTGGGTAGTTACTCGCTCACTAGCGCTACAACTTCGTACTTAGTCCGGTTTTGCTTTGAATCGGTATTTTAGCGAGTTAATGAGAAGTTTTAGGAAGCGCTTGTGGCGTAGCTACGTACTACGTAGTAGTTCCTAACTTAGGGCATCAAAAACTCGCCATATTCTAAGAACCGGTTTACAGATCCTTTAACCTGGTATTTTTTAACAGGATAAGAAATATCTAATAACCTGGTTCTTGAAATTCATGTCGAATTTATTGTCTAGTTTAAGGTTTGGCTTGCTAAGTGTATGAAATATTAAATTATTAAAAAATAATTGAATTATAATTGAATGGTAACAACCACCATCCATTGTGAAAAATGTTGTTTAACCTTTTCGATTCCTTGAATAGCATAACCTTTGCCCATTTACCCAAAATGCCAGGATCGACACGCGATTTTGTTTTGTTCCTGGGCCCCAAAAGAATCGTTGAATACCACACATTAAGTGTTCCGAATGTAAAATAAAAACTAGTAAAAATCGAATCAATTTGTAACCTATTCTTATTTTTCTATTACCTATAAATAGCTAGAAAAATCTTTATTGTACACCTTACAAACAAACAAAAAGAGAATTTAACACATAAACAATATTATTCAATAAATGTACAATGAGCGGTATTGTCTCTATGAAGCGATTTCTTCCAGACAACTTTTAAGTAATATTATACAAGATATCCAACTCCTTATTTTAAATTTATTATCATGCGTGCAAGTTTTTTTATTTATCAAAAAACTTGCAATTAAATTAAATATTATTGCAAACATAGCCTTGAAGCAGCAGGAAAATCGAAAAGCCATTAAAAACTACTTACTGGCCACCCAGTCACAGGACAGCGCCATCTATCATTGGAACTAACAAACAGACGCGGACTGCGCACGGAAATTGCAAGCGATACCCGGTTTTTGATTAATGGCGCGAATCGTACCTGGTTCCGAGGAGTGCGTCCGATGGGTTACCGTGTCTTTTAATTGTGGAACGGTTTTCTTGATTTAACTAGTGCTAATATTTGTAAGCCCTAAATAAAAAAAACTTTTGAACATCGAATTCTACAACCACGCAAATTATAGGATGGGTGGGTACTTGGTCCCACCCCCGGAATTAAAGCTTTTTTTAAATTTTATACCTAGTATTAGTTCTTTCAGACTATCTGTGTAATTTATTGTAACTTATGTGTGTTTTGACAATACATAATTATAAATTAATTTACGATCATCAAGTCATAATATAAAATACATATTATTTAAACGAATTACAGACAATTAATTTACAGACAAGGATGGATAAAATAAGGAATCTTATACCTTTAAACGAGAAAATCTTGTATATATATATATATATATATATTTAGGATCTCGGAAACTGAGCCAACAATTTTCATGAAATTAAGTATACAGGGGTTTTCGGGGGCGATAAATCGATCTAGCTAGGTTTCATTTTCAGAAAAGACCCGGTTTAAAAGTTATTTTAATAATAAAAAAAATTAGCGCCATCTCTTGTCGAGTAGTCGAAATCACGAATAAGTGCCACGGAGAACGCCATCTATTGAACTTCTACGTAAACACTCGACACAAAAGTTTCGGAAATTTTCATGAAAATTAGTATACAAAAATATTATTAAAAAACCGAGCAAAGCTCGGGCACACCAGCTCGTGAGTATATAAAAGGAAGTCTCAAAATGACGCTTGTGACGGACAAGATGAGGAGTAATAGGTTGCCTGGAAGAAATCGCTAAGACCGCCCATTGTTTTATTTAATTGTTTAATTTTTATGTCCTGTACTGTATTTTTGTGTGGTGAACAATAAAGAGTTATCTTTCTATCTATCTATCTATCTAATAGGTTGGCATGGTATGGGCATGTCATGCGGAGGGATGAGGGTCATATTACGAGGAAAGTGTTGGATGAGCACATGAGACATGAGTAGGAAAGGAGTGAGCACTGAGATGACGGATGATATAGAGGTGAGTGGAAGAAGAAAACCTGTTGTGCCGACCTCATGCAGCGTGGGATAAGGAAGATGATGATGTGAAAATAAATTACAGAAATTGTTAGACAGATAAATTCTTTGGAAGATATTCCAGTGAAAACTACGTCTTTTCTTATAATTAAGTAGTTTTCCAGCCGGCGGCATACCAATGAAATAACTTTCCGCTTTTCTTAGTAAAGTCCTTTGTTATGTTAAAACCTTGTATAATAGTGGACCTAGAATAATAACTTTTGGAATTTAAACGTGTTAAAAGTGCATAAAAGTATTTTTATTTTTGCAGTTGGAATTTAATTAAGTAGGGTTGTACAATTTTCTTTTAAGCTACAAAAAGTGCTGAATTCGTCCAAAATGACAAAGCAAAAAGACCAAGCACGTAAGCTACTGACTCCCGTCTTGGCTAAACGACTGCTTTAGATAGAGCCACCCCCACAAGTTGAATGTTTCTTTGTTTCAATTCTTTCTAATATGTCCTCACTTAGGACGCGCTTACACGCAACCAGTAAGCAATTATTGTTTGACCGTTCTGCTGAGTTACCTCAGATACTCGATTAGAGACTAGTATGAAAGAAGTCGTTGTATGAAGCATCAATCAAGTAAATGTGACCTAGTGCGTGACCTACTAGCTAATATTTCGTTATAACCAATGGGCACTTAATGCCATATCACAGGGTAATCCTAGTTTGGGTACCAATGTTATCTCGCCAGGAAAATTACATTTTAAGCTGTAACCTAACTGTATAGGAATGCTACTGTGATGTTTGTGAATATTCAATAAATTTCATTTCAAAATTTCATTTTATTTCATAAATTTCATTTCACTTAACATTAAGCAGGTCATAAGCTTGTTCCATCAGCTAGTGTTAAAAAACAACCTCTATTTGTATCAATTCCGCAAGAGAAGTGTTTTTATTCAATGAAAGGAAAAGATAGTATTTAAAGATAGAACACAAGACCTAACGAGTGTCCTGCCAGTGTACGAAAAATTGTGACAATAACACATCGATTCAGACAAAAAGACCGCTTACTCCGAAACACTAACAATACCTGCTCGTTATTTTAGATTGCCGTTTGGTACGAGTATTGTACGTGGTCAACATGTTATTAGAAGAATGTGAAATAGGATGACATTTCTCGGAAAAGTTGTTGTAATTCTTTTTCTCCACAACATTGTTTTGTGATTTTAAAGTTTTTGTAGAACCTGTTAGTTTCATAGATAGAAAGATAGTATTACGGCGAAAACTATCCATTGGATATAATTAGAAAACTCTGTTTTACTTTGTCATATTTTATTTTATTTTTAATTACACATTCCGACGCCATTTTCCTATGTGCCGACTAGTGATGTGTCTCCTATTATACAAAAAAACAAATTCCAGGGAACAAAAACGTGGTTGTCTTGGACTTTTTTATTTTTGTAGACTTGGTAACGCGATACAGGCTTAATATTAATTTAGTTCTTAGCACAAGATAAAAATGATCCCCGTTTTATAAAACTAAGGCTTTCACTTACTTATAACTGTATACTTCAAAAAGCTTTTTGCGGCCGTAAATAGATTTTATTTTTCCTAAACACGTTATACAACTTAGCTGAGATAATGCCATAAAAGATAAAAATAAGGCTCTCTTTGAGTAGAGAAAGTGTACACAGTTAGTTTCACAATTCAAAATACAGAATCGAAATTTGATACCTGCACTATCCGGCGAAACGAAGATGCATTACCTTAAGCTCTCTCCACCCATCTAGTTTACACTAGATAGCTGTAAGAGCGAACCGTATATTCAAAAAACCGGTTAAATAAACCGGTACTGAAAACTACCGGTAATTCTACAGGTATCAACAATACACGTCAAAATGATGAATTGGTTTCCGGTGTAGAAACACCGACGATATGTTAGGAGTATTGGAATAAAAATGTTGCGATTCACAAGTTTTATGGGCTACAAGCATTTATCCGTATTTTTCCTTGTTATAGACTCTTTTAAAACAGTCTTCCAAGCAAATCCAGATGAAGGGATTTCTAAAGCACAAGTCTGCATGGAATAGTTATTTGCCTGCATTTAGTTACAACGCATATTAATTTATGATTTCCTAAGTTTGTCGTATGTATTCTGTTGTTTATAATTTATGAGTGCTTACAGCTAAATAAAATGTATTATTATAACTATAACTTGAAAGACGGTCAAAGATATAATTACGCCATTCTCTAAGTGTCTAGATAAATGAAATCTAATAAAACTATCATTAAATGTAACCATCACGTAGCAATTCAAGTTTTCTCTTCTTGTTCTAAATCTTGATTAACATTATAACTTTAATCCATAAAAGACACCCAGCCCCATTTAATCCGTGACTTTACCATAATCCTTTAAGTAAAAAAGAAAAGCCAAGATGTCGCCACGCTCTCGCAGTATCTTCCACTTATGTTTATTTACATCCAGCCAATCTCGGCTTAGGGATGACGTTTGGGCTAAAATACTGTCTTCGCAATCAGTGGGTACCCTTAAGCCTTAGGTTTGACAAGAAACGGTGACCGTAACATGAAGTGATGGTAAAAATTTACATGGGCTTTTTCTTTTATCAAGCGTAATTTTAGCTTCTTTGTTAGGATACGTTAGGATTTTTGAGGAGCGTTGTCGAAGCTTTTGTATTTTATTATACACTTATCGAGTCCTAGTAAAGCTCTTTTCATATTCATTTTAATCCGCACTATATTTATTTAATAGGGGTTGAATACCGATTTTAGTACACCCTAGGCATCAAAACAAGACCCTTTAAACAAATTTTTACGAGCAGCGGTAGAGGCTGTCAGTCTAGAAAAGGTTCCTAAACTAATTCATAGTAAGTTTTAATCATGGTTTCTTTTAATTGATTCAAGTTTAGTTTTCATTTCATTCACATGTCTTGTCTTGTTTACAAATAAAACATAGCGGCCACCGCATTATCAGCAACCAAAACCTAAGTAAACTATACAATACGAAAAAATCTCTTTACTTTTTGTCTTTATGTTTATATTTGTAAGGAATCTTTGCTCTGAAATTAGGCCATAGAAATATTTCAATAACGTTAGGTAATTTTGTTAAAGTTTAACTTATTTGAATAAAGAAGAGAAATTAATTACCTTATTAATAGATTTTTGCAAAATTTAATATTGACACAAAATTAAAGACTCTCTTAAACATAATATTTATTCCATCGAATACAAAATCAGCCATGGAAAAGAAAGATAAAACCCGGTTTTTTTAACCGGTTAATCCCACATTGCAATAATGTGAGCTCAGCCTTACCATAGACACATTGTCGTAAACAAACGAGCGAGCGAGCGTGTAAATCATCGTAACGTACTTGAGAGTAATACGACAGAATAAATAATAGTAAGTACTACGTGGTAATACGTACGCATGTCGCTTGAAAAGAGGCTGGTGAACCCACTCTATGTTAAATTAAAATTTTTCCTTTGGCTCTATACTTAAAAGGCTGGCAGAACAAGGTTTAAAATTAATGGAATTGATAGTTTGATGATATTTATTTTTACTTAACAGTAAATTAGGTTTGCTCGAAGTAGCAGTTGGATAACGTACCTGCAACAATACAAAAATAAAAATTAATATAATATATAAAAATTTCAAATTATTTTCGCGAACATTTAAATAGATTTAGTTTACAGTACACCCTATCAATACCGATAACGTTAGTTATTTAATTTTCAAATCAGTCTCATGAGTAGTCCATTTTCATTTATTTATTCCTGTTAACCAACACAACTTATATTATGCTTATATTACTTATATTATTATTCATATTGTTGCATTATAATAGCAACAGGTTATTTTAAGTTAGTGTCATTTCGAGATGGCAAAAAAAAACCAACACAACTAAAAACCGGAAAACATATTTTCACGTCAACCGGTGTGAATGTGAACATACCTTTACCCGTAAGCAAAGCGTGTGAATCATCGTTACTGGGTACTAAACGAAGAAATAGCCCTTTCAGGTATGTACTTATGCGCTTGACGGCATTTCCAAGAAAATGCTACATAAACTCACAGCTGTACTTTGTCATGACAAATGAATGACAAGTAAGACAAAGTAGATACTTTAGAAACAGTTTACGAGCCTGAAATACTTCTCAAATAAAGAATAATAATTGAAATACTTAATACTAGAAAAAATAACCGAATATTAATAATCTCAAAATTTACGAATATTTGCAAGCCATGCTTACAGTTCTTAACCCGGTTACGAACTAAGAAAAAAAAACCTACGTAGCTTAGCTGGTTACGAAACCCAAACACTTAAGGTTTTGGTCACTGTTAAATCAGTGATTGAGTAAAAAACCTCTACAATATCACGTTTATAATACAGTTAGAAAATAACAAAGGCCCTTTTGTAATAAACTAGCCAAACAACTTACCTACCACTAATTTATTTAAGTCCCTAAAACGATACCCTAAATCACCGGTTAGCAAAACCGCTTCGCATCACTGTCTTTTGTCTGTTTTAGGCTTCGACTACATAATATAACCGCATGGAGCCACACTTAAGGGATGTTATCTTAACTCCCAAGACCACATAATGTACTACTTAGTGCTGCCCCCTAACTAAATATCAATAAACTCGAAGTTACTGTACCTACCATGTACAGGTATTATTATTATTTTTATTTATTATTTATGTATTGTAGGTTCTGTAGATATGTAGTAATATGTAGGTATTCTATTAGTAGGTTTCTAGTTTCAGGTAAATGTCTCTCTCTTCTCTTGTCATAAAGCACTACCACCCACTCCACATAACACAATGGTTAACTGGAAGAAAATGCTAATTAGCATTAAGTTCGCCTATGTACTTAATTTTGTGCAATAAAGTATTTTCTAATCTAATCTAACCTAATCTAATCTAACATGGTAAATACAGTAACATGGCACTACAAACGTACAACTCAAGAAATAAAAAAACACATAATTATATCAAAAGTAAAAAGTACAGAAGTAGTATGCATAATATACAAAACAAATTCAAAACTAGAGAAAAATATAGACGATTTTTGCAAAACAATCACGACTCCATGCGGACATCATAAGGGTCAGTTTAAAGAGTGCTCAGTAATTAGTAAACGTTCACCTCGGTTACCTCGCCGTGTCCGGTCAATCGACCGAATCAACCGGACCGTGTCCGTCTGTCCGGCTGTCCTGTCCTGTCCGGTACGGGCAAGACGAGCGGATGCATAAATTTGCTACGGTTTGTGCTCGCAAGGATACATAATGGGTGGTTACAGACTTACAGGTATCCGTTCTCTGTACTATGTGACTTGCTATAGTTGTACGACAAGTGTAAGCAAGCGATCACTGACAAACGACCAAACAAACACGAATAGGGCTAAAGTTATCTCAACGCACCACAAAAAAAATTAGGAAGCTGACATGTGAAATTTAAATTAAGAATTTTATTTTATTTAATGAATAATTTGTCGTCATTTTATTGTTATTATTATTCGGCTAGTTTAATCTTTTTTGTTTTCATGTGTTGTGGTATCTATTAATATAATTTCAAACACGATATTATTTACGTTAACTGTTTGTGAATTGAATACATGAAATTAAATTATTGGTAGATAGCATGTATCAAAAATAAAAACAAGCAGTTAACTGTACAAAGTCACATTTTCTACACTTCGACTTCTACTAGTTTGACAGCAAGGGTGATTGATATTTGGTAAGCCATTATGCTTGCTCCATCAAAAAGTTTTATGAAAAACCCCTCACACTTCACATACCAACGCTTTTAATATCAAAGAACAGTCGTACTATCGCATACTCAACTCAACACCCGTGCGAGTAATTACTTACAAAACCGGTACGATAACGGGTAATCGGGGAAACCGGTTTTTCATATCAGTGTACACTGACCTTAATATGGAAAGGTATGTACTACCTACTTATTTATTTAACGTGAGGTATGATTTTATTAACATGGTATACT
Source organism: Thera britannica (assembly GCA_939531255.2). NCBI lineage: Eukaryota > Metazoa > Arthropoda > Insecta > Lepidoptera > Geometridae > Thera > Thera britannica. The sequence goes on along the minus strand of OW618043.2, from coordinate 7,082,241 downwards.
AAATAGGTATTAATTACACTCCTGATTTAATGACAGAACCAGGATTAGGCCGACTAAGCTGTCAGGATGACATATAGGTGGGCAAGCCTATTCCATCTAAAATTCTATCCCAGGCACATATTTTATACTAGCGGCCGCCCGCATCTTCTCTCGCCCAGTTCACGTTACGCCCCGTTTCTGTTACTTTTTCGGAATAAAAATTCGGTATCCTATGTGCTATTCCAGACTATAATCTATCTTTCTGTCAAATTTCATCCGGATTCGTTTTCCCGTTCTAGCGTTATTGAGTAACAAAAATCAATCCATCTTTACAACCTTTCGCATTTATAATATGAAGTGGGATTCTTATGAGGCCATGTCTAAGGGGGTAGTCAATCGCGATACGCCACGGCTGAAAATCTCGAACAGCTAATTAATATTAACTACCAAATAAATAACGGGGCAAATAAATCAGCTGAGGTAATTAGCTGTAAACGCACTTACCCCTACCCCCTTTGGGGGGTTGTAAATCACGAAGCCCCATAAATGGGGTACGAACCATTTTGAATCAGCTGACAATGTAAAATAAGCTTTATTTTGTTATCTTAGGGTTCAATACCGCGATGAATTTTAGGTGTTTTTCAATACAAACAAACATTTGAATAGAAATACAAATTTATTGGTAATAAATTAAATAATTACATAAATATTTTTGGAATGTTTTTGAATCTCTTCAAGCACTCCTAAGCACAAAAATATCAAAAAACAAGGATTTACTTGTTTTGATGAGAGCGCTGGTGGCCTAGTGGTAGCGGCCCCGCCTTCCGATCCTAAGGTCGTGGGTTCGAATCCAGTCGTGTACCAATGAGTTTTTCTGCCCAAAAATTTATGTACACTATGCCAGTGCTCTCAAACGGTGAAGGAAAACATCGTGAGGAAACCGGCATATCGTAGAACCTAAAAAAGTTCGAAAATATGTGTCAAGTGCACGAAAGGAGCCTCTTCGAGGCGCACTTAAATCCTTTCACCACACTTGGTTCGAAAGAATCAGTGACACGATAAGAAGAAGAAGAACTTGTTTTGATACTTGTGAGTCAATCCCAGCTACGGATTTCACGATACTTAAAACAATAAATTTTAGGCATAAACTACTTTTAAAAATCATTTTATTGCAAGTGATTGTACCACGCGATCGAGTAGTCGGATGACGATGATGATGATGATGATTGTACCACGCGAGTGAACCCGCCGGCGGAAGCTCTAATAAAAAGTAAATTTGAGCAAAAAAGAGGGCACAAAAAGTTATAAAACAACCCCGTAAATAATTTGCATGACAAAAGGCCACCACTAATACAATATTTGGCAATAAAATACGTAACTCAAACATAGAAGCGAAAATCCACCTCTACCCGCAAACGGCAACAAAGCTTAGGAAGGAATGTACGAGGTGAGTGAAACCACAATTAAATTCAAATACAATTAATATTTAATATTAACATTTTAGACGATCCACTCAGCACTCTCTAGCCCCAAACTAAGCAGAGTTTATACATTCACCAGCTTTCATAAATCCTATCAAATAATCGACACACTAGTAATCATGCCACAAGATGATGGACGCAAAGCAGTGCGTCGTAGGGCACGTGCCTGACGTGCGTGACCTACGAGGCAAAGCTTTGTTATATGCGATGGTTACCACTTAACATCATAATATCATAAGCTTGTTTCATAGGTAAATAACAGAATAGTATTTTTTGTGATTAAGGGGAGTTTCAGTTCTGTACTAGTTCTTTATGCTATGAATCTATTCTATGAAGGCCCACAACATCACAAGGACGCTAAACAAAGGCGAGCTAAAATTAAGTATTGTAATGATTCTGTTACGGTATTCAGAAAGGGAGCCATAGTCCGCGAGCCGGTGGCTATTTTATAACGTCATCAGAATTAAGAAAGGAAAGCAAAAAAAGGTTTGAAAACATCGTTCCAGATGCACGAAAAGCGCACTTAAAATCCTTTCACCACACTGAATCGAAAGAACTAAGGATACGACAAGAAGAAGGCAAAACTCATTCATTTTTTGTCAGCCCCCTCTGTCTTGTGAGTCTCTTCTCTAGCCCTGGTGTTTTCTACATTTACGATGTCCTACTACCTTTACGAAGTCGACGACATCGTAAAGGTCTCGCTATCGTAAGGGTAGACTCGGCCGCCATTCGGTCACTGCTTTACTCCGCCGATCATCACCACGCCTGCCAAGTTATCCTGCCAAACTCTACTTGAGGTTTATCGTCCTACCCAGCTATTCCTGCAACACGGCTCGTTCGTATGATCGCTGAATTCAGATACGAATATGATTTTAAATGTTTTGAAACAAAAATTGAAAACTCACAACGGATTCAGCAATCGCCTGATAGTAGTGTGTAGCAGGAATATCCCGCTGTTTTAGACATTGCGTCCACTTTCAAACGAAACTTACATAGTGATGACGTAAGAAAATTAACGTGAGCTCTTGATCAGAAATACAAAGCAAAATTCCTAAGGGAGCGCTGATGAAACCTAAAGGATTGAATATTATATTTAGATAAACCAAATTATGTCATTTAGATGTTCGATTTAATTATTTTAAGAGAAGACAATGACGGCGTGAGAAAATCATGCTTGTTTCTGCCGTGAAGCAGCATTGCTGTGTTTCGGTTTTAAGGGTGCCGGTGAAATGACTGGCACGTGAGGCTGAACATCTGTTTGCCTCAAGTTGATGGACGCAGGGCAGTGCATCGTTGGGATCGTTCTTGATGTGCGTGACTTATGACCTTATAAGGCAATGCTTCGTTATAAGCGATGATTACTACTTAACATTAATTTGAGCTATATGCTTGTTCCATCAGCTAGTTTTATAAAAAAAAAAATCGGTTGTCAATCGGTAAAGTCGGTTTACTGACGATGGTTGAACGTGCCAACGTCATACAGCTGTCCACGCGGACGCATCGCTCACTCAAGTGGGAGAGAGGCGGATGTCGAACGCTACCGAACGCGGAGGCCGATCGTGGCTCTTTGTCGCTCGTTCCGCGCTCTCGCTTGCACTTCAAGCCTTAAATGGAACGCCTCAGAGCGAGGTAACACCGCATGAGTCATGTTTTTTCGTGCGTGCAGCCGGCTCCATCGAATTATAAGATGTTGTCACGTCAAAAAACATAATAATTGCAATAATTAATATAAGTATGAGTAAAAACGTTTTGACTCTTTCCCTCTATCATCTAGTATGGAGAAACAGTGCAAACCTCATTACGCAACAAACGAGCAACAGCGACGCCTTTTTGGCGCCATCTCGTTAATTCGACGACGACTCCTGAATCCTGATGAAGCCTCAACCCTCAGCCAGTCACGTAGCAGGCAACTTTTAAATTATGCCATAACTAGGACTTTTTCTGTCCTGAAATTTATGTGCACTATGCCAGTACTCACAAACGGTGAAGGAATAACCGGCATGTCGTAGAACCTACGACCTGCCAGTACGCAGGGAAGTTCATCCTAGGGCACGTTCCTGAAGTGCATGACCTACGAGAAGCCTACGAGGCAATGCTTTGTTATAGGCGATGGTTACCACTTAACATTAGGTAGGGACGTCTTTTGCAAAATTGAGAAGCGCAAATAAGAAACTGACCACCGTCACCCGCTTCATGGACATCAACCTCCACGAGCCCTTTTAAAAAGTAGCAAGAGCTTTATGCGCATGACAAAAGCCTCCCAAGACCACCCGGCAAAACCCCCCTCCTCCTGACTTTATACCACCTCAAGAACAACTTCCCCCAGGTCATGATCTACCGTGGCCGGTCTGGAAGTCCATCAATCGATTCCGGACCCAAGTGTGCCGTTGCAGAGAGAACCTCTGCAAGTGGGGAATGAGGGACCCCTCCTTGACTGGCTGTGACTGTGGAGCTCTGATTCAGTCCATGTTGCATTTACTGACCTGTCCCTTGTGCCCAAACACCTGTACAAGAGACGATCTTAACAACAACGCCACGGGCCACGTAGTAAAGGTGGCAAAACACTACTTAAGAATTATCTAGTGTTCCATTGACACGATAGAAGAAGAAGAAAAACATTAGGTAGGCCAAATCCTTGTTCTATCAGCTGTACCTATATAAAAAAAACCTAAAAAGTTCGAAAATGTGTGTCAGGTGCACAAGAGGAGCCTCTTTGAGGCGCACGTGCAATCCTTTCACCACACTTGGTTTTAAAAAACTAGTGACACGATAAGAAGCCTATAGGTGCCGGCCGCGGGTTAGCTCGCGTGGTGTTCATATTTGGAGAACTTTTTCTGCAAGTAGTTGTAGGTACCGATCGTTTTTCTACCCTGTGGGTCCTGTAGGTAGGTATTATTCTCAGACAAAAAGATGCTATAATATTTGGCAACTTCTAACAAAAGGATATTAAATTTTCCGCCCTTGCAAATTTCCGCCGTGTTTAGTAATCAAACCAGCACCTATTTCAGCTTTTATTTCATTCATGAAAAAACCATTAATTCCATAAATTAATATTTTTTCCATCGAGAAACTCCTAAATAAAACTATAAATCTGCCGTGTCACAGTTATTCAAAACCAACCTAGTTATAGGGTTGCCAGATAACATTTTATAATAAATAAATATTAATGGAGATTTTACATAGTCTCTCTCCATCCAATAAATTTACTACGTTTATTTATTTACGTGTTTTAATTTTTATGCGATTTTTCCGATCATAGTAAATTGTGGTCAACAACGAACGTGACAACGTCATACAGCTGTCCACGAGGACGCATCGCTCACTGAAGAAGGAGAGAGAGACAGATGTCGAACGCTGCCGAACGCGGAGACCGTGCGTGCCTATTTGTCGCTCGTTCCGCGCTCTCGCTTGCATTTCAAGTCTTAAATGGAACGCCGCAGAGCGAGGTAACACCGCCTGACGTCATGTTTATTCGTGCGTGCAGCCGGCTCCATCGAATTAAAAGACGTTGTCACGTCAAAAATCAAGCAATTTTCAAATGTTATGGCAACCCTAAACTGGTCAGCGGATCATCGACAATGGCCAATACAATACAAATTGATTTATTGTGTCGCTAGCGCTGCCCGCCGTAGATAAACGGCACGCGAAGATGACTCGGATTTTTTATTGAATTTTTTCAGTGTGTAACAGGTTATTGTTGAATTTATTAAAAAAATTTTTGAAGCGAGCATTTTATGTGCAGTCTCCATCCAAAATTGTTGACTTCTTTTAACCGACTTCTAATAAAAGAGGTTCTCAATTCGGTTGTATTTATAGATCTTGTAGAGTTTAAGAATCCAACGTGGATAATAAACATTGTATTTAATACATTCAACTTCAAAGTAATCTTTATTTAGTTGTATCAAATGTACTTCACTTTGAAATAGATGAGACTCGGTGCCTCTTTCACGAGGCCAAGCCTAGAAGAACAGGCAACAAACTATTATAAAACCTTTTTTTTTTCAATTTATTGAAATAATAATATCAATTGCATCACGATTATCTAAAATGTCCAATTCAATACTCATCGCTGACTAATTTTAATAAGACTCATAGTCATCGTGACTAGAAGGTTTCAACTATACCCCAGAATATACTATAGTGCTAATTACTTCCCCCACTACAGTGCCGTGTTTGGTATATAGAGAGTGGACTGTGGGTTTTAATTTTGTTGACTTTGGCTGTGCAGAGGCACTCAAACTTTAAGCCTGCATTCAAAACATTAAGTTGATGGACGCAGGGAAGTGCATCGTAGGGCACGTTCTTGACGTGAGTGACCACAAGGCAATGCTTTATTATAGGCGATGGTTACCACTTAACATCAGGTGGGCCATATGCTAGTTCCATCAACTAGTTGTATAAAAAAAATAGACTACAATGGTTTTTTACAAAAAATATTTTTGGATGGATTGGATTTGATGTATGCAATAAATATATTGTGTATTGTCAGCGTTCTACACAATAATCAAGTAGTTTTTTTTTATTATGAATTTTACCTACGTTATAATGGTAAGTTCGTGGGTAAATATGAAAATGACACCAAAAACACTTCCGTAAAGTATAATCTTGCACTAAGTTTAATTTTTCTAAGGGTAGATTTTTCAATATATGGAGCACCGCTAATCGACGAATAAAAGGTCCTTGTTCTTGACAAGCCTAACCGCATTTTTTTTAATCGACAGATAAACTTATCCGTCACCGTCACATAAGAAAATATCAATGTCTTATTTTAGGCTTGTCAAGAAACAAGAACTGAAATTTTATTCTATAAATAGCGTTATTAGATAGAAAAAAAGCAGCCAAGTGCGAGTCGGACTCGCCCATGAAGGGTTCCGTACAAGAACCTTTATATTATGTTACTTGATGTAACATAATAAGGTTCTTGTAGTTCGTCGAAAGGTAAATTGCGGTTTACGGTTTATGACGTATAAAAAAAAAACTACTGACTAGATCTCGTTCAAACCAAAAATCGTTAGAAGTTTACATAGTAATGTACAACTTATATTTTTTTTAGTATTATCATTCTCTTACTTTAGAAGTTAGAGGGGGGGGACCAACTTTTTTCCACTTTGGAAGTGTCTCTCGCGCAAACTATTCAGTTTAGAAAAAAACTATATTAGAAACCTCAACATCATTTTTTAAGACCTATTCATAGATACCCCACACGTATGGGTTCGATGAAAAAAAAATTTTTGAGTTTCAGTTTCAAGTATGGGGACCCCCGAAATTTATAGTTTTATTTTTATTTTTATGTTAAAATCTTAATGCGGTTCACAGAATACATCTACTCGCCAAGTTTCATCAGTCTAGCTCTTACGGTTTCGGAGAAAAATGGCTGTGACATACGGACGGACAGACAGACAGACAGACAGACAGACAGACATGACGAATCTATAAGGGTTCCGTTTTTGCCATTTGGCTACGAAACCCTAAAAATCCTGCCCTAAAGTGAATCAATTATCTAATAATATTGAAAACTTCCTAAGCCTTGCCATAGTATTTATACGCTTAATCGCAAAATAGTAAAGTGAGTCATATATTTTAAAACAGATTATTTCCTTCAAGGAAAACAAACAACAGAACATTGACAGCCGCTGTGTCAAACCGGTTGCGCGTGAGCATTCATAACACTACACCTGTGCCTGACCATCAGTATCACTTGACACGCGGTCACGGTCGTGCGTATCGCAATTACGTCTGCAAATGAACCAGTGATATCTTTCCATAAGAACAATAAGCTAAGAATAAACCAGTTTAAAAAAGGTCAAGAACCTCATGAGTTAAACACGAGCGAACTAGAACGTTTCAAATCATAATAATTACGAAACCGAACACAATCATACCAGTTAAATTGAACCTCAACTCAGTGAGGAAACGTATTAATTCGTTTCAACCAGTTGGAAGTTATTCTTGACAGAAAACCAATGGAAATCTAGAATCAGCTAGCTACAGATAATCCAGTGATATAATATATCTCAATTAAAAATGGATCTGACCGGGAAAGTTGCAATAATTACCGGAGGAAGCTCGGGTATAGGCGCAGCTACCGCAAAGCTTTTCGCAAAGCATGGAGCCAACGTCGCCATCATCGGAAGACATGAAGCAAGACTACTATCCGTTGGAGCAGCTTGCGAAGCAGCGAAAGGCATCAAACCATTGGTATTGCAGTTAGACTTGACAGTGGAAGGAAACTGTGAAGAGGCTATACGCAAGACAGTACAAACGTTCAAAAAGATAGATATTCTGGTCAACTGTGCTGGTAAGGCGCATATGACATCTGTTTTCGACAGCACAACAGAGGTCTTCGACGAACTAATTGCATTAAACCTCCGGGTACCATACAAAATGACACAACTCTGCGCTCAACACCTGAAACTTACTAAAGGCAACATAGTCAATGTGTTCGGAGCACCGATTCGTACTAGGCCTGGTTTCCTCGCATTCGGGATGATCAGGGATGCTCTGGAGAGATTTACGAAGTCAGGGGCAGTAGAACTGGCTGCTGAAGGAATAAGAATGAACGCGGTCCGGCCAGGCATAACCAGGACGAATTTCCTCGCGAATCTGAATGTGGATGATGATCATATGGACTCAGCTTACGATAGACTGGCCGCGTTGGTGCCAAACAATGTCGTCATCATGCCTGAGGAGATAGCTAACACTATCCTGTTCGTCGTGTCAGGTTCTTGCCAAAGCTTTGTCGGTTCCAGTTTGATTATCGATGGTGGTGCTTCGTCGTATACTTAAAGTGAATGAAACACAGGAATGTTAGTCTAAAATCTGTGCGTTATGGGATTACATTTAAAACTTATGGGGTGAAAGGATTTTAAGTGCATCAAAGAGGGTTTAGAATAAATAAAATAAATAAATAATAAATAAAAGAACCTACGTAATAGTAACCTTATGGTTACTTACTTTCAGTGATTAAAATCCATTCCTCAAAAAATAGTTTCCTGATAGGACCTGTTCGTCGTGCCTAGCACATGGGGGAATACTCTGCACTTATTTGTCACCTTTTTGTTTTCTGTTACAGTTACTTTTTAGCGTTTTCATTGAATTAAAAATGTTCCTCGTATTGTTTGCGACAAATAATCGTGTTTCTTTCTTTCCAGTTCTAGACGTCCTAAGGTGTCTCTACTACTATATCCATCCACATTCATGCCAAGCACTTCTTAAAAAAAAGCAGCCAAGTGCGAGTCGGACTCGCCCATGAAGGGTTCCGTAGCACGACGAACTACAAGAACCTTTATATATGTTACTTGATGTAACATAATAAGGTTCCTGTAGTTCGTTGAAAGGTAAATTGCGGTTTACGGTTTATGACGTATAAAAAAAAAACTACTGACTAGATCTCGTTCAAACCAAATATCGTTGAAAGTTTACATAGTAATGTACAACATATATTTTTTTTAGTATTATCATTCTCTTACTTTAGAAGTTAGAGGGGGGGGGACCAACTTTTTTCCACTTTGGAAGTGTCTCTCGCGCAAACTATTCAGTTTAGAAAAAAACTATATTAGAAACCTCAACATCATTTTTGAAGACCTATTCATAGATACCCCACACGTATGGGTTCGATGAAAAATTTTTTTTTGAGTTTCCGTTTATGACGTATAAAAAAAAAACTACTGACTAGATCTCGTTCAAACCAAATATCGTTGAAAGTTTACATAGTAATGTACAACATATATTTTTTTTAGTATTATCATTCTCTTACTTTAGAAGTTAGAGGGGGGGGGACCAACTTTTTTCCACTTTGGAAGTGTCTCTCGCGCAAACTATTCAGTTTAGAAAAAAACTATATTAGAAACCTCAACATCATTTTTGAAGACCTATTCATTGATACCCCACACGTATGGGTTCGATGAAAAAAATTTTTTTGAGTTTCAGTTTCAAGTATGGGGACCCCCAAAATTTATAGTTTTTTTTCTATTTTTGTGTAAAAACCTTAATGCGGTTCACAGAATACATCTACTCACCAACTTTCATCTGTCTAGCTTTTATGGTTTCGGAGAAAAATGGCTGTGACACGGCCGGACAGACAGACAGACAGACATGACGAATCTATAAGGGTTCCGTTTTTGCCATTTGGCTACGGAACCCTAAAAAGCTATCTGCCAGAATAAAATATTTCCGCATCTACTTTAATAAAACAATTCACAAGTTTCACGGTAAGTATAACACATTTGCATCTATAGTAGATGATTTATATAGCATCTGGGGCAACTGGTGTTTACTCATGCCCCAACTTAAGGGACGCTTTAGCGCCTAGGACAGGATTTTCAATGGAATAGGCTTGCCCAGCACCTTTACCATCCTGACAGCATAGTCGGCCTAATCCACAGGAAAGACATGGTCAATACGTAAATGGTTCACGGTTGATATCCCAACATAAACACAGGGTATTTCTTCAAACAGTGTTACACAATGGTAAATAAATGAACATAATTATGTTTAACTAAACCAGCATGACAAAGGCAAAATGTAAATTACCGTATCATTACTAATTTGCGTATAACATAATAAAACTTATTAACATTTTTTACAGCACGTTTTTGATGACTTTTAGGAATAAAATGGTATCTTAATTTATTATTCCAATACAATTTATACGAATACCGATCTAAATAGGTAAATATTGTGGTTCAAAGTTTGGGAAATTCCACCCAACACTAGTGTTGGGTGGAATGTTAAACAGGTATGTGAACCAGGTAGCTGATACAATACTTTACAACATTTTTCTCCATTAGTAAAGATAAATTAGTCCAGTAATTAGTTAGTAATTAGGGGAGGCCTATGTCCAGCAGTGGACTTCTTCAGGCAGATGATGATGATGATGATGATGATGAAAACTAGTAAGTACACCCAGATGCAGAACAAAAATTTGTGTTCACAAATGTTTTATGTCGGTGGGGATCGAACCCACGCTCTACAGCGCAGAAGGCAGAGCTACTAGCAACTGAGCTGTGAAGTCTTCTATTTCTTCTTTCTTCGATTGATATCAGCCCAGTCCATAACAGTTTTAATAACAGTTCTAAACTGGTTTTGGATCGGCATAATTTTAAGTTCATTTGTAAATACTTTTAAAATATACTGTTATCTCTATAAATAGAAAGAAGTCCGTATGAATAACTGTTATTACAGTCGTTTTCGTTTCTAGACTAGGTTAAAAATATTTAGGCAAACTTTAAATATATTATTTGTGGTCTCATATTATACACAAAGTGAAAGATATCCTTTTAAAATAAAGCCTTTGGTTCATATTACCCGATTACACATTAAAATACGGGGATTTCAGGCACAATAGAATTAACCCATTGTTCTTGACTTCGAGGGGATCCGGTGGGTTTTTCATAAGTTGAACATTTGGATTAAATACTTAAGGTATCTGGGTCTCTTTCTTCTTTTTGAAAAGAGATTTCAAAATTATTTCAATTTCAATCAAAAAAAGCAGCCAAGTGCAAGTCGGACTCGCCCATGAAGGGTTCCGTAGCATCAAATAACATAATAAAAAGCAGCCAAGTGCGAGTCGGACTCGCCCATGAAGGGTTCCGTAGCATCAATCAACATAATATAAAGGTTTTTGTAGTTCGTCGAAAGGTAAATTGCGGTTTACGATTTATGACGTATAAAAAAAAAACTACCGACTAGATCTCGTTCAAACCAAATATCGTTGGAAGTTTAAATAGTAATGTACAACATATCTTTTTTTTGGATTTATCATTCTCTTATTTTAGAAGTTAGAGGGGGGGGACCAACTTTTTTCTACTTTGGAAGTGTCTCTCGCGCAAACTATTCAGTTTAGAAAAAAAGCAGCCAAGTGCGAGTCGGACTCGCCCATGAAGGGTTCCGTAGCACGACGAACTACAAGAACCTGTATATTATGTTACTTGATGTAACATAATAAGGTTCTTGTAGTTCGTAGAAAGGTAAATTGCGGTTTACGGTTTATGACGTATAAAAAAAAACTACTGACTAGATCTCGTTCAAACCAAAAATCGTTGGAAGTTTACATAGGAATGTACAACATATATTTTTTTTAGTATTATCATTCTCTTACGTTAGAAGTTAGAGGGGGGGGGACCAACTTTTTTCCACTTTGGAAGTGTCTCTCGCGCAAACTATTCAGTTTAGAAAAAAACGATATTAGAAACCTCAACATCATTTTTGAAGACCTATCCATAGATACCCCACACGTATGGGTTCGATGAAAAAAAAAATTTTGATTTTCAGTTTCAAGTATGGGGACCCCTGAAATTTACAGTTTTTTTTTTGTTTTTATGTAAAAATCTTAATGCGGTTCACAGAATACATCTACTCGCCAAGTTTCATCAGTCTAGCTCTTACGGTTTCGGAGAAAAATGGCTGTGACATACGGACGGACAGACAGACAGACAGACAGACAGACAGACAGACAGACAGACAGACAGACAGAAAGACAGACAGACAGACATGACGAATCTATAAGGGTTCCGTTTTTGCCATTTGGCTACGGAACCCTAAAAACGATATTAAAAACCTCAACATCATTTTTGAAGACCTATCCATAGATACCCCACACGTATGGGTTTAATGAAAAAAAAAATTTTGAGTTTCAGTTTCAAGTATGGGGACCCCCAAATTTATAGTTTTAGAAAAAAACGATATTAGAAACCTCAACATAATTTTTGAAGACCTATCCATAGATACCCCACACGTATGGGTTTGATGAAAAAAAATTTTTTGAGTTTCAGTTTCAAGTATGGGGACCCCGAAAGTTTATAGATTTTTTTCTATTTTTGTGTAAAAACCTTAATGCGGTTCACAGAATACATCTACTCACCAAGTTTCATCAGTCTAGCTTTTATGGTTTCGGAGAAAATTGGCTGTGACACGGCCGGACAGACAGACAGACAGACAGACATGACGAATCTATAAGGGTTCCGTTTTTGCCATTTGGCTACGGAATCCTAAAAAGGTTTTTGTTGTTCGTCGAAAGGTAAATTGCGGTTTACGATTTATGACGTATAAAAAAAAACTACTGGCTAGATCTCGTTCAAACCAAATATCGTTGGAAGTTTGCATAGTAATGTACAACATATATTTTTTTTAGTTTTATCATTCTCTTATTTTAGAAGTTAGAGGGGGGGGGACCAACTTTTTTCCACTTTGGAAGTGTCTCTCGCGCAAACTATTCAGTTTAGAAAAAAACGATGTTAGAAACCTCAACATCATTTTTGAAGACCTATCCATAGATACTCCACACGTATGAATTCGATGAAAAAAAAATTTTGGGTTTCAGTTTTTTTTCTATTTTTGTGTAAAAACCTTAATGCGGTTCACAGAATACATCTACTCACCAAGTTTCATCAGTCTAGCTCTTATGGTTTCGGAGAAAAATGGCTGTGACACGGCCGGACAGACAGACAGACAGACAGACAGACATGACGAATCTATAAGGGTTCCGTTTTTGCCATTTGGCTACGGAACCCTAAAAAGACGTAAATTTAAGGAGACATTCATCTCAAATTAACTTTTTATACATTTTTACTTTTGTTAAATTTACCTATGTAGCTCGACCATAGTTCTGATGAGCTGGTTTGGTGTTTGAGACAATGACATGATCAACGGAACTTTTAAAATATAGACCAATAAGCTTCGTTACCATACTAATTAAGAAGAAGGATTCATAGTTTAATTCTTTGTAAAAGAAAACTTAATATAAAAGTACAAATAAAGATAGAGAGAATAAACATAATATATCTGAAGCTATATAGGGTATAGTCCAAGCAATGATGATGAAAAATCATGAGATATTTCATCACACTTGTTCAAAAGATCTTGTGACACGACAAGAAGAAGAAGTTCGTGATGAACCAATAGTATACCACTAGTAGTTATTTTCCCATTAAAGAAACAAGTTTCAAACAATAAAAGATTCAGCTAACGCAATACAACATACGAGTAATCGAGATTTTTAATCACAGTTGTTCAAAAGAACTTGTGACACGACAAGAATAAGTTCGTGATGAACCAATAGTATACTAGTAGCTCATTTCCCATTAACGAAACAAGTTTCAAACAATAAAAGATTCAACGAACGCAATACAACATACGAGTATTCGAAGTGTTGATGAAAAACGAGCTACCATTGTTTCCAACACGGGCCGATGCGTTTTGATCCGCACTCGCTCCGAAAACATATTGCATGCGTTTTGTTAAAATACGGCCGTTTCGCTGTTGTTCAAATAAAATGCTTCATATTCATGTGAATATTGTTTTTTTGTTACTGGCAAACTGAATTTGGGATGGATGGAATTGAAATATGCAAGCGATGCATGACTTTGATTTGAATAAAAGGGATGGTCAGAGGCAAATCTATGCCATACATTTCATACAACTGGTTGACGTAACAAACTCATTTGTGTGAAACTAGCACCTAGAATCCCTAGCTCTAAGACGTGTGATCCTTGTGATACCATTGAATAAAGAAGTATTTGAATTTGTATGGCCCACCTGATGTTAAGTGGTAACCATACCCTACATCAAAAAGGTGCATGTTGCAGAAGTTTTTAATCAAAGTCAAAATTGTTTAGTTTTACAATTATATCACAAGATGACTTTGAAACGTCTAAAAACTAAGGGAGTCTAAGTGCCAATTCTACGCAATCAAGACCAACGAAATGAAACCAGGTACCTAAATAATAACATAGGCAAAGACGGAAAAAGAAACGTTGCTATCCAAGTTTTTATCGTGTTTTATCTGAAAATAAACAACAGAAATATAGAAGCTGATAACTTGTGTAGTTGTGTCACAACAAAATATAATCAGTGAATGTCAGACTAGGAACTTGTGTAGTCGCGTGTAATAGTCGGTGATATAAAAGTGTAGGTTCAAAAGATAAGATTAATAATGACATAAGGTACTGACCAAGTGATAAAGTGAATCGGAAAACAACGGAACAATACAGTATCGATAAAACTTATAACAATATAATACTACTTCATGTAGGCAAGGAAAGCACGGATATTAAAAACAAAAAATAACAATTTTAAAATTTATATGGAATTCAAATAACTTCCAATAAAATAAAAGAAAGGAGACATTGAAAAGGTTACAACTAAAATGGAAAAAATAGACTTCACAGGCAAAGTGGCCATAGTAACAGGAGCTAGCTCAGGAATTGGTGCAGCAACAGCTATCGCTTTGGCTAGCTATGGAGCGAAACTGACTCTTATCGGCAGGCACGAAGCCAGACTAATGGAAACAGCAGACAAATGTTCAGCCAAGGACAATACTCCACCTCTCTGCCTTATTCTTGACCTCAGAAAAGACAGCAACTGCGAAATAGTTGTAGAAAGAACCGTGAAAATGTACGGTCGTATAGATGTTTTAGTAAATTGCGCTGGGAAAATTTTACTAACATCGTTACACGACAAATCGATGGAAGCATTCGACGAAGTGATGAACATAAACTTTCGCGTACCGTTCTTACTATCACAGCTTGCTCTACCACACTTAGCAAAGACTAGAGGAAACATAATAAACATAGGCTCATCACTAGCGAAACGATTCAAACCTGGATTTACACCTTACATCATAACTAAGTCAGCACTGTCGCTGCTAGCGAAGCACTCCGCGCGTGAGTTAGAAGCAGAGGGAGTGAGAATGAATACAATATGCCCGGGAATGACAAGGACGAACATACTTGCCAATTTAAACATTAAAAGTGAAGTACAGAAAAGAGTGTATGAATTCTTAGCATTGGAAATGCCTCAAGGGAAGATAATGGAGCCAAGAGAAGTGGCAACTTTTGTGTGTTTCGTCGCAAGTGATTTGTTTCCCAATTTGAATGGAGCTGAGTTGATGATAGATGGCGCTGCTAGTTTCACGTAACAACCATTTCTTCTTCTTCCTGGTCTTCTCCCACTTTATGTAACTCTGTCAATCCGTAGATAGTAAAGTTGTCCGTTAAAGTGGTGGTGAATGATTGCAGGCTCACGTCGTAGCGTCGCTTATTTGGTATAAATGTATACAGTTCGTGGCCTGGTATGGTGGACAAGTTACTATTTACATAATTTATTATATATGTATGTGAGTGAAACTCCTCGTTTTACCCCGCCAGAAGATACTTATTTGTAAAAATTATACAAATAATGTTACAAAACGAAATGTAGTTTCATTAATTACATGCCATGTGAATATTTGTTTAGTTTTTTTTTTCTTTTTTTACATTAGATAGACCATCCTTTGGCCACAATCTCACCTGATGGTAAGCGACGATGTAGCCAATGATAAAGTAGAATTGTCTAGAAGACACCTATTCACTCTTGCCTTGAAGAGGCCCAGTTTTATTTCGTTGACTCATTGTTTTTGATCATTATCTACTGAATATTGAATTTGTGACAAACAATGTTTTATATGTAATATTATTTCGTAATTTTTCTGCTGAAATGACGGCTAATGGGGCTAATAAACGGGAGAGTGGAGAAGGAAAGCCTGTCGTGTGTGCCGACCCCATATGAAGTGTTAGGAACAAAAAAATATGATTATTTCGTCATTTTATACAAGCCTCAAACTAAGCAAAGCTAATTCTAAGCAAATCATGAAAAGATAAGATAGATTATATATGTTCTAAAGCCATAATAGAGCACTGGTGGTCTAGTGGTAGCGGCCCCGCCTTCCGTTCCTAAGGTTGTGGGTTCATTTCCAGTCGTGTACCTATGAGTTTTTCTATCGAAAAATTTATGTACACAATGCTAGTGCTCTCAAACGGTGATGGAAAACATCGTGAAGAAACCCGTGGCTTAGTCAGCTCCGCACGTATTGACCATGTCTTTCCAGTGGATTAGGCCGATATTTTTTTTAAAGCTATCCCTATAATCCGACAAAAAACCAACATCCACGTTCATCAAACAAATATTTGTTCACGGTGGAGATCGAA
The DNA here is from genome assembly GCA_939531255.2 of Thera britannica. Classification (NCBI taxonomy): domain Eukaryota; kingdom Metazoa; phylum Arthropoda; class Insecta; order Lepidoptera; family Geometridae; genus Thera; species Thera britannica. The sequence goes on along the minus strand of OW618043.2, from coordinate 7,065,818 downwards.
CTCACGGCCTGCAGCGCAAAATGCATAGCTGCTACAGACTGAGCACCTGTTACCAATAACATCAGAAATAATTGTGTGTATGATAGAGAAACGTGCAATAGTATGAAGACATTATGCTAAAGCTTTCAAACAGATCGTAAATAGTGACATTAGCAATACAATGTTGTATTGATGTACTGGAACCCATTTACAATGTTGTTGAGTAGAGAGCATGTGAATTCAGCCCTGCTATTCCTGCAACATGTCACGCTTGGGTGATCACTGAATCCAAATTCGATTTTCAAATTTTTCTAACAAAAATTTAAAACTTACAGCCAATTCAGCGATCAATAATTGAAAAAAATATTTTCTATTAAATGATTATTTTAGATAATATCCATATTTTTAAACTTTATGTAAGTAACATTTATAATACTTTACACACTTTAAACTAAGTTGAGCTTTAGTGAAAATAAATAAATATTTATAAACAAAGGTATTTTTACCATGAAATAGCTCGTAGAGTTAGTAAGTTGAAGTGGCAATAGGCAGGTCATATAGCTCGAAGAACCGACTACCGTTGGGAAATAAAGGTTCTCGCATGGGACCACGAACTGAAAAACGAAACGTAGGGCTCCCACCCACCAGATGGACCGACGACATGGACCGCGGGAAGTCGGTGGATGGAAAGGGCTCTAGAATCGTTCTTCCTGGAAATGTGTAGGGGAGATCTATCTCCAGCGTTGGGCAAGCTGATGATGATGATATTTACCATGATTCAGTCAAAGTGAAGTAAGTGATGTTTCAAGAGTGTTTTTCGTCTCTGCATCTGGTGTAAATAGTCCCTCGAAGTTTTTGCTAACTGCGCAGTCACCATCTCACAATTCATCATACTTAGTTATAATTAATTACCTCAAGCCGCACTGAGACACGATGATAACAACCAGACGAATTTGAAATCGTTAAGATTTGTCACTTACCTGTAAACAAACAAAAAATAATATTAGAAAAACGTTTTTAACGGATTAATAAAACTAGCAGTTAGTGACCGAGCTTCGCTCGGTATTTTTTTGTTAACGTATGAATGATGAAATCATATTTTTCGATCTTACTACCATACTACATAATAATAAAAAAATAAGAACTGGTTATTTAAAAAAAAAAATCACGAGTGCAATGAGATAGAAACTTCTGCAACTTGTCTACAGAGTATTTACGTAGTCCTTTAGTTCCAAAACTCAACAATAGATGGCGTTCTCTGTGAAACATAACCCTTGAGTTTTCAGGTTCTCACAGAGCTTAGTTTTTGCTTCTGAGCAACAGATGGCGCTAGGAGTAATGATATTATGAAAAAGTTGTTTGTTCTTAACTCCGAACGCCGATATTTTCCAAAAATAAATCCTAGCTAGATCGATTTATCGTCCCCGAAAACCCCTGTATACTAAATTTCATGAAAATCGTTGGTGCCATTTCCTAAATATATATATATATATATATTATACAAGATTTTCTCGTTTTAAGGTATAAGATAATAATAATTAATAATAAAATTGATTCTGAACTTCTGGCCTCAGCTCAGTTGGTAGTAATAGTAACCCTGCCTTCTGAGCCATAGGGTTCGATCGCCACTGAGAACAAATTGTGTGGTGAACAATGATATTTGTTCTCCGTCTGGGTGTTATATTGAATTCTATACAGCTATCTGGTGGTTCCCATTGTACAAGCGCTGCTTAGTTTGGGGTTAGCTCATATTGTGAATTGGCCACAGTATTTATTTATTGAAATATGAGTGTAAATCGGGCCCCATGGAAATCGGACTAGCCATGCCAAGATATTTGGACCAAGAGATCTGTTGAGATGACCGTACCGTATGAAATCAGCAGTGCACTATTTTCAGACAAATATGACGTCAGGAGGTGATTGACACTCAAAAGAAAATGTCAGATAAGAAATAAAACCAAATGGTGATGATTGAAATGATGTGGATCCACACCGGTGCCAAATCAAACAATGGCGCTGGTATTTTGTGACTGCAAGAGTAATGAAGAATAGATCGCTCGTACACACACACTGCAACTTCACTGCTATTTTGATTATTGTTTCGTAAAAGGATCATACAAAACAACTGTAGGAACCAAGCTCCAAACCAAGCAGTGCTTTGTTATAGGCGATGGGTACCACTTAACATCAGGTGGGCTATATGCTTGTTCCTCCAGCTAAACGAAGTTAGTAGCCTACTACGACCTATGCAGATTTCAATATGATGTAAAGCCGCCTTCACTCATGATTACAAAGTTCGCTAAGATATGAATGATTACCTCTCACTTCCACTTTGCACTCGGTCGCTTACGCGAGCGGGACGGCATGGTGGGCAATGTTGTTGCCGTAATGCATGAGTGCAGGCGCTGCTATATTCTGTTCGGAACTATAATGATATTCTGTGTACCTACATAATAGAAGTGCTCATTACCAATATCGTGAGAAAATTCGAGTGTGAGTACCCACACAAACTCAAGATGGTTTATAGGGTACAATATTAAGCATATACTGTATTAATTATGTTATGGTTAAATAAATAAATAAAAAATAATAATAAGCTGAAGTTTGTTGCCCTTTCGTGCGTCGGCTTGGTCGCGTGGAACTGGCACATAGACTCACCTAGCTTTAAGACGTGTCAAAGTGATTCTTGTGATAAAATAAATAAAATAAAATAAGCCTTTATTTTATTTATTTTATTTTTGATATATAACCGACCTTAAAAACCAGTGTTGCTTAACTTAACTTATACTAATCCTACTTACTAAATATAACTAAGCAAAAGTTTGATCTATTATGACACTGGCGTGGCTGTACATAGAACGGGTAATACTTAGCTATCTATATAAAAAAAACAAAAAAAAAAAAAAAAAAAAAAAGGTTTGCCACTTGGCGTGGTCCAGACATGATCTGCGCCACTCTTTAGGGAGTTCTTCCTCCTATCGCTTTAACTGCCGCTCTTCTTTTCTTCTTCATTCGTGTCGATTTTACAGTTAATAAAGCCACTTCGACCAGTAGGAGCCACTTCGACCAGTAGGTGGCTACATCCACAGCATTGGCCTCTACCTCAGTGACTGGCCTCTAGCTCAGTTGGTAGTAGCTCTGCCTTCTGCGCCATAGGTCGTGGGTTCGATCCCCACCGAGAACAAATATTTGTGTGGTGAACATAAATGTTTGTTCTCTGTCTGGGTGTTATATTGTATTCCAAGTATGTATTTACAAAAAAAAAATGTATTCAAGTATTATATCAGCTATCTGGTTCCCATATTACAAGCTCTGCTTAGTTTGGGGCTGGGTAGTGTTGTGTGAATTGTCCACAATATATATATTTTTTTTAATTTTATTGGCCGCCCTCTGTTCCTTGTGATACAACTGAATAAATACATTTTTGATATCAAAATCAAATCAAAATCAAAAATCAAAATGTTTTTATTGAAAAAATTACAGGTAGGACAAATAAAGGGTTGGGATCTCTTCTTTTAAGTTGTTAAACCTGTATTAGAAGAGAGCCCCTGATATGAAATGTTCATACTTGATATGAAATGTTCATACCACGAAGATAATAGCCAGTTCCTTCACTCCTTGCAGACGTTATTTAAATGCTGCCAATGAGTGCACACGGAATGGAATGTGATGCAGTTAACACCACGAATACATGTTCAATTATATTTAATTGGAATAATTAGATTGATTAAAACCCGTTTTATTTATAAAGAAAAACAAGTTAACTAAATAAAATATCAGTAGTAGTCAGCTCCGCACGTATTGACAATGTCTTTCCTGTGGATTAGGCCGACTATAAGTTGTCAGGATGGTATAGGTGCTGGGCAAGCCTATTACATCTAAAATCCTGTCCCAGGCACTGTAGCGTCCCGTAAGAAGTAGGCACCAGTTGCCCCTGACGCTATATTAATCATCTACAATAGATGCAAAAGGCCTGTTTATTATTTATTTAAGTATGTATTCACAAAAAAAATTAGCATAATATGACTGCTTTAAGGACCTAATGGAAAATGTTTCTCATGGTTTTGAAAACAAACGACCATCATTTGTTTTCAAAGTCAAGTAGAGCCGACTTGTCTATGACTGACTTGACTTGACGAAAAAGTATTTTATTTATTTAATACTCACTCGACACTGGCAAAATTGATCCAAAATGGACAGATGCCATTAAATAAGAAGACGAATGAGGGGGTAATTATTTATTTATTATAATTAGTATTTTAATACATTTCGCAATAACTCCACAAACCCATCAGCGCGCATAAAAGCAAAGACAACTCACACTGTCAACATAAATCTATCTTGTCTATTCCTGTGTAATGTACTCTGTGCCGCCGGGCTATGATTTAATGTAATCATTAATCAAATCACTTATTCTAGTCTATTGTTTGTTTTACTAGTACAATATGTGTGAGATGGTGTTTGGCACGTAGTCCAGTAGGGGGAGACATTTAAAAAGAAAAAAAATCAGTAGAGCGATTTTTTTTAAACGACTGGGGGTGTGGTCGAAAGTAAAAATCTCGATTTTCTAACTAATCCCGGTAGAAGGTTCACCACCATCTTGTTTTAAAGTTAAATTTTTTCGTTTTTCTAAAATAACTCGTTAATTTTCAACTTTAGAGCAAAAATGGCAGTATCCAAAATTGTTGGAAATTCAATTTCTCACAAGTTTGGTCATAATCATTATTACGCTAGGATCAATATTTGCAGAGTTATACTTAGTATCAAGTTTATCAAAGAAATCGTAATGGGTGGAATTTTATTTTCTTCAACTTTGGTTCTCGCACTTTTTTACTCCACGATCAATATTTTCGGATTTATACTCAAAAAAAAATTAATAAAAATAAATACATAAATAAATTTATACTAAAAAAGTGCGAGCACCAAAGTTGAGGAAAATAAAATTCCACCCATTACGATGACCATTATGTCCCTACTTGCGGGACGCTATAGTACCTGGGACGGGATTTTAGATGGAATAGGCTTGCCCAACACCTATAAGTGGGTGATCCATTGGCGAGCTACAACCGACAAGCCTGCGAGCCAAAGGTAGAAACCACCAATGGAGCACCTACAAACCCGCGGGCTTTTATACCATCCTGACAGCTTAGTCGGCCTAATCCACAGGAAAGACATGGTCAATACATGCAGAGCTGACTAAGCCGCGGGTTTCCTCACGATGTTTTCCTTCACCGTTTGAGAACTCTTGCATTGTGTACATATATTTTTCGACAGAAAAACTCATTGGTACACGACTGTATTTGAACCCACGACCTTAGAATTGGAAAGCATTTGGCACGGTGATAGTGGAACGTTCACTCGTCTGCCAGCTATGGCATAAAAAACGCCTGACGCTATATAAATCATCTACAATAGATGCAAAGGGTCTGTATACTTATACTACATACATACAGCATTATGCTCTCTGAGTTGTGACACAGGATGGAACACACAAGACGGCAAGCAGTAAACCAATCGCACCACCAGACGTTACAAATCAGAACCGAACAGACTGTAAATAACATGTGCACGGTAATATTTATAAGTAGACGTATTTATTACTTTTGATTTGAGCTTTATTTATTTATTAGTAGGATAGGTTATAGCTCGCATCCACCGGCGGAATTGATCGTGTGGTAGAGATCGTCCAAGCTTAAAATGCACGTCCCGCTACTCCAGTCAGTCAAAGTAAATTGTTCTTTATCACTTATATCACAAGGATCATTTTTAACTACTTTGCTGTGAGTCAACGTCAAGAAAACGTGGTGGAGGGGCGTGCATTTTTAGACTGGTTTATCTATACCTGGTTAAAAAGTACTCATACTGGTATAAGTAGTCAACAACTATGTACTTTTGTATTAAGTGATATCGAAATGCAGTATTTTCGTAAAAAAGAGAAATTTCAATCGCGCTGTCTTATAAAAATATTCGAATCTTTTAATTTCCTCCACACGTCCGCCCGCCGCGACAGTCAGTGAGCGAATGACACATGGCAAACCGGAAATTTCAATTTTCATGAACTCGTTCGAAACTTATGAAATTGATATGTGATAGAATCGGAGTGCAGAAAATAAGTATTTTTTCATGAGATTAAAAGTTTTGATTTAAAAATAGCTCTGAGCTTATTACGTTGTAGGGTGTGGGTTTGATTCTCCCTAGTACCCATACTTCAAGCAAACAATAAATCATTTCATTTCATTTCATTTCATTTCATTTATCCTTTATTCCTTTATTTTGTATCCTTGTGTACTTTCATCATTGATCATTATTATTAAGATTGCTAACTTTTTATTTTTGTCATCGTTAAGTTACATTATTACTTTTCTATATTCATTTTACCTCATTTATGTACCCATTTATCTTTTTATTCTAAGCATTTGAAACCTTGAAATTTAATAGGTATTGCGGAGGAGGGCGTTGATGTTCGCGACACAGTTTTTAACTCCTGCGAATTTCATCGTTTTCCATCTGTTTCTGTTCCATTTGTATTAAGATCCAAATAAAGAAATTTTGATTTTGATTTTGATTTTGATTTGATTTGATTTCATTTCATTTCATTTCATAAATCATTTCATTAGTAAAAATAGTTAAAGAATAATCAGTTTTCTCAGAAATGTCTAGGCTTATGTCTAGCAGTGGACTACTTCAGCTGCATTTTAAAATCAGTTGTGTTGATTCTTTCAGCTATAAACGGGACCGACAAAATATGTATATTCTAAATGTCTCCTCTATTTAAATCCAAAATCTTTACCCACAATCTATCCTTCATGATCGAATCTTGTAAACACCAAAATTAATATTTTTTCCAGGTGTATGTGAGTTTATGCTAATTATAACTTATCTGTGTGTTTATTTTTGTTTACCCAAAGGTAAACAGGTAGCTGGTAGATAATGCTATCCAACATTAAGCTCGCGTGTATTAGTACATTTTATTTGTGCAATACATAATTTTCTATCATCATTATGTCAGAATAATGTACGAAGCTCATTACAGCATGCATATACATAATATGTCCCGATAGACCAATTAAATGTATTTAATGTGTGATAATAATTGCCATCCAAATCCTTATTTATACCGGCAGGCTTACCACAAGCCCTGTCTGGCTCTGTCTCTGGGTAAATATAAATCCTACGTCGAAACGTCACATACATAATATTATAATACACTGGTGAGCACTCACACAGACTCAAAATCAGAGCCAGAGATAGAGCCAGACAGAGCTTTTGGTAGGCCTACTATTAACTAGATTTATTTTAACTGACAGTATTATAAGCTCGAGGTCACCCCCACACACGGTTTAAAATAACTAAAGAGGACATTTCACACAGCGTGATCTAGCCCCGAACTAAGCAAAGCTTAACCGGCAAGGTTTTAAATTCAACCAATATCAAGCACTTTAAATTATTTCACCACACTGGTTCGAAAGAACTAATGATACAAAGAAGAAGAAGTAGGTAGCAATGTTTATGACACAATCTTCTCAAAAAGATTTTTAATTTCATACCTTTGACGCGCCGCAGGTATTGAATTTGCACCTCTATAATGCTTATCAATCAAAATCTATTCAAAATATACCTATCTTACTATCGGCAGCCCGAGGTTTCGTCCGCGTGCTAGCTTTTTTATCTCGTTCCGTTATTTTTTCAGGATAAAAAATGACTAAAATTTAGAATAGGTACTAATTACATTTTTATTGATTAAATAATGTTAACTACACTTAAGTAAATCACAAAGATTTTAATAATGTCCCAAAAGTTAAGAACCAAGCGGGATTTGAACCCGCGACCTTCCCCTTAGTACGGCGCTGACCATTGCGCCATCGGATCTTAATCACACTCGACGAATAACTCATAGGGACATTATTTGTTAAACAAATTCAAATCGGTTCAATGGTTAGTGCATAATTGAGCCACAAATATCCCAGCATCGTAACTTTCTCATTTATAATATTAGTAGGATAGTTTAAAGTTTAAATGAATGCTGAAATAACGAACACAAAATTAATTTCAGTAGTATCTCAATTTACCAACAAAATATGCCCAAATTACACCGTAGATTACCCACTAAGCGTATGTAAAACGCTCCTTGAAGCTACCCACAATTTCACCGCCCACCACTACACCCTGACCTGCCTCTACAACCAACTTCTTCAGCGACAGAGATGTCCGTAAACTGGACGATACAGCTGGCAGACATCCAACAAAGACATCGGTCATTGTGTTCCGCTTCAAAGGATATTAGTACGTATAATGTGTGTTATAAGGTTTTAAATCGATAGCCGTCTGTCGGAAAGAGTTATTAGAATTTGATAGCTTTGAACTAAAGATGAGGATGGACGGTTTAGAAACGTATTGCAAACGGTAATAGAAATCGATAATGAAATGGTCAGAATAGAGATATGCGTATGCCGGAAGCATTTATTTTAAACATGGTAAGATTCAAATTTACAAATCAATAGTGGGATGAAACACTGCACTCGCTTTTTCGAGTAATTTAATAAGGCTGCAGTACTAACTGAAAAATTTCATTGAGCGGTCTTATCGCTAAAAGCAATCACTACCAACACTTACAGTACCGTCATCAATATACTTCCCTTTCAGTCAATGCGTTCACCTCAAACCATAAACCGATTAAACCGGATATTACCGGCTCGCAACTCCGGTTATAATTAGCACACGTCGAACGTCAATGTGTCTGTTCGACTGTCACTTGCAATTTGCAAATGGATGCCCTGCCGACCGCGGTGGTGTTTTACTAATGTATTGGGCTAAGAGCTTAAGGCCTGCGCACATCTACGTGATGGCGATCAGCTAAATATGACTGTCAAATATGACAGCGTTAAACGTAATACCAGTGGCGGATTTGCAGTCTTGGCCGCCCTAGGCCCCAGGCCATGTGTCGCCCCTTCTCAGTACCTATGATGCAGACTAGATACTGTAGATACTAATTGAATTTACTTTATTGCCAACTTTTATCTAAATCGAAATGAGAAATTTATTATCTTAATTATCTAAAACTAAGCACTGTCTATACCGCAAATCCTACAAAACTGATTTGGGAAGATACTATACCTACGTTGCGTTGCGGTTCGGTCCACCGGCGCCGTAATATGTGCAGCCTTTTAAATATTTAGGTACTTTGCATTTGATATATTTTTTACTATCATCAGTGATTTTTTTGTCACGATTTGTCGCCCCTGATAAAATTGAAACCAGTACCCTAAGAACCAGTAAGCGAACCACTAGACCTACCAGAACTCTCAAAAACACTGTAGAGATAACCTATCAGAAACTCGGTTTATTTCTAAAATAGAGTTTTTTGATAAAAAGATTTATTGGCATCACAAACTTCAGCTGATAAATGATATCAGCAAATTCGAAAGTTTCCAAGGTACAGTCAGCAAAGAAACAATAAATAAATAAATAAAAACTTTATTGCACAACTCAGAGTAACTTAAAAACGAGTACATTCAAGAAAAAGAATACATTGTCCTGCAATGGGCAGTTTTATCGCTGGGGCCAATTTCTTCAATATGAGCATGAGCTTTAAGTTATTATTATTATTTTTTTTTGAAGTGAAAACTTCTTTAGCGGCGTTGAGCACTTTTTCTGTAATGGGTATAAAATCTTAAACTCGCGTCAGCGCGTCAGGACACGTGACCTGATCGAAAAAGCGTAAGACGGATGGAGAGTAGACAGCTATCCCCTCTCTACGGCGCGGCGAAAATGTATGCCTGGGCCTACTGTTTCGTTTAGGCAGCGCAGGGCGCTTGCGCGAATGTTCGTGTATGTTACAGCGTGCCAAATAACAAACAAGCCCCCCCTAACCATTCCAAAATATCAAACATGCTCAACGTTAATAATCAAGTTTTCACTTCTGCCGGCACTCCCGGAGTGCAACCCGTATTTTTTTTTTTTAAGCTAAGATCATATTGATTGATGAATTGTTTATGTCAATAAAGTTATTTTGTATTTGTATTTTTTAGTATTTTGGAAGTGTTTTATAAGTGAATTCATGAAAAATTTATGATTTATAATCTCCGTAACCTCATCATGATCAAAATGTTTGATCAAGATAGAAAAAAAGAGCCGGAGGAAAAAACTTTGTTCAGCACACACATATTTGATTTCAGTGGGGACCCACGCCCTAGAGCGCAGAAGGCAAAGCTACTACCACCTAAGGTCAAAGCTGCCTGAAATAACGTGGGAGTGGGATTAAATCCCAGTGGATTCCTTACTTATGGCTTGTTATTATAATCTTTGGAAAAAGAGTTCCAAAATGCTTAAACTGTGTATCAACTGCGGTTGCTATCTGTACCTGCCGTCAAACTAACCAGCCATAAAGACTGAGTTCTCTCAGATCCCTTATAGATGACGGTAGCTGGCACGTGACTCTGCGGTAATGTGACCAATTACAGTTGTGATGCAAATTGTAATTGAGCTACGCTGGATGAGTACTAAGTGTTACTTGCTAAGTTTATTATTGGTCTCTCCGGGTCCCACTGATGGGAAAGAGTATTTCTCGCTTCTTCCAGACATTGCTACCTTGAGCTTTATGACTAGCTCTACCACGAAATTGTCAAGTTCGCCCCGCCATCTTCTATTTGACATTCGTTTTTAATATAATATCTTCTTCTTGTGATACTGATAAATCATGACAAATCATTTTTATCTATACGTTGTAAGAATGAGTATTTAAATTAAATCCTAGACATGGCAGATGGTTGTTAAATAAATTTATACATTATTATTACTGTGGGAATTTGTGTGTTTGGGTGGGATCAATCCCCACATTCCCCCCCGAGAATAAATATTTGATTGCTGAGCATAGTTCTTACAAAAATATACATAGTACAAGCTCTGCTTAGTTTGGGATTAGACAGTGCTCTGTGGAATTTCCAAACTCTTTTCTTAAATAATAAACATACAAAATCCTTACAAAAAGACAACTAATCACAGATCAAAGTCAAATACAAAACAACATTAGTATGTATGAACCCGTTTGTAAGTTTCTTATCTACTTCAACACGCTCAACGCTGACTTCTTACAAACTATTATCTTCATGCATGGCCAATTCTGTATCATGAAGGCCAAGGCAGAGATTATCTAGATTATTCGACAACACTTGAAAAGTTATATTCAAACTCATACGAGAAAACTCTGTATTCTGGACATCGTGCCACCATTCAATATGAAACAAACTAACAGTCACATCACTTATTAAAGTCAAAATCTACATGGTACCACCGTCTATCGGCACCTCAGCCCCATTCAAACTCGGGCACACCCCACTGGCCACAAATACCACCATTTTGGCAATCTCTTCCGGCTCCAAAACCTTCATATTACAATCAGCCGGCATCCCTTGATACGTCGTGTTTATTTCCTCATCAGACATCGCCAGATTTGAAAGAAAATTCGTTCTGGTACAGCCTGGATTTACAGAGTTTACTCTGATTCCAACTGCGGTCAGTTCAAACGCAGCCATCTTGGTAAACCTGTTCAGACCGCATTTTGCTATCGAGTGCGGTAAGAAGCCATGTCTCAACTTGTTGGTTTGCGTAGCCGCTATATTCACGACGTTTCCTTTCGTTTTCACTAGATATGGTAGAGCCAAGTGCGTCATCTTGTACGGTACTCTTAGATTTATATCGATCATCTCATCGAACGTGTCGATAGTGTCATCAAAGAGAGATCCGAGTATTAGCTTGCCCGCGCTGTTCACCAATACGTCAATCCGTCCGTACGCGTCAACTGTCACTTTGACAGCTCGCTCACATGCGTCCTTTTCCGTCAGATCCATCACGATGCAAAGAGGTTTGACTCCTGCTTGTGAACACTTATCTGCGGTTGCATTTAGTCTGTGCTCGTTTCTGCCTATAAGGGTTAGTTTAGCGCCTTGCTTTGCGAATAGCACGGCGGATGCTGCTCCAATGCCTGAGCTAGCTCCGGTGACAATCACCACTTTACCGGTGAAGTCTAAAGCGTCCATCGCGAATGAGTTTTGCTCTGGTACTGAGTTATCAGTGGCTCGTGGTGATATGATAACATACACTGAATGGTACTCATAGTTATGAGTAGTTAATTACTTTGAGATAACATGATGTAATAATAAAATTTAATGGGTTTTATTGGGTAAATGGAAATTTTTACTTCCATTGCAGCGCTTTCTCAGGAGTATGTAAAACATAACATTTATATGAGAATAATGAGAAATAAAGTGAACTAATTATTTAACTTTCACTGTGGTTTGAGCGTAAGTTTTCCTAAGTTTAGGAATAGACAGCGTTATGTAAAGTGACCACAAATATTTGCATAAGTTTTGAATCTCCAGAAAGTTTTTAAACAAGTACGAATTTTTTTTTGCAAAAGTACCTAGGTACTACATTCGCCTTTGTACACGTCTTAATCTAAATCTTAAGTTTTCTTATTGTATTTTTCTCTGTGTACATTAAAGAATAAAGAAAAGAGTACATTATAAAATTAAACTAAAAACCAAAACCGGTAAAACCCGGTTTTCAACCCATGCCTCTCCATGTGCCATGTTTTAACCTGTCATTACTTACAGATTAAAGCTAATAATACCATCATCAGATAATACCAAAGACCGTACACTCGCTAGTGGATTGGAAACAGAAACAGTCCATTAGTGGAATTGCTACTTTTGTTTGCAACGCAGTGTACGCTCGCATTGTTCCGGTTGTTGACGTCATTTTATATGAACTCAAGTGTATTAAATTTTTAATTTAGCATGTTTTAATATTGGTAGACATTCCAAACGTATTTATCTAGCCCCAAACTAAGCAAATCTCCAATTATGGAAAACCTATTTCCCCCTAGCCTATATCGTTCCACTGTTGGGCAAAGACCTCCCCCAAAATAATGAAACAATTGTTTTTATACAACTTGCTGCTGCAACAATCATATTATTATAACCCACCTGATGTTAAGTGGTAACCATCGCCTATAATTGCATTAACCTGTAGGTCACGCACGTTAAGAACGTGCCCTACTACTCAAATACTATTTATGTCATATTTCAATGAAAAGACTTGGTGAAATCTATCAACAAGAAAACAAAGTTATCTCGTAAAAATGCACATAAAACATTGAAGTTTCCTCGTAAAGCAAAATGTTGAGATCTCACGTCACAGTGCAGCATCACCAGTAAGGGAAGTAAGGGTAGGTACTCTCAAACGGTGAATGAAAAAATCGTTAAGAAAACCGACATTTCGTAGGATCTAAAATGTGAGTCCTTTCACCACACTAGTTAAAACAATACAAAAGGACTTTTCTAAAAATTCTACATTTTGCCAAAGTGCTTCTAAAACAGAATGTTCCTAAGCGATCTTGAATGTTCTTTATCATTCTGGAACGATCTAGATTAATCAAATTTAATTCAAACACTCTACCCGGGCTTCGCTACTCCATATTATTAACATTGCTTTTTCGAAAATAAACTCGCTACTAACTCAGAAAGTAAAGTAGGATAACATAATAGCACCGTTGGTAGAAAATTCAATAAAGCTCATTTAGGGGTTGAAATCCTTGGGGGTGCTAAAGGGACTTGTTATACAGGGTGTCCCATAAGTCAACGTCCAGCCGAAAACGGGTGATGCGCCAAGTCATGACAGTTATTAGAAAAATATAAAAAAATATATTTGCTAAGTAACTTTCGAGTTATGAGTATTTTAAAAAAACAAGAAAAACTGACACCCTGTGATGATCTTTTAAGTCCTGTGACTACAAATATTAACTTTTCATGAAACTTTTTTTTGCAACGTAAGCATGAATAACCCTTCTGCAAATTACAATTCAAAATTAAGCCATAACTGCCTCAGTTTTCAATGAAATCGTGGAGTTTTGGACAACGTTTCATTTCAGATAATTACATCACCCAACTTTAACCGTCTGTACCGCAAAAAAAATGTGCTACACTATCATGGCATGTAACTTAAAAAATTGGCGCATTTATCCAGGATTCCAAAATGGTATAATACTTGCTAGAGTACTCTTTAGTTTTTGGAATAAAAAATGTTTTTTCAACTAAACCGGATTTCCAATCAATTTTATTTCAATAGATAAAGTGTTGGTACCCTTTAAATGATGGACTTAAAATGCCTACGCCGTGTTTTTTAAGTGACTCACAATTCACAGGTACAAGTAAATACCATTTCGACAATGCAAGTAAACAGATAGATCCACCATCTTGTCGAAAGAGTAATAACCATGGGTGTTCAAGTAATTTGTTAGTTTTAGGTGAAAGTTTGAAATAAAATTCAATCATAGGATTACTTCAATCGTGATTTTAATTTAACTACATCAAGGATTTACAGCAAATGTTCAAAGTGTTAGCCTTCAGCAGTAATGCAAGCTCTACATTTCCTTAAAAAAAAATCAGCTGTCTGTAAAGTCAGTTAACTGACGACAGTTGAACGTGACAACGTCATACAGCTGTCCACGCGGACGCATCGCTCACTCAAGTAGGAGAGAGACCGATGTCGAACGCTGCCGAACGCGGAGGCCGATTGTGCCTCTTTGTCGCTCGTTCCGCGCTTTCGCTTGCACTTCAAGTATTAAATGGAACGCCTCAGAGCGAGCTAACGCCGCATGAGTCATGTTTTTTCGTACGAGCAGCCGGCTCCATTGAGTTATAACACGTTATCACGTCAAAAACCATGTAATAAGACCGGCGACGGGCGAAGGCAAACTTTAGATTAAAATCACGATTGAAGTAATCCTATGATTGAATTTTATTTCAAACTTTCACCTAAAACTAACAAATTACTTGAACACTCATGGTTATTACTCTTTCGACAAGATGGTGGATCTATCTGTTTACTTGCATTGTCGAAATGGTATTTACTTGTACCTGTGAATTGTGAGTCACTTAAAAACACGGCGTAGGCATTTTAAGTCCATCATTTAAAGGGTACCAATACCAACACTTTATCTATTGAAATAAAATTGATTGGAAATCCGGTTTAGTTGAAAAAACATTTTTATTTCGAAAACTAAAGAGTACTCTAGCAAGTATTATACCATTTTGGAATCCTGGATAAATGCGCCAATTTTTTAAGTTACATGCCATGATAGTGTAGTACATTTTTTTTGCGGTACAGACGGTTAAAGTTGGGTGATGTAATTATCTGAAATGAAACGTTGTCCAAAACTCCACGATTTCATTGAAAACTGAGGCAGTTATGGCTTAATTTTGAATTGTAATTTACAGAAGGGTTATTCATGCTTACGTTGCAAAAAAAAGTTTCATGAAAAGTTAATATTTGTAGTTACAGGACTTAAAAGATCATCACAGGGTGTCAGTTTTTCCTGTTTTTTTTAAATACTCATAACTCAAAAGTTACTTGGCAAATATTTTTTTTTATATTTTTCTGTTATCTGTCATGACTTGGCGCATCACCCGTTTTCGGCTGGACGTTGACTTATGGGACACCCTGTATATCAACCCACTTGAAGATTTTTCACTCCTTGCAATTTGACACAGTGGAAACAAAAACAGCTACACCACTTTTGATTCTCAGTCACGGTACATCACTACATACCTTGCGTTTTTCCGGCTTTATAGCCAAATTGCTAATTTTAATCAAATATCCATAGGACTTTACGCAAAAAAAAAACAAAAAGAAAAAAAACAACCGTATTGATAACCTCCTGTTTCTGGAAGTTGGTTAAAAGAAAGATAGATTAATTAGTATCAAAGCTGCTAACAGTGCATTCATCACATCACTAACGGCCGTTACCAAGAACCATTTAATGACCATTAAAATTAATTAGCGTCTCTGGATATGGATGTAAGACGAATGGCGCTGACAGCTGTTCACAAGTTAAAATACACACCATTTTTTTTATACACCTTTTAAATTGAATCATCCCACCTTATGTTCAGTGGTAATCATAGCCAATGATACCATTCGCAGGTCACGCTAGTTAGGAACATGCCCTACGATATACTGCCCTTGATGTGTACTAAGCCTCATGTGCCGGTCATTTCAGTGACCACAACGTACACTATCAAGCAGTCAAAAAAAAACCTATTTATTTGTATCACAAGGATCACTTTGAAACATCTTAAATCTAGTTGAGTCTAGGTGCCAGTTCCACGCGACTAAGCCTAGAAGTAGCCTAGTACACTCACTAGGCACGTCTGAATATATTCTCACATTGACCTAGTGTGGTGAAAAGATTTTACGTGCGTCTTAAAGAGGCTCCTTTCTCTCACGACACATGTCATGTTTATGAAATTTAGGTTCTCGACATGCTGGTATCCTCACGATGTTTCCCTCACCGTTTGAGAGTACGGCACATACATTTTAAAAAAAAAAATTTAATTTTAATTTTTTTATCTTTTGACCTACTGAATGCTCTACACTGTGACAACAAAGAGGAGGGTGGTGAAATAAAAACGTATTGTTTCTTTTTAAAATATTTGTTTTCCGGGAGCTCCCCTATCGCCTGGAGTACTTTAGCGTGATTTACATACCTTCCTTATATTTGCAGAGTAATTTAACCTCAAACGGTGATGGAAAACACCAATTATACGTACAACCAATTTTGTAGCAGCGGGGATGAGCTTGCGATTTATCAAGAATGGAATTACTTGCAGCGTTACTCAATCTCAAACGGTGATGGAAAACACTGATTACAACCAATTTTCTAACAGCGGGGATGAGCTTGCGATCTGGCACGTATGTGATTACTAGGAGAGCTCTTTGTGTGTCTCGTGGGGGTGCGTACTACCACCATGCCTATTGCTGCCGTGAAGTAACAACGCTGTGTACAGGTTTGAAGGGTGTGGGTGACACTACAGGCACGTGAGGTTTAACAACATGCAAGTAAACGTGACCTATGACGATGAGGCAATGCTTTGTTATAGGTGATGGTCACCGCTTAACATCAAGTGGACCAGCTTGTTCCAGCGCAGAAGGCAGAAGGCAGTTCCATCTTAAAACATCCACAGTAGGTGATGGGAAGGTTATATTTTCATACTAAAATTACCACAACACACAATATAAAGTTAGGTTTGTTTCTAAAAGTACTACAAAAAGGATGTAGCCTAAACCGACAGAACAAACGACGGGGTTATTCACAAAATAGTAAAACAAACGTAGTGATCCCGCGAAGGCACTGAATCACCCGAGTCGCGTGCAAATTAACCGGTTTTGAAACCGGATACAACCGGCACAGAGCGGATATGAGGTTAGTGGTACAGTGGGTACAGTACTCACAATGCAATGTAAAAATATGCTTCTGACACATTGAAGGTCAACGGGTGAAAATTCGCTAGTTTTCTAATGTGGACTTATGCATGACTAACCATTAAAACTAGCTGTCGCCATAAAATTGCTAAGATGAAAATTAGGGGATTTTCCTCTTTGGCCCGTTTTTCTGCCACTTGTTATATTATTAGGGGTAAAAAGTATTATAATCCTAATACAGGTTTCTGTTTCAAACTTTTTTTTCTACGGTCCATTGTTATTTTCTGACATTTTTTCTCCGTTTTGTTTTTATTTTAGCCAATGCTGTATTGGAAATACTTAATTGCAGAAAACTGCAACAGAGTGCTAAAATGTTCATTTTATTTCTATTATTGCATTGTCATCGACCTTAAACAGGTGTGCAAAGTTTGAATCAAATCTGATCGTTCAAAGTAGGACAAAATCGAGCTCAAAGGGGTCGGTTACATACAAGCTTACATACAAACTCACATACAAACTTACATACAGGTGAAGCTAATAAAAGCGTTATAAAAAGAGTGGATTTACTTTATTTTCTAATCCATAATGTCGAAAGCCCTTAATAAAATTTGGAATAAAAAAAACCTTGATGTGCCCCCAACCTAAGCACACGACAGTAAATAGCCCGTCCCTTCCCGCCATTAGTCCGGAACCAATCGAGCCGAGTGTACGCCCGTTTAAAACGAGCACTTGTTTCTGCAGCCAACTGTACCTACCGTGCGGAGGAAATGTCGATCGTATTTGATTTGAAAAAATACAACCGAATTGAGAATCTCTTTCTTTTTTCTGAAGTCGGCTATATCAAGTTGCATTAAGACTTCTGCGATTCTCAAGTACGGTATACTTCCTCAACAATACCTACGGCAGTAGTTGTAGAGGTAGCCGCTCAACATAAGGTGGACGAACTGGTTACTTCCGTTATTCAATTCGTGAAATTATTTTTAGTTCTCATCATGTGTCTTATATCAAGTTGCATTAAGACTTCTGCGATTCTCAAGTACGTAGATGATCTGGTTACTTCGTAATTTTAACTCGTGAAATTATTTTAAGTTCTCATCATTAGTCTTAAGTCTTTGAAAGGAGCCTTCGTACCAGTGTGGTGAAAGGATTTTGTGCTCGAAAGAACTATAGACACGATAGGAAGACTAAGGCAATCGTTACAGGCAGTGGTATCCATTTAACATCAAGTGGGCGATCTGTTTGCTCTGTCATTTCATCTCATAAAATAAAATTATACATCCAGCGTCATGGGTTACTTCACCCCGCATTACGGGACGATGTAGGGGCTGAGAAATGTTAGCATGGAATAGGCTTTCAAGCATCGAAAAACCTTCGATAATCGTCGGGTTAAAAAGACCCAAAAATCTTATCCTTAAAATAAAATGTACCTTTTCAAGAACTTAATTGGATTGTGGTCCCCTATAGTCCTACCACAAGCTCTGTCTGGCTCGGTCTCTGGCTCTGGTTTTATGTCCGTGAGAGTGTTGACTAAATAAATAAATAAATAAATAAATAAATAAATAAATCCTACTCAAAACTTCACACACACAGCACATACTGGTGAGCACTCACCCAGACTCAAAACCTAAGTCAGAGACAGAGCCAGACAGAGCTTGAGGTAAGCCTACTTTGCTGAATTAGAGGGTGATTTTAAGGGGTATGTAATTCAGGGGATGTTTGGGGTTGGATTGATGTGGTAAACTCAGGTGTGGCTTGTTTAAAATGACAGGAATAATTATCTACGGTAAAGGTTGAATCAATAATGAAAAAGAAAAGATGGATGGATTGTGTCTCTGCCTTCTGCGCCGTAGGTCGTGGGTTCGATTCCCAACGAGAACAAATATTTGTGTGATGAACATAGATATTGTTCTCTGTCTGGGTGTTATATTGTAGTACTAGCTATGCCCGCGACTTCGTCCGCGTGGTAAAGTGTCTATGGGTAGCATTTTTAATTTGCAGCGGAAGAAAACAGTAATTAAATAACAACGTCATATTCGCGTGCACGTGACACAGTCGTCTGCCCTCTTACTAAACTTAGACATATGACTCCCCACCAAACTCCTCCCGCACTCCTCTCCACACTCCCCTCCACACCCCCCCCCGCATCCCCCCTCGCACCTCCCCTCCACACTCCCCCCTGTACTCCTCTCCACACTCCCCCCGCACCTCCCCTCCACACTCCCCCCTGTACTTCCCTCCACACTCCTCCCGCACCTCCCCTTCATACTCCCCCTGTACTCCCCCCGCATCCCCCCTCGCACCTCCCCTCCACACTCCCCCTGTACTCCCCTCCACACTCCCCCCGCACCTCCCCTCCACACTCCCCCTGTACTCCACTCCACACTCCCCCCGCACCTCCCCTCCACACTCCCCCTGTACTCCACTCCACACTCCCCCCGCACCTCCCCTCCACACTCCCCCCTGTACTCCCCTCCACACTCCCCCCTGTACTCCCCTCCACACTCCCCCCGCACCTCCCCTCCACACTCCCCCCTGTACTCCCCTTTCCTCTACCCCCCCAGCACAAACTTTGAATGTCATATTTTATTATATCAAATCAACAGACTAAAAAATAAGTAAAAATTTAAGTTCCTAGCTCTAAAAATGACGATACTTCCATACAACTTTCAACCCCTATTTTCAACCCCTTACAACCCTTTTTTCGCAATAAAAAGTATAGTATAGCCTATGTCTTTCCTCAGGCCCTCAACTATCTGTGTACCAAATTTCATTTCAATCGGTTCAGTAGTTTTGGCGTGAAAGCCACACAGACAGACAGAGTTACAAACGCATTTATAATATTAATAAGGATTATAACAGCTATCTGGTTCCCATAGTACAAGCTCCGCTTAGTTTGGGGCCAGATCGTGTTGCGTCCACAATATTGATTTTATTTATTTATTTATATGTAAGAGATGATATGTCCAAGAAAGGAATAGAATAGAACACTCTTTATTTCACACCTTAAAACTAACAATAGAAAAGCAAGTAACAATAATTTAAAACAGTAATGTAAAATAAGCGGTCTTATCGCTGGAATGCTCTCTCTCTTCCAGACAGCTTTTGGATGGAGAGAAGCGTATAATAAGGAATAAGGAGTGAGTACTGAGATGACGAATGATAGCGGAGGATGGAAGAAAAATACATGTTGTGCCGACCCCACCTAGTGCGATAAGGGCAGGAAGAAGAAAGGGTAATTAAATTAAATAAAAAAAATCGTTTGTCTGTAAAGTCGGTTTACTGACGATAGTTGAACGTGACAACGTCATACAGCTGTCCACGCGGACGCATCGCTCACTCAAGTAGGAGAGAGACATGTCGAACGCTGCCGAACGCGGAGGCCCTCTTTGTTCCTCGTTCCGCGCTCTCGCTTGCACTTAAAGCATTAAATGGAACGCCTCAGAGCGAGGTAACGCCGCATGAGTCATGTTTTTTCGTGCGTGCAGTGGCTCCATCGAATTATAAAACATTGTCACATCAAAAAAAAATTATAGACAATCCATAAATACAACCATACATACATAATTATACATACATAAAATCACGCCTCTTTCCCATGGGGGTAGGCAGAGATCCATTTGCTACGATCCTGACTCTTTCGCTTCATTCACTCGCATAACATTCTTCATACATGCTCGTCGGTTAAGGGCACTCCTGACCTGGCCTTTCTCTAAAACGTCTGCGATCTCATCGAGATACATGCGCCTAGGTCTAAATAATTTTATGAATTGTAAGTTACCTACGTTTAAAGGCTAATTTTGGTTGTCAGTCAGGCTAATGCCAACTAATATACTTTACATTTCGCTGTGGTCATTTCATCCCCATTTGTACGTCGTTTAAATGGCACTTTGTTTGAGGGTCAGTGGTTTAGGGGTTTGGGGTTGGGTTAGCCGAGCGCAGGTGAGTATGTCAGTTTAGATCGCGAATAAAAATGATTTATGGGGTATTTGTAAAAGTATGAAAAGAAAAAAATACAAAACCTATTTAGCGCATGTAATCAAATTCTTTCTTTCTAGTTTATAGCTTTTGGAAAAAGTACCTAATTCCGGCAACGTCCAAAAAACTGACAGTATTCAGTATATTTACTGCATTATCATGCATTTAAATTTAGCTGTGTCAGATCTTAGGACTATTTTTGAATCAATACATAATTTACTCTGTAAGGGTATTGCAATACAGTAGAAGCGAACCGATATGATATAATCATGCAGATTGTAAGCAGGTTAATATAAAATGATAAAAGGGGTATTTATAATTAACGTTATTATTTTCTTTCATCGTTAAAGAACTCGTCTAGTGTGAAGTAAGTTTTTTTGTAATAGCATCTTTAGCTGGCTGCTGTAGCACACAGAAACACGGAAACACGTTTGTATCTTTTTTCTTTTAGTATCTTTGTTTTTAACTGGTTTATTTGTGCGTATGTAGTAAAAAAATAAATGTCTATTCTATGTTTATGTATATTTTTAATGTTGTGGTTTTCTTGAAGTTTGATTTTTTCCGGATTTTTTTTGTATATTTTAACTACCATAACATTTGGGCACGAACTTTGTATCCTTGATTTAGATGGCGGTAACACTGTTTGTTTATCTTTACAGATTTTATAATACCACGTACACTAAGTCAACTAATTAAATAAGTTCGCTACTGTGACCAAATCTCATTTATTTGCGAGAGTAAAGCAAAGCCAGAAAATTAAATATCTCTGAAAATGTTGTAGCTTTGAGCATGTTTAAATTTAATAGATCTTCTATTCCCCAAGTACCTACAAGCTTATTTTGATAACCCGTAAAAAAATTAGCCACAGATTATAATACCTAAAATATCATGTATAATTAATTATATCGAAGAAATGGGTATTTATTGCGATTACCTTTATTATTTCCCGACGTTTCGACCGTGGTACAACAGCCGTAGTCACGGGCAGACTAAAAAAAACGTTACGACTAAAAGAGTGCTAAACAATTTGTATTTAGATAATGCTCACGCGTTTTGTCGACACTTTTCATATGTTCCTTCTTTTATGTTTTGTGGTTCAAAATAACTTGAAAACGCTTCATTATTCTCCACAGTATATAATCTCACTAGCGCCGTCTACTTACATTTTAAACAGGCAAGTTAAAAAACTAATAAAAACCACTTATGCATAGAAACGAAACTCGAACGGAATTCCCGAAGAAAACTTTTCCCGGGTCAATGAAAAACAAAAATTGTACTAACCCTTTGACATTAAGCAAATTTAATTTCTACTAACAGATATGGATCCAGTTTTATGACATTAAGTAAATTCTGCTGGTTCATCTTTGGAGATTCGACTCGCTTGTCCGGTTTTTGGCAACGCCTTTTCGGTGTTGCAGGCGTATGTCGCCGAAGTGGTGTAGTAGAAACAAATGTGTAGGAGTTTCATATCTAAGCGACACTAGTTATCGCCTGCGGGTTCATTTATCACCCCAAGCACCGCTGTTCGGCAAACACACTTAGTCTTGAGGTGTAATAATTTTTCATTCTACCCGTAAGTTGGAATGAGACTTTAATATTAAAATACCGTTATGGTTAGGTCGATATTAGGGAATAATTCAAGGACCATACATCAAAACACCATAAAATATTTGTTTTAATAACACCTATTATTTTGCATATTTAGCACGTTCCTCTAGTGCCAATGAAAAACTTCTCTAAGTGCCTAAAACTAAACATTGCCTTGCAGGTCACGCCTGCAATGTTTTGTTATAGGCGATCGACACCACTTCACATCAGGTGGGTCGTAATCTAGGCTTGGTCGCGTGGAACTAGCCTGAATCTAGCTTTAAGAAGTTTCAAAGTGATCCTTGTGGTACAATTGAGGAAATTAATACCCTTTGATTTTTATGATTAAATAATGGTGGATATTCCACAGAGCACTATCTAGCCCCAAACTGAGCAAAGTTTGTACTAGGGGGCCTAAGAGCTTCCTGAAAATTCCATCAGAGTTAGATACGAGCACAAAATGAACCACAAAAATCCATTTACAAAAACAACCGCAAATCACTTCTTACAGACAGACAACAGATTATTATTATATAATAATGACTTTGGCTTCTAAGTCGAAAGTTTTCCTCTTTAACAGAACAAACCAAAACTCACTCTATTCACAATACTATAAGCACCATTCCATCTTGTACTTGGTTGGAGTATCAACAGGTGACAGTTAATAATAGATCTTATTATGGAGCCGATAAGGACTATTTTGGTGTGAAGTTAGTGGAATAAAATACTAGGGAAGACGCGTGTTAGGGAAAGTTTTGCGAAGTAGGAAAGAGCGAGCATTTGATGTGTGGTACAAGTTAAATAAAATAAATAAATATTGTGGACAATCAACACAACTAAAGCACAGCCCCAAATAAAGCTTGTAAGCTGAGATGTTACCGGTTTTGGCTCATGCGCGTATAGACATGCACACAGACAGACAGATTTATGCTCCATTTATTTATATTTCTTATACCAAACTAGCAGATCGCGCCGCCGGCTTCAAACGCGTGTCATTTGGAAAAAATGAAGGTGAAAAGTGTGAAGTCACTGTCTTAAAATTTATCCACTCGTGCAAAGCCGGGGCGGGTCGCTCAATTTTCAAATTGGTCCAGTAGTTTCTGAGCCTATTCAATGCAAACAAACAATCAAATCTTTCCTCTTATAATATGAGTATACTTAGATTATTTTCCGCTTGTAACATGTACCAATCAGAGTTACCTAACGCCATCAGGTAAAACGTGTGAATCAATTCTTTTTTTTTCAAACATAATTGATTACCCTCCGATTGTGCGAGTTATTTCTATTACCTATGTAACATTGTTTCACATCCTTATTTTATTATGTGAACGTGAAAGTGATTTATACATTGCTACAACTTGATGCAACAAGCAGATACCCCACCTAAGTTACCTGGTTCCCATCGAACAAGCTCTGCTTAATTTGGGGCTAGATAGTGTTGTGCGGATTGTCCACAATATTTTTTAAGAGCGGGTTGTGCGAAAATTTGAGATTTGTTGTTAAAAAATTCATAACTAAATAACTAAGTGACATTTTAAAAATCGCAAAAGGACTAATTGTAGACTATACATTTGAGATTAATTCGAATTTAAGTGTGTTAAAAAAATATACTATTTAACATGACATATATTCTATTTAACGCTGATAGAATATATGTCATGTTAAATAGTATATTTTTTTAACACACTTAAATTCGATTTAATCTCAAATGTATAGTCTACAATTAGTCCTTTTGCGATTTTTAAAATGTCACTTAGTTATTTAGTTATGAATTTTTTTACAACGCATCTCAAATTTTCGCACAACCCGCTCTTAATTATCAACCCATCAAACCGAAACAGCCATGCTGCTTCACGACCGAATTTTCTTTCTTTCTTATTTTTTTTACGAGCATCTAAAACCCTTTCTGGTTCGAGCTAGTGTCACGACAAGAAGGAAGCATACTTTACTGTACCAAATAAGTTTCTAAAAAGAGGAGTGCTTATTAATAAATGGCATTTTCTACCAGCCAACTCTGGCAGCATACATATTATTGTTTATTCCACGGCCGTATCATTACTTTTTGTGGCAGTGATTTGTCCAAACACCGTCCTTTCGACAAAGGTCCAATAACCATTCCCGTGAGACGTTAGGGCTTTACACACGACACCGCAACTACGACGCGACTGTTGCGTTACTAAGGCACTTGTCTGACCGCTGACGCCGGCATGGAGCAAGCGAGAAGTTCCATTATTTTGGTCGCTGGGCTTTAAAAATCGTGGAGACAGTTTCTCGCTGGCAGTGCATCGTAGGACACATTTATAACGCGCATGACCTGCGACGAAATGGTTTTTTATAGGCCTTAGTTACTTCTTAGCAACACATGGCCACATTTCATCAGGAAGTTATTTAAAAAAAAACGTGGCACTCCCGACAGAAAACTTGAGCAAATACGAAGTTTGTCGATCTTTGCCGAGGAGGTGGCGAGACGAGTTCATTGGTTTTTTCCACCCATTCATACCAATGAAATTTCTATAACAAAATTTCTTTAAGTGTGCATTTTTGAGGTGAGCCATACGAATGGCTCACCTCAAAAATGCACACTTATAGAAATTTTTACTTCAAATACCTATTTCTTACGGATTGCGTTACTCTTGGACGTGGCAATCGTGGGACTAACCATCTGACTAGGTCAAACAGACCTTAGTAATATTATCTATCTCCATCGAATAATATCTATCCAAGGGACTTACATAAATTACTCTAAAATTACTTTTGGAGTAATTATTTACGGACTTGAATGAAATTTGGCACAGATATAGATTATGGTCTGGATTCGCACATATGCTACTTTTAATGCCGATAAATTAACGGGAACGGGGCAAGCAAAGCCGCGGGCGGCCCCTAGTACAATATATATTTTAGTTTTTTTTATATGGGCCCTGTAGTTTTAAGAAATATGGTGCCTAAAATAAATAAACAATAATGATTTTGATGCCCGGCCGGCGTAGGCACGACGTCATGGTAAGGACTCTGTATTTTTAAGATCAATGTTGCCTGAAATAAATGAATAATAATGATTACACACGATGTCCGGCGTAGGCACAGCGTCGTGTGCAAGACCCTTAACAGTCTCCCAGCCTCTTTATATTTATTTTTATTTCCCTTCGGGTCGAAATGAGATCTCTTGGGCCCACTCGTCCGCACTGTGCAAACTATCGACGCGCAGGATTTAATTAAAAACGACGCAGCCACACAACTGATCACTATTGACAGGGCTAAGTTATCTTAGTAAACAGATGTGAAATGGTATTGAGGATACGAGATGGTGACGGAAAACATTGCCGTTTGTAATTGATTTTTCGACTGCCTCTTTTTAACGTGAAGCAGCATCGCTGTGTTTCGGTTTGAAGGGTGTGGGTGCCGGTGAAAATAAAGGCAAAGGAGGCTTCACAAAATATAATGCCTTCTAAAAAGAGCTACTTTTTAACGGACTTCAAATTAAAAAGGAGGATCTCAACTTGGTTGTATTTCTTTTTTTTAATGTTTGTTATCGCATATCTTCGTCATTTATGAACATTTTTGATTATAATATTTTAGGTTCAGCAGTTTTACCATGAATTCAGTTTCACAAGTTTTTTTAATCTTTTGTTTTTACATGATATATGTATAGACCATCCTTTGGCTACAATCTCACCTGATGGTAAGCGACGATGTAGCCGTCGATTGAGCAGGATGGTCTAGAAGACACCTACACTCTTGTTTTGACGAGGTCCAGATTGTAGTGGCCAGGAAAAATACACTTCACTCAAAAACCAACTTCACTTCACTTTCTCTTTCATCTTTCATTTTAATTTAACTGGACTTATATCTTTGAAAATCGCCATAAATAAAATCGATAGTCCATACACGTTCTAAATTCAATCTTATTAACGTGCTAAGATCTTTGCTTAAAAAATCTACAAGATAACACATCAGAACCTCGAACCCAAGCCCCAACGAAGTCCGTAACTACACCCCAAGAGTTCCTAAGGGAAGCGAACAAAATCGAATGAATAAAGTCGCCGGTTGCCGTAATTCTGTACCGGATGCTGGTAACTCACTTTAGCGGGCAACTTCAGATACGTGCTTGACAACTTGAGAGTAGATAGACCTACCTCCATGTTGTTTTACCCTGTACACAGGGTCCATGTGATACTGACTTACACATAAGAACTATGTAATAATTTGATATTGATAAACTAAACCATGTGTATGCAATTAATGATTGATTGATTGCCCACCCACCAGATGGACAGACGACATTGTGTAGATCGCGGAATGTCGATGGATGGCAAGAGCCCAGAATTCACGAACGACTCATTTCAGTTGTACTTGTCTAAAACGCACATTACTTACAACAAAGAGACGAGTCGTGTGCGCGGCGCTTAACTGTAGGGCCTGTACACACGAGTGTGCTAGCTGTGTTGGTGACCTTACAAAACCCCACACAAAATACGGTGATAGAGAGAAATAAAGTAGGATGCTGAAGTACGCTTACAATGTAGCTTGACCCAAAAAGTCACAAACTCAACCCTTCTCAACTCTCCAGAACTAATAGAAGCCGAAAAGTGGAGACACAGATGACGGCTCTTGGTCTGGCACATTGTGGTTAAGTACTTTTTCGTTACGTGACAACTATTCGGCAGCGGTGCGAGCCAATAATGCGGTGAAAAGATTACCTTACAAAATATTTTCGAACTTTTTAGATTACACGATATGCTGTTCTTCAGGATAATTTCCTTCTTCCTTGAAAACTTTTACAGGTGGTCTTGAGCATTTTTGACGTGACAACGTCTTATAATTCGACGGAGCCGGCTGCACGCACGAAAAAACATGACTCATGCAGCGTTACCTCGCTCTGAGGCGTTCCATTTAAGGCTTGAAGTACAAGGAGGCACGCACGGCCTCCGCGTTCGGCAGCGTTCGACATCTTCCTCTATCCTACTTGAGTGAGCGATGCGTCCGCGTGGACAGCTGTATGACGTTGTCGCGTTCAACTATCGTCAATAAAACGACTTTACAGACAGCTGATTTTTAGGTGAAAAAAAACTAATGACCAAGCGACACTGTCGAGTCACCCCTATTAAGAATGAGAAGATCACCCTGACACTTCTTAAAGGCTCAGCCAAATCTTTTGTCTCTGTCACTCTCTGTCACACACATGTCAACAAATAGAGAAAGCAATAGACTTAGCGGCCTGCTAAGCTATAAGACCCTTTATATTTTGCTTTTGCTTTAAGTCCAACGTGGCAGTGTCAACTTCCACTCTGTATAACCAGAAAGTATCCTAAAAAGCAAAAAAAAGCATGCTCAAAGTAAAAAAAGTATTAATAACTCGTCTAGCCAGTTAGCGGGAAAAATCTATTTACCCCCGTCAAAGGGGATGAGCTACCCCAATCTTGGGGTAAAATATTATCTGTGCGGCCCAGACGTCTACGTAAGTGAGATTTTTTTGGTTTTTTACTTACTCTTTGGACTCTTTTGGCAAAGTGTTACAAGTCGGGGAATTCATACTTTCTATTCAAAATAATGAATGAAAAAAAACTTCACCGATTCTCTATAAATAAAGCAACATGCTGCGCAAACATTATATGTTTGGGTGACTGCTAGTGGCATTTACATCCGAGTGCTTCCGGGCTTCGGAAGCTATGTTAAATAGTGGGTCCCGGCTCTGGCAGTCGTTAAGCCCTGACGGAGACCTAAGATCAGTTACTAGCTATTACGAACTAACTTATGTATTATGGTTTCAATTTGAATAGGTTTACGCCATCATCGATAACGATAATATGGATACCTAAACCACTAATTAAATCAATACCTAATAAGTTACCTTTTTATTTTTACATCCTGTTTCCTAATTTTTCAGCCTTATCATAAATATCTTTGAAACTGTCATGGTTATGAAGACAAAAAATAAAAAGCAGCCAAGTGCGAGTCGGACTCGCCCATGAAGGGTTCCGTAGCATCAATTAACATAATATAAAGGTTTTTGTAGTTCGTCGAAAGGTAAATTGCGGTTTACGATTTATGACGTATAAAAAAAAACTACAGAGTAGATCTCGTTCAAACCAAATATCGTTGGAAGTTTGCATAGTAATGTACAACATATATTTTTTTTGGATTTATCATTCTCTTATTTTAGAAGTTAGAGGGGGGGGACCAACTTTTTTCCACTTTGGAAGTGTCTCTCGCGCAAACTATTCAGTTTAGAAAAAAACTATATTAGAAACCTCAACATGATTTTTGAAGACCTATCCATAGATATCCCACACGTATGTGTTCGATGAAAAAAAAATTTTTGAGTTTCAGTTTCAAGTATGGGGACCCCCAAAATTTATAGTTTTAGAAAAAAACGATATTAGAAACCTCAACATAACTTTTAAAGACCTATCCATAGATACCCCACACGTATGGGTTCGATGAAAAAAACATTTTTGAGTTTCAGTTTCAAGTATGGGGACCCCCAAAATTTGTAGTTTTTTTTCTATTTTTGTGTAAAAACCTAAATGCGGTTCACAGAATACATCTACTCACCAAGTTTCATCAGTCTAGCTCTTATGGTTTCGGAGAAAAATGGCTGTGACTCGGCCGGACAGACAGACAGACAGACAGACAGACAGACAGACAGACAGACAGACATGACGAATCTATAAGGGTTCCGTTTTTGCCATTTGGCTACGGAACCCTAAAAATGTTCACAATGAAAATACAAGGATAAACGAAGAGAAAAAATGTACATAATTCACTTTTCCATAATTCATCCCATCGGCATTTTACCTAGACGCTCCAATATTCTCAGCACGAACAAAAAACTACCCACCCTAGCGAGAGCGTAAATAACAAAAACGTACAAAAACTGACTTACACCGTTCGATCCCGAACGACCTCGGGGGAAGTAACGAAGATAACGGAACTAGGCGTTTAATGAAATGTCTAATAATGATTTATTGTCTGTAACATTGCTATGGTACTAAAACCCGGACCGATAAAAAAGCGAATCTTATAACGCGATAATTTTTCAAAAATCTTCAAAAACCCCCAATAGAGGTGAATATCTTCAAAAAGGATGAATATCTATACTTTGTTTGTATTTAAGGTTCTAGTTTGTTTTTTTTCTGAGTTTGTGTTCATTCAATAAACTTTTTTCATTTCATTTCATATCTTCGATAAGAACATGGAAAGTCAAAGTCACAATTAGCTCATTCGGTTGAACCAAGGATCACTTTGAAACGTCTTTAAGCTAGGTGAGTCTATGTGCCAGTTCCACGCGACCAAGCCTAGAAGAACAGGCAACAAACTACGGCTTGGTTCGTACCGTTTTTAGGGTTCCGTAGCCAAATGGCAAAAACGGAACCCTTATAGATTCGTCATGTCTGTCTGTCTGTCTGTCTGTCTGTCTGTCTGTCTGTCTGTCTGTCTGTCTGTCTGTCTGTCTGTCTGTCTGTCTGTCTGTCTGTCTGTCTGTCCGTCCGTATGTCACAGCCATTTTTCTCCGAAACCGTAAGAGCTAGACTGATGAAACTTGGCGAGTAGGTGTATTGTGTGAACCGCATTAAGTTTTTTACATAAAAACAAAAAAAAAACTATAAATTTTGGGGGTCCCCATACTTGAAACTGAAACTCAAAAATTTTTTTTTCATCGAACCCATACGTGTGTGGTATCTATGAATAGGTCTTCAAAAATGATGTTGAGATTTCTAATATCGTTTTTTTCTAAACTGAATAGTTTGCGCGAGAGACACTTCCAAAGTGGAAAAAAGTTGGTCCCCCCCCTCTAACTTCTAAAGTAAGAGAATGATAAAACTAAAAAAATATATGTTGTACATTACTATGCAAACTTCTAACGATATTTGGTTTGAACGAAATCTAGTCAGTAGTTTTTTTTTATACGTCATAAACCGTAAACCGCAATTTACCTTTCGACGAACTACAAGAACCTTATTATGTTACATCAAGTAACATAATATAAAGGTATTTGTAGTTCGTCGTGCTACGGAACCCTTCATGGGCGAGTCCGACTCACACTTGGCTGCTTTTTTGCATGATCCTTTTACAAAACAAATATAATAACAATAGCAGTCAAGTTCCAGTGTGGTGCCACTTCACTTGAGACGTGGGCAATAATACAAAAGCAAAAGTTACAAACATGGCACACAAAACAAACTGCATTCAAATTGCTGAAACCATTACTGCTGCTATCAAAAAATCAAGGCTTTATATTTCAAGTTCCTGGTATATATTTTCAGTCAATATTTGTACGTCAGTTCGCAGAGCTATTATGAAGGTTCGACGTTTTGTTGAAAAATATTCGAGATACAATAGTTTTTAAGTATTGCATTTGCATATGAAGTAGATAATTAATTCTTAATGAAAATACTTTATTTTAGCCAAATTCAATTCGTAAATAATAAATATTATAGACAATTGACAAAACACTATCTAACCCCAAACTAAGCAGAGCTTGTACTATGGAAACCATATAGCTGATATAATACATACAGTGGTGGACACATAATTAAAGACACCCCCCAATTGATCACAATAAACTTGATTTTGGCACTACTATTTGCCAAAGTAGGTATTAAATTTAACGTTATTGTTACTAAATCATACATGACGTTGTATTCTTAAAATGGGGGACAAAAAATGTTGCGTTGCTTAGTAGTTTAGACACTGTTCACTATCCGAATCTTATACAAACTTTTTTAACGAACTTGTAGCTGGCCAGCTAATTAAAGACAGTGAACGCTGAGTTCTGAATTTAAAAAAATATAAAAGAACTACGCTTGGTTTTTCATTGTTTTGCCGCGTATTTGCATGAACTGTCAACATTAATAATAACAGTTTACTTTTTGCATTCAAACTAATACGTTTTATACCAATCAATATGGGAAAAAACAAGAGTTGCGATTCGTCCACTAGAAAGATAATCTTGAACTTTCATAGCAAAGGTTGGTCATACAGAATAATCGCAAACCATTTGAGCTGTTCTAAAGACATGGTTATGAATGCTATAAAGCATTTCAAGAAGTTCAATACGACCGAAAACGTACCCAGAAAACCGAGACCTAGAAAAACTACTCGGCGGGAAAACTCTAAGATGGTGTTGTTGGCAAAAAAAGATCCGTTCAAAGGATCAGAACTGATACGCTCGGAAATATATGGGCCAGGAGGGTCGACGGGTGTGTCTGCAAGGACTATTAGACGCAGACTATGTGAGGCAAACTTGTACGGAAGAGTGTCTCGGAAGGTGCCACTTTTGAAAAAGTCAAATGTTAAGGCAAGGTTAGCGTTTGCTAAAAAATATGAACATTGGACTGAACGAGAGTGGAAAACTGTGCTTTTTTCGGATGAAACAAAAATTAATATGATAAATTCTGACGGAAAACAATACGTTAGACGCCCCCCAAACAAAGAAATGGATCCGAAGTATACCAAGAAAGTAGTGAAACATGGAGGGGGAAATATCAAAGTGTGGGGCTGTTTTTCAGGACTTGGTGTCGGACCTGTCAGAAAGATAGAAGGCAATATGGATAAATACCAGTACAAAAATATTTTAGAAGAAACCATGCTGCCCTATGCTGAGCAAAATTTACCGGTCATTTGGACTTTTCAACACGATAATGATCCGAAACATACCGCAAAAATAGTAAAAGATTTCTTAGGGAACCAGCTTGTGACAGTTTTGGATTGGCCCCCATACAGTCCGGATTTAAATCCAATCGAAAACTTGTGGTACCAGGTGAAGAAGACAGTGGCGGCAAAGCGTACATCAAACGTCGATCAACTTTACGCAGCTTTTACAGATGCATGGGAACAAACTCCGGTACAAGCTTGTACAAAATTGATCGCTTCCATGGCTAAGAGATGTCGTGCTGTTATTGCTGCAAAAGGACATGCGACCAAGTATTGATACGCATTGGAATTCGTTATAAAAATGTGTTAGAAATCTTACGTACTAAGATAATTTCGATGATAGCTATTTTTTTTTATATTTCTTGTTACGAAGTGAAGTGTCTTTAATTATATGGCCAGATCTTACTAATCTTATTTTTTATTTACACTGCTTACATTTAAGTTTTACCGAATAAAAGCTAAGTTTTGTTGTAAATGTTTCGTTTAAACATTACACAGTAACAACACAAATAAAAATTAATAGTGCAGCAAGTTACAATTGCAGTATGATAAAATCTGTACGAAGAAATAGCTTAGTTTTTTCAGTATGCTTCCAGTGTCTTTAATTATGTGACCACCACTGTATATACATTTTTTTTTGTAAATACATACTTAGAATATAATATAACACCCAGACAGAGAACAAACATCTATGTTCACTACACAAATATTTGTGCTCGGTGGGGATCGAACCCATAACCTACGGCTCAGAAGGCAGAGCTACTACCAACTGAGCTGAGATGCCAGTTGTACCACAACGATCACTTTGAAACATCTTAAAGCTAGGTGAGTCTAGGTGCCAGTTCCACGCGACCAAGCTTGGTTCGATTTCTCGTACGACCTTTTTGCAAAAAAAAACACAAATAGAATCTAACAATAGTACTTCATCATCATTTTCCTGCCCTTATCCCACACTAAGTGAGGTCGGCACAACAGGTTTTCTTCCTCCACTCACCCCTATCATTCGTCATCTCAGTGCTCACTCCTTTCTTATAACAGTATACGAGCTGGTGTGCCCGAGCTTTGCTCGGTTTTTTAATTACTAATTTTCATGAAAATTTCCGGAACTTTTCCGGATGTGTCGAGTGTTTACGTAGAAGTTCAATAGATGGCGTTCTCCGTGACACTAATTCATGATTTCGACTACTCGACAAGAGATGGCGCTAATTTTTTTTATTATTAAAATAACTTTTAACCCGGGTCTTTTCTGAAAATGAAACCTAGCTAGATCGATTTATCGCCCCCGAAAACCCCCGTATACTTAATTTCATGAAAATTGTTGGCTCAGTTTCCGAGATCCTAAATATATATATATATATATATATATATATATATATACAAGATTTTCTCGTTTAAAGGTATAAGATATGTCCACTTAAAAATATAACTACACTGATCAGTTATATGGCTGAAAGCCATCACTTTCTGGCAACTTTTGCATGGAAACGAAGAGATTTCTAGGTCTTTTGAAACAGCAATTTCACTTAGAAAATGTTTAATGAATTCATATATTTTCATTAATTTTCCCTATTTATTTACCCTCATAGCAACTAGTGTAGAGTAAGTACCGAGAACCTATTTTTTTATTTTATTTTTATTTATTGAAAAGACATACAGCAGAGTAACCAATAACAGGTCTCTCTAAATATAACACAAAAAATAATCCTACAAACTTCAAAACAATGATTATTACCTATTATAGAATACAACATCTATTTTCAAGTGCATATAGAATGTACAACAATATTTTGTATTTAAATTTATTGTTTTGTATTTAAATTTATCGGAGTATAAAAGACCCAGAGATTCCGATTTGCGGTCGAATGGACGGACATCTTTTTATTTTATTTCTTCTATCTCGTATCATACGAGAATACGGGCGAACGAGTTCGCTTAGCAAAAAAAACCGTATGTATGTTGCTTCAACGTACCAATAAACACATTATTTCGTATCCTAGGTAATATTATATACAACCTTCTCAACTCAGTTGGTAGCTTTGTTATCAGTATTCTATCTACCTGGAGGGCGTGGGTTCGATTTCCACTGAGAACAAATATTTGTGAGGTGAACATAGCTGTTTGTTCTGCCTGGGGGTGTTTGTTATATTGTATTCTTATTTACAAAAAAAATATACACAAGAACTATATCAGCTATCTGGTTCCAATAGTACAAGCTCTGCTTAGTTTGGGGCTGAGAGCACCCCTGGCCGGATTAATATTCTTACGTATAGCTTTCGTATGTAATAAAATTAGTTCTCGCAATCCCACCAGGGGCGCTCATCGTTTCTCCATACAAAATCGGGGCTTGGCGCTAAGCTAACGACAAAATGATATTAAGGGGCCCGCGGAGGACGAATTTTCATACAAACGTTATACCAAAATGATTATTAATTTAAGCAGATTTTCACTATATTATTGTAACAATTGTATTCGTATAGTATTTACGTAGGTTCCTGAACAGTTTTTATTTAAAATTACCCTCACGCCAATCACATTATGCAATGAAAAATAGGTGTAAAATGCGATTGGTGTTTATTTCATTTGAAGTAAGTAATTTAAAATAAAAACTGTTCAGGAACCTACGTAAATACTATACGAAAACAGTTATTAAAATAATATAGTGAAAATCTGCCTAAACTAGTAATAGTTTTGGTATTACGTTTGTATGAAAATTCGCCCTCCGCCGGCCTCTTAAAACTCAGAATGAGCCTACAGGGACAGTGAGCCAATGCTAATAATTACATACCTCGACTTTGACGTAATCATAAAACTCAATAGATTTACTTACTAAAGTTATGAAACTTTACAGAACATTAAAAATCCATGGACCACCAGACATAAACACGTAACTGACACGGACAGGCACGGTCGCGTGTCGATGCCAGATACGATCTTTTGCATCGAAAGCGTGCGTTTAAAATGAATAGGTATTTTATATGAATGTACAATACACATGGGGCAGGATACGAGTATGAATGCATGAACAGCTTTTTATTCTGTTTGGTACTGATTTGGATCAGCTGAGCTATTTCTAGATCGTTTGCAACGGTCTGCAGATAGATCAAATGTTTCTTATATGTCCTTACAATTTGTAAATGCTTGCATTTATTTTTGACGTGACAACGTCTTATAATTCGATGGAGCCGGCGTACGAAAAAACAAGACTCATGCGGCGTTACCTCGTTCTGAGGCGTTCCATTTAAGGCTTGAAGTGCAAGCGAGAGCGCGGAACGAGCGACAAAGAGGCACGCACGGCCTCCGCGTTCGGCAGCGTTCGACATCTGTCTCTCTCCTACTTGAGTAAGCGATGCGTCCGCGTGGACAGCTGTATGACGTTATCACGTTCAACTATCGTCAGTAAACCGACTTTGCAGACAACCGATTTTTTTACTACTAGCTCAATACTCAATATTTTACTGTCATCACTTTGGTAGGTATATAAAACATAGCTGAAGGAACAAGCATTGCCTCGTAGGTCACGCACATCTAGAACGTACCCTACGATACACTGCTCTACGTCATCCACCAATTTGAGGCATATATCACTCACACTCACGTGCCAGTAATGCCACCGGCACCCACAATCTTCAAACACATAAATGCTACTTCACGGCAAAAATAGGCATGGTAGTAATTCTTCCCCGGACGAGACACACACAAAGTGCTCTACTACTACTAAATTGCGAGGTATTACTAGTAGTTATTTTCTTTGTGCCTGTCCTCTGAGAGTAAGTCAGGTCCATATGCATTCATTTTTATTCTTTTGAATCAAAAGGATCACTTTGAAACGTCTTAAAGCTAGGTGAGTGTAGGTGCCAGTTCCACGCGACCAAGCCGCCGCCAGAATTTTACTTTGTTTATAGCTCCCATTCCTAAGTAAGTCGTGGTAAGTACATTTGAACTCGCTAAGTTAATCGATTACTATTAAGTAATCGAGTATTTGCCTACAGATAGTTATGTTAGTAGTAGGTAAGCTCTTGTCGCAAACCTACATTTCCGACAAACTATCCATTTAACCACAGACATAGTACTCAGATACAGTGTTTCAACTACACGAGGAATCTTTCGCATCACGTAAAGTGATCGTTACATAAACAAATAAAAAAATAAAGATTGTGAATAATCCACACAACACTATCTAGCCACAAATAAAGCAGAGCTTGTACTATATGAACTAGAGAGCTGATATAGTACTTACATACATTTTTTTTTTAAATAAATACTTGGAAAAAAAATAACACCCAGACAGAGACCAAACATCTGTGTTCACCACACAAATATATTATCTCGGTGGGGATTGAACCCATGACCTACGGCGCAGAAGGCAGAGCTACTACCAACTGAGCTGAGAGGCCAATCAGGCTCGATACATGTCAATATGTTTCAAGTTCACGAAAGAAGCCTCTTTGAGGCATATTTAAAATCCTTTTACCACACTGGTTGTAAAGAACTGGTGACACGATAAGAAGCTGTAAAGCTGCTAATTTTTACATAGCCCGAGTCTTTAGAGAATTAAGAGACTTACTTTGTGTTCCCCGGTAATTGTAGCAGCAACACAGATAACCAATAGAATAAGGGCAATAGTCAGTTGGGCTTACCTGGAAAGAAAGAAACATAATAGTAAACATTTTGATTGTTTTATTACACTAAAAGTGAATGCGTAATCAAGTTAGCTGGTAAGTGTTGGCTCTTTTTGAAACTGAAACGACGAGAAACACGACGCACTTCTCCAGTATCGATATATCTCTTTGTATCTTTCTTTTTTTAAGTGGCTTTTTTTCTTTCTGCTGGTTAAAAAGTGCTTATGTATAGTAAATAAAAAAAGTCTATGACAATTTTTTACTACCAATTGAGACTAAACAAGCAAATGCCATGCAAACATCATGGTTTCACAAAAAGCTGTATGCGTTTCTATAGATTATTTACTATGTCATTCGAGTTACCTCGAATTAATTACCTCGATGTAGTCATTAGTGAGACTTAAGTGCGGTGATCGCTAAAGGATCAGTGTGCTGAAAGTTAGTTCACTCAGCAATAAGGCTGTTAGTAATTATGCCCCCCTCCCCCCATCCCCTATCAAAGGGGCTTCCGCACCTCACTACCTCCTACAAAACGACATTTGTGTTGTGTCTGTGTAAGACCGCACACACGCGCTTGTACAAAACGACATTTGTGTAGTGTCTGTTTAAAAACTGCACACAGACGCTCGTGTACAGAACGACATTTGTGTAATGTCTGTGTAAGAACCGCACACAGATGTACGTGTACAGAACGATATTTGTTGTACACGTACATCTGTGTGCGTAGTGTGTAGTGTGTTAGGTACAACGCGGTTTTTGTATGGGATTTGATCGAGGGTCTGAGGCGTGCCTTGGGGTTAAAGTA
This sequence comes from Thera britannica, assembly GCA_939531255.2. NCBI lineage: Eukaryota > Metazoa > Arthropoda > Insecta > Lepidoptera > Geometridae > Thera > Thera britannica. The sequence continues at coordinate 7,027,937 of OW618043.2, read as the reverse complement.
ATCTTCTATACATCAGTCCGTCATATCCCCGTGGTATACTCCATAACATTACTCTCGTAAAATGCGAGCGGTTAATTAAATTACCCGGATATGGGCTCGCTCTTTCCTCAAAACCGCGTTAAGCTACTATACAATCGACGCGAACTAACGCTTCGCGCGTGACTGCGAATTTTATGTTCACGAAAAGAGTTGGATCATTAGCTTAGAAGCGCCAAGCTCCTATATATAATTAAAAACACATAGTTTTAGTTTTCTAATGTTAATTTGTGAAAAAAAAATGGTGATGCTTTATATTTGATTTAGTAGTAAAAATAAATTTCCGCGGCTCGCTCCGCTCGTCAAGGGGTCTTCTTAAATATTTCTATGTATAAATAAAAATTGCAGACAATGCACACAACACTTTCTAGCCCTGAACTAAGCAGAGCTTGTGCAATGGGATTCAGATAGCTGATATAACACTCATATTATTTTTTTTTGTAAATACATTCTTAGAATAACACTATGTGTGCTGTTTATATTTGATTATGAATGTATACCTGTACGTACATGTTTCAAAACCCGATTGAAATGGCTAGCTCGTATTAAGTCTTTATTTATATTTATAAACTAGCGGCCGCCCACGGCTTCGCTCGCCCCGGAGCCGTTACGCCACGTTGATTTTTCTTTTAAAAGTTTTTCTCCGCTTAGGGAAATAATTTTCCAATTTCCCTTCTTAGTGCAACCCTAAGCTATAAAACAAACATACCCTCCAAGTTTCATGCTTCTAGAACTTACGGCTTAGGCTGTGCGTTGATTGTCAGTCAGTCAGTAACGTAAGAGTTTTATATATTTAGATTACTAGTTTATATCAATCATTTGAATGTCTGTATTTGTATTTAACTCAAATAACACGTCCAGTATAAAGTTTGAGTCGTGAGCACATCATTCCCGCATCGTTTTCCCGCGTCAGTTGGCACGCTACCGAAACCACGTTCAACTTTGACCAGAACAACATTAAACAACCACTCATCTCATTATTAAAACTGACACGACTACCCTCACGGGTATAAAACCGCTTTATAGTTAAAGGCTTTAAGAACGTTCATCCGTAAATTGATGATTTCAGACGGCCAATAAAACAATATGTGTAACTTGCACAGAAGATAATTTGACCTCATATTATTGGGAATGACCAAAACTTAATCATATGGGAAAAACATTTTCAAATGGTTGTATAGTTTTTTCATAAGATTCATCTGTTTTTCCTAAACTTTCGGTTGATGGTCTACGCAGATGCGATTCAATGATAAAACTATAAACGACAAACTTATAAAATTTTCGTATAAAAAAGCTAATAACATTTTATTAGTTCTTAGTGGCAGAATAAACACGATTCCTGTAAGTTTTCATTCATGAAAAAAATAATCAAAGGAGTAATTTTTAGCCACTTTTGGAGATATTAGACGTGTTAGTTTATGATGAAATCCGAGGTATTTTTGTTATTTTTTTTGCCTAGTAAATGAAGAAGTGTTCGTTTTAAAACATGTTTGATTTTTTTTTTTATAACATGAATATTTATTTTACTATGAATTATTTCGTATTACTATATAATCGGCGCGGAATCAAGTCAACGCTCAGTGCCGGCCGAGGCCTTTCAGAGGTAGGACGTGCGTCGCTCCCGGTCGCTGCAAGCAAGCAGCAAGCCTCAAAAAAATGTATTGTAGCTTCACGAGTTTATAGCGCTACTGGGACGTTTTGGTACTTTTTATGGTTTAACAAAACTTTGGTGAGTTTTTTTTTGTATTTAAAGTAATGGTGTTGCATTAACTTATTAACTTTAATTACCCCCGGTTTCTGGTACGCAAAAAATAGTTAATTATTTTTAATTTGTATTTCTTTTTAATTCAGGTTTCATTCTTTACTTTTATTTCAGATATGGCATAAAAAGCCGCTTACAGGCTACATCACGTAAAAAAAGTAACGAGTACGTCACCAATTGCGAAAATTTGGTCAAGGCTAATGAAGCTAAAAGGTATGTTACCCAGGGGTTACTTTTTACAACGTAACATTTTATAGTCAATTCCCATTTTTATTAAACGTACACGGAGATAGAAGTAGTAATAATTTGCATTATGAAAATCATTATTGCTAACTTATCATAAAACATAACACGCCGAAAAAAAGGTCGAAATTAGCGGGTACTTTCAAATAGTCATCCAGTCCGCAAGTCCGCACGATACCAAAGCTAGTGTTCGAAGCACGGAGCCACTTGCACCGAGTTGATGAGCTATCTATGATTGTAAAGTAATCAATAAATTTTATAACACATTTGCTCGTAAAAGGTCTCTAATTTCACCGATTTCAATATCGTAATGTATGTCATTACGCACTAGTGCGGTAATGTAATGTAAAACGCACGGGTTGCTTTTTAATAAGGTATAACGTACGGTTTATCCAGATGCTAAATGTATGAAATGAAACTGAATGAAACCGAATGAAACTGCATGGAACCGAATCAAACTGAATAAAACCGAATGAAACTGCATGAAACCGAATGAAACCGAATGAACTTAATGAAACTGAATGAAACTGCATGAAACCGAATGAAACGGAATGAAACCGAATGATACCGAATGAAACTGAATGAAAATGAATGAAACTGAATAAAACCGAATGAAGCTGCATGAAACCGAATGAAACCGAATGAAACTGAATGAAGCTGAATGAAACTGAATAAAACCGAATGAAACCGAATGAAACTGAATGAAACCGTATGAAACTGCATGAAACCGAATGAAACTGAATGAAACCGAATGATACTGAATGAAAATGAATGAAACTGAATAAAACCGAATGAAACTGCATGAAACCGAATGAAACTGAATGAAACCGAATGAAACCGAATGAAACCGAATGAAACTGAATGATACCGAATGACACCGAATGAAAATGAATGAAACTGAATAAAACCGAATGAAACTGCATGAAACCGAATGAAACTGAATGAAACTGAATGAAGCTGAATGAAACTGAATAAAACTGAATGAAACTGAATTAAAATGAATGAAACCGAATGAAACTGAATGAAACGGGATGAATTGGAATGAAATTAAATGAAATGACATTTACAATCTGCTATGTCATTTCATTTAATTTCAACTGCTTTAACAAGTGATAAACAATTTATTCGTTTAATTTTTATTTATTTCCTCGCAAATGTGTTATAAAACGCCTCTGCTTTCTTGTAGCCCTCGCCTACGGCTCGGGCTTCAATAACGCCTCTGCTTTCTTGTAGCCCTCGCCTACGGCTCGGGCTTCAATAACGCCTCGGCTGTTATTTTCAACCTACCGCACTTATATCATAATGTACTATTGTTCAAAATACGTACATCAGTACCTACCTACTGCATATTTTATTGAAACCTATTGCATGCATTATATTATTTTTTTAATGATTTTATGTAGTTTCTTCTGAGTTCGCATTATGGTTTCGATTTCTGACCTATTCCTTGTTTATCATTGTTTTCTTTCAATTTATTATGGTTACAGGTGCTTCGCCGGATGGACTAATTGAAGATGATGGTATCACCGAAATAAAATGTCCTAGTCCGGCATTCGGATTAGAGGCAGATATCGCTATTAACCAAAAAAATGTTATTCTGGTAAATAGATGTATCCGTGAATCGACGCCATGACTGGTTTTATCAAATACAAGGGCAGCTGCACGTAACGAATAGAAATTACTGTCTATTTGCTGTGTGGACAGGCAAAAATTTTTAATTGAAGACAGAAAAAATAATTAGGGACGATACATTTTGGAGCGAGAACATGGAGCATCGGCTAGTCAGTTTTTATAATAAATTTCTATTACCCGAAGTTGTTGATCCCCGAAAAGCTAAGTCCATGAAACTTAGAGACGATAAATATTAAAATTGTATTTTACACGAAATTATTTTGATTTATTTTAACATACCTGCCCGTTTTTGCGTAAGTAGGTACTCATTAAACAAAATGTTGTACCTACTTACGAAAAATGAATACATTCCCTACTAAGAGCTGGTAAAGTATCAAGGTGATTCATTCAATGCGGCGCATGATACGCGCTCCAACACAGACGGCTGTGTGCGTGCTAGGTGTAACTGTATAGCTAGGTGAGTATATTTACCCAAACTTGCGTCACGACGCTCGGGATAAACGCTCTTAACATTATTTTGACTCAGTTTGTAGTAACTCTGCCTTCTGCGCCGTAGGTCGTGGGTTCGATGACCACCGTGAAGAAATATTTGTGTGGTGAACACAGATTTTTATTCTCTTGTTGTATCTGGGTGTTATAACATATACTAAGTATGTGTTAAGTATTTAATAAATAAAAAAAAAACTATTATATCAGCTATCTGGTTCCCATAGTACAAGCTCTGCTTAATGTGGGGCTAGATAGTGTAATGTGGATTGTGCACAATATTTTTTTATTACGAATCATTTAAAAAATGTGTAATTTTGTTAAAGTTTCATCAGAATTAGTTACTTGATTTTGAAATGTTTCGTTTCGAATTTTGTACATGAAATCTAATACTCCGACAACAGAAAATAATTTAAATTCTAAACACAGGTTTTCTGTACAAAATCTCCTTATTCTATGAATAAATTCTCTAAAGAAAATACGTTATCAAAATAGAAATGTATTATTATTCTAAACGAAATTCGATAACATCTAACTACTAAATTGCAAAACAAAGCCACGCCCCATTTGTAAACAATTCTATTAAGCGTTTCAATTTCAATAATTAAAGATATCTATCTCGCTTCCTCCCTCTAATTTATATGAAAATTAACCCAAAGATAATGAAATCGGTACTACCACCTACGAGGCTCTACGCCCCGGTGCTACGCTGCTACGAGGCTCTACGGATGCTTTGAAATAAGGGCTTTAACACTATTAATATGTATTTATTACTTAGAATTAGTAAGTTGAAGTGGCAATGGGCAGGTAATATAGCTCAAAGAACCGACAACCGTTGGGGAATAAAGGTCTCGAATGGCGACCACGAACCGGAAGACGAAACGGGCACCCACTAGATGGACCGTCGACATTGTTAAGATCACGAGAAGTCGGTGGATAGAAAGAGCTCAGAATCGTTCTTCCTGAAAATGGGTAGGAGAGGCATATGTCCAGCAGTGGACTTCTTCAGGCTGATGATGTTGAATATTTATTTGCGTCAGTTAAAGCGATGGGAATATGAGCTCCCTAAGGAGTGGCATACTAGAGTGGAGACCGCGTTTATGTAAGCGTAGTGTAGGACGCCCTCCGGCAAGGTGGGGCGACGATCTGCGAAATGTAGCAAGCACTAGAGGAGAAGAGCCGAAGACCGGGCTCAGTGGCGCGTCTTGGGTGAGACCTACGTCCAGCAGTGGACCGATATAGGTTGATGATGAAGGAGTGGCGCAGATCATGTCTGGACCGAACCAAATGGCAAACCCTGGAGGAGGCCTTTGTCCAAGGACAACCCGACCTTTTATACCGTTAGTTGATACAAAAACACGTGGCTTAGGTGGTATTGTTTTCTAAAATAACTCAAAATATGCTTTATAAATGAATCAATGTGTGGGCATTACATACAAAACTATCTAGCCCCAATCTGAGCAGAACTTGTAATATGGGAACCAGATAACTGATATAGGTAATTCTTGTATACAGACAATACAACATTCAAACAGGGAATAAATATCTATGTTCACCACACAAACAATTCTTCTGCGTGGGGATCGAACCCACGCCCTCCAGCGAAGGTAGAGCTACTGCCAACTGAGCTGCGAGAGCCGTCTGTTTTAAATGCGAAGTGTAACAGATTTTAACATGGTTCTACTATCGATCTTGTGCACGTGACGGGTTGCAAGCTCTTCGCCGCTGATAGAATACTAAATCGAGCTTAGCGAGAGGAGTAGCGTGGGTTCTAGCTCGTAAAATCAGCAGGCTTCGTAAGTACAGTCGCCTGCACTAGAAAGTATACAATTCTTAACTTTCATGGTACAGCCAGCTACAAAAGTAGCTGGCTGTACCATGATTGTTGAGATTGATTAAAAAATCTAACAGTTTTTAAACATCTTTACTTGAAGAGTAAAGATTTGAACATAGCATTAAATTTATTTACACAAATAAACTTAGAATTAAACAAATATTTACAAAATGTACAAAATACACAAGAAACAGTTGAGCTATCTGCAGACCGTTATAAACGATCTAGAGATAGCTCAACTGATCCAAATCAGTACCAGACGGAAGCGTCCCCAAGACGCTGGCGGCTTTGCCACGCATAGCATTGATTTTTAAGTGTGTATTTTACAAAAAAAATATTTTACCCATTTTATTTAAGAAACAATTTGCCAGGCATTTCTACAGTTATTTCTTAGAATCTCCTTAATGTAGAAATAATTTACAAGGACAATTTTATGAAGTCCTAATATAGAAAATAAGGTTCTAAATGTATCTCATTTACTTTTTAAACTTTCGCGATCATAAAACATATTAAAAAATCATAAAATAAGGTAATATACGCGATAAATACCCGTGTAATAGTATAAATATGTATCTCATTTTCTTGCTACTTAACGTCCGCTACCGTGGTACCAGGAAATCCATTGTTAACCGACTTCAAATCAAAAAGGAGGAGGTTCTCAATTCGGTTGTATTTTTATTACAGTCAGTTCTGAAGAGATAGAGAGAAACATCAAAGTGTTATACAATGGGCGGTCTTATCACTAGGAGCGATCTGCTTTCTCTTATCACTAGGACGAACAACCTTGGGATGGACTGGACTTGAAAAGAACGATAGAGGTGGTGGTGGTGATGGTGGAAGAAAACCTTTTAAATAAAATTACCCTTGTCTCATCAAAAAAAATACTAGAATTTTAAACCAGTGGGGTAAAAGGATTTAAAGTACCCCTCAAATGTAGTACTGAAGCCCAGTTTCTAGACCTTTGGGTAAAAAGCTGAGTTGCTACAATTTTCTAGCCCGTGATAGTCACAATAGGTTTTCGTGATATGGGTAAAAACGAAATAAAATACGAGAAACTAATATTGTCGAATTCCTTTTGTGAAAAAGGATATGATGATAAGGAATCTACAAATCCATCAAATGAAACCGATCGTTCCAAATTTAGGGTTCCGTTTCGACAAACCCTTGTCAATATTATATACCAGCGGCTGCCCGGGGCTCCGCGCGGATGGATAACGGGAGGAACCGAGCCGTAGTTTGTTGCCTGTTCTTGCGTCGGCTTGGTCGCGTGGAAGTGGCACCTAGACTCACCTAGCTTTAAGATGTTCCAAAGTGATTCTTGTAATTGAACTGAATAAAGACAATTTTGATTTGATTTGATGCTTACATCATTATTTAAGGGACTAATAACTGCCAAACAACTTCTGGCTCGCAAATATCAACAAATTTTTTAAAAGGATTTGATTTACCCCTGGAAGGATTTTCTTTTCGGGTCTGCACAAAAATGTATGTATACTAGTACTCTCAAACGGTGCAGGCCGAACGGAGGCGTAGAACCTAAAAAGTTCGAAAACATGTGCCAAGAAGCCTCTTTGAGGCGCACTTAAAATCCTTTCACCACACTTGGTTCGAAAGAACTAGTGACACGATAAGAAGTGATTGCGCCACAAACATCCGCACATCGTAACTTTTGCATTTATATATTTTAGAAAGTAGGATATTATTTCAGCAAAAAACAACACAAAAAAGCCTTCACAGCTCATTGCCCAAAACCAGATTGGTATCTAAAATCCCTTCCTTCCTTACGCTTGTTTTCATTCCTTTACAGTTGTAAGATCGTGATAATGTCCAACCGACGCCATATTTTTTAGAATTGTCAAAGTAGGTGTTTAATTAGCTTAAGTTTCCGAGATCTTTTGCTAGATTATTTTTTACGAGAGATTCTTGTATAGAAAATGTTTCAGTTTTCTCTTTCGGGTATTATGGAAAGAAAACGTTACACAGAGACGAATTATATTAAACAAAAATTACTATAAAAATGTTAAAATACGACAAAAGGAAAAAAGATTATGTTCTTAAGAATGTATTAAGTCCTATACACACAGTGTCTTAAACACAGTACAGAGCATGAACGTGGATGGATATGTGATCAAAGAATACATGGATGAACTGTGTGAAATATGACATGGATAAGAGAGGAGTGAATGCAGAGATGACGGCTGACAGAGGGGAAAGACATGTTGTGCCGACCCCACATCAAGTGGGATAAGGGCAGGAAGAAGATTTTTTCCTACACACCTTTACTGAGAATTAATAAAAAACGATACTCAGGATTTCTTGAAATTCAACCCTTAGTGGTGCGGGGGTAGAAGCTTGTATTAAAATAACTTGACACGAACAAAAACGAGCCAAATTCGTCCAGTTACGAGAAAAGCCCACCCACTCCACAAACAATTTTGTAAACCAATTCTATTTTCGTGTTATCTCCAATTCTTTTATTGCCTTTATTGGAAAACAAATGTGGGCATTTAATTTTTCCTTTTGTGTCTCAGAGACACAAATAAATCTTTATTTTTAGAATTTCGTTTATCAGATTCTTCGCCGTTTTCTATTCTATCAAGATCACATGATACAACTGGTTTATCGAACAGGCATGTGGCCCAACCCAGTAGTAGAATGTATTGTAGTAGTAGAGTAGTGTGTCTCGTGGGGGTGCGTACTACCACCATGCCTTTCCTGCCGTGAAGCAGCATCGCTGTGTTTCGGTTTGATGGGAGCCGGTGAAATTACTGGCACATACCCATCTGTACGCCTCAAGTAAATGGACGCAAGGCATCGTAAGGGAAGTTCCTGACGTGCGTGCGTCCTGCAGTGCTTTGTAATAGGCGATGGTTACCACTTTATACCAGGTAGGCCAAAAGCTTGATCCATCAGTTAGTTGTATAAAAAAATCGGTTGTCTGCAAAGTCGGATTACTGACGATAGTTGAACGTGACAACGTCATACAGCTGTCCACACAGACGCATCGCTCACTCAAGTAGAAGAGAGACAGATGTCAAACGCTGCCGAACGCGGAGGCCGTGCGTGCCTCTTTGTCCCTCAATCCACGCTCTTGCTTGCACTTCAAGCCTTAAATGGAACGCCTCAGAGCGAGGTAACGCCACATGAGTAATGTTTTCTCGTGCGTGCAGCTGGCTCCATCGAATTATAAGACGTTGTCACGTCAAAAATTCAACGGAGCTTTTATTGCATGGGTTTAGGGTGAATTAATATCAAATCATTGAAACAATAGCGAATGCCATTAAATACTGTGGACAAGACAAGGCAAGGCTCAAGCTAAGATTGTTGGACACTTCTCAGTTTAAGTCTCGCCTCAAACTCAAGCATTATTCCTGCAGTACGGCCTAAGTCTTAAAGATAGATACCTTGAGACGTGCCACAGCCTCTGATAAAGAGAAATCATGAGATATTCATGACGACCACGACCGCTCTGACAAGAGCGAAGCGACTGAGAAGTGCACATTGCAGCTTGACAAAAAGGTGAAAGCTCAGTGCATAATATAGCTCAAGAGTTAAGAACTGATTTTCAGCTATTACTGAGGAGAAGACAAGCTGAGATGCCAAACAACATAACTAAACTGAATGTGAAATTCACATTTAATTATTAGTAAGTAAAGTAAGCAGGACTTGCATCTATTGTAGATGATTTATATAGCGTCACGGGCAATTTGTGATTACTCATGCCCCTACTTACGGGACGCTATAGTGGGGACAGGACTTTAGATGGAATAGGCTTGCCCAGCACCTATACCATCCTGTCAGCTTAGTCGGTCTAATAATTATTAGTAGGAGTTAAGTTATTCAAGTTTTTTTCGCACAATAAACTACTCAGTCGCGTGTTTGTGTATTTAAAACGGGGATCAACAACGCGAGATTCCCCACAGCGGCGGACGGTAAGTAAGGCGCGCGCCAGAGTGAGCGAAAGATACTCGCATCAAAGGCACAGCCACAGCTACCAAGTCGCGTGTATTCATGCTAGAGGCGCGTCTGTAGTTTTAGCGGGTATTATGTAGTTTCATAATTCGTAACCATAAAGAAACTTACAATTAAACAAATATTTACAAAATGTACAAAATACACAGTTGAGCTATCTGCAGATCGTTACATTACATTCGTAACTTATTTATATATTTACGTATAGTTTAAACTCAATTACGAGGCAATGTTGAGCCACAGCAGTGAGGGGTTCTCTTCTATTAGAGGTCTCAAAATTTAAAAGAAGATATCCCAACCGTTTATTTGTCAAAACCTCAAATATTTGAATAAATACATTTTGACTTTGATTATTTAAATTGCGTAGGAAAGCGGGAAAAAGGATTTAAGTGGAATAAATTAACGTTGACAGCAACTGTAGGTACACATTAGTAGTTCAATAACGTAACTGGTTTATGTAAATTTGCTGTTTATTATCACCAACAGCGCTAGTTCTATGGTTAATTTTGTAGTAAAACTCATTTGAACCAACTTCAAATAAAAAAGAAGGAGGTTGTCAACTAGATTGCTAAGTTGATTTAAAAAATATTTTTATCTGTATCTGGGACCAAGGACTATCTGGGTGCTATACTTCCAGAAAGTCCCATTGTCCTTGGTCCCATAGAGATTTCATAAAAATCGGTTCAGCAGTTTGGCAATAGAGTCGGTTTCTCAAGTTATCTAAACTTCACTTGTTCTTTGATTTATACAAATAAATGGTTTCTTATTCTTTCACTCACTCGTTCTTTCGAAACGTATTAAATTTTTTCTCATTAAAAAACTCAAACGGCCGAGTCGGGTCCAAAAGTAATCTTGCTCGTACTAGCACATCACACGCTGCCACTCGCACCCCGCCCCTTGCATTTACCGCCAAGCCTACAGAAGGCCACATAAGATGAGGCTCCAAGAAAGCGAGCCCCGAGGCTGTGCACTGCCACGTATTCTGTGGATATGCAAATGTTGTGCCGGCCATGATGTGTGTCACATTTCTGTGTTTGAGAACTATTTTTGCCCGAATTCAAAAAGAGGTGGTGACAACTTGGCTGAATATATTTTGAGATTAAAATGTTAGAAATAGGTCGATTGTATTCCTATAAAAATGTTTTTCATTTTTGAAGTATAAAAAAAATATTTTTTTGTAAAACAATGGCCACATGTCTAAGTCAAAAATATGCTTATTCAATTGTATCACGAGGATCATTTTTAAAGCTAGTTGAGTCTAGGTGGTAGTTCCACGCAACCAAGCAATAGCTAGATCTAGGCGATAAGCTGCGATATCTGACAGCGATACTAGCCTAGATGTGGCCGTGCCTTTAGTCTATAGAAGAACTGTGGGGACGCCTTCGCCCAGCAGTGGAACCGAGAGGATAAAAAACTAAATAAACGGACACCGCAGTTTTTCCATGGACCAGAACCGACCACTATTCTACCAACTGCATGAGAACAACACAGACCACAAAAAAAACTGACACCAGTTAGTACGAAGTATCACAGTACCCATTCGTGCAATGAACAATTCTACCCCCTCTCCTCTTTTACCACAGAGAAGGCTTTCCGCGCAATAAACGCTCAAACAGTCACGATAAGACGGAATAAACGGAGAATAAACCGATATTCTGACTGGCTATACCGCTTATAGCGGGAAAACTGGAAAGGATGCATCAGTACATGTACATAGTCATGTACATGTTGCATCAGCTATAAGTATAAAAAAATCAGCTGTCTGTAAAGTCGGTTTACTGACGATAGTTGAACGTGACAACGTCATACAGCTGACCACGCGGACGCATCGCTCACTCAAGTAGGAGAGAGACAGATGTCGAACGCTGCCGAACGCCGATTGTGCTTCTTTGTCACTCGTTCCGCGCTCTGCTTGCACTTCAAGCCTTTAATGGTCGCCTCAGAGCTTGGTAACGCCGCATGAGTCATGTTTTTTCGTGCGTGCAGCCGGCTCTATCAAATTATGAGACGTTGTCACGTCAAATAAATGTGATGCAACCAATGAGGTCTATGTTTTCCTTCACCTAACAATGATGTATGATAATAACGTTCAAATGTTGCGTACAACGTACAACCAATTATGTCTAAGCCGATACTCCTTAGTCCAATCCTCACCGCGATCACGTGCCGCGGTAATTCCCGCCATTCTCCAATTCGAATTCAGAACGTAGCGTTCCAAATTCGAAGCGTCTCATAATGGATGCGTTCCTAAATTACAGTTGAATACTACCCTCTTTTTAAAGGAAATTTATTGGTTCGATAAAACCTATAATAACGGTATGCATGTAGGCTTTATGTTTTTTATGTTATAGCTGGCAGGTGAAACGGGTTTTCCACCTCGTGGAAAATGTTTACTATGCTCAGGGGGATTGTCCAAGGCACGTTTAAAAGCTAGGCACGTGATCATCAATTTGAAACGTCTCAGGTGATCTAGGTGCCAGTTCCACGCGACTAAGCCTAGAAGAACAGGCAACAATTTACGGCTTACTTCCTACCGCGTGGGATAAGGGCTGGAAGTTGATGATGTTTTTTTTATTCAATAAGCTGATGGAACAAGTATAATAATATGACCCACCAGGTGTTATGTAGTAACAACCGCCTATAACAAAGCATTGCCTCGTAGGTCATGCGCGTCAGTAACGTGCCCTACGATGCATTGCCTTGAATCCATTAACTTGAGGCATACAGATATTCAGCTTCACGTGCCAGTAATGTCACCGACACCCACACCCTTACAACCTAAACACAGCAATGCTGCTTCAAGGCAGAAACGGGCATGATGATGGCACCTAGTGTCAGCGCCACAGTGTATGCACAGCCAGTACATCAATTCCCATCACAGTGTAAGCACAACAGTACACTCATTAGCGCTGTCGAGATAAGGGCGAGGTGTCGACGCGACAACCTTTGTACAACGTCGCTCGAGCGTGACTAATGCGAATTCAGCCGTATCGAGACGTCGCCCTTCAAAATAAATGTTAAATTTTACATTTACTTCGTTGTGCTGAAATTATTAGTGACTGTCTTCACAGCTCAGTTGGTAGTAGCTCTGCCTTCTGAACTGGGGGGGCGTGGGTTCGATCCCCACCGAGAACAAGTATTTGTGTGGTGAACATAGATGTTTGTATGTATTAACAAAAAAACAAGTATTATATCACTATCAGCTATCTGGTTCCCATAGTACAAGCTCTGCTTAATTAGGGGCTAGATAGTGTTGTGTGAATTGTCCACAATGTTTATTTAATTATATTCAAATATATTTCACCCGCGGCTTCGCGTGGTACCCAAAAAACTTCGTTATCTTCTATGAGCTTAGCTCTTGTCGGGGTTTCAATACAGTTTTCTTCAATTGAGTCTTTCGAATGCGGCCTCCTTGACTTCCTTATACGACATGACAGCGACTTTTTTTTTATCTGGCTCACGTAACTTATTCTTGACCTACCTCTTCTCCGTTTTCCATCAACCTTTCCTTCAGCGAAGTTCTTAATGTAGCCGTCATGTCGTAAAAAAAACTAATTACTTATCTACTATTTTTATTAAAAGACGTTTCTAACGAGTATCATTATTTAGCCATAACAAAAGAAAAATACAGTCAACTACAGTTTCCTTTCATATTTTTTCTTTCACTTCCCACCTTCCCCCTCAAGTCATTCTACCTCGCGGCTATCCAAACAAAGCGATAAAAAACTGACCTATTTTACGCCAGGGGGCTATTATTTGCACTGTGGCCGGTCGGTTGATTACCTTAACACTAGCAACAGCGATAGCAGTTGCAGCAAAATGAAGTAGGCACTGTAGATTACATACATTTTCCGACAGAGCGCAACTGTACCTTGTTGGAAAATCAATGTAACCCCGTCATTCATAATGCCTGACACTTCTCGCGTCTCGCTAAAGGCCTGCGCACATCTAAGCGATGGCAATCAGTGAAACGCTGTCACATTTTACAGCGTTACACTGATCACTATCGCAGATCGCTTAGACATCTTGGGCATATGCCCAAGGCTTAAAAGTTTTTAGTCAGTGTAAAAAAAAATACAACCGAAATGAACATCAGTTCAGTCAGCTAAAAAAAAATTGCGATTATATTGGATGTTTTAACAATCAATGACTTATTTGACTGCTAATGCTATCGGTGTTGCTTGTTCTTACGTAATAAACCGTCAGGGTTAATAATTTAAATCGTCCACTTCCCGGTATTCAACAAGTTATGTTCCTAGCAGGTTGAATACACAAACTTGGCCTAATGTTTTGATACTTTGTATTGTCAGGGGAAAGTGGGCACGGCAGTATAACTTCGCTTTTATTTTAAGTTTGTATTGTCATAGGGAAATTGTTGGAAGCAGGTACAATATTCAATTTATTATTATTAATACAATATATATATAATATTCAATTTCAGTTTAATAGTTAATTTAATAACTAGTCGGGTTTTTCGAATGTGGACACTTTTTAGACGACTTTAAATAAAAAAAGCAGCCAAGTGCGAGTCGGACTAACCCATGAAGGGTTCCGTAGCATCAAATAACATAATATAAAGGTTTTTGTAGTTCGTCGAAAGGTAAATTGCGGTTTACGATTTATGACGTATAAAAAAAAAACTACTGACTAGATTTCGTTCAAACCAAATATCGTTGGAAGTTTGCATAATAATGTACAACATATTTTTTTATTAGTTTTATTATTATCTTATTTTAGAAGTTAGAGGGGGGGGGGACCAACTTTTTACCACTTTGGAAGTGTCTCTCGCGCAAACTATTCAGTTTATTTTATATGAATGTTTGTAATGAATAAACTCAAAAACCACTGCCGATTTCAAAAATTCTTTCACCATTGGAAAGCTACATTCACCCTGAATAACAAAGGCTTTATTTATGTGTTTAAAAAATAAATTTCCACCCGTGCGAAGCCGGGACAGGCCGCTAGAGAAATATAAAACTAAGATATAAAAATTTTAGGTATCTTCCAAGACGGGCCACTTTAGCCCGGTCATCACCTCCTCTCTTCTCCTCTCCTCTCCTCGAGTGGAAGAGAAGAGATGAAGTTTCACCAGCTGTAGTCGCCTACACTGTGTCAAAATACGTAGCCCCACTTAATAAATTACTAGGAATGTCCCCAAGTAACGTTTCCGCGTTTCGTTAAGTACTCAGGTAAGTTGGGGGTCGCTCTAGATTTATTCACTTTAACTGAAGGAAAAATGCGATATAAAAATTCTCAGTTCTATCTGTAGGGGAATGCAGGGCCCATGGGGGCGGCTTTGTTCGCGTATATTATGCATCATTCAAGTTTTTGTTATTTTTAACAGACTTGAAATAAAATATATAGTTTCTTTTTATATGTTTTTTATCGCATAATTCATAATTTATGAGCCGATTTTTTAATTATTTTATAAGAAATTTTTTAAAATTGGTTCAGCGGTTTGGCCATGAAGTCGGTTCCTGAAGTTATTAAAAATTATATTATATTATAATAATAATCTTTGTTTAAATATTCCAATTTATTGCAAAATCATCCTAAATCCTTTTTTTACATATTTGCGGATCTCGGATCGTTATCCTAACAGATTGAAATGACTTGCGAATTGGTACCTTAAACTGAGAGGCGTATAATTGCTTTTCCGTTGCTCGGCTGCGTGATTAATTATTTTTTCAAAGCCTAACAATAACACAAAAATGTAGAGAGATAGATTCATTTGTGAAGTGAACATAACTCTTTCAGACAAAAAACATGGATTACTTGCCAGTAGGCATAATAATATTATGTAGAACCTAAAAAGTTTAAAAATACGTGTCAAAAGCACAAAAGAAGCCTCTTTGAGCCGCACTTATAACCCTTTCACCACACTTGGATCGAAAGAATCAGTAACACGATAAGATGAAGACTCGTCATTTTGGGAGATTTATAAATCCAAACCGGTATCTACTTAATACATAATGTTCTATCCAATTCCTTCTTGACAAAACACAATGTAAAGCAATTAGGAACCAAATCCCGATGTTTTCCTCCACCATTCAGTCGTTTTCCTCCCAATTATTTCGAGGCCGTAATGCCGTATTCGTACAAAAAGGTTTCCTGAATATACGCCATATTACACTTGCCACATCTAATAAGGACACAGTCGTAACGGACACTTTTCTATCGTGAGTGCGGGAGGTACATTACTTTTTATCTTTCTATACAGATTTTGGTTTCATAAATAAGCGCTGGTAGTACAGAATAAACTTTAAAATCAAATTCAAATCAAAAATATTCAGTGGTTTCACAAGGATCACTTTGAAACGTCTTAAAAATAGGTGAATCTAGGTCATCGAGTTAGTATGTACTTCGTAAGTACTAGAGAAGCTATTCGGAACAAAAGCTTTTTCCATTTTTAACAAGTAGCGCTTAATGCGCTTAGGCTAATACCGCAACCTATTATCAGGTGCCAAGGGGTCCTAACCGTGGTACCTTTTTGAAAAAAGGGTCTTATAACATTCAAAACACGATCGGTGCTAACTTGTTGATCGTCGACACGACATGAATGTATTAACTCGGTGACCTCAAGGTCAAGGGACAGATGTTAGTCCCGCTTTAGTGAGCGGCAATGGGCTTGCGATCCGTCATAAGGAACCCCACAAAAACACCGGCATATTTTAGAACCTTAAAAACTTCAAGTGTATGAACGAAGCCGATTTGTGGAGCAATTAAAATCCTCCCACCACACTGGTTCAATAAAACTACTGAAAATTAAATAAGAAGACTAGAATCAAAATTCTCATTTCAGCTTTTAATTGATTGGCAAAAACAAATTTTAAATCCATTGAATAAAGTTGAAGGAAAACGGGGAAGAGGAAGGCCAGCCAGATAAAAGAAAAAGTCACTGTCATGTTAAGGAAAAGGAGGCCGCATTCGAAAGACTTAATTGGAGAAAACTGCATCAAAACCCCAACAAGAGCTAAGCTCTTAAATTTGAGAAGAAGAATACTTACAGTTAGAACTCTGTTTATCTTTATAACAGGGAAAACAACAAACACGTTACCTCGCTCTGAGGCGTTCCATTTAACGAGCGACAAAGAGGCACAATCAGCCTCCGCGTTCGGCAGCATTCGACATCTGTCTCTCTCCTACTTGAGTGAGCGATGCGTCCGCGTGGACAGCTGTATGACGTTGTCACGTTCAACTATCGTCAGTAAACCGACTTTACAGACAACCGATTTTTTATCTCCCGTCCCGACTAGTGATGTGTCTCGTTGCCCGGTCTCAATTCCCAAAACCGGCTAACAATACGCACAGTAAGTATGAGGCCAGTCTCTTAAATATATTTTCAAAGGCCATTCATGCCACGTCAGGTTAAGACATCGATACATCCGGCTCGAAGAACTAAAAGTTTGCGTCCGAAACTTGAGACGTTTCTGCTGCGCTGTTGTTTCAAACTAGTTACAGACACGTCAGTCTAGGTTACCGTCTGGAACTTTAGTGCCTAGGTGGACCTAGATTACAGAATAGACGGGAAGTTTAGGGCCAAACTAGTGAAAAGTAAGATAGATAATTCTTTATTGATTACCATGACAGGATTATACCTACAGTTTTAGTTTAAAATCAAACATTCACAGTAATACAATTGGCAGACTTATCGCTAACAGCTATCTCTGCTAGGCAACCTGGGGAAGGACAGAACCGACCATAAACAGGAGAGCTAGGTAGGAAGGAAGGAAGTAGCAAGATATTCTAACAACTGTTTTTTAAATATTTAAATAAATTGGTTTTAATTTACCTACCCAGACTTCTCGTAAAACTAAACTGCGAATGATAATGTACGTACCTGAAACAAAGATATAAAATATCATTAGAAAATTGAAAAATTTGTTTATTATTCAAAAAACATGTTGTTTTCAAAATACTAGTTACTGAGAGATTCGAACCTAGACTATGTGGTTGGAGTGGCACCACACTGGAACTCCACTGCTATTATTATTTTTGTTTTGTAAAAGAATCATACAAAAAAACTGTAGGAACCAAGCTGTAGTTTGTTGCCTGTTCTTCTAGGCTTGGTCGTGTGGAACTGGCACCTAGACTCACCTAGCTTTAAGACGTTTCAAAGTGATCTTTGTGACACCATTGAATAAACAAATATTTGATTTTATATATTTTAAAATCATCTCCATAAGTAGGAAAACAAAAAAACTAGGCAACTGTTCAAGAAATCCAAAGATCGTTACAAACAATCTGAACATTAAACTCAAAGTTTCACATCTTCCCCAAAGATTGCCATCAAAATGTAAATTGTAAATCAAACCAACTAGTTTGACAGTTCGAATTAAACTCCAATTACACTGCGACCATACATAGCCGCATTCTACCACCTTTATCATCATCATGAGAGACGTTACATTTATTCGTTAATCAATTCATTAATTGTATTATTATCATTGTTTTTTTTTTATATTTTAACTGTGTATCTTTCTGTTTTAGTATTTAATAATTGTTATTGTTATTTGTTGTATTATTGTTGTATTTGATTAGTAAATTTGTAAATCCAAATTTTGCATGCCCTAATAGGGCAGAATTACAATGGAACTCAAAATTATTATACCCTTACCAACTCTTGTAACTGTGATTAAGCAAATTAATAAATTTTAACTTTGACTTTGATCATCATCAGCCTGAAGAAATCCATTGCACACTTTTTACGTTCAAGTTTTCAAGTTTTTTACACTTTACTCTACTTTAATTGACAAATAAATATTTTCCTTTCTTGACACAATGAAGAACCCTTTCTAAGGGCCTCGTATTTTTTTTTGTTAGGGCATATTATCATCGTAGAACCTAAAAAGTTCGAATATGTGTCAAGTGCACGAAAGGAGCCTCGTTGAGGGGCACTTAAAATCGTTTCACCACACTTGGTTCGAAAGAATCAGTGACACGATAAACAGAAGAAGAGCCTTTTAGTGCTATGCTGAAATGTTGTATCTGCATAGCCCTAAATGGCTTTTCAAAACGGTGATTGCGTGCGGGTTTTTAACGCTGCTGTTTTTAAAACGCTTCTAAAGCGGTGATTGCGTGCGGGTGTTTACGGTCGGAACCCACCAGATGTCGTCACAGAAATTGTCTTAATTGAATCGTCCACAGTTACGTACGGAAGCATTTGTATGTGATTTGTGGAGCAAATTACGTAGCGAGATTTGTTATTAAAGTTTTGTATAATTACGGAGAATATAATATCTGTTTTAAATGTAGAGACGTTTAGCATGGGTAAAATTAGGATGGGTGACCATATTTGCATTTTTAAATAGCCTCTATGAGGAAGTTAAGCATGTGCATGTCTCCAGCTTCCTCATATGGAACTTGTGAATTCTGAAAACGCCAACATTTAAAGCATAATTAGAGCAATCATTAATTTGAAGGATAATGTAGCAGCAAAAAAAAGGAATGAGGAAGCTGGAGACATGAGCATAGTTATGCAACGTTCAGCGGGATTAGTATTTGGATGGGTAACCGTAATCGGTGTTTTTGACGTGATAACGTCTTATAAATCGATGGAGCCGGCTGCACGCACGAAAAAACATGACTCATGCGTCGTTACGTCGTTTCGTCGTTCCATTTACCTGAGCCCGAGCCCGGGTCGGGTAATGGGTAAGGGTAAATGAGGGTAAGGGTAAATGAGGGTAAGGGTAAGGGTTTGGTCGGGTTCCGGGTCCGGGTCTGAGAGTTCGAGTCCGAGTCCGAGTCCGAGTCCGAGTCCGAGTCCGAGTCCGAGTCCGCGAGTCCGCGAGTCCGCGAGTCCTCGAGTCCGCGAGTCCGAGTCGGGTAAAGATTCAATTGTGATTTCCATTTACCTCCTTATCTATATTATATCCATACGAAATATGTATCAAACAAATTATATTAAGCCTCCGCTATACGCTGGTCTAAAAACAAAACACGACCGGAAAGTTGGAAAAATTTAAAATAAAGATGGCGTTGCCTGACCTGAGCTGTGAATTCATGTATTTGATACCAACTATTACTTATTCTGTGCTTGGGTCTGACATTTGTCACGACATTACAATGTGTTGACTAGAATACGCTTCGTTAGACAAAAACACAGACAGATATTCAGTAAATAAATATAACCCAATTGTTATGTTAGCTGATTCCCGTCGCAGAGTTTCCATTGCATATTTTTCATCCAGGATTGGTGATAACAATGGCAAGCTGTGCGGTATTTTTTAAACTACCACGAACGCTACATTTTAAATCTAACTTATATAGTAGTGTAGTAGTAGTAGTCTAATTTATATAGTATAACAAGCAAATAGCCCCAGATTTAATAAAAGAAACCTTCCACCAAGAGAGATTTTCCTCATATTATGCAAAACCAGAGTGAGTTGCAAGTTCATAAATGTCGGTAGTCGGTGAATGAACACTTGTATTTTTTAAAGGTAAAAAACGGAACCCTTATAAATTCGTCATGTCTGTCTGTCTGTCCATCCGTATGTCACAGTCACTTTTTTTCAAAAAAATGAAATGAAATGAAAAGAAATAATTTATTTGCTTGAAGTATGGTACTTACAAAACTGTAAAAGCTATATGTACTGATGAAACTTGGTAAATAGATGTATTCTGTAAACCGCATTATGATTTTTATACTTAGAACTGACACTCAAAAAATATTTTTTCATAAAACTTATGAGTTTTCTTAACATTAAGTAAAAGATTATTAAACCAGTTAAGTATTTACGACAGAGATGCGTTAACGTCATCGTAATTAGCCTTCTATCTATCGACTTTAAAAATTAATGAGGTATCGTCAGCAAATAGTACTGTTTCACATAGTTTTTTAACCAAAAAAGGAAGGTCATTTACGTACACTAGAAACAAGAAAGGACCTAATATCGAACCTTGTGGCACCCCTATGTCAATAACTGACCCAAAAGATCTCTCACCGCCCACATCAACTTTAAGGATTCTATCAGTCAAGTACGATTGTAATAAGTCAATGGAGCGATTTAGAATACCGTAATGTTTAAGTTTAGATATTAAGAGGGTGACGGACGCAGCTCGCAACTTCAATTCGAGGCGCGGGCAAAAATTGCTCCGAATATAGCTATCTCTATTCATTTGATGCGGGCGCCACGGAATATATAATAGTAGTATACACACACAGGCGCTCGTGTGACGCGCTACTTCTATACGTGAATCCAACCATAGTGCCGCGCTTGTGCGTGTGCGTCAGCCACTGATAACGATTTTTATGCATTGCCTAATTTCTTCAACGTTACTAACACCCGTTTTCACTAAACCTAGGCGACGCCTAAATCGGATGCCTAAATATTAACGGGCCGACGTACACAGCTCGCAACTTCAATTCGAGGCGTGAGCAAAAACTGCTCCGAATATAGCTATCTCTATTCATTTGATGCGGGCGCCACGGAATATATAATAGTAGTATACACACACAGGCGCTCGTGTGACGCGCTACTTCTATACGTGAATCCAACCATAGTGCCGCGCTTGTGCGTGTGCGTCAGCCACTGCTAACGATTTTTATGCATTGCCTAATTTCGTCAACGTTACTAAGCGTCAGATAGGCTAGTGGCTAGGGCGTGCGGATTCACACTGAGAGGACGAGGTGGGCGGGAGTTCAAATCTGGTCAAAGAGAGTTGACTTTTTGCACCCTACAATTTTATGTTTTTATTTTTTGTGGCTGCATTACCTGACTAACCCTCTAAGCTTATTGCTTGCTTGTTTCGCTTTTCTAGTATTCAATAAGCAAGGATTGGTCATGCTCTGAATGCAAGAATAAAGTGAAAAAAAAAACAACATTCCTGAACCGATAAAGAACCTTCAGAGTAGCTATTTACGCACTTAGAAAAGACACCAGGAAATTCTCTAACATGATACGAGTGAGTTTATTCATCAGGTAGGGTTTGTGCGGGTTCTGGACCAAATTGAAGAAGAGTAAAGAGAACCATTGACTCCGAGTTGAGTTGAGAGAGCCATTGACCCCGGCGCGGAGCGATGGAGTTGTGGTTGATGACGTTCCAGTTTATTGAGCTCCAGTTATATAAAGAAAAACTATTTTGTTAAAGTATTTCTCAGTCTTTTTATCAATATTTCCACCAGTGGTAGCAGTTTTTTGAGCTCAAAATAAATAAAGTTTTTTTTTTAATTTCTTAGTCGTTTTATCAATATTTCCACCTGACGTTGAGCTGTAGTTTATTTCTTGAGCTCCAGAAAAATAAAACAGAAATATGTTGTTCAAATTTTTACAAGTCTTTTTATCAATATTTCTACCTGACGTTGAGTGGTATCAGTTTTTTTAAGCCCCAGATAAATAAAGAATAAAAATATTTTGTAGCCATTTTTCTTAGTCCTTTTTTCAATATTATAACCTGACGTTGAGCGGTAGTCGGTTGTTTGAGATTCAGATAAATAAAGAAAAAAAATATTTTGCTGAAATTTTTCCAAGTCTTTTTATCAATATTTCCACCTGACGTTGAGTGGTAGCAGTTTTTTTAAGCCCCAGATAAATAAAGACTAAAAATATTTTGTGCCAATTTTTCTTAGTCCTTTCATCAATCTTTCCACCTGACGTTGAGCGGTAGTCGGTTTTTTGAGATCCAGATAAATAAAGAAAAAAAATATTTTGCTGAAATTTTTCCAAGTCTTTTTATCAATATTTCCACCAGACGTTGAGCGGTACTCTGTTTATTGAGCTCCAGTTATATAAAAAAAAAACTATTTTGTTCAAGTATTTCTCAGTCCTTTTATCAATATTTCCACCGGACGTTGAGTGGTAGCAGTTTTTAGGGTTCCGTAGCCAAATGGCAAAAACGGAACCCTTATAGATTCGTCATGTCTGTCTGTCTGTCTGTCTGTCTGTCTGTCCGGCCGTGTCACAGCCATTTTTCTTCGAAACCATAAAAGCTAGACTGATGAAACTTGGTGAGTAGATGTATTCTGTGAACCGCATTAAGGTTTTTACACAAAAATAGAAAAAAATCTATAAATTTTGGGGGTCCCCATACTTGAAACTGAAACTCAAAAAATTTTTTTTCATCAAACCCATATGTGTGGGGTATCTATGGATAGGTCTTTAAAAATTATGTTGAGGTTTCTAATATCGTTTTTTTCTAAAACTATAAATTTGGGGGTCCCCATACTTGAAACTGAAACTCAAAATTTTTTTTTTCATCAAACCCATACGTGTGGGGTATCTATGGATAGGTCTTCAAAAATGATGTTGAGGTTTCTAATATCGTTTTTTTCTAAACTGAATAGTTTGCGCGAGAGACACTTCCAAAGTAGAAAAAAGTTGGTCCCCCCCCCTCTAACTTCTAAAATAAGAGAATGATAAATCCAAAAAAAATATATGTTGTACATTACTATGTAAACTTCCAACGATATTTAGTTTGAACGAGATCAAGTCAGTAGTTTTTTTTTATACGTCATAAATCGTAAACCGCAATTTACCTTTCGACGAACTACAAAAACCTTTATATTATGTTAATTGATGCTACGGAACCCTTCATGGGCGAGTCCGACTCGCACTTGGCTGCTTTGTTTGAACTACAAATAAATAAAGAAAAAAAATAATTTGTTGTAATTTTTCTTAGACCTTTTATCAATACTTCATATACAGGGTGGAATTTTGTAATGCCACCTGGAGGGAAAGTACTCTTAATACTCCAGATAGAAAATTTTACTCACAGGAAACATTCCTTTATTTTTGGATAGAAAGCAATTTCTAAAATTAAAAATAAAATAATTTAATTAAATAAAGTCTACCTTAATTTCGTTTACCCAACCTACAACCTACCTAGGTACTTAGTATTTCCCATCTTCACTTAGTACCCTTCCTAAACTAACAATTATCAAATATCTAAGCATTATGTTTTATGCCAGTGTAGGTATTTAACTAGTCCGAAGTCCGAGCGATTCACACACACAACCGAAGTGTCCCGTGTGCTTAAAGCGTTTCCTCCCCCTGCACCCCGCCACCCGCACCGTGCGTGCGCGATAGCAATAGTAGCCGTTCGAAAATGCCATGAATTTGATCGTGTTCCGTAATACCAAAAATGATGACTGAAAACTTTTTGTATTCTTTACATAGTATTGTTATTCTGTAACTAGACAATATAAACTAGGTTCCTTAACAAAAAACACGTAAGATATTGTTGTTTTTAGTACGAAACCAATAGGTAGAAAACTTGATAAGTTTAGCATAAAAATGTGCAAAATGCGATTGGTGTTTATTTCATTTTAGGTAAGTAATTTGAAATAAAAACTGTTGAGGAACCTAGATAAATACTATGCAAATACAATTATTACAATAATATAGTGTAAATCTGTCTAAATTAGAAATCATTTTGGTATTCCGTTTGTATGAAAATTTTCCATACGTCAGCCCCTTAACTAGTTTTTTCGTGTGCGCGAGCTGCAAGCAGCTCGCGTGTCGGTGTGCTACTCCCAGTTTTACATTACACTTGCACTTGTAAAACCCCAAAAAGTAGTAAAGAAAGTCCTAAGTAACCCTAAAAGTCGATCAGTGAATCAAGTTCCTCAGTGTAGTAAAACCCCAATCAAAGTCCTAAAGAACCCTAAAATTGTTTACATAATCAAGGTCCTAAGTGAAGTAAAATTCCAATTAAAGGCCTAAGGAACCCTAAAAGTTGTTTATTTTATCAAGTTCCTCAATGTAGTAAAACCCCAATCAAAGTCCTAAGGAACCCTAAAAATGTTAACATTATCAAGCTCCTAAGTGTAGTTGAAACTCCAATCAAAGTCCTAAGGAACCCTAAAAGTCGAACACTTAATCAAATTGCTCAATGTAGTAAAACCCCAATCAAAACCTTATACGGAACCCTAAATTGTACGTCAAGCCAAAACCCTTGACGGGTCGAAACCGCTGGAAGGAACCCAAACGTTGACTACCGGGTCGCGTGCATCGCGAGCTGCAAGCAGCTCGCGTCCTCAATGCGTTCCCACAGGGGCGGAACCCTAAACCAAGTGAAGATCCAATCAAACACCTTAAAAAACCTAAAATTCAATCTCCAATCATAGTCCTCAGTCGAATGAACCGTTTGAACGACCTTAATCGGACGATTTTTGCAAAACCGGAAGTGGCACAGCCGCCATTTTGAATTTTGAACTCAGTCTAGTGAACATTTTTTCACACCCCTAAGACACCCTAAATTTCAGTAGGAGGGGGTTCTAAATTTCAGTAGGGTGGGCGTGGTCGCGTGGCGGCTCGCTTCGCTCGCCGCAACGTTCCCCCCGGGTTCAGGAGGAGGGGGTTCTGGGGGCTTGAGGGGGGGGGGGGGGGGTCACAGCACGGCTCGCTTTGCTCGCCGCACTGTTCCCCATTCGCTCGCCGCAATGCTCCACTCGAAAAAAAGGGTCAAAAATAATAAAGGGGTCTAGAGGGGGGAGGGGGGCAAAATTTATTTTGCTTTCAAAATAATCTCACCTTCCCTACATGACCCAAAAAAAAAGTCTTGCAAGTCACTCCGCTTGGAAGATACGAAAGGGGGGGGTGAAAAAAGGGGCAAGAGGGGGGTGTTTTTTTTGTTTTTTCAATTCAGGAAGAAACCCTCTATACGAAACCCTAATCGAAAACCCCCTATCTCGACGGCATCCGGTAGCACTCACAAAAGGGGGGGTCCTGGGGGGCAAGGGGGGCAATTTTTTTGTACAATAATATTCTTATCTTTTTTCTTCTCTTTCGTCTTCTCCCTTTTAATCTTTTTTTTTCTGAAAAGTAATATTTCATCAAAATCGGCTAAGCCGTTTTGTTTTATTGTTTGTTACTGCATACCTTCGTCATTTAATTTTATGATCCAATTTAGTAATTTTTTATTTTATCTAAAAGGTTATACTTCCAGATCTGTATGTAAATCTAGTAAGTATAACTTAGTGCATAGAATTCATGCCTATGGAAATAAATAATAATAATAATAATAATAATGCTGGACAATTCACACAACATTATCTAGCCCCAAGCTAAGCAAAGCTTGTGTTATGGGTGCTAGATAACTGATATACATAATACAATACATTACATGCATAGATAATTTTCATTTCAATTCATAAATGAATTGAAATGGAAATTATTTATGGGTGGCTTTAAGCTTTGCACTCATTTAGGCCTTCGGTGCTCATTGCGGTGGAGATCAGTGAAGCATTGTGAAATAACACTGTCTATTCGACTTATATTATTGTATTTTATCGGCATTTAAAAATATTAGGTATACCAAAGAGTTTCGACAACCCCAACTGACTCTTCAAAGTTCTGTCAAACGCAAAATCTTGGGAAACTCCTTGCTGCGTGTATAGAAATAGGCACATGTATTTTGGTATTTGGGTATTTGAGCGCACCGTGCATGAAGCCTTTGACAGAAAGTTCCAGAATTCGGGACATTACAGGCACCTCCAGATTTAAAAGACGGCAATCAAAAATACTCAAAACCCATGATATTATTGTTATGACTGGGCTCTCAGCTCATTTATTAGTAGCTCTGCCTTCTGCGCCATAGGTCGTGGGTTCGATCCCCACCGAGAACAAATATTTGTGTGGTGATCATAGATATTTGTTCTCCATCTGGATGTTATATTGTTTTCCAAGTACCTATGTATTTACAAACAAAATGTATTTAAGTATTACATCAGCTATCTGGTTCCCATAATACTAACTCTGCTTAGTTTAGGGCTAGATAGTGTAGTGTAGATTGTCCATAATATATATATATATATATATATATATACTTCCTTTTCATTGTAATGGGCTCCCAAACTCTTTGCAAAATCGACACTATTTTTATAAAGGCCTAAAATCGGCTACTAGTTTTTGAGTCTTCTTCTTGTCATGTCAATAGAAAATTAAAGCTGGTGTGGTGGATTATGAATGTGCCTCAAAAGTTTTGCTACTTCACGTTGGTTTCATTTATTGTTTTCCTTCACCGTTAGAGTGTACTGACATAGTGCACATAGGTTTTTTGGCAGATAAACTAATTTGTGCATGACGGGGTTTGAACACACGCCTTTAGAATCAAAAAGCGGGTCGCTACGACAATATAACCGGTGCTAAGCAACCAGAGCGCCCCTCCACCTAATGGACCGATGACATTCTAAAGATCGTGGGAAATCGGCAAATTGTTTTTTCATGGAAATGTATAAAGGAGGTCTATATCTAGCAGTGGACTTCTACTTACTGATGATGATGACGGAAAGCACTGGGTAGATAGGAAGATAGCTACTTATGCAACTACAAAAATGGAGGTATATAACAAAAGCATTGCGCTTCGCTGGTCACGCACGATAGGAACGTGCCCTAGAATGTACTTGATAAGTTATATGCTACATAAAATATATACTTCTACAGGCTGATGATGATGTGAATACAGGTTATCGATCATAATGTACGATGAAGATGGTTTTATGTCATTTCGTTATACTGTGACAGTTTGTTTTATGTTACACTGTGGCAAATTTATAGTACCAGTAGTAGCTATGATTTAATCTAGGGTATATTTTACGTAGTCAGAGATGAAATGTCATGTCACGAAATTTGACATAGGTCCAACCTTCTTGGCCGCTCGGGCTGTACTGAGAAGTAAGTACAGAAACCTATCTATTTATATTTTTGAAAATTTTATTTTTTTATAAAAACTACGGCAACTAAGAAAAATGCAATAACATCAGGTTTTACGTATTTATTAAGGTAAACGGGAACAAAACTTTCATTGCAATGGCTCTAACAGCAACGGAAAAAAACCATTTCAAATCCAAAAAAAATTGAGAGTTTTTGGCAAACTTTGCGTTCAATTTTATCGAACCCTGTGAGTTGAGGAGAATTTCTAGCCTAATCATAATTTTTTTACACCATTTAATTGTAATATTTTACAAAAAAAATAAATGGATTCGTCCATACAACGAAAAAAAATGCTACTTTACATTTTCGGTTTCACCTCATGTAGGCCCTTAATTAAAATTCTTTTGAAAAATGCAACCATTCCATCAGTATTTTCTTATGACGTTATCACGTTCAACTATCGTCAGTAAACCGACTTTACAGACAACTGTTTTTTTTTTTTATTAACTAATTATAAACAACTTCAGTAATTCAGTATTTAAGTTTTTTTTAATTAAAAACGTTCGAAGGTATATTATTAACAGCTCGACCAATTCGGCAACTTAAAAACCAGGGAATCGAACCCGCACCTCAGCCTGTTAGGCTCTTTAGGACTCAATAACGCAGTAACGGCTAGACTAATTAAATCAAACTTGGAATAGATTAACTTTTTTTTTAAATAAATATAAATATTGTAGACAATCCACATAACACTATCTAGCCCCAAACTAAGCAGAGCTTGTACTATGAGAACTAGATAGCTGATATAATACTTATATAATTTTTTTTTGTTTGTAAATACATACTTAGAATACAATATAACACTCAGACAGAGAACAAAATATCTGTGTTCCCCACACAAATATTTGTTCTCGATGGGGATCGAACCCACGACCTACGACTCAGAAGGCAGAGCTACTACCAACTGAGCTGAGAGGCCAGTCATAGTCATAGTTTATCTCGGAATAGCATAACGCATTTTTACTAAGGTACCATACGAGCCAAGTCGCTGGGGAAAGCTAGTTAATGACAATACAATAAATTAATCAATAATTCAAAACTTAACACGTTAAGCGGAAACCCGCTTAATAAATTACCTTTACTAATTTAACTTTTAGTTTACACCTCTAACACTATCACAAATAATTTGCCACGCCAAAACCACACTTATCACCAAGTGATAGGACCCAGATAATACACGTAAAAACATACCATTTACAAATACATTTTACCTTACAAATGAAAGAACATATTGATTTAATAGTCTTCATCAAATCAGCATGGGTATCATGATGTCAGGCCAATACGTACCCTCGTCAGTCGGATTAGGGACTAGAATCGATAACCGGTAATAGGATGCCTTGTTAGCTTAAATAGAAGTCCTGATCGTGGATACATCAGGAAAATAGATAGGTTTAAGAAACATAAGAACAATAATCTGCACAAAAATATGACTAAAAGGTCCGGGAAAGCCATTCTGAGACTTTTCTATTCGACTTCCCGCTTAACGTGTCTTAATAAATCAATATTGTAAACCACTTAATACTATCTAGCCCTTAGACAATTTAACCTACCAAATTAGGCAGAGCTTGTGTAATGGGAACCAGATAGCTGATATAATACTAACATATTTTTTATTGTAAATAAAGGGTTTTCCAAGGACTTGACAACTTCTTTTCAAAATAAAATGAAAACCATTTGAGATATTTCATAAACTTTATTATCGGATTGAACTACATTCAAAACATTTATGAATGGAACTATTGTATAGACTTCGCTCATAATGGCTACCGCGGGCACGTTTGCAGCGTTGTCAAGTCCTTAATGGAAAACCCATTCATTACATACTGAGATAAACTTTAAAACCATCATACAGAAAACAAAAATATATTCACCACACAAATATTTGTTTACGGTGGATCGAACCCGCGATCTACGGCTCAGAAGGCAGAGCTACTACCAACTGAGCTGACAGTTCACAATCGGGTCGTAAGCTCCGTGACCGTTTTATTTCAAAATACTGTCAAAAACAGCCATTTAAATTCAACTACCGTCACAGTGACGATATAAACCATCCTCAAAAATACAATAAACCCGGAACCCCAGCCATAAATCCATGACGGGCGGCGTTTACGAGCTCGCGGTCGTGTGCGGTACCCTAAACGGATAGCGATGAACACTTCGAGAGGGCTGTGCCACTCTGTATTGGCAATTTGACTGGCCTCTCAGCTCAGTTGGTAGTAGCTCTGCCTTCTGCGCCGTAGGTCGTGGGTTCGATCCCCACCGAGAACAAATATTTGTGTGGTGAATACAGCTATTTGTTCCCTGTCTGGGTGTTATATTGTGTTCTAAGTATGTAAATACATACTTAGAATACAATATAACACCCAGACAGACAGACAAAAAAAAATATTTTAAGTAGGTACTATTATCACTTATCAGCTATCTGGTTCCCATAGTACAAGCTCTGCTTAATTTAGGGCTAGACAGTGTTGTGTGCTAGATAGTAGGGATAATCTGAATTAACATAAAGGCTACTTTTAACCCGAAAAATCAACAAGAAAGGGAAAAAACCTTCTTTGGAAAGAGGAACTTTGAAAGGGGAACTTCTTTGTCAACAGAGCAAGCAGATGTTTTAATGCAATTGCTGTCGGTAGTGCAGTTAACGAAGTGGAGATTGACATCTTCAATACCGCTGCTGAGCGTATGAAGCGCTTCGTTTGCGACTCTTTTTTTCAGCAGTAGTTTAGTTAGTAGTTTTTTTTTTCATTTATACATGTCGTGTTTTTTTTCTGTGTAAGTTGCATGCTCTTTTTTTTAATTATTCTAAATTTCAAACCGTTGTGTAGCGGTTTCTCCGTCTACTTCATTGTTTTACTCAATCCAGTAACTATAAGTGGAAACTTTTAATTAGCCTTATGTATCTATCCTCTTTTTTGTATCCAATTTTTAGCTGTAAGTTTTCCTAAGAA
Organism: Thera britannica; assembly: GCA_939531255.2. Classification (NCBI taxonomy): domain Eukaryota; kingdom Metazoa; phylum Arthropoda; class Insecta; order Lepidoptera; family Geometridae; genus Thera; species Thera britannica. The sequence goes on along the minus strand of OW618043.2, from coordinate 6,997,370 downwards.
AATAAAAAATAAAAATAAAAACTACAAAGTAGTTCGTTGTAGAATACAATATAACACCTAGACAAAGGACAAACACATGCGTTTACCACACAAATACCTGTTGTAATAAAATCACCTATAACGACGTCACAGTGAAGTATGACGTAAGCACTATGACGTATACAATGATGTAATGTTATCGCTGTCACACGGACGAAGGTGTGGCAAAGGTTTTTATAAGGTGACAGTTGGATAAAAACAGTTTCTTTTCATTACTCGTGAAAAGAAGGTTTCTTTTTAACTCAGAACCTTCATCACAATCATGAGAGCATTGGTGGCCTAGTAGTAGCAGCCTTGCCATGCGGTCCTAAGGTCGTTGGTTCAAATCCAACTGTTTTAGCAGGAACGTAGGATATCCAATTATGCGTTTATTTTGAAGAGTTCGAAAGTACTTTTTAGGAATACCAATACATATTTTTTTAGAAAATCTATGATTTGCTTGTAGTGCGTGGTTTGGAAGAAGGCGATTACGCAGTGAAATAGGAGAGCTAGAATTTCTCTTCTCCTGCTTCTTGTTTTCGTGTAGTGTAGAACTGTCAGCTGTCAAATGTCAACTCAGCCGTCATTTCGAGTCGTGAACACCAACCGTGTACCAATAAGTAACGTGACTGGCCTCTCAGCTCAGTTGGCAGTATCTCTGCCTTCTGCACCGTAGGTCGTGGGTTCGATCCGCACCGAGAACAAATAATTGTGTGGAACATAGATGTTTGTTCTCTGTCTGGGTGTGGTATTGTATTCTATGTATGTATTTACAAAAAAAGTATTTAAGTAGGTGTTATATCATGTATCTGGTTCCCATAGTGTGTAAGAGAGAAATGCGATGTGAAAGAAGGCGTAGTGATGAGAGTAGAGAACGGTATGCTAAGATGGTTCGGACATGTAGAGAGAATGGATGAAAAGAGATTAACAAAATAATTGCATCAGGCGAGTGTGAATGGAACTGCTGGAAGGGGAAGACCTGGGCGCATGTATCTCATGCAGATCGTAGACGATTTAGAGAAAGGTTAGGTCAGGAGTACCCTAAGCCGACGAGCATGTATGAAGAATGTTATGAGTGAATGAAACGAAAGAGGTATGTCAGGATCGTAGCAAGTGGAAATCCGTGATCTCTGCCTAGCCCCATGGGAATGAGGCGTGATATTATGTATGTATGGTTCCCATATGACAAGCTCTGCTTAGTTTGGGGCTAGATAGTGTTGTGTGGATTGTGCACAATATTTATTTATTTATTTTGGTGACCTTGGTTCGCGTGTCTGTATGTAAAGAAGATTAGAGTGTTATAGCCCGTCTGTTTTCAATAATGTCGTATTGGCAAACACTATTATGCAGAAGACGTGTGAAACGCGAATTTTCACAGAATTTATTCGTTTTAGAGTTGACATGTTTGTGGAAACGACGTTGGTTGTTGAAAAATATTGATACTTTAGTCTAAGCGGGGTTCAAAGTCTTAGCTTTTTTTGTAGTTCAGTGAGTTACTTTTATAGTAGACTTTTACTCTCCAATAAAATCACAAGGATCACTTTGAAACGTCTAATAAAATAAATCTAGGTGCTAGTCCCACGCGACCATAAGGGCAAAATGATGAGACAACAACTCGATTTGATCGTTTCTACGTAACGTATTGTTGTCTCAACTCGTCTCCATACAAAAGAGAGAGTACACGTAGGCGAAACGATTTGTTCAAACTGATCGAGTAATGTCGTCGTTCCATCGGGCTGGTGGGCGCCCTATACCTTACAAATCTGTGTAGCAATTACTATGGGTATTTTCTGCTAGGGGTTACTTTCTATCAAGTCAAGCCAAGCCGACAGCTCAAGCCAGTATAACATAGCTTTGAAATGTATAGGCTTGAAATCTAATTGGAAACTGTGTCACAAGCCCTCACGCTAGGGGTGTCTTAATAAGGGCGCAGATGAACCAATAGTAACTTATAGGGGAAGCGCTCATTAAAAAGGAAGCGAGATGTAGCAACGTTGCAAGCTGTGAGTCACAGGGCTGTGCATCGTAGGGCACGTCCGTAACATTTTAGTAGTATTAGAGCTCTTTGTGAAAGACTGGTCCGGAAGTACACAAGGATACACATCAGACTATACACTGCTAGCTCTTATGTCCTTGCAGTAAGCATCTTTTTACTTTGTTTTTGGGTAACTTGAGCTGTATCCCACTGTACAACCATGCCTTTTTCTGCCGTGAAGCACGGTTTAACATCAGGTGTTATGCTTGTTTCATCAGCACATAGACCAATCACTAGATTTTATTTAGATAGTGTATGTACCTACGTTTATATAAGTAAAATAATTAAATACATTCAATTTTGATTATTGAGTAGGTACTAGCGGCCTGTCCCGGCTTCGCACGGGTGGACATTTATTTTAAAAACACATAAATATAGCCTATGCTACTCAGGGTGAATGTAGCTTTCCAATGGTGAAGGATTTTTGAAATCGGCACAGTCGTTTTTGAGTTTATTCATCACAAACATACACATAAAAATACAAATCTTTCCTCTTTATAATATTAGTATAGATTGAAGACTATTATGAATAATAAGCGGCACGAATACAATAATTGAATACGTCACACCACTTTCACTGCGGTCATCGAACCGTGGCAATGTAACATGATGCGCACACGCAACTTCCTATTACGGTACTGTTGAGAAAACAAGCCAGAAGACAGACAAAGAGGTTTAAAAAAATGATTTCATGGAAGTAGTCACTAAAACTTGAGAGAGAGAAACTGACTGGGTTTTAGCATATTTAACCGACTTCAAATAAAAAAGAGGTTCTTAATTCGGTTGCATTTTTTTAATGGTTTCTGTCACACAACTTCGTCATTTATAAGCCAATTTGTTTTTTTTTTATCCGAAAGGTAAATACTCCCAGATTGGTCCCATATAAATTTCATCAGAATCGGTTTAGCAGTTCGGTCATGAATTCGGTTTCCCAAGTATTTTAAACATAAATTATCCATCCAGAAAATATGTTCTTTCTTTGTTTAGTACATAGTAGTCAAGTCTATCGTATAGGATATAGTATTTTTATCAAGTCTCAGATGGGAAAATAGTCACTAAAAAGATTAAATCACTTCAATAAACCTACACTACAATTCAGAAGTGAGAAAATACGTCAACATTTTAGTTTCCTATTTTTATTTACCAGCTTGATGTATCACATATCGCAATTTTATATCCGACTTTCTAAAGTCGCCGTCAGAAGTTACTGAACAGATCATGTGACCAAATATACCTTAACACTAAACTCTCTTTAATTTTTTTTTGAGCACTTCTAAATGCAACGAAAAGTTTATTTTATAAGTATTACACAAGAATAATATACAAGTAACAATGAATACAAATTGGTCGTCACTCAGCATATGCTATATAGAAATAAAACCCGTTAGTAAAATGGTTAAAATTACACAAAGGTTAGGGTCAGCGCAGACAGCGGAGAGTACTCGAAAATCAACTCTAAATATACTGGAATAAAGTGCATGGGATCTGATGGAAAAATGCATGTCAGGTTCAAGCATATTATGCACTTTATTCTGGAAGAGAATGCTCTATACTTTCTTTAGCATTCTTGTATCTTGTATGGTACTCCTGTGTCCGCAGTTTGACTCGTAACTCGACGCTTTTTAGCATTTTGTTCGCCTATGTACGATGCAATTTTTGATTTAGTGCACTAAACAATTTTACCTATAATTTTTGACGTGATAACGTCCTATAATTCGATGGAGCTGGCTGCACGCACGAAAAAACATGACGTCATGCGGCGTTACCTCGCTCTGAGGCGTTCCATTTCAGGCTTGAAGTGCAAGCGAGAGCGCGGAACGAGCGACAAAGAGGCACAATCGGCCTCCCGTTCGGCAGCGTTCGACATCTGTCTCTCTCTTACTTGAGTGAGCGATGCGTCCGCGTGGACAGCTGTATGACGTTGTCACGTTCAACTATCGTCAGTAAACCGTCTTTACAGACAACCGATTTTTTTTTATAAGGAACCTATATGCTTCTCTTTAGTCGTCTCTATTTTTGGCCAACTGTGGACTATTAATATAAACCATCCATTTCAACTCAATAAAATATGAAGCTTAACACTTTGTGTGCTCACACCGGAAACATTATTTACATTTATTTTAAACAAAACACCGACTTTCTTTTTAAAATCTGGGCTATCTGGATAATGGTTTAATTCGCTGCTACAGACATGTTATTTTCATGAATAATTGGAAAGCCGAGATGGTGGACTTCAAAACAGAATCAGGAAAATCAGACCGAAACGGAGATAATGGACGAGTTCAACCGTTTACTGACAGACTGATAAATATAACTCAGGATCGGAATGTATGGAAGGTTATCTAGGCCCAATTGTGGGATACCAAAGGCTAGAAGAAATAGTACTATTTGTTGGAGTTTATTATAAAATACCTGCGCCTAGCGATTTTATACGCGCATATATTTTTACATGAATTTCCATCAAGTTCCATTCATTCACTAGGTTTGAATTTCAGTGGTGTTGGCATTGCTTATGTCAGATAGTTATACAATACGAAAGTGACAGTTTAAGTCTAGGCTACGTTTCAAATGTCAAAAATGAAGTCGATGTCGATTACGAGTTGACTTAGACAAAAAGGCCGAAGGGCACTTGGTGACGTAATATTGACATGTTAAGCTATTTATGGCCGCACAAGTTGCTGAGCAACTTACTTCCAGGTACTCGAGGTATTTCAGGATATTTCCTATTTCGTCTGATCGATTCATTCAATAAGTTCAAGTAGACTTGAGTTAGGGTTGGCGACGCCAATTTAAATTAAATAGTTTTTATTTTAAGGCCTCTTCGCCTTCAAAGCAAGAAATAGTTTAGGTCTCTATACTTTTCAGAGTGCCAATATTATAATTGCTAATAAAAACTATAAGATAGCGATTCAGTGTGAAATTTTTATCATAATGAACCATCGGATAAGTATTTTTTGCTTACGCCTATAACAAAGGATTGCCTCGTTAGTCATAGACGTCAGAAACGTGCCTTACGATGCACTGCCCTGCGTGAACGTGAGTCATATAGATGTTTAGCCTCACGTGCCTGTAGTGTCACCCACACCCTTCAAACCTGTACACAGCGATGTTGCTTCACGGCAGGAATAGGCATGGTGGTAGTACGCACCACCACGAGACACACACAAAGAGCTCTACTACTATTATATGGTTTTGGTCCTTGACAGCCCTACAGCCCCTCGAGGAGGGAGCTTGATTATAAATTCACTTAGTTAGGGCTTCGGTCCACTTGAAGACTTCTTTATTACCGGTCTATTTATTCGTTTTGATATTTTGACGAGCATTAATTGAATAAAAGCTATTCGAACGTTCATTTGACAGACGTCACGGCTCAGTGAACACTAACCTAGGCGCCGTAGGCCGTGGGTTCAATCCCCACCGAAAACATATATTTGAGTAAATGTTTGTCCTCTGTCTGGGTGTTATATTGTACTATAAGTATGGCTTTACAAAAATATGCATTCAAGTATTATATCAGCTATCCGTGGTCCTATAGTACAAGCTCTGCTTAATTTGGGGCTAGATAGTGTTTTGTGGATTGCTTACATTATTTATTATTATTATTTATTCTTCGAAGAAGAAGAATTTATTTGCTTAGTACGTAGTTTATGTTCTGTGGCCTACATAAAATTTGTAAGGCCAGTAGTGTCATAGTTTTAGCAAAAAGGCTGCCCATTTTCTCAAAATTCGTTGAGATATTACGGAGATGAGTACAAACTAACTTTCTCTTATAACAGTACGATCGTGGGTAGCTAGAGTATTACGTATGTATGTATATACTTCGCGATCGCGTTCGGTTTAGTTATGAATAGACACAAAAACTAGGTATTCATTGAAGCGACATAAGTGGGCATAGCAATGCAATTGTTGCTACGTAATTGATTTAATTGGTTTGCTTTGAATTATAAAAAAAACTACAGCTACTGTAGTAGTAGAAAAGTTGTTTGTTTGAGCCGTTTTTGACGTGACAACGACTTATAATTCGATGGAGCCGGCTGCACGCACGAAAAACATGACTCATGCGGCGTTACCTCGCTCTGAGGCGTTCCATTTAAGGCTTGAAGTGCAAAGTAGAGCGCGGAACGAGCGACAAAGAGGCACGCACGGCCTCCGCGTTCGGCAGCGTTCGACATCTGTCTCTCTACTACTTGAGTGAGCGATGCGTCCACGTGGATAGCTGTATGACGTTGTCACGTTCAACTATCGTCAGTAAACCGACTTTACAGACAACCGATTGTTTGTCTCAAAATTTTTCATATAGATTTGAGTTAAACATTTGTTAAATATTTGATTGGTCGATCCGTGAAATCGGCCCTTAGTTTACACTGGAACTTCACTGCTATTTTGATTATGCAAAAGGATCATTTTAAAAAAGCAGCCAAGCGCGAGTCGGACTCGCCCATGAAGGGTTCCGTAGCACGACGAACTACAAGAACCTTTATATTATGTTACTTGATGTAACATAATAAGGTTCTTGTAGTTCGTCGAAAGGTAAATTGCGTTTTACGGCTTATGACGTATAAAAAAAAAACTACTGACTAGATCTCGTTCAAACCAAATATCGTTGGAAGTTTGCATAGTAATGCGCAACATATATTTTTTTTAGTATTATCATACTCTTACTTTAGAAGTTAGAGGGGGGGGGACCAACTTTTTTCCACTTTGGAAGTGTCTCTCGCGCAAACTATTCAGTTTAGAAAAAAACGATATTAGAAACCTCAACATCATTTTTGAAGACCTATTCATAGATACCCCACACGTAAGGGTTCGATGAAAAAAAAATTTTGAGTTTCAGTTTCAAGTATGGGGACCCCCGAAATTTATAGTTTTTTTTTTAATTTTTATGTAAAAATCTTAATGCGGTTCACAGAATACATGTACTTGCCAAGTTTCATCAGTCTAGCTCTTACCGTTTTCGGAGAAAAATGGCTGTGACATACGGACGGACAGACAGACAGACAGACAGACATGACGAATCTATAAGGGTTCCGTTTTTGCCATTTGGCTACGGAACCCTAAAAACCATAGGAATCAAGCCGTAGTTTGTTCCCTGTTCTTCTAGGCTTGGTCGCGTGGAACTGCCATTTAGGCCTTTTTAACCGACTTCCAATCAAAAAGGAGGAGGTTCTCAATTCGGTTGAATTTTTTTTTTTTTTAATGTTTTTTACCGCATAACTTCGTCATTTGTGAGCCGATTTGAAAAATTATTTTTTTATCTGAAAGGTACTGCTTCCAGATTGGTCCCATTTTAATTTTATTAAAATCGGTGTTGCCATTTTTTTTTTAATATTTTTTTAATGTTTGTAACTGCATGCCTCTGTCATTTATGAACCGATTTAGAATTTTTATTTTTTTATTTGGAAGGTTATTCTTACGTCCAGATTGTCCCAAACAAATTTCATTAAAATCGGTTTAGCCGTTTGGCAATGAAGTCGGTTTCTCTAGTTTTTTAAACTTATAATTATTACTTTAAGTATCGAAATAAAAACATCCCCTTCAGAGTTTTTCTATAGAATCAAAACACACCCGAATTCGAATTTATTCAAATCGTAAGATGTCGTTTCGTTTACAAACATTTTCTTGAAAGGTTTCACGAGCTTAATACAGGGTGTAAAAGTCTTCTGACGAAAACTTGGCAAAGGGCTCTTATAAATTCATGTTTAAAACTCAACTAATTTGTGATACCATGTATTTCAGAAACGGTGCATTTTAAAACCGCAGTAAACGCTGTCAAGCATTAAGAATTAAGCTTTTTTATTTTGGATTGACAGAAAAAAACAAATGAAAACACGGCTTAAAAAAATCTTTTGTTACGCAAGTTCCCAATCAAGATACTTCAAAACTATCAAATTACAAGGATTACACCATTTTATAAAATACAATATACCTCAACGTCAAAAATCTATTATTCACTTGAATCGCATCTTAGATGAAACGTTCTAGAGCAGAGAAGTACTCGTACTAAAAAAACTTGATAACCGACTTCATAGCCAGACTGCTGAACCGATTTTAATGAAAACTATATATGGGACTAATCTGGAAGTATTAACCTTCAGATAAAAAAATATTTTTCAAATCTGCACAGAAATGACGAAATTATGCGATAATAAACATGAAAAAAAAAACAAATTGAGGAGCTCCTGCTTCGAGGAAGTCCGTCCATCGTTTGTAACAAGACCAAATCCAGCGTTAATAGAACGCGTCCAATAGTTTCCAGCGTTCAGTTTGACCACCCTGTATAAAATAATTAAAACGAAACGTGAATATCGAAAGGCTCAGATCAAAGGCCACAATTTCACAGCAATTACCCTCAGCTCACACGTGGACCGCTCCAAGTTCCGTGTTCTTCGTGAAAAAGGAAGATTGACGATGTTTTCGTTTAATTGGTTGCGTTTTCATACCATTTTACGTTAGACATTTTTCGATATGCAAGTGTTTTTGCGGTAAAAAAATCTGTTCACGGTGATTTAGAGATACTGCTACTTGTGAGTCTTTTAGTGTGTAAATCTAATGATTTTAAAGTATAGTTTTTTCGTTCAGATTTTGCTTAATTTTACAAGGGAAACTGATTTATGACGATAAAGCAAGTTAATGAATAATGTATTCTATTAAATCAATTATGATAAGAAAAAATACACACATAACTAATACTAAAAAAAAATTTTTGTTCAAATCTTTGACTTTGAAATCTATACGTACGCGATGAAAAAATAAATATTAAAAACACCACATCGATATTTTAAATTAATAATTTTAGTTATTTTTTTCAGTTAAAAATACCATTTGAAAACCTTGAGTTAATTGGAACAGAGCACATTAATCAATGACAACCAATACTCCCACAAAAACATAAAAGAATACATTATTTAAAGAACAATACCGCCCAGAATAATCCTTACCCGCGCGCAATGTGTCAAATGTGACACCAAACTGTCAATGTCAGTTCTGACAGGTGACAAGCGGGCAGGCGGCATCCGGATCAAATGGTCGGATTGGGTTAAATAAAGATTAAATAGATCAGTAGATGTTGCGGTTAAATTAAAATTTCTTAATTTACCGCTTGCCTTGTTGTCTGGCGTGTCAAATCACCAAATAATCCTTCTCCATCTCCGATACTATAGCGCCCCGCAAATAGGGGAATGAATGACATCAGTTAAGGCAGACTACCGTCGATGACCTTCTCGCAAAATTTATATTTTTGAAAGATTTAAAATCATAAAAATCTGTGATTTTATATTTTTCAAAAGTAATGAAAAATCCCAATAATTTCAGTGATTTTATTTTTATATCTTTCCAATAGTGAAATGTTGTTTGACGGTTGTCAAAGCCTTAAATCACGCTGCATAATGGGGCTTCTAAACGAGCCTTGTTTTACTGCAATTTGTGGCCGACAACTATTGGTGTCCCTCTCTCACTCACTTTTTAAACAGGGACACCAATAGTTGCCGGCCACATAATTATTGCAGTGAAAATATGGCCCGTCTACGAGCCGCTTTAATAATCTACAAAAAGATACAAAGACCTGTTTATTTCTCTATTTGTAACTCCCAGTAGTATTTTTATTTAAACCAAAGCATCTCCATTATAATACCTTTTTATTCTCAAACGGGTTTCTTTCAACGCATAGCACAAAGTGAAATATATGAACGCTGTTTAAACGTGAAAAGCTCCCTAGTGAGCTTTTAAATACTGCAGATACAAGTATTAAATTACGAATTTCAGTACTTAGTAGAGCTCTTTGTGTGTATCTCGTAGAGGTGCGTATTACCACCATGCCTATTGCTGCCGTGAAGCAACATCGCTGTGTTTCGGTTTGAAGGGTGTGGGTGCCGGTGACATTACTGGCGCGTGAGGCTGAACATCTGTATGCCTCAAATTGATGGATGCTGGGTAGTGCATCGTAGGGTAAGTTCCTGACATGCGTGACGTAAGAAGCAATGCTTTGTCATAGGCAATGGTTACCACTTAACACTAGGTGGCCCATATGCTTGTTGCACAAGCTAATTGTATAAATACAACTGAAAAATAAGAGAACATTATACTCGCTGAAATATTGCAAAACCTCACTGCTTTCAGTCAATTAAATCTGAAATCCTTCAGTAAACACAACGTATTTATTCTGAAAACATCCTGTAATTTGATACGATTACCGAATGTTAAAAATAATGTTTTTACTACCTCTGAAAATACAAATCACTTTCGTGTCAGCTCTCACAGGTAAGTACTGCCTTCTGCGCTGGAGGGCGTGGGTTTGATCCCCATCGAAATATAACATTTGTGTTTAATTCTGTGTAAGCGTTACAATATTAACAAGTAATGTCTTACCTTGCATTTTGTTTTTAATAAAAAGTTTATACCATGATAATCAAACCCGCACCGTTTCAGTCTATTAATCTACAGCAACGCCACATAGGCCGTCGAAATTTGCAACAAATTTCGCAGGAAACTTGACGAAAGTTTAAAAAGTCCTTACGAAATACCAAAGTTAAAGTTGAAGCAAAATCATGTGGAAGTACTTTGAAACACCTTAATAAGCGTTAATATGTTTTGGGTAACTTTATATTTATTAAAAAGCCTCATAAGTAATCATCACCATCAATAGCTAGAAGAAAACCACTCAAACTCAATAAAATTTTATTCAATACTATGCAAGAATCACTTTGAAACGTCTTAAAGCTAGGTGAGTCTAGGTGCCAGTTCAACGCGACCAAGCCTAGAAGAACAGGCAACAAACTACGGTTCAGTTCCTACCGTTATATTTTCATTTTCATACCGCTCAAAAGTCAGCACACCTTTTCACTACCTTACACTTATTTATCACTTATTCACTTTAAACAGTGACTTTCTCAAAAGCAATTCCTCAGTGTTTAATTTGAAATTATGTTCCTTCAGGAATTTCAGGACGTGCTTGCAGCCGTAATTTTAATTGTACATACTATATTACTGAGGTAATAGCGAAATGTGTTGAAAATTCTATATTTGAGACTTTCTAGTTTCAGATTATAAATTGTTAGCGAATAAGTGTGAAAATTAAGGAATTAGGTAGCGTAGTGACGCATAGTGAGAACACTCAAACAGAGAACTTACATCAGTGTTCGCCAAACAAACATTTGTTCTAGGTGGAGATCGAACCCACGGCCTACGGCGCCGAAGACAGAGCTACTACCAATTGAGCCGTGACGTTTGTCAAAAAGACCAGCGCTCGCTTTTTACCGACTTCAAACAAAAGAGGAATGTTTGTTTATTATCGCATAACTTCACAATTTATAAGCCGATTTGAACCAAACTTTTTTTATATGAAAGCTTCTTCCAGATTGGTTCCATAGAAATTTCATCAAACTCCGTCGGTTTCTCAAGATTTTTTAAACTTATAATACATAGCGCGGACTATACAAAAACATTAAATGTAATGGTTGAAATTACTGGCACGTGAGGCTGAACATCTGTATGCCTCCAGTTGATGGACGCAGGGAAGAACGTCGTAGGGCACGTTCCTGACGTACGTGACCTACGAGGCAATACTTTAATATAGGCGATGGTTACCACTTAATATCAGGTATGTCATTATGTTTGTTCCATCAGCTAAAAAAACATAAATAAAAAACTTACATGCATATTTTGGAGTTGCAGTTTAAATATTAAAACATATTGCTTACCTGAAACAAAAAAAACACCGTTAGATAAATTTCTGCTTGATTTAGGTATATTGCTTTATGTGCTAGTAATTATTTTTCATTCAACACACATCTCGTAAAGACAGCCACAAGTGACCAAGAAATACCCAGTGTCACCAAACAGTAAAAGTAAACAGGCCTTTGCATCTATTGCAGATGATTTATATAGCGTCAGCGGCAACTGGTGATTACACAAGCCCTACTTACGGGACGCTATAGTGCCTGGGACAGGATTTTTAGATGGAATAGGCTTGCCCAGCACCTATACCATCCTGACAGCTTAGTCACCCTAATTCACAGGAAAGACATGGTCAACGTGCGGAGCTGACTAGCCGCGGGTTTTTTCACGATGTTTTCCTTCACCGTTTGAGAGCATTAGCATTGTGTACATAATTCTTCACCAACAGCGCCTATAATAATGAAACTCAGTATTAACACGCTCTTAACTAAGATACAAAGTAATTAATGTAAAGCTATTTTAAGTGAGTCTCTTGACGATATTGTAGGCACTTAAGACGCGTTTAATAGGCTGTGTATATAATAAGGCTGTGTCTATTGTATACAATATGTATTAAACACTTATTACATACGCTTACGTGTTGATGTGTAAGATTTTGGGGCCATGAAATAAGCGATTTTCTATGCTACTTAAAAAATAAATTTTAGGAGCAATAAAATGAATTAGTTTCTTTACTTTTTTTTAAACATACAAAGTACAGGTATGCGATTCCTTTATTCTCTACTTATCACTTTGATAGCTCTTAATCGTAACACAACAATAATTTCAATATAACAGACCAACCGGCAAACATTACTACAGACACAAACAAAAATTATTTTTCATTGCTCATACTCTGAAAGTAGGTCTGAAGTTGCCTGAGGGGCCTAATTGAAAGTAATACTTTCAGCCCTAGGGAGAATCGCTTTCTACTGACAGCTGTCAAATTATAAAAAAAAACAAGTTCTATTTTATTCAACCATGTTCCAACTTTCTAAACTGCAAGGAGGTTGAACCAAATTCCAACTTTTTATTCAGCAAGTAGGTTGGAAACCCATTACAACGGTAAGAAGTTTAAAAACTCTAATTAGAGCACAATGTAAAATTTAAATAACATAAAGATAGTATTAAAAAAATAATATATCTTCTAAATTACTTGATTAATATACAGGGTGTCCCATAAGTCAACGTCCAACCGAAAACTGGCGATGCGCAAAGTCATGACAGTTAACAGAAAAATATAAAAAAAAATATTTGTTATGTAACTTTCGAGTTATGAGTATTTAAAAAAAAACAGAAAAAACTGACACCCTGTGATGATCTTTTAAGTCCTGTGACTACAAATATTAACTTTTCATGAAACTTTTTTCTGCAACGTAAGCATGAATAACCCTTCTGTAAATTACAATTCAAAATTAAGCCATAACTGCCTCAGTTTTCAATGAAATCGTGGAGTTTTGGCCAAAGTTTTATTTCAGATAATTACATCACCCAACTTTAACCGCCTGTACCGCAAAAAAAATGTACTACACTATCATGGCATGTAACTTTAAAAATTGGCGCATTTATCCAGGATTCCAAAATGGTATAATACTTGCTAGAGTACTCCTTAGTTTTGGAAATAAAAAATGTTTTTTCAACTAAACCGGATTTCCAATCAATTTTATTTCAATAGATAAAATGTTTGTACCCTTTAAATGATGGACTTAAAATGCCTACGCTGTGTTTTTAAGTGACTCACAATTCACAAGTACAAGTAAATACCATTTTGACAATGCAAGTAAACAGATTGATCCACCATCTTGTCGAAAGAGTAATAACCATGGGTTTTCAAGTAATTTGTTAGTTTTAGGTAAAAGTTTGAAATAAAATTCAATCATAGGATTACTTCAATCGTGATTTTAATCTAAAGTTTGCCTTCGCCCTTCGCCGGTCTTATTACATGGTTTTTAACGTGACAACGTCTTATAATTCGATGGAGCCGGCTGCTCGTACGAAAAAACATGACTCATGCGGTGTTACCTCGCTCTGAGGCGTTCCATTTAATACTTGAAGTGCAAGTGAGAGCGCGGAACGAGCGACAAAGAGGCACAATCGGCCTCCGCGTTCGGCAGCGTTCGACATCGGTCTCTCTCCTACTTGAGTGAGCGATGCGACCGCGTGGACAGCTGTATGACGTTGTCACGTTCAACTGTCGTCAGTTAACTGACTTTACAGACAGCTGATTTTTTTTAAGGAAATGTAGAGCTTGCATTACTGCTGAAGGCTAACAGTTTGAACATTTGCTGTAAATCCTTGATGTAGTTAAATTAAAATCACGATTGAAGACATCCTATGATTGAATTTTATTTCAAACTTTTACCTAAACCTAACAAATTACTAGAAAACCCATGGTTATTACTCTTTCGACAAGATGGTGGATCTATCTGTTTACTTGCATTGTCGAAATGGTATTTACTTGTACCTGTGAATTGTGAGTCACTTAAAAACACAGCGTAGGCATTTTAAGTCCATCATTTAAAGGGTACAAACATTTTATCTATTGAAATAAAATTGATTGGAAATCCGGTTTAGTTGATAAAACATTTTTTATTTCCTAAACTAAGGAGTACTCTAGCAAGTATTATACCATTTTGGAATCCTGGATAAATGCGCCAATTTTTAAAGTTACATGCCATGATAGTGTAGTACATTTTTTTTGCGGTACAGGCGGTTAAAGTTGGGTGATGTAATTATCTGAAATGAAACGTTGGCCAAAACTCCACGATTTCATTGAAAACTGAGGCAGTTATGGCTTAATTTTGAATTGTAATTTACAGAAGGGTTATTCATGCTTACGTTGCAGAAAAAAGTTTTATGAAAAGTTAATATTTGTCGTCACAGGACTTAAAAGATCATCACAGGATGTCAGTTTTTCCTGTTTTTTTAAAATACTCATAACTCAAAAGTTACTTAGTAAATATTTTTTCTTATATTTTTCTGTTAACTGTCATGACTTGGCGCATCACCCGTTTTCGGCTGGACGTTGACTTATGGGACACCCTGTATAACTTCAACTATTTAATTAAAATAACATAGATTTGAGCAAACAATTTACCATTTTTTAAATTATGAAAATGAAAATAATGGCTGAATAATGCTGGCGAGCCGTAGCCGAAGGCCCGACAGAGAAAAAGAAAAAAAAACCGGGAAGGCGGCAATTCAATCTTCATTTTCACAAATTTTACATTCATGTTTTTATTTTTACTTTCCTTGTATTCGTAATGAAAAGCACAGTGTTTACCTCGGGTGAAAGTCTTTTAAGTCCCTCAAGCTCCATTGGCGCCCTCGCTAACGCTCTGGCGCCAAACCCGTCTCGGGACTCAAAAAACGTGACTTTCAACACTCGGGTAACAATGTACTATTGGGTTTCTGTTAGTTCTGTAAAATTTGTGAAAAATCCTTTTTTCCGACTTCAAATAACAAAGGAGGATGTTCTCCGTTCGGCAGTTTTTTTTTCCTTGTTACTTCGTATTTTCGTCATTTAAAAACCTTTATTATTCACCTTCATCAGATCTCATAAGGATCACGTGGCCTACCCACTCCCATTTTAACTTCCGTAACTTGCGACTTACGTTTTTTGACGTGATAACGTCTTATAAATCGATGGAGCCGGCTGCACGCACGAAAAAACATGACTCATGCGTCGTTACGTCGTTTCGTCGTTCCATTTACCTGAGCCCGAGCCCGGGTCGGGTAATGGGTAAGGGTAAATGAGGGTAAGGGTAAATGAGGGTAAGGGTAAGGGTTTGGTCGGGTTTCGGGGTCCGGGTCCGAGAGTTCGAGTCCGAGTCCGAGTCCGCGAGTATTTTCTTATGACGTTATCACGTTCAACTATCGTCAGTAAACCGACTTTACAGACAACCGATTTTTTTTATACAACAAAGTTAGCAAACAAGCATACGGCCCACCTGATGGAAAGCGGTTACCGCAGCCTATGGACGCTTGCAATGCCAGAGGCATCACTCGCGCGTTGCTGACCCTTTAAATGTTTTAAAACGCTCTACTTGAAGAGCCCCATGCTGTAATCTACGTTCTGAAAATATAAATATTTGATCGCTGTTTAACCAGCCCCACACTAATCCCCGTATAAATTCCTAAGAGCGTTTCATCGCTACTTATCGCAAGGCTCATAGCAATAACGACACGACACACCCCTATGTCCCCGACAGCCTTTTTGACAAAATTACTTAACACTTTGACTGATTTATTGTTAGCTTTGGGTTATTGAAAAAGTTTCGTATGGGACAGGATAAAAGGTTTTATGGGATATTTTTACATGGTGCATGAAAATTCACCCAAGTACAGTCAGAAAAGAAAGTTCATTATGATTTGTACAAGCTTTGCTTAGTTTGAGGCTAATGAAAAGTCTCACAAATATACAGCAAGCCATAAGAACCTTTTTACAAAATAAAAAAAATACTTTACTACTGCTTATGATAATGAGAATTTCCTTGCCGTTTTCGGCTACTGCGCTACTATAAATAGATAGACATATTATTGTTTTATTATTTGAAGGCTTCGTTGTTCTGCGCTCTGATGTGCCTAAGTGTTGATTTGCTTATAATTTACGGCTAGATATTCCCCCAATTAATCTTATTTTGTGGTTGACTGTACCTAAATTACATCCATTCTACTCCATTGCGGCATTTACCTGTACATCCGATCCGTTGGTCTGTCTTAACGTTGGATTATTCGCAACGACTAATTGCTTTCTTCCAATTCTTGCTTAATAATAGCTGGCGCAAGCTTTAAGCTTAAGCGAATCTTAAAATTGTATGTAGTACCTTAGTAGTACTTACCTATTATAATTAACCAAACCAACCAAAATTTATAACCAAGCTATAGTTTGTTGCCTGTTTTTCCAGGCTTGGTCGCGTGGAACTGGCACCTAGACTCACCTAGCTTTGAGACGTTTCAAAATGATCCTTGCTATTCTTGTAAATAAATACACTTTTGATTTTGTTTATTTTTTGAAAACTTTCACGACTCAAAGAAAGTGATTACGAGAAAGATAATTTTAGAAGAGTTTTATTTCAAAACAGTCAAACAGTTCTAAAATCACAGCGAAGAATCAAAGCAGAAACCGGGAACCGCACTCATCCAGATTTAAAATCTCCGGTTAAGCAAACCACTTGGCAACAGATTCCAATCCTGTAATCCGACCAAGTGCGAGAAGGATGCAACATCCGGTTCCAGTGCAAAGGTGGGGGAATGAAGGCATACAATGCCAAAAATAAACAATCCATCTAAACAGAAATGCAATACAAAAATATACGAAAGTATAAGGCCTTTGTTTCTATTCTAGATGATTTACAAAGTGTCAAGGGCAACTGATTTACTCAAGCCCTGCTTGTGGGACGCTATAGTACCTGGGACAGGATTATAGATGGAATAGGCTTGCCCAGCACCTATACCATCTGGCAGCTTAGTCGGCCTGATCCACAGGAAAGACATGGTCAATACGTGCGGAGCTGACTAAGACTCAGCCTCACGTGCCAGTAATAACAATGGCACCACCCTTCAGACCAAAACACAGCGATGCTGCTTCACGGCAGAAATAGGCAAGGTGGTAGTACGCACCCCCACGAGACACACAAAGAGATCTACTACCTACCAGTTAATTGGATCTTAGAATATGCTTTGTAAGCAAACATCCATCTATCTCCAAACCTTAGTTTGGAGCTGGCGCTAGATACTAGATGTATTAAAACGTGCACAATTCAAAATAGTTTGAATAAGTTATAGTTTAAAAAACTAAAAAAAAACGCTTTTATAACTAATTGAACTAAAAAATTAAAAATAAAACTGTAATAATCAATTGAAAAAATTATATTATTGTACAAAAAGCGTGGGGTGCTTTTTATAATAACTTCAGATATAATAAACTATTGATAAAATATTTACAACAATCAAAATCAAGCCCCCCACGCTTTTTGTACAATAATATAAATTTTTCAATTGATTATTACAGTTTTATTTTTATTTTTTTAGTTCAATTAGTTATAAAAGCGTTTTGTTTTAAGTTATTTAAACTATAACTTATTTTTTACTTTTTAGTTTTTTTTTTCTTTCATATTTTGATTGATAGTTTTTTTTTTTTTTTCATTTTTTTTTTTCATATTATTGCATTGTCATCGACCTTTGACAGGTGTGCAAAGTTTGAATCAAATCTGATCGTTCAAAGTAGGTTTTTTTTTTATTTATTTTTATTTTTTTTATTTTTTTTTTATTTTTTTTTTCATATTATTACATTGTCATCGACCTTTGACAGGTGTGCAAAGTTTGAATCAAATTTGATCGTTCAAAGTAGGTTTTTTTTTTTTTTTTTTTTCATTTTTTTTTATTTTTTTTTTATATTATTGCATTGTCATCGACCTTTGACAGGTGTGCAAAGTTTGAATCAAATCTGATCGTTCAAAGTAGAACAAAATCGAGCTCAAAGGGGTCGGTTACATACATACATACATACATACATACATACATACAGGTGAAGCTAATAAAAGCGTTATAAAAAAAGTCGATAACATTATTCAAAGGTAAAATCGCTTCCGCTACCTCCCGTGCTTTAAACCAAACACTTTCCCCAAGACTTGGTAGCGTACATTAACACCGCCACAGCACCACCAACAGTCTCTACCAAGCTTTAATTAAACACATTTCTTCGCGGACCGACAATATTTCTTAGGGGAAGTAATTTTGTTTGCCGACTTGTTTTTAAATAAACAAATTTGGCGTTAACTTGCAAGATATTATCATTCCGTGGAAATGAAGCCATTTCAGGGTTTGAGTAGGAGGAAAATTATTTGTCAATATTAAATTATTGGCAATGATTGTATGATTTGAATAAGTAAACGAAAATTTTCACGTTTATTTAAAAGTTCTTTTTATACAGCTAGCTGATGGCCCACCTGATGTTAGGTGGTAACCATCATCTATAACAAAGCATTGTTTCGTAGGTCAGCCTACGATGCACTGCCCTGCGTCCATCAACTTGAGGCACACAGATGTTAAGCCTCACGTGCCAGTAACTTCACCGGCACCCACACCCTTCAAACCGAAACACAGCGATACTGCTTCACGGCAGAAATAGGCATGGTGGTAGTACGCACCCCCACGTGACACACAAAGAGCTTTACTACTACAATGTATTAAATAAACGTAAAGTACCACCTTTATCTCCACAAAATTCGCAACGTAAATCATAAATTAGAGTAATTGTTTAATGTTTCGTAAAAAATAGTCTACTTCTCTTTATTGCGCTGTAAAAAAGTCGTAACCGGCCGGTTTCGCCGTAGAAATATTTAAACGATATACAAATTACGTAAGGTGTGAATGTATGTTTGAAGTATTACCTACTAAAAGACACTTAATAATAAGTTTTTCGAGCACTGGAGCCTAATTATCGGCTCATATCATGGGCTCATCTCGGATCATTTTGCAATTTTTTTTTATTGCTTCTTTTCGAAGAGAGAATGGCAGATTTCCTTGAGTAATTCATCGACGACCTCATCGTAGAAGCCTCGACAGCTACGATATACGGAAAACGTAGAAAAAGTGCGGGGTTGTGCAATGCCAATGTGTATTTAAGAGACATTGATAATCTCGGTCAGCCCGAGAATTAGGCTCCTGGTCACTGGGTCTAATGGTAGCCTTTCGATTCTAAGGTCGTGGGTTCATTCAGTCGAGCACAAAAAAATTAGGCGATCAAGTTAAAGTCAAAAATCATTGCATCATAGGGATCACTTTGAAACGTCTTAAAGCTAGGAGAGTCTAGGTGCCAGTTCCACGCGACCAAGCCGACGCAAGAACCGGAAACAAACTACAGCATGGCTTCAATCTTTTTTTGTACTGATATTTTCACAAAATTAAAATAATAGCAGTGAAGTTCCAGTGTGGTGCCACTTCACTTAGTGAGACGTAGGCAATATACAAAAGCAAAAGTTTCAAAGACAGCACACGCTACGCTTCAAAGTAATAATAAAGTACCTACACAGTTACAGACATAGCTCAAGGTTTAGCAATTTGAAGTGGCAATGCTGGCAAGGCAGGTCATTCAGATAGTAGAACCCACAACCGTTGGTGAATAAAGGTTCTCGAATAGCGAACACGAACCGGAAGACTAAGCGTTCGGATGATTGCGAGATGACTTCAAAGTGAAAGTGGATCACTAATGTTACAGTAGAACCCACAACCGTTGGTGAATAAAGGTTCTCGAATAGCGAACACGAACCGGAAGACTAAGCGTTCGGATGATTGCGGGAAGCCTTCTAAGTGAAAGCGGATCACTAATGTTACATTTAGAACCCACAACCGTTGGTGAATAAAGGTTCTCGAATAGCGAACACGAACCGGAAGACTAAGCGTTCGGATGATTGCAGGAAGCTTTCAAAGTGAAAGTGGATCACTAATTTTACAAATTTACAAAATAAATAAAGTTTTACTGACTTTTAAATATCAAAATGAAGACCCCATTTTATTGACGAAAATTACAGCGTGATAACAAGTCATTACTAATTTAATGGCAGTACTCAAATAAAAACACAATTTTAACAAGAGTTTTATGTCTATTGCATACTTATTTACTAAAATAAATACCTAATATAATTGAATAGGTATGTAGCTATGTACTTCTCTTGTGGACAAGATACATTTTATGTTTGAGTAAATTGTAAGTAATTGTAACTGTTCGACATGATGCCCACATCTTCATTTTACCATCGGTCAGCTCGCCATAGGCAGGGGGCTCATCCACATACCTTGGAGCCGGCATGGTCGCGCACCGTCCGGTTCCAGAGGAACTTCCTCCCGCGCACTCTAAGGCCGAGATTCATAGACCGAACTTTGACTTTACATTGATGGAAAGTTCAACTTTCAACCAAAATTATATTTCATAGTTCTGTCAAGCTCTTCTTTATTCAAAATATTGATAGGAAACTTCGATAAACAAAGCTTACTTTGCAAAGACTGCTTTGCTGTAAAGCAAAGTGCGGTCTATGAATCTCAGCCTAAGGTTGTGGAATACTCTTCCTGCCGAGGTTTTCCCTATAGATTACAGCATGGGGCTCTTCAAAACAGGCGTTTTAAAACATTTAAAGGGTCAGCAACGCGCGAGTGATGCCTATGGTGTTGCAAGCGTCCATAGGCTACGGTAATAGTTGTATTAATAAAAACAAAATTGTATTCTTCTTCTTGTGTCATCGGTTCTTTCAAACCAATGCGGTGAAAGGATTTCAAGTGCGCCTCAAAAAACTCGATACATTCGTGCACTCAAAACATGTTTTCGAACTTTTTAGGTTCTACGACATGCCCCGGTTTCCTCACGATGTTTTTCTTTGCCGTTTGAGAGTAGGTATGTATAGTGGCGGTATGAAAATGTTCGTCGATTTTCAATTTGATTTGTTCAACGTATCACGACACATACTACCTTTTGAAACTGAATAGACAGAATACACCGATAAGTTGACGTCACAAATTATGTCAAAATGTGTTCATGATCAAGGCACTGGTGCAAGCGAAAACCGACTCTAAGGTGACGAACATTTTCATACCGCGACTGTACTAGTATATTGCAAATATTTTTTTTTAAAGAAAAACTCATTCGCGTCAACAGGATTCGAACCAGTGTGCCATAAAACAGAATGCAGGCTTGCTACCACTATACCACCGGTGCGTATACAACGTGTATCAAAATATGTGTACTATCCTGAAGGGGGGTGAATTTCCACCCCACGGGGAACAACTTTTGTTCAACGACTTTTCGAACTTCGATTGGTATCTCTGAAAAAAACTGCAACGAAGTTTCAACATTAACAGCTGACTTTATACAAAGTGACAACCCTAAACTCAGCTACAGAGGTAGTAGGTAGTAGTAGTAAACCTACAGAGGTAGTAGGTCAAGGGGTCAAGGGGTTACAAGGATAGGGTTGTCAATTTATTTAGGCATTATGAAATTAAATATTTTTGTATGGGAAACTGAAAATAGGAATTTTTAATTATCTCCCCACCACAACTGATCACCATTGTGGTCTGAAACCCCCCACCTTCGCATAGTACACATATTTAGATACACCTTGTAGAACTATGAACATAACGTTAAATAACCCGTATAATGCAAAGTAAGGATATTACCAGATTTATGATCGGATCATGTAATTCGTAGAGAAACTCCACGTAGGCATAAAACTATTACTTAAATACGCTTTGGGTATAAAATATCGTTGTTTTATGTTAAATTGGGCGTTATCCTATTGCCATGAACAAGATTTTCGTACTAAAAAAACTCTCGATTCAAGGTCTTTGAGAATGCTTTTTTTTAATACTAGCTGATGGAACAAGCATAACAACCACCTGCTGTTGAGTGGTTACCAACGCAAAGCATTGCCTCGCAGGTCACGTACGTCAGGAATGTGCCCTAGGATAGACTGCCCTGCTTCCATCACCGTAAGGTATGCAGTAGTTTTAATATTAAGCACGTGTGTTTTGATTACAGTGTCAAACATTTTTTTTATACCATAGCTGGCATTCAACAGACGGGCCACCTGATGAAGTGCGGGCACCGTCACCCACCCGCACACTATAATTTTAATCTAAACATATCCTCCGACTAAAAGTTTAGGTAGCTAAGACAAGAGTGAACCGGTGGATTATGGCTAAGCATGCTCCATCTTAGGCTGCATCCTCACTTTCCATCAGGTGTGATGGCAGACAAATGCTTAGCTAACTATTATAAAAATAAAAAAAGGTTAAGTGCAATGTAGAAAAGTGAGAAATTATTTGACGGTTGTCAGCACCTTAACAGATAACTAATCTCTACGCTAACAAGGTTCAAGTATATGTACGCTGATAATACTCGCCCAACCGTGCGTTCGGGACACAATGATAGATTATCCGGTCGGGACGGCCTTTGTGGGACGATATGTTACATTGTGGGACGCTGCGGTACATTGTGGGACGCTACGGTACATTGTGGGATAATACTGGCCTCTCAGCTAAGTTGGTAGTAGCTCTGCCTTCTGCGCCGTAGGCCGTGGGTTCGATCCCCACCGAGAACAAATATTTGTGTGTTGAACACTGATGTTTGTTCTCTGTCTGGGTGTTATCTGGCTGAATATCTGTATGCCTCAAAGTTGATGGACGCAGGGCACGTTCCTGACGTGCGTGACCTACGAGGCAATCCTTTGTTACAGACGATGGTTACCACTTAACATCAGGTGGGCCATTATGCTTGTTCCATCAGCTAGTTGCATAAAAAAAAAAGATCTCAGTTGTGATCGAACCCACGACCAACGGCGCAGAAGGCAGAGCTACTACCAACTGAGCTGAAGGGCCAGTCGCTTAATGGTACTGAGTCAAACGTCCTTTGTTATGGTCACGTAATGGTCCCCAATCGTATGCAAATCTGGTAACACACCGCATGCGGAAACAGTGTATCGGATTAGAGCTTACCTACAAATGGAGTGGCGACTGGACCATTTAGATAGGCACCTACCACAGAACAAAGTACTTGACACTGCGTTCAAAGTTTATAAGGTTCTAATATATGCCGGTGTTTTTGTGTGTAATAAACATGAGAAAGGGAATATGAACTTCGTACTCTAATTCTAATTTCTAAGTCCAAAGACCAAGTGAGGGCAGTTGCAACTGCCTCCGCTTCTCGACGGTAACTCCAGTATGCTCGCGACCACGGCTGTTGTAACATGGTCGAAACGTCGGTAAATATAACAAAGAAAATAATCGCGATAAATAAATTATAGTTTAAAAAACTATAAAAAAACGCTTTTATAACTAATTGAACTAAAAAGTTAAAAATAAAACTGTAATAATCAATTGAATAAATTATAGTTTAAAAAACTAAAAAAAACATAGAAATAAAACTGTAATAATCAATTGAATAAATTATAGTTTAAAAAACTAAAAAAAACACTTTTTATAACTAATTGAACTAAAATGTTAAAAATAAAACTGTAATAATCAATTGAAAAATTTATATTATTGTACAAAAAGCAGCCAAGTGCGAGTCGGACTCGCCCATGAAGGGTTCCGTAGCATCAAGTAACATAATATAAAGGTTCTTGTAGTTCGTCGAAAGGTAAATTGCGGTTTACGATTTATAACGTTTAAAAAAAAAACTACTGGCTAGATCTCGTTCAAACCAAATATCGTTGAAAGTTTGCATAGTAATGTACAACATATATTTTTTTTAGTTTTATCATTCTCTTATTTTAGAAGTTAGAGGGGGGGGGACCAACTTTTTTCCACTTTGGAAGTGTCTCTCGCGCAAACTATTCAGTTTAGAAAAAAACGATATTAGAAACCTCAACATCATTTTTGAAGACCTATTCATAGATACCCCACACATATGGGTTCGATGAAAAAATTTTTTTTTAGTTTCAGTTTCAAGTATGGGGACCCCCAAAATTCATAGTTTTTTTTCTATTTTTGTGTAAAAATCTTAATGCGGTTCACAGAATACATCTACTCGCCAAGTTTCATCAGTCTAGCTCTTATGGTTTCGGAGAAAAATGGCTGTGACAAGGTCGGACAGACAGACAGACAGACAGACAGACAGACAGACAGACAGACATGACGAATCTATAAGGGTTCCGTTTTTGCCATTTGGCTACGGAACCCTAAAAAAGCGTGGGGTGATTAGAGAAACTATATACATATTATATTTTTTTTTTCATATTATTGCATTGTCATCGACCTTTGACAGGTGTGCAAAGTTTGAATCAAATCTGATCGTTCAAAGTCGGACAAAATCGAGCTCAAAGGGGTCGGTTACATACATACAGGTGAAGCTAATAAAAGCGTTATAAAAAGGAAATCGCAATGAATACCCGTTTTATCCATATAATTTAACATTAAATTGAATAAAGAAATTTTTGACTTTGACTTGACATCGGCAATAAGCCTCAGGTCTTAAGCCAGTGCAACATCATATCGGGTGTACATTGAATGCCTGCGCACATCTATGGATGAGCGATCAGCTGAAATATGACAGCGGTATTCAACAGTGATTCAGTTGATCGCCATCGCCATTGCCTAGATGTGCGCAGGCCCTTTACTGTCATCACTAAACGCATACAACGTTGCTGCTACATAACAGTTAGCCGCGGCATTGCTACCTTGTTTAGCATAACCAATCAGGATTTAGGATTTAAATTCAATTGGCTTGCTGGTTCTGTTTAGGTCATTAGCCACTGTAACAGCACATCGTTTGCATATCGGTCTGCCAACCTCTTACTATTGTAGTGTCCTAAAGAGGCTCACATGTGCTAATTACCACTGTTTGTAAAATTAACACCTCACTGAAGGCCTGCGCACACCTAGTTCGCTGGCGGTAGCGATCAGTGAAACGCTGTCAAATATTCGTTGTCAAATCTAAATCTGACAGCGATATTTGACAGCGTTTCACTGATCGCTACCGCCAGCGAACTAGATGTGTTCGGGCCATTACCATGTGTTTACAATAAATCTATTGAGTACTAACGGCCGCTTGCATTCCCGTTAAAAAAAAAAAACAAATAACATCGTTGTGAAAGGATTTTAAGGGCGCCGATTGCGTTTTTTTTGAAGCGTTATTCGTAGCGACTTGAAATTTGAAGGGTGTGTTCTTTATGAAAATGGTAGGTACTAAATTAAGAAAGGATTTTTGAAAATTTAACCCCTAAAGGGCAGTGGGGGTTTGAAGTTTGTATAGAAAAACTTAACGCGAATGAAGTCACGCGGGATTTCACTAGTATATTAAGACAGAGGTGCGGGTTAAATTCTTGCGTTTAAATGCACACTATAAATAAGATATTTGCGTCCATTTGAACAGAAACGCATTAAACCGACACTAATGATTTTACTCGGAACAAATTGTGTCACTCACTGAAACAGACGATAGACGTTTCAGTATAAATCAGTGATAAATCAATAATCAACCTAAACAAGCTGGTTTAAAAGTCTAGATTTAGATTTATTTTAATTAAGATTGTATTTATTCTCAGAAATACCGAAAGCTCTTCAAAGAAAATCACAAATCAAAAAAGTCTTATGCACCAGATTACGTCCAGATTGGTTGGAAAACTACTTGTAGGCGAGAACAGACCGACAGACGAACAAAAT